>CM024686.1:37012493-38478672 GCA_014182735.1 Corymbia maculata | reverse complement strand
AATCTTTTTCTAAACCTTTCAATCGGTTTAACTAAGTAATAATATTTACTGGATAGTTTGGGATCCACTATGCTTAAACTTGTGGTAGGCATAGTGAGCGGGTTTTCTCTCTCCCTCTAGTAAATGATATGCATGATGGACTCGGGCCAAGGAGCTGGCAATGGGTTACTAGGGTCCCGAGCTCAACTTTCATGGATTGGGCCTTGCCTCAATGAATGTATGCCGGGCGCTAGGGACTTGCGCTTAGCCTTTACAAGACTGTGATTGGGCATTGAGGAGCCAAGCCAAGGTCTAGGGCTTGATCGACTCGAGCTCGACTTTTGTGGACTTGAGACAGGTGCACCTACTTGTGTCACAAGTCCCTAGCACCCAAGCTTAGGATCGTAGAGGCTGGCCCGTGCTTAGTTCCCGAGTTGCTCATGCCCAAGTCGCTAGCACCCGAATAATGCAAAATAGGGATAAGTACATTTAAAGTCCTAAAACTTGTTAATAAAATGCAATTTAGTTCTAAAACTTTCAAAAAGTGCAATTAAATCCTAAGACTTGTCACGAAAATACAATCAAGTCCTAAAAATTTTAAAAAGTATAATTAAATCCTAAAATATGTCAAATTAATCAAATCAAGTCTTTCCTTTGATAACACTTTTTGAAAATTTTAGGATGCAATTGCACTTTCATGACAAGTTTTAGGACGTGATTATATTTTTTGAATGTTTTAGAGTTCGATTGCACTTTTGTGACAAATTTTAGGACTTGATTATACTTGTTAAAAGTTTTAAGACTCAAATACACTTATGTGACAAGTTTTAGGACTCTAATACACTTATCCCTACAAAATAAAAGTAGGTTTTCCTTTCCAAAAGATAGAAAATAATTTTCAATTATTATTTAAATTTCAGTTAAACATCGAAAAATATTATCATTTTCATAGAAATTTACTCTTTTCCACAAAATGTCAAATTTTCCTTGAAACGAAACAAGCTGAGGACTTTCATAATCACCATAACCAAAAGCTCATGAGCAAGAAAGTTTAGAGCTTCGTACGTTGGCTGCTCACAATATAAATCAAGAGACAACTTCTCAAGGATAGCAGCATGAAAGCAGCTTCTCCACTTAATCACCCTCCAAATCAGCGAGGGCATCTAGTTAGGTTGCATTCCTTATTTTAACGTGGGGTGCCCGTACGCTTTGCATCATTGTTGGTAATAGAATATTTTTCTTCATACCTAATTTGAGAATACCCTCGAATTTTACATCTCAGAGTTCAAACGAGATAATTTAAAAACTTACTCAGGTCCATATTCAACAATGTACTTTGATAGAATATTAATCAACAGTGAAATGTGTAGAAATTTTTCAATACCGGCAGTAGATCGAACATTAATCTATTTCGATGTATTGGGAAAGTTTCAGATACTTGAGATTAAAAAAGCCAAAGTTTGCGTGTAAAGAAAACAAAAAAGCTTATGATCTGTTGACTCAGGAGAATTGTTCCTAAACACAGTATAGGCATGTACTAATAGAATGACAGAATTAGAAATTTATCAACCAATCCAGAAGCCAGCAGTTCATTCTCAGAACACAAATCTCCAAACACAGACTCTAATTATGGATGTCGCCGAGAGCTGCCTGTTTCGGCAAAAGGAAGAAGGAACCTACATATCCAATGGCAGTCGACAAAAAGTCACCAGCGAAAGCTAATCGACCTGCATTTCGCAGGGCAAAAGGCTGATGTGGAATCGATCCGAATGTGTTTTGAGCCCTATTTTGAAGTCCTTTTAATGAACAAATTGCAAGAATTTTAGAGAGCCTTTGAGAGTTGCCATCCATAAAAGTAGAGAGCATCTACCGATTCGGTTGTTATCTAGGATGGTGAAACCTTTGAAATTGAGCATCTAAGTAACTGTAATACTCATCGACTGAAAAAAAAAGAAAAAAACTTCATTAATCTCTTTACCGATTATAGCAAAACTATCTCATCAATTTTTTTCCTCTTAGAGAAAGTAGGGGTGTGCATGATGCAGGTGGGCGGTTCTCACCCAAGAACCGGGAACTGCCCGCTAAGGACTGGTTCCAAAAATTTGAATCCGGAAACCACCCGTTGGTTCCATGGATCCACCCGCAAATCGGACCGGATAAACGATCACGCCTACTCAATATGCATTAATGAACCGGTTTCTTGACTTTTGTTGTGCTCTTCAAGACTTCGACAATAAAAATTGCGAGGCTATTCGGCAAATAGGAAATTAGGGCTTCAAATAGAACAATAAGAATTCTAAACATGGGACTTCAAAAATTTAATTTTTTTTCAATCAAAAAAAATTATTTTTTATAATAAAAATTAATATATATTATTATAATACTGGTCCAATCCGGGTGGGCGGGTAGGTGGATTTGTCCATGGAACCGGGAATCGGACCGGTACCCACTAGTTCCTATTTATTGGAATTAGGAATTGGACCAGTCCCTTTAGGAACCATTGATTCCAGACCAGTCCGGTCCAGGTCCAAGCAATCCGAGCAGATCCTAGTTCTTTTGCACACCCCTAAGTGAAAGCACACCGTTGAATAACACAAATTCAATGGATTTATATTTCATTTCCACAGTTTTTTTTTTTTGTTTGAACCGTTCTATTAATTCGCGCTTCCATGTTAATAGTAATACTATTCACTACTTTCATTCTCTTTATCATAATCACAATAAAATGCCCAGGAGGTAGGAAAATGCCCTTCTAATCTTCCACTCACTATAAGTATATAGAGCCGGAATTCGACAAATCAATGCTCATAAGAAACCCCGAGAGAATTTAAAAAAAAAAAGTCAAAATATTCAAATAAGCACATTGAGATAATAGAGGAAGGACCATGGTGATTAAAAAAACAGAAGAAGATTCATTTGATATGCACGAATCATGAAGACATAATATAAAAATTATTTGATTAACCCTTACCAAGTAATAAATCATTAATAAAATTTCAAAAAAAAGGCAAAAATTGCCACTATTAACCCTAGTAAAAACTATTTGATCAAGACAAAATCATAAAGACTTATCTAGGACAAACATTTTAAATATGAAGCAATACATAGCGCAGCACGTCCTGTGAATATTTACTTGTAAAGTAGGAAGATGAAGTTGTTCCCTTAAGATAATGCATAAACTGATTAGTAGGACAACTGGAAATTCACGTGTCCATTGACTCAAACCATAACAGAAGTTGAGTTCTCAGAACACAAACCCAAAATTAACCAAACTACAGACGTCGACTGCAATCGCAGACGTAGTCCCAGTGCTCGTGCTCCAACGAGATTGTACATTGATCTGCGCTGGGGAGCTTACTTGAGTGTTGCATCAAGTGCCCTTTCCATTTCCGTGGACGACATGAATTGGAAAATAACACTTTATCCAACACCGGAGCAGCAATGACCAAATTCCTTACAGCTAGCATTTCACAACCAGTCCGATTAAAGCAATTAATCATGATCTCCTTGAGCGATGAAGTAAAACACGGAGGTATGGGGCCCAATATCCCGTCATTTCTTTTTGTGTAAAGACCCTGATTCACAATAACGCATCAATGAACTTTAACCTTGATCACAACAGTAGTCACAGTAATGCAGAACAAAAGATTGGGAAAAGAAAGATTGAGGATTAAATAATTACCCCAGAGAATCTAAGACTCCTCAAAATAGGACATTTACTCAGCAACAACAAAAGTGCTCTAGATTTTACATGTACGTCAGGGTCTGTTAGTTCCAATTCCGTTAGACTATGGAAGACTGGAAAGGAGTTAAGAATTTCCCCTCCCTCATCCGTATCCTGATGACAAAGCCACACAATAAATAACTTAAATTAACATCAAGAATCGAGATGAAGTGTACCTCAAGGATATCCCAAAAAACAGATCAAAGAAAATGCAGGATTAAGATAAGAACTTGAGGAACCCAGCAGAAGAGCATACCTCAAGGCTTCTAATGGAGAAAGACAGCCGTTTCACATTAGAAAGACCCTTCATGAACTTACATATATGGTGGGTGCCTTGACTGAAAGACTGATACGCTTGGATGGAGGCCTCAACTAACGATGAGGGGGAGCTCAATATGACATAGCCATATAGAAAATCCCCGTAATAATCAAAGGACTTGATAGATGCTCCATGGATCCGTACTTGGGAGTTCTGAATGTCAGAAAACGGGTAGTGTTGAACTATAGTCAAGTACAAAAGGTTGGGAGCAGAAATTTCCAAAACCTCGAGATTCCACATGCAGTTTTGAAGAGACAACTTCTCAAGGGAAGGGCAAGAAAGCAGCTTCTCCACTGATTTATCATCTCCAAACCGAACATCCACGAGAATTAAGACCTTTAGATTTGGAAGAAAAACTAAGGAAGGAAGCCTAAGGTCACGCTTCATATATAGATGGAGTTCTCTCAAAGTTCCACACCTAAATATGCAACAAGGTACCATGTATACAGGACAATGATGATCAAATTCAAGGTGCAAGCAGAGGTCTTGAACATTGTGGCGTATCGCAGCAGTAATCCATGTATTGACATGAGATTCATCACCATCAAAATATTCTTCACTGTCAACAACGCATGAGAGAGAAAAGGCTTTCATAGGAGATGAGTCACGAAGTGATAATGCTCTGTCCACGAAGTTCCTGAAGAGTATTTTCCCGCGGTGATTTTCCTTATATTCTTCTCTGAAGACAAGACTAGGAATGGAAGTCCACAAATACTCCCACCGTCTCGACAGCACACTGGTTCGCACAACATCTTCTGTTGGTAGAAGAGCCAGGATGCGCAAAAGAATTGCATCAGGTAGATCACACAGTTGATTGCAGCTGTTAACGTATGGATCACCATTCAAGTGCTGAAATTCAGCTTTATGATCCAGCGTGCTTGAATCCATCAGATCCACGGCCTGTCCAGAGCACAGGTTAAATGTAAAAAGAAGACAAAGAGACTGGGATCTCAATGGGAAACTATTTGCCAATCGCCACTCACATTACATTAAATTAAACTCTGAATGTAAAAATTAAAATACCAACTGGTAAGATAATCAACTTTCTCCAAAATCCCCTTATGAGATGAACCCGATGCATATCCGTACAACATGACAAGGAATAACTAAGTCTAATAAACTCCACCGGCCGGCACATTGCAATTTCACGATAAACCCTAACAAGCGTCGTGGGACCCGCCCATACGACAAGTGGAACAACTGAGACATGGGTCTCCTACTTGACAAGTGAAATATGCAACCGAACATAAAAAATAGTTGACCCAACGGGATGAGCTCATACGTCCAGGTCATTGAAGCCTTTCATCAAACACATGGGGTGCCAGCAAATATATAAAAGGACACCCAAGAGCCGTGGTTTCACGAACTCCTCGAGAGACCAGTGCAAAACGACAGAGAATTCTCCAAACATCAAGAACCCAGAAAAGACAACACTACGTGGAACCGCGAGAAACTGAGGACAACGTCGACATGAAACCAGTTAAATACAAAGACGATATACAGAGAAAAGAGCCAAAAAAGAATGGCTGGCGAAGAATCACCGGTTGATCCGGCGATGGATTGCCGCGCAGTGGCGATTCGGGTGGGGAGAGGAAGGGGCGGGTTTTAGGGCACAGAGAAAGAGCCCTGAAAGAAGAAGAAGAAGAGACAGTACCGAACGAAAAGTTGTGATTTGATGTAAATTATTTTAGAAACTTTGTCGAATAAATTGTTTCATTCTGAAATTCAAATTGTTAAGTAGTCATTAATATTTGAATTAAGTTTAAAGTCTATAATGTAAAATAAAATATGCTGCTGCTGATTATTTAATTTTTTTTTTGGTTATAAAGGAAAGGTGATTATTCTTAATTTAGTAATATAGGATGAACTTTTCACGTAATATTGTGGGAATATTTCAAATAAGAACTTTTCTCAAAATTTCTAATAATAAAGATTGCAATTCATAAAAACCTAATCCCCTCAAATTGCTTTGTTTCTTTTTTCTTCTCATAAAACCCTCGAACTAAAAAGTATTCCGTGCGGCATCAAGCAAGGCCACTCGGCTCGAGTGAGGGTAGCGTTGCTAGCGTTTGTGCTTGCTCAAGCAAGGCTCAAATGAGATCAACCATTGCTTGCGGTATGGCTTGCAGTCAGTGGCCAACGATCGACTATTGGCAAATAGAAAATTTAAAAAAAGAAGAAGAAAAAAGAAGAAGAATTACAAAATTATTAAAAAATTATAAAAAATGTTCACGTCAGCATCAATTATATAATATAAGATGACCGTCATTTCTATTAATAGTTTTTGACCCAAATTAGCTAAATGAAAACGTGAAAATATTTACGATTAAATTGGTTGTAAAATTTATAATCAAATTGACACAAATATAATATATTTAAAACTTTTCTTTCGATAAATGTGAGAGCTATTGATCTTTCAATCAAATCAATGCACAAGGAGATGATGATGAACACTAGAGATTTTGATCCGTGTGGTCCAAGCATCGATATTTCCTGTATTAAGAGAGTTGACAGTAAATAATTGATTAATCAATTAGAGGCTACAATATTGTAATCCGGCTACAATATTATAATCACTTGCACACTTGGGTATTTTCTCAAATCAAGAAATCCTTTGATCTCATAGTACAGATCCATCCGTGTGGTTGAAGAAAGAACTCTCCACCGTGCGATCTTCTTTCTTGTGCGGCTACAAGACAAAATTCCTTCACCGCGCAGCGAGTCCCATCTAGGTAGGCAACCATGTAAAAGAAGGAAAGTCAAAATTCTAATTGGATCTTCTTTGTTCGGTTAAACCTTGGATTATTATCTCCACCAACCCCCTCTTGGACGAGAAAATATTGGGTGCGTGCAACGTGCCGGTGTGTCAAACGGGAAGGGGCCTCATTGATCGACACATGTTTTGAGTGTCAATTCACGTCAGTCTAGGGTTTGAAAAAATTGAAATCCCCGTGAGCGTTCTCTTTGAGAAAATATTGAGTGTATATGTCACGATCCGACTCTCGAGTCTGCGACAACCCCTGTTCTCTTACGGTCATTTGATTTGCGACTCTCCAGGATCCGTCGCCGACCATTATTTTTATCTTTCAATTAAACGCATGCGGAAGCGAATCATAATCCCCAGTCAATTACAAAAGCAGAGATAGCAGGAAAACCCAATAATAACACATTCCAAAGTACTGCTTTATTTATTTACTGATTAACCCTGGGAAGTTTACAAATACAAGCCCTTACCACGGGCACTTCCTATCGAGCCAAAGAAACCAACAAGCCGAGGTCAATCTACTCCCTTCGAAAACGGCCACGAGCCGTTACGTGTGTCGATCCTCCATCCTACGGACCTGACAGTGGTTATTCAATAACCAGTGAGATAAATCTCAGCAAGTCAAGATCCTAAGCCTCGGTTAGGAGACCTACTCGCCTCGAGTGCGCCCTGACATGCAAAGTCTCTATCGCCAACAATTCAACGACATAATAACACCTAATCGACTATTAACAGACGCACGATTAGACCAAGGCTCATATGCAATTATTAACAGTTAACAATCGCAATCACAGGCATCCTTACCTCGCTTTTGCCACACGCAACCTGCATGATACAGTTTATCATATGCTCATCTCGATGCAGCAATTATAATAAACAATCAGAGCACCTTTCAATTGTCTCATGCACCATGCACTTTCTCGTTTTCATTTATTAACAACACTTTGGGGGAATTTCCTTCCAACACACAAGTTGGCAGTCTACCGGCCTAACCGGGCATCGTCCCACTGCATTGGGCACGGCAACGTCGTCGGCGCCCGGCACGGCATTCATAAAGAGCATGGGTCCGGCCTCTACCGCGACCCGCATCCGGCGCCGGGCATTCCGATAATACGGACTTCGTCCACCACGAGATCCCCACGGGTGACGGGCTCTTACGTGACCACGCAAGCACACCAATTAATCATGCTCATTTCATTATCTTGTAATGCAGCCAATGCAGACATGATTCGTGCTTATATACATTAATTCATCGCAAACTCTACATGTAATGCGATAGTATTTCACACGTGGTCACACGAATACAAATGCCTTTCACACGTAGTCACACGAATATGCTGAATATACTCAACCCTAATTCACAATCGCAATCCGTGAATTTACTCCATCAAGTATATATTAAACAATATCATCAAAGGTAGCATATATGTATGTACATATGTACATACATACATATATGTATGTATATGTATGTATGTATGTATGTATGTATATGTATGTATGTATATATATACATACATACATATACATACATACATATACATACATATATATATACATACATATATATACATATATATATATACATACATACATATACATACATATATATATACATACATACATATACATACATATATATATACATACATACATATACATACATACATATATACATACATATATATATATATGTATATATATGTATTCAACATACAATTCACGTGAGGAAAGTACAACTAGTAATCCACCGATATATAATCCACGTGAGAAAAGTACAACTAGTAATCCATCGGAATTAATCGATACTAGCATAATTAATAAATAATGTACTTTCCAAAAATAATACTTTACTCCAAAAATATTCAATTAATAATTATTCAACAATAAATATTCAACATCTAAGAATAATATTATCCAACAATCAATATTCAACATCCAAGAATAATTAATCATCCACCACTAATTAATTAATTATTCTCCAAAAACAATTAATTAATTATTACCCAAGTATAATAACAACCAATTTCGAAATTAATAACAAATTAATTAATTCCGAAAATAATAAATAATAATTCCGAATTTAATAAATAATTATTATTTTGTTCCAAAAATAATAATAATATTTAAATAATATTTATTAATATTAACCATGGTTATTAATCTAACCCAACTACGGTTAATTAACCCGACCACGATTAATTAACCCAACCAAGGTTACTTTAATCTAACCGCGATTACTTTATTCTAATCATGATTAACACTAAGCAAGCTTAATCAATAATAATAAAACACTAATCATCCATCATCCAAAAGCACTAATTAAACTTAATATTAAACTAATCACCCCTAATGGAGTTTAGCACCCTAAGCAAGGTTTAGAAAATCAACTCACGGTTTACGCGTTCCAAGGGTACCGGGACGATCGCAGCGACGAGAACGACGAACGGCCCGCTCGAAATCGACAATGGACAACAGAGAACAAACTATCTTTGTCAAAACAGCCCCCGGTGTGGCTGTTTGGACACCGAGCAGCAGGAAAACTAAGCCGACAACGGCTGGACAGCAGCTAGCCGTGTCCTGGACAGCAATAGGAGTGACCAGCAACGACACTTGGTGAATACAGCAACTAACGGGGACCGAAACAGCACAAAACAGCACAAAACAGCAGCTAAACATGCAGAAACAGCAGCAGAAAATCTCAGAGACAGCAAAACCGAACCCCTACAGCAGCAAGCACACGTTGTCCCAGCTGTAGGAGCAAGCTGGAACTGCCCCAGCAACAGCAAGACCTCAAGACAGCAAACCCAGAAGAAGAAAACAAGGGAACCAGGTGCAGAAAAACAGAGGAGCCAAGAGGGAAAGAAGAAAAAGAGAGAGAGAAGAAGAAGAAGGAAACTTGTGCGGCTGGGAGAGAGAGAGAGGGAGTGTGCGGCTGGGAGAGAGAGAGATTGTGCGGCTGGGAAAGAAAGCAAAAAGAGAGAGAGAGGAAGTCAAACTTGAAGAGCAAGACATGCTAACTTTGACCAAAAATATCTACCAAGATAAAAAAAAAAAAGGCTTCTAGCTTCTAGAAGACAAGGGCAAAGTGGGAACTTCACCCATCCAATGAGCCCTCGCGGACCAGCCCTTGTGGTGGAAAATTCTAATTTAGGCCCGTTTCTCGCGGCACACTTTTCTCGGTCCGATATCCCTTTTTCCGACTTTTCCGATTTTACCGTAAAAATTTGAGGATCAATGAGGCGGCATCCAAATAATTATTCGTGAGATCCTTACAATTTCGATACCCGAAATTGGATTGAAAATCGAGATTAAAATCCGTCGATTACGACTCTAGCACGACCTAAACTACCGAACGGCTTTTAGGATTTTCACGCGAAATTGACTCGTGGTCGAATAAATTCAATCCACGTTCGGTTCCTTAAATCCCGGGCCACCCTCGGTTGTCATGTAATCTCGAGGAATAAATTTCTCATCCCACGTACAAAGTCAAGAAGGAAATCGGTTTATCGTCGATTATCGTGAGTATCGAGGTCGTGCGGAATCACCCTCAATCCGGCCTCGTACTCCTCTATAATCGATTTATTTCCGTTCACTAATTGCTTTGTAAGGGCATGGTATTGTCCCTCTTCGATCCTTATGGTTGAGAGGTAAATCCCGGTTCAATTTCCCTAGTCTTACGCGTATCAATCCCTAATTACCCTTCCGAATAGGTTAGTTGCCAATGAGTGATCAATTCAAGGCAGTCGCAGCTAACAGTGCATCACGAATTAACTCTTTTTATTAATTCCAAAATGGGTAGAAATTTCGGGATGTTACAGTATACGACGTGCCAGCGTGTCAAATGAGAAGGGGCCTTGCTGATCGACACGTGTCTTGGATGTCAATCCACGTTAGTCTAAGGTTTGAAAAAATTGAAAACCACGCGTGCTCTTTGTAACATCCCGAAATTTCTACCCATTTTGGGATTAATAAAAAGAGTTAATTCTCGATGCACTGTTAGCTGCGACTGCCTTGAATTGATCACTTATTAGTAACTAACCTATTCGGAAGGGTAATTAAGGATCGATACGCGAAAGACTAGGGAATTTGATCCGGGATTCACCTTTCGACCATAAGGATCGAAGAGGGACAATACCATGCCCTTACAAAGCAATTAGCGAACGGAAACAAATCGATTATAGAAGAGTACAAGGCCGGATTGAGGGTGATTCCACACGACCTCGGTACTCACGATAATCGATGATAAACCGATTTCCTTCTTGACTTTGTACGTGGGATGAGAAATTTATTCCTCGAGATTACATGACAACCGAGGGTGGCCCGGGATTTAAGGAACCGAACGTGGATTGAATTTATTCGACCACGAGTCAATTTCGCGTGAAAATCCTAAAAGCCGTTCGGTGGTTTAGGTCGTGCTAGAGTCGTAATTGACGGATTTTAATCTCGATTTTCAATCCGATTTCGGGTATCGAAATTATAAGGACGTCACGAATAATTATTTGGACGCCGCCTCATTGATCCTCAAATTTTTACGGTAAAATCGGAAAAGTCGGAAAAAGGGATATCGGACCGAGAAAAGTGAGCCGCGAGAAACGGGCCTAAATTAGAATTTTCCGCCACAAGGGCTGGTCCGCGAGGGCCCATTGAATGGGTGAAGTTCCCACTTTGCCCTTGTCTTCTAGAAGCTAGAAGCCTTTTTTTTTTTTTTATCTTGGTAGATATTTTTGGTCAAAGTTAGCATGTCTTGCTCTTCAAGTTTGACTTCCTCTCTCTCTTCTCTTTTTGCTTTCTTTCCCAGCCGCACAGTCTCTCTTTCTCTCCCAGCCGCACACTCCCTCTCTCTCTCCCAGCCGCACAAGTTTCCTTCTTCTTCTTCCCTCTCTCTTTTTCTTCTTTCCCTCTTGGCTCCTCTGTTTTTCTGCACCTGTTTCCTTGTTTTCTTCTTCTGGTTTTGCTGTCTTGAGGTCTTGCTGTTGCTGGGGCGGTTCCAGCTTGCTCCTACAGCTGGGGCAACGTGTGCTTGCTGCTGTAGAGGTTCGGTTTTGCTGTTTCTGAGTTTTTCTGCTGCTGTTTCTGCATGTTTAGCTGCTGTTTTGTGCTGTTTTGTGCTGTTTCGGTCTCCGTTAGTTGCTGTATTCACCGAGTGTCGTTGCCGGTCGCTCCTATTGCTGTCCAAGACACGGCTAGCTGCTGTCCAGCCGTTGTCGGCTTAGTTTTCCTGCTGCTCGGTGTCCAAACAGCCACACCGGGGGCTGTTTTGACAAGATAGTTTGTTCCCCGTTGTCCGTTGTCGATTTCGAGCGGGCCGTTCGTCATTCTCGTCGCCGCGATCGTCCCGGTACCCTTGGAACGCGTAAACCGTGAGTTGATTTTCTAAACCTTGCTTAGGGTGCTAAACTCCATTAGGGGTGATTAGTTTAATATTAAGTTTAATTAGTGCTTTTGGATGATGGATGATTAGTGTTTTATTATTATTGATTAAGCTTGCTTAGTGTTAATCATGGTTAGAATAAAGTAATCGCGGTTAGATTAAAGTAACCTTGGTTGGGTTAATTAATCGTGGTCGGGTTAATTAACCGTAGTTGGGTTAGATTAATAACCATGGTTAGAATAAATATTATTATTATTTTTGGAATAAAATAATAATTATTTATTAAATTCGGAATTATTATTTATTATTTTCGGAATTAATTAATTTGTTATTAATTTCGGAATTGGTGGTTATTATTTTTGGGTAATAATTAATTATTTATTTTTGGAGAATAATTAATTAATTAGTGGTGGATGATTAATTATTCTTGGATGTTGAATATTGATTGTTGGATAATATTATTCTTGGATGTTGAATATTTATTGTTGAATAATTATTAATTGAATATTTTTGGAGTAAAGTATTATTTTTGGAAAGTACATTATTTATTAATTGTGCTAGTATCGATTAATTCCGATGGATTATTGTTTGTACTTTTCTCACGTGGATTATATATCGGTGGATTACTAGTTGTACTTTCCTCATGTGAATTATATGTTGAATACATGTATATATGCTGCCTTTGATGATATTGTTTAATATATACTCGGTGGAGTAAATTCATGGATTGCGATTGTGAATTAGGGTTGAGTATATTCAGCATATTCGTGTGACTACGTGTGAAAGGCATTTGTATTCGCGTGACCACGTGTGAAATATTATCGCATTACATGTAGAGTTTGCGATGGATTGATATGTACAAGCACGAATCATGTCTGCATTGGCTGTTCGGAAAGATAATAAAATGAGCATGATTAATTGATGTGCTTGCGTGGTCACGTAAGAGCCCGTCACCCAGTGGGGGATCTGTGGTGGACGAAGTCCGTATTATCGGAATGCCCGGGCGGGGTCCGGATGCGGGTCGCGGTAGAGGCCGGACCTATGCTCTTTGTGAATGCCGTCTGGGCGCCAGACGTTGCCGTGCCCAATGCAGTGGGACGATGCCTGGTTATGCGGTTGACTACCAACTTGTGTGTTGGAAGGAAATTCCCCCAAAAGTGTTAATAAATGGAAAACGAGAAAGTGTGTGGTACATGAGACGATTTGAAAGGTGTTCTGATTGTTTATTATAATTGCTGCATCGAGGTGAGCATATGATAAACTGTATCATGCAGGTTGCGTGTGGCAAAAGAGAGGTAAGGATGCCTGTGATTGCGATTGTTAACTATTAATAATTGCATGTGAGCCTTAGTCTAATCGTGCGTCTGTTATTGGTCGATTGGGTGTTATTCTGTTGTTGAATTGCTGGCGATAGAGACATTGCACGTCAGGGCGCACTCGAGGCGAGTAGGTCTCCTAACCGAGGCTTAGGATTTTGACTTGCTGAGATTTATCTCACTGGTTATTGAATAACCACCTGTCAGGTCCGTAGGATGGAGGATCGACGCGCGTAACGGCTCGTGGCCGTTTCGAAGGGAGTAGATTGACCTCGACTTGTTGGTTTCTTTGGCTCGATAGGAAGATGCCCGTGGTAAGGGCTTGTACTTGTAAACTTCCCAGGGTTAATCAGTAAATAAATAAAGCAGTACTTTGGAATGTGTTATTATTAGGTTTTCCTGCTATCCCTGCTTTTGTACTTGACCGGGGATTGTGTTTCGCTTCCGCATGCGTTTAATTAAAAGATAAAAATAACGGTCGGCGATGGATCCTGGAGAGTCTCAACTCAAATGACCGCAAGAGAACAGGGATTGTCGCGGACTCGAGAGTCGGGTCGTGACACTCTCTTCTACCCATTTTCTCCTTTTCTTTTCTCGAAGCCTCTCCCTGCCAATTTCTCTCTCTATCGCGTAGCGCCCGACTCTCGCTCCCTTCGCCGTGCCGCGCCTGACGACCATGCCACGTCGCACTCAACGACCACCGCTCGGCTTGATTCTGGATTCTACCGTGAAAAAGAATGAGAACGTTTGTAAAGAAACAAACAAGAAAGAGGCTGTGATGATTTGCATGTATAAGGAGAGAGAAAATGAAAGCGGCAGGCTCCGAGAACCGATTGCAGCCATGGTGGGTTCCTTTCAGTTGTTTGATCGAAGGCGAATCTGAGCCTTGCTATCTTCCAACAATTTATGCCTTTGGTTTCTTTTTTTTCTTTTTTTTATATTTGATTGTCTTGTTGAATCGAGAAGTATCTTGTGTTTTGCTGTGATGAAAAGGTGGGTTCTTTTTAAGCCCCTTTTCCTTGTTCGGGCTGTGTTTGTCTTTGATTTTGCACTGTGAAATTTGGGTTCTCTTCTCTACACGAGAGATGAGATGGGTAATGATTCTACAAAATTTCGTATTTTTATTACTTCTGAGTTGTTTGGGTTTTGGGTTTCTACATCGACAAGAAAGGCCAAGGTCGTCTCTTTCCTTGAACACCTATGTAAGCTGCCTTCTCTTATTTGCTCTTGCTTTGTAGTACCGACTTTGCCTTTGCACTTCGAAATTTTTTACCTCATTCGAGTTTCAGGATCGATTGAGTCTGAAGGGCTCATGGGAAAGATCACTATTCACAAAAAATTTTAAAAGCAAAATAATATATGCTTTTGTTAGTTGCTTTGGAGGAGTTTTGAAGATTTTTTTGGACTTGCAGATGAATCAGTTTTTGGGCCAGCGATGATGTTTTCGCCTTGGACGGTATTTTTTTTTTGCATGTATTCTATGGAGAAATCCTTGGCCAATTTCAATGGAGAGTTGTTTCTATATACACGTTTTAAAATTCAAAGACAATTCTATGGAGAAATGCTTGGCCAATTTCAATTGAGAGTTGTTGCTATTATCCTTAGAGAGCCTATGTATCATAGAATTATCTTTGAATTTTAAAATCGATTCACCTACAAGTCCAAAAAAATCTTGAAAACTCCTCTGAAGCAATTGACAAAAGCATAAATTATTTTGCTTTTAAATTTTTTTGTGTACAATGATATTTCCTGTGAGCCCTTCAAACTCAATTGATCCTCAAACTTGAATGAGGTAAGAAATTTCGAAGTGCAAAGGCAAAGTCGGTACCACAAAACAAGAGCAGATAAGACAAAGTAGCTTGAGCAGAGATTCAAGGAAAGAGACGACATTACCCTTTCTTGTTGATGTAGAAACCCAAAACCCAAAACCCAAAACCCAAAACCCAAAACCCAAACACAACTCAGAAGTAATAAAAAGACAAAATTTTGAAGAATCATTACCCATTTCTCTCGTGTAGAGAAGAGAACCCAGAATTTCACAGTGCAAAATTAAAGACGAACACAGCTCGAACAAAGAAAAAGCTTAAAAAGAACCCACCTTTTTGTCATAGCAAAACACAAGGAACTCCTCAATTCAACAAGACAATTATATCCGGGGAAAAAAAAGGAAGAAATCAAGGGCATAAATTGTTGGAAGATAGCGAGGCTCATATTCGCCTTTGATCAGACAACTGAAAGGAACCTTGCCATGGCTGCGACCGGTTCTGGCCGCCCCACCAAGCTATGGCCGGTTCTCGGTGCCTGCTGCTTTCATTTTCTCTCTCCTCCTTATACATGCGAATCATCACAACCTCTTTCTTGTTTGTTTCTTTACAAACGTTCTTGTTCTTTTTCATGGAGGAATCCGGAATCAAGCCGAGTGGTGGTTGTTGGGCGTAGTGTGGCGGAGGGAGTGAGAGTCAGGTGCTAAGCAGAGGAGAGAGAAATGGGCTGGGAGAGGCTTTGAGAAAAGAAAAGGAGAAAAGGGGCAGAAGAGAGAGAAAATGGGCAAAAGAGAACACGTGCAGGTTTCAAGTTTTTCAAACCCTAAATTGATGTGGACTAACACCAAGACATGTGTCGATCAGCAAGGCCGCTTTTCATTTGACATGCTGGCACATCGCGCAATCTCAATATTTTCTCCCTCTTGGACAATCATGAGGAACCAATGCCCAAGAAAATCCAAAGCAGTCTACATCTTTCCTATCAAATTTTGTACATGAATTCACACTCGAGATATAATTTAATGGTTTGCTCGTTTCTCTGGCTGGCTGGTGAGTCCTCCAAAACCGCAGGAACCTTGAGCAAAATCATCGCAGCCGAGAGATCACAATCAGCCGCATCAAAGTACGCCGTTGTGATCTCATTGAGCAACCACCCGAAGAAACTGAGACGCCAGGTCCAACATCCCTCCAGCAGTTTCAGATTCGATGGAAGTGCCCCGTTTCACAATCACAATGCTGCATCAGAAACTGATAATAGAAGTCATATACCCGAATGCTCGGCGCTGCACTGCTGAAGGCCGTAGTCCTCTCCGAGGCTAGGATCTCGGCCGAAGGGTCCAAGTCTTATTACACGATTAAGATAGCTGCTTAAGATCATGAATGACTTTTAAGAGTCTCAAGAGTGCAGAAATCTCAAGTAACAAAATAATGTGGACATAATAACAAGAGTTATCGTGCATCATCTATTCTAGATAAAAACATTATCGAGTCTCATCAAACGCATCGTCCATGTTATAAGACCTGATATTTGCATACATAATGTTTGTTCGGTAAAAACAATTTGGCTTGATTCCAGGGAAGCGAGTTTCATCAGCGAACTTACGAGTTCAATGCCGGACCGAGAGACAGTGTTCTCCAAGCTCTTCATCTTCGTTTAAACTCCCTTCTCCAGATTCAACTTAGAAATCCAAAATTTCTGGGCTTGGTAGTAAAGTAGCCAAACCGCCAGCAATGAACCGGAAGGTTCCAGGAAATTATTTATCTCCCCATCATGGGTCATGATCCAATCAATTGCGGATGCGGGCGTTTCACCGACGTCACACGCTTTCTCCTGGGCGTGTCAAAGGCTGATACCGGCCCCCAGCGGTAACCATAACTCGTGCGCATCCAGTTCTAGGACAAAGACGGGGATGGGAAAAATGCGAGTTTAGAGGTGGTGTAGCTGTCGCGGTGGAACTTCTCCAAGCTGTGGAGTTCGATTTGAGTTTATGTGAAGGGCGGTTGAGCCCAGCGAATCTCAAGCTATTGAAGATGGAGAGGCGCCCTCAAATGCATCCGTGCATTGGCACTTCATTGATCTTGCCTCTAGACAAGCCGAGAAATGCGAGGATTGGTGCATTTCCTAGACGAATCGCGACCCAAGGGCCTTCAGCTTTCGCGTCGTACCTTTGCTTTGGCAGCGGCGGACCACCACGACATCGACATGCACGCTGAGCCAAAGGCTATGAAGTCTTTTGCAGCTCAATCCCCGAGTGGTGAGTTCCAGGAGATCTCCGAGGAATTTTTGCCCATTTCACTATCGAATTCCTGATGGAAGTAGATTTTCCAGAAGTTGAGCTGTTGTTGTACAGCAGAGTTTTCATGTCTCCGGCGGAATAACCATCTTCTTTTTTTATTTATTATTTCATGATACATCTATTATCTAATTAACTATTGCTCACATTGCGATTCTTTTCGCCATTGCTATAAGAACCAACTATGCATGTAGACTTTAAGAGCAGATCATTTTTTTTTTAAATTTAATTCAATTAAACATTATTTGGGACAAGTACATTGGGAGTCCTAAACTTGTCAACAATGTGCAATTTAGTTCTAAAATTTGTCATAAAAGTGCAATAAAGTTATAGAACTTTTAAAAAAGTATTCAAGTTTTAAAACTTGTTAAATTAGTCAAATAAAGTCTTTTTCTTAATAGCTATTTTTGAAATTTTTAGGATTTAATTGTATTTTTGTGACAATTTGTAATAAGGGATTTGATTGCACTTTTTAAAAATTTTAATTTGATTACACTTTCATGATAATTTTTAGGACTTAATTGCACTCTTTGAAAGTTTTAGGATTCATTTATATTTTCGTGACAAATTTTAGGACTTTTACTGTACTTATCTCATATTAAATCCATATAATTAGCTCTAGCAGGATTGAAGGTTGGGACACTAGGAAGTGCAAACAGATATAATTGCCTCCTCTAATTTGCCTACTTTTCTTCTATTCATTCTATATTTGCATGTCTTTCGTGTATCACATGAGAAATTAATTCAAAGTGATGCTTTATTTAGGCTTATGCTGTATCATTAACTGAAGTAAGGCTTTCCTTCTTCACTTCCTGTAATCAAAAGTTAGTACGTAGAACACAAAACCGATTGTTAAAAAATACTTCTAGAAACAGAACCCCGCAACGAATGGGTGATAAACCAGCTTAAAGCCTAATTAGGTTCAAACCCGAACTATTGCAGAATCTAAACTTCAATCACATCCTCGAGGTTACTTACATCATGCTTCTCCAGCCTCTAGGTGAGGTTTTGTTGACTTCTTTTGTCAAAGGCCCACATGCACAAAATGCTTAGCATGTTTTAAACATTTGTTTGGTTTTTTCTCATCCCAAACTAAAGTAATTACAATCGATCAAGAAGTACTAAGTCAGTACACAATGCAACTACTAAGCCGAATACGCTCAAATTTCTAGGTGAGTAGAGAAATAGTATAGTGACCTGAGCTCCTGGGAAGCTTCTTAACGTGCTGCTAAAGCTTCCCTGAAAAATTCTCTGGGCAATGCCCGGAGCAATTTATGCATATCTCAACCAAAACCTTGGCAGCCGTAAGCATGATACTCACGGCTAAAAGTTGATTATCAGTAGCGTCAAATTTGCAAATTACTTAGAGATGACACAGTAAACATTGAGGCATCGGCTCCAATATCTCTTTATTATGGTCTTGAGGTTGCTGTGACAAAGGATAATGCTTGATCGAGGATGGCCGTCCAAGTTCACCTAGGGTTTCCAGAATGTTTTTAGGGACGGAGAAGACGGTAATTGTGCCGAGTTCTAGAGATTTCTCAGCTTAAATGTCGATAGTTGATAAGAGGGGAGAAATGATATGGTCCACTAGATCAAACATGAATCAATAGTTATAACAAAATGGCTCTAGTGTAAGAAGAGATGCCCTCCCCCCTCATTGTATCCATCCAGCCATAATCCCTTCTTTTCTTGAGCTTCTCTCTTTTCTCTTTATGATTCGAGTGAGTGATCTATCCTTAGGAAAATGATCCAAGGAAGCCTAAGTCGGCACATGGTCTCAATCCTTAGTGACCAATCGTGACATCTTATTTTTTTAAGTCCACAGACGAGCCCTAATTCACAATTAACAGAATTTATAATTAACACCAAATGCAATAAGAGGAAACATGCTGTGCAACTCTTCTGTTAAGGAAAATAGTTGTTTTACGTTAGAAACAATCTTCAAGAGCTTATGTAAATGGTAGGGGCCTTCAGGGAAATGTTCCTCAATCTCGTCATGATAACAAACTATGGAAGCCTCAACTAATGAGGGTGAGCTCAATATGTCATAGTCATTTAATAATCCACCAAAATAATCAAAGGACTTGATAAAAGCTCCATGGATCCTTACTCGGGATTGTCGGATGCCAGAAGATGAGAAATTTTCTCCTATAGTCAAATACAGAAGATTGGGAGCAGAAATCTGCAAAACCTCAAGATTCCAGTCGCAACTGTCAAGAGACAACTTCTCAAGGGAAGGGCAAGAAAGCAGCTTCTCCACTGAATTATCATCTTCAAACCGAACTTCCATGAGAAATAAGACCTTTAGATTTGTAAGACAAACTAATGAAGGAAGCTTGAGGTCACGCTTCATTTCTATATGCACTCTCAGAGTTTCACACCTAAATATGCAACAAGGTAACTTGTATATGGTATTATGACCAATTTTAAGGTGTAGGCAGAGGTCTTTCAACATTACGGCGTATTGCAGCAGTAATCCACAAATTGACACGAGATTCATCGCCATCAAGATATTCTTCTCTGTCAACCTTGCATGTGAGATAAAAAGCTTTCATAGAAGACAAGTCACGAAGTAACAATGCTCTCTCCACGAAGTTCCTGAAGAGCATCCTCCTATGGTGATCTCCTTCATA
The DNA here is from genome assembly GCA_014182735.1 of Corymbia maculata. Taxonomy (NCBI): domain Eukaryota; kingdom Viridiplantae; phylum Streptophyta; class Magnoliopsida; order Myrtales; family Myrtaceae; genus Corymbia; species Corymbia maculata. Next base: position 38,458,503 of record CM024686.1, on the reverse strand, counting down.
TTCTTCTCCAAAGACAAGACTAGGAATGGATGTCCACAAATAATCCCACCATCTCGACAGCACACTCGTTCACACAGCATCTTCCGTTGTTAGAAAAGCCAGGATATGCAAAAGAATTGCATGGGGTAGATCACATAGTAGCTTGCAGTTCTTAACATCTCAAGCATTACTCAAGTGCTGGCTTTTAGCTTTTGTCAACCACAGGGCTCCCATCCATCATAGCCACGACTTCTCCAGAGTACAAGTTAAATCTAAAATGAAGGCGAGAAACAACGATCTCAATGCCCAACTTTTTGCTAATCACTAGTCATAACACATCAATCGAACTTCAAATGTCAAAATGATGATACCAAGTGGTAATAGAATTAACTTTCTTCAAGATAACCTTAAAAATAAACAAAAATCTGGAATTCTCGAACCTGACGTGCATCCCCACAACATGATAAAGGTCAAATAAATCTAATGAGTTCCATTGGCAGGAACATTGCAATTTCATGATACCTTAACTAGCGTCAACAAAACCAGCCTAAATGACAAGAGCCAGAACAAAGAGGACATGGGTATTCCAAATGAACCAATTCACTTGGCATTGAAATATGCAACGGGGCGTAAAATGTTGACCCAAAGAGATGAATGAGCACGTCCGGTCATTGCACCTTTACGTCAAACACATGGGGTGCCGGCAAATATCTCAAAGGACACCCACGAGCCATGGTTTCACCAACCATTCGAACAGATTAGTGCAAAACGACCGACCACCCTCCAACCATCAAGAACCCAGGAAAGACATCTATTCGAACAGACTAGTGCAAAACGACCCACCACCCCTCCAAACATAAGAACCCAGAAAAGACATCACTCCAAAGAACTCCACAAAACTGAGGATAACATCGATATGAGAGCAGTTGATCACATGGATGATGCAGAGAGAGGAGCAGGAAATGGTAATGGAAGAAATAAATCGAAGCCAAGCTTTCATGGAGATTGAAGAGAACCAGCGAGCCATGAGCAAGAATCACCAGTTTTTTTCAGATGATGGAATCCACGCAGCGCGATATGGGTGGGAGACAAAGGGGCGGGGTATGAGTGAACTTTTGATACGAGGGAACAAAGAAAAAGAGGAAATAGCATAGAACTGAAACTCGCCCAGAAAAATAAAAATAAAATAAAATAAGACAAAAAGATAATAGAAAAAGAAAAATGTGATATGATTGAATTCTTTCAGAAAATTTTGGCAAATAAAATATTTTCATTCTGAATTTTAATTGTTAAATGGTCATTAATATTTTACTTAAGTTTAAGATATATAATGAACAAATTCGTATGACGATGCCATGTTGCTTTTGGATTATTCGTACTTTTTTTTGGTTATAAAAGGAGCAGGATTATTCATGATTTAGTAATATAGGGGCATGAGTTTTTTTTTTTTGTAAGACTTTATTCACAACAACTTTTGAGGATTGAAATTGCTTTGATGGTTTTATGATGATATATACTTGTTGTGTGTGCCACTCGTGTCGAATTATGAAAAAAATATCATATCGAATAATTGATGGTGGGGATTTAGCATTATCATAGAGAAAATTTAACCATTAAACTGATTTAATTTGCATATTGTTCGATTTCTTCGCTAGACAACTTTTTCCACTTACCGCAACTTTTCCTTTAGGAAATTTACTATAATCTTAAATCTTGCATATAAAATGCAATATTTTTCTAAACTTTTCAATATTTTTGTAATAATATTTACTGGATAACTTGGGATCCACTATGCTTAAATTTGTAATAGGCATGGTGATCAGGTTCTTTCTCCCTCTCTCTCATGATATATGCATGATGGACCCAGGCTAAGGAGTTGGCAATGGGTACCAAGGTCCCAAGTCCCGCTTTCATGGACTGTGCCTTTGCCTCGATGAATGTAGGTCAAGCGCTTGGGACCTAGGCTTGGCCTCTATGAGACCGTGCTTGGGAATTGAGGAGCCAAGCCAAAGTCTAGGGCTCGATGGACTCAGGCTTGGCTTATGGGGACTTGAGATAGATGCATGTGCTTGTGTTGCAAGTCTCTAGCACCCAAGCCTAGAATCATAAAGGCTAGTGTCACGGGCCGATCGTTCAGGACCTCGACCGTGCGGCGACTTAGGCAATTTCGGATCGCAGGGGATCGTCGCTCCTAAGCCAAGCCTTCTTCGGATCGATGGATCGCTTCGCTTCAACCGGATCGTAGAGAGAGAAACTAGAGAGAGAAGCTCTGAAGAAAGAAAGTGAACTTGGATTGCTTAATTGATGGATGATTACAAGTGAGGGAGGGCACCCCTTCTTATACTTGAGGCCCTCTCATTACAACCGTAGATGGGTATTCGATCTAGCGGACGAGATCGCACCGCCTCAACTACCATCTACCCGTACTTATGACGTCACCTACCAATATTCATTACAATGACAACTAACGGTATTTATGACGTCATCCCAACTAACTACACTTAAGACAGGAAGACTCTAGACCACGGCGTAATTACCGGATCGTCCGTCCTTGAGAATGTTGCGGAAGCGTTGGAGTTCTTTGAAGGGTCCTTGGGACGTTCCTCCTCGATCACGAAGGCCCCGTTGATGAGGGAAACCTCTCCTCCGTGACACTAGCCTGTGCTTAGTTCCCCAACTACTCATACTCAAGTCACTAGTACTTAAATAATATAAAGGCTCCGTCCGTTTCACGGAAAATAACTTTCAGAAAAATATTTTCCGGATTTTCCGACGTTCGTTTCACGGAAAATAAATTCATTGGGGAAAACATTTTCCATGAAAGAAAAAAAATCTTCTAAAGTGAGAAAAGTGGAAAACATTTTCCACATACACTCTCTCTTATCTTACACTCTCCATTAGTCCTCACTTATTTATTTTATTTTTAGATTTTTTTTCATAAATTCGAATTTTTTAATAAAATCGATTTTTTTGCTATTTTTTAATAAAATAGATTTTTTTGTTATTTTTTAAATAAAATCGATTTTTTATTTTTTATTTTTCTTTATTTTTACTGTTTTTCTTTTTTTTCGGCAGGTCGTCAGCCACGGCAACGGCCGGTGACCGACAACAGGCGAGCCGAGCTTGCCAGATTGGTGATGCCCGAGCATCATAAGATGGAAAATTATTTCCAAATTTACCCATTTTTAAAATAAAAAACTGTAATCCTTTCTTCCCTTACTTCACGAACCCAGCGCCCCCATGCTTGCCTCTCTTTGCTCCCTTCAAAATAATCAAATCCCTCATTTTTAAAGTAGAACAAAGTCAATCGCTTGCACTAATTGGTCGATCTCCCTCACTCAGCTTTTGCATGGCATTGTGCTTCTTCTTCCTCCTAGTAGTTCAATTAATTTCCAAATTGAAGCTGCATAACTCGCGATGTCGATCTGCGAGGCTCGAGCCTCATTGCCGAGCTCACCTTGCGGTGAGCCGATCATGCAAGCTCGTCGAGGTAGGCGAGCCTTGAGCCTTGCTAGCAAGGTGAGCTTGAGGCATGGTCGGCGACCGGCCAAGAAAGGAGAGAACATAAAATAAAGAAAAAAATAATTTAATAATCTATTTTAAAAAATAATAAATAACAATTTTAAAAAATAAAATAATAAAAAAATTATTGAAAAAGAGTTTATAAAGGAAAATATTTTCCCAAGCGAACACTGGAAAATATTTTCCACTTCAAAATCAAGTTTTACCCGAATATCGGAAAATAATTACATTTTCCTGGAAAATAACTTTTTGGAAAATATTTTCCAAAAAAGTAACATTTTTCGTGAAACGAACGGAGCCAAAATAAAAGTAGTTTTCCTTTCCAAAAGACAGAAAACAATTTTCAATTCATTTTTAGATTTCAGCCAAACACCGAAAAATATTGTCATTTTCATAGAAATTTACTCCCTGAAAACCATTTCCACAAAATGTCAAATTTTCCTTGCGATGAAATGAGCCGAGGACTTTCATAGTCACCCACGTCGCGTCCTAACTATGGACAACTCCAAAAGCTTACGAGCAAGAACATTCGGAGATTTGTACGTTGGCCACATGCAATACAAATCAAGAGACAACTTCTCAAGGATAAAGACATGAAAGCAGCTTCTCCACTGAATAATCCTAGAGATCAACGTTCTGAAGATTTAAATTACCTTATACAACAAGGTACTTTGATAAAATATTAATCAACAGTGTAATGGGGAGAGATTTTTCAATACTGGCGGTAGATTGAATATTAATCTATATCGATGTGTTGTGAAAGTTTCAGATACTTGAGGTTAAAATTAACAAAGTTTGCACGCTGCTAGATTTAACCCGAAAAGAAAACAAAAAAGCTTATGATCCGTTAACTGATGAGAATTGTTCGGGAATACAGTATAGGCATGTACTAATAGAAAGACAATTAGAAATTTATTAACCAATCCAAGAGCCAGCAATTCATTCTCAGAGCACAAATCTCCATACACAGACTCTAATTATGGATGTCGCCGAGAGCTGTTTGTTTCAGCAAAAGGAAGGAGGAAGCTACACATCCAATAGCAATCGACAAAATGTCACCAGCGAAAGCTAATCAACCTGCGTTTCGCATGGCAAAAGGCTGATTGCACATCGACTTGAAGCCCTCGGGAGAGCAAGCAGTACTTCCGTCAAGTCCCCTGGGAAATGCAGGAAACACTGATCCGTACAATGTATGACTAGTTCCTCCAAAGCCAAAGCAGCCCTGAGCAAAATCATTACAGACAGGAATTCATAGTCAGCCGCATCAAAGTAACCAATTGTGATCTCCTTGAGTGACGTCAGGAAACACTGAGGTGCTGGGTCCAATATCCCTTCAGCCGTTTCAGACTCAATGGAAACGCCCTAATACACAATCACACTCAGTCAGTCTCAGTTTGATCTCTGCAGTAAGACTAATGCAGTAAGAGGAGGAAGGGGAAAAGGGCAGCAATAGAACAGTTACCGCATCGAACTCTAGACTCCTTAGGATGGAGCATTTGCTGACCAATACCAGAAACGATACAGAATCCAGGTCCACATTGCGAGCTGTGAATTTCAATTTGGTAAGATGAGCAAAGAAGGGAAGGGAGTCAAGATCAACAATTCCCCTGTTTTCATCAAAGTCCTGTTAACGAAGCCAACAAATAGTAGCACAGTTCAGATTAGTGCACCTCAGGTAACAAAAAGATAAAGTGCCCCTCAAGGCTCTGGGAATAGGTCAATCCAATGAATGGAAAATTTAGACATGACATTAAAGATGCAAATAGAATAGTGTACCTCAAGGATGTCCTCAGATAAAGTCAGGTGTTTAACATGAGAAAGGTCCTTCAAAAGCTTATATGCATGGTGCGCATATTCATCTGGCTTTCTCTCTACGTCGGATGGATGATACACATGGACGATAGCCTCTTCCAGAGAAGGTGAGCCAGATATGGCATAATCATCCAAAAATTCACCATAAAAGTCAAAAGACTTCATACAGGGGGCAATGATTGTGATGTGAGAGTGACTTCCAATATCTAGAAAAGAGTCGCGTTCAACTATGGACAAGCTCAAAAGCTTAGGAGCAGAAATATTCAAAACCATATCCTCTGGCCAAGTGCAATAGTCCATAGACAATGTCTCAAGGGAAGGGCATGAAAACAGCTGCTCAATTGACCTATCATCCTCAAGATGAAGATACTCAAGAGCTAAGACCTTCAAATTCTTAAGACGTATTGAAGAAGGAAGTCTGAGAGTGCCGTTCAATAACAGATGGAATTCCGTCAGTGTCTCACATCTAAATATACAACTGGGTAAGCTGTAGTTAAAAGCAGGATGTTCTATTCCAAGGTGCAGTCGGAGCTCCTGAACATTTCGCCTTATTGCAGCAGTAATCCATGAATTTATACGAGATTCGTCACCTTGGACGTATTCGTCACCATCAATCACATAATTAAGAGAAAATACTTTCAAAGGAGACGACTGGCAAAGTAACAATGCTCTCTCCACAAAGTTCATGAAAACCATCCTCCCATTGCTTTCATCTTCTCTGAAGACAAGACTAGAAATTGACGTCCAAAGATACTCCCACCTTTTTGACAACACACTTGTTCGAACAACTTCTTTTAAGGGCAGACGACCCAGGATGCGCAGAAGAATTTCATCAGGTAGGTCACATATACGGGTATGGCTGCTGACATCTTGGGTGTCGCTCCAGTGTGAGCTTTTAGCATCATGAACTGAATGCCTCGAATCCATCAGCTTCACAATCTCTCCTAGAGTTTATGTTGAATCTAAAACGAAGTCAGAAAACTGGCAACTCATATTCTTAATGGATAGATATAAACTGGTTAATAGTCAATAAGACACTCATGGTGCACTAATCAAACAATTTAGAAAACGACCAAGGTAACACTCATTTCATCAAAATCCACTTACAAAAACCTCTCTTAATTTTGAATTTGATACCCATAAACATAATTAGATTACAAGTAACGAACTCATATGAGTCAATTTGGCGTTCATATTGCATATCAAACCATAACAAGCCTCATCAAGGCAGGACCTATCATAAGGCACGTCAAGGCAACGTCTTCTCAGGAAAATTTGACCCAGTTGTCTGAAAACGATTGAAAGCCAACGAATTCACTGAGCAAAGAAGCACGGGTAGCCGTTGTTCATGAAGGGTCACTGAGACCTTTCCACGAACGGTTAGGTAAACGAAAAATAGCCCGAAGGACGTCCATGGCCTCATCAGTGGATCAAAAAACAAAACGGTCAAGTGGTTTCCTACCAACCTCGCATCAAGCAAGCCGGAAAATATCGCCACCCACAGGACCACCGAAAACTCAAAACCCACATATCCCAGGAACGAAAAGGTTAATTAAAGAACAGCAAATTGGAGCTAAGCATTCACGACGATCAACAAGCAGAGGAGCCGAGGCGATTGATGAGCAAGAACTGATTACCTCGAAGAGTCTTCTCAAACGGGTTTGCGAACCGCCACCACCCGGCAAAGGGAGAAAAGCGGGAAGAGAGAGAGAGAGAGATTGCTTTGGAGGGAGATGGGACTGGAGATGGCGAAGACGGGCAGACGATCACGTCGCTTCGTCACCCCGGTTCACTCCCCATTGAGCCTGCAGTTGGGGAGGGAAACTTTTGTAGTCAGAGAATAACTGCACCTAGAAAATTTTTGTGATTTCTTGACTGCTTTAGAAGTTACATTTTCTTGAGAAAATCTATTGATCATAAATAGGTGAATCTTGCTTTTATAAGCAGTTAAGAAGTTACTTATTTCAATCACAAGCTTATCGTTACCGGACCGGCTGAACGGGGAATCGCTCGGACTAAATCGGACCGGCCGGTTCTCGGGGGCATTGGGAGCTAGACTGATTATATATTTATTTAATTTATTGAAAATAACAACAAATCCTAAAATAGTAACAAGTTCATATCAGTAGTTATGAAGGAAAACTATTCTTAACATGAAAAGTGGCAATGGTTGGGGATAAGGTACCTATACCCCAGAGATGTGTCTATTGATTGTCTATGAGTAGAAAGCAATTCAAATATTATTTATAATAACCGCAACTATTCAGAAATGTTTGTACTTTAGAACTCTCTTCTTCTATTTTCATACATGCAACTTTAACACATTCAAGAAAAATTCCAAGAGAGAATCGAGCAATTGCTGAACTTGTTTCTCTATGGCTTTGGTGTATGTCATGGAGGTATATTTATTATAAACCCAGTAACAAAAATAGTGGGGCAAATAATACTTTAAGAACAATGATTGTTATCACGTATCAAAACATCAATGATCAACTAGTACTTCTTTATCTTTTTCTACAGTCAAATTCCCCAATAGTTCTTGGGCTGGACTTGATTGGATCTAGAATTGATCACTCTTAGTAACCTATTTTATTGCAATAAAAGGTATTAAGCATATTGAAAGATAAGTAGTTTTCAAAGTAGGAGAAGAAATGACAATAGTAGCCCCCCCCCCAAAAAGTGAACCTTTATGAGAAAATATGCTCATTTGAGTTGCTTACTAAGCCTACAAGGGAAACCTTCCACCAGAGTACTCACAAAAAATTAACCCTTCGATTTGATTGCTTGCTAAAGAATAATTCTACATGTTTGTAGATTGGAGAAAAAGAAGTGTTTACAGGAGAAATTGGAGAAGGAGAGAAGCGATGAGCTTGAGATTGGAATGTAAGGAGTTATATAGGTAAAAACACACTGCGCGATTGCACAGCAACTCAAAACTATGCATCAACATGCACGCGAGGTACAATAAAGATGGCCAAGTTTGGAAAGTTCTATCTGCATCGAGACAAGTGTAGAATATTCTTTCTTCACAAAAATCATCTGTCGCGTCAATCCTTGGTCAATTTTGAAACAAAAAGGAATCGTTTTTCTCATGAAGAATGATGTTTCCTTCATAATTAATTCATCATATCTGACAAAAGTTAAGTAATTAGTTTTGACGCCTAGTTACCGTTAATTTGGCGATTATCATGTGTTTGGCTTGACTACATATGGTTCACAAAAACTTCATGCGCGAATCAAGCGAGTTTTCGGAAGATGTTCAATCAACCTTAATAACTTTTGATATAAGTGAAAGGCTTGAGCACTATTTCGACAACTAATATTTCTCGGTGGCTCTACCATGTGCGTAGTTTCTCTCTACCCTATGCGTAGCCTCTTCAGAAACCCTAAGCATGGTTTCTCCTACAAATCCCACCCATGGAATGCTTGCTCATACGTGCACGTAGGGGTGCAGCCCTCACACCCAACTCTTTGCTTACCCTGATCTCGTTTAACTCATTTCCCCTGTTTCACTACCCTAGATACCCTCCTGACCCCACCCCACAAAGTCTCTCTCCCCACACGGCAAGTTCTGGCTCAAGTTTTCAGCTGTGCACTCCACCTTAGGTACTCGCATACACAACTTGAGCTATGCTGATCCTCCGCATTTTGAGCCCAAGCTCTCAAGCCCATCCTCCTACCTTCGCGCACAGCTACGCCCTGCTAGGCGATCTCTCTGGCGTGAATCCCAGCTCCTGCTGCAAGGAGCTCCTCCTTCCTCCTTCCATTACCAATGGCAGAAGATGGCGAGGCCTTTGATCGCCTAGAAAACCTCTGCAATAAGTTGGGTAAACTCCTACACACACAAGAGTTAGAAATTAGGGATGAAGATTTCACTGAGGATAAACTAGTAGAATGTCGGTTCTCCTTGATGGACAAACTTTATCTTAACCCAAGCTTTAACCACCAAGCCTTCATTATAGCCATGAAAAAGGCCTGGAGGCTAGACTCTATTTCTATGACACCCCTAGAACATGGTGTTTTCTGTTTTAAGTTCAATAGCGAGGCGGACCAACAAAAATTTCTCAAAGGGGGGCCATGTTGCTTCTCTAACCACCTACTCTTACTCAAGGAATGGGAACCGGACACATCCCCTCATTGCTACAAGTTCACAACCTATGCCTTTTGGGTACGAATATTGGGACTCTCGACAGAATGGAAGTTCGAAGGTATCATGCACAAGATCGCCGGCAAGATAGGGAGAGTGCTAGAAGTCAAGGTAGAGGACAAAGACCCAGTTGCCCAGCGTGTTGGGAAGGCCAAAGTCGAGCTCAACATATTCGTGGAGCTTATTGTTTAGCAACCAACGATTCACGAACATAAAAAACTATGGTTGGACTTTAAATATGAAAGGCTTCCTTTCTATTGCTATTATTGCGGTAAACTGGGACACTATGCTAGTCTTTGTAAAACTATTCCCTACGATGAAAAAAAAATCAATAACAAGATGGGTAGCTGTTTTGGCAACTGGTTGCGCGCAGAGGCTCAAGACCACAGCCCCTTTTGGGATGTTTTCTATGCTGACAAGTCACCCGAGGACAGCTTACATGACTTCGAGATGGCCCAGGAACGTCAAGGCACTCCTCATCCACATTACTGCTGCAAGATGTGGATAAGCCTAGCTTTTGCCGAATAGAAGGCAGCTCAGGCCAGGAAATGGAGTCTTCCAAGGCGGTGCCTAGAGGTGAGATTTCACTACCAGCCCAACCTCAAAGGGCTGGTAAGGAAATCTTACTGCTACCTGCACCTCCCTTTCGGACCCATGTTGCCCCACTTAAAAAAGGAGTGCAAGGGCCCAAAAACACCCTTAGGGAAAAAACAACGACGTTTTAGCCCTTACAAACATAAAGCCATAAGTGTTGATTGGCTAGATGAATCTCAACTTTGGGAAACTCCTATAGGTATAACCGATGACTCCTTTGACTGGGCTATGGTGGTTGGCCCTAAAATGCCACCCTGGGTAAGATGAAAATGCTATGTTGGAATTGTCAAGGGGTGGGTACACCCTTGACAGTTCAGGAATTGCAAGCCCTTGTAGCTTTGCATCGGCCCGCCATGGTTTTCTTGATGGAAACCAAGAACCAAGAGCCTTTACTTCAAAAATTAAAAGAAAACTGACATTTCCCTATTGTGAAGTTGTAAATCCGAGGGGAACGACTGGAGGTCTAGCCATTTTTTGGGATGACCGGGTGGAAATCCTACAAATGGCACAATCGGAACACTATATGCATCTCACTTGCAAGAACCGCAAAGATGATAAATCTATGCAAATTACCTTCCTCCATGCTCCATATAACTTGAGTTGAAGACTAGAATTTTGGGAGGAATTCCACCACATCAACACCTCATCAAGGCTGCCCTGGGTGTGCTTGGGGGATTTTAATGAAGTCCTCTTTCATTGGGAAAAAAAGGGGGCTTGTTTTGCTAATCGATCTCGAATGGTAGCCTTTAGGAACCTTCTAAATGATTGCTCCCTCATGGATATGGAGAGCAAGGGATGTGCTTTCACGTGGTCTAACAATAGAGAGGGTCAAGCTAACATAAGAGAACGCTTGGACAAGGTATTATGTACTGTAGAGTGGAGAGTTCTATACCCGGAAGTTGAAGCCATCGCCTTACCCGCCCTCGGCTTTGACCACAGCCCTCTACTTCTATCATTGCAGGCTGAAAAGGTAAGGAGAATAAGAGAATTTAAATTTGAGTCATTTTGGCTTGAAAAGGAGAAATGCAGGGAGATCATTAAGAGTGCATGGGAATCAATACCATCATAGAACCGAACACTCCCCCTCAAACTTTGGGCAGCGGCTAAATCTTTAATGGCTTGTTGCAAGAAGACTTTCCCCAATGGGCAGGGGTCATTAACTCTACTAAAATAGGAATTGGAATCACTTATCAACAGCAACAACTTTCCTAAGGAGAGGACCAAAGTTCAGGCAATTAAGGAGAAACGGAAACACTCTGGAGGCAAGAGGAGCTATTTTGGGGGTTGAGGTCACGGATCCAATGGCTGAAATATGGTGATAGAAATACAAAATTTTTCCATGCCACCATGATACAAAGAAGACAAAGAAATAGGATCTCCCGACTCAAAACTACGGGTGATTGCTGGGTTTCTACTCCTGACCAGATTAAGACTACCATTGAGGCCTATTACCAAGAACTATATCAATCATAAGGCCATTGGGATTTTCAGCCAATTCTTGAATAATGCCCCCGAGTTGTGACTAATCAAATGAATCTGCTGCTATTGGCAGAACCTTCAGAAGAAGAAATCAAGTCAGCCGCTTTCCAAATGGGGGCTGAAAAGGCCCCGGGACCTTATGGATTGAATGGACTGTTCTACCAGAAAAATTGGGAAAACCTAAAGAAGGACATTGTATTGGAAGTCCAAGAATTTTTCAGAACAAGCATTATGCTTCCAAAACTCAACAAAACCAGCCTTACCTTAATCCCCAAAACCCAAAATCCTGAATCACTAGATTAGTATTGCCCCATAAGTCTATGCAACTTTGGGTACAAAATCATTGCCAAGGTGCTGGCCAACAAACTAAAACCTTTGCTCCCCCAGCTCATTGTAGAAGAACAAAGTGCCTTTGTAGGGGGACGGTGCATCCAAGACAACTTCTACATGGTTCAAGAGGTCTTACACCAAATCCGAACGAGGAAGAGAAGACGAAAATTTCAGGCCGTTCTCAAGCTAGACATGAAGAAAGCATATGACTGTGTGGAATGGGACTTTCTAGAAGCCTGCCTATTGAAAATGGGTTTTCACGTAAGGTGGGTGGAGTGGGTCATGCAATGCGTTACAATGGTCTCCCTAAGTGTCAAGGTGAATGGTGAGCCATTACCTTTCTTTCGCCCATCTCGGGAAATCAGACAAAGGGACCCTCTATCCCCCTACTTGTTCATTTTGGTGGCTTATGTCCTATTGACACTTATTGGGAAAGCAGTGGCGGATCGAAGCATCAGGGGGATCAAGATTAACAGATGGTGCCCAACCCTTTTTCACCTCCTTTTCGCTGATGATTCGATCTTTTTCCTAGATGGAATGGTCCTAAAATGCCAAAATCTGGCCCTTGTGCTAAACCGGTATTGCATGGCCTCAAGCCAACAAATAAACTTGAACAAGTCAGGGATCCACTTTAGCCTGGATCCCGAAGTCTCTAATGAGGAATATGGCGAATGCCTTGAGGGTGCCGACCCTAGCCCACACAGGCAAGTACCTAGGCATACCCTCAGATTGGGGTGCTTTGAAAAAACACATTTTTGAATGGGTTATGGGGCGGGTCAATATGAAATTGGAAGGTTAGAAAGAAAAATTGATGTCCCGAGCAGGTAAAGAAGTCCTCCTGAAGTCAGTGGTCCAAGCCATACCCAATACGCTATGTCAGTGTTCAAAATTCCTATATCCATCTGCAAGTCTATCGAGTAGAGAATCGCAAAGTTCTGGTGGAAAACAAGTGAACTAAGAACGGGCATACACTGGAAAAGATGGGAAGTGCTCAAATCAAGCAAAGACAAAGGGGGGCTTGGCTTTTGTGATATGCTTGATTTCAACAAAGCCCTACTAGTTAAACAGGCTTGGCGACTTAGTTCCAATCCACACTCCCTATGGGGGCGCCTATGCAAAGGCATCTACTTTCCACTTCAAGACTTTTGGAATGCGAGGAAACTTCAAAGAAACTCGTGGGGATGGCTCAGTGTGCTTGCTGGTCGAGATGTCCTATCCCCTGCCATGCGATGGGTTGTGGGCAATAGAGCTTCTATTAAAACTAGGGAGGACAGGTGGCTATCGAAGGGCACCCTATATGGACTAGCTAAGCAAAACAAACTCCCATGTGTGGCATATTTCATTTCCCCTACTGAAGGGACATGGCGCCTACCACTTCTACAAGAGGTCTTTGACGACCACACAGTCCAGGAGATCCTAGCTATTCCACTAAACCCACAGATGGATCAGGACACCCTAGTCTGGCTAGCACTCACGTGGGCCAATACACAGTTTGAAGTGGCTACTCAATGCTTCAAGACTCTAAAACAGCACAACAGCAGCAGCAAACAACACCACAACAGCAGCAAACAACACCACAACAGTAGCAAATAGCACGACAACAACAAATAGCAACGTCCTCATCACACAGCCCCCCAAGCCAACTGTGGAATAGCATGTGGCGCATTCACGCCCCACCAAAAATCAGACACTTCTTTTGGATGCTTTGTTAAAACGCTCTCCCGACTATTGATAATCTATTTCAACGTAAAATAGTACCTGATCCACTATGTACGTTGTGCCAAAATTGCCTCGAATCGGTGGAATATCTATGTCTAATCTGCCTATGGACAGAATCAGTGTGGCGCCATCAAACTCTCGCAATACAGGTCCCAAATACTAACTTGGCTTGAATTGAAGATTGGTTTATGGATTTATTGTAGAACGTTGGCTTACCGGTGATAGCGCATGTGGCGGCAGTCTTGTGGGAAATCTGGAAGGCCAGAAACGCCGTTGTCTTCCAGCACTGATCCCCTTGTGCTGATGCGGTGCTCAAAGCAGCATCATCGACGATCTCCAGCTTCCACGCTTGGACAGTAGCGACAGGCAAATCCAGCACTGATCCCTGTGCTGATGCGGTGCTCAAAGCAGCATCATCAACGATCTCCAGCTTCCACGCTTGGACAGTAGCGACGGGCAAATCCAGCACTTGCTATAGCCGACTTCTCAGTTGGAATCCCCCACCAGCACAAACGTTCAAGATAAATACTGATGGGGCTTAACTCCCGGGCGACTCAGAGGGCTCGGCGGCGTGGATCTGCTGTGATTCCACTGGCCGGCTGCTGCACGGAGGAGCACGATCGGTCCCAGCGTCTTCCCCCCTCCTGATTGAAGCTTGGGCTTTGGTGGATGCCCTAGAATTTTGCTGCTCCTGACGATCTCCTCCCTTAGCTGCAAGTGTTCTATCCCCCCCTCTTCCAGATGACGTCATTTGGCTAGAAACAGACAGTCAAATATTAGTTGAAAGCCTTACCCAGCTAAAGGAGAACACGTGGGAGGCGCGGGTCCCAGTCCGGAAGTGCAGAAACTTTCTATCGTGTTTGCCCAATATCCAGGTTGTTTTTTCTCCCCGTGAGACTAACAACATTGCTGATTGGGTAGCCAAAAGTCATCGAAAAAATTGTTTACCTTTGAACTGGGTACAATCCCCTCCTTTCTGTCTCTGGAACTTGCTTTGTATCGACGCCCAACTTTCGGGCTGCCCAAACCTGGGCTAATTTTAATGCAAGCACTCTATTTCAACCAAAAAAAAAGAAAGGCTTGATCACTTTAGAAAATACAATGTGTTACTAGGTTTATTGTTTCAAGTGTCTGAAAATTTGTCTCGATAATGCACTTTGGTCTTAAAGCTTTTTTTTTACTTATTTAAACCCTATATTTAACAAATAAATTTAAGATTATTCATTTTTCATTTACAGAAGCCCGGGTGTACAAAGTTTTATTTGCATAGGGCTAAGTGTATAATGTGTTTTTTAGTATGGAAACCGTCTATGGCGTCAATCCTTGATCAATTTTGGAATTGAAATGTATCCTTTTTCTCGTGAGGAATGACATTTCCTTTGTAATAAAATAAATCACAAACGACAACGGCAAGTGATTAGTTTTGACATTTAGTTACCGTATATTATATGACTTTCATGTGTTTTAGCTTGACTACATCCGGCGCGCAAAACTTTTTAGACGTGAACCAAGAAAGTTTTTATGCACAAAATCTTTGCTTGCTCTCAATATGGATAAAGATGTGACATCGGAAATTTCAATGTTTATTGGAATAATTGCGTTAAGAGTTCAGAAACCAAGCATGATAATACACTTTACACCGAAAATTTTCTTTTCATGCATTTAAGCCCGTACTATATATATTGCAATTAATATATTTTCATATAAATTTTATGATCTTAATTCAAATTAAAAAATTTAGTTTTGTACAAAGCTCTATCTATGAATATATTCCTATATTAACCAATAAATTGTGGTCTATATATATTACTTAAAGAAGGCCAGTGAGGAAAGTTCTATATGAATTGAGTCAGGAGTAGAAAGTTCTTTGTGCATGGAACCATCCATCGAATCAATACTTTGTCAACTTTGGAATCGAAGAAAGGAACCTTGAGGGAAATGGCATTTCCTTCATAATTAATTCACCCCAGCGGACAACGGCAAGTAATTAGTTTTAACTTTTAGTTACTTTAAATTATATGACTTTCATGTGTTTGGCCTAACTATTTACGGTGCACAAAACTTTCGTGCGTGAAACAAGCAAGTTATCAGGAAATGCACAATTGCCAACTCTGGATATAGGTAAAGGCCTGAGCACTTCTGAAAATTCAACGTTTATTGAATAATAATATCATGATTACGAAAACTTGTCACAATAATGCACTTTACTCCTAAAGTTTTAGTTTCATGCATTTAATTCCTAAAATTATCATACTATTTTGTTAAAATTAATATGCCTTGATATACATTTTGTGATCTTAATAAAAACTAGAAATGTTAGTTTTGTACAAGTACATGTAAAGCTCTATTTACGAATATATGCTCGTAAGAGACGCATGGTATTTTTTTTTTTTTTTTTTGGTCGTGCCATCTTATATTTAACCAATAAACTTTAACACATTCATTTTCCACTTACAGAAGGCCAGTTGTGGAAAGCTCTACTTTGCATCGAGTCAGGTGTGGAAAGTTCTTTCTTCATGGAAACCATTTGTTGAGTCAATCCTCGGTCAACTTTGGAATGAACAAAGGACCCGCTATTCTCGAGAGAAATGGCTTTTTCCTTCAAAATTAATTCACCCCAATGGCTAGAGATGTGCAACCGAACTGGGGTTATCTGGAAATCGGACTAGATTATCCAAAAAACAGGTTCAAGAATAGGTTCCCATTTAAACCATTTCGGGCACTGGTTCCATTTTTTTGGAAACTGTCCAGGAACTAGTTCCAAGGGAAGGCCCACTTAGGAACGAGACCGATTTTGGAACTAATGCTTACTAAAAAAATCCTAATTTTACCTTCTTGAACATTAAGAGTTTTGCTTAGGAATGGGTATTTAACTTTGCAATTTCTTATTTGGACATTTTTTCTAATACAATCTATAAGAGAAGTAGTCTTAATCTCAATTCATTTTTTTTTGTTTATTATATTTGTTTTAGATGGATACCTTTCGATGTTATATAAGTACTAACATTATACTATCATAAATTCATTGGCCGACAAACCAGGCTGATTGGATTTGTACGTTTAGTTGGAATTTATGATGTATGGAGTAATTGACTAGGGACCTTGATTATTATATTATACACCTCACAAGTTTAGGAAAATTATGCTATTATTCCCTCACATGTTTATGTAAAATCTGAAGCCGTATAAGATATTGGATAGTTGCTTCTTACTTAGGGCATTTATGAAATACAGGTTCTCATGTAGAACATGCAATCATATCGTAAAAACAGAGTAGGTTCCAAAACATGTTTCAATATGAAAAGGATAGGGTACAAGTTCTAAAAATTGGGAACCGGTTATAATAAGATCGGGTCAGGTTCTAGGTTTAGAACTTATCCACTCTAGAACTGATTACCCTTGACCACGGTAGGTTATTAGTTTTTGTATATGACACTCATGTGTTTGGCTTGACTACATATGGTGCATGAAACTCTCATGCGTGATACAGGCAAGTCTTCAAAAAATGCACAATCAGCTTTACTAGATCTGGATATAGGTGATAATTTTATCAAGAGACTGAAAATTTGTCATGACAAGATACTTTATGTTAGCACTAGAATTATCACCTAGAGGGGGGTGAATAGATGACTTGTGCGGAATTTAAACATTTGAATATAATATTGCAAAAGGAGAACGTCTAGTGGCAAAAGTGTGCAATGTTCATATCTTACCAATGTGCAATTATTCTATCGTAAAAAATAAAACAAATGAGTTAGAGATAGAAAACTACACAAAATAATTATAGTGGCTCGACTTATAATAAGCTTACATTTACTCACCCGCACTAACAACTTATCGATTGGATTCTACTATATGAATCAATCAAAGGTCGCAACAACTGAGTATACTCTACTCGAGTAAGTGTGATCCAAACTCTTGATCTCACACTTTGACAACAACCTCCAAAAGATTACAAATTGAGCTCACCAAGATGAATGTGTAAGAATGGAGTTCTCTTTAAACTTTGGAATTTTGGACCTCAAAAACTTTAATCCCTTTGGCATCATGACCTCCTCTAATACTCCTCATATATTCAAGTTGACCATTGGACATAACCTTTGAGGATCATTCAACCAACCTACCCGTGGGACTTGAATGTTGCTAGAATATCTTATTGCTTCAAAATTGTCGAAAATGAAGTCTTCCTTTGATTTTGTTTATGAATAATTGATTGATCCAATGATTTTGACAACTCCAACTTGGAGAGATTGCATTCAATATAATTTTCTTCTGGACAATCAATTTATATGACAAGAAATCCATACCAATCCACTAGTCATTGCACAAGGGTTCATAACCTAATCATTAAGGATATGTTCTTTACTACAACTTTGAATCTAATGAAATTGTGTGATGGTACATTCCAGAATTTCCACTTGAAAAAACTTACCATCAGAAACAAAGGTCATTCAATTTTTTTTTTATCAATCTTTAAAATTATCGAGAAGTGTTTCCAAGACACTTAACTTTTCCAACTTTCCTTATGCACATTTAAGCCCTATATTTGTCATTGTGAGTCCACTTTAGTCATTTTGCTAGCTTCGTTTGCTTTTGGTGGAAGAAAAGTTCTGAGCTAGCTTTTTCCTATGAACTTTTTCATCAAATGGGGTGATTTATATATGGGCCACTGTAATTCGGAGCGAATTTGTCCCCAGGATTAGGAAAAATTGGTAATAACCTCTTCAAGATCATATCATTTTCCTCGAGATGCCTCACACATACCTTCCGGTTAAAGGACCTGGCTACTCTTTGTTGGTATGACTAACCATGGCAAAGAGCTTTCAACCTTTTCTCATCAATTAGGTTCAACTGTTCGTACCTTTGCTTTATCTATTATGCCTTAGATAATTCAACTTGGGATAAGACTCTTAGAGAGAGGATCTCCATCTCCACAAGCAAGACTGCTTCCATGCCATATACTAGAGAGAACGGGGTTGCCCCAGTAAAAGTACGAATTGACGTCCGATATGCCATTTGTGCGAAAGGTAACCTATCATGCCAATCTCGGTAATTCTCGGCTGTTTTTGCCAAGATCTTCTTGATGTTTTTATTGGCCACCTCAACAGCTCCATTCATTTGTGGGTGGTAAGGGGATGAATTCAAATGCTTGATCTTAAACTCTGTAAAGAGCCCATTCACAAGCTTGTTATTCAAGTTTGTCCCATTGTCAGTGACAATTGCTTTAGGGACCCCGTAATGGGCAATTATATCATGCCTGATAAATTTCACAACGTTTCGAGCAATGACATTAACATAAGATGCGGCTTCAATCCACTTAGAGAAATAATCTATTGCCACTAGAATGAATCGATGCCCATTTGAAGTTTTAGGGTTTATCGGGCAATCATATCGATGCTCCACATTGAGAAAGGCCACGGCTTGGATAATTGGTGCAACTCAGTTGGGGGGACATTTATCTTATCTCCATGAATTTGGCAACGATGGCAACTTCGAACGTGTTGGATACAGTCATTCTTTAATGTCAGCCAGTAGTATCCCAACCTCATAATTTTCTTGGCTAGCATGTGCCCATTCATATGCGGGCCACAAACTCCCTCATGCACTTCTTGCATAATTTGCATGGCTTCGACTTCGTTTATACATCGCAACATGACTGAATCATAAGATCTCTTGTATAAATTGTTATTGCTGACAAAGAACTTGGATGCCATCTTCATTATGTATTTTCTATCACTTGGAGAACTTCCTTAAGGGAATTCCTGTTTCCAAATGTAATTCATGATATCATAATACCATGGTTTCCCATCATGTTTTTTATTCACGACCATACAAAAAGCCGGCTTTGCCAAAACCTCTATTCTCAACGGTTCGACTTCTAATCCATCGATAACTTGCAACATTGATAACAGCGTTGCAAATGTATCAGCAAACTGATTATGAGACATTGACAAGTACTCAAAAGAAATTTCATCAAATTCTTTTACCAGCTCTTCTAGATACTCGTGATATGGGAGTAATTTAGAGTCCCTGGTCTTCCATTCACCTACCGTCTGTAGTATGATTAGTGCGGAGTCTCCGAACACCTTCAATTTAGCCACTTCCATCTCAATT
This sequence comes from Corymbia maculata, assembly GCA_014182735.1. Lineage (NCBI taxonomy): Eukaryota > Viridiplantae > Streptophyta > Magnoliopsida > Myrtales > Myrtaceae > Corymbia > Corymbia maculata. The sequence continues at coordinate 38,438,807 of CM024686.1, read as the reverse complement.
GCGGCTTGGAACCCAAGAATACAAGCTTCATACTCGGCTATGTTGTTAGTGCATGGAAACATCAACTTTGTAGCTACTGGATGGTGTTGTCCATCTGGAGATATCAAAACTATCCCAGTGCTAGAACCAGACAAGTTTACAGCTCCATCAAAGAACATGGTCCATGAATCTTCACTTACATATGGGATGCGATCATCCAGGGAATAATCATCACTATTTTAGAGTTCGGGACTTTTAGCCAATATGTCAACAATTACTCGACCTTTAACTGACTTTTGTGGCATAAACTGAACGTCAAATTCTGAAATCAGAATCTGCCATTTTGCTAACTTACCCACTAAAGCTGGTTGATCAAGTAAGTACTTGATGGGATTGTTCTCGGTCACGAGAAATATCTGATAATGCAATGTATACTGTTGTAGTCTATGCAATACCCACACTAATGCAGTGCAAGTCTTCTCAATGTCAAAATATTTCAGCTCTGAGATAGTGAATTTTTTGCTCAGGTAGTAAATGACCCGTTCTTTTTTATCGATAGGACTTTCTTGAGCCAGCATTGCGCCCAATGATTCACTATGAATGGTGAGGTAGAGAATCAAAGGATACCCTGGTAATGGTGGGACAAGAACCGGCGGATTCATCAAGTATTGCTTCAGCTTCTCAAATGCTTCTTGACATTCATCATTCCAGTTGACTAGCGCATTTTTTCTTAGAAGCTTAAAGAACGGTTTGGCAGTCTTAGAAAGTTGGGAAATGAATCGGGCAATGTAATTCAATCTCCCTAAAAGACTTCGAACCTCTTTGGTTGTTGACGGGGGTCACAACTCGCATATGGCCCTAGCTTTAGATGGGTCGATCGTGATACCTTTACTACTCATAATGAACCCGAGTAATTTACCAGACGTAGCTCCAAACACGCACTTGGCAAGATTTAAGCAGAGCTTGAATTCATGAAGCCGATTAAATAACTTCTTTAGAGTCTCGACATGACTTCTTCCAAGTTGAGTTTTTGCAATCATGTCATCGACATAAACTTCAATCTCTTTATGCATCATGTCATGGAATAGTGTCACCATGGCTCGTTGATAAGTAGCCCCGGCATTTTTGAGTCCAAAGGGCATAACCTTATAATGAAAGGTCCCCCACGGGGTGATAAATGTAGTCTTCTCCTTGTCTTCCTCCTTCATTTTCATTTGATTATACCCGAAAAATCCATCCATGAATGAGAACAGTTCAAATCCAGCAGTGCTATTCACGATGATATCTATATGTGGTAATGGGAAATCATCCTTTGGGCTAGCCTTGTTCAAGTCTCGATAATCAACACAAATCCGAACTTGACCATCCTTCTTCATCACTAGCACTATATTAGCCACCCATTCAGGGTATTGTGAGACTTCGATGAATCCCACTTTCAGAAGTTTCATTACCTCTTCCTCTATCTTCTTTGAGAGTTCAGGTTTAGTTCTTCGCAACTTTTGCTTCTTAGGGTCAATACCTGGATTAGTAGGTAGAGAATGCTCCACAATGGATGGATCCAAACCTGGCATATTAGCATACGTCCAAGCAAAGATATCTTGATAATCCTTTAGTAGCAAAATCAGGCGTTCGGCCTCCTGTTCAGGGAGATTTGCCCCTATCTTCACTTCCTTGGCTTCTCCGGCATTGCTCAAATTGATAGTGATGGTTTGGTCAGAGGTAAGAGTTTTGATTTTTTCATGCTGCTCCCATTCACGTTGTACCTCGATGGAGTCCTCATTAAGATCGCCATTGTTTATTGCTACAAGAGTCCTCATTAGGAGCACTTGCATTAGTAGTATTAAAAGATCGCCATTGTTTATTGCTACAAGATTGTACCCCTAAAGCACGTTCGAGGCTCGGTTGAGCCGGAAACCTTTGAAACACAAAGTGGCTAATTTAGAAAGACAAATAGGGCTAAATGACACGCCGGGTGATTTTTTAAAGAGTCGCGGGTCTTCGAGCGGGCGTTTTTTTGCAAAAGCAGAAAAATCTTTTAGACTTCGGTTCTTTTCTTTTGCTAAAAAAAAAATCTAAAAATCCGCGTTTCTCTTTTTTGACCCGGTCCGAATCATTTCTTTAAAAAAAAAAACATAAAAAATTAAAAAATTTTTTGACACGCTCTAAAATAAGGAAGCTTATGATGCGATGATTATGGTTTCCTCCTTAGTTTAATTAGGATTGTCATTTATTTATCTCCTAATGATGAAGCCCGATTGTCATATTTTGATGATTGCGCACCCGCATGATCACCTCCTCAAGTCCCCGACCCTAGAATCTCTCGGTTGTGTAGAAAGTGAGGCACACTCTCATGTCTCGCTTGGTTTCTAGCCGACCCCCAATAGGCTAGTGGCGACTCAATTCTCCTTGGACATACCGAAACACAAAGTGGCTAATTTAGAAAGACAAACGGGGCTAAATGACATTTTTTAAAGATTTTTTTGCAAAAACATCTTTTTTCTTTGCTTCTTCTCTTTTTATATCGGTTGGGATATCATCACCGGGCTAGTTTGGTGTACTCCATCATGCCCTAAAAACAAAACTTGTAATTTTATTGAAATTCATCAATCAATTACATCTTATTGAATGGAAAATGCGGTATTCAAGCCCTAAAAGAAAGCAAGAAAAAAAGAAAAAGAAAAGACAAATCCCTAAAATATAGTAAAAATTCCCACGCAGGGGAATATGTGAAAATGATAAATGAGTTACTCTTGTGGGCTAGCGCTCGCGTCCTCCGAGAATTCTTCTTCAATGGCACCTATAAAGAAATCATCAAATAGGTTAATGATTCATTCCAATACATCATCACGGTTCTCTTCTCCTAGAGATATCGGATCATCCATTCCATCCCACCCATCCGGGATAATGTCACGCGGGTCAATGTAAAAACTAGGGGGAGCTAAGTACTTCACGTAATAGTCAAATTTGCCACTCGGCTGCCTCAGGGTATCCATCACCTCTCTACTATCCTGCATCATTCTAGCGGAACCAGGGAATGTCTCGTGAATACGAGGAGATAGCGAGTTTTCCCTTTTTTGTCCATGTGAGTTTCACCTTTGTTGCCTTTGCCCTCCAGAGCTTTCTCCACCTCTTCCATGGTACCCTAATCCAGCAAAACGGGACCTCTGAGGGGTTTCAATAGGGTTTCTAATACATTGACCTCTCTTTCCAAGACCATGGCCAGCAATAAAGCCATTTCCAACCATCACTTTCCTACCATAACAGCAGCATTTGAGACTTTAGGAGTGGGTAGTGAGGAACCTCAAGAAGTATGTATGGTGGATACCAACTAAAATGAGTGGTAACTCGATCCAAGTTCAGAATCTGGCTCAATATAAGAAATATCAGTTTCATGATAAATTCGGTGGTCTTCCTCGCCATGAACAGTGACTATCTTCCCCTTGATCACGAATTTCACGCTTTAATGGAGACTTGATGGCACAGCCCCAACAGTATGTATCCAAGGACGACCCAACAAAAAATTAAATGCGGCGGGGATATCCATTACTTGAAAGGGGATGTTAAAGATTACTGGCCCAATTTGCACATCAAGGTGGATCTCCCTAATCACTTCCTTCCTAGTTCCATCAAAAGCTCAAACGCAAGTCTTCGCAGCATATATCTAGGATAGATCTGTCTTGAGGTGGCGAAGAGTGGCCAATTGACATATATTCAAAGCAGATCCATTATCAATGAGCATGCGGGACACATGGGAAGCTTTGTGTTTGACTAATATATATAGCGGTTTATTGTGTCATCTCCCTTCAACAGGGAATTCTTTGTCAGAGAAAGCGATCAAATCCTTGAGAAGAATTGACCCAACAAATTCTTCGAGCTGGCTAGGCTCAACTGTCTCTGGTACATGAATCTCGCTCAACACCTTCATTAGAGACTTCTGATGTGTGGGAGATGTTTGCAAGAGTTCAAGTAAAGAGATTTGAGCAGACATTTTCCGTAATTGATCGACCATGTTATACTCATTTGCTTTGATTATAGCAAGAAATTCTTTAACCTCTTCATCAGTAATAGGCTTTGCAGGTTGAGTATTGGCTTGAGCATAAACTCGACTAGACCTTGTAACTAGGTCAACATCCAGGTCATAGGACCAAGGAATCGCCTTATTATCAGCATATTCATAAAATTGAGGTATCTCGATCACTATCCCTTCGTTGTGCACCGGTGCCTTAGTTGATAATTCCGCATCGATTTCTTCTTTACTAGCATTCAACACAGCCTATTCTTCCTTCCAATCAATAATGACTTGGGACATAGTAGAGACCATGCCAGTATGATCAGCATACACAATCACACTGGCCTCCGCCATCGTAGCAACCCCCTCTTTCTTCAAGGATAGGGGAATTGCCTCATGACTCGGGTAGTATCCAGCCTTTACTAGCCCATTATAGACATCTGCAACATGTACTCTCAAATTTTTGACTTGACTAGCATCAAATCCAAATATGGCATTCACTTTGCCTTTGTGCTCAAGCAGCGGGTTCCTCTTGACATTCAGTTGGGTGGTGTGAAATAAGAATGCATTAGTATCTAATAAATTTTGAACTTTGTGCTTCAAGGTCATGCATTCATTAGTTGAATGTCCCACTTCTCCCATGTGATACTCGCATTTCTTGGAGGGGTCGTAGTTAGAGAATTTCTCCGCATTGAGCCGCTTCAGTTCATGGGAAAGCAGCCCATTCATTTGCAAGATCAACAAGACTTGAGATAGAGGACCAGGAAGTGGAGAGAACTGCCTCTTAGTGAATGGTTGTGATGCGGAAGGGCGTCCTCCACCTTGCTAATTTCTAGGGACATGAACGATCGGAGGCTTATTAGAGGTTGGTTGCGCATATGCAACATTTACTTCAGTGGTTGGCTCTTTCTCTTTCTTTGCAATAAACCTCCTGTTTAGAAAGGTCGGTTCATTAAACCACCCCTCCTTCATCCCCATCTCGATTTGTTCGCCCACTGGAATGAGTTGATTAAAGTTCTCAACATACGTGCCAACCATCCGATTACGGAACTCAAAAGGGAGGGTCTTGACAAATAGCTTCATCAATTCTTTGTTAGTGAGCTCAGGAGTGATTTGGGCGGCCAAATTTCGCCATCTTATGGTATACTCCTTAATTGACTCACTCTTCTTTTTTTCCATCCACTCAAGGTCTTCTCGGGAAGGTGCAATGTCCATGTTGAATTTGTACTGCTTAAGAAATGCATCGACCACCTCATTCCAAGTGTTGAGGAGGTTTATGTTCTTCATGATATACCAAGTGAGTGTGGGCCGCCCAAGCTCATTTGGAACCACTAGATCATAAGGGGTTCATTCTTGATATGTTGGGCCATTCTCACATGGTACATTTGCAGGTGAACTTTCGAGCAAGAGGTGCCATTATACTTCTCAAATTATGGCATTTTAAATTTATTTAGCGTGTTGACTTTCTCATAAACAGAAAAATCAATTGGGAGTGAACTTTGCAAACCCTGCAATTGTTTCACTTTCTCTTCAAGCTTTGCAAAGCATTCATCCTACTATGTTTTAAAGACCTTATGAGTTTTGGCATTTCCTTCCACGACAATGACATCATCTTCTAAGGGGGGCATGTTGTCATCAAATTCATTGGATTGGCCATGATCAACTTTCTGCTTAAGTGCTGTAGTTTCAAGAGGTGTGACTTCTAGGCTCGAACTTGCTCAAAGCTCCTTAAACTCAGTTGTCATTTGTTGTATTGCAGTGAAACATTGATTCATTTGATATTCCATTTTATCAATATGTTCGCGCAACTCAGCTTACTTAGTCATTCGTGCTTTCAATCTCGTAATGATGGGTGAACGAGACGGCCCCGTTATCACTTGCTTTGCAGAAAGGAAAACACATAAGCATCGCATATGGAACATACCGGTCCATGACAAAGATCTAGCCGCTTTTATTAAGTGATATTGAATTGAAAATGACTCCCTAGGGAATTAAATTCCTAAAACATCAGTTTAAGAAATAACACTCTAAGATTGAAATTGAACTCCTGAACATAAAAATAAACTAGTGACTCTTCTCTATATACAATTAGGAGACCACTGTTCTTTGAAACTTTTTGTTCTATCAAACCAAGTCAGAGATGTGAGCCTCTTTTGCTTCCACTGTTTCTTTGAGATGCTCAATTTGCGCTTTACGAGTGAGTTGCACCGTGACCTCAGGTATTACTAGGAGTAGAGCTGTAGGAATTTTATGGTAATGGATATAATAATCCGAGGCATGATAAATCTTCTCTTCTCCTTTCAACCTTTTGGGCACCACTATCTTTTCTTGCTGGCATTCCTTCCATGCGCTTTCAAAACGATTGATCTCTTCAAAGTATTCATGATCCTTGCATGTGAAGAGAGTTCAAAATAGGTCCATCCGAAGAGGAGGTGGAATATCTTGGAGCACACAGTATTGGCAAGCTACCCTATAAGGGTAGTAAGATGTTGCACCAGTGATTCCCAACAGTGGAATCAGATCATCTTTCTTATGACAAAAACGAGCCTCACCAACATGAAACCATTTAGCATACCACAAGAAGCCCTCGGGATCCGGATTTTTTAGAAAAGTTATCCAGTTGGAATATGACTTCCTAGTATACTTTTTCTTTAAGATTGAAAACCTTTTTATTGGATGATTAGAATCTTCTATTTCACCTCGACGCATGAAATGACCAAACTCCCTCACGTGTGAAAGAAACCAAATTTGTAGAAGTTCAGGAGATGCATTCATGATTTTCCCTCCATTTTGTTTAAAACAATTGAGGGATAGAAATGTCTCAGCTAGAATCATGTTTATAAAATTCATGCCAACGCATGCTTGCCTAACCACCCATGCAATCAAATGATTAATAGCATTCTTTCTATGAGGAAAAATTATAAATCCAAAGAAGGGTAAAATGAATATCCTACCTTTTTGGTGCATTGAAGATTGATTTGAAAAGTGATTAGCCAAAAATGAGAAAGGGCATGCATTACAATTAGCTTTCAAAATTTTCTTAACCTCATCGGTTTTGATTCTTAAAAATTCGAATAAAATTGATGTGGGCTCTAAACCGAGAGGCGGCCTAACAAGTTCAATCCCGAGGGGCATTCTCATGATAATACTATATTCTTCAAGTGTTGGAGTTAGCTCATTCTTACCACCAAAGATGAAAGTAGCGGTCTCAGGGCACCAGAAGTGAGATATTGCTTGTAAGACACCACTATGGACTCCAATGTCCAGAAGGGGAATGAGCTGACCAAGTATTGACTCCACATAGTCTTGGGCTTCCTTATTTAGATTATTCCACCATCCCTTGAGCTCGATGTTAGGAGTTGGAACGAATTGAACATCGGATCTCCCCATTGTATATAGATTAAGACGCGCAATCGACCTTTTGTCATGGACCAAAAAATAAATAAATAAATTGCATAGTGTAAGGTAAGAATATTTACTTCATGGCGGAAAAATGGCAATCACATAGACATACACATGAGATGTGAGGTTCGATACATAAACTATAAGGCTAAGCAAATTAGAGCTAAGAGGAATGATCCGACTAGTCGTAGTCTTGCGTACAAAGGTCAGGTCCTCTTAGCTTCGGCTTAGTCAAAGAAAATCCTAAGTCATGCGGTTTCGCAGACAAGGATAAACATTTTGACACTGAGAAAAAAGTTCGGAGTTGAGAAAGGCAACCTTTACATCGTAGTCTCGCGTTCAAGATTGGGTCATTTCTCAACACCATCCTAACATCCTTAATTGTTATCCAAGTCCGACGGCAGGTAGTGTGTGCAAAGTGTAGTGAAAATGCATAAGCATGCATAACATTTTAAATTCACAACAACACTTCAATAATTTGAATTTAAAACATTCATTCACAACTCTAACCTGCAAGACAAAGGGTTAACAATCACTCCACCCCTTATAACTCCCATCTGCAAAAACATTTAACACCTCAAATGGTTAGGGACGTACCTGGTATTCTCCCTGCCAAACAAAAAAAAAATTTAAAAAGAGAAAATTGGCCTAAGTCCACTAAGAGTTTAAACTCAAGTCCCCAGTGGAGTCGCTAAGCTGTCGCGGCCTTCCAAAGGGTGCACCACCTAGGGTTTGGCTAATGGATTACTAAGCCTAAACTTAGCTCAGACTCTCCCAAGCCCATACCAATTCGTGACTTAGGGTTTAATTTTTTACTATGCAAATGATTTTTACTTGGAGTCGCCACTAATCTATTTTTTTGGTGGGTCGATTAGAAACCCAAGTAAAGTAACGGGAGAATTACTTTACTCTTACGAACCAGAGACTTTGGGATCGGGGACTTGATTACGTTAGATTTCTCTAATGCCCTCTTGATACCTTTTCTAGTTTATTTAAAAAAAAATGATTTGCAAGCAGTTTTTATTGATTTTAAATTACTCCCTAACATGCAATGTGATCATGCGAGTGCGCAACCATTATCTAACACTCAATGAAGCAAAGCAATAAATAAATTGCAAGGAAAATGAGGAAGTTATTTACCTTAAAGCTACGAAAGCATTTGCAATATTAGCTTAAAAATTACATTAATGATTCTAGATATAATTACTAATTAACACGTACTCATTCAATTTTTTTTTTAAGGTTTTTACTTATTTAATGAGGCCTAAAAGTACATGCAATGCATGTAATGACATACTAAAATGTCTAACTATAATAGCATGCAATGTGCAACCTAATATGCAAACTATATATCACGCTACATTAATTATTTAACTTAATCTAATGCTATAAAGTATTTAATTCAACTACCCTAGTATGTCACGCATTCAAATAACCCTAAACATGCAATGACTAGATGACCCACGGGAGATGGCCTAATTCTAGATGACATGAGCATGGCAATTTTTATGTTTTCTTTTTTATAACTAATGAAATTTCCTAAGCTTCTACGTCATATGCAATGTAGGCTATAAGATTAGTATGACATGAAGTGCATTAATCTACCCTATTATGCAAAATATTTTTTTTTATGTATTTTTTGTAAGTTTACTAAAAAAATCAACACATGATGCAACCGAGCATACAATTTTCCGCGACCCAAAATAGAAAATCAAAACAATCAAAAACCTGATTCGACATCTCGTGGCTCAATATTTTTGATTATTGAGATTTTTTAACACGAAACAATGACTTCACTCAATCGGAATTCAATCAAGCATGCAATATTCAAACGAGGAAACGAAATATTCAAGAATTAATTTAGATAGGAACTTGACCTACCTTGTCTATTCTTTCCAAGTTCGAAACGGTGACGGATTGCGAGAATCGCAATCGACAATGCTTCAAGGCGGATGACGAGGGTGTGACGGCAACAAATCGTCGCAGGTGGTTCGGACACGGTGGAAATAGCACGCGGGTCACAGGAGGAGGGCAGTGCGTCAAGAGTGGTGCAGCTTCGGTTGGCGATAACAGGAATTATCGGCGCTCCGCACAGCTACTTAGCCACTACGTGGGTTCGGTGAAGCTATACGTGTCTACGCTCGAGAGGAAAAGTGCTTAGTTCTCAGTGAAGCCCTCAAGGGTGCTCGCCGATGTGCAAAATGTTGGTTCCAGAGAAGTCCTCCAAGTGCTCGACGTCCCCAAGACCTTGAAGACCTTCCCCTTTTATGAAAACTTCTCTCTCTATTGGGGGCCATCTTTCTCTTTGTATCTTCAGTGGACGTCACGCACGTCGAGGGAACAAAGACCAGATTTTGAGACTCGCCAGCACTGGATTTTTCGAGTTTTAGCAAGGTCTGGTGCCTCGTTGATGCTAGTTGACGTCAGGATTTCGGCAGCAAACTCGTCGAGAAGTAGCAGCGCGGGTAGAGATCATAGCAACATTGTTCAGTAGCAAGAGGCATCGGCTAAAGAACCCGTGGCCGTGAAGAATTCTCGATGGAGCTCCCTCTCTTCTCTTAATTCTCACGTGTATCTCTCTCAAATATGCTATGTATTTTTCTATCCCCCCTCCCCCCTTCTTCATCGAGAGCGTAGGGTTTTTTTATAGGCAGAAGGGTCTGAGCCATCAAGGAAAGAAAGTCTATTTTATTTCCTCTTGGGATGCTTTAAAATATATTCCACTTTCCTTGTGTATTGCACGCCCATGCGCCCTCATTGAAGGATGTGCACATCTTTCCTTCTTTGAAGAAGGAAACATGTTGCTCAATATATGCTCTTCGCAACAAATGTTTTCTTGCTCTCTTTCATTACCTTTGTGCGCATGTTCGTATTGAATTGCAAAATATGAATATTCTTTGCCAATTTTATTTCTTTAGACCAAATATCACCCCCCAGATTGACCCAACATTGCCAAAAATTCAAGATCGTAATAGGGTTGTCCGAATTCCGAATCTTGTAAAGATGAGCTCACAATTTATCCTTGATGATATATGAATATATTACCCAAATATATGAAAAATCCACTGCCACATCATCGAATATTTTGAAATATATCAATCTTCCCACTTGGATCTTGAACAGGCTTGGCCAAATTTTCACTTATTGTGGGCTTAGTCAAACTCGTTAAGTTAAAGCTTAAAACCATCAATTGGAGCCCATCCGTTATCAGTCCAATGCAAATTCAATAAATGCTTCTAAAACTATATGCTATGCAATTTAATCATAATATTTTTTGGTTAGGGGTTAAAATTAATCCCTAAATTTTTGTGCATTAAATTACTAATGATCAATCAAAATTTAGGTGTCAACATTAAGGAAATGAAAATAAATCGATTCGGCAGAAGTACGAAGTTGATTTGCAGGTGATTTTCACACAACTTCGATACAAACTACGAACGATGGTAAACCGAATCCTTTTCATCTAGTACTCGAGATTACCAATTGAGCCATCGGGATCACATGACAATCGAGGGATGTCTTTGATTCAAGAATTGAAGTTAATGTGAATCAAAGAATGATTGACCACGGGTCAAAAATGAGGAAAATCCTAAAAGGGCACTCTATAATCCAAATTGTACTGCGGTCACAATTGACTCAATTTAGCCCCGATTTTTAATCCGATTTTGGGAACCAACTTCTCAGTGATATCAAGACTATATATTTGGATGTCGCCTCATTTGTTTTGGAATTTTCCGTTGGATGCGGAAGTGTCGGAAAAATGAAAAATTGGATCAGGTTTCGGGCCTACGGGTGGGCTAGCCCAAGACCGGTGGCCCAATGGGCCTTGTGCCCATCCAACCCAGCCCAAAGGGGACCCAAGCTGGCCCAAGTTCCTCTCCCTCCTCAGCCCATGGGCTTTTCTCTTTTGGGCCCAAGTGGGCATTGTTTTTTGTTTGTTTGTGCTTGTTTTTTATTGGTTCTTGAAGCAAGTGGCAAGCCCACTTATCTTGGCTTCTCCCTCAAGTTTCCAACAGCTTTCTCTCTCCTCCTTTCTCCCCAAATTCGTTCAGCATAGCAGCCCCTCTCTCTCTCTCCCTTTTTCTCTTAATTTTCCCTTCCATTTTTGCTGTTTCTTACTATCCTTGCTGTTTTTCAGCCGGAAAACGGCCTTGCCACCGTCACCGAAGTTGCCACCACTGCCCATAGTGTAGTCACGGAAGTTAGGAAGCCAGCCGCACATCCCTAGTCACCCCGATCATCCCAGACCACCCGTTTCGACCTTTTCTGCATTGCTAGTCAGTTTCGCGTGAGCAGTAACTAGCATTGTTCTTGACCCATTTCGGCCGCCGTTCGTCATCCATGGTCATCCCTGAGCTTACTTCTTGTAGCCCTCATTCCCCTCTACGCGCTGGTGTCGCCGGATTCCGATCCAAATAAGTTAATTTCATAATCTTTGTTTAAGGGTTAATCTTGTTTAAGGGGTGATTAGTGTATTTGTATGTTTGTGTTTAATTAGAGTTAATCAATGGATTAATATGGTTAATTAGGTTGATTGAGATTAGTATTTTGACTAGAGTTAGTGTTAGGTTAACTATAGTTAGTTGATTAAAGTAACTATAGTTAGTTTTAAAAGTAATCAAGGTTAAAAGTTAATCATGGTTAGGTTAGATTAACTAGGTTTAAGTTAATTTAGTAACCATCGTTAGTATTAATAATAATAATAATTATTTTTGGATTAAATAATAATTATCTATTATTTTCGGAATTATTAATTAATTAAATTAATTTATAATTTCGAATTATTATTATTAATATTGTTATTACTATTCATTTCTGAAAATTAATTATTTTTGGGGAAAATAATTAATTGTGATTATTTGTGGGAAATTATTTTAATTGAGTAATTTTGTTTTAAAATTACTATGGCCTAATTTTCTAATATCAATAGTATTTATATACAACTTTATTAAATGACATTGGTTTAAAGAAGGGTTTTATTAAATGGAATTAATTGGGTTGGATAATTAATTATAGGAATGGTTGATTGTCGTAGTTGTGAAGTCACATGCTTGTTTATTATTGAACATTGAGACACTTGATTGAGTATTGGTAATTATTGAGGTACATGATTATTTTGGAAAGTATGCAAGTGTTATAATGTTGATTGGTCGGAATTGGTTGTTAAACTGTGACTTGAACTGCTGATTGTTGCAACTTTCGTGAATGATTGGACTGTTACTATTGTACGTGATTGCCGGATACTGCTGCATGACATTATACATGTGTTAATTGTAATAGTATGTCGCATGAGCACGAATTGTATGTGCATTCACGACCGAGCAAAGAAAAGAAAGAATTGATTGATGATGTGTTGCATGGTTACATTAAGAGAGGAGACCCGGTGTCGCCGGAAGACCGCCAATCCTTATGAGGTTGTGTCGTGACCGTTTGGTCGCTTGACTTCGGTCGAATGCCTGATAGGGAGGGGTTATTTGTGAGGTTGCGGTAGTGGGCGGGTCCTATGCTCCTTTGGGAATGCCTTCTTGAGAGTGAGCCCTTGACATCATCATGGCTCGAGGTAAAGAGGACGAAGCTAGCTTGGTCAGGAACCGCCAACCATAAGGTTGTGCCGTGGCCCAAGAGGAGGGGTCGTAATAATCAAAGTATGTGTGGATGTGAGATATAAGAAACCTGTGTGCGATGCTCTAATTATTTGCATGCTCTTAATGTCGTGATAATTTAACTGACAATTTATATAGGTCGCGTGTGCCAATGCTAGGTAAGGTTGCATGTGATTGCACCTGTTTATTAAACTGTCTTCTGTGGTTATCCGTTTGAGGTGGCATTGGATGATTTGATGAATTATGTTATATGTTAAACTCCTGAGGCGAGCGAAGTTCCTAACCGGAGCTTAGGGTTTTAACTCATTGAGTTTATCTCAACCTGTCATGGTTAACCTTTTTCAAGCCCTAGATGATGTAGTATCGAGGATCGAAGAGAGCGGTCTCACCGAAACCAGCGAGTAGGCACTTGTACAGTGTTAGGTTAGCTAGGCCGATCCCTTTTTGAGTAGGCCTTAGCTTGTCGCTTGTAATAAGGTGTGTATGTATTTGCTGGTGTGCTGGTTAACTTTTAGATATATAAAATATTGTTTGCCTTTCCTTTGCTACCGTTGCTACTATCCCTATTGTTTGGTTTAGGAGTTGTTCGTTTCGCATGTGCTTAATTGCAAGATAAAATGAATTGGTCGACGACAGTACTTGGAACGTCGTACAACTAGACCTCAAGTGAAATAGGGCTGTCGTGAACTCGAGAATCGGGCGTGACAACCCACAATCTCCAAAGTACAATAAATTGTCATACTAAATTTCACTCTCTATTGAATAACCATGTCACGGTATTTGTAGAAGTCTAACTTCTTAGTCTTGTGACCTTATATTTGATGGTTTTTTTTTTTTTTTTAAAACGAACATAATAGTGCTTTTCCTTATTCAACATAGGAAAATTGGAAGAACGTGGTCCACTATATAGGTGATGGTGTTTTCTAGCTTGTTCAAATGAAGACAATGGGTTTTGGGCTAGACTACAATTCTTGCGTGTGGGTGTGCAATTATTAGGCATAAGTACAGCGGCAATGCCAAAATTTGACATGGAAGGACACTTAAGTGTCAAAAGTTACAAAATGTACACTTAAGTGCCACTTTTCAAAAAAATGGATCACTCTAGTGCCAAGTCGTCGAAACCATACCGAAAATCCTACATGGCAATTTTTCATTAATTTTCTTGCCTATGTGGCTCGTCGGAAACTGAATCGGCGAAAAATCAGCCAAAACGACATCATTTTAGTTGACGTGGATTTTAAAAATTATTAATTAAATAACATTAAATATTATTATTATTATTATTATTATTATTATTATTATTATTATTATAAAATCGATTTTATTAAATAAAAAAAAAAGGGGTATTGGCGAGGGCGTGCAGCCCTCGCCATTGTGTCGTCGTTGCCGCCCCACCCTCATTAGGAAGGGCTGGCGAGGGTGGGTGAGGGTCGACTGGGGTCATTGGCGACCCTGGTCGGCCCACGGCGAGGGCCTGCATGCCCTCGCCTAATCGGGCCAAGAGCCATCGGCCGCCCAGACCGCGCCCTCTCGGCCGATTGGCCGGGGCCCCCGACCCCGGCCGACCCTCGCTGGCCCTTCCCGCGAGGGTGGGGCAACGATGGCGGCGACGGCAAGGGCTACACAGCCCTCGCCGATACCCCTTTTCTCTCTCTCTTTTTTTTTAATAAAATCGATTTTATTTTATTTTTAAATCTAACGTGGACAATTTTTTTAAAAAAAATTACCACGTGGATTTTTTATTTTGAAAAAATGCTCCATTAGCAAATGAAGTTGCTGGAAAATGGACACGTGGCAATTTGGTCGGAATTTTTCGCCATTAGCACTTAACTGATCCCTTTTACTCCAATTTTGATATTTAAGTATACATTTTGTAACTTTTGGCACTTAAGTGTCCCTTCATGCCAAGTTTTGGCACTCCAGAGGTCCGTACCTCGCAATTATTAGGTACACTTAGCATGCTCGTGCGCTCACGTGCTCATTATTTTTATTTTTATATTCATTGCAAATATTTTGCTAATCTTTATTGGATATGTTACAACCTTTGAAAGGTTATATTTGTTTAATTAGTATTTTCAAAAGTTATGAAATTCAGAATTTTCAAAAAATTAATTTTATTCTGAATTTTTCATATCTTTTCAACGTAACCTTTGAGTACGTATCTGTTCATTTTGCTACTTTTCCGGAAGGTTGCCTCTATTCAAAAGACTGAATTAAGTACATCGATTTTTGGTATCTATCATTATCAAGTCATTTCGATTTTTCTATCCAAAATTATAGCCATTATTTCAATTATTTCCCTTGAGAGACCTTGGAGAAATATTAAAATTGTTATAATATATTCTTAATAGAAATTTTATTTTATTCTAGAGGATTTTGCCAGTAACCTTTAGCAACATTTTAGGACAAATAATTCCTTAAAGAGAATGTTATCACACCTCCAAGTCTAATTCCATTCTACCCAATTCAAAGCATTTTCCCAAGATCCCTATGATTAAAAACAATCATAGAAGTGATAATGTCCCTGTTCATTCGAATTATGGCAAGTGCGTGGATATAAAATTGCAATTTTGGGTGCTTACCATTGAGTTGGTATGTACAGAAGGTAAATTCTACATTTGGGTTGAATCTGGATAAACACAATATCTGCATTGGCTTGACCTGGCTCACTGTTGTATCTTGACTAACCTTGAAAGTGCCAGGAAGATTGTTAGATTAGCATGGAAGTGTGAGGAGTCGTAACAATTTGAGTAAGAAATATATTGCTAAACTAGAACGTGAATAGAGCATATTTTCGTGGTTTGGCATGTGCCTACTTCACTAGAACAAATCAACGAGATGGTTTTCTTATAATAGGCAAAGATGAGATTATAATCGCTCAATCATATTCTTTCATTAGTATTTTCCTATCCGAGATAAAATCCGTAGCTGTAAGAATCAATCATGAGAAGTCTACTCACACTTTCCACTCTTGGATAATGGTATTCAGTGCTCTCCATGTCTCTCGAAAATTTTTACTCATATCAAACATACTTCCTTTGCATTAGAGATCAAACTCGACAGCGGAATATACAAAGATTAGGCAAGTTAATTCTGATTTAAAATCTTTCGGTATTTGTTCGTAGTTGACATCTGTATATCCTGCATAGTAATTGGAGTGACCGCCTCTATCGTTGTTCCGTCCAAGATGTCCAAACTATCCGACAGAACCAAGGAGGACGGCCCCAACCCTGCAAGCTCTCAAGAAACTTCGAGGACGGCCTCAGTCAACACTAGAGTTCAATTGACTTCCGGACATTTCATTGTTGAGAGACCTTATAAATAGACAGCAGTAGGCTCCTCAAGGGCAATGTGCGAGCCCACAAAATACCAACTCATTTCAATCTCCTTCTCAACATGAACTCCATGAAGCTCTTTGTTCTGCTCATCACCCTCATTGCTCTCGAGCCGACTCGAGTGATTGGGTATGGTCCTATTGAATCTGATGTGTTTGACAACACCACTGGCACCCCGGACACTAGGTTCAGGCGAGAAATCGGAGAAGAGTACACCGGCATAACTCTGCTACAGGCTTCGGACTTCATTTTCAAGACTTTCAAGCAAACCCACGGAGGAGGGAAGAGCTACACGTCTATAGATGCAACCGTTACAAGCTTTAAGATAAGTGGACTCGGAGGCTACCCCTTCCAAGTTGCGATTACCACAGGCAACTTGATTCTTCTAAACGCCGACTATGTTCAGGTTTATTTTGGTGATGTAAAAGCTGAGTTCACAGGAATTCTGTATCATGAAAGCACGCGCGTTTGGCAATGGACCGCCAATGGTGCCGCCCCAATTGGCCTTGTCACTGGCATTGCTGATTTCATCAGGTTGACCTCTGGATGGCCGTCGGAGAACTGGGTCCCCAGGGGGTCGGGCTCGAGGTGGGATGAAGGATATGCTGTTACAGCGTACTTTCTGGAGTACTGTAACGGGCTGAGAGATGGATTCATCGCCGACCTAAATGCCATGATGAGGTATTACTATAGTGACGCTTTCTTCGTGCAGCTCCTCGGGAAGTCTGTGTACGATTTGTGGGACGACTACAAACTACAATACGGAGGCAACCCACCGGTACCAGCAGTGGCACTGGCACCAGCACCAGCACCAGTTTCCAAATGTTAATTGAAGAGGAAAGCCGTCATAGGGGCTTTGAAATTTGCTTTCCTGTTAAACTCATCTCCGAATGTTATGGGAGAGAAACAAAAATAAGAGAAGACATGATAATAGAACATATGCTTGCTTTATTTTAGGCAACTACCAAGTAATTCATTGAATAACGCTCCATGATGGATGTAGTCGTACGAGATGATGTTTCGATATAGAAAAATCTATTCAGGCAACAGCAGTCGTTTCAAGAAAAGTGTGATATGTGCGCTGGACTAGCAGAAGTCGTGATTATCTGATAATACTGTAAATTGATACCACACCCCAAGAGTCTTTTCATAACACAATGCTACTCCTGCATTAGGGCATGAACAAGGGTTGAACATTTAACAAATTTTGACACTGATCTGACGCCCTAACAAGGAAGCTCATTCAGAAGTTCCGGCAAATTCGCCAGGACTTCCTTTTGACGGCACTTTCGTCATGGAGGATGTGTGAAGAATTTCTCCAAATATCCAAAGTCCTCACTCTAATTCCCTATAGCTAGCAGTTTATCAGAAGCAATCTAAAAGGCAGAACTTGTGAAATAATGTGGATACTAGAGATTTTACAATTCAAATCTAACGTAAAAGAAAGAAACTAGTTGAGAAACCAATAAGAAATGATAAGAAAAAAATATCATAATTTTACATGATTCAGTCCACGTGTCAGAACGGCTCTATAGGGGAGACAGCAATAAACCCATTATGAATTCAGAGAATACAGAATTGATGATTCACTCAAGTGTTTTTCATCCTTATATACACCCAAGCGAAACCCGTAGCAGGAAACTCACTCGGAAAACTCATAGAGTAAAAAACGCTACTACCCTCTTGTTTGATCTAATATGCTAAAAGCCTAAAACCAATCTCTAAATATATCATATTTACATCCAGAATAAGAAACCCAATTTAGCCATCTCAAACTACAAATCTCACTCCAACAATAGTAGAAGTGCGTGAGTCTGGCTCCATTGATCAGTAATTGGCAATTTCTTCCATCATACTCATCACATACATCTATAGTCAAGCATGAGAGACTAGGAGCGGAAATTTTAAGAACTTTGAAAGCCATCCAGCTGCAATGGGTGAGACGCAGCTCCTGTAGGGCAGAACCTGAAAACATCTCTCCAGTATAATCATTATCCACAAAATTGACTTCCTCAAGTCTTAAGACCTTTACACTCCTAAAACAAACCAAAGAAGGAATTCTGAGATTAATTAACATATCTAGATCGAATTCTGTCAGTGTCTTGCACCAAAACAGGCAGTAAGGTAACACTTATGGCTCTTCAATATCATAAAGTTGTAGCTAGAGCTTCGGCACATTGTGCCTGACCACGGCAGCAATCCATGCATTGATGAAGGACGCATCAGATTGCACACTGCACGAGAGAGAGAGAGAGAGAGAGAGAGAGAGAGAGAGCATTCAAAGAGGAGCAGTCCCGACACACAAGTGCTCTTTCCACGAAATTCATGAAGAGTGTCCGGTTAGGGAATTCACTTTCGTCCAAGAAAAGATCAGGGATGGAAGTCCACAAGTACCCCACCTTGTGGACAGCATGCTCATTCTCACAGCATCTTCCATAGGAAGGAAGCAATTCTAAGATGTGCAGAAGCAGCTCATCGGGTAGATCACGCAATTTCTTGCAGCTACTGACATCTGTGTTCTCATTCATCTATCGACATTTAGCTTCCCCACCCAGAGAAGTTGCATCCATGGCTTCCATAAACCTTCCACTCAGAATACTAATCTAAAAGGAGGGAACGAACCGATGCCTCAGGGGACAGGTCTTGGCAAATAATATCACCATTTATCTTACACAACAGTCAGCATAAAAGAGAATCAACGGACTTCTCCTCAAACTTTAGCACATGCGTTTCGATGATTAATGAAGACAGAACAACAATGGATTCAGAGACAAAACCATGGTAAAATTACCGTGACCAACGAAGGTGGACTTCATCAAAATGCAGCCTTGGAACAAGACAGAATTGGCTTAACAACAGCAGCCATTGCACGTGATGTGACCATCACAACCAGCCAAAAAGTGCCAACCCTCTTCCTCAAATTACAGAAACAGGTTAACCACGGCATAAACAATGAAGCCCCGATCACCCTTGTGGCATGTTGTCCCATTGGGTGGCGAGGGTGCTGAGTTTTTCACCCCTTGTACATTCTTGGCCGTTTTCTCATATATAATACTTACCCTTACCAAAAAAAAAAAAACAATGAAGCCCCGACGATGCGTTTCGCTTAACAGGAAACTGGCTAGCGCGAGATTGGCGACCCCCAATAGAAATCAACTCGATGGTCTCGCGGAACGAAGGCGACAAGCAAGCAAGGAAAGCGGGGGCGGAGAACAGAGCTCGAAGTTGTCAGCGGCCAGGGAAGATTACCCTCGGGTTTCTATGCTCGCGCCATGGAATTTGTATGCGGCAGCAGCACCGAGCGTGATGGGCTTGGGTGTCCCTGATAGAAGGAACAAGGAGGCAATGCCGGGGCAATCAGCATAAAATAACACCAGAATCTCTATAGATTTCATATCATTAAAAATCTCAAATCCACCGTCAATACACATTTGTTTCACATTAATTTCCATCTCATATATCTATGACATATATACTCCTAATTAATTATCATTTATCTCTTAGGAAATGTCAAATCGATATTCTAATACAAATCTACCATTTAATAAAATGTATATGTATCAACACACGTGGATTTTCAACATTGAGTCTATTATCTTTCACAATAGATCTATTTTGCAATATACCATCACATGTATTGGCATGTATACATCATAACAAGATATCATACGAAATGCGGATGGAAGGGATATCGTGGTTATGTTATTAGATTAGGTTTTTTTAAGGACAAACATTAGTTTTTGATAAATATGTTTCAAAATACCAACTTAGGATTATTTTTTAAATGGAAATTAGCTTGAGGTAATTATATTGGAAGAGTATTAATTTGTAATTTTTAATAGTGTTAACCTTATAAAGTTCTAGGTCAAGTCTTTTATTTTTCACACTAGATCCATTTCGCAGTATCCCACCACATGTATTGACATGTATATGTTAGCGAGATATTGAACGGAATGTTGATGGAAGGTGCATCCTGAGTTATGAGGTTTTCTTTAAGGAAGAAAATTAATTTTGGGAAAATATGTTACAGACTACCCAAAAGGATTAATTTTTAAATGAAAATTAATTTGAGATAATTGTACTGCAAAAATATCAATTTGGGATTTTTAATGGCATTAACCTTATAAAATTCCAAGCCAATAATGCTCACAAAAAACTCAAATTTGACTTCAGAGATTGAAGATGGATCAATCTTCGAAAAAACTAGCAGAAAATCTGTTTGTGATGTCACACATTCTGTTCTTTGTTCTCTTGAGCATCCTGTTTCTCGCGGTGTTGACCTCCAAGCCGTTGTCTCAAGCCATCTCAGCTTAGACTTTGCTATTGATGTGGAGGAGACAGGATCTAGATTTGACTCTAGCTGGTGAGAGAGGGGGATGAACTTGAGCATAGGACAGGAGCAGAGGATGCAATCAGCATTCAGGCAATCTATAGCGATTCAGACATTCATTTCCTGGATGACCCTCTTAGTGCCGCGCCTTTGATGCTTATGCTCATCTTTGCCAGGCAAGGTTCAAAGCTTTCCACTTCATCTTTACAGGTGCGTGCAATCTTCCAAGCATTTTGATCTCCAGCGTTTTGACCCCCCTGGGCTTCTCCACCAGGCATTTCAAGCTGCCATCGAAATGCTTGGCGTGCCAATGTATAGCCATTTGCATAAGAAACTCAGTTGTTGTTAAGCAAAATTCTTGAGACCAAAAGCTCACTTTTGGCATTGCCAGCATCTCAAGCAATGATATCTTCAAATGAAGAAGGCTGGAAGAAAGAAGGGAAGTTTTATTAAGTAGTTTGGAAAGCACAGGTAAAATGGAGAGGAGGAGCTTTCTGGTGGGCTGATTTCTTCAATAAATAAACATGCATCTAGCTAGGTTTTTTATCAGCTTTTCAACAGCACACTTGTTCTCCCAGCATCTTTCACTGGAAGTAAATACAGGATGTATAACGAAGAACAGCATCAAGTTAATGCCAGATTTGTGTGCAACTATTCACATACTGGTTTGTGGATGTCCTTTGACTTTTAGCTTCCAAGCCAGGGAACAAGCATCCATCACCTTCTCAAAAATCTTCCACATAGTTAGAAAATATGAGGGAATATGAAACGTGATGTGAAAATTCACTTCATGATATTAAATTGATGATTCATAGCATACACAGATAATTCAAAACCCATCTTCGTTCATTCCCTAAGAATGATGCACGAACAGACCTTGGGCACTACTGTTGCTCGCCTGCTTTCTTGCAAACTTCTACTGAATTCTCCAGGCCTATTCTCCCTTCCACATGCCATGTTCATCAAGAGTTGGTATCATTTACTCCAAAGCCTTCAGTACAGCAGAAACCTCCTCCAGTGGCAGGTTCAACGTCAGCCAGTAGTCCCGATAGCACACAGCATCAATTGCCTGTCCAACGAGCCTCCAGTACTCCATGCTCTCAAGCGCCTCCTCTCTTCATTCCTGCCGCCCAATCATCTTCTGTTCCAACCGTTCCAATTTTCTCTTCGCTTCCCTCTTAGCTTATAACAAGCATGAGCATTGTTAGGATGTCATGATATGATAAATGAGATGGCAGTATTTATCAAAGAATGAAGATCAAGATCAGAAAAGACTAAACACAGTGAGAAGCCAAGAAACATTATGACGCCAGTTGTAGACACCCAAAGGGCTCAAATAACAAAAACATCCTTCACCAACCTGCCATTGAACTTTGATGGTTATTTGCGGAAGCGCGTGCCATTTCCCGAAGTATGTGTCCGGAAAGCCCAAAGTCTCGATAGTTAGCTCTCGGTCTTCCGGTCGAAAAACAACGTCGATGAAGACGTGTAGGCGCACTATTACGCGGTGAGGATTGTAACTTTCCATGAATTTTCCATTTCTCACTCAACGACGGAACTTTGCTTATTTCTTTTTTTGAGGATCGACGAATCAAATGATATTTTTGTTCCAGTTTTTGCCTCTTCTTCTCCCTCTGAATCAAACTTTTCCTTGCCATAATGGTTCAGTTCCTATTAGTATCAATGATACAAGTCGGATCCTAGATGTAGAAATATAAGAAGGCATAGCCCCTTCTCTATCAAAAGAAATCATATTCTCATGGATACAACACATAAAGGAAAGAATTAACCAAATTTGCCTGACGTGGAGGCAATCAAGAAAGCCGCATACGTGAATATATAACCTACAGAAAAATGGGCTAATCCAACCAATCTTGCTTAATGGCTATTTGCGGAAGCATGTGCTTGTGTGTGTAAAATAGACTAGGAAATATGGATGTAATTTTGAGAGAAGGTTATTTGGCAAAGGAAGCACAAGGGAAAAATAAAGAAAACTTTTATTAGTTGGTGGGTAATACAAGAGAAGGAGCTGAAGTTGGTGTGTTGGGATCTTTTAGTGGATGTCCCCCTAGCCTATTTATAGGCATGCATGACCAACTTTCCTTGCTCAGATTTTTTGCTGCTCTTATCTCTAGATTCTTCTAGACTACTCTATTTGTTGACTCTTCTACACTATTCTAGTTGATGATTTTTCTAGACTACTCTAGTTGCCTAAGTGATAGATAACTTGTAGGATTTTTCTAGACTTTTCTAGCAAAAATTTATACTAGATAATTCAATATTTTAACAGAACTAAACGCAATCTGTAGTGCTCTGGCCGCTCTAGCTTCGCCAAATCTTCAAGCAAGTACTTGTAGACATGCTCGGAATGATCTCCGGGATAATATAGGACAATTTCTTCCAGAGCTTTAGCAGTCCCAAGCAAAATCCTTAAAGCTAACATCTCTGCCTCTGTGCCGAAAAATGCTCCTACAGTGATTCTCTTGAGTGATGACGAGAAGCAAGGAGGGGAAGGGTCCAATATCCCATCCACCAATCTATGGTCCACATGCAATCCCTGAATAAATAAATAAATAAATAAATAATCAGATTAAGATGGCTTTTGAGTTTGCTGAAAAAGTATTCTTAATGGCAGTAGTCTAGGAAGGAGCTACATTAGGGAATCACCTTAGTAAATTCTAAATTCTCCAAATGCGGAGACCTTCTAAAGATCGCTGCCAGTGTCGGCGAAGACAAGCACAAAACTTTGAAGGATAATTTCAATGAGATAAGATTACGGAACACCGGGAGGGCATCATGGAGTTGACTGTCGATCTTTGAAGAGCAAAGGACAAAACAGTGAACGACAACAGAAGGAACAACCCTGAACTTCTAGAAGCAATAGACAAAGATAACTACCGAAGTGACGCCTAATGGGACACATCATATGCGAGCAATGAAGAGAACACAGAATCATACCTGGAAACTAAGGCCCTTTAGGGTCAGAAACTTTACATTTAGAAGGCCTTTTAAAGGCCTATGCCAATGGTCGACTGGATCAGACCACGCATTGGGCGTATAATGCTCTTCGACAGTAGCCTTAACCGGTATGGATGAGCCAGATATGGTATAGTCATAAAGGGGCCCACACGAACAGTAGAAGTACTTGAGACTGGGTCCATGGATCACTATTTTGCAATGACCATTGCTACTATTATCCCCACTACGTCGTGCTTCAGTTACAGACAAGCTCCAAAGCTTGGGAGCAGAGATATTCAGAACTCCGAGGTCTGCCCAGTTGCATTTATAAAGAGACAACCTCTCAAGAGCAGCGCCTGAGAACATCTTTTCCGCAGAAAGATCATCCACAAACTTGACAAGCTCAAGAGTTAAGACCTTTAGGCTTGGAAAACAAACTGAAGAAGGAACTCTGAGAGCATCCAAAAAGCAAAGATCAAGTTCTGTCAGCATCTCGCACCTAAATAAAGAGGAAGGTAGAGCAGATGGCTCTATGAGTGAATAGAGTTGTAACTTGAGATCCTGAACATTGCGCCTTATTGCAGCATCAAGGCATGCATCAAGGTGAGGTGCATAATCTTTGTCTATGGGACATCTGAAAGAGAGAACTCTAATAGAGGAGCAGTCATGCAATAGCAATGCTCTCTCCACAAAATTCAGGAAAAGCATTCTGTCGCAGCATTTATACTGATCAAAGATTAGATCAGAGAGGGAAGTCCACAAATATTCCCACCTTCTTGACAACACGCTTGTTCTCACAGCATCTTTCATTGGAAGCATACCTAAGATGCGCCCAAGCAGATCATCAGGTAGATCACATATTCGCTTGCAGCTATTAACAGGCAGGTTATCCGTAGCTTTCCGAGCCATAGACATTGGAAACCTTCACGCACGCAGCAGCTTTATAGCCACCTCAGCCTAGAATATGAAGGGAAAACTGGATAAGAAACTGTCGACTCAATAGACAACCCTTAGCAAATCAATCACCAGATTTGAATTATTCATACTTGAACAGTGGGAAAAACACAAGACTTGATGTTAATCACCATTCTCCGCACTCGAAAAACTATTCCTTGCTCGGTTTTCATGGCACAGATTAAAGGATTCTCATGTGTAGTCACTTCAACAAGTACACACAACACAGATGTGCCATTTATAACAACAAAAGAGCTGCCGAGCGTATAAAAAAGCAATCTTGCAAGTGAAAAATCAACTTTTTGAAACGATCTCCAAAAAATAATGGTATCATCGGTTTCATGTATTGCATGACACTGCGACAAGATGCCCGAGTCTAGTTAAGAAACCCCAGAACGTACTTGCATGCAAGACAAAAGCATACCAGTGAACAAAACTCGAAAGTTTCAGTGAGGAGCGACGATGACTTTGTTCTCGCTAGCAGGCGATCGAGTCATGGCAACGATGATGAACCAAGAAACTTTAAAAGTCTCGTGCTTTAAAAGACCTTCGGATTCCCGTGCATGTTGCATGTCGCATTCCAAATTCCCGGCTCGTGGTGACCGGATAATCACTGATTTACTGTTTTAAATTAAGAAGTTCTATCTCAATTTTTTAATGAGTCTTAGTTGACGTAGTCTGTTGTTTGAACTTAGCCTATATCTTATTTTGAAACTCTGTATGAACACATTCAAGTTTCTGCATCTGTAGATACATCTTTGTGTTGGCACTGATCGAACAATACGTGAATTCGGTGCATGTTTAGCTTCTGAAATTACGTGAAGCAACTTCCTTAGAATGTGAAAGCACGTTGCCATCCAGGTTTGGTAATAGGTACCGAGATTCTATGTACGAGATTCAGTTTCTTTTATCACTGTTCTACTTATCATTCAATTGGTCTAATTTTTGCATTGTGTAACAGTCTTACAGTCTTATATTTGATCTTGAAGTACAGTTTTTAAAGATAAATGTTAGTTTGTTAAAAATACAATTGTGATAGTAAAATTTTCGATTCAATTTTGAAACTTCATCTCTTTTGGTTTGAAATTCTAAGAAAGAGACAAAGATAAAATCTCTTCAAATACATATTTTAGGTGACATATATTACATCGGATAAAATTCAAGACCAGAAAAATATCCATACACAAACTACTCCTACTCTGAGATATAGATTACTTCATATAACAATGAAATTAGTTAATGAAAAGTTAATATATTTATTAATAACAGTTAATGGAAATAAATTATTTGACATTAAGAGAATATCTTATTTCATTACATGATTAAATTTAGTCAACAAATAAACTCAATTTATTTAAAGATGATAACAAAATCAAATTATGAAAAAATTGAAAAATTACATAAGATAGTAATATAAAAAAAAAAATATATCTATCTTCCCAACAAAATAATATTGTAATATAGCTACCTAAGGGTGAGCATAGTTCTAGGGTAGAACTTGAAATTGAAAATAGACTTGTGGGAACTTGTGTAATTCTAGGTTTCAAGGTATACAAAGTAGGTTACAAATTTCAATAATTGGATAACATGTTTCCATCAGTAGATTTTAGGTTCTAAATAGTTGAAACTCAGAATTTGTAACAAGTTTTTGTATTTTTCTTGATTTATGTTTTCACACAATCATATAGTATTCCCTGGTCCGATAATGAATATATAATCTAGAACCACTAATTTAAGCTTCTATTTAGTATTTGAAACTTCTACTTTATTTAGATTTGATATTTTTTGCTTATCTAAATATAAGTTAAGGTCAGTAGATTAACAATAAGTGATGGTCATTAAAAGTTATGATTTATTACAATCATTCAATTAATAATATAGGTGAAACTTGAGTAGATCCTAAAACTTATGACAAGGTATGTTCTAAGTTCCAAGGTATGCAAAATAAGTTTTAAGGTTACAAAAAATGAGAAATTTGTTTCAATGAGCATGTGCAGGTGAAACTTGTAAAGAACCTAACACTACTCACCCTTAGGTCTACCTACTACATTTAGCGATAAAATTATACTAGATTCATTTGATTTATTAATACAATGGGAGCTATAATGAAGCAGAACTTATTCTTATTTGTGTTATCTTAATTTCTATTTCTCAATCCGTTATCAAAACTCGAAATGAAAATAAACTAATGAAAAACAGAAAATTTCACATATTTTAAAAAAATAGGATTAATTTAGACAAGAAAAATAGTTAACAAGTAGTCACTATTTTTAAAAAAAAAAATCTTATTATATTTACTATTACTTTAATATTATATCTATACATATATTTTAGAATGAGTTATTAATTTTATTTTATTTTGTTCATGTATTTGCTCTTATTTTTTGCATCATTTTATTATAAACCAGCAATTCGCCTCAAATAATAATGGAGAAATATAGTTTTGAGTTTTAACTTATTCATCATGAAATTGAACTAAAATTTTAGATGAATCTGGCACTAAATAATGATATTTAAAACTTAAATTTGCAACTATGCTAATAGTTTTCAAAGTCTAAGAGCTCCCAAACTTGAATGCATGTCATTTCTGAAGTTTGCAATATTGATATTTCATAAGGCTATGTCTAGTTAGTTGAATTTTATTCAAGATAAGACTAGATTGGATATCATATAAAATCTAAGAATTTGCTATATTCGATCCATTGTTGGCTAATTCCCAATAATAAAACCGGATTTTTTCACATTTTATTGTGTGAAGGGTTTGGTATGAATGGCATATTAGTGTAAATGCACCTAAAAATTACACAAATTAAAATGATAGAAATCTCTCACAACACCAATGCTTACTTCATTTTAATTTTCTTATTTATTATTATTTTCCTCCTTTCTTTTTTTATTTCTTTTTTTTTTTTCATTTTTCCCCATCCATCATTCTCTAATAAAATTTTATTAAATAGTAAACTATATTAATATTTATAAAAATACCTAAAATATGTAATAAATATAAACATGTAGTTACATATTGAATTTATATTTAGCAACAAAGAACTCAAAAGCTTCAGCGGCGAGTGACTAATCACCTTGGTCTCAGTAGAAGGTGATCAAGCCATGGCGATTGATTCTACAGAGGAATGTGTGGAGAGAGCGGGAGGCGTGGCCACATGATTAACCAGGCACTCTAAGTCTTGTTTCTTTGCATGGGCCTAATAAACTTAAAAAATCCAATCCCAATTCTATATTAAATTTTTTTGTCTCATAAAAAATCCTCAATTTTTTTATAAAGTCACAATTCTACCTTTAAATTTTTTTGTTTCATAAAAAACCATCAATTTTGGTAGATTCAGTCCCAGTTCTACCATTCATATTTTTTTTTGTCTCATAAAAAAATCAAATTTTACTCGAGTCACATATTTGTCCTGTTAACACTCTGTCTGAAATTGACCTTAGTAATGTGGTATTTTTACATCATTACTCCAAATTTTCCCCAAATTTCAAATCAAAGAAGACGTTTTTTAACATTAAATTTCTATGTCAACCCAAACGACATCTTCTTAAATCTGAAATTTGCATAAAAATTAGAGTAATTATAGTTGACCTTCTTCAATTGCTCTTCCTTATAAGAGAATCTTCTTTTTTATCTTGCTTGGAACAATATTCAATCTTTTGTTCTCGAGAGTCATCCATCTCTTGTTGTTGGAGAACTTGCACTCTAGATGCTCGAATAGCTCGCACTCGAGAGTTTTTCATCTCTTCAATTGTTAAAAGAAATTTTGGGCGAAAGGTTAACAATGGCAGATTTGGGACTCAAGTAAAAGTTTGTAGTTTTTATTAAACAATAAAAAAAGTTTAGGGTAGATTAGGATTGGATCTAAAGTTCGGATTTTTTATGTGACAAAAAAATTTAAAGTAAAATCAGGATTGAACATAAAGTTAAAAGATTTTTATGAGATAAAAGAAGTGTATGGTAAAATTGTAACTAGAATTAAAATTGGGGTTTTTTTTTTATGGTATTAAGCATTGATTTTTCATTGTTAATTTTATTTTGGATAAGGTTACAAAAAACTTCAAACAT
The DNA here is from genome assembly GCA_014182735.1 of Corymbia maculata. NCBI lineage: Eukaryota > Viridiplantae > Streptophyta > Magnoliopsida > Myrtales > Myrtaceae > Corymbia > Corymbia maculata. Next base: position 38,410,165 of record CM024686.1, on the reverse strand, counting down.
GTCAGTTTAATTTGAAATGTAAATTATTTCATAACATGATTTAAGTTCATTTGTTAGTAGCTTAATTGAACTATTACAGTGAAATTAGTTAAAGAAACTATAAAAATAAAAGAAAACCAAACAAAATAACAAAGTATAGTTATTTATTTATCGCTAATTGAGAATATATCTTATTTTATTACGTGATTAAATTTAATTAACTAATAAACTTGCTTTATTTAAAGGTAAAAATAAAAATCAAATAAAGAAAAAAAATTTAAATAGAGAAAAGACGCACTCAACCCCTATAAGCAACAACGCCTATTTTCTGTAAATGTCACTTGGGGTCATGCTACCTTAGGAAAGATTGTGCTAGCTTGGTCTCACTCGACCTCGGTAAGGCCTTACTTGGAGTCTTGTGACCTTGACTCAACTGGACCTAGTGGCGCCATGAGCCCCTACCACTTTGGCTCTCTAATTGTATTTGTGCATGTGATTTTTGAATGGCCTAAAGGCAACGAGCGCACATCAACCCTCGCTAATGCCGGAGCATTACCATCACTAGTGTTACTATTGGATGCTTGTTTGTAAAACAAACAAAGCACACTTTTTCCTTATTCTAAGTAGGAAAGTTTGGAAGAGATAAGCTACTTTATAAATGTGAGTTTTTCTAATTTATTAAAAGGAAAAACTAGGGTGTAGACTAGACCCTGTTATGTTAGCATGCGGGTCCACAAATAATTGTGTATTTTTGGCATAATTATTAGGTGCACTTAGCACTTTGTACACTCACGGTTTAATTAGCGCTAATTCCCTATCTTTTAATTTTATTCCGTATGGTTATTTTGTTAATCGAAAGGTTGCCTTTATTTTTTAGCATTTTGGAAAATATTAAATTCGGAATTTCAAAAAAAATTACTATTGTTATTTTTTATTTTTTTATTCCGAATTTTATATCATTAAAGGTGTCATTTGGAAAACATACCGGTTCAATTAGCAACCTTTCCCGAATGGTCTTCTGTAATCGTATTGGTTTATTTTGCAACTTTTTTCGAAATGATACATTTGTTCATTTTGCAACTTCTTAAGATATATTTGTTAACTTTACAACTTATCATAAAAGTTGTCTATGTTCTTTTTCTTTCTTTTTTTGATCACCCAGGGAACCCCGCACCCCGCCGACAGCTAGGGGAGTAAACTCTGGGGGCCGCACATGCTAGCCACCACACACATGCAACCAAGTAAATCACCCTATGACGAAACTGGGATTCGAACTCTCGACCTTTTGTGAGAGGAAGAGAGCGCGAACCAGCAACACCACCCAGGTGGGTGGTATTGTCTATGTTCTTTTATATGTCAATTTTTGAAAAAAAATGAGTATGAAATCATTTTCGAGTTCTCTTTTCAAAACTACAGTCATTTTTTCAATTGCTTTATAGAGAGACCTTAAGAAATACTAGAATTACTAAATAGTATTCTCATTTTGAATTTTTGTTGTATCTTGGACAATATTTGCTAGTGATCATTAGCAATTTTGTGACACAAATAAATATAATGTTTCAAAGTTCGATTTGATTGCCCTATTAATTAGAATCCATGTTGACTTCATTGTTTTACTCAAATACAAATACCATTTTCCAACAATTGCTTCCTCTCAATCTACTATCTCTTTCTCTCTTAGGTTGCGTTTGATTGTGTGGATTTCTATTCAATTTAGGATTGGATATGCTAGGATATGAATTTGATGAACTCTACTATATCATATCAATTACTTGGTGAATCACAATAATAAAACCAAATATTTTCATATCTTGTCATATCTACTATTTGGTTTTGAGTGACAGATCGATGTAATTTAACTTTCTCACCACTTTCATGAAATTCCAACACCAACCACAAAGTTACGAAAAATAGGAAGTTTCGACTTTTTTGTTGCTTTTGTTGACTTTTTATGGGAACCGCAAAGCTACAAAGGAAAAGGAGTTTCGATTCTCTCGTCATTTTCATTGAGTTTTGACGCGTGCAAATGACTACAAAGAAGTCATGAAACTTTAACGCGAACCAAATATACGAACGAAAAGAAGATGATGAGAATTAAAAGGATCTGTGTTCAAGTTTGAATTTATTCATTAAAAATTGGGGTTCTTCCCCTTAATTTTTATTACTTATTTTCCATAAATTTTTCCATTTTCATTTCTTTTTTTATTCCTTTTCATCATTCCTTAATAAATCTTTTATCAAATATGAAACTATACTAATATACCTAAAACATGTAATAAATATACATGTTATAATATATTATAGAATAAAAAGAAATTAAAATACAAAAAAAAAAAAGAATTAAATAAAAACTAAAATTACCCGTTACTTTTTCTTTTGTTATATTATTTTTTTTTTATCTTAGAATCTAAATGTTATTTTATTTTTAATTATATTTTAATATTTCTAATTTAAGACATTCATTATTTGAGGAAAATAGCTTTTATACTATCAATATATAAATCCTATTCGATTTTTTCCTATCTTATCCGTAATATAATTTTATTTGGGTTATATATTTTTAGGTCTAATTCATTAAAAAATCTCAAACTTTAGCTTTTATCCCAAATTTACCTTTGTCTTATAAAAAAAAACTCTAACTTTAGATTTAGTCCCAATTCTACCAAAAACTTTTTTAACCTATGAAAAACCCCCTAACTTTAGGTATTGTCCCAATTTTACCGTCAAGTCTCTATTTTATCCTAAATTTTTTTCTTGAGTTACAAATCTACCCATGTAAATCCTCTGTCCAAAATTTTTTACTAACAATTGAGAAATGGAAAAATTTGAAGCAAGAACTGTTTGAGCGTTTCGAGCATGAACTCTCTGACCACTAGAAATGAAACATTCCAAGCATGAGAGATCAACGAGTGCAAAATCACCAAGGCCAATTTTGACAAAGGGTTAATGGAGAGCAAGTTTGATACTCAAGTAAAAGTTGTTAATATTTTATGAGATGAAAAAATTAAAACAAAATTAAAACAGAACTTAAAAGTGGGATTTTTTTGAGACAAAAAAGTTTAGGGTCTTTTATGGGAAAAAAAAGTTTGTAGTGGAATTGAGATATGACTACGACCACCAAACACGTGCCACCAGGGTAAGTCCACTAATGACGCCCTGGGAATTTGAACCCGTGGTAAAAAGTTTGAGATTTTTTATGAGATAAAAGGTAAAAATTGTGATAAAAATTAAAGTTGCAGGTTTTTTAGGTTATTAATTAAGCCTATATTATTATATATGATTTTATTCTATTTTGGGTAGGAAATTAAACATAAGATTTGGTAGCCTTAATAGAAGGGGGCCTAAGGAAGGTTGAGCTCCTCCTTTCTCCACTCTCTCTCAATCTTGTCGAGCCCCAAAACGCCGTTGCTCGACGACCCTTTAGAGAAACCCGGGTAATGTTCATGCTTTTCATCGGTCTCATCAATGCCTTAAGTTTATCTTGATCAAGTTTCAATTTTTTTCCGGTAATTTGTGGGATGTTTAGTTTCACTTGTGTTAGGCGTTGAATGAGGCTGATACTGAAGCAGTTTGTTTCTCTTAGCTTTCGGCAACCGGAGTTCCTCTCATGTTCTTGATGTATTGGAGTGAATTGGTTTGTGTGTGCTTGTTGCAGTGACGCTATTCGTGAGATTGATGGCAGATTATGGGTTGTTGTCGGCTGTCAATTAGAAGAGATGAAATCAATTTCTGAAAGTTCTGTGATGCTCTTGTTTTTCAGGGTTTTCTTATCCTGCTGGTGTTATAACAAGAGGGCGTGTGATTGATCTACCAAGAATTGTAATCAGAGTTGGAAGGGCACTTTGTCGTCTTCTTTTAGTTTAATCTTTAATGATGGGAGAGAATGATGAAGAAATGGATGCAACCGTTCTAGTTTCGAGTACGTACATGGAATTGATTGACGCTCAAGATTTAAGCTGCAAACAGACAGAATTAAGCTAAATTGATTGACGCCACGTACCTGGCACGTGATACTCTACTACGACGTCATCCACTGTCATCGGCATCCATGTTATCAATACGTCAACGCCACGTTTCTGCCACATCAACATATCACAGACCTTCGTAGACCGGCGATTGACTAGCGTTGACTATCGTTTACCTTTGTTGATAGGTGTTGACCGGCCGGTTCTTGGGATTTTCTAACCAGTTCTCGGTGTTTTCTGACCGGTACAACCTGATCGCGACTGGTTCTCAAGGTTTTTTGATCAGTTTAGCTTAATCCTATCTAGGTCTCCGGGGTTTTCCGATCAGGTCGACTCAATTCTAACTAGTTCTCAAGGTTTTCCAACTGGTTCAATCAATTCCAATTGGTTCTTGGAGTTTTCAGATCGGTTCTTGGGGTTTTCTACCCGGTTCGGCCTAGTTCTCGTCTGTGATGTCGCTCAATGGGCAGTGTTCTAATACTTCATATTACGACAAAACGGCAAAATCTGGCTAGAGAAATTCAATTTGTAAATCTTTTTAACATGCTAGTGAAGTGTAGGAAATGATAAATAATGTCACCGTTATTCTCCAAGCTATAGCTCAAATAATAAGATAATGAATAATGCTTTAAATTTAATCGGCAATTGCGCATGGATTTACTATTGAAGATAATCAATGGATTTTAAGTAAAAGTTGGTGATTTATTTTGAGACAAAAAAAAGTTGAGCCGGAATTGTCATTTGATCTAAAATTGGTACTTTTTTATGAGACAAAAAAAATTTGGTTTAGATTTGTTCCTCTACCTAAAGTTGGTGTTTTTTTTATGAGACAAAAATTTTTTGGTTAAGATTTATTCCTCTATCTAAAGTTGGTGCTTTTTTACAAGATAAAAAAAATTGGGTCATATTTAGCATTGACCTAAAGTTGATTTTTTTTTTCTTTTGGAATTAGGTCCTCAAATTTTCAAAATCTAGAAAAATGCATATATTTTTACCGTAAAAGAGAAAAGTATCCACAAATAAGAATTTTGTTCAAAACTCATTATGGTAGACTTATTTTTCATCTCTTTTTTATTTCTTTTTTATTCCCTTCCATCATTCCTTAATAAAAAAATTATTAAATAATAAACTAGACTAATATATCTAAAATATGAAATAAATACACATATTGATATATATATATATATATTATAAAATAGAAAGAAATTCAAATACAAAACCACAATATAAAAATAAATAAAAATAAAAATTGCCTATTATTTCTTCATTTGCTATTTTGCTATTTTATTTTTTATATTAGAATCTAAATATTATTTTAATTACAAATATCATTTATATGTTTGATTTAAGAATGTTATTGTTTGAGGAAAATAACTTTTATACCGTAAATATAAAAAATCATCTTCACTTTTATCTCATCTTGTCCGCACTATGATTTTAAAGCGTACCATAATTTTATTTGGATTTATATGTTTTTATATCTGAATTTTCCTATTTTAGGTAAGAAATCAAACATATGATTTGGTAGCCTTAACAGGAAGGGCCTCAAGAAGGTTGAGCTCCTCCTTTCTCCAGTCTCTTGGTCTTGTCGAGCCCCAAAACGCTGCTCCTTGAGGACCCTTAGAGAAACCCAGGTAATTTTCACTTCATGCTTGAAGATTTTGTTGATCTCTTTTCACTTCTTGCTCATTGGTCTCTTCAATGCGTTCTCAGTTTGTCTTGCACGCGTCAAGTTTCAATTTTTTTTCTGGGTAGTTTGTGTGATGTTTAGTTTAGCTTGTGTTTGACTGAGGCTGATGCTGAAGCAATTTGTTTCTCTTAGCATTTGGCAGCCTGAGTTCGCCTCATGTTCTTGATGTATTGGAGTGAATTGGGTTGTAAGTTCTTATTGCAGTGATGCAATTCGTGACATTGATGGCAGATTATGGGTTGTTATCGGCTCAGTTGGAGAAACGAAATCAATTTCTGAAAGTTCTGTGATGCTTTTGTTATTCGGTGTTTTCTTGTCCTATTGGTGTTATAACCAGAGGGCTTGTGATTGATCTACCAAGACTTGTGATCAGAGTTGGGAGGGCGCTATCTCGTCTTCTTTAAGTTTAGTCTTCAATGATGGGAGAGAATGATGAAGAAATGGATGCAACTGTTCTAGTTTCGAGTAAGTCCAGGGAATTGATTGGTACTAAAGATTTAAGTTGCAAACGACTGTGTGATCTACCTGATGAGATTCTCCTATGGGTCCTAGATTGTCTTTCAACGAGATCTGCCTTGAGGATGAGCATGTTGTCAAAAAGGTGGAAGCAATTATTGAAGTCGATTCCTAGTCTCATCTTTGATGAAGAAGATTTCTTTGAGAGGGCGCAGTTCTTAAACTTTGTGGAAGGAGCATTGTCATTTCGTGACCTGTCTCCTTTGAAGGTTTTTTCTCTTTCATGTTATGTGGATGATAAAGAATCTCAAGTGAATACTTGGGTCAATGGTGCAATGAGACGCAAAGTTCAGGAGCTTCGCTTGTGCCTTGTTGTAGAAATAGATCGTCCTGTTGAGTATACATTGCCCTGTAGTATATTCAGGTGTGAGACACTGGTAGAGTTCCATCTTGAGATGTTTTATGATATCAGAGTTCCTTCTGTAGTTTGTCTTCCAAATCTGAAGGTCTTGACTCTCGATCATGTTGGATTTGTGAATGATATTTCATTCGAGAAGCTGCTTTCATGCCCTTCCCTCGAGGAGGTGTCTCTTAAAAGTTGCAGGTGCCAGCAAATCGAGGTTTTGAACATTGGTGCTCCAAATCTTTTGAAATTGTCGATATTTCAACCTGACTTTTTTGCGGGTTTAAATAGACACTGCCAATTACGGATTCATGGAGCTAGAATCAAATCCTTACAGTATCATGGTCCATATGGTGGTGGTGACCATACCATATCATGTCCATCGTCACTAGTTGAAGCTGTCATTGTGGTGTTTTATCCAGCGGAGGAAAATCCTGATCAATGTGGTGACCGGGTATTCAAGCTCTTAAAGGGTCTTTCTAATGTGGACGTCTTACTTTATTTTACGAAGGGCTTTGGGTAAGCATCCTGTTTTTATCTTCAATCTCGTCTTTATCTTTCATTTCTTTGGAGCAATTTATTATGTTTCGGATTACTATAGGCCTGGAATTCACTATATATTGGGCTTTCTTATCAGGATATGAATGAGAGAGAAGATCTCCTCGACTCTTTTCCAGTCTTCTGTAGCCTTACCCAATTGAAGTTTGACATCAGTCCAGTGTACTTAGATTGTAGAGCGCTTCAGGTTATGCTCAGCCAAAGTCCTTGTCTGAGGAGTCTTGTGTTTGCCGAGGTAACTATCCTCTTATTATTGATTCTCATCCCTTCTGTTTTGGCTTGTGCTATCAAATTTTGGAGATTAGGCCAGAGCTGAGTGATATATACTTCTGATATAGGGCTTGATCGAGGACTCTGAACTGGATGGCTGGATGCTGGACCCAGTGCCTGAGTGTTTTCTGTCATCACTTAAAGAGATCAGGATTTGCAACTTCAATGCATTTGACTTCGAACTCTCAGCTGTGAGAGTTTTACTTGTGACTGCTCTAGTTTTGGAGAAATTGTTTATACATTGTTCTGGTATTACAAGAAGAAATTTCGAGGGAACTTGATGAAACATTTGATGAAGCTTCCCCGGGCTTCAGATCAATGTGCGATTTCGCTGAGCATTTAGGGAGAAATGCAGTGCATGCTCTAGGGAATTTGATTTGTTAGGAAACCAATCTGATTAGCTGTCTTTGCTGTAATTAGAACGTCTTCCTGAAGTAGGACATCCATCATGTGGCTATAGGTGAAATCATGCTCTCATCACTGGTTCTTCAAGTTCGCCTTTCTGGAGGACATCTACACTGCCTCCGTCTTCATTCATAATGCCATCTACCATCAAAATAGATCGGCCATTCATCAGACATAGGAGACACGAAACAAGGGTATTGATATAATGGGTCATTAATATCGAGTATCATGTCGATGTTGTGGCAATCACCGTGTTATCTGCTGCTTTGGTCGAAACCTCCGGCTGGTGAATTTGCAGTGGACATACGGAGTTTGCACGTATTGTGGACGTGTTTATTTAGCTATTGATGAAGTGAAGTTTGTCTACGGGTTACACTTCAGCGAAGATGATGCTATGATTTACTTTGCTCCATCGTTGGTTTGAAATTACTATGAGACGTAATTTTAAGCTTGTTGAGGCTCTTTGACCAATGCAAACCGGAGTTTCTAAACCCGACAACAGACACCATTTGCTCAATGTGAACCCCAAAATTGTTGAAGTTGATACAAATGGTTTCTAAACTAAGTATAATTTGTATTATTTGGTTTCCTAATTTTTGATAAATGTTCACTGTTGGCTTTGTGTACTGAATCGACAAATTGGACTTCGTACAATGATGTGAATTATCATATGCTCATACGCTGAGTTAGATTTTTCAAGATGATGAGTTAACATATTTATCAATTTGCCCATTTACTTTTACAAAAGGAAAAATAAGTCATGGTGGTGTGGATTATTTTATCTTAAATTGGGAGGAATGTCCTATGTGGATAATTTATGTGTAATTTTTCTTTTTGATCCAATATCCTAAAATGTTTTAAACTAAGCAAGAGATCATCCACCAAACAGCAATCAACGATAGAATGAGAAGCCACAAAAATATTTCAAGGAGTTTTTTTTTTTTTTTGAAAATGTTACCAAAAATCCAAAATTTTACATAACGTGACAAATTTATCTCAATTTTTTTTGTGATACAAAAAACCCCAAACTTATATCAATATAACATATTTAACCCAAACATTTTTTTTTTGCAATATCAAAAACCCAAAACTTATATCCGTGTGACATATTTACTCCAAATTCTATAACTAAAAAGCATTTTTATCTTTTCTTAATTTTTTAATTTAATTTAATTTTTCTTCTTCTATCTTCCCTCCACGAGCCATGGCAAAGGGAAGCTGGACATCAAAGAGGGTGGCACTCGTTGAATCTGCAAACGCAGCCCTTACTTGAGTTGGGTGAGGATCGCCCTTGCTAAGCTAACGAGGGTTGGCTTTGTCGGTGTCTGGGCATAGGGAGGAGAGAAGAAGAAAAAAGGAAAATAAAAATAAAAATCTAAAAAAAAAGTAAAAGACGAGAATGCCCTTCTAGAGTAGAGAGTTTGAGATATATATATAAAATTAGGGCACAAATTTGAGGTTTTTGATGCAAATTTTTTTTGGGGTAAATGTATTGCAACTGCCAAAGTTTGGGAATTTTGATATTATAAAAAAAAAGTTTAAGATAAATTTATGTATTTTTTATGGCATTCTTGTTTTTAAGGAATTGAATATTATACTGACCAAAAAAGAAAGGAGCTGGGTATTGTATTTCCCAAGGATTGAAGAATCCCTGTACGAAGTAACCAATGTGGAAATCAAATCAATTGCGCTAAAAAAGAGAGTTTTTTCGGGAAAAGGATGGTCCTTTTCATTTTATCTATAACTAGGTGATAAATAAAAGCTAACTGTTATATTACGAAGTGAACCCAACACAACAATGACAAAAAAGTGTTTGCTCTGGTGCTAGCTACTTATATTTTTCGAGTGAAAATAAGAAAAATTTCTTTGACTTTTTATACTTTTAAAAGTCAGACAAAAAATTCATTTGTCAAAATTTTTATTCCAATCTAGAGCACAATCTACTGTTAAAAATTAAAAAAAGTACATTTTCCTTAATTCCCAAAAAACATTTTCATTAATGACAATGCAATTTTCATTTTTATAGTAAAAATAAGAAAAAAAAAACATTTTTCGAGGCCTAACCTTCAACAGAAGAAAAAACTTATCCTAAAACCCTTCTCTCTCCCCCTCTCTCCCCTTCAAACCTCAAACACCAGCGTTCCATCACTTCAGAAACTGCGGGATTGCGAAGATGAGAGCTCCTACTCTTGCTTCCAAGTTCACCAATGGCTTGTTACTAGTGAACTGCAGAAGCCACAGTCGACCTGTTGCCTTATTGCGGAACCCAGCGTCGTCGCCAGCTCGCCTCGTTGCAACTTTGCGTTCAAGAACTGTAAAGACCGCAGCTTTCGAATGTGACTTCTCTAAATCTGACGTTGCCGGCGCTTCTTCGCCTAATTCGGTTAATGGGTACTTGTGAATATCTCTCGTTTCTTTGTAGCTTCAACTTCGTGTCCCGTTCGCCACTTTAAATGGCCGAAGAATGACCTGTTGTTGCAGTTTGAAATTATGTCTGGAAGAAGATTGGTTTAGAATATGAATACTGTGGAGTTACCTTCTTGTGTTTATTATATGCTTGGGTTAGTTATAAGACTCTGTAGATGGAAAGAGTAGTTCCAATCTCTGGCAATCACTTTCAGCAGCTGGATAAGCTGAAACACATGGTCTTATGAGCTGCATATTTTACGTCCCGGATGACCATTATATGGGCTATCACTCTGTCATCTTGTAAATCACATGGCTATTGATGCTCTGTATCCTTTGATTACTGGGGAGTTGTTTTGGGTAACCTGACCAGTCTTGATGCTTTGAGCATTCTTGGGCGTTTGCACAGCATAGAGTAATTAAGGGGGAAAAGAAGAAGATGAAACTCAAAAAGCTAGGTCATTATTAACTAATGTCTGTTTCAAACTTTCAAGTAGCTGGGCATATCGTGTGTTGAGAAAAACTAAAACCTGACTCATTTGAGACTTGGTCTAGTGGGATAATCTTTTCCAATCTATTGTTGTCTGGTGACATCCTTCAACTATTGCTGATGATTAATCTTCTTCAGCTTGCAGGAGTATAATCGGTTATTACCTTGCCCCTCACATAGTGGTCCTCCAAGAATTGAACACTTGGTTGTACCTGAAGAAGGAGAAGGACCTGTTTTAGATTATATCTGTGAAGCTCTGGATCTTCCTCCATTGTGAGTCTTTATTCCTTGCTTTTCATATCCAGTTAATGGTATACTATATGTGAACCAGAGGGGGGTGTTAAATAGGAAATTTCATTCTTTGAAAGGTTTGTTGCAGATCTTATCCACTTTGGAGCTGTACATTATGCATTGGTTTCCCCACATCCTCCACCAACTGCAACTCCAGAGCAGATCAGAATATTTAAGGAAGTTACAAAGCCATCGGTTTTGAAAAAGAGAGCATCTATCAAAGGGAAGACTGTAAGGGAAGCGCAGAAGACATTCCGGATAACTGACCCTGGGCAATTTGTTGAAGCAGGAACGTATTTGCGTGTTCATGTTCACCCTAAACGTTTTCCAAGGTAACTCATCAAAGATTATTGTACTTTGAATACATCTATTTCCACCTTAGGTAACTGTGTGACAAACATTGATCAGGTGCTATGAGATTGATTGGAAATCAAGAATCATATCTGTAGCTGAATCCTATGTTGTTTTGGACAAACCTGCTGGTACATCTGTAAGCTATTTTTCATGAAGTATCTTCAGGTTTTTGATCTACTATCAACATGTAGTTGTCACAAACTGAGGAGTATTGGGGCCATGTTCCTGTTTCAGAGTTTGAGCTTGTGGTTTTACCTAGCTTTAATATGTAAGCTTTATGAAGGAAATCTAGTTAATGAGAATGTGAGATGGCTTCATTCAATATCTTTTTGTCTACAGTAGTTATGTTATATGGCATGATGATCATACCCTTGGAACCTTTCTTTATTTATTCTATTTCATTGTCAGTTACTCCACACTTGGAATAAAGTTTTCAGCCTTTACTTCTGTCTAATATATGAAGACCATCAAGACAAGTTTTATGTAACTCAGGTCTTTAGATATACGAAAGTTGTGAACGACTAGTGTCATTGATGACTTTGTGCTTCTAGGTCCCATGATCTGTCTGCAGAAATGGCTGCCCTTTTCTGCAGAAGCTTGAGCTTTTGTCCTAGTATCTCCTGTTTGTATCATTTTCACTGGATGAGCATAGCATTGACCAGATTTTTTTCTGTAATTGGAATTGGAGTTATGGCCAAAAAGAAATTTGAAATTAGAGAAACCAAACTATTGCTTAGCTTTCAAAGATGCTAAATTTTTGTTAAATTTGGAAGTAGAGCATAAATTCCTTATACCATAATTAGGTTGTTAATGGTTTATGGTTTTGAGAGTTGATAAGCAAAATAAAGAATAATTCCTTTTTAATTTAACATGAGGTGGCAACCTCTAAAATGAGCTTCTGACGTTTTCTTGTATTTACATAGTTGTGAGTTTAGATGCGGGGCACATGTAGCTCGCAAAGAATTGAAATTTCCTGGTTATAGCAAAATGGTAGATTGACTCATCTGGGAATTAAGACTTACTTGACAGTAGTTGAGTATTGCACTTATAAACTTGAGTTTGTGGCTTAATGTCCTAACTCAAAGCTTAGTTGAACTGTTTTATTTCATTTGAAGGGCAAGTTTTCCCGTCGCAGTTACCATCATTATTTGATAGTTTTGTGTTCTTTTCCTGAATTCCCCTTCAGCTGCATCTTCTAATTTTCTTACATTGGATAGGTTGGAGGAACCACAGATAATATTGAAGAGACTTGTGCAACTTTTGCAACTCGTGCTTTAGGACTAGTAGAACCGCTTAAAACTACTCATCAGATTGATAATTGCTCAGAAGGATGGTAAGTTGGTAATTTCTCTGTTGGCATTATGCTGGTGCTATTTCTCTCATGTCAAAAATTGTTGATAGTGAGAAGTTGCTTTAAATCAATTGCAGTGTCGTGTTAGCCAGGACAAAGGAGTACTGCTCAATTTTTCACGGTAAAATCAGAGTAAGTTGACCATATTTAATTACAGCTTTTCTTTGATGAGTTTTTTCCCCTTATGTAAAGGTTCAATTTGTTCACTACTTCTAGAATTTGACTGATAATTTTCAGTTCTGCGCTTAGACTGTTTATATGTGAATTTTTGTTATATGTTTTTTTGCCAGGACAAAAAGGTGAAGAAGCTTTATCTTGCTCTTGCTGTTGCACCTATGCCCCTTGGAACAATTACACACTACATGCGCCCAATCAACATGGCTCCAAGGCTTGTTTCTGAAGGTAATGGACTTTGGTGTCAGAAAGAGTTGGTATTTGTAACCTAATGAGAGATATTAGGATGCTTCTACCATGTTTGGGCATGGGATTCAAATCTTTGTTGCTTTGTCAATCTAAAGTGAAGTGAGAAAGGTAGATGATGGTTTGATTTGAAGCAAATGAATTGATTGTACAATTTAAATAAATTGTGTAGAACTTTGGTGCTTGATTTCAATTACCCAACTCAGTTGGATTGTCACTTTTATTCATTGTATAAGAATCTTTTCTTTACTGGAGGTTATGGAGTATAACGCAAAGCAGTTTTCCCTATATTCCAATAATGGTCGTAACAACCTGATCATGATGCTTAATTTGCATACATGGCCAATATATGGACTTTTTTGGTATCTATGTTTTTTCCCCTTCTGTTTCTCAGAAACCAACAGGTACAAAGCCTGTTGGCTTTGCCTGTACGTTCTTGCTGTTCCTGTTTGGGAATCTTTAATGATATTGTTGCTTTAAATATTGTGGCATCCAGAGTTTATGAAAGGATGGTATCTCTGCCAACTTGAGGTCATGGAATGCAAGAAAGTTGCCTGGCCAGACTCTGTTGTTGAAGCTGAGTACGGTGTTGAAGACTGCGGGTGGACCAAGAAGGATGTTGCCTACGAATGCAAAATTAACCTCCTAACTGGTCGGACTCATCAGGTTCTTGGTGTCTCCTTGACATGCAGTAGCCAGAATGATCTTTGTTTTTGCTTCACCCCTCTAGGGTCCTTGCATTCAAATTGATTTTATGCACTTTGAAGAGTCAACATAATGCAACATGTTGAACCAGTATTGCTCTACCTAGAGTGTTATCCTAGAATAATTCTGTTTTAGGTTCTTAGCAGAATTTAAACCTAAATTGGAAGGCTTATGATGCAGATTCGTGCCCAGTTGGCTGCCTGTGGTTCACCAATTGTGGGTGATTCTGCATACATGCCAGCTGCAATTGCAGAGATGGCTAATCCTGGTATCAACCCCTTTGGCAAATTTAAGAAGGTATATGATAGTGAGGACGACAAGGCAGTTGCTATAGCAGAATGGGTTGCACAGCATGGGAAGGAGCCAGCTTTAGCAATCGGTCTTCAAGCTTGCCAAATTTCGTGGGATGATGGGGAGCATGTTCATGAGGCTAGAGAGCCCTGGTGGCAACGAAGATAGCTTCTCACTGCTACTTCTGAGTAAGAATCAGTTGGAATGCTTATACTCCTTAGTTCAGGACTATTATGCACGTACTGATGTAATTCTTTTGTTTCTGCTGTGGCCCTTCTGTGTTATAAAAAGAAAAAAAGTGCATTTCACAGAAGTATATTGTCTCATTCCTTATATTAGTTTTCAAAACCCCTTTTTTCTTGCGTTATTGATTTCAACTGCAACAATCATGATTGACTGTTTGACTTGTGGTGGTGGTGTGTTTGGTGGAGTTGGAGAAAATCCAATCTTTAATGGATGATTTTAGCATTATAGAAAGAAGAATTGGGAAGTGTATTGAATTTTCTTCATGCCATTCTTTATAGTTGACAGTAGACTAAGTAGCTAGTGAGTAAAAGGACAAATATGGTGAAAGGAAACAAAATTTATTGTACAAGAATCTTGAGGCTGTATTTCTTTGTCCATTTATGCAAAAGACACTGCTGGTTCTATCTATCTTTTGTAAAAATGAAAAAAAATCCAGCCTCAAGATTCTTGTACCCTTAATTTTGTTTCCTTATGCCAAATTAGTTCTTTTACTCATCAACTACTTAGTCTACCATCAACTCCATATCATTTCTTTTTCATATTTCAGTTTCCAACACGTACTTTACTTATCAAAATTCAAAGGGAGTCTATGGAATTCTTTCTAAAATGTTGCATATGCATTTGTGTTTAAACTTTACAAAGCATGTTCAACTGTTGCTAGTGATAATAAGTCATGCCATGGATGTTATCTAAACATGCAGTAAAATTCAGTAAATATTTTGATACATTTTTGTGAGCAGGCCACTGTATGAAGAAGAAATACAAAGGCTTTCCTTTTCCCTTGATAGCATGCTATAGATAAGACATAATAGTAATTTTATTTTAACACAGCAGCAGACATTAAGCTAGTCAATATATTTGCTGGAGATTTGGATGGTCTGGATTTACTATGGTTCTGATATTGTTTTCTGCAATAAACTGCTTATACCAACTTGCTGACAGTTTGGGAGTTCTCTTCAATGTGGTGAAGTCGACATGGTGAAGTCCAAACCTCTGTGTATATCCAAATTGCCATTCAAAATTGTCGAGCAAGGACCATGCGAAATAACCCCTAACATCTGCTCCTTTCCTGATTGAAAGGAAGAAAAGAACTATGGATTATAGAAATGGAATTTTAATGTACCAAATGCTCACTGCTATGATAGTTATGCATTTTTCTGTCATGGGAACTGTCTTACCTCACTGCTGAAACAAGAGCACTTAAATGGCCGGCCATGTACTCTACTCTTTTCAGATCTTCCAGGCGCTTTTCATCTTTGAGTTTGAGGTCATCCTTTTCACCATAACCTGTAGATGGAAAAAAAGAAAACTCATCACTCATGACAGGACTGTACCGGAATATCATCCATTGAACAGTCTTAGCTTGTGGTTCCTCTTTACCATTTTCTGTGATGAACATTGGGGTATTGTTATACCTCTCCTTGATATAGGTTACCATATTCTCCATTCCTTGGGGGTAGACATTTAACCACTCCAGATCAGTCTGCAAATTGGAAAAACTTCAGAAACTATTTGACAAGTTGTCATCTATATGGTCTTCTTTGCTAACTGAGTCATTTGTATGGTCCTGAGGTCACTTACAGTTTGTCCTATTGGTACGCCATTCTTTTTTGAGCTTTGTTTATAGTAACCTTCTGTCTTGGTGATTCCTTTACCTGATTCACAAATAGATAAAATGCAGTCCTGCACATAGAAACTTGTGTAGTGATTGATGCCAATAAAGTCCAATCCATTCTTCAGTTTTTCCTGGTCGCTTCTTGAAAATTCAGGTAAAATGGATCCCAGAATTCCAATCATCTCTGCAGGATATTTCCCAAACATTATTGGGTCCAAAAACCTATGGAAGGCATAATAAACTAGCTTAATCACACTTTCCAAGATAATATTGTGGTTATATGCTTGTTTTGAATGGTGTTGAAAGTGATCTTAGGTTAAATATGATTTACTTACCAGCTCATAAAGAAAGATATTGCTCTCTCTGCAGCTAACTTGTCTGCGAAAGAGTCACTGATGGGCTCAAACCATGCAGCGTGTATGACAATCCCAATGATACCGTCTTGTTCCTTCTGCAATTTCATTTTGGTTTGATGAATGACTTATTTTAATCCTACTTGAGATAAACAACTTCTATCAATGAATATTCCCTGTTTGTTTTTCGATTTCATGGCACAACACATTTCCTTGTCCCATTGGTGAAATCTGATAGTATAAGAATAGGAAAAAAAGTATCCTGATAGTGTTGCACAACTCATTAGTATCTATTGCTTTCTTAGATTAAATTGCTCCTTGCATGTTGAAAGTCTCATATTGGTGCTGATACCTGGTATTTTGTCCTGTAAATGTTGACTGCAGTTGCATGCGATAAGATCATGTTATGGGCTACTATGAAGGGCTCAGTCTCTGAATCTCCAAGAGTGCAGTTTCCAAATGGAGCAGAGCAGCGGGCAGGGGGAAATTCACCCCAGCGGTACGCCAATGTTGCTTGGATGTTTGGCTCATTGAAGGTTACCCAGTGCTTTACTCGGTCTCCAAAGTACCTAAAGCAAATATCTGCAAAATATCCGAAATCCTCCCTACAGAAAGAAAAAGAACAAGTGGATCCACTTTAGTTTCTGAAGAAATTTCCTTTTGAAAAATTTCCATATTCTTCTATATTGTTATTTACGGAACTTAATGGATGTTAAGAGTCACATACTGTGACTTTGGACTGAGCCAGCCTCCGTATTTATCCTCGAGTTCTTGTGGTATGTCGAAGTGAGTCAACGTTACAAAGGGTTGTATTCCTGTAACATTAGAGAAGAGGAAGATTGTTATTTGCAGATGATGAAGATTATTATCAATTGGTTTTGCGTGGGATTGATGCTAAGGAAGTTTACCCTTTTGAAGGAGACTATTGATGAGTCTGTTATAGTAGTGTATTCCTGCCATGTTTACTTCTCCATATCTTCCCTCTGTTTACAATTATTGGTTGAGGTTAAAATTTTCCTATCAAGAGGCCTTCAACAAAATTGGATTTCAAGTGGAATCTTATAGAAAAGGGGAAATAAGAATGAAGAAAAAGAGACTTACTGGGAAGAATTCTTGCCCATGAGATTGAGAAACGATAGCTGTTCACTCCAAGTGACTCCATTAGCCTTATGTCTTCCTGTTTTTCATTTGTCATTCTTTAATTAAATCTGTCTGTAGGTAAATGACTTGTCAATTTAGTTAACTAACAATAGTAGTGATCTGTTTTCGGAACTTGGCTTCATCTCAAACTTCCAAGTGCACCCAAACTTTTATGGCAATTGGAATGACCTATTAACGTGCCTGTGCAGCGAAAGAGACATAATACTGTACTACTTTTGGCCCTCGGAACCAGGGTTCCTCCCAGTTAGACCTAAGGTCCTGATGGCCAAATTCTCGAGGGCTTTCAGCCCGAAGATAGGATCTTGGCACCAAGGTCCTCATCGAGTGGACTCCGGTTGGTGCTGGGTTAGGTGGAAATAGTTATTCTTTCAAATGAATTCATGTTCACTAATCATATGTGCGAGTTTGGATGCTTTGGTATAAGCCCGGCTGGATAACCATGTTGCTTAAATTATTCTGCCAATTTCATTTGAAAAAAAAAGAAGAATTTGTAACCTAACTTGGGGTTTGATTCTAGCTTTACAGTGAGGTCTTTATCCTCTCCGCAAAGCTACAAGAACATAAAGTCATGGATTAAACCAACTTTTATGTGATTTTGGTGCTGTTCTATTTTTCTATTAATTCAAGTTTAGGGATAACATTAAATATTTTCTTATAATATAGGGGCTAAATTAAACATATACTAAAAGTTCATGAATCATATGGATAATTTAAAAGTTCGGAAACCATATTGGATGTCGCGCCAAAGTTTAGGAACTATTTATGTCATCTTTTCAAATTTTTATCGTGATTGAAATAACCTATCAATGCACTAGTTTTGGCCCTCAGAATTAGGTTCCTGCTAGCTAGACCTAAGGTCTCGATGGCCACCTTCTTGAGTCCTTTAAGCCCAAAAACAGGATCCTGGCACCAAGGTCCTCGGTGGTTGGACCTTGGTCCCTAAATGACGTGCCAGGTCTAGTCACCGGGTTAGGTGGAAATAGCTATATTCTTTCATATTGATTCATATCCACTAATCACATGCGTGAGTTTGGATGCTTCTATATAAACTAGCTGGATAACCATGCTGCTTAAATTATTCAGCCAATTTCATTTTTAAAAGACGACTTTAGAACCCAACTTGGGATTTTGATTCTAGCTCTACCATGAGGTCTTTATTCTCTCCACAAAGCAACAAGAACACAAAGTCACATGGTTTAAATTAACTTTTATGCAAGTTTGGTGCTGCTTTATTCTTCCCAGTACTGATTTACAGAACTTGCTGATCTGAAATAAAGCATAAACAATGATTACCAGATAACGATGATAGTGATCCACGGCAATGTCGCCAGTACTTCCATCGATTATGTTACCTGCAATTCAAGCTTCTGAATTATTTATCGATTTGTCTTTTTGTTACCAGAATCAGCTGGGAATCTATTGAATCGATGGCATGCAATGCTTTCAAGTGTATCAAACAGGATCTCCTTGTTCCCAACCAACCATGCCTATATTGCTTTATTAGGTGAAATATGTCTCTTATGAGCTTGAGATGCAAAGTTTTACTTTAGAAATAGTAGGCAAATCATCTGCTCAATTTAGCCAAATTTTGAAGCTACCTTACATTTTAACTTCTTTAAAAACTGAATTGAAACATATCTTTGCCGTACTTTGTAGCATATCTTGAAATCATCTCCTGTCATTTCTCTCGAGAAAGATATGACATCCTACTTAATAATACAAATTTTTCTTGATACGTTTTGAAACAAATATTCTGTCATATAAATAAGACCCTTATGGTAAGGCTCAGAGGGGTTCAATAGTGCTAGTTGCCCCTCTCCATTATCAGAACTAATATTTTACTAATTTCCAACCGAGATGCGCCTGAAAAGTCCTATACATGATGCTTTCTGCGCAACTAATCTGTGGACAACAAATGGTCACAATGGGGAAGAACATGTGCACTTTTCTTTTTCTCTTTTGCCCTATCTGCCCCTTTCTTGATGAGCAATTTATGCAGTTTGATACAATCGAGCATTTAAAAAAAAAGCTACTTCACCTGGTTCATGAGCAAAAACATCCCAGTTGTTAGGACCTTTCCCATCACTCTTGTAAGCTCCTTCGAACTACCAAAACAAAAGGGTCAAAAGAAAGAGAACTTAAACAGAGGAAACATCATTGAACACATGTAAGCACAGGGAATGGAAGAGACGATTCAACTGATACCTGGTAAGAAGAAGAGGCCGTGCCAAAGAGGAAGTTGCTCGGGAGTGATGATGGGTCATCCGAGGTGATGAGTGAGTTGGAGGAAGTGAAGAGTGGAGCTAAGACTATCTGGATGAAGAAGATGGCTTTCTTGAATTGAGAAACCTCCATGCCCGTTTCCCTCTGAAGCTCCCTTTTGTGCTTTCAGAAAACGCAAAGCGTCCTGTCACACCCACGACTTTATACGGGGCTCGAGAGAATCACTTTTGAGAGCGAGCGAGCGAGCGAGAGAGAGAGAGAGAGAAAGAGAGTCAATCATCATGATTAAGAGAGAGAGAGAGAGAGAGTCATTCATCATCATTAAGACAAATGAATAATGGTCACAGAATACTCAAATTATAATTAATTGGGAAAATGTACGATTATTCTAGCAGGAAAAGTTGTCCTTTCACATCATGCTTGTCGCTATGCCTCGTTCTCATAGAGTAGCCATTTCAATGTGGTTCACGTGGTGGTGCAGAAATCATATTTTAATTTAGGGAAAATATCATCAAAAATTTTAAATTATGTTATTTATAATAATTTTATCCTATGAACTTTTTTTATGTCACCAAAAATTACAAATTATACCACTTATAATAATTTTACCCTAAACTTGTAATAAATTTATCCAAAACTTTTTGATTGAGGAGCATTTTTTTTTTTTTCTGTTCTTTTTTTCTTTTCTCTTAACAGAGGGCAATCGGCAAGGCCGCCCTCGCTGGCATTGAAGTCGGGTGAGGCTCCGGCAAGGCTTGCCCAGGCCTAGGTGGCCCTCACCCAACTCCAATGCCGACGAGGGCGGTTGTTGGCTTTTTCCTGTCAAGAGAAAAAAATAAAAAGAAATTGACGAAAATACCCTTTAACCCAAAAAATTTTGGGTAAATTTATCATAAGTAGTATAGTTTAGGGTTTTGGTGGTAAAAAAAAAAAGGTTGGAGTAAAATTGTCACAAGTGATGTAGTTCAAGGTAAAATTGTCACAAGCGGTATGATTTGGGTTTTTGGTGACATAAAAAAAGTTCAGGATAAAATTGTCACAAATAATATAATTCAAGATTTTTGGTGACATTTTCCCTTTAATATACTTTTCTTCGAATTCCATCCCGGTCTATATTTACATGCGAGCAATTTCTCAAACCTTTCTTGTTGCTGAGCAAGTGGAGCAGCAGGCCTACATTCAGGATTTTGAACTCGTGTTCTTGTGAAAGACAAATAAGTGCTAGAAATATTGAGCTACTTATGCTCCGAATGATTATACATTTTTGTGGAACCATAAGGGAAAGCCTAAGTCCCGAGGACATCAGCATATATTGTTACAACATTTTTAACACAAAGATTAAAAATATCTGAGTGTAATAAGCTTGCTAAATATATTATTTGCTTTTTCTAACTAACAAGTTTGACTAAGAGCATTGATAAAAAGTGGGGTTTTGTGCAATCCACCCCATTCGTGGTATCCACCGTTGTTAGTGCATCACTCAACATTAATTAATTGCAAAATTTGGCCTTGCCTAGCACATTTAGCTTCATCTTCTAGGGTTTTGAATTGTTTCAATAGATGGGAAGTGAGGATCATCATACGCTCCTTTGAATTGAGGATCATTTAGATGCGCCGAATGATGGTACTTTTTGAAGAAGCCTTTGTCTAAGAAATTAAAAATGATGGAGACAATTACATAAGTATCCCTTCAACTTTGTTTTAATATGTAATATTGTCCTAAACTTTTTATTTGTTCAATATGGTCTTTAAACTTTAGTTTAATAAGCAATATCATCTATAAATTCAATGTGGTCTCTAAACTTCTAGTAGATGTTTAATCTAAGCCCTTGGATTATTATATCCATGAATGCAATATAGTTCTTAGATTGTTTAGTCCGGGAACTAAATTGAACATGTAATAAAAGTCTAGGGATCGTATGAAACAAATTAGAAGTTTAATGATCATATTGCATAGTAAGAAAGTTTGGAAATTGCATTGAATAAATTAAAAATTAAGAGATGATATTAGACATCATGCCAAATTTCCAAAATCATTTGTGTCATTTCCTTGGCACTTAATAAGAAAGCCTTGTCACCCTTGAAGCATTTACCCAGTCCCCTTGTTTCAATCAAAAGATCAATAAAATTCGAACCAGCAAACTGATTTTCACTCTTTCATCTATACCATGATCCCATGATCCGAACCCATTAATCATCCTTACTTCTGCTTAATTTCCTGCTGCCCATATAGTATCTATAAATGATCGAGAAAGTAATACATATCCCCATGATGAAAAGCGTTTAAAGCCCTTTGGGCCCATAATAGCACAAAGGAATTTGATACCAGCGAGAGCCCATCCCAGATTGAGAGGCATCGAGAAATCAACACAAATTTCCAAAACCTCCCTTTAATTTCGTTGGAGAATGCATAGCCTTTAGAACAAGGAAGAAGAAAAAGGTCGAATCTTGAACAGAAGAATGCACAAAAGATGATCGAGACATCATGAAGTTCAGGTCATTAAATCGATCATGCTCATTTCATACTGGAAAGCGACATCCGCGTACTCTTTATTCTTTATTTCAAACACAGCTCTACAGCTCTTAAAAGACATACAGAAACCGAAACTATTTTCTCTGGCTAATTATCTACTAAGACAAGATTGTGGATGGTATTTAGATGTGTTAGGAGGGCATGCCTCGTTAATCGGAGTGGCGCAAGTCATTAACTCTCCAGTGATAGTCAATCCATCAGTAGCTACTAATTCTTCCAATTTGTTTGATTTCATGTCTGCTCGCGGTAGGTTTTTGGGACTGTACTGACCGGTAACTGCAATGTATCTGCACCCCTTCATTGCTTAGCCTGCTCATAGATGGAGAAGATATATCAGCAGCCATAGAACAACTGAAAGCGCTTTGATTGTTCCACACATTGCATATTAAGACTATTAACTCGGAAAAGGATGAGAATTGTCAAAATGCATGACGATAAAGCAAACTGCAGAATTACCATCTACCGACAAATTTTTTTTTTATTCGACCAACTTAAAAGTCCAAGTTAAACATTGAGACGAGGATCAAAATGCTTTTTCATGCTTCAAGATACTGAAACAAAGTCTACCATGCAAAAGATTTTACTATCTGAAATGGAACACTGAAGAAAAGGCCAAGAAGAAAAGTGGTCCTCCTTGAGAAAAAAGTAAGTCGAAATGATATTCTGCTTTTAGCCCAAGCATTTGTGGCCCTTAAGTAGATTGAAAGGGCACGATGAAGAATGAAGATATTTTGTCAGCATGTATCCAAGTTGCAAAAGACAGAGCAGCAATGCACAATCTTTTCTCCACACAGTATCAAAGAGTATCATCACTATCACATGATAAGATCTTCAGCCAGCATTGATATTGGTTTACAGCGGATGGATTGGGGGGAGAGAATGTACCTGAGAGTAGAGGAAGGTCCCCAGTATCGCAATGGCAGCTCCAAGGGCATTGACAGGCTGGACGGGTGTATGGAAGATAATTATGGATGAAACGATCACACAAATCCTCTTCATTGTGTTACCGATGCTGAAGGTCAAGGGAGAGATCTGATCGAGGGACATATACGAAACTTGGTTATACAAGTGGTAGAAGACGCTTTGGGCCACGACCCACCTGAGACAATTCAGAGCCATATAAGCTTTTGGTTAGGGTACATCAGGAATAAAAGTAATTGTATTTAACTTCAAATATACATGAAAGGGACATCTCTAATTGTTGTTTTGTAAGATATTCAGGGTTGACCAAACTAAGAGGTGGCACACACCAAGTTTGAAATCACCAAACAATAGACTTCAAAATATAGACGAGGAAAAGGTCCCACACGTTCTGTCACTACACAAAAACTCCTTCCAAACTAGCAAAGACCAACTAAAACAGAACAATGGCTACAATACCTTCAGTGCAAAATGGACAACCATAAGCTCAAGAAAGATTTCCCCATTTAAAGCAACTAGACGATGAATAAAAGAAAATTGGTATAGAAAAAAAAATCGGGCAATCTATCAACAATTTTGTATTGAAAAAAGAAATCGGACAATCTATCAACATGTAGATATTTCAAAGTACCCTATTTGCCACCAACTATTAAGCATAAACTACTTCATTCTTTTAGACTCCAAGCATAATCGAAGCCCTCTTTGAAGAAAATGAAATACTAAGTCATTAAACAGAGAATCGCCAAGACCTACAAACTCCATCTGCATTTTGGGGATAAAAAATTGAGAAAAGAAAAAACCCAACATTGAGAAAATGTAACTTGAATATAAACTCCTGTTCACCAATAACAATAAAACATAATCAAAAAGTTTTCTTCTCATCATACCAAATGCCTTTACATACGACAGATCCAAACAGGGCTAACATCAATCAATAAGATCCATAAAAAACAGACATTCGAGATTTTGTGCTTACCAGACAAAATTGGGTCCGATCTGAGAGACGGCCTTTTGCCAACCAGCAGCCCACATCTGAGGTCCCTCCACGGCAATTGCAAAAGGTGTGAGAATCAAAAGGGACAACATAGAAAGACAGGCATAATAGTTCATTCCGCTAACTGACTTCCCCTTCATGCCTTTCTTTGAGAAGATGTTCCGAAACACAAATGCCAAGTTTGAGATCATAGCCCCCATAAATCCTAGAAGATACAAAAACAGACATTTAAAACTCAGATTGTAATCGATCAACTATGAAATATCACTTTTTTCTCACGCAAATCTTCGACATGCAGCATATACTGGCACAGCGTGAGTGCAAAAGCAGAGGTAATTTTTGCTTACCAATCATGTTGAAATTGAGCTCAGTCACGGCAGAAAGAGCACATCCTCCAATTATAGGCAACAGAGACAAATATACTGAAAATGGGAATGTATCCCCCAACAAGAACCTTGAGACCAAGACACTGAAAGCAGGCTCTCCACTCTTGATGATGTGAGTGAAGGACACTGCAACTTTTGACATGCTCACAGTTGCTGCTACATGCCCAATTGTGTGAGCCACAGCCACCTACATAAGAGAAATCATAATTCAGATACCAAACTTTAAACTTCATCTGCAACCTTCATTTGCATTTTCTTTTGAGTAGATCATAATTTATCAAAAACTGAAAACTGGTTTTGCCCAAGCAAAAAATTCATGTTAGATTCATCCTTTCAATACAAAGTAGCCAGAAATTGAATTGCATGAAACAGGAAGGTTGAAAGCTAACATTCTTGAGAAACTTTCAGAATTTGAGAAACTGGAATAGATTCAAGACTATTATAACTGAAAATCTTCAACCAAACACAACCCAAATTTCAAAAATAAAGAAATACAAAAAATAAAAGATGACAAACTAACCGGCAACAGCATCTTCCAAAATTCAAGATCGACTTTTGGGGTCTCGGCGACTTTAGTCGCCCAGGAAATCATCATAATCAAAGAACCAGCAGCGAGCGAGAGTGTCGACGTGAGCCACGGATAAGGGAACGCGTTCAAGACCTTCTTGTTGTATATATTGAACACCACATTCAGAGCCCACCAAGTCGCAAAGTACAAACCAATCTTGATCCGCTGAGCGGCCTCAGCCCGCGCGTGCCCATCCGGAAGCTCGATGTTGATCTCGAGCGGCCTATCGGCGGCTTCGTAGGCATTGCACTCGACCTTGCGCTTCTGGGGTCTCGCCGCCAATGGAGAGAACGTCTCTACCGAGGAGATGTAAACGGGTTTCTGGGGAGAGACCGGGTGATTCAGGCTCACCTGTTCATTTCGAATGACGGGTATCGGCGAAAACCGAGTCTTGACGAAAGAGCGCCTCTGGGCGGTCGAGAAACCAGAGGACGTGAAGGGCGAAACTGCGGGCCTCACTGAAGAGATCATGGTGGCGCGAGAGAAGCCGAACTCGAGGGAAATTTGAAAGGGCAGAGCAGAGACAAAATCAAGAAGGGAAGGAAGTTGCGGACAAAGCTGTCTTAACTGGCGGGTGTTCTCGGGAGAACCGGAGGGGGAAGAGCTTCGATGGCGGTTGTTGCAAGATGGACGGAGCTGGGGATTGCTTCCAGTTGGCGGAGAAAAGTTGGTTAAGATAGGAGAGAGGAAGTTGCGAACAAAGCTGTCTTTAACTGGCGGGTGTTCTTGGGAGGACCGGAGGGGGAGGAACTTCGATGGCGGTTGTTCCAAGATGGACAGAGCTGGGGATTGCTTCCAGGTTGGCGGAGAGAAGTTGGTAAGATAGGAGAGAGAGAGAGAGAGAGAGAGAGAGAGAGAGAGAGAGTACAAAGTCTAGCGTGAATCTAATAAAGAAATGCAAATATTCGAGGAATGAATTATAGTAGAATGGTCTTTCCTAGGGAAGAGAATTCGGAGTTGGTGCTAGGGAAGAGAGGCGGGATGGCTTATATAGGATTCAGGGGGGAAGAGAGAGAGAGAGGGAGAGGAGACATAGCGGTGAATGGTGTACCGACACGACAGTTCTGGACCCGGCACAAGAATATTATTTTAGTAGTGAAAGACGATGATTGTTATCGCGTTCGACAGAAAATAAAAAGAATGTGGTTTTATTGAGATCTGATGCATTGCAGTCGATTCGAAATCAACACGAGCCGCGCGATTTCGATTAATTTTGAGTATTTACTTTATAATTTCTTATTTTAATGTTTTGATGAGGATGCAAATATAATGATTTGATTTAAATTGTCGAAGCCCTAAATGGATGGCGAAGTGTCAAGACAGTGTTTGGTGAGACGGCGATGAAAATTTACCATGGTGGTACTTCTTGTGAAATCCTGGGAATATACTTCGTGGGTCGCTTTTGTACGATGATGATTTTGTCTTATTGTTCTTCATGATTCGCGTGTGGTGTGTTTGTTCCTGCGAAAGGGATTGCCATGTCTTAATTTAACAGTACAAATTAATATAAGGTTTTTATGAAGATAAAAATGTAATTGGATTATGAGTGTTGTCATGCCTAATGACTTGAAAAATTTCAATAAAATTTGAGATGATTTTTGATATATACTTTGGCCATGCAGGGTAATTTTTGGAATATATATAGCCTGTTGTGCAAGATTTATTTTTGTAAATTAGCATTTTGACCAAATTTCTATTCCCTTGGAAAAAGAGGGAATATACCTTTACATGGAGTCAAAGTCATTTTACGTCAGGTCCGAGATCATCGGCCTCTCTAACGAAGCATGTCATTTTGGAATTCATCATGTCAACAGCTAGCTGAAATTAAGAATTTTGAAACTTGGAATAATAAGGGAAAATAAATTGTCTTGAAAAGGTAAATTTCACCAAAAAGTCATAAACTTTCAACTTCGAGAGACTAATATTAGAAAATTTTATCTATTTGATACCCTAAACTTGTATAAAAAACGCAACATTATCTTCCATTGCAATTCTATCGACAATGGCTGTTTTAAATCTTATGCAATTTTATCCACGTATGCTATCGCCTTGAATCTTCCATGGCCATTAAATTATATTTGAAGGCATTTTTGAGTCATCATGACAAACAAAAAAGAACTCGAATATCGATGTCTTACTAGAGAAAA
Organism: Corymbia maculata; assembly: GCA_014182735.1. Lineage (NCBI taxonomy): Eukaryota > Viridiplantae > Streptophyta > Magnoliopsida > Myrtales > Myrtaceae > Corymbia > Corymbia maculata. The sequence goes on along the minus strand of CM024686.1, from coordinate 38,382,984 downwards.
TTTCAGAAATTTTAGTTAGATCTTTCCTTTTCTTGAACGTGGATCATTCTTTAACGATGGAGGTTGTCCGTGAGCTCCACGATTTGAATTCCATTCAAGATTGATGGCAGAGAAGGTGGAAGGAAATGAGAAAGCGATTTCCAGGCTGCATTTTTTCCCTGTTCCACCAAAAAAATAATATCGGCCATCATTATCAGAAAAATACCAAAGAACACGCTTCAAATTTCCCCCAAAAATTTTAATAAATAAATAAAATAAAGTCCAACCCTATTCTTCATTTTTCTCTTACAATTCAAAACCCACGAGGATCGATGTAACCCTTCCCTCAATTCCACACCGCGAATTCCAGGCAGCTTCTACTGTAATAAGAATGCCAAGGGCAAGACATCTTGTTCAAATAATTGAAAGTGACAGGAGACCAGGACTCTGTCGTGAAATTCACGGTCGGAAGAGGGCTAGGTGGAGCCAAGGCCCTTGTCGATTTTCACATGATTTTTAGGACCAAGTTGTATTGATTTTGACTTGATGTTGATATTTGCAAGATGGAAATCAAGTTGCTCACCAGCTTGAGTGAAATAATTTGATAGGAGTGCTCGAGATATTTTCGAGTTTGCCCTACTATTTTTGGGACGAGCGATCGAGAAACACTCGGCAATCTCTTGTCAGCAAATAGAGCGTGAGTCACATGCCATCTTGTCAAGGTGTTTGGCTTGATTAGTACATGAGTTGTTGTCAATTATTTTGTCACGTTCAGGTTCATTGACCCTGGCAAGGTTTAATTCGATTTGAGCATATTTATGTCATGATATTTGGTCGTGCCCAAAATGACAATTTCGAATCTGGTGTCATAAACTGACTTCAGATTGGTTCCGCACGATTCAATATGGTAGTTCCGCACCCCAAGAAAACATTTTTGTGGGAAAACAAATTTGAAGTAGGACTAATTCATTAAATGTAACATTTCTTTGTAATTATTACAAAAATTTAATAAATATAATGCACTTATGCAAAAATTTGAAGTGTTTTAGAGACTAGTGTGATTTAATTTTAAATATTCTAAAATTAGCCAAAATTTTTAAAAAATATATCTTGTGAACTTCTTTCAAATTATTCACCACCGAAGCAACTTGAATTATTGATCTCGTGAAATCTCTGTTTGTGCACAAAATGATGAAAATATCAACATCAAACCAAAATCAAAGCAACTTGGTACAACAAATAAAGTGAAAATAGACAAGCGTCGGTGTTCCCAAACTCTCTCCCGACCGTGTATTTCGCACCAATGTCCATGTCTCTTGTCACAATGTGCTGCCTTTTGCACTCACATTAGAGTACTAGTTGCATGGAATTTGCGGTGTAGAATCGAGAGAGGGGTTACATCTAAAATTTGCAGAAGTTGACCGATAGGCGGTCGACATGGTGATGGAGGTGGTCCGTTGCGACATCATTATAGAAAGTGAAACCGTAAGACATTATTAAATGGACGATGGTTATATGTGTATAAGTTATCGGTCGGTAGAGACAGTGTCTCATCGGTCTTGCCAAGAGCCGCCATCGATAGTGCTAGACAGTTATCGCTGTAGAGAAGGGCACTAGCATTCGGCGGCTGGGGACGGCGGCGGTGGCGGCGGCATTCTCTTTGATTGATTGATCATTATAGTTCAATTTAATTAGAAAAACAGTATAGGAAATTGTATTGACTGCATGAGCATTGTGGGGCCGTTTGATGCTTTTGGGGATTTGGTGGAATGTGAGGTGATGGAATGGTCACCTGACTCTCCAGAGCCAGCAGCTATTAACCTGTCCTTTGGGCATGCTCTGCAAGTCATACCCAACATTCTCCAACAGACACCATAGCCCCTATTCTACAATATGTTTTCTAATAGTGTCAAGTCGCACGCATCCCCCTGGGGTCCTTTGATTGCACGGCTAATTTGCGATGTCAACCAAATTGTCCCTCTCGTGTCGGATGGATTGATCACAGAACTGTAGAGGTCCGTATTTGGGTATCCTGAGATATTAGCAGTGATTCAAGTAGACCTTGAATGAGTGCCGCCTCAAACGAGATTTGATAGTGCAATGGCAACTAATAAACTAAATAGTAATTTGCCTCCTTTAGCTAAGTTTTTGTGTACCCTAAGGCTACATTTGACAATTTGGATACAATTCATCATATTTTGTGTTTAGTACCTGCTCAAGATAAGTTAAAGTTGGCTATAAGAATTATATGATCTAATAAAATTATCTCATAGGGGAAGTGAGATAAAGGTAGATATGATTTATAATATCAATTATGGGAAAGTTATTTTTCTTAAATAACAAACTTATTAAATTAATAAAATCAAAAAATATTTGAGGAATATTAATAATATTTGAATTCTAATACATAAATTCAAAATAACAAAAAAAAATCTATATTTATGCATTCATATTTTTATTTATATATTTGAATTTATTTCTATCTTCTAACATAAATCCAATAATAAATATATATTTAGCTTTTATATTTATTACATATTTGAGGTATATTAGTATAGTTTACTATTTAATACAATTTTATTATTGAATGATGGAAGGGGAAAAATAAATAAAAAAGAAAATCATTTAAAAAGAGAGAAAAATAGTGAAAGAAAAGCAAATAAAGATGAAGTTGGCAAAAGTGTCGTGAGAGATTCGTACTATCTCCATTTTTAATGTTTAGATTCATTTACACCGATATATCGTTTGTAGTAAACAATTGGCATCATAGAATGTGAATAACATCTAATATAATATAACAAAATCATTGGATTTCTTATTATATCTTATCTAGTCTTATTTTAGTTAGAGATTTTGACAACCAAATATAGCCTAAATGATTAAAAACTCTTGCACGGATCCCGTGCGGAATATGCTGTTTCTTTTTACGCAACATGACAAACATAATACACAGATTGCTCCATTGTGTTGGACCTACACGATGAAACGACTTTTGCATCATTTCATGAGCCAGAAGCCCTTCAGTGGAGCAAATTGCCCTCAAACAATAGATGACAAAGGAGCAGAGGAGAAAATTCTCCATTTCTTTTTGTTTTTTTCAGTTTTCCGAACAGGAATGAAACTGCTCTCATCTTTTCAATGAAAGAAAGCGTCACTTCCACATTTCAAAGCTATAAAAAACAGTATCCATGAGTTAAAGCAACGCATTCGCCACTTCAGGGCAGTCCTTTGTTTATTTGAGGTTGATCATGAACTGAGGAAGGTAAAATTTATAAAAAAGATCTTAAATGTGTTGCACTTTTCCTAATTCAATTCCAAATCTTTCATTTTTATCAATTTACACATTTTGTCAAATGAGTCTATGTTGCCAATTTTAATCAAAATTGGTTGATGTCAATGCTAGCTATCCTATGCCGCACGGCCGACATTGACATTGACAAATTTTCTTTTTATTGTTTAATTTTTTTTTCTTCTCCATCCCTCCCCCTCTCTATAGCTCACGAGGGTTGCTAGAACCTTGCCGGGTGCAAGCAAGGGTCACATAGTCCTTGCTCGACCTCATCGAGATCTTGGGGGAGGCTGTTGCAGCCATGGGCAAGGCAATCTTGCCTAGATCTTGGTGTGGCCAGCCTTGCCAAATTAGGGACAAGAGGCCTTACCTTGACAACAATGGCCTTTTGGGCTAGGTTGAGGGCGAGGCAGCCTTGCTGAGGCCCTTGCTAGTTGTTGAGGAGGCCCAATAACCCTCGTTGGCCATAGTTGGAAAAAAAAAAAAAGAGGAAAAAAAAGAAAAAGAAGAAACAAATTGAAAAATTATTAAAATATTATTAATAATCATTCATATCAACGCCGACTATGCCATGTGGAAAAACCGGTATTCACATCAGTAAATTCTAGCTAAAATTGATTGGATGGATTCAATTAGTAAAATATAAAAACATTTAGAATGCAATTGGCAAAACCGAAAGTTTAAAACTGAATTAGCAAAAATATAATAGATTTAGAATTTTTTTGCTAATTTTCCCATTGATCAAGTATACCAAACACGTCCTGTGAGTCAACACACTTTAGGGCAACTGCTCATCAGGCATAAGATTCATTGATCCTCCAACATTTAATAAAAGAAGCACAAGTCAATCTTAAATAACCAACACTACCAACAAATAAAAGGCAAAGGTTGCGCAAAATGCCGCCAAAGTTTATGCTTAAACAGAGGGGACAATGTAGCTTCATCCTAAGTCAAAGCCAGCAACTATACTGGACAGGTCCGGCAAGTGAGACAGTTTGACATTTTAATGCAGAGATAGACACAACAAATTCTACTTTTGCGGGCCAACAGCTCACTATTCTACAGACTACCAGAGCACATTGTAAGAGTGCTACTTAGTAGGAAAGACTCTCAACTTAAGAGCAAATTGTCTTCCACGTTATTCGCATAAGCATGACAGCTGATTCTAACTAAGACATTATTAACTTGGATTAGCAAGTACTAAAGATGCTCGATAAACAAAGTATTTACTTGTCAGAAAGGACATCTTCACCCAGCCAAAGAACCCATCTCACTTTTTTAGGTTCTTAAATTCGTCTCTCATTGAATTAACCTTGTACTACCCAACAGGAAATGCAAATGAAATAGCACTTAAAATATTATAAGTTTAGAACACATGTATCGGATCAAGTTCCCAGTCTTGCGCAATACTTTGGTAGTATGTTTAGATTAATCAAATCAAATTGATCCAAGCTTTGAACAGAGCAGTTCTTCATGTACTGCGTTTGAGCCTTTGTCTAATGGCAAAAGCATTTGAGCATGAAAAACAAAATTAGGATCATTGGATAAGGGCAGGACAATGAATACAAAACTGTTGGCGTAGTTGCACTTATAGAGTTGATAAGATGACTGAAAAGGAAATCCAGCTTCCTGGAACAACAAGAACATGTGCACTTTCAGGACAGCAACTTACTGATCATCTCAGGGCTTTTGGCAAATTCAAACTCTGGAGGGTCGAACAACGATTTCTAAACTTTTTGATCCACAGTGGATCTGTAGTAGCATTTCCTGGATAATCTCCTGAGTTGTCCGCTCTGAAGGAAGCCATTTGCAGTATATCATGAATTTTTCCAGGACCATTGCATGCTTCAGCAACGATTCCAGCACGAGAACCTCCTTTGCAGATGGGAGGAAAAGATCATACAATTTAATCTGCCTAAGGTGCGAGCCAAAACAATGGGGTGCGGGATCCAATATTGCAACATCTTTGTCAACACTGGGATATAGTTTGATACCTTGATTACAAAAATGAGGGGAGCATATCTTACACATCAAGCGTTTTGCCAGCAGAACACAACAAGAGGAGTTCTTTTTTTTTGGGTCAAAATCCAGTTACCTCGCTCAATTGAAGCGTTTCAAGATGCGGGGCATTATGCAGCAACTTAATAATCTCTGGAAGTTTCAAGTCTAAAAGCCCAAAGTCCAGTAACTTTAGATTAGGAAAGACAGGCAGACGTGAGCAAAGCTCGTCTACATTGCTTAGTACCTGGAAACAAGGCAAAACATACATGCTTGTGTCATGGGCCGATCGTTTGGGATCGCGATTGTGCAGCGAGCTAATTCGGATCGCTTGGGATTGTCTGGGCCTAAGCCAAACCTTCTTCGGATCGTCCGATCACTCACTCATCCGGATCATAGAGAGAGAAATTAGAAAGAAGCTTTGAATAAAAGAAATGAGCTTAAATTGTTAATGGTTGGATGATTACAAATGAGGGAATGAGACCCCTATTTATATAAATACAGGCAAAACCGTATCCATAGATCTCTCCTCGATCTAACAATGGAGATCGTATTTCCCCAACTTCCTTAATTACCGTATCTTCTGCTCCTATGAATATTCTAGGAATATTCTGAAATATTTTAGGAATATTCTATAATATTCTAGAAGACTCAAGAAAATCCCACCCCTAGGAATATTTCCGGAAGTGCTTGGATCTTTTGAGGGGTGATTTGGTCGTTCTTCCTCAATCACGACGCCCCATTGACCACGGAAACCTCTGCTCTGTGACATTCTCCCCCACTCATCTCTGCTCCGTGACATTCTCCCCCACTCATTCAAGCGACGTCCTCGGCGCTTACAGCATGGGGAGAGTTCTTTTTGGCATGAGCTTTTTCCTGCTTCTTCCTATTCTGCTTGGCCCTAACTGACTCGAACGGTACCTCAAACGATTGGTTGAGTGGCTTCATGATCGGTTGGGCATACGATCCTTTCTTCTGCTCGAACATGGTACGCGGCATGTACTCCACTTCGGGGAAGAGGGCTTCAATTGGCATGTTGTGAGTTGGCGGAGGTCCCAACTCTACCTTCGGCTTCTCAGTTGATGGTGTCTTTGATTGTTGATCGGCCATGCAAGGAGATTGCAGCAATCGTCTTGGTGTTCATCACCCCTTTGTGGAACCATTTGATTGCACTATGATACATTTGGATCCCATGTCGATCATGGCCCTTGCTCGGTCGAAGAATTGCATTCCCGGGATGAACATAGCCGCCTTCAAGTTCTTGTCGAGGAGATGGACCGCAGCAATCGTCTTGGTGTTCATCACCCCTTTGATCATCGGCACCATGGATGGACACTTTGGATCGAGCACTATGATGCACTTGGATCCCATGTTAATCATGGCCCTCGCTTGGTCGAAGAACTGCATTCCCAGGATGAGGTCATAATCGTCAAGTGGGATTACTTCGAACAGAAGTTTGCCTTTCCATCCCCCAATTTGGACTTCAGACCTCGGGGTTGTGCCTCCACTTGCAAGGTCTTCTGAATTGACGGTCTTGAACCGCCTTCCGTTCGGCATCACCTCCAAGCCCAACTTCTTCACTACTTCGGTCTCCATGAACACATTGGATGCACCCGTATCGACTAAGGCATAGAGAGTGATTTCACATACCTCAAGTTCGACGAAGTACATGTCTATTTGCTCATTCTTCTTGGGTGGTGGTTGAGCTTGCATAGAGTTGAGAGTCATCCCACCAAGTTGGATTTGGCGCTTCTCCTCCTTTGGCCATTCTTCATCTTCGACGGAGAGGATGGCATTGACTCAATGCTTTTGAGGACACTTTTGTGTCCAGTGGTTTCCTTTGCAAATGAAGCAAGGAGCAGGCGGAGGTTGATCGTACTTATTCACTTGCGATCGACCTCCATGGACGGGTTGTTTGGACAAGCCTTCTCTCCAAGTCTTTCGGCCACGTTGATCCTTGGGGTCGCGGGAGTTGTCTCCACCTTCATCCTCGAAGGACCGATCCGACCTCCAATCCCTCGATCGATGCTTCGTTGGATCGAATTTGTTGAGGTCGATGAGTGATTCGGCAATGGTTAAGGCCCTCGAGAGACTTCTCACGTCCCGACGCATCAGTTCTTGCCTTGCCCATGGCTTGAGTCCATCCAAGAACGCTTTGAAAGCCTCCTCTTCTCCAATATTGTTGATTTGGAGCTTGAGTTCGGTGAATTCCTTCACGTACTCTCGGACCGTACCTTGTTGTTTGAGGTGATGGAGCCTGCTATGGGCTTCTTGTTGAGCGAACTCAGGGAAAAAGTACTCCCAAAAATCCTTCATGAAGTCATCCCACGTCTCCATGGGATGGGCACCGCACTTGGTCTCATCACACCTATTGCGCCACCACAGCATTGTGGTATCATCAAGGAATATTGCAGCAATTCGTACCTTAACATTCTCTTGTTGGATGTTGGCGACTCCGAAGTACTACTCCATGTCCCAAATGAAATTGTCCACTTCTTTGGCAAATCGATTGCCTTTGAACTCCTTGGGCTTCAGCACCTCTATCTTGGGCACCGCTTGGGTAGGCATCGCTTTGTTCGCGATGCTCAGTTTGCATAGGGCGAGCTCCGCCTTGAGCTCTTGGATCTCCACCTTCATGGCTTTGACCTCATCCCATCGGGGGTTCTCCTCTTCCATTGTTCGGACTCGTTCCCTCAAGTCATCAATCGATATTTCGAGGGCATCGTCCTTCGCTTGGAGAGGGACTATTGCATCGTTGATGGCATCCATGAAGTCCTTACGAAGAGAGCATTCAACCTCATCGAGTCCATCAATGAGGTCGGCCATAGCACTTCGCATCTTCACAAAGTCTCTCTGACTTGGGCAACCTCTTCATCTACAATAGCTTCTTGGCTCGACATTCTTTCGACTTGGTTGGTGCTCCATCCACAATAGGATCTCCCTTCTTTTGCTCTGATACCACTTGTCACGGGTTGATCGTTTGGGATCATGACCATGTGGTGACTTAGGTTAATTTGGATCACTTGGAATTGTCGAGGCCTAAGCCAAGCCTTTTTCGGATCGTCCGATCACTCACTCACTTGGATGTAGAGAGAGAAATTAGAGAGAGAAGCTCTGAACGAAAGAAAGGAGTTTAAATTGCTAATGGTTGGATCATTACAAATGAGGGGAGGAGATCCCTATTTATACAAATACAGGCAACATTGTATCCATAGATCTCTCCTCGATCTAACGGTGGAGATCGTATATCCCTAACTGCCTTAATTACCGTATCTTCTGCTCCTAGGAATATTCTAGAAGACTCAAGAAAATCCCGCCCCCAGGAATGTTCCGGAAGTGCTTGGATCCTTCGAGGGGTGTTTTGGTCGTTCTTCCTCGATCACGAACACCCATTGACCACAGAAACCTCTGCTCCATGACACTTGCAAGTAAGAATAATCTCTAGGAATTGGAAGACGAGAGACAAAATAACAAATACCAAGAGCATTCGGAACTGATTTTGAGGAGAGAGAACTTCCAGATTTTGCTGGGTAAGCAGATATACCTAACTTGACGGCTGTGCTTGACAGCATCAATTTTTGGACAGAACACATCACTTTGAGAAGCTTATGCAGACGGTAGGCAACTTGTCTAGTCCTACTTAGACGCCAGTGGGGGACATTGATGCGCACCTCCAGTAGCGAGCATGACTTTTTGACCTGGTAATCATTGAAGAATGGACTAATGCAATGTATGCTTTTGAGATTATTTCCACATATCGAAACCTGACAGCTATGTAGGTGAACTGACAAATGATCGCATATGGTCAAGATCTTCAGCATGGGAGCACGAATGGCCAGTGTCTCGATATTTTCCCAAGTACAGTCCTCTATGCTCAACTCCTCAAGCATCGGGCTAGATAACAGCTGCTCGTCGAGCACTTGTCCACAAACGTGATGTCCATGAGATGCAAGAATCTAAGATTCAGAAGGCAAACGTGAAGGGTAGTTTCAATGCCGGCAGGATGCATAATCTCAAGCGAGTCAGTGTTGCGCAAGTGAACAGGCAACAAGGCAAGACGAAATGTCCTTCGGTATTTGAAAGGTAGAGAGAGCACTCTTTGACATTCTGCTTCACAACAGCGGACACTCATAAATTCACATGGGATGCTATGTCCAGAAATTGACAGGTGAGGCTGAACCGTTTTAAGCAAGAGGAGCCTCGGAGAGCAAGTACTCTCTCCGCGAAGTCGGTAAAATTCTTCCTCTTCTCAAAGCGCCAATCCAAAATTGCAAGATTAGGACGAGAGATCCAAAGATATTGCCACTTTTTTTACAGTACTCTCGTAGTAACAGCATCCTCCTTCGGAACAAAAAATAGGATGTGTTCAAGAATCTCCTCCGGAAGATCGTTAATGTTGCCGGTGACCGCATCAATGTCTAGTCTTTCGTTGGGCTTCTGATACTTAGATTTGCTAGCGACTACTGTTTCATCTATAACTTGAACCCTGGTTTATCTAGAACACGAAAAGCGCCATCATTCATTGATGAACGACACATGCAATCGCTAGAGCTAAAACATATATCTTTAGTTCACAACAATAGTTCAAAGATACTGAATTTTCTTTACTCTAGATATTAAACTCTCACGATATCAAATCCAACCCATCTTTCATCCCCTCATCGACAATGACAACAGTACGTCGGAATCAGGCCAATGACTATAGCGCAATCTGATCAATGACGAGACTACCCGTAAATTCTATTTTTTAGCCGAAATCCTCGTGACCATGTTCTGAAGTTGCTAGTCTGAAACAACCTATCCACTGTAACCTTCATCCAGAATATAAAAACATATTAAGGAGACAATCCATTCACTATAATCTTCGCATTGTATTCATGTGACCACATGTGGAATATTATTATATTACATTTAGAAATTTATGGTGAATCAGTGCATGCAAGCACAAATGGTTGGAACCAAAAAACTAAAGAAAAATGGCAACATTTGGAAAATTGTGGAATGAGGCACGAATGAATACTGGAGGAGAACAATAGAAATGGAAATGCTTTCTAGAGGATTCAGGGGTGTGATTATAAATCTGAACTCCTCAATCTTTTAAAGAGATTAAGCATGTACATAGAAGATAAACATTAAATGAAGAACAACCAAAAGTCTACAACAATACAAGAAAGTCTACAACGGGAAGAAAAAGAGCATAAAGCAAAAAGCAATGTCTGCAAGACAAGTCTTCTACAACACAAATAGCACCCTTCAACAAGGCATGCATTAATGAAGGAGAGAAAAATTGGACGTAGAACCTCCTCTCCTTTCCTTTCTTTTCCAAAGCCCTCTGCAATAGCATTTATAAGGAAAGAACAAAGGAAGCTCACTTTTGACTTTGGAATCCTCTTTGCAGAAGTTGTTTGTTTTGTTCTTTCCATTTGTCTTCATGCAGCAAGACATGTGCAAATGAAGTAAGTCTTCAACAATCAATTTTATATTATTCTAACACAAATCATGTTTGCATTAGCCAAAGTGGAAGATAATGAAATAAGTATAAGTGATTAGTGTGTTTGCGTGGTCACATAAGAGCCTGTCACCCGATGGAGGATTTGTGGTTGACGAAGTTTGTTTTATCAAAATACTTGGCGGGAGTCTAGATTTGGGAAGCGGTAGAGGTTAGGCCTATGCTCCTACGATAATGTCGTTCAGGTGGGAGATTTGGACATAGCCGTGCCCAATGAGATGAGACGATGACCGATTAGGCCATAAGACTATCAACTCGTGTGTTAGGAGTAAATTCCCCCCAAAGTTGTTAATAATCGGAATGCAAGTAAGTGCATAATCCATGGGAAAACTTGAAAGGTGTTATGATTGTTTGATATATCTATCATATTGAGGTAGGCATATAATAAATTGTATCATATAGGTTGTGTGCCAAGAGTAAGGTAATGATGCATGTAATTATAATTGTTAACTGTTAATGATTGCATATGAATTATGACCTAATTGTGTGGCTTGATAATGATCGAATGGGTGTTATGCTATTTTTGAATTATTGGCAATAGAAAGCTTGCACGTTTTGGGCACACCTAAGGCGAGTGGGCCTCTTAATCGAGACTTAAGATATTAACTTACTGAGATTTTATCTCACTAATTATTACATAACCATTTTCAAGTCGGTAAGATGGAGAACCAATGGATGATGTAGTTCGTTGCAATGTTTTAAAATGAGTAGATTAACTCTGACTCTACTGTCCCCTTTTATTGATGTATAGGAAGTTGCCAATTGTAAGGATCTATATATGTAAACTTTCTAAGATTAATCTCAGTAAATTAATAAAGAAATATTTTGTTATTGATATATGTCTTTCTACTATCTTGCTATTGTTGTTAATTGAGTAAAGTTTGAATTATTTCTGTATGGACATAACTTGAAAGTTAATAATGAATAATTAGCATTGAATCCTAAAAAGTCACAATCAAATGATCTCAAGTGAAATAAAAATTATTGTGGATTCAAAAATCGGATCGTGACATTATTTTTCTAGGACTTGAACTTATCTCTAGTCACCTTTTATAGCACAGAATTATTGCTTAGTTGGTACTCGAACCTTTCTTGGGGTAATGAATAGGAACTCGACTTTTCTTGAGATGTACGCACCTTTTTTGGGACATATACCTATTGAGTACCTGACCCTTCTCAAGGATATATCAATTTTCGTCAGGACACGTGTTTGTTGAGTACTTGACCTATCTCATGCTGCATGTGGGCCTTCCTCGGGATGCGCAAGGGGGACGAAATTTCTGGAAGGGACAATTATAGACATTGAAAGAGCACTTGGCCGATTGCGTGGGCGCTGCACCCTGCTCCTCCGCCTTGTCTTGGTCGCCGGAGGCAGTGGAGCTATCGGCGGCGACGGTTTAGAGGTGATGCCGACTCAGTAATATTTCAATTCATTTTTTCTGGTAATATTTCGATGTTTTTTCTCCATTGTGATAAATAGTTTCCCTTTATGGGAGATTTTATTATATTAAGGAAATAAAAGAGATCCATGTCGCCGATCATTTCATCATCATGTATTTTATTTTTGAAATATCTTCAATATTCATTAATTATTGAAAGATCATTTGCGCTTTTACAAAATTCTGATTATATGAATCCGATCGAATTGTTATTAATATGATATCTACAAATATATATGTGCATCGCGATGTAATTTAAGTAGATATTATTGTGATAAATCATTATGCTGATAAATTTAATTTGAAATAAAGAGTCCCTCACGACGGATTGCTCCATTCTTTCTAATCTCGAATCTCCTTAGTTAACCATCTATTCTCATCTCGTACTCTTGATTATTCATGTATCAAACAACCCGCCCTTTTTTTTTTTAATATTCATGTCACCGATTGACGCTAAGTAAAAGGGAAGGAAAGATATTTTCAACGACGAATTTATTGGTTATTAGCAAGAAATAAAAATGGATTTAGAGCGGTGTCTCTCTTCCACCAATTAACGCTAATTAAAAATGTAAGTTTATATTTATGCCAAATAAAGGAAAATCCGAATCTTCTTAATCCAGATTGCTTAAATCGCGAGAGGATTGGTTTGGTTTCAAGAGATAATATTCCTTTTTTTTTTTGAATTAATACCATGAAATTCCTCATACCGGTGTCTTTTGATGAATTTATCCCAAATTAATTTTTGATCACAAAAAACTCTAGACTTATACATTTATGACCAATTTAACTCAAATGACCACAAAAACTCAATTGGTATACTTTGTGACAAATTTACTCCACATTAATATTTTGATAGTAAAAAATCCCATATTGGTACATTTATGATAAGTATATCCTTCATTAAATTAGATTAATACCACAAAAATCACAAAATTGGTACAAACATGACAAACGGAGAGTAAAATCTTAAACTAATACACTAGTTAACTATCACGTATCATTTGACTCAGCAATTTAACCGTAAAATTTAACGAAAATTAGCAGAGAGGGTAAATTTGTCACAAGTGTATTGATTTGGGGTTTTTAGTAGTCAAAAAATTAATTTGAGATAAATTTGTCACATGTATATTGATTTGATATTTTTTTTATAAGCTCTTTGAACTTTTTTATATGGCAGCATTGACCCAACATCTTTTTATTTATGCTTTTAATTGAAGGTTACTGCAGAGGAAGAATAAGATGAGGACCGATGATTTTGATTGAAGATCAAATAGAAAGAATTGGAGCGATAGGAAAAATAATAAAGAAGGAAGCATTCACCGCCATGGAACCTCCCTCCTCTAATTAGGTTGTATTTGTTGATTATGATAAAATTATTTCATGATAGAGATGAGATAAAGGTGGAATAAATTTTTAATTTCATAGTAGGAAAGTTATCTTTCTCGAAAACAAACTTCTTAAATTAACATATCTAAAATTATATATCAATATAAATAAGATTTGAATTCTAGATTTAGAAATTCAAAATAACAATTTTTTTAATTTAAAATTATTTTTATTTATATATTCGAATTTAATTCTATCTTATAAAATAAATTCAACATAAAAAATATTTTTATTACATATTTTAGGTATTTTAATATTTTAAAGAATGACGGAAGGGAAATAAAGAAATAAAAAATAAATTAATTAAAAAGAGAGTAAAATAAAATAAATAAAAATAAAAATAGTAGATAAGAGTATCATGAGATTTTATCATATTCATATGGTTTATTTATATTAATATGCCATTTATATCAAATAATATATATTATATAATGTGAATATATTCAAATTTATTATTGTAATATTCAAACGGTGGATAGAATATCATAAAATTCCTAAATTTTAAATCATATCCTATCCAATTTTATACCGCTTTAAAATCCAAAAGACAAAACCTAACATTAGGGCTTTCGTTCTTACCCATCTGCCTCCTCCTCGGTTCGCACGTGAAGAGCATTCGCCGGGGATTTTCTCAAGCGGTAATCATAGGATCCTGTTGGTGTTTTGTTCTTCTTCTTTTTTATCGAATGTTGGTATCTTTTTCGATTGGTGGGCGATTGCGAATTTCTACTTCGGGTTTTGGGGAATTTGGGGTTCCCCTCGTGTGGTTTCCATACGACAAAAGGTTGTGATTATTCTTGTTGTTATTTTGGTTTTGGCTGCGTGCATGGATGCTTTTATTATGTGCCCAAATTGTGTTCGAGAGAAAATCTATCGCCCTGGAAAGGGGGGCGGGGCAGGAATAGTGTGGCAGGTCAATGCTGATTTGGCCCTATTCACAAGAGGCATGAGCCTTTATGTCTTGGCCATTTTATAGATAGTGAATAATATAATTTTGATTTTATTTAGTATGAGGAATTATTTTCGCCTATGTGGACAAGAGGAATAGCTAGATTTTAGGGGCTTGGTTGATATGTCCCGATGGCACTCGCCGACAGCAGTGTCGCAAAAAGGACCGGGATGTCTGACATGCTTACCAATGTCGGCAGATTTGAGCTATCTACTGGTACCCTGTGAAGTGGAGAAAAAGAGTTCAAAGGGTTCTTTTGGATGTTAATTGTCAGCGAGTGTCGCAAAAAGCACCGGGATGTCTGACATGCTTACCAATGTCGGCAGATTTGAGCTATCTACTGGTACCCTGTGAAGTGGAGAAAAAGAGTTCAAAGGGTTCTTTTGGATGTTAATTCGAAAGTAGTGTCTTCCTTGGAAATAGTGTATTATGTGTATTCCTGGGTTGCTTGTGTTTTCCACCTTATTGTTATGAGTGTTCTTCCTTGTTTTGGTTATACGCCTATCTCAAAAATCCTTC
This sequence comes from Corymbia maculata, assembly GCA_014182735.1. Taxonomy (NCBI): domain Eukaryota; kingdom Viridiplantae; phylum Streptophyta; class Magnoliopsida; order Myrtales; family Myrtaceae; genus Corymbia; species Corymbia maculata. The sequence continues at coordinate 38,367,916 of CM024686.1, read as the reverse complement.
ATCCTGTGTAGTTTGGAGGCTGCAAGTTTTCACTTAAAGAAGCAAAACAAGCTGCAGTGCAAATCACATAGCAAGTACCAGGCCTACTACCGAATTAGTAAATGGACAAATCAACTAGCCTACTTCTTGCTGAACTTGATTGTTATTAATCCTTTGTCCACCATCTATCTAGCTGCCCGTTACCTAACATATCTAACTTACATACTTTTACTTATAACATGCATTTGACCCTCATCGGTATCACTTTTTGCATGCTGACATGTCGGCTGATGGTGTCAAGATGAAATTTTCCTTTCCCGATGTTATTACTTGACTATTTACCATTTCTACTAATAAGTTGTTTGCTGGTATTTCTTTCCTTCCATAATTGGAGATGCAGGTTAAACAAGAGCATTATAGAATTGTTGTGTCCATGCTAAGAATATAATCTGCAGCATGCACTTTTGGAAATTATTTGGGGATAATGCGCTTTTGTGAAGAAGACCAACATTGAATTTTTTGTTCGTGATGATTATGATGTCTGATATAGGGTATGGAAATTGCAGGTTGGTGTGGAAAAATAAGATTGAGCGTGACTTCGTCCTCGGGGCAGATCTTGACATATTCTCTATTAAAGCAGAGAAAAAGAGGCTGAAAGAAAGAATGGTATCTCGTAATTTGGTTTCTTTTTTTTTTTCCTTGCTCATACTTTGGTTTCTGCACAATCTGCATGCTCGATGTTGGCTTATGGATTTTATATGTGTTGATTCTGGTGAATTTATTTAGCTGAGATGCTGAATCATTTGGGTGCAGGAACAGATTATTTATATGTTGTTCGACTTTAGCATCATAATTTGATGAACCATATAAAAATATACGGTGGATTGTCCATGAGGAAGTATTTATCTTGCATATTGGATGCTGCTAGTTAATGTAATGAGATTAGAATTTACAACGGAACTCAGAAATGCATTTGTATCTGGATGATAAATTGAGAAGGGATGAAAATAAAGTGCATAAATATGCAAGGCAAAAAGTTCAGGGGAGACTTTTTGAAGCCTTTTTTGCTCCATCTAGTCTTCTTGTTTAAGAATCTGCTTTTTTCGTGTACAATGCTTTAAATGCATTGTCATTGCAGAGTTCTGTTTCTATTTTCTTCAAAAGTTGGTGTTCAAAGGCCTTTAGGAGATGGTTGGCTTACCAGTCCTCTAAATGTTTCCTGACCTCTCAGATGGAGCCCCCTTTCGCTTCTCTGGTTATGCTTATTCAGTTTACTACTCGGGGTAGTGATGTTTTTTGTATGTCGTGTATTTACTATGAAGGAGAAACTCAGGGTAGTGGGACTTATGGCTCTTAGTTATACCTTTGTTGGTATTTTTCTTTCTTTTCATAGTTATGTTACTAAACCAATGTAATCCAACTTAATCGTTTAGATTTAAGAGCAAACCTTTAAAATCTGATCTAAAGGACGATTGCATCCCGATCTTCGTCCATTCAACGTCTCCACAAAAAAATTGTACCGTGAAATTCCTTTTGCATCTGCCTGGTTGGTTTATCCATAAACAAGTGGTACTAGGTTAGGGCTGAGGCTCATGGATTTTTATGTAAAGCACTTTTGACCGAAGACACAAATGACTGAACCATCATGTATGTCTTTGGCCAACATTAACATCGGAAATATTTTGGGTCCTTTCCTACATTGAGCATCCCTTTGTTTTACGCCTTTTCTCTGAGGCTACCGAATTACATTTGGTTCTTTAGGACATCTTTCATTACAATGTTTGAGCCTTGATTGATCTTTTCCTAGCAATCGTGTGTGGATAATCTATTCTTTCATGCCGGCATTCGACATTGCTATGCATTTCAGTGGAAGGTGGTTGTTTCCAAGTTTTCTTCTTTATACTTTCCCTTTGGTGAGATCAAATTATTTAGGCTGTTTGTTTACACATTCTTTAAGCAAAAAGTTACTTATCAACTTTCCTGCCGATAGGAAAAAATTTAGGTTAGATTTGAAAATGTGATGCAAAATTTGATGTTTGCAAGTGACACTATAGAATGATTTTAATATAGGTTTTTAAGGATAGGTAGTGCTGTCCGAAATAAATGTGAAATCTCAAATGCTAAAAAGCAAAAAGTCTTAAAGTATATGTTACTATTCAGGCAGAGATTGAGAAAGTGGAGAAGAGAAAGGAAGAGAGAGCAGGTGAAAAGGCTCAGCATGAGGAGGAAATGGTATGTTTGGTGCAGTCACTGGAGCAAGATTTTTTTTCTGTTGAATTGGTGATGGGCATGAAACTCTGCAAGTTTTACTGGTACACACAGATGATTTCTGTATTTTTGCTTTCTGCAGACAATGCTAGCCGTGGAGCGTGCTCGAGCAGATCTTGACTTGTTCTCTATCAGAGCAGAGATAATGAGGAAGAAAAAAAGAATGGTATCTCGTAATTTGGTTTCTTCTTTTCTTGTTGATACTTTGGTTTCTGCACAATCCGTGTGCTTGATGTTGGCTTATAGATTTTATATGTGGTTATTCTTGTGAATTTATTTAGCTAAGATGCTGAATCATTTGGGTGCCAGAACAGATTATCTATATGTTGTTCGACTTTAGCATCATAATTTGACGAACCATATGAAAAAGACAGTAAATTGTCTATGAGGAAGTACTTATCTTGCATATTTGATGCTGCTGGTTAATGTAATGAGATTAGAATTCACAATGGAACTCAGAAATGCATTTGTAACTGGATAATAAATTGAGAAGGGATCAAAATAAAGAGCATATATATGCAAGGCAAAAAGTTCAGGGGAGACTATTGGAAGCCTTTTTTGCTCCATCTAGTCTTCTTGTTTAAGAATCCGCTTTTTCCTGTACTATGCTTCAAATGCATTGTCATTGCAGAGTTCTGTTTCTATTTTCTTGAAAAATTGGTGTTCAAAGGCCTTTAGGAGAAAGTTGGCTTAACGGTCCTCTTAATGTTTCTTAGCCTCTCAGATGAAGCCCCTTTCGCTTCTCTGGTTATGCTATTAAGTTTCCTACTCGGTGTAGTGATGTCTTTGTATGTTGTATTTACTATGTAGAAACTCAAGCTAGTGAGACTTAAGGCTCTTAGTTATACCTTTGTTTGCATTTTCTTTCTTTTCATAGATATGTTACTAAACCCATGTAACCCAACTCAATCGTTTAGATTTAACAGCATGCCTCTAAAATCTGATTTAAAGGACAAATGCATCGCGATTTTCGTCAATTCAACGTCTCCACAAAAAAAAAAAAAAGCACCGTGAAATTCCTTTTGCATCTGCCTAGTTGGTTTATCCATAAACAAGTGGTACTAGGTTAGGGCTGAGGCTCAAGGATTTCTTATGTAAAGCACTTTTGACCGAAGACACAAATGATAACCATCATGTATGTCTTTTGGGCAACATTAACATCGGAAATATTTTAGGTCCTTTCCTACATCGAGCCATCCCCTTTGTTTTATGCCTTTTCTCTGAGGCTATCGAATAACATTTGGTTCTTTAGGTCACGCATCTTTCATTACAATGTTTGAACCTCGATTGATCTTTTCTTAGCAATCGTGCATGGGTAATTTATTCTTTCATACCGGCATTCGACATTCCTATGCATGTCAATGGAAGGTGGTTGTTTTCTTCTTTATACTTTCCCTGTAGTGAGATCAAATTATTTAGGCTGTTTGTTTCCACTTTCTTTAAGCAGAAAGTTACTTATCAACCCTCCTGCCGATAGGAAAAAAGTTAGGTTTGATTTGAAAATTTGACACAAACTTTGCAACTGACTCCGTAGATTGATTTTAATGTTGTTTTTTACGGATAGGTAGTGCTGTCTGAAATAAATGCGAAATCTCAAATGCTATAAAGCAAAAAGTCTTATAGTAAATGTTACTATTCAGGCAGAGATTGAGAAAGTGAAGAGGAGAAGGGAAGAGAAAGTGCGTGAAAGGGCTCAGCTTCTGGAGGAAATGGTATGTTTGGTGCAGTCACCGGAGCAAGATTTTTTTTTCTGTTGAATTGGTGATGGGCAAGAAACTCTACAAGTTTTACCGGTACGGAGAGATGATTTCTAAATTTCTGCTTTCTGCAGCACAGGCTAGCCAGAGAGCGTGCTGGTGCAGATCGTGACACACACTCTGTCAAAGCAGCGATAATGAGGCGGAAAGAAAGAATGGTATCTCATGATTTGGTTTCTTTTTTTCTTGTTGATACTTTGGCTTCTGCACAATCTGTGTGCTCAATGTTGGCTTATAGATTTTATATGTGGTGATTCTGGTGAATTTATTTAGCTAAGATGCTGAATCATTTGAGTGCAGGAACGGATTATCTATATGTTGTTTGACTTTAGCAGCATAATTTGATGAACCGTGCACAGATTATCTATATGTTGTTCGACTTTATTATCATAATTTGACAAACCATATAAAAATAGACGGTGGGTTGTCTATCAGGAACAAATTACATTCGGTTCTTTAGGTCACACATCTTTCGTTACAATGTTTGAGCCTTGATTAGTCTGTTCTTTGCAATCGTGCGTGGATAATGCGTTCTTTCATGCCGGCATTCAAGATTCCTATGCATTTCAGTGGAAGGTGGTTGTTTTCAAGTTTTCTTCTTCATACTTTCCCATTAGTGAGATCAAATTATTTAGGCTGTTTGCTTCCACTTTCTTTAAGCAAAAAGTTACTGATCAACTCTCCTACAGATAGGAAAAAATCTAGGTTAGATTTGAAAATTTGACACAAACTTTGATGGCTGCAAGTGACTCTATAGATTGATTGTAATATGGGTCTTTAATGATAGGTAGTGCTGTCTGAAATGAATGTGAAATCTCAAATGCTAGAAAGCTGAAAGTCTTAAACTAAACGTTACTATTCAGGCAGAGATTGAGAAAGTGCAAAAGAGAATGGAAGAGAACGCGCGTAAAATGGATCGGCATCTGGAGGAAATGGTAATGTATTTTTTTTTTCTTTTTTATTCTGATGAATTGGTGATGGGCGTGAAACTCCACAAGTTTTACTGGTACAGAGAGATGATTTCTGTATTTCCGCTTTCTGCAGAGAGCGTGCTCGAGCAGAGTTTCTAGATCGGGAGAAGATAAAAGAGGAGGTATGGTTGCTGGTTGTTCTGTATTTCAAGTTCCCCATCTCCTGTGGACTAGTACTCAGGAATCATCATTTTGACTATTTTCTCTTGCAGTTGCATCTTGCTCAAAGTAAAGTCAGGTCGGAGATCAGATTGCTTGCAGGGCGTGGAAAAGCAATTGATTGATAGTCAATCTGAGCACCTCGATGGTTAAGATGATCTGGATATTGAATTGAATGAACCTCACCATGGTCTTCGAGTTGAAAATTCTGTTTATTCTAGTATTGAACCGCCTATTCCGACAGACATTGTGCTACTTTTGCTTTCCTACTGGTGTTTTCTTTTCTTTGAAATGCTAAATGATCTGTTAGCTTTGCAAGGATGAAGTACTGTTATGTTCAAAGCTTGGATCAATTCGATGAGTAGTGTGTTTGTATTGATTTTCAATCCCTTCTATAGACTAATTTAAATTCTTACTTAAAATTTTCATCGCATACACAAAAATTAATGCATCTATCAAATATATTTCTTCGTAATTTCTAATTTTACATAGTATTTTGGTATTTGGCTGGATTGTGAAAAAGAAGTGATTTTCTACTATTGTCGAATTATGAAACCAAAGAGGCCCTAAAATAATACTGCTCCATACTAGAGAAAGTATTGGGTGAATATTATATAAAAATAGACATCGAGAAAAATGATGACACCAATACGAGTCCTCAGTTCGTTTTGGAAGTGAATTGTCCGAACCCGATTGGATTTCAATTTTTTGTTGCCTAAAATAGATTTATTGATACGAATACCACTTCTCGAGATGTTTAGGCATTGTCAAAATAGGGGATTCTATGTATAAAAATCATCATAATCACTAATTTGAGTGGAGAGACTTCAAAATCATTTTTTGCTGTATCAGATAATGGGATTCTATGTATAAAAATCATTATAATCACTAATTTGAGCAGAGAGACTTTGGAATCAATTTTTTTGTTATCTTGATTTTTTATGTCGACTTTTGGTGAATATTACACTGTGGGTTTGATATATTTCATGTTTCATGCGCTTTGTTATGTTGATATGGAAAATTCCAAATAAAAGATCAAAATACCCTCAATTTTTCAAATAAGGATCTAGAATATTTTTTAATTAGTAATGAAAAAATCAATATTTTTAGGCACAGAATGTTATAATTCTGTGCCTAGCCAAATTGGTTTTAAAAATTTTTACGTTTAGAACACACGTCCAGCGTCGAATTTTATGCCTAGCACAATACTTTAAGAGGATATTAAGATCCATCAAATCAAATTGATCCAAGCTTTGAACATAACAGTACTTCATCTCTTGCATTCAAACCCCTCTTTTCTTTTTTGGCCAAAGCATTCAAGCTTGGATAACAAGATTAGGATCATTCGCAAAGGGCAGGACAATAAATACAATGCGGTCTGCTTATAGAGTCTGATATGATGACCAAGAAAGAAATCCAGCTTCCAGGAACAACCAAAACATATGCACTTTCAAGACAGCAACTTACAGATTGTACCACTGGCTTTTGGTGAGTCGTGACTCTTCTAGGGCCAGAAAATGACGGTTTCTAAACTTTTCGATCCACAGCGGATTTCTAGTAACTTTTCACGGAACATCTCCGCGGCTCTCCACAACGAAGGATCCCATAGGGACCGCAACATGAATTTTTCAGGACCACCGCATGCTTCAGCAACGGTTCCAGCACGCGAACCTCCTTCTCCCACAGGAGTATATCAGATAATTCAATCTGCCTAAGGTGTGAGCCGAAACAATGGGGTACGGGATCCAGTGTCGCACCATCTTCGTCATCACTGGGACATAGTTCAATACCCTGATTATCAAAATTGGAGAAGCACAGTTTAGACATCATTCTTTTCGAGGGCAGACAATAACAAGAAAAGAGGTTCTTTTCTAATCAAAGTCTAGCTACCTCGTGGAAATAAAGCTTTTCAAGATTCGGGGAATTATGCAGCAACTTAACAATCACTTGGTGTTTCAAATTCAAACGCCCGAAGTTCAATTCCTTCAGCTTTGGAAAGACTGGCAGATGCAAGTGGAGCTCGGCTGCGCTGCTTAGAACCTGCAAATAAGGCAAAACAGACGTGCTTGCTAGTAAGAATAATCTTCAGGAATCGAGTGAGAGACAAAATAACAAATATTAAGTGAATTTGGAACTGATATTGAGGCGAGATCTAACTTCCAGATTTCGCCAGGTAAGCAGAGATACCTACATCGACAGCCTTGCTTGACAGTGTCAATCTTTCGATGGAATGCATTCCTTCAAGCTGCTTATTTAAACGGTAGGCAACTTGTTCAGTCCTCCTCGGACAACAGTCAGGGACATCTATGTCCGCGTGCAGTAGTGAGCATGACTTTTCGATCTGGTAATCATTCAAGAATGGACTTATACAAACAATGCTTTCGAGATTAATTCCATATATCAAAACCCGACAGCCATCTGGGTGAACCGACGAACAATCATACGGACAATCAAAATCCTCGTCGCGTATGGTCAAGATCTTCAGCATGGGAGTGCGAATAGTCAGTGTCTCGAGATTATCCCAAGTACAGTAACGTAAGGTCAACTCCTCAAGCACTGGGCTAGATAACAGCTGCTCGGTCGAGCGCTTGTCCACAAACGTGATATACTCGAGATGCAAGACTTTAAGATTTGGAAACCAAATTCGAGAAGGTAGTTTCAATGCCCCAAGGATGCATAAATTCAAGCGAGTCAGTGTTGCGGAACTGAACAAGCAAGGAGGCAAGATGAAATTTCCTGGGATAATTGAAAGATGGACATTGAAATCTTCAACATTCCGCTTCACAGCAGTGGATACCCATAAATTAACACGGGATGCGTCGCCCAAATCACGACAACTGAGGACCAACCGTTTTATGCGGGAGGAGCTCTGGAGAACGAGTACTCTATCCACGAAGTTGGTAAATTGTTCCCTCCCAGAAAAGGCCCACTCCACGAGTTCAAGATTAGGATAAGAGGTCCAGAGATATCGCCAATTTTTCGACAGCACGCAAGTTCTGACAGCATCCTCTATCGGAACAAAAGATAGGATGTGTTCAAGGATCGCCTCAGGAAGATCATTAATACTGTTAGCGACTGCATCAATGTCAAGTACTTCATTGGGCTTCCCATACTCAGATTTCCTGGCGACCGCTGTTTCATCCATAACTTGAACCGGTATATCTAGAACACAAAAAGCCCCATCATTCATTGATGAATGACACATGCAATCGCTAGAGCTAAAACATACATCTCTGATTCACAACAGTAGTTCGGAGAAACTGAAATTTCATTACTCCTGCGATATTGAATCCAACCCATCATTCATCCCCTCATCTATATTTACAACAGTACTTCGAAATAAGGCCAATCAATCTAATATAAATCTGATATATGACGAGACTACCCATAAATTCTATATTTTAACCATTCTTCGTGATCATTGCTCTAAAGTTGCTACCCTTTTTTTCTTTTTATAAAAGAAGATATTCCCTGTGAACTTTCCCAGAATATAGAAGTGAAAAAAGGAAGGAAGAAGAAGAGGAAAAGGGGTATCAGCATGCGATGTTAGCTATGAGGAGAAGTGAAAGTACCACCTTAAAACAGACGACGGCTCTTGGAGGTTGGAGATGATGATGATGATGATGATGATGATGATGGTGCTGCTTCTTCTTCTGCTTCTGCTTCTTCACGTGGAAGGTATACAACGTGCAATATATATGGGGAGAGTTTGTTTGGCGTAGATATATATGTGAGTGCTCGGCGAGGAGGGGAACGAGAGGAACTCTGGGGTAAATTTCAACGAATCTGGATCTTTAAGGATTAAGTTTCCTTTTTTGGCGATTTTGAAGGATGCTTACCCTTTGAATGAGAAGTATCTCTAGCAATCTAGCGGTTTTGGTCAAGTTAGTCAACCTATTTAAATCAGATTGGTCTTTCTTCATCTTATCTTTTACTAAAAATGTAAAAGAAAATTTTATGAGATAAGTTAATTTTTCATCTTATGAGTTATGTAAATTGTATAATCAAGTCCTATAAATCTTAATTTGTGCAATGAAGCCCATATTAGTTTAAGGATTTGATGTAGTGCTCGAGAATTCCGATCAAATTGCTGAGGTCTTTGTTCATGTTCTTCCTCAACTTCTAGGGCTTGTTGCCATATCAACTTGTTTCTCCTACCCGTTAGTACTTACCTTTGCCTCAGGAGGATCGCATATCTTTATTCAAGACAAAATATATACATAAGTCCAGTCATAAATCACAATAATTGATTGTATAGATAAAGAGTTAATAGGATTTACTAAGTCATAAATTTGATCCGATGAGCACTCAAAATAGTGCACATCAGTTCCCCGTGGAGTTGAAAGTGCACCTTGAATCTGCGATAAGATAGTGGCAAATTAAATCGCAAAGACCCACCGGAAGCAAGCAATGGATAGTCTAATCTCCTAGTGATAAACACAACTTATCATCCCTCCCTTCAATGGAAAGCATGATGTATTGATTACCTTGACGATTTATCCAAAAGGTAGGATTCTAACTTTCTTCTCGAGCCCAATTTGCTCATCTATTCCCCACCGCCACCGACTAAGTCATATGTATTAGTGTTAATTTGACCCTAACAATGAAAATTATAAGAGGTAGAACCAAAATTAACATGAATAATTAGTATCAAGGACCACGTTGGTTCTTTTGAAGGACAAATAAATAATTCATGGAAAGTCCAGTCTTCTAACTCCGTTTGTCATTAATAGTGACATGGCATGCTCGACTTTCTGAAAATTAACAATTAAGAGCTCCAAAATCTATAACTTAGATTCCATTAGTTACTGCACAGAACGGTAATTTAAGGCCGGATTTAGAAAATTTGATGCATAAGTTAATGCAAAATATCGGTAGTTCACAAAGTACAAAAAGATATTGATTGTTGTAAAATATCGCTTCGTAAGAATATAATAGAAAGAATAGAGAGAGATTAAGTGGAGAAAGCATATGACACCAGAGATAGTAAAGAAAAAGCCAAGAGCCGAAAATCTATTATTTCTCACTATTTGTGCCCCTATTTATAGGGATGCACTTATCATGAACATCAATGTATCTGATAATACATGTATTGGATAGGGAGATGTACTTAGAACGTAGGATACATGTATTAGATAGGGAGATGAACATTCATCGGATAGGGAGATGTACATTCATCGGATAGGGAGATGTACTTAGAACGTATGATACAAATGTACCATAATAAGTACATGAATATAATGAATATTCATACATGTATTTCATAACACTCCCCCTTGAATATTCATTGTATTATATTATGAATGTGCATTGAATAATACTTGTCTCATTAAAAACCTTAAGTCGGAAAAACCCAAAGTGGGACAAAAACCGGACAAAAGGGAAAAAGAGTACGAGCACAAATTTTATGATTTCTCCCTTTTATGGATGCATTAATTGCCTCGTTAAAAACTTTAAGCCAGAAAAACCCTATGGAAAAAAAACCGGACAAAAAGAAAAAAGAGTGCAATGCATAGTTGATAATATCTCCCCTTCAATTGAGTCATATAACCACTACTTGGGCTAATCAATTTTGCATCTTGTGTACTCGCTACATACCAATGCCATATACTAATTTCTCAAAAGTTGATGTTGGCAATGATTTGGTAAAAAGATTTGCAAGATTATTTATGGATTGAATTTGTTTAACATCAATCTGTCGACTTTCTTGGAGTTCATGAGTATAGAAAAATTTTGGCGAGATATGCTTGGTCCTATCACCTTTGATATATCCTCCCCTAACTTGTGCAATACAAGCAGCATTATCCTCATAAATTATAGTAGGAGAATTTGTAACCGGTTTTAAACAACAAGAATTGTGAATATGAGTTATAACGGATCTTAACCAAACACACTCTCTTCCAGCTTCATATAGAGCAATAATCTCAGAGTGGTTAGAAGATGTAGCTACGAGCGATTGCTTCGTAGAACGCCAAGAAATGGCAGTGCCGTTATAACAAAATAAATAACCAGTTTGAGAGCGAGCCTTATGTGGATCAGATTTATATCCAGCATCAGCATATCCAACTAACCCAGAGGTAGTGGTATTATTGGAATATGTTTAACTCCATTCCAATGTCTCCGAGTTGGCTCAGAACTAAAACGTGCCAATAAATTTACTGCAAAAGCGATATCTGGTCTCATACATTGTGCCAAGTACATCAATGCCCCAATTGCATTAAGATATGGTACTTCAGGACCAAGTATCTCTTCATCAGATTCTCTAGGACGAAATGGGTCCCTTTGGGGATCTAGAGACCTTACAACCATAGGAGTGCTCAATGGGTGAGCATTGTCCATGTTGAAGCGTTTAAGTAGTCTTTCAATATATGCTGATTGATGGACGATTATTCCATTTGCTTTGTGCTCAAGCTCAAGACCAAGACAAAGTTTGGTTTTACCCAAATCTTTAACTTCAAACTCCTTTTCAAATATTCAGCAGTTTTGGCTAACTCTTCGGGAGTTCCAATTAAATTTATATCGTCGACATAAACCGCTACAATAGCAAATCCGGTTTCGATTTCTTAATAAACACACATGGGCATATAGGATCATTCGTGTACCTTTCTTTTATTAGGTACTCACTCAGGCGTTGATACCACATGCGATCGGATTGCTTTAACCCGTATAAAGATCTTTGCAATTTTATTGAGAATAAGTTACGGGGAGTGCATGCATCAGGCATTTTAAATCCCTCAGGAATTTTCATATAGATATCAGAGTCTAATGAGCCATATAGATATGCCGCCACAACGTCCATAAGACGCATTTCCAATCTTTCAAATAGTGCCGGGCTAATGAGAAAACGAAATGTAATCATATCCATCACAGGTGAATATGTCTCATCATAATCAATCCCGTGTCTTTGGGAGAATCCTTGGGCAACGAGTCGGGCTTTATACCCGACAATCTCGTTTTTCTTATTTCGTTTTCGGACAAATACCCATTTATATCCAACGGGCTTTACATTATCAGGGATTCGAGTTATGGGTCCAAAAACCTCTCGTTTAGTTAGGGAAGCTAATTCAATCTTAATCGCTTCCTCCCATTTAGGCCAATCTTGCCTTTGACGGCATTCAATAATAGATTGCGGCTCACAATCATCATCCATAATTTTATGAGCAACAGAGAATGCAAAAGCATCGTCAATGATGATTTCATTCCGATCCCAAATTTCATTACAATATGTAATGGAATTCTCAATATTCTCGAGGGTTTGTGATCTTTTCATGGGTTTGTACCTCTTCGGGGGCAACAAGCTCTTTGGGAGCAAGTACAACACTAGGCTCTTCGGAGCGGATTCTTGATTCTTTCCCCTTCGTTTTCGAGGAACAGTGTCTTTTGATCCTATTGGTCTACAACGCTTCAGGTGTGGGGGATTTTGATCAATTTTAGTCTGTCCTTCAAGAACAGCTATCCTAGCTGGAACATTTGCAGCTGGAATATGAGACTTGGTTACTTTAGTAGCATCATTAAATGCATCAGGAAGTCTATTAGCCATTTCTTGTAAATGGATTATATGCTGTACCTCATTTTCACATTCTGGAGTTCTTGGGTCTAATTGAGATAAACTCTTCTCATTCCAGGAGAAAACCTTAACTGGTTTCTGCTTTGCAGCCATGGAAATTGTAGGTGTCCCAATTGATGGAATGTAGTCTCATCAAAATGACAATCTGCAAATCTAGCAGTAAAAAGATCACCAGTAGTTGGTTCCAAGAACCTAATAATGGACGGTGAATTAAACCCTACATAAATACCCAAACGGCGTTGGGGACCCATTTTTGTTCTTTTTGGCGGTGCTACAAGCACTTGTACTGCACAACCAAATGTGCGTAAATGTGAAATATCAGGTTCATAACCAAGAACCATTTGAAGGGGAGATTGTAAAAGACTGACACTAGGGCGCAATCTTATTAGAGTTGCCGCATGCAAAACTGCATGACCCCATGCTGTATCGTTGAGATTAGTTCTCAATAATAAAGTGCGGGCAATGATTTAGACACGTTTAATCAATGACTCTGCCAATCCATTTTGAGTATGAATATACGCAACTGGGTGCTCAACCTCGATTCCGAGTGAAGCACAATACGTATCAAAACTCTTTGATGTAAATTCTCCAGCATTATCCATCTTTTTACTTTTAATTGGATAATCAGGGAATTATGCCCGAAGCTTTATGATCTGCGCAAGTAAACGTGCAAATGCGACATTGCGCGTAGATAATAGGCAAACATGGGACCATCTGCAGGATGCATCCACTAGTACCATAAAATATCGAAACGGTCCACTTGGTGGTTGTATTGGTCCACATATATCACCCTGAATTCTTTGCTGGAATACAGGGGATTCAAGATTAACCTTTGTCATAGAAGGTTTGGTAATGAGTTTTCCTTGTGAACAAGCTTCACAATTATAATATTTGGACAACAATACCTTTGTATCCTTTAAAGGGTGCCATTTTGTATTATGAATTATTCTACGCATCATTGAAGCGCCAGGATGACCAAGGCGATCATGCCATAACCCAAATTGATCAGGGTTTACTAGTCTCCAGGACATAGTGGCATAGGTTTCAATAGCCTTAATCATGACACAATACAAACCCATAGAAGAAGCTTCTAGCTTCTCATAAATGGTTTTCAAGCCCATCTTATAAAAGGTAATGCCAATATATTCATTATTTTTCTCATAAATAGTTTCAACGTGGTATCCATTACAGCGTACATCTTTGAAACTAAGTAGATTCCTTTTTGATCTACTGTTTAGAAACGCATCCTCAATATGTAGGATGGTGCCATTTGGCAAAACAATTGTGGCATTCCCGAAACCATCAATAATTGGAACAGGACCTGATATTGTATGGACATGTGCCTTACGCAACGTCATACTCGAGAAAAAGTGTTTGCTACGAAATATAGTATGCGTTGATGCACTATCAAGCAAACAAATTTCTTCATTTTTCTCGGTATTTTCCATTTGCATTTATGTTGACAACTTCAGGTGTCAAGTATCATAAAATTTGCATATTAGCGATAGGGTCAAGTAGAATCTCAATATAATAGACAAAAAGTTCACATATTATAATATAACAAAATGTAATACATTTAAAGAAAAAATAACTATAAAAGAAATTACTATAGTCATAAAGTTCGAAATCTAAGTTGTCATCCATCGGTCGATGCCTCATCAAATAATCAAAGGTCTTCAAAGAAATCGAGACATCCAATGATGCATTTGCTACTTCGGGGAGCAAGAGGAGTCCCACCAATAGAGATATTGTTGGCTTCAACAGTAGTTATGGCAGTAGGATTGATTTCAATGGCGTGAGATTCACCATGTTTGCCCATATTTTTCAAAGATGCTTGGTATAAATCAACAAAGTGCTTTGGCGTACGACAAGTACGTGACCAATGCCCAGTCATACCACAGCGATGGCAAATACTTTCATTAGCCACTTTCTTATGCTTCTTTTCTTTATCATAATTCAGGCCAAAGTTAGATTTCTTAGGACGGTTAAATTTCTTGCCATCCCTTCGAAAATTATGCTCTTGCTGCTCTTATAGCCCTTAATATGGCCAGTATTTTTCTTAAAGTTAGCATGTGCTTCAGGCAATGCTTTTGAGCCAGCAGGTCTTAGATCATGATTTTTGAGCAACAATTCATTAGTTTGCTCAACTGTAAGGAGCACAGAAATTAATTCAGAATATGTGGCAAAATGACGTTGCCGGTATTGTTGTTGCAATACAATATTCGAAGCATGGAAGGTGGAGAAAGTTTTTTTCTAATAGCTCCGTATCAGTGAGCTTGATACCGCATAACTCAAGTCGAGAAACGACATCAAATAAAGCGGAGTTATAGTCAGACACTGATTTAAAATCTTGCAGTTTGAGATTTTGCCAATCATATTGTGCTTGAGGGAGGATAACAGTCTTGGTATGATCATACCTATCCTTCAACCTCTTCCACAGGGTCTGAGGGTCTCGAACAAAAAAAAAATTGAGTCTGCAGGCTCTCATGCAAATGACGACGAATAAAAATTAGCGCATTTGCTTTATCCCTTGAATTTGAGGTTCCGTCTTCTGCAATTGCATTAGCGAGACCTTGCCCTTGGAGGTGTATTTCCATGTCCAAGCACCAAGATAAATAATTATTTCCACTCACTTCCAGGATGTGGAATTTGGGCTTTTCAATATTTGCCATAATTCTTGCAAAACAAAAAAAAATCCTTATATTAATTAGAAGGATTTCCAAATATCCACCGCCACTTCAGGAGCAGAAGGATACTTTTATAATTGAAATTGGTTTGGAAAAATGAAGAATTGATAGAAGAAGATGAAACAAAGGAAAACACCTACCTTGCAAAATTACTTACTTAGTTGGTAGATTTTCGTGCTGATAACGTGTTGTAAAATATCGCTTCGTAAGAATATAATAGAGAGAGATTAAGTGGAGAAAGCATATGACACCAGAGATAGTAGAGAAAAAGCCAAGAGCCGAAAATCTATTATTTCTCACTATTTGTGCCCCTATTTATAGGGATGCACTTATCATGAACATCAATGTATCTGATAATACATGTATCGGATAGGGAGATGAACATTCATCAGATAGGGAGATGTACTTAGAACATAGGATACATGTATTGGATAGGGAGATGAACATTCATCGGATAGGGAGATGTACATTCATCGGATAGGGAGATGTACTTAGAACGTATGATACAAATGTACCATAATAAGTACATGAATATAATGAATATTCATACATGTATTTCATAACATTGATGAATTTTTCAAAGCATCGATAAATTTATAGTAAGTTAGGATTTTTTTTTTTTTACCAACGGCTTTTTTACGCTTGCCAACACTAAGAGAAAAACAGCCCATTCTTTTAGGCGTGTACAACACATGTCATGACCCGAGCCTCAAGCCCGCGATAACCCTTATTTCACTTGCGATCATTTGATTTACAACTTCCTAGGATTCATTGCCGACCGTTCATTATTAACCTTCGAGTTATGCGCACACAGAAACGATTCATTCTTCACCCAATCAACAACAACAATAAGGATAGCAGAAAGACACATAAAAAACAAACACTTCTTTTATTTATTTACTGAGATTACCCTAGGAAAAGCAATATGTACAAGCCCTTCCTTGGGCTCTTTTTCCTGCAGGCCTACACAAAAAGGGACTAGGCTGGGCAACCTACTTCTACCGCTATCAACAAAGGTAAGTTCAAAAAGTAGGCTTCAGATGCCTATGCGAAGTACTTATCTAGGTCTTCCTCCGAATCCTCCTCCTTTGAAGTCAGGTCCTCCATGACATTGTCAAGGACATCAACGGCCATGGGGTCCTAGACCTCATTGCCAAGGCCATCAATAACTGGCCCGTCGAATCCCGTGATGGGGCTGAAGATCTCCTCACCCTATCAGATGAACCAAGCCTTGAAAAGGTTGGGAATCCACCTAATCAAGCCCTTGTCCACCTAGACAGTGGTGACATGGTGCTCGTAGATGAAAGGGCAACCTGAAGCAAGTCACAGTGTGACCACAGTGTCCATGTCCCTTAGGACACTAAACCGCATTGGGAGGTGCGCCATGTTAATGTCCTGGAAATTGTTATACAATAAATAGTGAGATAAAATCTTAGTAAGTTAATAACCTAAACTTCGAGTAGGAGACCTACTCACATTGGGTGCGCCCTAAACATGCAATCTTTCTTTCGCCAACAATTCAACAACAAAAGAACACCCATTCGACCATCATCAAACATGCGATTAGGCTAAAGCTCATATGCAATCATTAACGGTTAACAGTTGCTATCACAGGTATCCTTACTTTGCTCTTGGCACATGCAACCTATATGATACGGTTTATTATATGCTTACCTTAATGCAACAAGTATATCAAACAATCAAAACACCTTTCAAGCTGTCACATGCACTATGCACTCACTTGTGTTCAAATTATTAACAACATTCAGGGGAATTTACTTCCAACAACAAGTTGGTAGTCTATAGGCCCGGGCATTGTCCCACCCCATTGAGCACAACTACGTCTGGAACGCCATCCAAACGGCATTCCCAAATGAGCATAGGCCTGGCCTCAACCACAACACATCCAAACCCTCATCGGGTATTCTGATAAAACGGACTTCGTCAATCACAAATCCCCTATCGGGTGATGAGCTCCTATGTGACCACACAAGCACACCAATCACTCATGCTCATTTCATTATTTTTCAAGGTGAGCAATGCAGACATGATTCGTGCTTGCACATGTTAATTCATCACAATTTCTACATGTAATGCAATAATATTTCACATGTAGTCTTACGATTATGTTGAACACATTAACCCTAATTCACAACCACGGTCTCATAAATTTGTTCCACTAAGTACATCTTAAACAAGATCGTCAAAAGCAGCATTCATATACATATTCGATAAGTAATCCACATGAGGAAAACACAAACAATAATCCATTGAAATTAATCGATACTAACGCAAATAATTAATTATGCATTTCCCAGAAATGATACTTTATTCTACAAATATCCAGTTAATAATTACCCAACAATAAATAATCAATATCAAAAAATAATTAATTATCCACAACTAATTAATTATCCTCCAAAAATAATTAATTAATTATTACCCAAAAATAATAATAAATAATTTCGAAAATAATAACTAATATTTATTATTAACCGTAGTTACTTTATCCAAATTATAGTTAATTAACCTGACTACGGTTGCTTTATTTTAACCGTAGTTAATTTAATTAGCCAAGGTAAATTAATCTAACCATAGTTTAACACTAAGTAAGATTAAACAATTAGTATAATGCTAATAACCCAACATCAAAAGCATAACCCAAGATTAATACTAAACTAATCACCCTTAATAGAGTATAATACCCTAATCAATGATTAGGAAATTAACTCACAAGTTAGTCGGATCCGATGATACTGGAATGGTAGTGGCAGCAAGGACAGTGAGCGACTCTCTCGAGGATGACAACAAGGGATGGACGATGATCAAAACTTGACAAAACAGCTTCCAACAAAGCTGTTTGGACACTGAACAGAGGAAAATAGAGGCTAATAGCAGCTAGCTGCATCTGGGACAACGGCCAATAGCTTTGGACAACAGCAACAACAACCAACAGCAACAATAATGACTTATAACAGTAGAAACAACAACAGAAACAACCACAAAAAACAGTAGAAATAGCAACAACAAGCAACCGCAGCAACATCAGCAAGTAGAAGCCACGATAGCACTACCAAAACCAAAGACAACAGTGGCTAGCGACAAAAATAGAGAAAATAGGGGAAAACAACAATAGAAAATAGAGGAAATGAAGAGAAAATGAAGAAAAACAAAGTGAGAGGGGGCTAGGGATTGGTCGAGGCAAAGAGAGGAGAGAGACAGAGGCAAGACTTGGTAGACAAGTTGACTTGGACTTGTCTTCTAAGTTTCAATGACAACCAAACAAATAGCAAGCCCTTTGGACCACACAATAAAACTTTTTAGAGGCCAAAGGAAAAATGGAATTTCACTAATCTCATAGGTCCTAGGTGGGCCGGCCTTTGTGGCTAAAAAGCCCAATGGACTTTTAGTTGGGCCCACTTCGTGTGGCGTAATTTTATCGGCCCATTATCCCTTTTTCCAACTTTTTTGGCCTTATTGGAAAAAATTTGAGAATCAATAAGACAACGTCTGAATAATTGTTCGTGAGGCCTTTGCAAGTTTGATACTCAAAATCGAATTGAAAATCGAGATTAAAATCCATCGATTACAACTTTAGTACGACTTAAACTACCTGGACGCCTTTTAAGACTTTTACGTGAAATTGACTCATGATTAAATATTTTCAATCCACATTCGATTCCTTAAATCTCCGAGTAATCCTCGATTGTTATGTAATATCAACGAATCAATTTCTCATCCCAAGTACAAAGTCATAAAGGAAATCGTCGATTTCATTAGTATCGAGATTGTGTAGCATCATCCTCAATCTATCATCGTACTTTTCTATAATCGATTTATTTTCGTTCGCTAATTGATTTGTAATAATATGTTATTGTCTCTCTTTGATCCTTAGGGTCAATGAGTATATCCCAAATCTAATCCTCTAGCCTTATACGTGTCGATCCCTAATTACCATTCCGAATATGTTAGTTACTCTTGAATGATCAATTCAAGATAGTTGTGATTAACAGTACATCGAGAAATAACCCTTTTTATTATTCTCAAAATGGGTATAAATTTCAATACGTCACAACACATGTCCTACCTTGAGTTCGAGTTCTTGTTCTTGCACAGTACCTTTAAGAGCAGGTTTAGTTCAATCAAGTCATACTGATTCAACTTTGAACGGAGCAGTACTTCATGGTCTGCATTTGAGCCTTCTGTTTTTCGCCCAATCATTCGAGCTTGCAAAACGAAATTAGGATCACATCTGCAGGGGCAGAGCAACGAACACAAGGCGGTCTGCATAGTTCTGCTTAGAGTTGATAATGATGGCCAAAAGAGAAATCCAGCGTCCTGGAACAAGAACATGTGCGCTTTCAAGACAGCAACTAATAGATTGTACTAGAGGCTTTTGGGTAGATAACGGTGATCTGGAAACTTTTCAATTCACTGCGCATCTCTAGTAACTTTTTATGGAAATTCTCCTCGAATCCGAGCCCCGGAAAAGCCCATCTACGGTATATCATGAATTTTTCCAGAACCATCGCATGCTTCAGCATGAATTCCAGCATGCAAACCTCCTCCTTGAATGGGAATGAATCGAATATTTCAATCTGCCTAAGGTGTGAGCCGAAACAATGGGGTACAGGATCCAATATCACACCATCTTCATCATCACTGGAATATGGTTTGATACCCTGATTATCAAAATGAGAGAAGCACAGCAGAGTTTACATATCTTGCATTTCGACAGCATAAGGCAAAAAGGAGAAGATGTTTTTTAATCAAAATCCAGTCACCTCTCTCAATCGAAGAGTTTCAAGATGTGGGGCATTATGCAGCAACTTAATAATCACTTGAAGTTTCAAGTCTAAATGCTCAAAGTCCAATATCTTCAAATTAGGAAAGACAGGCAGATGCGAGCAGAGCTCGTCTACACTACTTAGAACCTGCAAAGAAGGCAAAACAGACATGCTTGCTAGTAAGAATAATCCCCAGGAAACAGGCGAGAGACAAAATAACAAGTGTAAAGCGAATTTGGAACTGATACAGAGGTGACATAGAACTTGCAGATTTCACTGGGTGGGCAAAGATCTACCTTGACAGCTGTGCTTGACAGCTTCAATTTTTTGACGGAGCACATCCTTTTGAGAAGCTTATGTAGACTGTAGGCAACTTGTCTTATCCTTCTCGGATGACAGCAACGGACATTGATGTGCGCCTTCACTAGTAAGCATGACCTTTCGACCTGATAATCATTCAAGAATGAACTTCTGCAATGTATCCTTTCGAGATTATTTCCATATATCAAAACTCGACAGCCATATGGGTGAATCAATGAACCATCGAAATCCTTGTCACATATTTTCAAGATCTTCAGCATGGGAGTGCAAATAGTCAGTGTCTTGAGATTATCCCAATTACAGCGGATGATGTTCAGCTCCTCAAGCACTGGACTAGATAACAGCTGCTCAGTTGAGCGCTCATCCACAAAGGTGATTTCCACAAGATGCAAGAGTTTAAGATTCGGAAGAAAAATTGAAGAAGGCAGATTCAATGCCCCCGAGAAGAATAATGTCAAGCGAGTCAGTGTTGCACAAGTGAACAAGCAGTAAGGCAAGACAAAATTTCCTTGGATACATGAAAGGCGGAGAGTGAAATCTTTGACATTCCGCTTTACAGCAGTGGATACCCATGAATTAACATTGGATGCGTTGCCCAAAACGCGACAAGTGAGGACCAACCGTTTTATGCAGGAGGAGCGCTGGAGATCGAGTACTCTATCCACAAAGTTGGTAAATTGCCCCCTCCAAGAAAATTGCCACTCGCAAAGTTCAACATTAGGACAAAAGGTCCAGAGATATTGCCACTTTTTTGACAGCACGCACGTTCTGACAGCATCCTTCATTGGAACAAAAGATAGGATGTGTTCAAGGATCACATCCGGAAGATCATTAATATTGTAAGCGACCACATCAATGTCTAGTCCTTCATTGGGCTTCTGATAATTAGAATTCCTAGCGACAGCTGTTTCATCCATAACTTGAACCGGTTTATCTAGAACACGAAAAGCGCCATCATCCATCGACGAATGACACATGCAATCGTAGAGCTAAAACATATATCTTTAATTCATAGCAATAGTTCGGAAAAACTGAAATTTTATTACTCTCACAATATTGAATCCGACCTGTCATTCACCCTTCATCCATATTTACAACAGTACTTCGGAATCAGGCCAATCAATCTCACTTGATCTGATCAATGACAAGACTACCCGTAAATTGTATATTTTAGCTGAGTTTCTTTGTGCTCATGCTCTAAACTTGCTAGCTTTTTTTTTTTTTTTTTTTCTTTTTCTAAAACAAACTATTCCCTGTAAACTTTGCCAGAATAGAAAAGCAAAAAAAGGAAGTTAAAAGAAGAAGAAGAAGAGAAAAAGAAGAGGGGGGGAGGTGGAGCATGCAATGTCAGCTATTAGGAAGAAGTGAACGTACCACCTAGACAAGGACAACTGCCCTTGGACATTAGAAGGTATATAACGTACACTTCATATGGTGAGAGTTTGGTGTAGATATACGTGAGAGTTGGGCGAGGAGGGGGAGAAAGAGGAATGTAGGGTGAATTTGAACGAATCTGGATCTTTAAAGATTAAGTTTCATTTTCGGAGATTTTGAAGGATACGTACCCTTGAATGAGAAGTATCTCTAGTGATCTGCCATGTTTGGTCAAATAGATCAACCCTGTTTAAATCGGATTGATCTTCTTCTTTTTTATATTATCTTTTATCTATTGTAAAAAAAAAAAAGAAATTTTTAAGGGATTATTTAAATTTTGGTCTTATAACTTACGTGAACTGTATGATGCAGTCCTGAAAATCTTCATCTGTTTAATCAAGTCCATATTAGTCTAGGGTTTGATATAGTCCTCTAGTTAAAAAAGATAGGAAATGCCGATCAAATATGATGTCTTGTTCTTGTTATTTCTTGATATTCCAGGGCTTGTTGCTTTGTCAACTTGTTTGTCCTACCACAATCAAGTTACCTTTACCTTAGTAGGATGTCATGTCATCTTTTTAAGACAAAATATATGCACAAGTCTAGTCATCAATTTGACCAAAATTTGAGATCCCCAAGGAGCACTACATTGAAAATGGACTAAAATTGTACGACTTGATTGCACACATTAAGAATTACAATAATTGATTGAATAAAGTAAAGAGATAGAACTCGATTGCACAGCTCACTAAGTCATAGATTTGATCTGATAAGTACTCTGAACAATTTACCAAGATGCATATTTTAACTAATAAAGAAAAATACAATATACAACATAATGAAATAAACCTCTCATCCAACTTGAGCTTCCAATTATAGAAAAAATGACATTTTATTAAATAAAGTTTTTAAAATCCTGCGCATATCTTGGGTGACAATGCCCTATATATGATATTGATTATTCTAATTTCCAATTACATTTGAAAAAAAACAGAGAGAGATTCTTGATAGGTTGAGTTAAGGCAAGTTAAACATCACCAAACCAACCCAACCTATAAATCACTTTACCAATGCTAAAAATACTAAAATTAACTAATGTGTTTGTTTATTCAAGAAACAAACAGAAATTTGCACGATCACTTAACAAGCAAGTTTAGTAGACTAGTCTTAGTACATCTAAGAAATTATTCAAATTATTTTGATTCACCAATTCAATATAGGAAATCATATGTATCATATCTCTTCATGATATTATACATATCATGGCTAACTAGATTGAATTTCGTGTGATTTTGACTCTGATTCCAGCACAATAACAAACAAACAAAATTCACATTTCATGTCAAGTCGTTTTAGATTGTGTTGAGTCGACTCTACCTGGAATTTTCTAGTTCTCAGTCAGGTTGACCTTTCCATTCAGGTATTGGTAGGTTGTGGGTTTACGCTTCCTCTGATGATGGCTCAAGAAGACCTAATCGATGCATAGGCTCGAGAATTAGGGCTCGGTGACTAGGGTTGATCAAGAGTTAGCTCAAGCTCAAACTTGAGAGGGAGATCAAGCTCTGCATTAGGAGAACAAACTTCTCCAAGGAAAATGTTTTAAGCTTGGGAAGGCTTGATCTCAAGATTAGTTGGGGGTCCACATTGTCCCCCCCATAAAAAAAGAAAAAAAGAAAAAAAAGGGCTAAGAATAATTAATATCGACACATTCATTAACAAAATTGCATACCATTTATAAGTACAAAAACAGGAATTGAACAACCATGGTGAATTCACAAAGACATAAAAAAATTTCAATTTCTGAACCAATTTTTAGAAATTGCTTAATCATGGAACATTCATCATCTCAACAACCTTATTTATCTGTTAAACAGTCGCCACCTAACCCCTTCAACCTAGGGAGGGGGAAATTTATTCGTTTATTGGCATTGTCAACTTCGGGCCGATGGCCTTTTGTTGACTCGGGCTCTCTCAAGCCATACCTTGCACGACATCAAGCGTTCAATTTTAAATAATTAATCTTACATGAAATTCAATTAAGGAGCCACCACTAGCCTATTTTCGTCGGCTAGAAATCAAGAAAGATATGGGAGGATATCTTACTATATATGCAACCAGAAATTCTAAACTCGAGGAACTCGATTACATTAATCCTAAGACTAATGCACATTCAATACCTAACTCGATTATGTGCTAACTAATGCCATAACAACCTATCAACAAAATCTAGATTTTGTCCTAACCATTCTAAACGATGAAAATAACATCCAAAATATCAGAAGCGCAACCAAGTATAATCACAAAGAAAACACACGGCCAGCTTGACGACAAACAATTATTTCCACGAAATCGCATAAAAATACAGTGAAAGGCACGAAAATTAGACGAGATTCGACGAAAATATGAATAGATTTCGAGCTTAAACGTGAAATTTTTTTTATCTTCTTTTAGGCATTTTAGCAAACATATGATGTGCAGCACTGAGACTAGCTTCCCAATCCTACTTTCAAAAGAATCTCCATCTAGGAACCATACATAGACAATCACATCACGCCATACTCGGACGAATCAGCCGTATTCTACCAGGATTCAGTCACGATTTCGCCGCTCAATTTGACGTGTCCCCTCTCAGCCAAGAAAAAAAAAAAAGAGGACAGAAAACAGACGTTTGAAGATGCTTACCTGGCCGAGGAATGGAAGGAGCGATCGGCGACGGGAGAGAGGATTAGATCTGGGTCCTTTCTTCCGGTAGTAATCTGAACGCAAAGACGATCGCAGTGGCTCACGGATTCAATCTTTGGTCGGAACTTCGAGATCCGATGAGGAGCTCCGGCGAAGAACCCTGCCTCGGAGAGCAACGCACTAAACTCAGTCTTCCCTTCTTCCTTCTTCCTTCTTCCATCTTCAATGCCCGACCCCATTTTTTCTCATTTCATTTTTTTATATTATATATATAATATTCTTTCTTTTAACTTTTTTTTTATAAATTTTTATATTTTTACAAAATAAATAAAATATTTAAAACGTCGATAAAAATTCGAATATTAACATAGACCACTCGGAATTCCATGATTTAGTCAGAGGGAGGGAAGTTTTACCATTTGCCTGAAGGTTGATATCCTTCTTTATGAAATCCAAAGTCCAACCACGTAAAGGAGATGCAAGGGAACTCTACCCCAAGCAATGGACAGTCAAAATCTCCTAGTGGTTACTGCAACTTATGGATCCTTTCCTACGAAAGGAATCCCGATAGAGTGATCAGCTTGACGATCTATTCAAAGAGGTGGGATCCTAGCTTTCTTCTCTCTTCTTTTCCAGGCTGGCTAGCTCATCCATCCCCATCCCCACCAGCTAAGTCCTTGGTGTTCGTATTAATTTCATCCAAATAATGAAAAACATAAGAGATACATAAATGACTAGTAGGGGTGAGCATCGGTCCAACGTCAACCCTGGATTGGCCCAACTCTACCAATCATGGTCCGATTCCTAAGAAGATTGGCTCAATCCTTAATCCTGAAATTCTAGGATTAATATTGTGTGAGTTGGCCCCTGGTCTTGAGAGTTTATAGTTGGTCTAATTCAGACCAATCCTAAATATTTAATATATATTAATATATAATATATTTTAGATATAATATATATTATGTGTCTAATATATTATTTATAATATATATCTTTTATCTATTGTATAAAGCAAACCCTAACTCAAATGATGTTCTCCTTCTCTAATACTATTGTTTTCTTCTTTCTTCTTTTTCCTCTTAGTCTTCAATTTACTAAGTAAAATCAAAAGAAACAATTTTGTTCGTGAGCAACTTTGCTCGCTCAACACTCGCTCCATTCGCTTTTGGCTACTTATCACTCGATGATCATCCTTCTCACTACTCAATGCCTGCGCCCTTGTCTCTATTCACTAACCTCGCTCATCGCCGAGTAAATCAAAAAGAAACAAAGCCCTAATTAGAAACCATCTTTGCTCATGAACAACACTCGCCTCGTGGCTCTATAAAGAGTCTTAATTGTTTTATGTTTTCTTGCTTTTAGGAAATATGAAATTTTTATTATTGCCCTATCCTAAATTTGTTAAATATATATTGTATTTATAATTTGGTTGATCAATACCATATTATTGATGGATATGTAATTTGAAATAGTAAGTTTGCTTTTTCACTAAATATAAAAAATAAAACAAAAAAATTATCGGTTGATCCTAGGTTAACCATGAAACTGAACTAAACCCATTAAGTCAGTCCAATTCTTGGTCTCAAAAATTGAGAACTAACATTGTGTGGGTTGGTTCCAAGATTAAGGGGTGGACCAGCCCAATCCGGACTATACTTACTCCTAATAACTAGTATCATGGACCACCTTAATTGTCGTTGTCGTCATTATCACTAAGGATATTCATGGATACGTAGAATATATCACCTAACACCAAAATAAAATAAACAAAGGCCAAAAACAGAAGAATTGAATTTCAGAAAGACAGAGACGAGAGATCACATCAATCTGCTGAGATTTTTCTCAACTGGGGAAGAAGAATTTGATTGAACATGATGAGTGCCTCCTTTCTAAGTAAATAAATTCTTCTTTTTATTAACAAGAAGTAAAAAAATATATGCAGAAGCTTGGCTTAAAGCGGATGCCGACTCAGTAATTATTTCAATTATTCTATTTTTTCTTTTGGTGTTTGTAATAATTTCATTTTTTTGTCAAAGTAATATTTCAATTCACAAGGGTTAAATTTTGTTATAAATACTATTATTTTACAGGAGATTTGATTATTTTTAAGAAATAAAAGAGATAGATGTCACTCACCGATAAATTCGTGGATTTTAATTAAGAAATTTCTTAAATATTTATTAATCATTAAAAGATCGTATTGCACTTTTTACAAATCCTAATTCTACTGATATAATGTCCAGTCGAGTTGATATTATAATAAATATGCATCGTGATGTAGTTTAAGTAGATAATTTATTACGAGATATCGTTCTATTCATGAATTTAATTTAAAATAAAGAGTCCTTTATTGCTCCATTTTTATCAATCTCGGGTGTCGGTTAACCATCCATTCTCATCTCGTACCCTCCGTTACTCTATCAAACAGCTTGTCTTTTTTTTTTTTTTTTCACGCATGCCACCATTAACTGTTTCATCAGAGACATTTAAAAGGGGAGGAAAGATATTTTAACAAGGAATTTATGAGAAATCTTATCTTGTTAAATTGGTCATTAGCAAGAAATATATCATGGAGGCTAACACTTTTTTTTATATAATTATGTTTTTTAATTGAAGGTTATTATAGAGGAAGAAGTTTGCTCAATTCGCATCTGATCTCAAAAAAGCTACCCAAAATCAATAACATGTCCTGATGATTTTGATTTGAAGATCAAAAAGCAATAAAAATATAATAAGGGTTGATACCTCTAAAAACCCAAACTACTAACATTTTAACATAAAAAATCTCAAAATTATATATTTGTAACCATTTATTTTCCGTTAGTTTTTGTTAAATTTTATCATTAATTTGTTAAATTGGATGACATGTGTCAGTTGACAAATATATTAATTTATAATATTTGATGGGGTAAATTTATTATAAATGTAGTAGTTTGATTTTTTTTGTGCTAAAAATATTACATAAGTTAAATATATTATAAATTTCAGATTTTTCGTAATATTAATCCAAATATTAAAATAAGCCATTCGCGACAGGTAAGCTTTCTCACCTTATTAAATATTTTCTCTGTGTCTCACACACACGTACTCCAACGCGCTCTCTCTCTCGCCTATAGCCTTAATTTCATCAATTCGGAGCTGCAAAAGCACCTCGTGCTCCCCAATTCGTGAGAAAATATTAGGTGCAGCTCATGTGCCAACGTGGCAAATCGGAAGAGCCACAAACTTGCGACACATGTCTTGGATGTCCCCACATATCAGACTCCTCTCGATTGCAAATTCCTTTCTCACTTTTCTTAGATTTTGAGAGTTGGCCCCTCGATCTTGATTAGATCCTTAAAAAACTTAATTGGAAAACCTCTCGTGTAATTTGGATATGATACGGCAAGAGTCGTGATCATTCTTGTTATTGTTATTTTGTTTTTAGCTGCATGGCCCACCGCAGGAGAAGCAACGGGCAACGGCAAGCGCAGCTCGAAGCTCATTAAAGAGGAGGAAATCCAGGCGTAAGTTAATGCAAAATAACGGTAATTTGTAAAGTACAAAAAGAAAATTGATAATTTCTTAAAAGCATCGATAAATTTATAACATGTTACGACGATTTTTATTTATTTATTTACCAACAGCATTTCTACGCTTGCCAACACTTAGAGAAAAACAACCCATACTGTTACGCGTGGAATAATATATTTCTGTGCCTACTTGAATAAGTTTTAAAATACTATACATGTAGAACAAGTCGAGTTCGAGTTCTTGTTCTTGCACATTACTTTAAGAGCAGGTTTAGCTCAATCAAGTCGAATCAATTCATGCTTTGAACAGAGCAGTACTTCATGTTCTGCACTCGATCCTTCTGTTCTTGGCCCGATAATTTGAACTTGCAGAACGAAATTAGGATCACATCTGCAGGGCCGGGGCAGTGAATGCAATGCCGTTGTCGGCGTAGTTCTGCTTATAGAGTCGATGCGACGGCCAAAATAGAAATCCAGCAATCGTGGAAACAACAAGAACATGTGCACTTTCAAGGCAGCAACTTATTGGTTGTACCAGAGGCTTCAGGGTAGATAATGGTGATTTCGAACCTTTTCGATCCATGGTGCATCTCTAGTAACTTTTTGCAGAAATTCTCCTCAAATAGGTCAACACTAGTTAAATCGGATTGATCTTTCTTTTTCTTATCTTTTATTTATAAAATAAAAAAGAGAAACTTTTTAGAGATAATGTAAGTTTTGGTCCTATGACTTACGTGAATTGTATGATCAAGTCCTACGAAAGTTCGAAACTCTTTAATCAAGTCCATGTTAGTCTAGTGTTGACATAGTCCTCTAGTTAATAAAGATAGGAAATTCCAATCAAATTGATGATGTCTCTTGTTCTTGTTCTTTCTTGACATGCTGAGACTTGTTGCTTTGTTAAGAAAAATGTCGAAAAAGTCATAAATCTATTTTTTTGAAGTCAATTTAGTCCTAAATATTTTGGCCTAATGCCAATTCAATTCTTTTGATTAACTTTGGTCGAATATTGTTAACGTGGACACTGGTCGCCTTACGTGGTAGAGAGGCGCTGAAATGGATAATTTTTAATAATATTTAATATTTTTCAATTTTTTTATTTTTATTTATTTATTTTTTTCCCTTTTTATTTTTTTCCTTTCCTTCATTCCTCCTCTAGTTGGTCGCCAATCAACAACTTGCCAGAGGCAAGGGCAGGCAAGGTTTTATTCTTTGTTGGTGACGAATGTATTAGTTTAGGTTTTATCCTATGTTGGAGTATCGATTTGTGATTTTTCGTAAGATAAACTTGTCACATGTATCAAGTTGGTTTGATTTGCATGAAGAGGGACGGGAAGCGCAGCTCAAGGGTTTTTACAGAGGAGGATATCCAGGGCGTACAAATCAAGGAGGGCTTGGAAGAAGGAGGTGCGAGTCGCGAAGAAGTCGGAAGTCGAGGTCGGTCGCCGGTTATTCCGATGCTTTGAATCCTTTCAGCGTTTCGAACCTCGACCGGAAGGGAGTTTTCGATTTTGATTTGAGGACTGTCCTTGAAGTCGTGATTATGTGGTTCAAGCTTAGTCTCTCTGAGATATTTCAGAATTGCGGGTCGGAAAAATCGATACAGCTTGTATTTACTTGCATTAAATGTCCAATGTTATTAGGCTTGGTATGAGGTAGAGTCTGGGAATAATGAGCACTGGGAAGGAAATTGTAGACGGCTTGAGATGGATATTATTAAACATGGGCTCGTTTTGATTAAAGCATAATTGATTAAATGCCAGTCTTTGCTCCCCTATGTTCACAATATTAGCCTTGGATCTGCCAAAAGGATAATGCGAATCCTCATCGACCGACCCCCTTAATTTTTAAGTCTTGACCTTTTTCTTTATTCACGAGAAGCAAAGTGCAGTCTTTATTCTCGTCTTCAATGCAGCCGTCGAGTCAAAATTAAGTCCTGATCCGGGAATCGGCCTGACTACAATTATGCACCAAGGATTCCTAGCTGTTTCCTCGAACAATCATAGCTCTTTTGAAAGCATTACCTCCCGGGGATCGATCAGTATAAGCATTATTATTATTATTATTGTTATTATTATTACAGGATAGTAAATATGCTTTCTACTTTACAGCAGCATCTAACTCAGCCTAATTTTTTCTCTCTTTTTTTCAAACTGAGCCTATTTTTCTTTTTTTGGTGAGTAGACACATTATAATAAAATTAGAGTGCTTAAGCATATAATGAGGGGTGAGCATATTGGTCCGGTTCTCGATCCTAGGACTGTTCGGTCTGACCTCCGATCTCAAAAAATGGGAACCGGTTCTCCTAGTCTGGTTCTTAATTCCAAAATAAAATCCAATCAGATTGAGAACTGATTACCCTCACATACATCAATGTGATTCCCGACAACAGTCAAATTCAGCCACCAATAATCTAGATTTCCCCTCCCTTAAAAGAGAAAGATAGTGCAAATTAAAGCCTGAACTCCCGCACAAACGGACATTTCGAGATAGATACCACAAAAATAGAGAGCAAGCAATTATCCCTCAAAACCAGAAAATTCACCATACATTTAATCATACAACCCACATGAAACAACTCCAAAATCAACAAAAGAACAGCTTAATGACAACCCCCTTGTTACGCTTATGTCTGTGCCTGGCGGAGTTGCGACGGCCACAGAGCTCAAGAGAAAGACGACTGATAGATGGTCTGTAATCTTCTTCTGCGACTTCAAGGCCGTTCCATCCGGCAGCAAAGACGAACGCGACCCGACGAAGCGAAGATCATCAGGTATCTATTGATAAGGAAAGATTCTGATGAGGACGAGAGAGCCGCCATTTCCAGGGGACGAGGAGCTCCGCCGACCTCCGAGTCTAACAATTGGAACACCGTCTTACATTAGTATGAGTGATTCGATGAGTAGTGTGTTTGAATTGATTTTCAATCCTTTTTATAGACTAATTCAAATTCTTACTTAATAATTTCACTGCATACACACAAATTAATACATCTATCAAATATATTTCTTCATAATTTTTAATTTTACATTGTATTTTGGAATTTGGCTGGACTGT
The DNA here is from genome assembly GCA_014182735.1 of Corymbia maculata. Classification (NCBI taxonomy): domain Eukaryota; kingdom Viridiplantae; phylum Streptophyta; class Magnoliopsida; order Myrtales; family Myrtaceae; genus Corymbia; species Corymbia maculata. The sequence continues at coordinate 38,336,795 of CM024686.1, read as the reverse complement.
AAAAAGAAGTTATTTTTTTACTTTTGTTGAATTATGAAACCAAACAGGAAACAGGCCCTATAATAATACTGCTCCGTACTAGAGAAAGTATTGTGTGAATATTATATGAAAATAGACCGGACCATCGAGAATAATGATGACACCGATTCGAGCGGCGTGAGCCAGCCGCCTGCCCCTCTATTGGTCGTCCTCGGTTCGTTTTGGAAGTGAATCGTCCGAACCCGATTGGATTTCAATTTTTTGTTGCCTAAAATAGATTTATTGATACTAATACTATTTCTTGAGATGTTTAGACATTATCAAATTAGGGAATTCTATGTATAATAATCATCATAATCACTAATTTGAGTAGACAGACTTCAAAATCATTTTTTTTTTGTTATCTTGATTTTTTATGTTGACTTTTGGTGAATATTGCACCGTGGGTTAGATATATTTCACGTTTCTTTTAATTTCATCTGCTTTTTTACGTTGTATATATATGGAAAATTCTAAATAAGGATACGACTCGAAGCCTAATTTAATTTGAATTTTTTGTTGCCTAAAATAGATTTATTGATGCTAATACTATTTCTCGAGATGTTTAACCATTATCAAATAATGGGATTCCATGTACAAAAATCATAATCACTAATTTGAGCGGAGAGACTTCGGAATCATTTTTTTTATTATCTTGAATTTTTATGTCGACTGAGTATTGCATTATAGGTTTGATATATTTCATGTTTCATGCGCTTTGTTATGTTGATATGGAAAATTCCAAATAAGAACTCAAAATGCCCTTAATTTTTCAAATGAGGAATTGAAATATTTCTTAATTAGTAATGAAAAAATTCATATTTTTGACACGGAATATTATAATTTTGCGCCTAGCTGCATTGGTTTTAAAAAATTTTATGTTTAGAACACACGTCTAGCGTTGAATTCTATTCCTTGCGCAATTCTTTAAGAGCGGATTAAGATCAATGAAGTCAAATTGATCCAAGATTTGCACATAACAGTACTTCATCTCTTGCATTCAAACCAGCCCCACCCCTTTTTCCTTTTTTGGCAAAGCATTCAAGCTTGAATAACAAAATTAGGATCATTCGCAAGGGCAGGACAGTGAATATAATGCGGTCTGGTTATAGAGTTTGATATGATGACCAAGAAAGAAATCCAGCTTCCAGGAACAACCAAAACATATGCACTTTCAAGACAGCAACTTACAGATTGTACCAGTGGCTTTTGGTGAATCTTAACTCTTCTAGGGCCAGAAAATGACGGTTTCTAAACTTTTCGATCCACAGCGGATTTCTAGTAACTTTTCGCGGAACATCTCAGCGGTTCTCCACAACGAAGGATCCCATACGGACCTTAACATGAATTTTTCCAGGACCACGGCATGCTTCAGCAACGGTTCCAGCATGCAAACCTCCTTCTCCAACAGGAGTACATCAGATAATTCAATCTGCCTAAGGTGTGAGCCGAAACAACAGGGTACGGGATCCAGTGTTGCGCCATCTTCGCCATCACTGGGATATAGTTCAATACCCTGATTCTCAAAATTGGAGAAGCACAGTTTAGACATCATGCTTTTCGAGGGCAGAAGACGAAGAAAAGATGTTCTCTTTTAATCAAAATCCAGCTACCTCATGGAAATAAAGCGTTTCAAGATTCGGGGAATTATGCAGCAACTTAACAATCACTTGATCTTTCAAGTTCAAACGCCCGAAGTTCAATTCCTTCAGCTTTGGAAAGACAGGTAGATGCCAGTGGAGCTCGGTTGCGCTACTTAGAACCTGCAAATAAGGCAAAACAGATGTGCTTGCTAGTAAGAAAAATCCTGAGTAATCGGGCGAGAGACAAAATAACTAATATTAATTGAATTTAGAACTGATATTGAGGCAAGATTGAACTTCCAGATTTTGCTGTGCAAGCAGAGACACTTACATCAACAGCCTTGCTCGACAGTGTCAATGTTCTGACGGAACACATCCCTTCGAGCAGCTTATTTAGACGGGAGGCAACTTGTTCAGTCCTGCTCGGACAACAGACAGGGACATCTATGTCCGCTTGTGGTAGGGAGCATGACTTTTCGATCTGGTAATCATTCAAGAATGGACTTATACAAACAAAGCTTTCGAGATTAGTTCCATATAGCAAAACCCGACAGCCATCTGGGTGAACTGACGAACAATCATATGGACAATCAAAATCCTCGTCATGTATGGTCAAGATCTTTAGCATGGGAGGGCGAATGGTCAGTGTCTCAAGATTATCCCAAGTACAGTAACGTAAGGTCAACTCCTCGAGCACTGGGCTAGATAACAGCTGCTCGGTCGAGCGCTTGTCCACAAACGTGATATACTCGAGATGCAAGACTTTAAGATTTGGAAGCCAAATTCGAGAAGGTAGTTTCAATTGCCCCGGGATGGATACATTCAAGCGAGTCAGTGTTGCAGAACTGAACAAGCAATGAGGCAAGACGAAATTTCCTGGGATACTTGAAAGGTGGACAGCGAAATCTTCAACATTCCGCTTTACAGCAGTGGATACCCATAAATTAACATGGGATGCATCGCCCAAATCGTGACAACTGAGGACCAACCGTTTTATGCGGGAGGAGCTCTGGAGAACGAGTACTCTATCCACGAAGTTGGTAAATTGTTCCCTCCCGGAAAAGGCCCCCTCCACGAGTTCAAGATTAGGATAAGAGGTCCAGAGATATCGCCAATTTTTCGACAGCACGCAAGTTCTGACAGCATCCTCTATCGGGACAAAGGATAGGATGTGTTCAAGGATCGCCTCTGGAAGATCGTTAATACCGTAAGCGACTGCATCAATGTCTGGTACTTCGTTGGGCTTCCCATACTTAGATTTCCTGGCGACCGCTGTTTCACCCATAACTTGAAATGGTATATCTAGAGCATGAAAAGCGCCATCATTCATAGATGAACGACACATGCAATCGCTAGAGCTAAGACATAAATCTCTGATTCACAACAGTTGTTCAGAAAAACTGAAATTTCATTACTCTCATGATAGTGAATCCAACCCATCATTCATCCCTTCATCTATATTTACAACAGTACTTTGGAATAAAGCCAATCAATCTAACCTAATTCTGATCAATGACAGACCTGTAAATTTTATATTTTAGCCAATCTTCGCGATCATGCTCTAAAGTTGCTACCCTTTTTAACTTTTCTAAAAGAAGCTATTCCCTGTGAACTTTCCCAGAATTGAAAAGTGAAAATAGGAAGATTAAAAGAAGAAGGGTATCAGCACGCGATGTTAGCTATGAGGAAGAAGTGAAAGTACCACCTTAAAACAGACGACGGCCCTTGGAGGTTGGAGATGATGATGATGATGATGATGATGATGATGCTTCTCTTTTCTTGTTCTTCTGCTTCTGCTTAACGTGTACTATATATATAGGGAGAGTTTGGCGTAGAAATATGTGAGTACTCGGCGACGAGGAAAGCAAAACGAAATTTAGGTAAATTTCAACGAATCTGGATCTTTAAGGATTGAGTTTCCTTTTTTGGCGATTTTGAAGGATACATGCCCTTTGAATGAGAAGTATTTCTAGCAATCTAGCGGTTTCGGTCAAGTTAGTTAAACCTTGTTAAATTGGATTGGTCTTTCTTCATCTTATCTTTTCCTAAAAAAATAAGAGAAAATTTTATGAGATAAGTTAATTTTCCATCTTATAAGTTATGTAAATTGTATAATTAAGTCCTATAAATCTTATTTTGTGCAATGAAGCCCATATTAATTTTAGGATTCGATGTAGTGCTCAGAATTCTGATCAAATTGCTGATGTCTTCGTTCATGTTCCTCCTCAACTTCCGGGGCTTGTTGCCTTATCAACTTGTCTCTCCTACCCGTTAGTACTTGCCTTTGCCTTAGTTGGATCGCATATCTTTATTCAAGACAAAATATATACATAAGTCTAGTCATCAATTTGATCAAAATTTTAGATTGCTGGTCATCAGAGGAGTACATTGAAATTGGAATATTGATTGCGCACATTAAAAATCACAATAAATGATTGCATAAATGAAGAGTTATAGGATTTACTAACTCATAAATTTGATCCGATGAGCACTCCAAATAGTGCAAATTAGTTCCCCCGGGAGTTGAAAATGCAGCTTGAATCTGCTGTCCCATGGTGACAATCTAGTCTTCTAACTCCGTCTGTCGTTAATAGTGACATGGTATCCTTGACTTTGTGTAAAATAGCAATTAAGAGTTACAAAATCTGTAACTTAAATTCCATTAGTTACTGCAAATCTCCTCATTTCAACAGGTGGCCCTTCTCTTCATGAGCTTGACTTGCTCACCCATTCTTGACTCTTTTTGGCCAAAGCACTGGAGGTTGAAAAGCAAAACTAGGATCATTCGGTGAGCGCAAGACAATGAATACAATGCTGTCGGCATAGTTACGCTTATAGAGCCGATATGCTGACCAAAGAAGAAATCCAGCTCCCTGGAACAACAAGAACATGTGCACTTTCAAGACAGCAAGCTATAGATTCTACCGGTGGCTTTTGGTGATTATTTCTTTAACGGTCCAAAAAGGCAATTTCGAGATTTTTTGATCCCCAATGAATCTCTAGTAAGTTTTTGCGGAACGTCTCCTCATCTCCCTGCTCCGAAGGAAGCCATCTGGTGCATATCATGAATTTTTCCAGGACCGTCCCATGCTTCAGCAGCAATTTCAGCATGCAAACCTTCTTCTCACACGGGAACAAATCAAATAATTGAATCTGCCTGATGTGCGAGCTGAAATGGGGTGGTGCCGGATCCAATATCACACCCTCTTCTTCATCATTCGGAGGTAGTTCAATACCCTGATTATGAAAATGAGAGAAGCACAATTTAGACATCGCATGTTTTGACAACTGAGGACAACAAGGAACATGTTGATCTTGCAAATCTGATCACCTCGCTGAATGTAAGTGCTTCACGATGCAGGGAATTATGCAGCAACTTAAAGAGAACCTAACACTTCAAGTCTAAACGCCCGACAACCAATGACTTCAGAATAGGAAAGACAGGCAGATGCAAGTATAGCTCGCCTGGACTACTTAGAACCTGCTAAAAAGGCAAACCAAGACATGCTTGCTAGTTAGAATATGATTGAAGAATCAGGCCAGAGACATAATAACAAGTACCAATGGCATTTGGAACTGATATTTAAAGAGGCTAGATAGAACTTCCAGATTTCGTCGTGTAAGCACAGATATGCATATGTGGACAGTCATGCTTGACAATTCCAATTTTTTGACGGAACATATCATTTCAAGAAGCTTATTTAGACAGTAGGCAAGTTGTTCAATCCTACTTGGACAACAGTCGGTGACATTGATGTGCGCCTCCAGCAGCAGTGCACATGTGTTTTCGACCTGATACTCATTCAAGAATGGACTCAAGCAATGTATGTGTTCGAGATTATTTCCACATATTGAAATTCGGCAGCTATATGGGTCAATCAACGAACAATCAAAATCCTTGTTGGGTATTATCAAGAACTTCAGCATGGGAGCGTGAATAGTCAGTGTCTGGGGATTATCCCAAGTACAGTCCTTTATGCTCAACTCCTCAAGCACTGGGCTTGATAACGGCTGCTCAGTTCGCTTGTCTACAAATGGTGATATCCACTAGATGCAAGACAATTTGCAAGGCGAATTTGAGACGGTAGTTTCAATGCCAATGGTATCGATAATTCCATGCAGGTCAGTGTTGTGCAAGCGAACAAGCAAATAAGGCAAGACAAAATTTCCTTGGATATCCGAAAGGTCGACAAAGCACTCTTTGACATTCCACTTTACAGCAGTGGATACCCATAAACTAACACCGGATGCATCGCCCAAAACATCACAACTGAGGTCAAACCGTTTTATGTGAGCAGAGCCTGGGAGAACAAGTACTCTTTCCACGAAGTTGGTAAAATGCTCCCTCCTGGAAAAGGGCCACTACAAAAGTGCAAGATTAAGACAAAAGGTCCAAAGATATCGCCACTTTTTTGACAGTGTGCACATTCTAACAGCATTCTCCATCGAAACAAAAGATAGGATGTGTTCAGGGATTGCCTCAGGAAGATCGTCAATGTTGTATGCGGCCACAACCCTGTCTGGTTCTTCCTTCAGCTCCTGATACTTAGATTTGCTAGCGACTGCTGCTTCCTCCATAAATTGAACCCGGTTTATCTAGAACATGAAAAGCACCATCATTCATTAATGAACGACACATACAATTGCTAGAGCTAAAAAATATATCTTTGATTCACAACAGTAGTTTGGAAAACTCTATTTTTTTACCCTAAACAATTAGCTCTCACGATATTAGATCCAACCCATCATTCATCTCCTCATTCACAATAACAACAATACTTCAGAAGCAGGCCAATCAATCTAAAGTAATCTGATTGTTGGAAATTTGTGATCCATTTTCTCTAAACAATATAAAATTTGCTGGATAAATCTTGTAAGAGTTGAAGACAGCGAAGTAACATGAGAAGACCAACTTGCAAAGGAGAACATTCTGGAAAGCATGAGAGTTGACTAGAAGAAGTTGAGTTGAAGAAAGTCAGAGATTGTTTATAGGGTGATGGCTGATAGTTGAAGCCTGCGTGGACAGCATTCAAGAGAAACCCAGAATTTTCTAAGGCAACTATACTTGGAAATGCCTATAAAAGCCAAACTCATCTATGTAGATGGGTGTGGGGAGTTGAGAATAAACTCCATGTCCTTGTACTCCTCCACCAACACCAAAACCTCCTCCTATGACTATGTTACGCCACGCCATTTTGTTATACTAGTGAAACAATTATTTCTTACCCCATAACCTATATCCTTCAACTATCCTAGTTTCCCTCTTGTGTATCCTCCACCAACTAGATCATACACATACGCACTTCCACACATCAAAGCACAAACTAGCAAGCATTGATACCAAAACTATACTTCCGCATACATTCCAAAATCCAACACTGATCAATGACGAGACTGACCCTAAATTGTATCTTTTTGCCGAAATCTTCATGACCATGCTCCAAAGTTGCTCGCATTTTCTTCTTAAAAGAATCCATCCACCGCAATCTTCATTCAGAATAAAAAAGCATAAAAAGGAAGGCAAAACAAGAAGAAGAAAACGGGCATCGACATGAAATGTTTAGCTATTGGGAAGAAGTGAAAGTACCGTCTCAAAAACACAACCGTGCCTTGAGGTTGTACAAGCTGCTGCTGCTACTTCATCTTCTTCTTTACATGGAAGGTATATATATGGGTGAGAGTTTCTCGCGGACATATTTATGAGGGATTGGAGAGGAAGGGAGGAAAAGGAAACTTAACGTGAATATCAATGAATCCAGACGATCAAAGTTTCTCTTTTGGCGATTTTGAGGTGTAAATGTCATTGGAAGAGAAGCATAGTTGGTTAGGTTCCACGTCATAAATTAAGTCAATGGGTCCGGATTTGGTCAACTCATATTGACCATCTTTAAATCGGGTTGATCTTTTCTTATTTTTATCTTATAAGACATATTTTAAGATGCCGTTTCACCTTGGTCCCATGACTTACACGAGTTGGGTGATCAAGTCTTGTGATTCTTAATTTATGCAATCAAGTCCCATAATTTTAGTCCAGTATTAGATTTAGTCCTCAAGTTACCAGATATCGAAAATTCCAATTAAATAAATGATGTCTTGTTCTTTCTCAACTTTTAGGGCTTGCTGCCTTATCAACTTGTTTGTCCAACTACAATTGACCAATTAGATTTTTTTTTTTTTTAAATTGACTACCTTTTAGTACTTACCTATGTCTTTAAAAGGATGGCATATCGTTTAAAAAAGAAAAGAAAAGAAAGATACATAAGTGCACTCATTAATTGATATTAAAATCATAATAAGTGGATACTTTATAGCTTACAAGGATATCGCCAAAAGCAAGTATTTATACCAATTAATATATTTTTTAAGCAAAGAACAAAAATGTGACAAAATGGTAAGCGGCGCTATTGCCACCCTTCAAATGACTAAATCCACTCAATTTTCATCAAAAAGATAAAATCACCACCTTCTTCAATTGCAATTTGAATTAATGGTCCCAAATTTATTTACTTTTCTTTTTTTCTTAGTTTTTCTATAACATATATAGGATCTACTTATTATAATTAAAAATTTTACACACACACACACACACACACACACACACACACACACATATATATAGTTTTTGTTTATCGTAAATTTTTCTTGTATATCAAAGGCACTATTTTTTTGTTCTAAGATATTACTTCCATAAAAATCTGTTTTGTCGAAAAGATAATTTTTCAAGAAATCTAGTTCTTTTCTACATTATTGATCAAATAAATAAATTAAATGTTAAGTAGATGAAATTTATGGATGAAGTAAGAATTTCTTTTTGGAAATGTCAGTGAAATTTCTTTATTAAAGATTGACAAAAATTAATATCACCTATGAACTATTTATATAAAAAAAAAAAATCAAGATACCTCATCGTGCACAATGTTTATAGTGTATCCATAAAAATTTCTCTATGTCTCACATGCTCAGTATAAAAGTGTCTCGCCAATATAATAAGGAAAAATGATAAATTCTTTGACATAGTAAATAAATAGTCTTGATATATATTTTAGGCTAAATGAACTTAATAAATATTTAACCAAGAAATTGAGCTCTTGAGATGAGAGGGACAAAAAATACATAAGTTGTTATAAGATCAATGATGAAGAATAGATTTTTCAGTTTTACCAAAAAAGAGTGTCATTTTTCCTTATTATTTGTGAGATACTTTTACTCAGAGCACCTAAAACATTGTAAGAATATCCGAGAATGCACTTTTCTTTAATATGCTAAAAAACAAAACATGTGAAATGCTTAATTATGGTAACTTGCTAAATAGAAAAATGAAAATTAGAAAACAAAGGAGTTGGGCCATCACATTAAACTGCAATTGAAAGATTGATGGCATTTTTGTCTTTTTGGTATTAATGGGAGTGGATTTAGTTATTTAGGAGTGGAAATAACGCCGCCCAAAAAGTAATATAATAAAGTTCTAGCTTTTAATATGACCCCATCCAACTTTAGTTTCCAATGTGGAGAACAGCATTTTGAAAAATTGTAAAACTCTTATCAAGTTTTTAAAATGTTACCACATATCTCGATTAACGGTACTGTATATTTTGTAGTATTGATTATTCTAAACCTAACTATGATTCAAGGGAAGTTTAAAAAATATATATATTCTTCACATGTTGAGTTAAGTCGAGTTAATTCAGATTGATCAATCTAATCCATAAATTATTTAACCAATGCTAAAAGTACTAAGATTCGGGTACTTCGATTACGTATTAGTTACCCCAAATCTCTTATCATGCCTATTCAACAAAATAATTGATATATGTGTAGATGACTCGGCACCTTCAAATCAATAACTAAATAAATAACTGCTGCCTAAGGTTCAACATCAGCACCGTAGTTCCACCAAACGAGTCAACCTGAGAACAAAATTCAGTTTCCTAGGAACAACACAAGTAAATTTAAAAGGCTGTTAATAACGACAAATAAAAGTTGATAGCTCGATAGAAAAGCTGTTATAATAAAGAAAACAATTGAATACTGGTAATCAAAAACAAGTTAGTAATTTAATTTGATAAAAGTTGGCCAATCGTTCTCATGTAGAACTGTAATTTAAGGCTAGTTTCAGCAAAATTGAAGCGTAAGTTAACACAAAATATCAGTAATTCACAAAGGCACTATTTTTTTGTTATAAGATATTACTTCCATAAAAATTTGTTTTGTCGAAAAGATATATTTTCAAGAAATCTAGTTCTTTTCTACATTGTTGATCAAATAAATAAATTAAATGTCAAGAAGATGAAATTTATGGATGAAGTAAGAATTTCTTTTTGAAAATGTCAGTGATTCCTTTATTATGGATTGATAAAATTAATATCACCTATGAACTATTTATTAAAAAAAAATCAAAACTTTTTGGGTAATTTTTTTGGAATATAAACTTTTTAAAGGAAAAGATTTTAAGCTTGGGAAAGGCTTGATCTCCATAGTAGTCGACAGCCCATATTGTCTTCCTCATAAATAAAAAAAACAAAAACAGAGGACTCCGAATAACTAATGCTGGACACATTCATTAACAGAATCACTTGCTTTTTATAAGTAAGAAAACCCGAAATCGAACTATGCGCGGTGAACTCACAGCGACACCAATTCTTTCGACTTTTGAATCGATCTGTAGGGTTTGCTCAGTTTTGGATCATGTATCGCCCCAAGAACCTTCTTTGTCTGATAAACTACTCGGCACTTCCCATGGCTTATTCAAAGGGAAGGGAGATTTTTCCATTCACTTGAGGGTTCCAAGGGAACTCTAAAGCAAGCAATGGATAGTCTAATCTCTTAGTGATAAATGCAACTTATCGATCCTTCACTTCAACGGGAACCATGTTATATTGATCAGCTCGAGGATCTATCTAATAGTTAAGGTAGGATTCTAACTTTCTTTTCGAGCCCAACTAGTTCATCCATTTCCCACCCCCAACGTATTAGTGTTAATTTTACCCAAACAATGACAAACATAAGAGAGACATAAAAATTAATATGAATAATTACTGACAAAGACAACCTTAAACCTTCTTAACGTGTTGGGGTTGGCCCATACATAGGAATGAATTGGGAGCAGTCAGGTCTTTTAACTCCGTCTGTTATTAATAGTGACATGGTCTTTTAACAAATTTTTTATATTTTTTCTTTCTTTCTTTTTCTTTTCTTTCTTTTCTACCAAGTCAAGTCACAAAGCAAGAATTGATGACCCTCGTCAACCACTCTGCAAAGGCCATGAAGCCCTTGCTAAAAATGAACAAGGTTCTAGGATGGAACCAAAACCGGCTAGTCCGGCTTGGTTCCAATTCTATGGAGGGATGAGTGAGTTCTTGGTTCCACTTTTTTAGAACCAAACCCGTAACCTAGGACTCAAGAACCTAAACCCTAAAATTGCCATGCATTTGAGATTGAACTTCCAAAATTGTTGTCCAACAATCTTTTTTAAAACGTTTAACTTGATGGGTCTTCTTGTTTTTCCATCTCTTATCTATTGCCTTTGCAGATTACATGACCTAATAGATGAGAAAATTTGTTTTTCAACTTTTAGGCATTACTATTAATAACCTTATTCATGTGGTTGTTAAAAGATAAGGAAGAATAATGAAAGATCTCACTTTTGAATGATAGGGTTTATTTTGTAGTATGCTATGCCCATATCTTTATGCCTTATGTGTTTTTGTAGATTATGAGTGCGTTTGGTTCGGCTTTGGGGAAATGCATTTGGGAAGATGCAAATACCTTTGAACTAAAAGGGTTTTTCGAAATGCAAATACCATTGATAAATTTTGCATTGTGAAATAATTTTGGCCTAAATGCCGTTTGGTGAATATCACATTTTGCTAAGAGACTTTTGCGAAATTTTTTATTAAAAAAATTTTGTAAATAATTTTTTTTTCCAATCTACCTTCTAGCGGCCAAATCTAGTCGCCGAAAGGCCTTACCTGAGGTCGGGCGACCTCAAGCAACGGTTGCTCGGTCGGTGCCCTCAGGCGATGGGGCGACGACCATCGCCTAGGTCACGCGACCCAAGCGGACGCCTCTATCACTTGGGTTCGTGCGGCCCCAACGAACGGTCGCCTCGGTTGCACGAACCCAGGCGACGAAGGCGGCTGCCGAGGTCGCCTCCATCGCTAGGTGTGTGACCCAGGCAATGGTGTCGCGATGCTTGGGTCACACGACCGCCTGAGGTCCGGCAACCTCAGGCAACGCCTAGGTCACGTGATCGCTTGGGTCACGCGACCCAGGCGTGCGACCGCCTAAGGTCACGCGACCCAGGCGTGTGATCGCCTGAGGTCGTGCGACCCAAGCATGCGACCGCCCCCTTGGCCGATGATCACCCTCCTTGGCCGACAGTCGCCAGCGGTCATTGGCTTCCTTTGCCATGCGGGGAAGATGAATAGTACACCCATGTTGTATTCCAAAAATGCAAGTTGCAAATGCACCTTTCACCCTGCATTCACCTAAGGGACTTTGAGGATACTTGGAATTGCATCTCCCCAAAATCCTCTAAAATGCTGAGCCAAACACTTTTGCATTTTCCCAATGGGCTTTGGGGGTTGAAAGCTCCTTGGGAAAGCTGAACCAATCGGGCCCTATGAGACTAGCGAAAGCTCAAATTGCTTTTTTGATGCTATTATATTTGTGCAACCATTTCTTACAAAAAGTGATTCAATAGCAATTAGTGCATTGAAAACCATAAAATTTCCTTAATATTATTTGACAAATGCATATGTACATTCTTTCTTAGATAATCAATAATAAAATCTTTTTTTTTATTATTACGTTTATTTTCATTTTGCATAACTACAAATGAAAAAAGAAAAAGAACCCATTAGAATCTTGAACTGATCATGAACTTGTAACAAGGTAGGTTTCAAATTTGAGGTTCCAATAGGTAAATTCCAAGTTCTAAAAAATGAGGAACCTAACCCAAGGGTAGGTACCATGATTTGCCTAAAACATATAAGCAATCTAGAAACACTTACCCCTAACCTTTACCAATCGCGAGGGTCACAACGCTTGTTAGGCAAGAGTTAGCCAGCCCTTGCCAATGCATATGAAAGTTGGCCACTAGCCTTTGCTAGGCTGGGAAGAAAAAAAAAGAAAAGAAAACTCATAAATTTAAAAAAATTATTAAAAAAATGTCCATATTAGTGTCGATCATGTTACATAGCACGATTGATATTCATATCAATTATTTCTAGCTAAAATTGATCGAATTGACTCAATTAACAAATGTGAAAATATTTAAGACTCAATTAGTAAAATTGAAAAGTTTAAAACTAAATTGGCCATAGTGCCATAAATTCAAAAAACTTTGGACAATTTTCCCATAAAAAGGCAATGTGATAAAGCACTGACCTTTTAATATGGCACCATTCAACTTTAGCTTCCAACGCGAAAGATAACACTTTCAAGGAATTATAAAAGCGTATGCAAGTTTTTAAATTTTTACACATTCTTAGCTAACAATTCTGAATATTTTGTAGTGTTGATTATTTCAAACTCCAACTATGATTCAAGCAACAACAAAAAAATTCATGTGTTGAGTCAAATCGAGTCAAATTTGATTGACCTAACCTAATCCTTAAATTATTCGACCAATGCTGAAATTACTAAGATTCGTTTTACTTAGATTATACATATTATCACTCCAAATCTCTTCTCATGTCTCTTTAGCAAAATAATTGATTTATGTGTAGAAGACTAGGCACCTTGAAATAAAGAAATTTAAATTAAAACGCTACCAAAGGTTCCAAACCAATCCGTCCAAGAAAAAAAGAACTTCAAGATCACCATAATAGTTCCTAACGAGTCAACATGAGAGCAGAATCCAGTTTCCTAGGAACAACACAAATTACCTTGCTCATTTCAAAACAATTAACATTAGAGAATCTACTGCTTGATGGGAAAGTTGAGCTCACAAAGGTTCAAGAGAGGATAATCTGGCAGCCCTTTGATCCACAGGGAAGCTTTAGTAGTTCCTCGCGGAACACCTTGTCCATCTCCGACTCTGCAGGATCCCCAGTATAGCAAATGGTGAGTGTTTCCAGGACCATGGCATGCTCAACCAATAGTTTCACCACACCAATCTTTTCAAAACTGGGGATGAAATCATCAATCTTGATCTGCTTAAGATGCAACACGAAACATTGGGGTGCAGGATTCAACAGGCAGCCGTTCTCTTCATCATCTGAAGTCAGTCCAATCATCTGGTCATCAGAGTGAGTTTGTATAATTCAGCCATCATGTGGTTTGAAGGCCACCAAAAACATCAAAACAAGAAACGGTTTCCATAGGGTTACCTCAGAATTCAAGAGATTCAAGATGTTGTGAATGATGCAGTATGCCCCAAACTGCTCCGCATTCCAAGTCTAAACGCCCCACATTCAAGCTTCTCAAATTACCAAAGACAGGCAGATGGTTATAGAGCTCGTTTGCACTAGCTAGCACCTAGGAACAAGGCAATATAACACATACTAAGACTAATGCTTTTGAGAATTATCAGGAACTTGGGTGAGATAGGGAAAAAAAAACAGGAATTTCACAGGATTAGTAGAGAGACCTCAATAGTCTTGCATGACAATTCCAAACTTTTCACGGACCACATCCCTTGAAGAAGCTTGCTTATGCGGTAAGCAGCTTCTCTTGATCCACTCAAAGGAAACTCAGCAACATCAATGACTGCCTCCATCAATGAGCATGATTGGTTCAAGTAGTAATCGTTCAAGAAAGGACTTGTGCAAGAGAAGCTTTCTAGATTATTTGCACATATCATAACTTGGCAGCCATGCAAGTCCATCAAGTGACTCTCGAGATCCTCATCCCGTATGGTCAAGATCTTTAGCATGGGAGTGAAAATAGTCACTGCCCTGAGATAAGACCAATCACAGTCCTCCACAATTAACTCCTTAAGAGCCGGGCAAGACAATAGCTGCTCGGTCGAGAACTCATCTAAAAATGTGATTTTTATAAGCATCAAGTGTTTGAGATTAGGGAGTAGTATTTTAGAAGGCAGCTTTAAGGTCCCTGGCACGAGTAATTCCAGATTGGTCAATGATGCAGAAGTGAATAAGCAGTAAGGCAAGGCAAATGGTCCTTCAACGTCTGAAAGGTCAAGAAAGCACTCCTCAACATTTCGCTGAACCGCCGCAGACACCCATAAATTGATACGGGATGCATCATGTGACACATTACAAGCAAGGTAGAACCGTCTTATGCGAGAGGATCCACGAAGGACAAGTACTCTGTCCACAAAATTCATGAAGAGCTCTCTCTCAGACTCAGAATCCTCCTCAAATTCAACATTAGGAATAGATGTCCACAGATACTGCCACTTTTTGCACAATACACTTGTTTTGACAGCATCCACCATAGGAAGAAAAGACAGGATGTGTTCTAGGATTGCCTTGGGAAGCCTGTTTATGTTGTCAATAGCAGCATCCGTATCTTGCTCTTTAGACAGCTTCTGACACTGGATTTGCCATTGACAATACTTTCATCCATAACTTGTGACACCCTACTAGCACACACAGTCCACTATCATTAACAGACGATTCATGGAATTGCTAGAGCAACAAAAGTATTTAAGATATTAAAACTTGTATTCTGAAGTATCAACTATCTGCAATGGTGACCACAGCTCAGTTTAATGAGTGAACAGGAAAACATGGAGAAGTACTACATCTCTCTAGTATGAGACTTGAAACTATCAACCATGAGATCCTTACTAGAGCTGAAGACATAACTAGAACACAGCACAAAAGCCATGTAATATGCAATTGTGCACGCATTCATTTCGCATGATTGATGAAGCCATTGCAACATAGTTCAGCTTTACATGGTCTCATCCAACGTAAACAAGCTTCTGAAATGAGACAAAGCTATGCTGTTTTCTGGAGACTACTACTTTATTGGTCCTCCCTCCGCAGAACACAAGTCAGTCGGAAAATGGTACTTCCTAAATCAAAGGAGGGCAAGTCAGAACGAAATTCCATGACTTGGACGACATGCCGAATCCTTACATTAGGATTCCAGGTTTTCTCGCAATCGCACAAGTTGAATTTCGAGCATCTAGGCTTCTCCTTACAAAAGTATATCAAGAAAGAAATACCCATCCACAGGGTTTGCCATTGCGATCAGCCGCTCTATTTTAGTCGCTGTATATCCCCGGAAGAAAAAGAGAAGCCAAGATCAAATGCAGGATCATGCTCACATTGCAAGAATGTTCCCCAGGGAGTCACATGAACGCATGAAATTAGTCCAACACTCGGCCATCTTGCAATAAAGCTGCTAGATTTCGGTCAAAACTAGGTAACCCACTTACTCTGTGTCGTCATCCAGATGAAAAATGCAGGGCAAACAAAAAAGTGAAAGAAACCCATGATCATGCGTTAGTACTGCCTTGTACAACTCCCACGACAGGGTCTTGCGAAACGATCGGTGAATTGATTGAGATGAAAAGGTGGTACCTTTCGCAACTCCACGACGCGGTCTGCGAGACGACGGCGACGGCGACGACGGCGAGGCCTGGTTTTGCTGTGCTTCGCCGGCGAGGTTTTGGCGGGCAAAAAAGCGTGCAAGCACAGTAGAGGAGGAAGAGAATAGGAAAGGTGGAGACTGAAGAGTCGCCGATCCGCAATGGGCCTGGGCCTGCCACAAGCCCAATATCACTAGAGCAACGGCAGGCCTACAATTCATTTATTTACCTGTTTATTTTCTTTTGAGTTAATACAACAAAAGGCATAAAATTGATATGCTAGTGACAAATTTACTCAAGTTAATTTTTTGGCTATCAACAACCAAAATTCATACTTTTATGATAAATTAATTTTCTATTAGTTCACATTTAATTTTATCATCAAATTGCTAAAGTGAATGACACATGACAATTGATGAGTGTACTAATTTGGGATTTTACTTTTCATTTATCACAAATGTATCATTTTGTGATTTTTTATGATATTAATATAGCTTCATAGAAACTAATGTAAAATAAATTTGTCACAAATGTATTCGTTTATGATTTTTTATGGTCAAAAAATTAAGTTGAAGTAAATTTATAATAATTGTAACAGTTTGAAGCTTTTCATGGTAATAATCATTTTTTCTTTTACTTATTTCATGAAAACTAAGGAAGTTTCCCTCAGACAATGAAGAAAAGCAGAAAATTTGGAGAATATTAGTTCAATTTATGGAAAAATAATATTTTGGTACTTGTTCTTAAATATATGTTTTACAATATTTTTAATGTAAAAAAGTAATATCTTTCTTCTTCTAATTTCTCGTGTAAAATTCTTATTAAATCTTTAGAAATTGTCAAAAATACAATCACAACGTATAATCCGTTGGATGTGGTGTCCACCGAATAGTTAGTCCAAGTTCATCATTTTATATGCTACCACTTGAAAAGCGGAAAAAGAAAAACAAGGTTAGATTTGATCACACTAGAAAATAAAATACAAGAAGTATTTCATATTGGCTGCTTGAAATTTGATTTCGACTCATTACATACTACCACATTTTTAAGGGCCAAAAGAAAAAACTCAAGTGAGTATCACTAAGAATCTCATAACAATAGCCCATAATACATTTATTTAAAATTAATTTTCGATTCGTAAAAGGACTCAAACCAGTACTTTCATAACGCATTTACCACAAGCTAATTTTCGTTTCACAAAAAATCTCAAATTAGTACTCCTAATCCAAATCCCGCATCAAGCATCCTAGATGAAAAAAGAGGCTTTAATGATATCATCCACATACATACCTCTTCGTTCTTTTCATGGAGCAAACTCCACATCCAACCTAGTCCTTGACCATGGATCATGAAAATTTCCACGATCGTTGGCAGGCAGCCACCGCTGAGTGTGGTGGGAACTGGCTTCCCAAAAATCCAGCCCAAGCCAGGGTTAATATGTGATGCGGGCAAACTCTCACATCGGACAACTAAGGAGATATTCTAGGGCTTATAATGGGTTGGGTTCCATCTTTTGGACAATTAGTTTGTTTAGATGAGTTCTTCCACCCATACAACAATCTGGTATCACAGCCACTCCTTGGGCGTGTGCCAAACCCACTTGAAGAGGGGGAAGGATAATGCGGGCAAAGTCATATCAGGCAACTAAAGATCTCTTGGACAACTAACTGTTCGAGATGAGGCCCCTCCCATATCAGGCAACTAAGGAGGGCACGTGCAATTGTGAGGTGTTATCCTCTAGGCCCCGGGGAGGATAATGCGGGCAAATTCCAATATCTAGCACAACTAAGGAGATATTCTTGAGTTTATAAGGTTCTCTCTTGGACAGCTAGCTGCTTGAGATGAGGCCTGCTTGAAGAGGGAGAGGATAATGTGGGCAAAGTCCCATATCAAGCAACTAAAAATCTCTTGGACAACTAAGTGTTTGAAATGAGGCCCTGCTTAAAGAGGGGGAGGTTAATGTGGGTAAGGTTCTCTCTCTTGGACAATTAGTTGTTCGAGATGAGTTCTTTCATCCATTGTAACACATAAGTTGTTATTGAATAAGAACAGAGGTGGGGACTTCTAGAGTAAGGATGCGGTGAAAGTAGGAGAGCTATTTCATTTAGGTAGGGCAAGGCACAATGGATGGACAAGCACAAGCTGTCTAGTATCTAAGCCATTTGGTCACACCACAGTTGGTAGGGCAAGGCACAATGGATGGATAGGCATGAGCTGTCTAGTATCTAAGCCATTTGGTCAAACTACAACTGTGGTGCTTAGTAGATTGTTATTAGCTCTACCTATCTCATAATGAAGTTGAATAGAAAGAATGTGAATCACTAACATTATATATAGGGTTGAGTTTTTTTTGGGAACAGCTATGTTGCTTATTAGATTATTATTAGTCACCTATCTCGGAATGAAATGGAATAGAAAGAATGTGAATCACTAGCCTCACATACAAGGTTGGTTTTTTTTTTTAGGAGAATAAGCTTATCCTCCACGTTTGATCACAAAATTGCTAATGGAGAATAGATCTGGATCAAAGGTATTGCTTTAACATTTTTCATAAGACAAAAATTAATTCAGGATAAATGGGATGTCAGTTTGAGATTTTTTATGAGATGATAATTAGTTTGGGACAAATGTTTTATGAAATATCAGTTTGGAATTTTAAAAACATTAACCCTAGAATACTCAAATACTTTGCCTGCTATCCAAGCCCCCACTCTTTTTCTTTCGAGGAAATTTACTCTCTTCTGAAACCTGCTGTGGAGGCCCACAGTCTGGATGGCTTTTCGCGGTTCATTCATTGTTGCCAACAACCACTGACTCACAGTTCAATAAGTCTGCATTGCGTCTATCTAACCCCACCAAAGATTAAAACTCAAAATCCCTACGATATCGCAATGTGGGTCCACACAGTTTGAGGAAGATGATAAGCATTTTATCATGATGAGCAGCCAAAGATCGGCAATTACCCTTGAGATGACAAATCTGCAGAGGTTATAAGGGAGCAGCAAATGTTTGTGAATGCTAGAGCAGTGCTCACTCTTCTTGAAGTGCAAATTGTTAAGGAAACGAAGTGGATTAGTGTGCATATCTCAAATCTAGCATGTAGAATTTAATAAGGCGATACACATCAGCTTCAAATTGATCTAGTGGAATGAACGAATGCGTATGAGATGAGATGGTTTTGCATACGAAGTCAGAAAACTTTGTGTAAACCTTGCTAGATATCTATCAGCAGCAAAGTATTTGAATGGATCACATGAGACTCCGGAATCATGCCATAGAATAATAGCAACATCTAAAGTCCTGCCAGTTGAACCAACTGAAGTTTGAATTCAAACAAACATGGAGTCAGTCATCAAGTCTGAGCTACAAGGCACAAAGACGATACATTTGCAGGAAACCACTTCGTACCAAGCTGACTAAACTAAACCAAAACATCACAGAATGATGAGATTAATAAAAGACTAGAAACAAAAGGGCTCTGACTTGATCTCTTCTTTTGTTAGGCAAAGTCAATGCCCGAACCCATGCACTTCACTTCTTGTGTTAGCAGCTTCTCTCTTGCAACATCAAAAAGACTAGGCACAGGTGCGTTCTTGACTTCTTGAAAATATTTCGGAGAAAATAACTTCGCTTGTGATATCGCTCCAGCTCTTGCCGCTGCATTTATAAATCATTGATCAACCCAAAATCAAAGTGTAGCTGTACTACGGTGCTAGGATTTTATTCAAACTCACTCACGCACGCACGCACGCACGCATGCATCTAGTTATCAAAGGGGATCAGCACTAACCATACTAGTTGTTTCTTTGGTCAAGGGTTATCACACGACACTGATGCCTTGATTCTTTCGACGGTGCACTTGATCAGGTTGTTCACAGTAGCCACCGACCCAAGAGAGAGTTTAGCAGATGGTACAGTGTCGACCAGGATTTGAAATGCGACAGTCAGCAGTGAGCCACCAGAGCCAATCTCGAGAATGCCGCCTCCTCCACCAAACTCTGGCCCGTCAGGAAGTATGGCAAAACCTGAGGGTAATAGTGCGACATAGTCCGGGTCACCACCGTTTAGTACAACATTCATAGCAACGATGTCAACTGGAGCATAGATCACATAAGCGCCCACAGAATCTGTGCAGCTTTCTTGCAGTATAAGCATGTTGCTCTGGCTCGAATTTGCATTCTGCAGCTCAATTTACAGGTAGAAACATCAGTCCCAAGAGATGCAAACAACATGATGTTTTTCTCTCTCTAATGTAAGAATAGGATCCTTCTGATGGCTGCTTACATTTACACGGAGTAATGAGACGCTGTTGCCAGGGTCGCGACCATTCGCTATATGTGCCATCTCTTGAACTTGCCCCCCATTTGAAAGTATATCCCACTGCATTGATCACAATTTACCACAAATGAATAAGCCACAAGCAACAATGAAATCAATCCCTTCATCGGCATTAATGCATTAGTCAACTAGGCAAGACTCATCTGCATTTGCCACAACACCAGTTACTTGAAAGCTAACAAAGTATGGATGTCGCATTAGGCAACAAATCAAAAATCATTAGTTTAACTCAAACTGATATTAAAAAGAAAATGTTTAATTTCTGTATATACATGCCTCTTGGTTAAAGACCAGTAATTTACTTATTTATAAAGCCAATTAAAGGAAGGTTTACATCTCCAGAGACATAAATTCAATAGGAATCCACGAATCCAAAAAACACGAAATATGTCCAAGAAATGAAGCCCAAATTTTCTTCCAATAAAGAAGAATAAATTCCCTACCTCATTGCGAGAGTTCTCATCACGGAGGAAATCAAAAACCCGTTTTGGGGGAACTGGGAGCCAGAAGGAAGTTGCAGCACTTAGCACAATTCCAGGAGGCCTGCCTGGATCGTCCATGCTCTTTCTTGTCATGACCCTCACGTTATTATCAGAACCAGCTGCTGATAATGTTGTCCAAGCATGTGCAGTTGAAGCACCAACACCGCTACAGAAGCTAAGTACCATCCTTTCAGCCAACTTCAACATGCTCCTCCTTCCTTCTGGGCTTGTTATCACTGTGCACATATAACATTAATTATCACCAAAGCTGGCAATAAAACTTATGGGAATTTCTGAAGGAAAATTGTGAAATAGGAACAATACATAGATCTCCTGATGGTATGTTATTGGCCATTAAACTTGCAAGACGTTCACACTGCCGCTCCAATGTCGCCACCCAACGTTTTGCTCCAAAGGCGAGGCCACAATTCACTAGGGGCCTATATATGCTATGAACAGCTCTATCATCGACCTCTACATGTTCAACCCATGTGACCTGAAAATGAAAAATGATACAAAAGAATTTATTTGGTGGAAATCATGTATGTGAAAAAAGAGGGGTGATTAAATGGGGATGTCTCATTTCTAGAGTGAAAGAGGGTCCAGGAAATATATGACCACCTTTGAGTAACCATTAGGCAATTCTTGGATCAAACAACCGGATGGCCTTCTCCGGCTCCTTAGTATGGGATTCCCTCGTATATTATCCAAGGAAACATCAACCACAGCCCAAGTTCCATCGCTGTGTTGCTTACAGTACCTCACAAAATAATTTTCTCGAGAAGGAACAAGCGGTGATGGGACCTGGAACTCGGCTGTCATCTGAAAATTTGATGAACGGGCCTTCTTAGAACAGAATTAATGAAAAAATAGTGTCGGCTTAGATTATTATGCAAAGTGTGAGTGTTACCACTTGCAATGCACCGTTGTAATTCCCGGCAACACCAGTCGATAGGACTTCTATGGTCATTGCTCTTGAGACAATGCCACAAAAAACACCTGACCATTGATTCTGAAAGGCAAATGACGTTAGAAAATATGGAACGAATCAACTACTCAAATTTCTTTTAAGCAGATAAATAAGTTACCACATCCATGAGTATTTCGACAAGGTTAATATGATTCATAATAACCACTGCCGATTCTCTTGAAGCTTCCGATTTGAACCCTAAAGGTTTCGGCCCAATTCCTCTAGGGAAGATCCTAAAATATTCATCTTCATTCAGTATCTCCAATGGTTGGCCACTGCCTGCTGGAATCCACAACGGCTCTCCTCCTTGTGCCATCCTAATCAGTTCCTCCATTGCCGCAACCGCAAGCTCGACTATCAACGGCTTATCTGCCTCAGAAGGCATCGATACTGATCTTAAAGATCAATTCCCCCATACATTTCTCCAACGAAACCTGATTGTGCCGGGAATTGATCTGGGGAGCGGGATGACATGTGAGGAGGAAGATGCGGGTAGTTAGAAGCCAATGGCTTCCCAACATACTTTGAAGCAATTGCGGATATCCTATCTATCTGCGATACAAGAAAGAGGGTTCAACATGCACTAATCTTTTGAGTCATGAGTTGAGAAAGTGCAACAACCAATTGTATTTGTTTTCCTATGCTACCTCATCTTTCAAACGAGCATTTTCAATTCTCAGATGCTGCTCATCAAAAGACATTTCCCCAAGGGCAGCGGGGCCGCCGCAGTTAGGGCAGGTGGCAGTGCTGAGAGCTTCCCTATACCTCATGTTCTCAGCTCGAAGCTTTTCATTTTCAGCCTTCAGAATTGCATTTTCATGGCGTTCATGTTGAGCCTGTAAATCAGAAAACTATCCTTCAGCACTTGAATCATTGACTCTAAAACGCACTTTGACATTAAAACAATTGTCAACTACCACCAAAATATGAATCTCTCTACTTCACCTGTTAGTTAGACCGCCAACTACTGGTCATGTATGAATACATCATTTTTGCATGTGCATTTTGTAGTTTGTATCATGTAATTATTAACTTCAGGACATAAAATATAAGGAAGCTACCTAGGTTCTTGTCTCTGTAATTTTATAAACATAGATTTAGCACATGCAAATGCAAAGTTTTATAGAGAGGTTACCTTCATTTGGGTTCGCTTATTTTGGAACCAAAACTTGACTTGCAAAGGCTCCAACCCTAGGTCCCGGCTCAGTTCCTTTCTTTGTTTGTCATCTGGGTGAGGGCACTCCTTGAAGAAACTTAATAATATAAATAAATATTAGAGAGAGAGAGAGCGAAATATTTCACACACCCGAATAACTAGACCACTGAAATTAATATTGAATATAAAAAATCGCGTTAATTTTGTTGTTTGCTCACGCTTCAAGCTCTTGGATTTGACGCTGAGTGTGGCGATGGTAACGCTTTCTTTTCTGGCGTTGACCACTGTTGGTATTGCTGTCGTCGTTGTTGGGATCTTGAGCGTCGTCGCCCGAAGGGTCAGGTTCCATGGTTTCGGTGCCAGATTTGGCCTCGAAATCTTCAATTTCTCTCATCTTCAGCACTTCGCTCTCAGAGCTCCTCGCGCCAGTCATGTCAAGAAAGTGATGGTGGCTCTCGAACATGTTGGGTTGGAACATTTTTCACTGATTTTATTCCCTCAAGGCTCTTTACTCTCTGCAAAATTTCGGTGAGAGTGAGAGAGCAACCCATTAAGAGTTCTTTCTTGTCCAAAATAAATACAAACACAAGAATTTTCAGTGACCCTCAAGTTAGAGAGAGAGAGAGAGAGAGAGAGAGAGAGACAAGGTAAGTGATAAGTATGGACTATGGAGCTCTTAAAAGTCAAAAGATCTTCTACTACAGAGAGCTGGCAAGCACACATATATGTCCGTACAGAAATGCATGGTCGTGCCTTGGAGTCTTTTTGTATCAACCAATGAAGCACGCCCATTTACTGATGAACTAATTCGCCTTCAACCCATTTCAGATTTAGGGTTATATCTCACCCACACAAACAGGGGTAAGCAAAATGTGATGTGGTATTGAACATAGGAAAAGTAAGGTAAGTTCAGAAAATCTAAACAATAGATGGGAACAAACACAACTTGGGTTTTGGAAGATGAAATGGAAAAAAATCACAGAAAATCAATTCGTGGACCTCGAGTGGCGCTTATCCCCTAAGAAAGAACGCCGTCTTCACATTCAACTAAGCAGGAGCATATAACTCCGGCGAACATATAAGACAACTCCAGAAACCAACCACATCTCACTCTCACTATCCTTAGGAAGTCCTAAATCTTCTTAGATGTGAAGAAAATGCTTGTAGGGTTTACAATTTTTTGTTCTTTTTCTATGAGCAATTCTGTTTTTGGTGGGTTGAGATTTATGAGCAAGATATATAGTGGTTTTTTTACGGGTTAGCCAAAAAAAGGGCATTAATGACGTGACCACGGTTTCTTTTTGGGGGGTTTTTCAAAATTTAAAGAAAAATTAAAAGGAAAGAAAGTCTCGAGTCTGTGAGCTGTTACGTGCCGAGAGCTGCGACAGGAAAAAAATGTGGTGTGCGGAGGAGGAGTTGACACACTCAAGCGAGAAGAAAGCTGTCAAACACTTTTCAAAAAGCCGGGGAAAAAGAAACGCAAGCAACTTTTTCACACCTTAAGTCAAAATTGAATCGTAACGCCCACCAGTCTCTCAGACTCTCTCTCTCTCTCTCTCTCTCTCTAAATGAAAAAAAATAACGTAAAACTCCGTTCAAGGAAAATCAAAGTGAAAGGTTGACAGTGAGTGATCTGGGGAACTGTTTGAAAAGGTTATGGTGTATACCATAACGTGTAGAGAGAGAGAGAGAGAGAGAGAGAGACTTACTGAAGAGAGAAGCTTTGAGGGTTGAAGCTCAGACCGATCGGTTAGGCATTTCTTGAGGCTGCTTGATAGCTTCTTCTGCTTGAGGGAGAAATGGAAAAAAGAAAGGAGGGTTTTCTTTTACAGAGACTGTACAGTGAGGAAGATGTGTGTGTGTGTGTGTTTGTGTGTGAGGGAGAGAGAGTGAGAGAGAGAGAGAGGAGTGTTTTGGGGAAGAAGAGGAAGAGGGTAGCGAGAGGAGTTATTGCAGAGCGTGTTG
This sequence comes from Corymbia maculata, assembly GCA_014182735.1. Classification (NCBI taxonomy): domain Eukaryota; kingdom Viridiplantae; phylum Streptophyta; class Magnoliopsida; order Myrtales; family Myrtaceae; genus Corymbia; species Corymbia maculata. The sequence continues at coordinate 38,311,777 of CM024686.1, read as the reverse complement.
AGAGGGTGCAAATGCATTTATGGCGGGGAAGGAGGAGAGTTATTGTTCTCTCACAGAGAGAGAGAGAGAGAGAGAGAGAGAGAGGAAGTCATTTTTCATGTTTTTTTACATGTTTTTGGCCATCCACTAGGGTTAAGGGTTTATATTAGGATTAGGAAATATGTAAGAACTGCACGCATAGGCGATAGAGAATGTACGCCCAGAAATGCTAAACCTATAAGACACTTTAGTGAAAACTCTTGTGTGTAAGAAAGTGGTACAAGTCTTGCTAAAAATTTTAGTATATCGTGGTGGAAGTCTTCCGGACAGTTTCGCATATTCTCAGATGCAGAGAAAACTGATGGTGCTTCTCAGAGTTGGATCATCCGATGTCTCAAATGAAATGGACAACATGAACAGAAAATTTAGAACCGCATAGCATTTATCCAGCCGTTTGCCTATTGAAGTTTAAATCAAAATAGATGTGAATTATCTGGTCTGGCATACGACGATTTCTACCATTCAGTCTGAATGTCCAAGCTGTACCGATTCGGATTGTGTAGCAAGACAACTGATTCCAGTTCAATTTCCGTAGACAAAATGGATTAGCGAAGTGGAAATGGCAATTACAGGGCAAAGGTGGAGCCTCCTAGTCCTGGCTACTTCGTTTCGTATGAGGTTTTGGTTGGGAATCTTTTTGTAATAAAGGGTCTTGGAGATCCGCTTTGATAGTGTTTGGGGTCAAAGTCACGATCCATAATTGTATAAAGGCTTCGCCGAAGTTCAAGCAAGGAATGAATTCAGTCCCAGAAGGCTCGACCTAGAAAAATCCTCGACCTATGGAGAAGGAAGAAACCCAATCTGCAAATCATTAACTCACAAGGCTTTTAAAGGAGCACCCAATTAGATAAGAAATACGCGGAAGAGATGATTTTATGTAAATTCTGAGTAATTTTTTTATGAATAGTACATGAGCCTGTTTATAACTTACTATGTAAGACAACTAGATAAACATAATCCGAACTATTATCATTTAAAGATATGCACAATCAATGAAGATATATATATATTTAATCGAATAAAAGAAAATATCCTAATTATTAACATTTTCTCAAACTCAAGTGGACTTAGAAAAAGTCATCCGAATTCCGGAAAAATGCATTGGCGGAGGCTTGCGCAGCAACGAGCATACGTGGCTGCTTAGGTGGCTGTTGTGTGTCGTTCTACGCAGTGGAAGCTGTCATGGCCATGGGGCAAGAGGTTGTCGTGTAAGCTGACTTGGCTGCACACTTGATGAACAACGTAGAGGATCGACATTGAGAGAGGAATATTGGTGGTAATTGAAAAAGAGAACGTCTCGAGACATGAGGTGCACTCAAAGTTTCCTCAAGATAAGAAATGTGCAGCAGGGATAATCGTGTGTAAATTCCATGTGTTTCGCCGAAGGGCATATGAACCTATTTATAGACTTTATTGAATGATTATATAAGGTAACAATATAAATATAATCTGTACAATTAGAGTAATCATATGCATAATCATGAGAGATACGGAGAATTAGAAGAAATATTTATAATTATCATTAATTAATCCATGATAATTGGCCAGTTTCCAGAACTAGATTCAACTAAAGATTTCGTTGTTATGTTATACTATAGTGACTTCACAAAATTCATCTAAATGTCCTGTCAAATTTGTTATCTCTATATATTCCACACAAAAGTTCTGAAAAGTAAGAACAAGTCAATATATAATAGAGATGCTGGCTAATATCATCAACTTCTAACCAATTTGCTTTTCTCTTGATCATCTTTCCTCTTCTCATCATCATCCTTTCTCCCTCCAACTGATAAATGCTTTACCAATTTGCTTTTAATTTCTTGATCACCTATCGTCATCCATCATCATCCTTTCTCCCTCCAACACTATGAAAGGAAATTAGTTTTAATTAATTTAGTCGTGGACGATGCTTTGCCATATTGTGGAAGAGATGCGGGGTTGGGACACCAGAAGTGCCATTACTTTCATACGATGCTTACTTTGGTGCCAAAATTTTTTTTTCACTCACTTGAGTGCCACAAATTTAAAAAAACATTCACTTGAGTGCCACTTCTGACGTGGCCACTGGAACAGTTGACGTGGCCATCGGAAAAGCTGACTTGGCTACTGGAAAAGCTGACGTAGCGCCGGTGAACAATATTTTAATATATTTTAATATATTTATTAACTTTTTTTTCATTTTTTTTTTTTTTTTTCGATTTTTTTTTCTTTAGGGCCGGCAGGGCCGCGGAGCTCAGCCGGCCGCTGGCGAAGGCCTTCACGGCCTCGCCCGCGGCTGGCAAGGGTCTCGCCAACCAGCCTAAACATGTAGAAAAAAAAAACCTAGATTCTGGCTTTTGAAAGAAAAAACGCAAAAAAGAAGGAGCTGTGATTCTGGGTTTTTGGAAGGCTGAATAGAAGAATAAAGGGGGGCAACGAGAGAGAAAAATGCAAAGGAAGAAACGGAAGAAAAAAGGTAGAAGAAGCGAAGCGAAGCTGCAGAGCGCAGAGAAGAAGGTTTCCGCCGCTCAGCAGGGATGGGTATCTCCCGGGACTCCATGCACAGGAGGTGCTCCACCGGTAGCAAAAAAAAGACCAAGAGGAAGAGGGAGCACAAGAGTCTGGTTTTGCTGGTCAAAAAGGAGAATGCGGGTCGGTTTTCTGGGTTTTTGAAGAAAAAAACAGATTTGGGCTAGCCGGCAAGACCCTTGCCAGCCGCGGGTGAGGCCACGACGGCCTTCGCCAATGGCCAGCCAAGCTCCGGCGCCCCCCCCAAGGCCTTTGTGGCCTGGGGTGAGGGTCACCGGTGACCCTCACGCAGCCCTAAAAAAAAAAAAAAAAAAAAAAAAAAAAAAAAAAATCGAAAAAATTCCAAAAAAGAGTAGAAACGGCATCGTTTTGCATGAAAAATCCACGTCGGCATTGAAACTTATTAAAAAAAATTATTAAAAAATTTCATGTATGCATTTTGGCCAGAAGTGGCACTTAACTGAATGATTTCATTCCGATTTGGCACTCAATTGAGTGAAAAAAAATTTTTGGCACCAAATTGAGCGCCGTACGAAAGTAATGGCACTCCTAGTGTACTTACTCCAAGAGATGCATATGCAGTACAAAAAGGCTCATTTGAATTGGTTTGACAAATTCGACCAAAAAAAAATGGTTTGACAAGATAATTGGATCAACTTTAATTATTTGACGAAATGAATTTGAATTTTTGAATCTTTCGAATAATATTTCGAGTAATGATTATGGAAGTGTTGATCTGTTTACTCAGTAACGACACCAGCTCGTGCAAAATTCGGCGAATTGAGATACTTTGAGACCGTGGAAGCTGTGATTATTCAGAAATGGGTAGTAGAGAACCGTGGATTCATCAAGCAAAACGTTTTTGAGTATTTCTAGGATAAGTAGTATCGATACCGACACACAACATGACACGTCATTTCTCTAGAGAACTCCGACATGTTGGAAAGCATTGGATAAATTATCACTTTTATGATTACTTCAAACTTAAAAAAAAAAAAAGAAGACCTTGCAATAAATTTACACTAAAAATGACAATCCACCATTTGTTTATATCATCTATTGTTTCAATTTGACAAATTCAACTACATTACATTACAATAATCCATAAAACTTAGAGAAAAAAACAAGTAATCCACATTGCACTATTAAATTTAACATTTAACAATAAGTAAAAAAATACCCGGGTTTTTCTCTATCTCCATTTATTTTTATTTATTTTTTATTTTTTATGTATTTACGTTTTAATCCCTGATTTATTGAAAAATTTTAAAATTGACCTCGTGTATGTTGGAATCGAATGTCGAGATTCCGAACTTGTGTGTCAAGACAGTTGACCATCTGTCAGATGTTTGAAACTAGTTGACTGCGTGTTGGAGCATGTTGGAGCGTGTCTGACAAGTCTCGGGATGTCCAACACTGATACGGAAGCTCCCAAAGAGTGTATATGCTTCATAATTTCTAGGTTAAGCGACATCAAATTCCCTTACAGATGTTATGCAATGATCTGTAGCTAATTTAGGTACTTGAGTTTGATCAAGCTGAACTCTTTACGAAGGCATATTAAGACACCCAATGAGATAGAATGTGCATATCTAGAGTTGAGAATAAGAAAGATATGCAGAAGAAAGTAATTGTGTAAATTTCGATATATATCATTATGAAAAGTACATCAGCCTATTTTTAGGCTTTATAAGAAAACTTCCTTAAGTAATAGATATCAACCAAAATATGCATAACCAAAAGAGATATTCGTACAATTTTAATTGATATAGATAATAAGTAGTAATATTATAATTGTCTCTAACATAACATAAAATTCTACAGAAAATCTTAAGAATCTCTAATATAATATCGCTAACATCCCCTATAACTCAAAGTGACATCAAAGTAGTCAACTAGAGTTTAAAGGAAAAACTCAAAAAAAGTCTTAAACCAATTGAAATTGTACATATTCAGGCTCACCCTCAATCCGACCTGGTTGGCCGCCTCTATGCAAGGGCAAACCTTGCCAATGGTTGGGTGGCTCTCACCTGGTGATGGTGAGGCGAGCTTGCCCTGGTCCAATAATTGGCCTTCCCCTTTGGCCCAGAGAGAGAGAGAGAGTTAAAAAATCAATTAAAAAATCAAAAAAATAAAATGATATTTAAAATTATTCACTGACATTAGCGCCAGTTGATGTTCATGTCAGTGTCGACTGGCCAAATTTGGCCAAATGATATAAATTTGCACAACAAAAAGTTATGAGTTCAATTGCCCAAAAAAATAAATTTATGACTAAATCGGTATAATTGTAATAAGTTTGAAAAAGTACCAAAATAGTCCTGAACTTATTATATTGATACTAATTTAATCTTAAACCTTTAAATTGAATTAATTAAGTCCTAAACGTTTTCAAATTAGAATGAGTCTATCTAGTCAATTTAGGTCAAAAATTGCTAACATAGACACTAGTCGAGCGACGGGGTGTGGCCAACACTAACGTAGACATTTTTAATAATATTTTAATATTTTGTGAATTTTTTTCTTTTCTTTTTTCCCTTCCCCACTTCTCTTCCTCTTCTCTTTCCAATGGTTGGCCACTGGCCATAGCCATGGTTGGTGAGGACTAGCCTCACTTGGGTGAGGTTACACTCGTCGACCATAGGCAAGGTTGGCCTCACCTGGCCAAGGGCAAGTACTAGCTATCCAGGCACAGCCAGGCAAGGCCCTCCTCACTAGATATGGCAAGGTGAGGCGAGGCCGACCCTTGCCTAAGCTAGAGTGGCCTCACCAAGTCCCACTTGAGTGATGGTGAGGCCCAACAAGCCTTACCCTAGCTTGGGGTAGGGTTGGCCTCCTCGATACTAGGCTAACCTCACTATGGCCAAGGTGAGGCTCATTAGGCCTCACCGTTACCAAGGCAAGGCTCACCAAGCTTTGCCCTCACCTAGCCAAGGCTCAATGAGGCCAACCCTCATTAAGGCGAGGCATAGTGAGGCAACTCCAACCTAGGTGAAGGTTGGCCTCACCTAACCTCACTAGATCTACTGAGGGGGGCCTTGCCTGGTCACACCTAAACGGTTGACATATGCCCTTGGCCAAGCGAAGGCAACCCTTGTTTGTGGCTAGCGAGTGCAACCCCGCCCAAGCAAGGCCAACCCTTGCCGGCTATGGATGTGGCCAATGGCTAGCATTGGCCACTAGAAAGAGGAGGATTAGAAGGGGGAAGGAAAAAAAAAAAAAAAAAAAAAAAAAAAGATAAAAAAATTATTTAAAAATTTAATCAAATCAAAAAAATATTAAAATATTATTTAAAATGTCTACATCAGCGCCGGTACTTATGTAACAACATCTAATGCTCAGAAGGGAAGGAGCGGTGGGCCGCCAACTTAAAAAGACCGGCCTCTTGATGATTCATATAAGTCAACGGTGCTCTCATCTTCTCCACATCCATGCTTCATAATTATTGATGATTTATATTCCCTGATGACCGTGAAAACCCCTTTTCCTTAAAGCGTTTTGGGTGGATTCGGTGCGTACCTTATGATTCATGCTTATGTTGGCAATACTACGTCGACACGTCATCTAATCCTAATGGGAAAAACTACACTAGTGTCCGAGAATCTATCCCTTTTATCACTCTGCCCCTCGAGGTTTGGTTTGCGTGTCGCTTTGACCCTTAACACTCTCATAACTCCACTGTTTCTTAATCTCTCTTAATTTCTGCTCTGCACTTGTTGCCTCGTTGTGCCTAATACGATATGCTTGAATTCCTAATAAAGGACCCAGCAAAGTTCTCTATAGATCATGCTAGTAGTAGGCTTAAAATCTAGGTCAAGGACGACGAGATCGAAATAATCGCAATACCTAGCTCATGTGGGCAAGGGAAATGTAGAAATTGCATATCAAGCTCGATAGACTATAGTGTTGATTTAATTTACGTCGCGCTGGAACCACCAAGGGATAGACTATATCAATGGGCGTGCCAATAAAGGCCTAAAAATCCTTGGCCAAGCCCGCCTACGATGAATAAAATTGTCAAGCGTTCTGTTATAAAATCGATTAGGCTTAGACGAGCCTAGTTAGGTTCCGGGTGAGCAGGTCGAGCTCAAGAAGGGAAACGCTTGCCTGATTGTGCTCGAGCTGGGCCAGCACGCTGCCAAACCCATGATCACCTCCAGCGAGTGGCCCCGCAGAGGGCGACACGGTGCACATCAGCCGCTCCATGCTTCATTGAATGCTTTGATGTATTCCAGCAAAAGGGCTAAAGAGATGTGCAGTGAACATTGGATTCTCCGGAGTCCCATTAACATATGTAAATCGAATTTAGGTGAATTTCTAAATCAGAATAGGCTGGGAGTGTTCAATACATCGCCAACGTACAAGATCGTAATTCCCAGATTTCCAGCTTCTACTAACGATTGGGCTCCGATGTCATTGCATTATTCAATCCCTTTCATCCATTTTCAGATCACTTTTGATTGAAAATGCACTTTCATAAATGTTCTCTTCATTTCATTTCATTTATACCACGCGGAAAATTTTTTTCACTACGGACATCTTCAATTATGCAAGCCTTACACTTCTGTAAAGAAAATAAATGAAGAGAATCCAGATGGGCCAGTTTGGAGGTTGAAAGATTAAGCAAATGCTTTTAATTATTTTCTGCATCTTTTTCTCATTTCTTCGTCACCTTCACAATGTGAAATAAAAGCCATTCAACCACTCCCGCTTTATTGCAGTATCCCCAAACTAAAGTACATGAACTCAGAAAATAATTGATATAATTAACCAAGTACTGCGAGAAGAATTCCCACAACTTATAACTTGAGTTCATTTTTGCAAACAGAATATGGTGTCCTCTGTGTGATATGAATAGATATGTTACAGGTAGTATAAGAAGTTGCCTTCTTTTTAATGAACTTCAGGACCTTCGCTTCCCCGTGCAAAACCGACGATGACGTGAAATTCATCACCCCTCCAAAGACATCGGATATGAAATTCACGTTCGTCACCAACCTGTCCCCGAAGACCACCACGGAGGTGCTGATGTTGTGCTTTGCTCGAGCCGGGATCGTCTCCGCTGCCAATAACCCGTTTGCTACCTCAGTGTCATGGTAGTTGATGTACAACATCGAGTCTTGGTATGTGAAGCTACCGTAGTTACGGTTGTCGACCGTGACCGTCAATCCCAACGTTAAATTGAACTCCACTAAAGAATCCGAATTCAAGTGTAGTAAGGTGACAGGTTGAGGGATCAATATGGGCTGTTTAGGCTTTAGGATTGTGAAGTACAGGGTCAGCATGACTCCTACGATGATGAGCAAGAGAACGACCGAAACCGCGCAGCTGATCTTGAGGCATTTTCGGGTTACCATGCTAATTTTTCCCTGATGGGTATTTGGGATTAGAGAGAAGAATGTGACAGCAGCAGGAGTTTATGGCCTTGGATTAGTAGTTCAGACTATGTAGATGATTTTTTCAAGTGCAGAAATGGGTTAAAGATGGAGATTATAACAAGGTGAGACTGCACCTGAGATGAAAACAATGCGAAATGCCTTTTGTTGGATTGATGTCGTTGGCTTCTCTTCCGGTATGGGTGAAATCAATGCACAAAGTTTATTGTTTTTAGGCTGGACCCATGCCATTGTCCATCAGGTTTTTCTTAATGACATATGACCGGCAGAAATAACTGCTAGGCCTCTTTGTTTTTTTCAAGTAACTAAAGTCTAGAGGCCCAAAGGAAAGAGTGTTCTGTTCATTTGATTGCTTGGGAAACCAGGCCCATTTTCCTTTGCCTATGACATGTCCCATGGTTTAGCCTCGACCCACAGGAAGATATTGCCCTGTGTCTCTCGGGTTGGCAATTTCTGACACGAACAAGAATCCCAATTTCGATATCACGAATGTAACTATGTCAAGTTAGTTTAGAGCCTTAGGTCACGAATGATATCAGAAATTGATTTCTCAAACAAAAATAAAATTTTCAATTTTTATTCCTTAATGAGTTTACGAGCAAAAATACGCATTTGATAATGATGCAAAATTTTTATTTTTAAATTAAGAATTTGTTTGATAACGACACAAAATTTCTCTTTTCTAGTGGCGGCGAGTGGCAAGGGGCAATGGCAATGACAAGTGATGGTAGGTGAGCAACCTGCTAGTAATGAAAGTAAAAAATGAGAAGAATTTTTATTTATTATTAATATTCCCGAAATAGATAAGTATAAAAAAATTTTACATCTCATTTTTGTTCCAAACTTATTTCTTGACTAAAAATTTTTTCTAAAAATTGAAAATTGAAAAGCATTATTAAATGAATTTCTTTTCTAAATTTATTTTTGAAATAGAAAAATAATTCTGGAATATAATTATCACGGGTCCTTGTTGTCCCGATAACTGTGCAAGAAGGGAATTATGTCTATATGATGATCTAGTTTCGGCTAAAAATCTGAACATTTTCCTTCATGGTTCAATTGAAAAATTGCCTCCTAAACTAGTCAAAAGGACAATTTCCATTGTCAATGGTGAGGAATCATGAGTACATGTATCCCAACTACAATCAAAACTAGCTGCGCTAAACTAACTCGACACAGATTCCCATTTGCTGTGGGAAAATAGGTAGGGAGTGAGCATTCCTCTCCATTGAAGAAGAGCCGCGAAGGAAAGCCGTCGCCTTTCGCGACTTTGATGCCCGGCGTGAGCTTCTTCGTGAACGAGATCACTGATTGTTGCTTCCCAGGGACCCTAGGATCAGCCCTTGGGTCTGTCCCGTTTGTCTCTCCCACCAAGAAGGTCAGTCCTGGCAGGCCCTGGAGGAAGATGGTGTTGTTCAGCTCAGGAAAGAATGTGCCGTTGAATGAGTACGCCTTCTGGAAGCCGCGGGCCGCTTTCTTCATTTGGATCGCGGTGAACCAGTTCTCGAAATTGATCTCTTCCCAGTTGAACAGGGTGACCCGGACGGTCCACCCTTTCTTGTGGTCGGTGTAGACATGCCAGTTTATGCTCACCCCGCAGTTGTCGCTGCAGGGCAACGGGTTGGGGATGTGGAAGTGCTTCATCTTCGCCCAGGCCACGGTCTTGGCCGTCCTGTTCTGGAAGGGGACCAAGAGGGCCTCCGGGGGAAGGAGCATTGCTTGGGCCTTCTGGTTGCACGAATCCGAGCCTTCGCAGCCGCAAGCGCAGGTGTTGCAAGGGATGACCGACTCGTTGTAGTATGCCGAGAAGGAAACGCAGCAGTGAGAGCTCGTTTTCGTCGGCCTCGTGATGTTGCAAACCACTTGCCAACTTGCAATGGCTGTAGTTGTGGCCTGGAGGCCGCTGGGGTCCGGGAACTCTGTTGGGTCCACTCGGACCGGCGGGCCACACCGGTAGTCGGGGTTGAGGGTGCCAACGATTTTCCATTTCTCGGGAGGATAGAGCGCGGTTAGGTTTGTGTCGGGTGGGAGCTTGTACACTTGCAGTTGGAATACGGACTTCGCTTGGCTCGGGTCCATGACCGACGGTAAGATGCTTCCGTTCCTACAGCAGTAGGGCAGTTTCCCGACCTTTGTATCGTTAGCCCTCTCGCGGGGCAAATCTGCGATGACCGGCTTCTTCTGGCAGTTCATCACTTGGGAGAAATCAAGGCTAGTGTAGTACTGCGCCGCAACACCATAGATGCAATCTGAATAGTCTATCAGGTGAGTGTATGCTCCTCTCATTGTGTTAATGAACTCCCCTCTCATCCATTCCCAAGTCAAGTTCCAATGGTCGAGGCGGCCTAGAGGGCTGTCGTTCTCGATCGTCACCTGAGCTAGATAGTTGCTTTCGTAGGCTTGGATCACGTCGTAGCTAAATGAGAGGTCGCCTGTCTGACGGGGCGACAGCTTCGTTTTCAGTTTCTTGACCTTGAACTTTGGATCCCGAACGCAGCACGCATACATCGAAGTCTCTGCCAAATCCCATTTGTTAAGATGTGAGCAATTGCAGAAGGGAAGATCAAGTAATCTTGTGCAGCACGTAATTGATCGATCTTGGAGTTTAAGCCGGTCAGTGAAATCACAGTAAGTTGCAGAAGAAAACTACAGGCGCTCCAGAAATTATCGATATGACATGTGCCACTTACTCTTATGTATAGGCGCAGGACATTTGTATCCGTCATTCTCGAGCCGTATCGTCTTTGGCATCGGGATGCCTGGCGGTTTCACACCGAACTGTGTGCCCGAGATCTGAACTATCACCTGGATTTGGTTCAGATCCCCTGCAGTCTCGATGGACGTCTTCAGATCTGTCTGAGGATACCCTGTTAAGGACGTCCCGTTCCCAACCGAGGCCGGGAAATCCTGACTGCCGACCAGGACTGCCCCGCCTGCTGAGACTAGAATCTCCCGGTGCTGGAATCCAATAAATATCTTCCAGGCCTGGAGCTCCTGTGTGCCCGTGTTCAAGACCGTCGCGGTCGAGTTGAAGGCCCAGGACTGTGCCGATACATTCTTCACATGCGGGAATTCCTTGACCCTCGAGATGAAGTCATAGGAAATGAAGATGCCATTGCAGTTTTCTTCCGCAGGAGGAGGAGCAGCAGGCGGATCGTCATCGTAGTCCTGAGCATCGATGCTGTTCTGAACCGCAAAAGAAACGAAGAGAATGAGGAACAAGCTCAACGCTCTTCTGGCTTCAGTCATGATGTCCTAGGATTGTAGTTGGATTTTCAAGAGAAACCTCTCCAGGAAAATCTCATCTGAAATGAACCTGGAGATTTCATTGAAGGGTGCTCATTTCCTCCTCTCTTTGCGCTATTATTTTGTTGCAGAGTGATTGAATCTTGATCTTTTGGCTATTAGAGAAAGAGAGTGAAAAGTGGGAAGTGGGCAATGGAGGGAGAAGCACAAGTGGGCAAAATTAGCAAGGGACAAAGTCAGCTCTCCATTCTCATCCTCTCAAAGTCACCGATGACTCTGGACAGTTAGCAGATAAAACGGTTTTATCTTTTTTATCTCTCACTTAAAAGTAGCAAATGGTGGTGGGTAAGCTGAAAAGAGGATGCAAGTATCACCAGATTTATTTGTGTAATTGGGGCATTTCAGATTCTACATTATGAAACATTCAAGATGAAACATAGCTAAACATCTGCAGCTTGGAATATAAACAGGGAATTTGAACCATCAACTTAGAAAAACATTCTGGCTTCGGTTACTCGCCAAATTAATTCGTAATAACCTATAACGATTCTGCAATTCTCTTCTGTTTTGTATTGTACCAGTCGTTAGAACATCATAGCTCTTATTTGAACTTGGGAGAGGAATTTGTTGCGGGTCAATTATTACTGTAATTTTCTCTGGTTTCTGAGATCATGATAGCTCCAGTTGACAAAAGTGAAACCATGCGAAGAAATTTGACTGATTCAGAGCACCTAACATTCAAATACTGGCACGAAAGAAAGTAACAATACTTATTTCTCTGCACTTATACTGTAGTAAGAAATGTGTAGGATTAAGTTGAAATTGAGACTTGATCTCCCCCCAACACTTACTATACATCTGTGCGGCGAGCAGCTGACTTCAGCTATTCACGAGGATTTTTAACCATGGCAGCGACAAATTTTAGGCGATGTGCCAGAAGCTCGACTTGTTAGAGCCTCTAGGCAATTCCATAACATTTATTTCTCAAATTGAACAAGTCAGGAGTCAGAGAAGAAAAAACAATTGATTATGTCCAAAAACCAGAACAACACAATATTGGATTTACAGTCATCATGTAACTTCATAATCTTTCACTCAAAGAAGAAACCTAACTCAATTACTAATGCAATTGAAGATTGATCAACACTTTCCATACACAAAAAATCTCTAGTTATACTAGCACTATCGATAGCTTTCCAACTGTTCCTTCTCATATGCTGGTAACCTCCAAAAGAGGCAATCCGAATCTTCAGTAAGACATTGACTGATAAACATCTAGACAGCTTTGGATTTACAACAACTGGTGTAGTTCTCTGAGTGTCTCTTCTTTTGCTCCGTCAGCCTCTGAGGAAGTGGTTTGCGATCTTCCTTGTGGTTGTCGATATCAACGGCTTTCTTTTTTTCTCTTATTCAGAAGGCCTCTGACATGGAAATTACACATATCAATTAAGACTGTCCTCCACATCGGAGGGCTTGGCCTTTGATTTTGGTGCTCTAGAGGACCTTGACGACTTTGGAGATGATGTCGACCTAAACTTTTTCCGTTTTTGTTTCTTTGATCCTTTTGGGTGTTCTGTCAGTGGAGAGTCTTCAACCATACCAAGTGCAGGTTGGCCTGACCCAGCTTGTTCAGAATCTACTATAAATCATCCGAAGTGACAGATGACAAATAAGAAGAGGAAAAAAGCATTTAGGACTTATTGAAAAATGACCAATTTGACATGAACCAGAGAGAAAATGTAAAACTATAACCAGCTCATATAGGATAAGAAACATATTAAAGAATTAATTGCTGCAAAACCCCAAATTGATATGATCTGGAGAAGATACATATACTTATTTCAAGGGGATATTACTGAAATAACTACAATGAATGTAACATCTCCACTAAAATGTATTAATAGAGAGGAGAAGGGAAGGTTTTAAAACAATAAGTGCAGGATAAAGTATGCTCAAGAAAGATGACGTGCAAGAATTATTCTCTTAGTCTTTCAGAACACAAGGAATTGCCAAGTGAGTTAACAGGTTACAAGCAACCAATTAGAAACTGTCGCATCACAAATCTATTATTTCACAGTGACAAGCTTTCAGTGGACAATCCTCCACTTCTTGAAAAGAGAGGAAAATAGTGCAATGACAGAGAAGAGGGGAAAACCAATATCTATATGGAGTAGGATGTTTGTGACTTCAAGGATGAAGCTAAGGTTGCAATTAAGAACCTTCAATCTTTTATAGCCAATCGGACGTAAGTTAATGCAATTTCCATTACTACTTTCAACTCATAGTTTTCTCTAACATATGGGAAGGAAAAGAACTAAGAAATACAAATTCTGCAGCCTGTTCCTTCTTGAATCTCAGCAGTCTTATGGAGGTAAAAGTTTATCATTTGCAAAGGGTAGACTGTCCTGGTGACATAGGACGCATGGAGATAGCACAAACCATGCTTCTTTCTAACTAGTGAATGCAGAGAACAGCAAATTAACAGAAGGGAAATCTATGAAGACAACATACCTTGAGGGGGCCATGGACGATGACCCACTGAATTAGAATCTCCAGGCTTACCAGTCGAACTAAGCGAGCTCGAGAACTCAGGTGCAGCCCTGAACTCATTCATCTGCATCATCCCAAACCATGTAACCACAGTCATAAAACAGAATTTCATGAAGAATCAAAAACCATAGAAAACCAAAAGCCATAAGACAGAAAATTTGTGTGTTTGATCACATACCCAGCTGGGTCCATTACCAGATGGACCATCCCATCCAATGTGTGCAACATGCTTAACATCAGTTGGACACCCGATTTCCATTTCCCGGTCCTTCAAGACTACAGAATGAATATCCCCCATTTTCACATAATCAGTCACGAAGCATCAATCACCCATTTGATCACCTATATGCGACAACACAACCCCAAAAAACCTCAAAGTGCAAACGCATCCATTTTTCCTGAACTCAAACACAATTATGCTTGCTTCACAAAAGAAAGTAAAGGGAAGAATTACTCACCAAAGATTTGGGTGATATACTTGAAGCCCTTGTAGATTCCTTTGATCGTCATTGTCATGATAGATGTAACTCAACCCCTCCAAAACCAGCAGCCCTTAAAAACCTTCGACAAGTCTGGTCGAAGAAGGGATGATTTTTTTTCCGCCTTGTTCGCTTAAAATTGCACAGTATAATCGAAGGAAAATGCACGAATGAATCACGCGTTCTTTACCTTTAAGCAAGAACGAAATTTGAATCGGCCTAAAGGAACATCTTCACGTTTCTCTCTCTCCCTCCATCAGTCCGCCTGTGAAGGCTCCATCCTCCATTCGGTCACAAGGGGTCTTTGCCAATGGCGAAATCTTGCGTGCCCTCTTCTCAAATCAAGCGGGCCAGCGTGCAAATGCCGGAATCTCTGCGCATTGCTGTCGTGGAGAGGAAGGTGATGAGGGTGACGGATGAAGGATGATTCTCGGTTCTGGGTTCTTTTCTAATTTCAAAAGAAAAAAAGATGAGAGTTGGAAAAACAGAGGAGGAAGAAAGGAGAAAGGAGAGGAGAGAAGGAGATGGATAGGAGAGAAACAAGACAGAACAACCATGAATAACCTCCAAATCAGAGGTGGTTGGACAGAGACTGAAACCAACGTTGGATCAAACTTCAATTTAGACTGCTTTCATGATATTTTTCATTTATGGTATGGTAAGACTCTCATACCCATTTGTTCTTTGATGGTACACAAGACAATATGGTCATTTTGTAAATCAATTTTAGCATGAATCAATATAGACCAAGAAAGTCATATGTTGGAAGCTGAATCAACAAATAAAAATGCATGTGTAAGGATGGTGGTATTTGGAAAAATAGATTCCCCACTATAAATACAATATGTAACAATTACTATATCCAATCGTCTTATAACTTAATAACTTGAATTGTCTGAGTCAAATTAGGTGCAACTAAATATTGTCATGGACATGGGGATTTAAGCTAGCTCGATAATAAAGTAATGCAAAATTTACCGGGTGTTATCACAAATAATTATGTACCCATCAAAGAAAAACCAAATATTGCGAGGAAAATTATGTGGAATATTCAATGTGAGTGTCACTATTTTTCAACATGAGTGTTTTTATTTTTGTAAACCCAACTTGTCCCATTTGGATCAATTAGCATAGAGAAAACAACCTTTTTGAATAAGTAATATGATACTTAACAAGTGTCCTCAAGCACGACTTAATAAAGTCGGACATTACAAGGGAGACATCTATTAGTTGTCATTGCACTTGTTTTCATAATTTTCGTGAATGTGAATTGAAATTTGCTGGAAGCATAAGCTCAAATCCACATCAAACTTCATGAACCGTACGGTACATTGAAATCTCCAAATGTTCCAACTTATTGGAATCACTACAAGAGTTACAAAACTCCCCAAAGAGAAAGGACCAAAACTCATTTTTCACAACCCGTCAGTGTAAGCCAGCCCAATGGACCTCGACCAGGACCCTCCCTGGGTCAGCTCGGCCACCGTGAAATTCTTCGCATCTGCCACGCTGGTGATGACATGATAACCCGGCCACTTAACCCACTTGCTAGTTCCTGCACCCAGTCCCGTATCCCCATAGTACCGGGTCATGAGGGCGAAATCGTCCTTCCGCTCTGACCACCCTGCTGGATCAATGTGATCACCAATGTTTGATTGCATCACCAGTCCTAGAGTATTCCTTCAATGGCTGCCCCAGATACGACATGCTTGACGGCCTTCAGATCAGAGCTTGCGATCGCATCACTGCTCTGGATCGAGATCCCTGTGTTCTGCTATTGGTCGTTCCGACCCTGGGCCATGACCATGTTGGACTGACCACTCATGGGCTTCCGGCCACAAGCTTGCAGTTCTGCAGCACAACTGCATAGCTGCCGAAGATGAAGTCCACCGTGCCCGTGATGTAGCAGTCCCAGTAGAACTAGCGATTGGCATGAGTGCAGAGGGTGTCTTGTAGGCGTCGATGCAGCAACAATTGATGACCACTTGTCCACGCTGACACGGAGTGCAACCGCCTGGTGTTTCTGTGGCCCGGCTGTGTTCTGGAAACATATGTCTTGGGCGATGCACCCATCACCATTCACAGCTGCATTCAGACATTTTACGGATTATGTAGGGTAACTGTACTCTTTTGGTCATGCTCATCAGTCCTCATTTCAAAGTTTCCGTTGTTATTAACCATCAAAGATATGAGATGAGATTGGTCCTCACCAATGATCGAGGAATTGAATGCCATTGCACCATCAACGAAGTTGAGGCTGTCAGTTTTCATTCTTGGAATCCATGCCATTGAGGAGCATGTTGTCTTCATCTTTGCCTCCTCAACATAATAACGTACCAGGTCTTGGCTTTGTTAAGGGCATCTGCGGCTGCCTCTTGCACTGTCTTGTACTTCCCACTTCCATCCTTTGCTGCCACCACATTGGCCTTAACAGCATTGCCGGAAATTGCAGAAGACAATGATCTTTTCCTGTGACCCAAGATGGGAAATCTCATCAAGGATTCCAAGACATCCGATTTTCTTCCTTCAGGAGATGAAGTAGAAAAACATGGCTAACAAAGTTCTTGCCCTGGATCAAGTTGCTGAGAATAGGCTTGGTCGAAGCTTTAAGCAGACAACAAGCCTCTGAAACCGTCCAAGCTGATGATGTAATTTGTGAGTGAACTGCTCAGCCATGTATGGACATCTGCAGATGACTGAGGAGAAAAATAGCTTTGGATTGAGTTGATTCCGAATCTAGTAAATTATACATCCATATATCCACAGACATTTCCAACAACTCCACTCAATCAGCCAAAGCCACTTCTTGTCTAGGATCATTCACCCAGCGGCTCAAATCCTTGGAGGCATCCATAGCATTTTCCATGCAGATCACCATCTTTTTCACATACACTTGGGGCAACTTGTTGCCGCTCATGGAACCAGGCCACACCACAGGGGACGATTTCTGAAATGATGGCTCGGCATCAAGCCTGATCTTGGGCCTTGCCACAGATATGCACCAGAGTGGCACTAGCAAAATTCCTGTCTTCGATAAAGTGGCCTGTGATTATGGCAGATGAGAAGATGAATGCTACCATGAAGAGAATCAGACAGAGACTTCTTTTCCTAGAGGTTTGTGTGTTTAGCAATGGCTGAGTGGTGATTGCCATTCTGAGGAATGACTTCAGGCTTATTGAGTTGAGTTCTCTTTACTCTACTGTGTACTATACCAATGTACAGTCATTACATATGGAGAAGATGATACCAATATGATTGATAATTCCTATTTTTTTTCAATGAGTATTGTTTATTTTTCCAGTTTTAGGAATTGCAAATTATTAAAAACATTGCCACGTTTGGCCATTCAACTCTTAAAAAGTGGCACATTTCTTCCTGATAGTGTGACAGGAAGAGTATAAGACAAAATGAGCAAAGCTCCAGCCTTGATTTGGACTCTCTAGGTCAAGAAAATATTTTGTAGAATTACAGTGAGAAATGAAATCATTCACGGGATACAACATGCAAAAGTTTTGCATACTGCAAATTGCAGAGTGGTAGGATGATCAAATCCTTTTTTTACTTAAAATACCATCTAGAATTTTATACTGTGCAATGGTACTTATTATCTTTTTGTAACCAAGAACACTAAATAAGATCTACTATGATGTTAATACCACAAACCTTTTTTTGTTATCAAATTTGTACCAGTGTGACAAACACCCTATCAGTCATCCTTTTGCTTAAGACCACTCTTAAAATTCTATGTGGCGGCTTACGGGGACAATGATAGATAAACAGAGCTGACCTGGATACAACGCAATTTTTGTGAAGCCAAAACGATGTTAGATGAACCATACAACACAATGAGATCTCCAAACATTCCAAATTATTGAATTCACAACACAACTCACAGGAACTCCCCCTAAAAGAAAGGACCAAAACTCATTTTTCACAGCCCTTCAGTGTAAGACACTCCAGTGGACTTCAACCAAGTCCCTCCCTGAATCAGCTCAGCCACGGTGAACTTCTTCGCCTCCGCTGCACTGGTGATGACATGATAACCCAGCCACTTCACCCGCTTGCTTGTTCCGGCACCCGGTCCCTTGTTCATGTACTCCCCGTGGTACAGAGTCTTGAGGGCGAAATCACCACTCCACACTGACCACCCTGTGGGATCAACGTGATCACCAATGTTTGATTGCATCACCACAGTCCTAGAGTACTCCTTCCAAGGCCGGCCCAGATAGGACTTGATGGAGCCCTTGACGGGCCCGAGATCAGAGCTTGCAATCACGTCGCAGCTCTGGATCGAGATCCCGGTGTTCTGATTTCTATCAGTCCGGCCCTGGGCTGTGACCATGTTGGACTGGCCGCTCATGGGCTTCCGCGCCACGAGCTGGCAGTTCTGGAACACGACACCCGCATCGCCAAAAATGAAGTCTACTGTGCCCGTGATGTAGCAATCTCTGTAGAACTGACGGTTGGTGTGAGTGTAGAGGGTGTCTTGGTATGCGTCAATGCGGCACCGGTTGATGACTGACTTGTCTGCACTGACACGGAGCGCGACTGCCTGGTGTTTCTGCGGCCCAGCAGTGTTCTGGAACCATATGTCCTGGGCGATGAATCCATCACCATTCACAGCTGCAGTTGAACATTTTACAGATATGCTTATCACTCCCTATTTCAAAGGTTCCATAGTTAATAACCATCAAAGATATGAGATGACATTAGTCCTTACCAACAGTTGCGGAATTGAACGTGGTTGCACCGTCAACGACATTGAGGCTGCCAGTGATCACAGTGGAATCCATGCCATCGCCAACAAGCATGATGTTTGTCTTCGTCTTGGCCACCTCCACATTCTCCTTGTATGTGCCTTTCTTCACATAAATAACGTACCGGGTCTGGGCCTTGCTAGGAGCGGCCGCGATGGCCTCTTTCACTGTCTTGTACTTCCCACTTCCGTCCTTTGCCACCACCACATCAGCAGTAACAGCATTAACTGGAGATTCCAGAAGACGACGATCTTTTCCCATGACCCACAATGGGAAATCACCGATCAAGGACTCCAGGACATCTGGTTTTCGCCCGTTAGGAGATGAAATAGAAACAAACATGGCTAGAGAAGTTCTTGCCCTCGATATCAAGTCTGTGAGAATGGGCTCGATCAAAGATTTAGCCAACGACAAGCCTTTGAACCCGTCCAAGCAGGTGATGTAATTTGTGAGTGAACTGCTCAGCCATGTATGGACATCTGCAGATGACTGAGGAGAGGATAGAAAATTTTGGATTGAGTTTATTCAATTATAGGAAAGTATTCATCTAGATATCTTTAAGTTGCGGGTTATGAGTTTGACTCTCATGCTAACTAAAAGTAACTGTTAAAGATTCTGATGGTCAATAATTACCTTCTCCTTCTGTTCTTGAAGACTCCTCGTGGAGTTTTCCAATCTAACCACAGATATTTCCATCAACTCCACGCAATCAGCCAAAGCCGCTTCTTCTCTAGGATCGTTCACCCGGCGGCGGACGTCCTTCATGGCCTCTACAGCATTTCCCGTGCGGATAGCTGCCTTTCTCACGAACGCCTGGAGCAACTTTTCATCGCTCATGAATGAGGCCGCGCCGTAGGGGACAATTTCCGAGACCAGGGCTCGGCATTGAGCCTGGTCTTGGGCCTCGCTGCAGATACGCGCAAGAGGGGCGTCAACCAAATCGCCAGTCTTAATCAAGTGGTTTGTGATGATGGCAAATGAGAAAATGGTTGCAATCAAGGAGAGAATCAGACAGAAACTTTTGTTGCGAGAGATTCGTGTGTTCAGTAATGGCTGAATGTTGATAGCCATTCTGAGAAGTGAGCTTAGGCTTCTTGAATTGAGCTTATCTTTACTCTCTACTTGTGTAGCACGTCCATGTACAGTCTTTATATAGAGAAGATGATACTCATATGATATATATAATTCCTGATGTTCTTTTCAGTGGGTATATTTTTAATTTTTTAATTTTCGGTAGAAAAAGTTAAAGTAGAAATTGAGATAATTGAGCCTTTACATTATTTATTGGTGCCGGCGCTTAAAGAATTGCAAATTGTTCAGCTATACCACGTTTTGGCCATTCAATTCTTAAAGAATCGCACGTTATTTTTTATTTTGGGGACAGAAAGTGAATAGCATAAAATAAGCAAAGCTCCTGCCCGGTTTGAACTCTCTAGGTCAAGAAACATATCATGTAGAACCATAGTGAAGATATCAAATCGTTCACAGGATCTGAATTCCAAAGTTTTTGTTTACTGAAATTTTAGAGTTGTAGGATGGTTCAATCCTTCTTTACCTTTACAGTGAGGGAAATAAACTTCAAATAAAAATGGAAAAAATATTGTTTAAATTAGGGATGAGCACTTGGTCCGGTTCCATTTGGGATTGAATCGAACCAACCTTATCGGATTGATTCCAAGCTGATTCACATAGGGATTGGTTTGATTATCGATTGAAAGATTTGGGAACTAGCCTGGACTGGTTTGTTTCCCAATTCTATATTGAGAACCCTCGGTACTCACATGGAAGAAGTTTTGAATAGGGATCAATGGTTCTACATCAGGCACTATTGCACCTATGTCAATTCCTAATCTATATTGATAGTTGTTGCTTTTAAGGTAGAACCTATCTTGAACAAGTTTAAAACCAACCCTAGATCTCTTACAAATCTCTTACAAATAATAAAATTCTCTACCTTCTTACATTGAAGCATTTTATTTGATCTTATGTTTATTTTGTGGAAAATTTTTACATTATAAGTACAAAATAAATACACTTGAATAAAAAATGAAGCAAAAAGAAAAAGTAAGTTGATTCCAAGGTCCCTAGTTCAGTTTTTGGACCAAAAATTGGAAACTAGCTCATATTTCAATATGGAATCTACCTATCTCGAAACCGTTGATTCCTAATTCAAAGCATATTTGAAGTTTAGTCCCTCATTGAGTTTTTATATGATTCATTAATCCTTGCTTTTTATTTAGGGGGCATCATTAGGGTACTTTCTATCCCGTGGAAAAATGAAAAATTTTAGCTCCTTAAAGCAGGATTGATGTATTCAATAAGCATTTCCGTAGATACTTTAAAGTCCTCCACCCATTGTCTATTATGATGATCACAAACCTTTGCGAAAGCATTATCATAGCCATGATGATCGACTCCTCAGTGCGTTGAGAGTTATCTTTCTTTTTCTTTGTCTAGCCAATTATTGAGAGTTAATTTTGACAACACTACTATATACACAAAAATAGAAAACAAGTCACTTTTTTTTTCCTCAAATAACGGCATTACTATGACATGAGTTTATTAGATCAATATAGTGATTTGATAGCATCTCAAATCAGGTTTTGCACATCAAGCTAGTTCGATCTCTCCAATCTCAAGGTAAGCAAGTTATCCTCATTCCTCGTCAAGATGGATGAAATCGAAAGGTGATGAATGATTGAGCCTTTAGAACATTTGCAGCATTGGGAACATCGTGCTACTCCGCTTTATAAAGTTTCAACTTTGACTTGCCCTTTCAAAAACCCAGATGTAGACAAGGCATTAGCCGATAGGGTTTGTCCAATTCGTCCAAGTCCAATGTGGACATGACCTTGTTTAATGATAAACAATCCAAGAATTCTTAATTCCAAGGAGCATGTGATGTCCACCATCATCACCACCACCACATCACCACCATCCCCAATCTTATCAAATTCTCTCATCTCCAAGCCCAATGACATGACCGTTATATCAAATTCTTAATTCCAAAAGGCTCATCTGCCCAAGAACACTGGGAAAAATACATACTGTAATGTAAATCTGTCCAAAAGAAGATCATGTCGAGGGGGATTGATGAGGACAAAACAAAAGACACGATGAATGCATTGCCACTGCCCGGGTCCGGATAAACATCCTGGAGAAAGATTCTGTGTTCCAATCCACTTCCACCACATTTAGCAATTTCAACGGGAGAAGAGAACCAGATCCGGCCTAGGATTTCGGAGAAATTTTGGGGAAGAAGTCGACAGACATGGTTGGACATCCTTGAATAGATCCATTTATTGGTGATTGTGCAGACAGCGGCTGAAGTTTGTTTTCTTTTTAAAATCTTTTTTGAAAAGAGCTATCTCTACAGCTAAAACAACTCCATCAAGTATATCAGTTTGGGGTAATTTTATCAACAAGTGCATCAGTTTAGAATTTTTTGCATTAACCTAAAAGATAAAAGAGGAAAGCGAATATTTCTTTCTGCTAATTTGTTTAGGAAGAGGATTCCCGACGGGCTTTTATTGATAGTTTATTTGAGGTAATCTCTATCTTTCAATTGTTTTCCTATTTCAGGTGACCCTGAAATTATCTTTTTAGCCTACAAGTCTTCTGCCCGGTTTTCTACGGTCTCTCCTCTCTGCTGCGATAGTACAGTCTTTCTGCTGCTTCTCGGATCCCTTCAGCATGGCGGATCTCCCATCGCAAGCGATGAAAGCGTATATCGATAATGAATATCAGCTTGCTTTCGAATTATTCACCCAAGCAATTTCATCAAGCCCTACGAACGGCGAGCTATTCGTCCACCGCGCCCAGACCAATATCCAACTCCGCAACTTCACCGGTGCGCATATTTCCTCTCTATTATTTTCATATGAGGTGTTTGGCATTTTGTTTTCCTCTGTAAGTCATTGAGAAATCGAGCGTAAAGTTGAGACACGAATGGTAACTATTCTATTGCAAAAATCAATTTTTTTTATTGGAAATTTCTATTTCTATATTTTTATAATAATACAAAATTTCTATTTTCGGAATAAAAATTTATTTGATAACGACACAAATTTTTTTTTCCTCTGAGTGGTGACAGGAGGCTGGTGGCAAATGGATTTCCGTTGGTAAATAAATTTATGTTCCAAACTTGTTCCTGAGAATATTAGAAAAAAGAGAAACAAAGTAATTTCATGTTCAGATGGTGTTTTGGTCGCTGCTTTGGAGAGGCTCCAAACGTGATTTGTTATTAGGGAGGTGAAATTCATGATTGTGAGATTTTTGAGATGGCCAGTCGCTCGGTTTGAGATGACCAATAAAGGTTGCTTTGTTTTGCTTTCTCGATGTTGAACTATATTGGCAACGGTAGTATTTATATCATTCGTGGGTGCGGCTAATTCCCCATGAGGTAACTCTATGATTTTCCATGGTAAAAGAGCCCCTGACCAATTCGAAACAAAAATAAATAGAACATAATTCGAAAATCTAGAATTTGAATCGATGTCCTTTCATTGATTTCTCTTAAATTGCATTGATTTTTTCTAAAGATTTCTTTTCAATTGGAATTTGGTTATTCATCATGTACGAGGATCCCCGCTTATAATTTTCTATTTGGTATGCTGCTTGATTTTGGAGAAGACTTGGAACGAAATAAAAGGGGAGAGAAAAAGAGGGACTAAAATTTATGGTTTACCTCGAGTTCGCCCCGAGCGAGCTTGTCCAAGGGAATGCCCATATGGAGGACTAAGACGTAACTTCATATTTTACGTTTTAAATTACTAATCTCCTGGTGTTTTTCCTTGATGCTCTTAGAGGCTGTTGCCGATGCAAGCAGAGCAATCGAGTTAGATCCGTCATTGTTTAGAGCACACTTTCGCATGGGGTTAGTACCACTCAATGCCCACTCTTATCATTTTACACGCATGTGGTGATAGTGATAATAGTTCGTTGAAAGTTGTTATTTTTTAACCAAAATAGGGAGATTGAGGCTTGGTCAAAGTGACAAATCATCCTCACTAAGGTTGATTTCCATAGTCCAAGATGGTCCTCTTTGAAAATGTTCAACACCCGAGACTCCTATTTTTAATTGTGACTATTACAACATTTGATCATGAAATATCGATTGCTTGTTGAACCATACATGGTCAGTGTGGAATAAAAAAAAAGGTATAATCTTATTGAACATTTGGCAAATGTAATTTTTCTATGTTCTGTCTTACAAAGCAATGCATGTAAATTTCAGAGCTGATGTTCTCTCACACACAGCAATGCTTTTTATGAACTCAAAAAGTATCAAACTGCCAAAGCAACATTGGAAGTAGGACTCAAAAAGTATCAAACTGCCAAAGCAACATTGGAAGCAGGATCTTCTCTGGCTCCTATGGATGAAAGATTCACCAATTTAATTAAAAGGTGTGACGAGCAAATTGCAGGTACTAAACCAACTCAATCACTTTAATGGTGAATAAATCTGTATAGGAAATTGACTTTGCTGGTTTCTTGATGTTTTTTACTCTATAAGATACTCAACATGCTTGAGCTAAACTTGCTTCTGGCCGATTAATACAAGCTTGAGTTGAGATCAAACTTGGATTCTTGATAGTGTGATGGTGATGTGTAGATATTTTTCAAAGAGATCATAAACCAATCAATTAATTAGGTCCACGATCTCAAGTTTTTATTATTATTATTTTTGCTTGAGGATTGACATTAGTTTAATTTAGTTTTCGAGCTACTTGACCTTGATGAGAATTTAGATCAATTGCATGACTAAGCTTAGCTCTTTGCATCGAACAGGCCAACTTCTCGCATGATGCACTTTTCATTCATGAGTGTGCATGCTTGTACTGATGTTTGTGGATGAAATTGTGGAAATCAAATTCTATCTTAATAATCAATTGCTCTTTGGAATTGTTTTAGAGATACATGGTGAGATACTCAACCCACCACTTGCAAAGCCCTCAACTTAGGCGGTGGAACCCGTGGAAGGTGGTCGGGAAAGTAGTCAGATTGAGAATGAGGTTCCCAATCAAACTTTTTGCACTTTATGCTTTACATCAAAAAAATTATGTTAAGGTAGAGGGAGGGATCTCCTCTTGAAGATGGGAGTGATAGGTTCTTGGTCCTTTCTAACTTTATGCGAGGGGTCTTGCCCTTCTACATTGTGGCTGCTTCCATTCTAGTTTCATGAATTATGTTATCTATTGCATCTGAATCCTGTAGAAATACCTTCCCAATAGGAAAGCCCCCTTGTTGGTAATGCATGTAGTGCTGTTAATGAAGTTGCTGGTTCTCATTTCAAATTGAGAAGCAATAGAACTCTTACTTTTGGTCTTGATCTCTACTCTTTTGTGTTTGCAATTTACTTTTGGTCTTGATCTCTACTCTTTCGTGTTTGCTGTTGTTTGCAAACATGACTGACGGAACAATGCTGTCTCATGTTGGGATGTTATCCAAGTTCGTTAAAGATCTATACAAAAATCATCTTCACAAATATAAGTGGGTGATACGTGTAGCTTCTTATTCTTTATAATTTCGTGATTTCGAATGATACTTTATGATTTGATTTCTCATGACAAAGCTCACCCTCGCCCAACATTGCAACGATGAGGGTAAGGCCTTGTCGGGGGTGGGCGAGGCTCACCCTCGCCAGTGTTAGAGGGGGCGAGCCTCCTTAGTGGCCGGCAAGGTTGACCTCGCCTACCCTAGCCTTTGGCCATTTCGAGCAACTGCCAAATGAAGAAAGAAAGAAAAAACAAAATAAATAAAAAAGGAGAAAAATTTAGAACTGATATATTGAGTTCTATTGCAATATAGAACTCCATCATGTTGTTGACGACCCTCTCTCCCAAAAGAAACCCTCCCTCAAAGAAATTTCATCTGCAACCTCTCTAAAAAAATCTTCACCTGCTTTGCTCTTTTTTCTTCTTTTCTTGGCCTTGGTTTCATATTTTTTTCTTTTCTGATCTTTTACCCACCTCGTTTGGTGTCTTTTGCTAATTATTGTTGCTTTTATTCCCTCGTCATGGCGAATAAATCTACTTGTGACTAAAAATTTGATGAAAACATCATCACTAGTCTAGCCGGTAGGATGCTTGGGATGTAGGGGTGAGCAAAACAGACCGACCGAATTAAAACTACCTGAATTAGACCATACATCCAGTTTTAGGTAGTTCCCGGAGGCACCAGTCTTGTTCTTGGTTCCATAAAATTGGAATCGGGGTTCCCAATTCCCTGGGGAGGGGAGCATTGCAAATGTATTATTTTGTTTTCTAGGTTAAGTTTTGTTTTGCTCATTTGAGATTTACTTTATTTGGAAACTTTGTAAGCTCCTCTCATGTTAGATTATGACAAATAAATGAAATTTTATTTCGACCAAAACAAAACTTTTTCTTCCTACATTGTAACTAGGGGCATGCAAAAGAGCTGAGATCCACCTAAAACAGGACCGAACCAACCTAGATTTGACTATTACCGATTCAAATTTACTGAAACAAATGAGTACTAATTCAGTCCCAATTTTAGTCATGAAGCCATCCACCATCCACCTGATCAAATTCGTATGCACATACGTATATACTTTTTTTTTTTAAATTCCAGCTCAAAAAATTGCTTTTGCCATTTACCCTATCGTCCTACTCGCGTCTGTCGGGAAGAAAGTGACGAAGATGGTGCGGGCCGTGGTGGAGTCAATGCTGGAGACATGCAGAGATGGCGGACGATTACTTGTCCAAGAAGAGGGCCAAGAACATTTTGGTTGTCGTATCTCTGACTAGGAGGGAGGCACCTCAGTCACTTTAAGTTTGGTCCAAAAGGAGGTGGCACGATAGAAACTGTCACATCCCAAATCTATCATTTCACAGTGACAAGCTTTCAGGGGACAATCTCCCGCCACTTGAAAAAGAAGGAAAATGGTGCACTGACAAAGAAACGGGGAAAACTAATCTGTATGGAGTAGGATGAGCGGGACATCAAGTATGAAGCTAAGGTCGCAATTGAGAACCTTCAATCTTTTAAAGCCCATCAGATGTAAGTCAATGCACTCCCCATACTTTCAATTCACAGTTTTCTCTAACATATGGGAAGAAAAAGAACTAAGAAACAAAACTTTCGCAGGCTGTTGCTTCTTGGCAGTTTTATGGAGGTATAAAGTTTACTCATTTGCAGAGAGTAAACTGTCCTGGTGACATTGGAGGCACAGAGACAATGCAAACCATGTTTCTCTCCAACTAGCGAGTGCAGAGAACTGCAAATTAACAGAAGGGAAATCTATGAAGACAACAAACCTTGAGAGGACCGAAGACGTGACCTACCGGATTAGAATCTCCAGGCTTACGGAGCGAGCCCGAGAACTCCGGTGCAGCCCTGAAGCCGTTCATCTGCATCATCCCAAATCATTCATGAAGAATCAAAAACCATAGAAAACCGAAAGCCATAAGACAGGACATTTGTGTGTTTGATCACATACCCAGCTGGGTTCATTACCGGATGGACCATCCCATCTAATATGTGCAACGTGCTTAACATCAGTCAGGTACCCAATTTCCATTTCGCGGTCCTTCAGGACTACAGAACGAATATTCTCCATTTTCACATGATCAGTCACGAAGCATCAATTCACCCATTTGATCAACTATATGTGACAACACAAGCGCAAAAAACCGCAAAGTGAAAATGCATCCATTTTTCCTCAACTCAAACACAATCATGCTTGCTCCACAAAAGGAAGAAAAGGGGGGCATGACTCGCCAGAGATTTGGGAGATGTACTTCAAGCCCTTGTAGGTTCCTTGGATCGTCATTGTCATGATAGATGTAACTCCACCCCTCCAAAACAAGCAGCCCCTAAAAATCTTCGACAAGTCTGGTCGAAAAAGGGATGATTTTTTCCTCCTTCGTTCGCTTAAAATTGCACAGTATAATCGAATGAAATTGCATGAATGAATCACGCGTTCTTTACCTTTATGCAAGAACGAAATTTGAATCGGTTTAAAGGAACATCTTCACGTTTCTCTCTCTCCTTCCATTACTCTGCCCATGAAGGCTCCATCCTCCATTCAGTCACAAGTGGTCTTCGCCAATGGCAAAATCTTGCGTACCCTCTTCTCAAATAAGCGGCTCAGCGTGCAAATGCCGGAATCTCTGTACTTTGCTGTCATAAAGAGGAAGGTGATGAGTGTGACGGATGAAGGATGATTCTTGGTTCTGGGTTTTCTTCTAATTTCAAAAGAAAGAAAGATAAGAGTTGGAAAAACAGGGGAGGAAGAAAGGAGAGGGGAGAGGAGAGGAGAGGAGAGGAAGGAGATGGATAGGAGAGAAACAAGACAGAACAACCATGAATAACTTCCAAATCAGAGGTGGTTGTACAGAGACTGAAACCAACGTTGTATCAAACTTTAATTTAGACTGCTTTCATGATATTTTTCATTTATGGTATGGTAAGACTCTTGTTCCCATCTGTTCTTGACGGTACACAAGACAATATGGTCATTTTGTAAATCAATTTTGGTACGAATCGATATAGACCAAGAAAGTCGTATGATGGAAATTGACTCAACAAGTAAAGACGCATGTGTAGGGATGACGGTATTTGTAAAAGTAGATTCCCCAATATAAATACGATGTGTAATAATTACTATATCCAATTATCTTATAACTTGATAACTTGAATAGTTTGAGTCAAATTAGGTGCAACTAAATATTGTCATGGACATAGGGATTTAAGCTAGCTCGATAATAAAGTAATGGAAAATTTACTAAGTGTTATCACAAATAATTATATACTCATCAAAGAAAAACCAAAAGTTGTGAGGAAAATTACACGAAATATCCAATGTGAGTTAGTATTTTTAAGACGACAAATCATTCTACCTACCCAGAAATTTGCATTCCTATTCACTCATTTTATATAGTTTTCTCTTTATTCATTGTAACCCATGCCAACTTGTCCCATTTGGATCGATTAGCATAGAGAAAACAACCTTTTTGAATAATTAATGTGATACTTAAAAAGTGTCCTCAAGCACAACTTAATAAAGTCAGACATTATGAGGGAGACATCTATTAGGTGTCATTGCACTGTTTTCATAATTTTTATGAATGTGAACTGAAATTTGCTGGAAGCATAAGCTCAAATCCACATCAAACTTCATGAACCGTACGGTACATTGAAATCTCCAAATGTTCCAACTTATTGGAATCACTACAAGAGTTACAAAAACTCCCCAAAGAGAAAGGACCAAAAACTCATTTTCACAACCCGTCAGTGTAAGCCACCCTAGTGGACCTCGACCAGGACCCTCCCTGGATCAGCTCGGCCATGGTGAACTTCGCCTCCGCCGCACTGGTGATGACACGATAACCCAGCATCTTCACCTGCTTGCTAGTTCCCACGCCCGGTCCCCTGTTCGCGTTCTCCCTTAGTACAGGGTCATGAGGGCGAAGTCGCCCTTCCACGCTCCCTGCTGGATCAATGTGATCACCTATGTCTCATTGCATCACCAGTGGCTGGCCCAGGTACGACTTGCTTGACGGGCTTCAGATCAGAGCTCGCGATCACACCACTGCTCTGGATCGAGATCCCTGTGTTCTGCTATTGGTTGTTCCGACCCTGGGCCGTGACCATGTTGGACTGACTTCTCATGGGCTTCCGGCCACGAGCTTGCAGTTCTGCAGCACAACTGCAGAGCTGCCGAAGATGGAGTCCACTGTGCCCGTGATGTAGCAGTCTCAGTAGAAGTGGCGATTGGCATGAGTTTAGAGGGTGTCTTGTAGGCGTCGATGCGGCACCAATTGATGACCATCTATCCACGCTGACACAGAGTGCAACCGCCTGGTGTTTCTGGGGCCCGGCTGTGTTCTGGAAACATATGTCTTGGGCGATGAATCCATCACCATTCACAGCTGCATTCAGACATTTTATGGATTATGTAGAGTAAAAACTGTACTTCTTTGGTCATGCTCATCAGTTCTTATTTTAAAGTTTCCATTGGTATTAACCATCAAAGATATGAGATGAGATTGGTCCTCACCAACGGTTGCGGAATTGAATGCCATTGCACCATCAACGAAGTTGAGGCTGCCAGTGATCACTCTCGGAATCCATGCCATTGCCAATGACCATGATGTCTTCATCTTTGCCACCTCCACGTAATAACGTACCGGGTCTTTGGCTTTGTTAGGAGCATCCGCAATCTCCTCTTGCACTGTCTTGTACTTCCCACCTCCATCCTTTGCCACCACTACATCGGCCTTAACAGCATTGCCATAGATTGCAGAAGACAATGATCTTTTCCCGTGACCAAGATGGGAAATTGCTGATCAAGGATTCCAAGACCTCCGATTTTCTTCCTTTAGGAGATGACGTAGAAAAACATGGTCAACAAAGTTCTTGCCCTGGATATCAAGTTGCTGAGAATAGTCTCGATCGAAGCTTTAGCAGATCACGAGCCTCCAAAACCATCCAAGCTGATGATGTAATTTGTGAGTGAACTGCTCATCCATGTATGGACATCTGCAGATAATTGAGGATAAAAAGCTTCGTATTGAGTTGATTCAAATCTAGTAAGTTATACATCCATATTTCCACAGACGTTTCCATCAACTCCACTCAATCAGCCAAAGCCACTTCTTCTCTAGGATCGTTCCCCTGGTGGCTCACATCCTTGGAAGCATCTATAGCATTTTCCATGCAGATCACCATATTTTTTGCATACACTTGGGGCAACTTATTGCAGCTTTGAACGAGGCTGCATCATAGGGGACAACTTATAAACCATGGCTCAGCATTGAGCCTGATCTTGGGCCTTGCCACAGATATGCATAAGAGGGGCATTAGCAAAATTGCTGGTCTTTGATAAAGTGGTCTGTGATTTTGGCAGATGAGAGAATCAAGAGACTTCAGTTCCTAGAGGTTTGTGTGTTTAGCAATGGCTGAGTGGTGATTGCCATAGCTTGTTGAGTTGAGCTCTCTTCACTCTCTACTGTGTACTATGTCAATGTACAGTCCTTACATATGGAGAAGATGATACCGACATGATTGAGAATTCCTGATTTTCTTTTTTCAATGAGTATTGTTTATTTTTCCAGTTTGAGAATTACAAATTATTAAAAACATTGCCACGTTTGGCCATTCAATTCTTAAAAAGTGGCACATTTTTTCCTGATAGTGTAACTGGAAGAGTATAAGATGAAATAAGAAAAGCTCCAGCCTTGATTTGGACTCTCTAGGTCAAGAAGATATTTTGTAGAATTACAGTGAGAAATAAAATCATTTACGGGATACAACATTCAAAAGTTTTGCATACTTCAAATTACAGTTGTAGGATGATTAAATCTTTTTTTACTTAAAATACCATATAGAATTTTATACTGTGCAATGATGCTTATTATCTTTTTGTAACCAAGAGCACCAAATAAGATCTACTATGATGTTAATACCATAAACCCTTTTTTGTTATCAAATTTGTACCGGTGTGACAAACACACTATCGGTCATCGTTTTGCTTGGGACCACTCTTAAAATTCTATTACGTGTGGACGATGACAGACAAACAGAACTGACCTGGATAAAATGCAGTTTTCGTGAAGCCAAAACGATGTTATATGAACCATACAGTACGATAAGATCTCCAAACATTCCAGACTATTGAATTCACAACACAACCTACGGGAACTCCCCTTAAACGAAAGGACCAAAACTCATTTTTCACAGCCCTTCAGTGTAAGACACTCCAGTGGACTTCAACCAAGTCCCTCCCTGAATCAGCTCAGCCACGGTAAACTTCTTCGCCTCCGCTGCACTGGTGATGACATGGTAACCTGGCCACTTCACCCGCTTGCTCGTTCCGGCACCTGGTCCCTTGTTCATGTACTCCCCGTAGTACAGAGTCTTGAGGGCGAAATCGCCACTCCACACTGACCACCCTGTGGGATCAATGTGATCGCTGATGTTTGATTGCATCACCACAGTCCTAGAGTACTCCTTCCAAGGCCGGCCCAGATAGGACTTGATGGAGCCCTTGACGGGCTTGAGATCAGAGCTTGCAATCACGTCACAGCGCTGGATCGAGATCCCAGTGTTCTGATTTCTGTCGGTCCGGCCCTGGGCTGTGACCATGTTGGACTGGCCGCTCATGGGCTTCCTCGCCACGAGCTTGCAGTTCTGGAACACGACACCCGCGTTGCCAAAAATGAAGTCTACCGTGCCCACGATATAGCAATCTCTGTAGAACTGACGGTTGGTGTGAGTGTAGAGGGTGTCTTGGTAGGCGTCGATGCGGCACCGGTTGATGACTGACTTGTCTGCGCTGACACGGAGCGCGACTGCCTGGTGTTTCTGTGGCCCAGCAGTGTTCTTGAACCATATGTCCTGGGCGATGAATCCATCACCATTCACAGCTGCAGTTGAACATTTTACAGATCGATCATGGTCATCACTCCCTATTTCAAAGGTTCCCTAGTTGATAACCATCAAAGATATGAGATGACATTAGTCCTTACCAACAGTTGCGGAATTGAACGTCGATGCACCGTCAATGACGTTGAGGCTGCCAGTGATCACAGTCGACTTTATGCCATCGCCAACAAGCATGATGTTTGTCTTCGTCTTGGCCACCTCCACATTCTCCTTGTATGTGCCTTTCTTCACATGAATAACGTACCGGGTCTGGGACTTGCTAGGAGCAGCCGCGATGGCCTCTTTCACTGTCTTGTACTTCCCACTTCCGTCCTTCGCCACCACCACATCGGCATTAACAGCATTCACTGGAGATTCCAGAAGACGACGATCTTTTCCCATGACCCACGATGGGAAATCGCCAATCAAGGACTCCAGGACATCTGGTTTTCGTCCGTTAGGAGATGAAATAGAAACAAACATGGCTAGAGAAGTTCTTGCCCTTGATATCAAGTCACCGGCAATAGGCTCGATCAAAGATTTAGCCGACGACGAGTCTTCAAAACCGTCCAAGCAGGTGATGTAATTTGTGAGTGAACTGCTCAGCCATGTATGGACATCTGCAGATGACTGAGGAGAGGAGAGAAAAAGTTTTGGATTGAGTTTATTCAAATCTAGGAAAGTATTCATCTAGATATCTCTAAGACTCAAATAATTACCTTCTCCTTCTGTTCTCGAAGACTCCTTGCGGAGTTTTCCAATCTAACCAGAGACATTTCCATCAACTCCACGCAATCAGCCAAAGCCACATCTTCTCTCGGATCATTCACCCGGCGACGAACGTCCTTCACGGCCTCTACAGCATTTCCTGTGCGGATTGCCGCCTTTCTCACAAACGCCTGGAGCAACTTGTCATCGCTCATGAGCGAGGCCGCGCCGTAGGGGACGATTTCCGAGACCAGGGCTCGGCATCGAGCCTGGTCTTGGGCCTCACTGCAGATACGCGCAAGAGGGGCATTAGCGAAATCGCTGGTCTTGATCAAGTGGTCTGTGATCAGGGCGAATGAGAAGATGATTGCAATCAAGGAGAGAATCAGGCAGAAACTTCTGTGATGAGAGGCTTGTGTGTTCAGCAATGGCTGAGTGTTGATAGCCATTCTGAGAAGTGAGCTTAGGCTTCTTGAATTGAGCTTGTCTTTACTCTCTACTTGTGTACCATATATATATTATAAAATTCCTGATTTTCTTTCCAATGGATATTTTTTTTTATTTTACAATTTTCGGTAGAAAAAGTTAAAAGTGGAAATTGAGATGACTGAGTTTTACATCATATATTGGTGCCTGCGCTTAAAGAATTGCAAATTGTTCAACTTTACCACGTTTTGGCCATTCATTGCTTAAAGAGTCAGACGTTGTTTCTTTATTGGTGGCACAGGAAGAGGATGACATACACTGAGCAAAGCTCCTGCCCGGTTTGAACTCTCTAGGTCAAGAAAATGTTGTGTAGGATCATAGTGAAGATATCAAATCGTTCACGGGATCCGAATTCCAAAGTTTTTGTTTGATGAAATTGTGGAGTTGTGGGATGGTTAAATCCTTTTCTTTTTCTTTATAGCGATGCTGGTAGACTTCAAATAAATGGCAAAAGTATTGTTAAAATTCAACGTGAGCACCCAGTCCAATTTCATTCAAGAACCAAACCGAACCGATCTTACCAGACTGATTCCAAGCTGGTTCACACAAAGGTTGGTTGGTTACCCGTTAAAAGAGTTGGGAACCGGACTTAACTGGTTTGGTTCCTAATTCTATATCGAGAATTGTCAGTTCTCGCGCAAAACCGATTTTGAATAGGGATCGGGCATCCTATATCAAGCACTATTGCACCTATGTTGATTTCTGATCTATACTTGCAGTTGTTCTTTTCAAGTAAAACCTATCTTGAACCAATTTAAACCAACCCAAGATTTCTTACATATAATACACTTTTCTATCTTCTTACATTGAAGTAATTTACTTGATTTTATGTTTATTTTATGGAAAATTTTTACATTATAAGTACAAAATAAATATGCTTGAATAAAAAATGGATTAAAAAAGAAAAAAGTAAGCCGATTGCAAGGTCGACCGATTTGGTTTTTGGACCAAAATTTGGAAACCGACTCTAGCAAGGAAGGTTTCAAATATTTTAGTTTGGAATCTACCTACCCCAAATCTATTGATTCTCGTTCAAAGCATATTTGAAGTTTAGTCCCTCACCGAGTTCTTATTTGATTCATTAATCCTTGCTTTATATTTAGGACACATTATTTGGATACTTGGTCCCAAGTACAATCTTATATAGCTTTGTCTAAAATCTCATATAGATCTCGACATTCCATGGACACAAAATACCTAGAGATTATTCCTTCTTTTAGGAGAAGATAAATATATAAGAGGAAGTTGGGGGCTAAAGCATGTGGATATTAGCAGGTTAAAATAAAAAAACACAAACGATACGGCTTCTAGTAATCTCGCAAAGTACCTTGCTTCTCGGTGAGGGAACCTATGTTTAGTCTCTCGATGAGTTCTTATTTGATTCGTTAACCCTTGCTTTTTATTTAGGATACATCAATTTGGGTACTTTTTTTCCGTGGAAAATTGAAAACTTTAGCTCCTTAAAGCAGGATATTCAATAATCGACTCCACTAAGTATATCCGTAGATGCTTTAAAGTGCTCCCTTCGTTGTCTATCATAATGATGGCAAACCTTTGCAAAAGCATTATAGTAATAATGATAATCGACTCCCCAGTGCATTTAGAGTTATCTTTCTTTTTCTTTTGTCTTGTCGGTCATTGACAGTTAATTTCAATAATACCACTATATACACAAAAATAGAAAACAAGTCACTTTTTGTTTTCCTTAGACAATGCCCTAACCTCATAGTAAATATACACAGCATTACCGTGACCTGAGTTTGTCCGATCGATATAGTTTGATAGCATCTTAAGTCAGGATTTGGACGTCGAGAGCTAGATCGATCTTTTGATTCTAGTATAAGCAAGTTATTCTCATTTTTTGTCGGGATTGACAAAATTGAAAGGTGATAAATGATGAGCCTTTAGAACATTTGCAGCATCGGGAACATCTTCCTAGTCCACTTTATAAAGTTGCAACTTTGATTGGCCCTTTCAAAAACCCAGATATTAATAAAGCATTAGTCGATAGGGTTCGTCCAATTCGTCCAATTCGTCCAAGTCCAATGTGGACACGACCTTGTTTAATGATAGACAGTCCAAGAATTATTAAATCCAAGGAGCATGTGGTGTCGACCACCACCACCACCGCATCTTACCAACTCTCATCTGCCCACTAACGTTGTACCAAATTCTCCAAAAGGCTACAGAACACGTGGAAAAAAATCATACTATAATGTGAATCTGTCTAAAGGAAGCACATGTCAAGGGGAATTGATGAGGACAAAACAGAAGACACAATGAATGCATCGGCACTATCTGGCTCCGGATAAACATCCTGGAGAAAAAGATTCTGTGGTTCAATCCACCACCGCCACATATAGCAAATTCACAGGGGGAGAACTCGATCCGGCCTTAAATTTCGGAGAAATTTCGTGGGGAGAAGTCGACAGACATGGGTCGACATCCTTGAATAGATCCATTTCTTGGTGACTGCAGATAGCGGCTGAAGTTTTGCCTTTTTTCAAAAGAGCTATCTCTTCAAGCTAGAACAACACCATCGCTCATCGGGTGAATGAGACTTGGGTATCATCGAGTTGGGAAGAAACCGGAAAGGCCTGTGAATTTGGCAAATTTTCCCTTTTTATTTCCTTTTTCATCCTCTATTTTTTTTTTTTTAAACAAAAGTGGGTCCCACTGCTTTTTTTTTTTCTTTTCGTCAAACAACACTCCATTTTAGTCAAAAAGATTTGAATATTACATATACCCACAAAAAGGAGCATTTTTTTCTCGAGTTTTCGCTAGATTTTTCTTCATTATTTTCATTCTCACTTAGTAGCAAAGGTGCCAAATTGTATGTACAATATTACGTTTTCTTGAGGAAATTTGAGTAAGCTAAGCATATTGTGTTAGACAAAAATTGAGCGATTCTAATCATGTTTTGAAGGACCGATTCAAGCATAAATTAGAATCATATGCAGAAAATAAGATCAAAAATATATCTGACCTCTAATTATTGTTTGAGTTTGCATTCATCAAAAATCCATGGAAATTTTATGACAAACCGAAGCGATTATAGGCGCACTCTACTATTCAAATCCCCTCGCGTATTGATGGTATATTTCCGAATAAGAGAGTTTGTGTTAGATCTTGTGATGCCCTTCATGTAAATGAACAATCGTTCTTTCTAAACCACCTCTCATTAAGGCAATTACCAAATGGGTAGTTGTCACTTGGAAGGGTATGAACATAAAATCGTATGGTGGAATAACCGTTTCTCAAAAGTAAAAATGTGGTCAATATTAATGAATAAGATTTGCTCAGTGACCACTCTTCTCACATGGAAAGAGAGAGGTGAAGAGTTCAAATTCCTTACTTTCTCAAGGGAGTTGGAGTGAGGACGATTTAGGTTTAGATATAGATTTCAACTCCCACACCTTACAAGGATACAGAGTAAAAATCTGAGAATAAAAGTTAGAAAATGAGTAAAATAGAACCGATCATAAAAAAATTATTTTAAAAACTTTTTTACTAAAATATGGGATCACGTTATAGATAACATATTGAGATATTGAGATTGCAATATAAAATTGATATATTGAGTTCTATGGCAAATTATAGGGGAGTTATATTTCACACTGAAAAACTCTATCGCGTTGTGACAACAGTTTCTCTCCCAAAAAAACACTTCCTCAAAGAAACTTTGTCTGCAGCCTCTCAAAAAAACACTTGTTTTCTTATTCTTTTTCTTTTCTAGGCCTTGTTTTCATATTTTTCTCTCTCAATCTAATCTAAAGTCTTATCCCACCTTGTTTGACGTCTTTTGCTCATTGTTGCTACTTTTCTTTTCTCATTGTGGTGAATAAATTTGATTGTAGATAAAAATTTTGTGAAAACACAGTCACTTGTCAAGCCGGTAAAGTGCTTGGGATGTATGGATGAGCAATTGACCAAATCAAGAACTACCTGAACCAAGCGGTTTTAGGCAATTTATGAAGGCATCAATCTAGTTCTTGGTTCCATAAAATTGGAATTGATGATTTTTGGCTAGGTTCCCATTTTGGGGGAGCTAGACCAATCCCATTATTTTTATTTTTATATCTTAAGATGTACACGTGAACCTAATCGATCATTACTGTGAGTCCTCCACGTCTCTTCAAGCTCCTCATGCACAAGCCTCCTCACTCTGAGTCCTCTTCTCTCTACCTCGATTCTCTCACTCCGTAATTCAGCAGTTGAGCAGCTCATCACACGCACACCTCCTCTCTTTGAATCTTCCAACGGCCAAATTGATCGCTTTTCGCAACCTCTTCTTATCAACCCTTTTTGCCTCATCTTTCCCCCTTGCAAGCTCTTTCCTTTTCTTCTTGGGTCCTTTTCCTTCTTCGTTCCTCTGCGAAGCTTAATGGGCAATTCTTGTCTGCATTTCTTGGATTTCTCGGATTCTCAGAGGAGTCGAGCATCATGGGTGTTAGTGTTTTCCTCTGTATTGGCGATTATGTCAGCTTTGTATGCACAAACCCATCCATCTGTATAGCGCAAGAGGCCATAAGAGATCACTTGTATGACTCATCTTTCTTCATGAGGCTTTGCACATTGAACAAAATGGACAAGCAAGGTGGTGGAGATTTGACATCCAATACAGAGCCATGTACCTTGAATAGAGGTCTTTTCTACGAAAAGTTTAGAATTGCCCTAGGCAATTGTTTGGTATTGGTTCCATCGGACTGCCCAAAGACTAGACTAGATCGGATAGTCCAGTTCCAAGCACCTGTGGTCTGATCCCGATTTTAGAAAGTGGGAATTGGTCCCTCTAGTCCAATTCATGGTGCCTAGGTAGAACCATATTGTACTAGTAACCAATCACCCCTATTAAAATATAGTTCTACTACTTCTCCGAGATTCGGCAGAAGCTGTTCTCTCCTTATTTAAGTATAAATCTAAATTTGGGAGTTTTTCTTTCTATCTAAATCTAGATCTATGAGCTTTTTAAAAGTGTTCGATTTGTAGTGGTTCAACAAGTTGTTATTTCCTATGGTGATGGTGTTGAAGACACCAAACTAAGGTGCACAATGCAAGTTGTAGTTTACGGGGGTGCATCGCGGATAGAGATGTGCAATGAGAACCACTAGAACCAGGAATTGGCAAGACTAAACCGAACCGACTAGTTTTGAGTAGTTTCCAAGGAAATCATTTCAGTTCCAAATTCCAAAGTAGGAACCAGACCAACTAGACTTAACTGATTTATTTATTTTTGAATCAATTAAAGATAAGTGGTGTTATGTAAACCCAGATGAAAATGAATTGCCGGACGCGGCAAGGTCTGCCTCTCAAGACTCGTGCAGCCGCGCCCCTTTCCCTCTCACCCCTCGGCCTCCTGACTGTTCCCACTGCAGCGTCGTGTACTCCCACTGGCTACGACGCTTCCCTCGCTCAACTGTCGATGCCAATGAGTTCACGCTCCTTGCGATCAATTCTTGATGAACGGCTGCAACTCCCAAACGTCCTCAAGCCTTCACCGCCACTTCCAACTCTAGCCGTTGCTTTTCCAAGACAGATGCAGCCAACCAACAAGCTTCCCTGCTTCGCTTCGACACTCCAGTCGTCATCTAGTAGGCCCTGCCGCCCAATGCCGGTGATTTCTTGACCAGCACCTCTAGATCCAACTTCAAGCTACCAGCTGCGACCTACAACGCCGGTGGACTTCCAGCCTCGAGCAGCAGCCAGCAAGTTCCAGCACTACTTCAATCAGGACTAGCACCTCACCACACGCCTGACTTACACCAGCAACTTTACAGTACCTCCGAACTCCTCGTTGTGGTGATCAATGACTTTCTACGACTTTTCAAGCATGTTCCAGATTTCCCAGCTAATTTCATTCAAATCCAATTCAAATCGAACGAGCAAAGGCGATTTATTGTAAATCCACTAGTTCCATTGGACCCCTTAGGAATTGAACCGAACTGATCCCAAAACTAGGTGGTCCAATTCCCTGTTCCAATTTTTGGGAACAGGTCCTCTCGGTTCAAAAGGATCGGTTCCTGATTCTTGGATGAGACCAAACCGAATAGAAAATCGATCACCCCTCATTGATGGTGCCAATGACCACCACCGATAGTTTTTGGATGTTGTGACAAATCTAATCTTTTGGGACGAGAACATACTTATAATTGAGAGTATACAAATTCTGTTATTTAGGTTTGCTTTGCACTTTTAAGATTTGCTTTGTTTGGAAACTTTTTATGTTCCTCTAATATTTGGTTATGACAAATGAATGAAATTTTATTTCAATAAAAAATTTATCGTGTTACTTTGCAAACGATTCTTGATATAAGTAGGAATATATAAAGGAATAAGGAACTGCCCAGAACTGGACTGGATAAGTCCAGAACCGGCGATTCCCAATTCCAATTTACTAGAACTAGTAAGTACCAATCCAACTCCCAGCAAAAATGAAACCACCCATTCACCTACCCGAATCGAACTGATATACACATATATAATTATAAATATATTTCCAGCTCATAAAAATGCTTTTGCCATTTACCCTATAGTCTTACGTCTCGCGTGAAGAAAGTGGCGAAGATGGTGCGGGCGGTGGAGTCAATGCTGGCGTCTCACTTCGGTGGAGGAATTTTAGTGGTGATGGACGAGCTCTTCAAGAGATATGCAGAGACGGTGGACGATCACTTGTCCAAGAACAGGCCTAGAACATTTTGGTGGTCGTTTCCTTGACTAGAGGGAGGCACCTCAGTCACTTTACGTTTGGTCCATTAAATTTAAGGAGGTAACACGATTTGGTCCAACCCAACTTTGAATAGGAGAATACATCTCATCGGTGTAAACATGAAATTTTATACATGCGGCCTTAACTAGCTTTTATTTGAAAATTATAATTACTCGTTATCCAGAAAATCTATGGCTCGTGAAATTTTATACAAGCAACCTTAACTACCTTTGGTTTGAAAATTATAACTACTCATTATCTAGAAAATCCATGGTACATAAAGCTACTCATGTAAACTTTGTTTTGTATATATGGTGTGGAATGTAATCACCCATGCTTCCTATTGTTTTCCAAACCAAATTAGCTAGAGATTGTTTAGTTTTGCATTAAATCGAACCATGTAGAACAGTGCACTTCCATGGGACCGGTTCCATGGATCCACTTAGGATAGAACCAACATGTGGTTCCCAAATCCAATTTTTTGGAACCTATCCTGAGTGTGTAGCTCCCAATTCTAGGATGGGAACCGTCCACCTAGATGGTGCTCGCCCCTATATATAACTAGCATCTTTCATCATTGGATGCAAACTTCCTTATCTTCCTATGCAGAGTTCTTCAAATGCAGGCATGCTCAGATCTGTTGATTTTGTTGTGAGCCCTTGCGACAACGCATATGGCAGATCTAGCCTAGATCACATTAGTTAGATAAAGCTTCAGCAAAGGTAGATCTTTTCAAAGGCATTCACTAATCTGTACGGCAACTATGCATTTACTTGCCATCATAACTAGACTAATTGAAATGTGTATCAAATTACATGAGCCACATTTGTTTTTATGTGAGTTCAGCTTTTGGGAATGAACTGACATGAAAGCAAAGGAGACCTTAGAAGCTGATGACAGCATTGCATGTACCAGGATTTAACTTCCAAAGTTTCTCTCCAACCTCTCCAATCGCATACTGAACCTCTCTTACTCATTTCAGGGTGGAGAAACAGAGAAAGTAGAGGCGTGTGCATAGGACATCAGACCCTAGTATCTCTACTACCGGAGCAGGAAACAAGCATGTTCCAGAGAAGCTAGTCCAACGAGAAACGTCAAGGGCAATCGTATCCATCAAAACAGATTCTGGAAGATAACTGCAGTCAACTTATGACTCGTTTACATTAATCTGAACAAGCACTCAACAGAAAACCAAAAAAGATCGGTAAACTTCAGGACCCCCTCCCTCCCTCCCTCCCTCCCTATTTTTGTAAAGTTGCCTCTAATATCATAGCAATTTTTGGCTCCTATTATAAACTTATGTTAGCATTCCTGCATCTGCCAAACCTCCATCCGACCTATTGATCCACTTGAGATTCTGCTGCCATTGTCATGACATTCTGACA
Organism: Corymbia maculata; assembly: GCA_014182735.1. Taxonomy (NCBI): domain Eukaryota; kingdom Viridiplantae; phylum Streptophyta; class Magnoliopsida; order Myrtales; family Myrtaceae; genus Corymbia; species Corymbia maculata. The sequence goes on along the minus strand of CM024686.1, from coordinate 38,270,128 downwards.
CCATTAGCATTTCTGTCCTAAGCACATCTTCACCATCTCATGCAGGCATTTCTTTGTTCAAGAACCAAAGTGGTCAGTTGATTCCCAAAGGAATTTAAGATCCAACTCCATTCAGTGCTCAAGAGAACGACCAATAAGTTTTATTGGATCCCCTAAGATCATATACTTGATGGTATGCACTATGCATCCATCTTTCTATAACAGTTTATAACTAAAAAAGTTAATGACATTTTGCTTCTATTCCAGGTAGAATTCGTGCATGTCTATGGCAACCTAGCATAGCTTGGTCATTACATGGAGAGGAGACGTCCTCACAGCATTGAACATCAAGCTATGAGATTTGCATAGTCATCTACTATTCTAATCAAAGCCAAAAACTCTCAAAATGGTGAATGTATACTTTCAGATCAACAAACAATGTTTCTGTGCAACTAGGAAACAGACACCAATGAGGATACAGTAAATCCATCTGGCTTGGAAGGAAACCACTAATTCAGGAGCAAAAGGTAGACAGTCCATGGGTAAACATGCTACTACCCACCATCCAACATTTTTATACATTGATGGCAACAAGAACTATGGACAGTACAAGGAGCACCAAGGACTTTTAATTAAGCAGATAGAAAATAACATGCCAATTCGAAAGGACAGAGTATAAATAATAAGAATGAAATCGGATACAAAAATTACAGAAAAAAGCATGCAAGCATGATGGATGAAAGGGGGGACTGCATCTGGAGTCATCAAACCATCACCCATTAAAATCAAACTGAGAGAAGACACAGCAGGGTTGCAACAAGAGCAGCTAAGTTACATGGATAAGAATGACATTGTTTGTATATGATATGAGGGCAATGGAGCTGATAACGTTTGGGCAGCTGTCTAGATATCCAGGAAACAGACACCAATAAAGATTCAGTAAATCCATCTGACTTGGAAGGAAACCACTAATGCAGGAGCAAAAGATAGACAGTCCACGGGTAAACATACTACCACCCACTATCCAACCTTTTTATAAATTGATGACAACAAGAACTACGGAGGGTACAAGGAGCACCAAGGACTTTTAATTAAGTAGATTGAAAATAACATGCCAATTGGAAAGGACAGAGCATAAATAAAATAAGAATGAAATCGTATACAAAAATTACAGCAAAAAGCATGCAAGCATGGTGGATGAAAGTGGGGACTGCATCATATCAAGCTCAAGAGAAGACACAGCAGGGTTGCAACAAGAGCAGCTAAGTTACATGGATAAGAATGACATTGTCTGTCACAAATCAAAGTGTATATGATATGAGGGCACTGAAGCTGATAATGTCAGGGCAGCTGTCCAGATATCCAGGAATGGATGGAGTTAGGGAAAAGTCATCAATGGAAAAATTAGATATGCCCACTAAAGATAAATAGATGATTGAAAACTGCTTACATGGATTTTAACGCAAGAAAACAGAAACCTTGAGATGTTTCATCAAGAAGAAGTGATCTTATTGTAGTCGAGCATTTTAAAAGGATATGAATTAAAAAGTCAGACAAGAAACATACAGAGGATCTTCGGTTTATGAGCTTTATGGAAGAAATAGATCCCATCGCCGTCACCAGATGATTTTCTTTATACTTTCCACAAGAAAATGAAAAAAAATATACAAAGTATCCAGAATATGATGGCCTAAGCAGATCCACATGTTAGATAACACCAGCCACCACAGTGATGAAAGGTCGTGGTGGTGTTGGTGGTAAGAGGTCCAATCAGCCTGGTAAAGCCTCACATTCCAAAAAGACAATAACCTTAGAAAGAAGGTGATGTTTCTCTCCAAGCAGAGCTAGTGTCCTAAATCCTGGATTACTAGCAAATGCATATTGTTCTATTCCCACAAACTAATCTCATATTTCATTGTTCACCGAAAGGCCCCAGGTATCAGCTACACCAGAAGATTGAAGGTACATAAGGACATGTCGGTCTAAAAATCAACCATTAAATCCGCACACTCCCACTGCTCTTATCCAAACTAACAATTAGTCGCTGTCATTCTCAATAATTTCTGTAAGTATTTCTCACACACAGGGTCATCAGCTGATGGACATTTTCTCGTCCAACACCCACAACCAGAGTCCCACTTGTTTCCCCAATCATGAACCAAGTAAAAGAAAACAAATGCTGAAGATTTAGCTATCTATAAGATCCACTAAGTATAGGCTCACGGGAAAGGCCAATTCATTATATTAACATGCAGTCCAGGTATAAGCTGTATCAAAGCTAGTCATAAAAGACATGATGGGCATCAGTACATAATCAACAACTAAATCCTTCTGTAATTAAGCATTCCATAGCCGTCTATAAAAGCTAACACTCAGAGGCAACCTGAATATTATTCTACAAGTATGATCCCATCATCAAAATCCAGAAAGGAAAAGAGTTTGAACCAGTGAAATCAATTCCAACTGGAAGGCCAGAACCCATGAATTCCATACCCAGTCTTCCAATTATCCAAGTACACCACCTTCTTCACAGCCCAGAAAGATACCAAAAGTGCCGAGCCCATGATCAGCCTCTGGACATTCACACTCCTCACTCTCACCAGCAAATGCGTCATCAATGCCAGCAACAACCCAACAATCGTATAAAGGAATCCGACCGCAAACCCTTCAGCCCCGAGCTGCATCCCCGAACCCTGATAAAAGAACACCAGCTTGGACGGATCGTTCCTATCCACTAAAAACATGGGCATCTTCCTAATAATGTTATGCATTGTGCCTGCAACACTGAAGAAGTAAACAAACACGGCACTGATAAGCCAAACTTTCTTATCGTGTAACAGCGTCTCCCCTGCCAAAACCTTCTTCGCTGCGAACGGCAGCCAGATCAATACCAACGCAACGATAATCGTGATCTGCGTCTTCGACAGCATGGGCGGGCGGGTGATCGGGCCGATGCGGAGCCGCGTCCGCGACTCGATGAACTCCCCCATCGACTCGGCCATCCGGGAGAAGTCCCCCTGGTCCATCTGCTCCGAGTCCTTGAGACTCTTCACCTCGGGGCCGACGAGGCGGATGTGGGGGAGGGAGTTGACGCCGAACTGCGCGAAGCTGGACTGGGACTCCTTGAACTCGAGGTCGCAGAAGAAGAGCTTGGAGCGGGAGCTAGAGTCGTCGGCGTTGTTGGCGACGAAGGAGGAGGCGACGAGGGAGAACTCGCGGCGGAGGTCCTGGAGGTGGAGCTCGGGCTTGTCGTGGAGCTGGGTGGCGTCGAAGAAGATGAGGAGGGAGTAGGAGCGCGGGGTCTTGGTGGAGGTGAGGAAGCGGGAGATGGAGTGGTCGTCGAGGTGGATGACGCCGGATTTGGATCGGGACTGGAGGGACAGGAGCTCGGCCGCACGATCGGCGTCGGAATCGGCAAGGGCTGGGGCCAAGAGGAGGAGGAGGGCGGCGGCGGCGGCGACGGCGAGGCGGAGGAGGGTTTCGCCGGAGATGGCCGCCATTGTCGCCGATCTAGAGAGAGAGAGAGAGAGAGAGAGAGAGAGAGAGAGGGTGGTTTGTGGGGGAAGATGATCGGAGTGTTACTAGGTCGTTTTGGAGACTTTTGTTGACTTGTTGCCGTGGAATCCACGAGGCTCTGTCCACCTTACGACGCGTCGTCGGGTCGTTTTGTCCGTGGATGGATTGGTTTGACTGTCGTTTCGCCCGGCCCATGGTCGTTTCGCCCGTTAATTGATCGACATCCGTCGTATCCGAGAGCAACGGGCATGGCCCAAAGAACCCGCGGCCCGCAAACAAAAACCCAATTGTATGTTAAGGTAAAGGGTTAATTAGAGACGCAAAAGAACTGGAGCTGCCCAAAATTAGACTAGACTAGCTTAGAACTGAGCGGTTCCTGTTTCAATTTACTAGAACCAATGAGTATTAGTGGTCCGATTTCTAGTTCTAGATGTGGAACTGTCAATCCAAACCAATACATACATACATATATATAATTTTTTATTTATTTTTAACTTTTAAACTTTCATATCAAAACCTTAGTTTCCTAATTGTCTCTCTCCATCTCTCACCTCACTCATCTCGCAGCCTCACCTCCCTCTCTCACTCTCACTCTCACTCTAAATCGCCTCTGGCCTTGTTGCTCCTTATGTCACTGTCGTTCTTAGTCATCTACAACCTTTGACCCGTCTCATGCCTCTTTTGAATTGGGAACATTTCAATTAGTTCCATGAATCCACCCTAGAACATCTAATTTTGAGTAGTTCCATAAAACCAAAGAGTAAATCCCAAATCCATTTTTTTGAAATCGATCCTTTAGTGGATGGTTCTCAATTTAAGAGAGGGAACCATCCATCTTGGAACTAATCAACCCTAAAGTTAATATTACAAAAAAATCTTAAATTTATACACCCCTAATAGATTTAGCCAAAACTTTTTACACACCAAAAACAAACCATTAAGATTTATCCTAGTGGCCACCATACTCACGGGATAAAAAAAAGGTAGGGGGTTCGAATCCTTATCTTTTTGAAGATGTTGGGATGAGGACAATTAACTTCAGGTATGGATTTCGTTATTAAGTTAAATGGCACATGGAAGTCAATGAGATATCAATTTTGAGTTTTATCATTTATTTGTCACAAATATAACAACTTTTGTAATTGATAAATTTGTCACAAATATATTAATGTGGGGTTTTTATGGTCAAAAAATAAGTTTGTGACAAATTTATTATAAGTATACCAACTTAGAGTTTTGTGGTAAAAAAATAATTTGGATAAATTTATCACAAGTATTAGTTTATGATTTTTCATAATATTAAAAATATGTGTAAGCAATATATTAAGACATAAATTATTACACCATATAATTCATTTTATTGTTCATCGCCCATTTAATATTTTGTTATCTAATGAATATTACAATGTCATTATACATAAGTAGAGCGAAGCTCATGAAATTATGATTGCCAATGATGACCATTCTAATAGGAATTAATTTCTGAAATATAAATAGATTTTTCTATATCTATTCCTAAATGAGTTTATGAACAAAATACACATTCAAAAATGATACAAAATTTCTCCCTCCAAAATGACAACAAATGATAACCAATGGCGGTGACCAATGGCCGTGATGGCGAGTGGGCAACCAACTAGTAACAAGAATGAGTGATGAAAATAATTTTTATTTCTCATTTCTATTTCAAAAATAGAGAAATAGAAAAATTTTACAAAAAAAATTTTTTTCAAACCTTTTTGTTCCAAAATTTTTCAACAAATAAAAATTTGTTCTTTTTATTAAACGAATTTTTATTCCAAAACCAAATTTGAAATAAAAAAAAATAGTTCTGATAAAATTATTATCACGCCTGCCCTTATCAATAATAAAATATAAACAAAATTTTGAAGTAGCATAATTTGCAATTATTTGGAAACCCCAACAGCTATATATTTTTGATACACAATTTCCAAAAACTAAATGAATTTTTTTCTCCCCAGATGTGCCCTCTCGGCTCATGAGGGACAAGGCAATGGCAAGGCAAAGTTCCATCAGATGCAAAGTAGCGAATGCAAACCCTTGTAGGGGTGTCAATGGGTCGAGTCAAATTGGGTATTTTGATTATGACCAAAAAAAAAAAAAATTGGGTATTATGAAAACCCGACTCAACCCAAAACCATATAAGATGTATTTGATTGGATCCGAATATATCATAAAACTAAAGAGAATGGGTTGGGTCGGGCCGGGCCGGCACTGATCAATCGGTTTTGCCCACGTTGTGCACATGCCAAGAGAGAAAAAATAGCTGCCAATGCCAACCCAACCCAAACTCAAACAATACTAACACCTAAAAAGCCCAACCCCAAAATACTCTAATCTTAGGGTTGCAGCGCCCAGGATTTTTTTGACACCTTAAACCCCTGTCCTGTCCCGCCCAGCCCCATGCCCATTCCTATTTTCCGGTGGTCCAGTAGTTAATTAGAATCAATGTTAGACTCAACTTCATCTCAAGCAGTCAGTAAGATGGTTCTGCAAATTTCCAAGTTACCTTTCTTTACAGCTCTCATTCCATCATACTTCTCTGAGGAATTAACTGCAAAACATATGTGATCGTGTTGTGACAGGATATGACCGCAGATTAGCACTTCAAGAGACTAGAGAAGCACAGTCCACTTCCATGATTGTGGAGAAAAGCTCTCGAAAGGCACCACCCAAGAGCTCAATCCAGGCTAATCTCTTTTCTAACTCCAATTGAATTGTGCAATGCAACAAGCTTTTGCTCCAGTTTCACCAACAAATGTCACCCTATCATTATCTATCACAGCATCAACAGTAGAGCAACATGAACATCAGGAAAGTTTGGATACCCTTCGATCTGATCCTTTTCTGAAATGCTTTGCACTTGTATAGTAAAACCATAAATCAGATCTGAACCAAAGAAGATCATATTTAACCTGGCCTGGCCTGAATCCAAACAAAATGCTTCCTTGTTTCATAATCATTGTGAAACTGAAACATAGTATACATGCCAAGGACTTCCAACTATGTAGTTCAGCAACAGCAGCCATGTTTTAGTATCATCTAAATCCTGATATTAAACGTTTGTATGACGCTTTGTCAGGTTTAAGCCCCATTTCCAACATCTCATCATGATATGTCATGGCCTTTCTCAGTTCCTTGATGCGGCAGAGCCCACGAATCATGATCGAAAAACTCACCGTGCTGACCAAATCTCTTCTTCTCATGTGATCAAAAACTCTGAATGCTTCATCAATGTCCCTCCCTCTGAAGAGGGCTTCAAGGAGTATATTGTAAGCACTTTCGTCCAAGCTTGCCTCCAGTTTCTCTAACTTATTATGTAAGGCTACAGCTTTACTCGTCTGCCCAATTGAGCAGTAACGCCTCACCAAGGAACTACAACAGAATGCATCCAGCAACAGGCCCTTCTCTAATATCACATTTAACAGATCCTCAGCTTCTTTCCATCTCCGCTTCCTACATTGGGATGCTAAAAAATTTGACAATCCCAAATGGCGAGAACAGAGGCCTCTCGTGATCAGTTCTCTCACCAGCTGACTCGTTTCATCCCACGGATCTTCCCCACAAAGGAGATCCAAAAATGCATTATAACAGCTATCATTCACAATAATACTCCTTTCATTGATCATTCTATACATTCTAATAGCTTCCTTTACTCTGCCTTCTTTGGACATTGCCCGTAGCAAACAACCATAAGTAGCATTCAGCAATTTAACCTTGTTTTCACGAGCCTTCTCAAAAAACATCTCTGCAGCATGCACCTTTCCCAAGTCACTAAGTTTCTGAATGACTGAATCATAACCCAGCAATGGACTTGGCGAGAGAAATCCCTTCTCTATCATCTCTCCAGTTGTTTTCCCAGTGACACTGACATCTCCATGTCGGCAAGCCCCATCAAGTATTGAGCTATAAGTAACAAACCCTGCATCAACTCTTCTATCACGCATTTCAGCTAACCGACCAAATGCAGCACTGAACTCGCCACTCTTGCTATAATGATCAATAATAACATTATACATCACTGAACTATAAATTCCCAAATCTAAGAGAGCAACAATCCTATCAAATTTCCCACCTTTGCTCAAAATCTGAGTAATGAGAGACCATGTAACTCGATCTTCTGAAACACGTGCTCGAATCATGGCCCCGTAAAAGCACCACGCCAATGTGATTTCATCCTTTCGCTGCAAAGAATCAAGCAACGTATTACATGCATCGACCGAAGGTGTCAATCCACACATTCTCATTTTCCTGAACACCTCCAAGCCTTCAATACACAGACCGTCATGCGAATACCTCTCGACGACAAAGCTCAACGTGCTAGGCTGACAAGAATCGCTATCTTTGGACGCTCTAATCATCGAATCCGCAATTTTCGACGCCGAGTGAGCTTTAGCGAGCGAATCCCAAATGGGTCTCGCCGGCTGAAAATCGCCCGCCCTGACCAGCACATGGACTATGTGGCAGTACGACCTGAGGTCTGCTTCAAAACCCAATCTGGTCCTGACCCAGTTGAAGAAACCGAGGGATATTTGTGGGTTCGTCTCGATTCTGCGCAGGACTCGAAGGAAGAGGGATGGGTTCAGGCGGGAAGGGAGATCGAGGGTTTCAAGAAGAGGGACCCAGTTTCGCCTCTGGAGGAGGAGGGCAGAGATTTGCGAGGCCAGCTGACGTTGCTCGATCTGAGCTCTCCAAGGGAGGATGTTCGTCGAGGTTGAGAATGATTTGGCGATGGAGGCGTGATTTTGGGGAAGCATCTGTATGAAAGTTCGAAGATTTTCGGGACGACGATGATGCCATTGAGCTTCGTTCCGGCAGAGGGAAGAAGCAGACTATAAGCACCGCTCGGAGCGAGATTAAATTATTTTTATTTTGTAAAAACAAAATAGAAAAAGAAATAGCCCGTTTGTTATAGGGATAAGTAAAAAGGAACCATCCGAACTGAAAATTATTCAGATCGAACCAAACTAACCGGTTAGTTCCGATTTCTTGGATTGTCAGTCTAGTTCCTAGGAATGCTAGTCCAGTTCCTAATTCTTAAAAGTAGAATTAATGTCTGGCAGTTCGAGATTTCAAAAGAAAAACAAATCAAACTGATTACATATATATTAAAATTTCTTCACCAAAAAATTAAAGTGACCAACTTTTTATTATTAATTTCTGACATCTTGTAGTGGGAAAAAAGAAGAAGTGACTAGTTCCCAATCCAGTCTCTAATTTTCAATTTTGGGAATTGAACCGGATTGGGAGTCGATTACCCATTTTTGTTGTGAGGAAAATGAAGATGAATATGGTTTTAGATTCTCACTTGTATATTTCATTTACATATATTTACAAAACACATGGAGTGAGATTTTAGGATGATGATGCCATTTGGGATTTTTAGGGTAGGTTCTTTTTGAAAAAAAAAGAGTGATTTGAAAAATGTTTTCCGAAAAATGATTTATTTATATCATTTCAAAAAAATTAGTTGAGGGAGAATATTTTTATCCTTGATAACAATCAATGCCTCGCTATATTTATAGGCAAAAAAAATTTGTTCATTTATTATTGTAAGCAATACAAATGATTATTTTTTAGAAAATATTTTTCAAATCATTCATTTTTTTCTAAAAACAATCACCCTCTCTTTTTTTTTTATCTATTCTCTTCCGATTTAAATTTAGAAGATATCCTTCTATTTAGTTTTAAATCTAAGAGTTTAAATTCTCTAATTTAATTTTTAGATTTGAGAGTTATTATTTCCTGATCTAAATCTAGGAGCATAAATGTGCTCTTGAGAATTCAATGCCTTTGGGTCTTGTCCATATATAAGTCCTCTACTTGCAACTTCAATGGTGATCATATGAACTCTGTTGTCTCACTAAATTATGAAGATTTGCTCTCTCAATATTAGATTTTTGTTTGTTCAACCTATTTCCATTGACTTTGTACGACAGTGGTGCAAAGGAAGCCTATCCTAGGTGTGTATTATTAACTAGCTACACCGTAGTTGCTGGAGCTTGGAGAAGAAATTTCTAATGCTCATCATTAACGAAGATATGAGATCCAATTATTGGTCACTGATTATATTGCCTAACAAATCCATTATTGTGTAACAAACTCATGGTTAACCCTACTTTTGTTCTATTGATTCTCCTTATATTTTGGATTTGGATTTGTATTTTACTATTCTGGATTTTACTCTACTTTTGATTCACTCTGTTATGAAATTTATGTTGTTCTAATATATTATTTTTTAGTAATGATTAAATTTTTTTGACAAAAAAATCGAAAATGAAAGTTGGCCTCTCCATGAAAGCACATTATATCATCTCCTCTTTGTGCTGTTTAAAATGTTTATCTAGATCAACGCTCAATTAAGATCACGTCTTTATTTGCATATTTGGACATAGAATCATTCTCGATCTCGTTTCCATTGATGTACATATGTCATAGGTGGTCTCTTATATTGTAAAGTCGCGTATTATTTATGGCACTTCAAAACAACACGATAATAAAGGATCTACATCGGATTTTGTTGATAGAAAAAAGTATGACAGAAAAGATATGCCAAGTTTGTCATTTGCTTTGGGGTCATGCCAGCGTGCCAAAGTTAACTTGACCATCGATCAGGATTAATATCACGTGTTCATTAGTGACACAAAAAATATATAACCAAATATATTAGAGGTCTGCCTACAATACAAGAAAATAGGCTGATGTTTCGTGTAATAAAATTTCATTTCTCTCGGCAATGGAAAAATTAAGGGAAGCTCACTCCTTACAATGAGCTCTTATATGATTTTACATGTGATACTGAAAAAATGGAGCTATTTATCCTAAAGCATTCCTTGACTTCTCTTCCTCTATCCAATGAAGATGGAGTTTGCCTTGCAAATTTGTTGGGTATTCGCTCCCACTTCTCACCACTGTCCTTCGTAGCCCGCCAGCTAATGCTTCAGCCATTCTTTTATTTACATCTCCTCCATCCTCCCCCATCATGTTCGAATGGTATGTCACCCTTGCTGCCGTCCACCGGACGAAGAGAGACATTGAACAGCTAAGGAACAACCAAACACGTGAAAGCTCTCATGGCTTTCAGAAGAGACGGTGCTTGGGGAAGATTGCTAGGCTTTTTTTAAGTGGGCTGGAAATGAGTTCATCTAAGAATTCATTTCAACCCATTTATTTTAGACTTCTTATTTTATAACCCGTTATGATTAGGCCCTTGAAATTTAAGATGGCCCACACATTATGAATTTTGGCGATTCTGGGTTAATTAATGAGTTTAAAACCCATTTTAACAAGTCTAGAATAAATTTCGAATCATCTCTTCTTCTAAATGGAATCCAATAGAAGCCCTTTATGCTGTCCATGGAGAGAGCCAACAGAAGCTACAATAAGGGAGCGATGGAAAGTTAGATCAATTCCAAATCACAAGTAAGGAACGGTTTTCAATCGGATTAAGACAAAAAATAGTTAACCCGACAAGATGTCGTTTTTTTTGGAAACCCATACCTTTAACAAGATGAAGTCGTGTGGGTGGCTTATTTTGGTAGATCGCTGATCCGACTTTTCAGAGATGGAGTGCATGATGCTGCATCTCTTGCTGAAATTAGGAGAGTTTTTCATCTATGGACCATAATATTTGATGAAATATATGGATAACCATTAGATGCATCAATAGGTTTTTTTTTTTTTTTAGGAAAAAAACTACAGTGGTCGACAGCATTTGTTGATAGAGATGTTCATGTATGAGGAGAGTGGCAAAATTGTGGCTCGGGAGGAATAAGATATTGAAGTGTGAAGCATCAAAAGATGAGAGTTGTATATATAGGCAAAGAGTTGGGCATTCTCATTATTGGTGGATTCATTGCATATCTCCCATTCATAACATTCCCATACTAAGAAATATGAAATATGGTAGGTTAGGTAGAAATTGTATATTCCACTAATGTGACAATGCATATCATTTGGCATTACTTAACTTTTAAGGATAACCATTATACCGAACCTCAAAGATTGATTATTCTATTTAATCAAAATCGCAAATGTGGTATTTCGACGGTCGATGTATTCAATGCCGTTATTGAATTCGCTAATAAAATGCTCGAAGTCACGTAATCAACCTCGTGGTTACTATATGCAGCTAAAGGCCATAAAATCATTCCTACTATATTATACCATCTTCATCAATTAGATGGAATTCCAACATCGAGCAAACTCATTAATCTAATGTATATTGCTTTATATGGTTCTCGGATAAAATAAACTTAGTAAGAGCAAACGATGGAGAGAAATACTCTCTAAAAGCATTTAGCGACGAATTTACATGAGAGATGGCATATAGTGCTAATACGACTAATTATAGACAAAACAAAACTATACATATTTTTTATCAAATGAAAGGTAAATATATTTTTCTAATCTACTTATTGCCGTTCGAGACTTAAACAGTTTCTTTGGCCATAACACTCTTATGAAGGATGTAAAACGTGTTTGGTACTTTGTGTTTTTGCAGATTGATTGAATTGAGGAGAGTAGGAGAGATCGAGCTTCTAGGATTAGAGTGTGCAACAAAAGCTTTGTGTATTTCATTTATGTTAAGATGGACACTACATTCTTAGATCAATGAATTATCTAAGGTTGTTGATGTCTTGTAGACTACCAAAGCAATTATAAATCAGATGGAATCAATTCCACAACAAAAGAGAATTGAGGGCTAGACATTAAACATTGCATATGTATTTTCTTTGGCTAGACAATAAATCTATGAATGAGTCATATGTTAAGGCATCGTATTCATGATCGGATTGCCGTAATTTTTAAGCAAAAATAAAAATAAAATTATATATATACACACACACATATACAGCTCATTCTACAATCAACCATCATTGCAAGGTTAGGATGCCGACAAAGAAATTTTCCATAAAGAAAATTATCCCAATTTAAGCCAAATGATATCTATACGGGTTGAATCTAATGGAAATCTCATTCATGGTTTTAATGCAATGCTTATGACTGGACCATATAACTTTATTTAGCTCATAAAATCATATGCACAACAAATACTCACAAATTAACCATAATTAGCTTGCCAATTAAAATTAAGTAATTTATTAATTGTGAAGATTATTCAAAAAGGTAGTATATTTGAAATTTTAGTCATGAGAATTATTTTATATTGCTGAGAGTATACAAGGCAACTACTTGGGATGATAGAGTTTGATTTAGATTGCGACTACAAGTTTTAAAGGATAATCCTAAAGATCAGTAAATGTTAGTGTACCGCATGAATTTTGATATTCTTGATGTGTAGTTAGCTTCTATTCGATTCTCCGCAACAAGAGAGCAAATGCTCATGTCGATGAAAAAAGTGAAAAAGTGACCAATGTGTACATGTACAAGAAAATACATGGAGACTTGAATCAAGGTCTTTATGGTATGTCTAATAGTTGGTATGGGTAAATCATTCCCCTGTTTAATGGTTGAATCAAGATCTAATAGTTGGTATGTCTAATAAATGGACACTTGAATCAAGGTCTAATAGTTGGCATGGGTAAATCATTCCCCGGTTTCGATAAGGCAAAACGTACATTGATCGGTTCAATTATAGCAAACATTTCCCGTTGGCCATTAACTAGGCTATCTTTTTGTTGAAGATGGGCTTTCCTTCATCCAAATTGGAGCTCCATGGCGCCATGTAGTACCCATGGAAGCTCACCACCTTCAACAACTCCAACGCGCAAAGGGTCTAGGGCTGATGGAGGTTCGCCAACCATGGTGGCTCGATTCGACTTCAGACTTTGGTCTTGTCGTATAAGCTATAAGCCAGTAGAGACCTTGCTACTATGATAAGAGTGTGTGACGGAAGTTAGATCATTGATCTAATTGGAAAATAAGGAATGATATCAAGAGTAATTATTATTGTGGATACACTTGCATATTTGCATTTAATACACATTTCCATAGTAGCAAACATTCTAAATGGTAGGTCTGGTCAAAATCATCGCTACAAAAGCGGGTTGCACATTAATTCATGGTTGAATACTTTAAATTTTGAAAAGGAAAATTGACTACCAACCTTAAGATTTCTAGAAAGCATTGTAGACGTGGCAATTTGACAATATTTGATATTCTTTATTAAATGTACTGATGCATCCTTAAAAGCATAGCCTAAGGTGTGCTACATGCAGCTAAAAGTCATGACAGGTTAAGCTTTGTTAAACTCTCACTTCTTTCTACTATATCTACAAATACCAGAATATATCGAATTAGATGCATTTGAAAAATCAAACTCATTGATCTCGTATCAATATTATTGTTTGGTATGTTTCTCATATAATTAAACATAGCATGGACAAAAGATATAAAATAAGACTCTTTATATCTTCTTACATACATATAAGGTTGGAGTATGTAAGTTGTGATCATTAGATGAATGTCAAAAGAGGTCTTCAAAAATGCGAGTGAGATGTGATGCATGACTCTTTGCTTCATTGGCATCACAAGGGTCTTGCTGTGGAGCAGTTGAAGGATTGGCAACAAAGAAGAGGATATTCGGTTAGGTAAGGCGTGGAGCACGGAAATATGAAAGACTATAAATATATAGTCATGTTCATTATCGGTGTCAATTGACTTGCATAATTTGCATTTAACAATTTCACATGCTAAGAAATTTATCAATGACAAGTTTTGTTTGAATTTGTTTTCTCTAGAAGTGCAATCATATACACCTCCGTGATTATCAAATTATTTGAATAATATGAAATCGATACCATTAGATTGTTAATGATTTTCATGGATGGAAACTTCGAGAGCAATTTCACGTATCAGATAAAACCTTAAAATACGTAAATTAACCTCTAATTACTGCCGGAAGTTATGGTTCATTACAGGATAATTCATGTTGCTCTTTGTACAATTTGAAAGGTTTTTAAATTTTTATCTTGAAATGCTAAAAAATAGAGAAATAAAATAAAATCTAAGCAGATTATGCCAAACAAATTTTGTTAATTTATGCACAGGCCACCACTCTCTTTTTTTTTTTTTTTTCGGGAAAATACCGTGAAATAGTAGAGAATGAAGAGAAATCATGGGAAGAAAGATTTGTTTGTTCCTCTTGTGCAAATTAGGAAACGGTAATTGGCAACTTGGAATTGCCACTAAACTTTCATTTTCCATTTCCATGTAACCTCACTCATTGGATCGAAGTTTCATTCACCATATCCAAAATCCATATAAATAGCCTCCAAGTCTAGTCCACATCTCCTTCCTCACTCTCCAATCTGAACAAAAAAGAGCTCATTGCAGCTACTTCTCGACATCATTTCGACTAATTGTCACGTGTCGACTATCTCTCCAGTCTCAGCCAAAGCAAGAACGACCTCCGGCTGCAGGCCCAGATCTCGGTGAAAGTCTCGTCAATGGCATTCGGCTGACCCAAGGCCTTCAATGCCGAGCGGGTCACCTTTGCCCCGACGTCATTGTAGCCCCTAAGGTTGGACCCTGTGATTATCATAAAAAATGCCTAAACACCAAAGCTAAAAGCTAGCTAAAAGAGAAGTGAACGTATTCCTAATGCTGTTTGCAACCTATTTTTTGACTTTAGTACCTTTCTTTTTCATTCTATTTCTGTTCACATTTTCTAATTTCCTGCAAAAGGGAATGCGCACTAGTGTCTCTTGATTCAATACATGTACTAATTGTAAAAAGGGTCAAATTAGATTCTATTTCTTCATTCCAAAACTAGCTCTAAATACATTGAGCTGGCACTGACCACTACTCTCCCTTTTCCTGAGGAGGACCAGGATGTGCCTCTGGATGTCATAAAAAGTGAAAACAACATCAATTGATGAGGCTGTGGAGGAGGGGGTTTGAGGCAAGGACATGCCTATTTAAGTTCTTTGCGTTCATGGTTTGGAATGAGAATTTGATTGGAAAGAGAGAAATGTCAAGAGCATAAAGATCTAAAAAGAAAAAGGAGAAGCAAAGGTACAAATGAAAATTGCTTGGATCTCACGACGGCATTTTGACCTTTCAATGTCCTCAATTGAACTCGAGCCATCCAAAATAAATAAATAAAAACTTGGACCATCAATTTTCAAAACATTAGAATTTAATATCGATTTTCCACTCAAGCTAGAAATTAATACGAAACAATACACGTCAAAAGTGAGTGAATTTCTTTTAAAAACTTTTTCATTTTGCTTTCCTTTTCGGGCTTAAGAGACCTTAAACTTTGAAACACGACCGAAAGCTATCTCAAAATTGCAATCTAGACGAATTTCCTGAATTCTTTAAGCTTAATTTCCAATAAAGAAGTAAAAATGTATACATAAAAATATAAAACGTTGAAAAAATGCAATTTGACAGCTGTGGGATTTGAACCCACGCCCTTTCGGACCAGAGCCTAAATCTGGCGCCTTAGACCACTCGGCCAAACTGTCGTGCTGTTGCTCCCTCTCGCAACCAAATAAATATCTATCTAAAATATTCATAGAAAGCAATTTCGAATTTCTGGAGATTTTTGTCCGTCGTTGAGGTTTTCGCCGTTCGAGATGTTTTATTTATGGCAGATAAAATAATATTTAAATAAAAGATAATGCTCAACCACTTTGTTTCCACATCTTTCCAAAGGTGTCCAGACTAAGTTGAGATCGCGAAAAGACAGGCAGGTATCTTGTTCCAATCACAAATGTCAAATAAATCATTAATAAAAAATATAATATTTATTGAGAAAAATAAATAATTGACTTAATCAAAATTTTAAAGTATTGAAAAGTCTCTATCGTGTGCGATTTTTCTAGTTGCGATAATCAAATGAGTCTTGAAAAGAGAGGCCGAGTGGTTGGTTGGACTTAACTTTTGAGCCCACCTTTGTATTATACTACATAGCCTCAATGATATAAACATAATGCACTATATTTATTTAAGAAATTTCCCTTTGATTATCTTTTTTTTTTTTTTGGCTTGGTTGATACCTTCGTCATATTATCTATCGTCCATGGTTGTTTTGATTCTCAAAACCTTAATTTTGATTTTCATTCACAGTTCTGTCGATTGCTTTTTTTCTTTTTGGCATCCATATCGACGTAGAATGATCAATCCATCAAGAAAGTGCATTCTCACCAATTAAGACGTTAACATTTCATCCCGTACAGTTGAGGGAATCCGAATTCTTTGTGCTTACCTTTTTCTCATTTCACACTACTTTTTAAGGGATGTATTTAAGCTTTTATTACAAAATATTTTTTAGATCTCAAATTTATCATCAATTACATTAAAATATAATAAATCGAAACCCATTTTTTCATTTCGTTTTCAATTGCATTGTTGACTTTTGATTTACTTAAATTTCATTTGATATCCGATTAAGTAAGAGACGAATCATCTCTTATTTTGTAATTTCCTTCCGTTTTCATCCTTTCTAGCTTTTTACCTTCCAAAGCGAATAGCACATAATTTATTCTTCTTTTTTGACCTTTGCTTTTCCTTATAAAAAAGTATTATGTGCATTCCTAATAACCCATTACGGTAAAAATGATAGATTAGATAAAAATCAAAATACAAAAAATTGCGAGGAATTGAAAAACGAAAACCTTATAAAGGATTATGAGTAAGAGCAGATAAAACCAAACCAGGTAGAATCATCAAGATCACCAATTCTGGCTAAAATAAATAAATAAATATACAAAAAGCCAAAAGATAAATAAGAAAACGGGGGAATAATCTAAAGCCCACTTGCACAAAGAGCCGAGAAACTTTTCATTGCATGGTGGGTCTCCCAATGCTGACCGCTTCTCTTAAATAAAAAAGAAAATGTATAAATAAATAGAAGAAAATAAAAAAATAAGTAAATACAAAAGCGACTCTTCGAGGTCGTCGCCCAACCGATATACATGTCGACAAAGCCATGACTTAAAACTAGCGAAAAGTATGATTTTAGAATAGAATTTGGAACTTGAAAATCGCATAGATAAGAATCCATAAATTCTAGATTTGAAGGTATGCAGGGTAGATTCTAAATTCCAAAACTTGAAAAACTTATTTTAATGAGTAATTTTAGATTCTAAATTGATGGAATTTGGAATTTGAAACTTAAAACAAGTTAAATTATTTTTATATTTACCAACTGAAATGCCCTGGCCAATTGAAATTTGCCAGGAAATTTCGAATTTCGGGAGATTTTTGTCTGTCATTGAGGTTTTCGCCGTTCAAGATATTTTATTTATGGCAGATAAAATAGATAAAATAATATTTAGTCAAAAGATAATGCTCAACCGCTTTGTCTCCAGTCTCCACGTCTTTCCAAAGGTGTCTAGACCAGGTTGAGAGCGCGAAAAGACAGGTAGATAATCTTCATCCAATCGCAAATGTCAAATAAATTATTGATAAAAAATAAAATAATTATTGAGAAAAATAAAGAATTAACTTAATCAAAATTAAGTATTAGAAAGTCTCCATCGCGTGCGATTTTTCCAAAGATGCCATAATCAAACGAGTCTTGAAGAGAGGGGTCCAGATGGTTTGGTTGACCTAACTTTTGAGCCCAACTTTTTATTATACTATATAATCTCCATAGTACAAGCATAATGCACTAAATTTAATAATGAAATTTCCTTCTTCTTCTTTTTTGTCCTATGGCTTGGTTGGTATTTTTCATCATAATACATATTGTCCATGGTTGTTTCAATTCTCAAAACCTAAACCTTGATTTTTCATTCTCAGTTTCGATTATCTTTCTTTTTCTTTTGATTTTGGCATTCACCACAACGTGGAATGATCGATCTATCGGGAAAATGTATTCTCACTTGTCAAGACGTCAAAATTTCTTCCCACATAAAGAATTCTTTATGCTTACATTTTTCTCTTTTCACATTACTTTTTAAGGGATATATTAAAGCTTTTGTTATGAAATATTTTTTCGATTTCAAATTTATTACAATAAAATATACACAATCAAAATCCATTTTGCACTTTGTTCTCAACTGCATTGTTGACTTATGATATACTTAAATTTCATTTGATATCCAATTATGTAAGAGTCGAATCATCTTGTCTTAGTTAGCAATTTCCTTTCGCTTTCATCCTTTCTAGCTTTTTATCATCCAAAACGAATCGCACATAATTTATTCTTTTCTTTAACCTTTACTTTTTTTTTTTTTGCACATTTGCTTGGCCCGCAGATAAAAAGTAAGTGACATCCCCTTAGGGTGAAAGCGGCAGGATAGATCAAAATCAAAATACAAAAAATTGTGAGGAAAAAGAGAAAAGAAAGCACTTGTAAAGATAACCAGGTAGGATCATCAAGATCACCAATTCTGGCGAAAATAAATAAATAAATAAATATACAAAAAACCAAAAAATAAATAAGAAAATGGGGGCAATAATCTAAAGCCCACTTGCACAAAGCGTCAAGAATCCATTCATTGCATGGTGGGTCTCCCAATACTGACCGGTTCTCTTAAATTAAAAAGAAAAAAAAATATAAATAAATAAAAATGACTCTTCGAGAACGTCGCCCGGCCAATACGGATATCGACGAGACCACGACTTAAAATGTTGTTATCCTCTCAAGTTACGTTTCGTGATAAGGACAAAATTCAGAATAGAATAAAATTTATATAATCATGTATTTAATGTCTATTTAAAATATAATAAAGTCACATAAGAAAAAATATAAAGTAGATAAAATTATCTTATAAAAATGTGGGATAAAGACGCATATGATTTCTAATTTTATAATAGAAAAGTTAAAATTTCTTAAATTAATATATATTTTAATATAAATACTAGTTGAATTTTAATAAAAGAAATTCAAAATAACAAAAAATAACAAATTGAATTTTTAATTTAATCTTAATTTTATTTATATGTTCTAATTTAATTATATTTTATAACATAAGTTCAATATAAAAAAATATATTTATTATATATTTTAGCGTTTTAATATTTTAGGTATAATAGTATATTTTTTTATTTAATAAAATTTTATTAGAGAATGATGAAAAGAGAAGAAAGTAATAGAAAAGAGAGTAAAATAAAATGAAAAGTAAATAAAAATAAAGTAGATAAGAGTGTTGCGAGAAATTTTTACTATTTTCGCTTATAAAATTTGTAATTTAATATATTTATATGCCGTTTATAGAATATATATAATGATATGATATGAATATATATCTTATCTTATCCAATCATATTTTAATTAGAATTTTGGATGACCAATTATAACCTTAATCATCCATATTAGATAGTTAGTAGATGGTGTCCAGTGAGATAATGATGTTTGAATTACCATAAAAACCAAATTATCAAAAAAAAAAAGCAAGAGCATATGGGAAATTAATCATATTAATTTCAAAATATTTTAGGATTGCTATGGGAGTTTATTGCCTTTTTCAAAGTCTTAGTATTTCGAATTGGTCATTGATTTCGAATTTTTTTAGGAATTGCTCTTAAATTAAATTAAATTCGAATTCCATGCTAGATTTTCGGGATGACATTGTTGTCTCAATCATTTTTATTATAATTTATTTTATTTGTAGTATGAACTTTTCATGAAATTTCTACACAAATGTAGGATGTTTTATATTATAAACTCATTCAAAAATCGATTGATCAAATCTTCAAGAAACTTTTCCTTTGAATAGTTTGATTATCTGTAATTATCCTAATCACACTTTATAATAAAAGTAGACAGTACGCAACTTTCCATTTGCAATTTTCACGTGAAATAAATGATAATAAATTATTACTAACCAAATTAATGAAAGTTATACTCTATTGACCCAACCTAAAATACATCCGCGGGCCAAAAAGAAAAAAATATTATCCTAAAATTCATATTTTATGCAAAAATTTCAAAGACTTTCACATTTTTTAAATTCGATATTTATAAGTTGCAATAGCCAATTTTAAATTCTTCAAATACATCTTAACAACTCTATCATCAAGCAAGCCAGATTCGATGGACCATAAGATTTCTTTCCTAAAATGCATGATAAAGGTGTAATTTTGAAGCGATTTATTATTCGAATTTCCTATTTTCTTTTTCTTGGGTTTTTTTAAATTTACCGACTGAAATTTCCTGGCCAAGTGATATTTGCCGCTCCAAAAAAACCTGGAAACGGTGGAGGCCTATCCACCGCTCATGACGTCGGTGGACGTTAGCCCTATCTCAATTGGAGAATCTTGTGAATATCAATAAAAATTAAGTAATTAATTTAAGTTTTTGCCGAAATTAATTGATATACTTGCCCCTTTACGTGGCGATCTTGGAAATATCGATAAAAAGTATTTAATTTAATTTTTTGCCCAAATTAATTGATTTAGCTGCCCTACGTCAGCTTGGGAATCTTGGAAATATCGATAAAATTAAGTAATTAATTTAATTTTTTTCCCGAAATTAAATGATTCAGTTGCCCTTGTTTACCTTTCTTTTGTCGCTTTCCCTAGGGACCGAGCGTTGCCGTATCGGACTGGTGGAAGCCACGTAATGATATCGACGTGTCGGCCTGCCATTGGTCCCACTTTGCCTTGCCGTGACCGAATCAACCTCCTCCTTCGCTATAAAGAAAGCCCTCTCCTCACCTAATCCTCCACCATCATCTCCCTCTCTCTCTTCTCTTCTCGATTCTCAGCCAAGCCCCTTGCGAATTCTCACGAGGTTAGCCTTCCGGATCTCTGGTCTCTCTGTTCTTGGCGATCTGCGAATTGGGTTTCGTGTTCTTTCCTGATCTGTGTAGATCTTGGATCTTGGGTTCTTTATTGTTTTCGTGTTCTTGGCGTTTTCTTGATTTTTGGGTTGCGATGGTTGATGCTGATGCTTAAATTTGTGATGGTCTCTGTAGATGCAGATCTTCGTCAAGACCCTCACCGGCAAGACCATCACTCTCGAGGTCGAGAGCTCCGACACCATCGACAACGTCAAGGCCAAGATCCAGGACAAGGAAGGGATCCCGCCGGACCAGCAACGTCTGATCTTCGCCGGAAAGCAGCTCGAGGACGGACGCACCCTCGCCGACTACAACATCCAGAAGGAGTCCACCCTCCACCTGGTGCTCAGGCTGAGGGGAGGGATGCAGATCTTCGTCAAGACCCTCACCGGCAAGACCATCACCCTCGAGGTGGAGAGCTCCGACACCATCGACAACGTCAAGGCCAAGATCCAGGACAAGGAGGGAATCCCCCCAGACCAGCAGAGGCTGATCTTCGCCGGAAAGCAGCTCGAGGACGGCCGTACCCTCGCCGACTACAACATCCAGAAGGAGTCCACCCTCCACCTTGTCCTGCGTCTCCGTGGAGGTATGCAGATCTTCGTCAAGACCCTCACCGGCAAGACCATCACCCTCGAGGTGGAGAGCTCCGACACCATCGACAACGTTAAGGCCAAGATCCAGGACAAGGAGGGAATCCCCCCGGACCAGCAGAGGCTTATCTTCGCCGGAAAGCAGCTGGAGGACGGCCGCACCCTTGCTGACTACAACATCCAGAAGGAGTCCACCCTCCACCTTGTCCTGCGTCTACGTGGAGGTATGCAGATCTTCGTCAAGACCCTCACCGGCAAGACCATCACCCTCGAGGTCGAGAGCTCCGACACCATTGACAACGTGAAGGCCAAGATCCAGGACAAGGAAGGAATTCCCCCGGACCAGCAGAGGCTCATCTTCGCCGGAAAGCAGCTGGAGGACGGCCGTACCTTGGCTGACTACAACATCCAGAAGGAGTCCACCCTCCACCTTGTCCTCCGTCTCCGTGGAGGCATGCAGATCTTCGTCAAGACCTTGACCGGCAAGACCATCACCCTGGAGGTCGAGAGCTCCGACACCATTGACAACGTCAAGGCCAAGATCCAGGACAAGGAGGGCATTCCCCCGGACCAGCAGAGGCTCATCTTCGCCGGCAAGCAGCTGGAGGACGGCCGCACCCTTGCCGACTACAACATCCAGAAGGAGTCGACCCTCCATCTCGTGCTGAGGCTCAGGGGAGGCATGCAGATCTTCGTTAAGACCCTCACCGGCAAGACCATCACCCTGGAGGTTGAGAGTTCCGACACCATCGATAATGTCAAGGCCAAGATCCAGGACAAGGAGGGCATCCCCCCAGACCAGCAGCGTCTCATCTTCGCTGGCAAGCAGCTGGAGGACGGCCGCACCCTGGCGGACTACAACATCCAGAAGGAGTCGACCCTTCACCTCGTGCTCCGTCTCCGCGGTGGATTCTAAGTGTTTCGAGTCTGCTCTGAAAGCCTGTGTGGTTGTCGTGAATGAATATCTTCCGAAGTGTATGTTATGTGAAATCAGGGCCGATGGGTTCCTGATCGTATGGGGCTTGTTAATAAATCCGTAAGTTTCAATTGAATAAAATTGTTTTTATCCTATCGTCTGTGCATTGGTGTTTCTTCTTCCTTTTCTTTTCTTGCTCGATCGCTTCATGAATGTCCTTCCTAGCATTATTTACTAGCTGTTCAATGTCTTTGATTACCCTATGGAGATGGTAAATTTGCTGCAACCTGACAACTTTCGGCCATGGAAGAAAACATGGAAAATGTTTTTTCTTGAATGTAACGAGCGGCGTTGAGAAAATATTCAGTGGTAAATGCGCGTGCCACGTCATCTGCTGACGTGGTGCGCATTTACCACTTAGCTGTTGGCTGGTATTTGGCTGGCTCGGCTCGGCTGAGCTGACAGAAAAAAGGACACGCAATAAATGCGCAACTCCCGCTCAAAAAGTTTCTCTCTCTTCACTTGAATTTTTAGGGCTTTTCCTCCTTCTCTCTGGTAGAAGAACAACGCAGACAGAGAAGAACGAAGGAGACGCTTCTCCGCGCGTCCCACCCCTCCACTCCGTCTCCGCCTCCCTGAAAGCCTCGTCGGTCATCTACCTCCGGCGCGTCCCACCCCTCCGCCTCCCCAAAAGCCTTGCCGGTCGCAGCTGGGTCCCGAGCTCCTCCGCCTCCGCCTCTGCCTCCGACTGTTTCCATTGCGGTTTGTGCTCGCTTCGATTTCTTTTCTCAGACAAAGGGAAGAGAAGCAAATCCTCCGCCGTTCCCCCGCCGTCGTCGACGAAGCACATGACGGCCGCCCCTGCTCCGACGCTCGCTGGCTTCTCTCTCCGTGCTCGTTGCTGCTCCGCCGTCCCCAACGAAGCACATTAAGGCCGTAAAAAATGTGCTTCGTTGACCGACAGGGGAGGAGGGAAGGCGGAGGGACGGGGTAGAGATCTGGTCGTGGTGGGCCGGCAGCGGAGTCTGAGGTACATGTCCTCCCGCTGCGCGCTGCGGAGCCGGTCCGCGATTGGGCTCGATGATTACGCGCTTTCGACCGAAGGGAAGTCGTCCATCGGCTGAACTCGTTTTCCATGGGTATGGGTACGGTTGGTGCTCTCTCTCCTCTCTCTCCTCTGCTCCGCGCTTAATCAATCCGTTCCCTCTCTCTGTGCATCTGCTAGCGAGCCATCGCGCGCCTCCGCCTCCGCCTCCGCGTCCCCAACCGCCGTGCCGACGGCTCCGCTCCGCCGCCGCCGCCTCCCCGAGCCACCGTGCCGACGCGATCCGCCGGGACCATGACGCCGACATGCCCCCGCCGTTGCCTCTCGCAGCCGACGCGCCGACGCCGATGCCGACGCGTTTTGCCCTCACACTTCGCAACCTCTCGCTTTCCCGACGCCGCTCCGCCTCCCGCCGTCGCCTCTCGAAGTCCCGCCTACGCCGTCGTCTCCCGAAGCCCCGTCTATGCCGTCGCCGTCACTCTTCGAGTTTGACCTTCCGATCTCTCCCTGCACGTTCTCTGCGAAGTTAGAGGTAAATTTTCATGTCCTCTTCCCTTTTATCGTTCAGATTTCGCTTCGAGTTCTTGAGATAGTTGTTTCGATTAGACGTGAGATCGATAGGTGTTACATTGTGGGTCTGGTGACACTTGCCCCTTGGAAGGATTGCTGAGAGAAAGAGTGAATTTTGGTCATACTTGGATGGAGCAAAGCTGCTATTCTCCAGTTGGCTCACGGCCACTCCAAAAATAAAAGGGCAACCGTTTGCGTTTCTGAAGTAAGAGGTAAATTTTCGTTTCCATTAGTCTTAGATGAATGGTTTTCCACACGGCGACGTGGAGTATTTCATCTACCTAATATTTTCTCCCCGCATTTCATTACATTCAGAACAAAACCAATGACTACAAAGGTCATCACTTTCAGTTTGAGTTTGTTAATAATACTGTCCCCCGTCTGATTCCATTCTCTGCCACTTTCTTTCGGCTACCAAACATTCCCCACGATTTGGACACATTCCCTGTTCTTGATAAGCTCCATGAAAAGAACAAAGAGGCCGTGTCCATGGCAAAGAGAGCTTCAGCCTCCTCTTCTTCAAGTCTACCAAGTCAACCCAAGAGGCCGTGCGTCACTCCAGCAGAGTAAGTTCGATGATCTTGTGTTGCTTTTTAGCTTTACTTGAGGAAAATTTGGTGAAGGGTTCTCAAGTTGAAGGTTCTTGAAATGAGTAGTTTTATGGCTTGAATGTCATTCAACGAAGTAGGTCTTCCAAGCTCTATGATCTCGCTGTCTTTGGAAGAAAGTTATAAAATTGCTAGGTTTGCTTTAAATTGTGTTGATCCGGAGTATTAGCCGAGAAAAATGCATGATTCTTTGAAAGTATCAAATGAACCATGAGAGAATCACATATTTAAGTCTATTTACGGAGCATACTTTGATCCAATCAGGTAGCTTGATCCCACTCTATGCTGTCCAATCGAGGGATTCTTATGAATCGAGTTTGCCACCTAGTATAAAGTCGCCTTTGTGCTCCGCACTCGTTCTTTTCATGTCAAAGAAGAGGTGTTATCTTATAATCAAATTCTGTTTTTGTTTAAGAAACCGAACGCATTTTATTTTTTATTGATCCAAAATAGTAAATTCGAAGTCGTTTCTCGAGCTTCTTCCGCTGAGTGGGTAAATGCTTTGAGAAGGTTTCATATAGCTTGTCTCTGTACAGCTCTGTTGCAAACATCTAAGCTGAGTTGGAGAAGACTCTGCAATGGCTTGTTCCAATGGCCACAAACACAACAAACTAAGATGGCCAGTATATCCGCACTACCAACCTCATATGCTTTCAAGCTTGCGTTTGTTTCTTTTGATATTTTTGTTTTTGTTTCTGATTGGAGCAAAGCTCATCATGGCTTCAGATGGGTTGGTGAATGGGTGAATACTGGGTTAGTTAAACTTATCAGTACTTTTGGTCATTTTTTTAACCACCGCTTCCACCCGGAACTCCATAGTGGTAAATTCATGCTAAACATAAATGATGTGGTGTGTTATTACAGGTTTGAGGTAAACAGGAAACCTCCTTTCACTGGATAAAGCGAGCAATGATGTTAAAGACCTGTCTGCCAAAGCCGAGCACCTTACTTACTGCTGAAGACTTAGAGATATTGCAAGACATAAGTGAGAGAAAACGAGAGAAAACGGCAGTTGGGAATCAGTAAGAGCTAGGATTTCGATTCCTTCAAGGCGAGGTTGAAGAAGCATGACAAATTGAGCAAGAGTACATAGAGTTCTAAAAGGCCTTGGATGTCATTGATAGAGTCAAACGAATCTAAATGGCTCAAAGGAATCCACATTCCTCTTGATGAAGTGGAACACCCTTTAAGTAAAGACATGGTGATCCCACGTCATGCTTTTGTTTACTATTGTGTACATAGAGTTCGGGAAGGCAGCAAACCCCACAACATCCCTGGTGGATCGCTTTGAAGAATTCGGGGAGTGTTCGCAATCTCCGTCACTCAAAATTCCTCCTATGACGTATGGGCAATTTTTCATTTTCGGTGCATGGAGTTGTTCTTTTTGGAGGTTCCGTTGCAGTTTCTTTTCTTTTGTCCTTGTAATTCTTTGTATGGCTTTTAATATGTAAACACGCGGTACCGCAAGAACTCCATTTGTGAACTACACAACACTAAATTGCTTGTCAGTGCTCGTGCAATAAGGAAGCTTTTGTTCTAAGCATATTGGTTTAGAGTTTTTTCTTCGCACCTATCTTCTCAAAACTCAAACGCAATTTGGTGTGCAAGTTCGAACATGAAACAAGAACAATAGTCTCAACTACCTTGTAGGCTTTCTCCTCCCCTCTGGGGACTTGATTTCTTGAGATGTTAGCCTGATTTTTCATTTTGCCCTTTGGTGCGTCCAATTGTGTTGGACTCATTGGATGAACTTTGAACTTGTGGACGTAATCAACTTGTATGTTTGAGCTCACCGACATATCATGCGATTTGGTAATATAGAGAAATGAAGAACTAAGAATTAGATGAACTTTGAACTTGTGAACCTAGTGAAATCCACAGCAAGTTCATAGTAGTAAGGCCTGAGGTGTCTAGCCTAATCTATACGAGCAAGCATCAAAGTCAATAAGGATACTTGCAAATCCAGCTACAAAAGACAAAAGGACAATTTTTAATTTCCTTAGAGCGGCTATAGTATTGCACCTCAGCAATTCATGAAGTTGCACTCTATATTACAAGCTTAAGCATATTAAGATCCACATTCAAAGGAGACTACACTTCTCTTTAAGTAGATCAATGAATTGAATTTCAATTCCAAATGTTCACACCTGAAAAAGCAAGAGAAATCGACAAATTACGAGGGAGGGAAGTGGCAAATGTTGTCCCAATACGTGTTGACAATTCTTGCAATCCCCGAGCTGGCCGCTACGATGATCTTCCACATGACCCCCTTCTCAAATCATGATCCATTCTCCTGACAATCGCAAGGATGGTTGAAAGGTGCTTTAGGCTGTTGAACCCACGCATTATGCATCTCTCATTGTGCAAGCGCTAAAAATATGGAATGTCATGAAAATGTTGGGACCCAACATGACAGAACAAATAATTAAATAGCAAAGCATAAAATTCTCAAAGTTAATAAGAAATCAATAGAGATAAGTCGAGTAAAGGAGACTCTTGAAACTAATAGCTTTTTGCTAAATGGAAACAAAAAAGGCAGAACTTTTCTAGCCCTAATATAAATAAATAGGCATCCTGCAAATAATACGAAGAGTGAAACTACCACAAAAGCCTTCAAGGATAAAAGAATGATTACTAGCTCTAAACTCTTAACTAAGTACAGAAATGCATATGAGATTCTAATTGCAACTTAATAAGTACCATCGGTGATCACAATTAAGAAGAATTGCTCATTTGTGCCTTTAAGGGAGCTTTGGCTGCATGTGTGCGCGTGCGTGTTCATGAGAGAGAGAGTCTATAACCTTTTTTGCTTATTATGTCAAACAAGTGTTAGCTAAAATAAAGCATCACCATCTTCCACTTAAATTCACCCCTTAGGATTGTTTTGCAAGATGACAGAAAAGATAACACCTATCTCTCCTAACGAAATACAGAACAAACATTTTTTGAACACAATCACTCGCGCTCGTACATATCAACCAATTAATTCTAGCTTATGTTAAAACCCTGAACGCAGATGTCATATCAATCAATTTTAGAATCTGTGATCAAAGATTTTTTTTTTTTTTTTTTTTTAGATGCTCACTCATGCAATTCTTCTTGCACTTTTAAAGCATGACAAAAAAAAACAGATATTTATTTGAAAGCATCTGAAAGAACTCAAAGATAGTTTTGCATGACCTGAATGGTATATCAACGTGTAACTCTCATAAGAATGTGCATTTGTGATTGAAAAGAAAATTTTTAATTTGTATAAGTTGATAATTATGGTAAAGTTAAACTCTCTTCCATCTATGACAAATTGCAAAATCACGAAAAACCAATTAATTTCCATCTCAAAATCTGTCACTCAGAAAAGAGGGTCCCAAGGATTAGATACTGAGGTTGTCCCTATATTAGTCCCTTTTACAAACAAGAGAAAAATTTGAGAAGGCCTATCTATAAATTGGCTTTTAGATAAGAGGTTTTACGAAAATTCATTCCACTAGGATCACGAAATTGTCTTTCAGTTTAAATCTAGATGCTTTTCTCTACTCAATTGACATAATTTGTTTATTTTACTATTGATCTCGGTGGATGCTCCAACAATCGGTTTAACGGTAGGAAGAAAAAGGTCTAAATAATTACAACAATGAGAGAGCTAGTGGCAAGAGGTCAAGTAATACTCAGCATGACAAGCACGGAAGACATTGTCCCTTGCTCAATCCTCGTCGAGTTCCCCATTACCTTTTGATGTGTTTATCCAGTGCAAGAGAGGAACAGAACAGAAACTATTGTCTAAACCCAACAAAATGCGAGGTTCTAAAGACAAAAGAATGCATCAGGTCAAATTACATGGAATCATCATCAATCGTCGACCGGGCGCATGCATTTTTGAAGCTATTGCCAATATACATCCCGACGTGCACATATAATAAGAGGTTAGTACCGCACTCATGGGCCAACCCGGCCATCCGCTAAGAGAAAAACATGGCCTATTCTTTCTTACAACAACAATACCTCACAAAAATAATAATATTCTAGCCCAAGTTAGCATTTTGAAGCATGCAGCTAATGGTGTTCACTTGCATTGATTAGGGCAAGTTAAAACCAATGCCAGTCTAGAGACCTGAACGCAAACGGGTGCCCTTTTATTTTTGGAGTGGCCGTGAGCCAACTGGAGAATAGCAGCTTTGCTCCATCCAAGTATGACCAAAATTCACTCTTTCTCTCAGCAATCCTTCCAAGGGGCAAGTGTCACCGGACCCACAATGTAACACCTATCGATCTCACGTCTAATCGAAACAACTATCTCAAGAACTCGAAGCGAAATCGAACGATAAAAGGGAAGAGGACATGAAAATTTACCTCTAACTTCGCAGAGAACGTGCAGGGAGAGATCGGAAGGTCGAACTCTGAAGAGCAACGGCGACGGCATAGACAGGGCTTCGGGAGACGACGGCGTAGGCGGGACTTCGAGAGGCGACAGCGGGAGGCGGAGGCGGCGTCGGGAAGCGAGAGGTTGCGAAGTGTGAGGGCAAAACGCGTCGGCATCGGCGTCGGCGCGTCGGCTGCGAGAGGCAACGGCGGGGGCATGTCGGCGTCATGGTCCCCGGTAGATCGCGTCGGCACGGTGGCTCGGGGAGGCGACAGCGGCAGAGGCGGAGCCGTCGGCACGGCGGTTGGGGACGCGGAGGCGGAGGCGGAGGCGAAAGCGCGATGGCTCGCTAGCAGATGCACAGAGAGAGGGAACGGATTGATTAAGCGCGGAGCGAGAGGAGAGAGAGGAGAGAGAGCACCAACCGTACCCATACCCATGGAAAACGAGTTCAGCCGATGGACGACTTCCCTTCGGTCGAAAGCGCGTAATCATCGAGCCCAATCGCGGACCGGCTCCGCAGCGCGCAGCGGGAGGACATGTACCTCGACTCCGCCGCCGGCCCACCACGACCAGATCTCTACCCCGTCCCTCCGCCTTCCCTCCTCCCCTGTCGGTCAACGAAGCACATTTTTACGGCCTTAATGTGCTTCGTTGGGGACGGCGGAGCAAAGAACGAGCACGGAGAGAGAAGCCGGCGAGCGTCGGAGCGGGGCGGCCGTCATGTGCTTCGTCGACGACGGCGGGGGGAACGGCGGAGGATTTGCTTCTCTTCCCTTTGTCCGAGAAAAGAAATCGAAGCGAGCACAAACCGCAATGGAAACAGTCGGAGGCGAGGCGGAGGCGGAGGAGCTCGGGACCCAGCTGCGACCGGCAAGGCTTTTGGGGAGGCGGAGGGGTGGGACGCGCCGGAGGTAGATGACCGACGAGGCTTTCAGGGAGGCGGAGACGGAGTGGAGGGTGGGACGCGCGGAGAAGCGTCTCCTTCGTTCTTCTCTGTCTGCGTTGTTCTTCTACCAGAGAGAAGGAGGAAAAGCCCTAAAAATTCAAGTGAAGAGAGAGAAACTTTTCGAGCGGGAGTTGCGCATTTATTGCGTGTCCTTTTTTTTCGTCAGCTCAGCCGAGCCGAGCCAGCCAAATACCAGCCAACAGCTAAGTGGTAAATGCGCACCACGTCAGCAGATGACGTGGCACGCGCATTTACCACTGAATATTTTCTCAGCGGCGTTTGCGATGGAAGGCGTTGCTGAGCTAGATTATTGCTTTCGGCTATGAAAGATTTTTCATTATAAAAAGAAAAATGTTTTAGCAAAGGGAAAAAAGAATGGCAAGGTAGAATCCCTGAACTCGATGCTCGTTGAACCGATCTTCACTAATTTCGGGTGACAATGTAAGTTACTTTTATTTATTTATATTTTCTTTTTAGTGCTACCCTTATATTTGGGCATCGTAGACCAAATTCGAGACCGGTTCCCATGCCAAAGAAGGTGAATAATCGACTCAGCAGGGAAATGTAAGACCAAAATTGGAAAAAGAACTTTAGGGCTTATCCTGGCCAAGTTAAAAAATAGGGGTGAAAAATTAAGCATTGAAATTGAAGTACTAAAAATGCTAATAAATAATTATTGGTTTTTGGCTATAAAAGATTTTCCACTATCAAAAAAATTATCAGTAATTTTAGGAAAAAAAAGATAGGTTAGATAGGATCCTAGAATTCTGCGCTCGTTGAACAGGTCTTCACTAATTTCGGGCGACAAAATAAGTTCCTTTTATTTATTTATTGTTTCTTTTTAATGCTGTTAGAGACCAGTCCACATGCCAAAGAAGGCGAATAATCGACTCGGCGGCGAAATATAAGACTAAAGTTGGAAAAAGAACTTTAGGGTATAGCCTGGCCAAGTTAAAAAATAGTGATGAAAGTTTAAGCATTTAAATTAAGTACTAAAAATGGCAATTAATAATTATTTTATAATGTAAATTGTTAAACTAAATATGGGACTTTAGTCATCATTGGAAAGGGTTTTAATTTTTTAATGTAATTTCCCATTAATTGCTTCCCTATTGAACGAAATTAGGAATTGCTGCTTCCTTACTTGCCGGATTAACCGGCGCTTGGATTGAATTCAACATCACCGGTGGTTTCCATCTAACCTTTGCACGGAAGGAGTCAGTTCTGATGGGCCGAGTCAGCCTCGTGAGGCCGAAGAAAAAGAGAGAAAAAGAGACGGCTGAAAGTTCTTTGATAGAGAGAGAGAGAGAGAGAGAGAGAGAGGGGACCGTTCGCCAAGGTAGAGAAAAAAAGGCAGAGAGCGTAACTTCGAAGATGCGAAGAGGCAGTCAACAATTGACGGTGAAAATATATTAGAATAAGTTCAAACCTCATTATATAGTTCATGGGATAAAGTACACCGCAGGTGTTAAAAGGTATACTTAATTTTTTCTGAAATCAGATATTTAAATATTAATTCTGACGAGAGTAGTCGAAATAATTTATGTGACTTGTTAGAAAGTCTATTTGGCAATGAAAATACAAAACGACAGTGATTTTGCTCCAAAATTGATTTTTAATATAAATATTAATTAAATAATTAAAAAAATAAGTTTATAAAAAAAAAATAGTAACAAGTAATTGGCAAAGGCATCCATAGCTCTTGCCTCCACCAACCATTGCTAGAAAGGACCGGTGATGGTGGGGCGACGGTTGGTAAAAGGCCATAACCTCGACCAGATTTGGGGAGAGTCGTGATCATCCCCTAGATCCAGCGAAGATCCCTACCTAACGGCTGGTGGGGTTGACTTCTTGCCCCACCGTTGTTGGTCATTTCTAGTGATGGTGGGGTGATGGCGACAAGGGTTGTGGAGGCCATCGCCAGAGTTGTGGCTCTTTCTTTCTCTAAATTATTTTTTATATTAAAAATTAATTATGAGAGCTAATAGTGACACGTGGACAATTTTTTTAATAACTGCCACATGGATAATTTATTTTAAGAAAATTGTCACATCAGTAAAAGAATCATCGGAAAATGACACATTAGCGGTTTTGTCGGAATTTTTTGCCATTGGCACTTAAGTGTTTAATTTTTTTTCCAATTTTGGTACTTAAGTGTATCTTTTGGAATTTTTGTCACTTAAGTGCCCATTCATGCTAAGTTTGACACTTGCAATGTCCGGCACCCATAAGTTTGTGAGGTCAAGATCAACAAGTTGGTTGGTTTTGTTCGTTGAACTCCCTTTTCAAATTGTCTCTCAACTTCTTCGAAGGCGATTAAGGACTTTGTTGCTTCTTTTTGTTAATCCACCTCTGTGGTAATGATATATTACTGTTTTGCTAATGTAAAGAGTCTCTAGCTGTGTCTAGACTAATCAAAATAGGTGTTAAACTCATGTATGATCCAATTATGTTTAAAATATGAGTCACTTCAATTTTGAAAAGCCTATCTTAAATGGGTTGTAAATTTAAAGAACACTTGGTAGGGCATCATATTTTGCGACATTAGTTTCTCTTCGTGGAAGCTTCAGTTGTTGATTGCTTTACTCATGGTGAGATCTTGATGCTTTCTTCTTCCTTTTGGTGTTGTAGTGATAACCTTTTTCGTTGGACTTATGAACTTCTCAAGGTTCTTTTCTCTTCCTCGATTGATCACTTGAAATGCTTTGCCTAGTATTACCACTTCGTTCAGAGTCTTGATTATCCACTGAATCTTGAATTTGCACCCAACCACTTTGGGCTATGAAATGGTAAAACTACACCCAACTTTCTTTTGAGTTAGTCTTTAAAGTTAAGAACCTTTACTTTTCTTATAGTAACCCCTCAACCAAATAGGAACATAAATATTCTTAAATGTAAAAAGGTGTATACGATGTGGAGAAAAAGAGGGGGCCAAACTTTAATGAGCAAGAAATTCCAATACAAGGGAAAAAAAATATGGCATTGCAATCTTACTTTTCAATTCAAGGTAAAGGATAGCTACATTTTCTAGGATAACCTTAGATTGAATCCACATTACTAGTACTTTTCTCTTCTTCGCTTGATCACTTGAAATGCTTTGCTTGGTATTACCACTTTGTTTAGAGTCTTAATTATCCAGTGAATCTTGAATTTGTACCCAACCACTTTGGGCTATGGAATGGTAAAACTACACTCAACTTTCTTTGAGTCAATCTTTAAAGTCGGACCTTTAATTTTCATATAGTAAATGCTCAACCAAATAGGAACATAAATATTCTTAAATGTAAGAAGGTGCATACAATGTAGAGAAAAGATGGGGTCCAGCTTTACTGAGTAAGCAAATCTAGTAAAAAGGAAAAAGAATATGGCATCGCAATCTTGCCTTTAATTCAAAGTAAAGGACATAGCTACTTTTTCTTGGATGACCTTGGATTGAATCCACATTATTAGTGCTAAATCCATTGTTGATGAGATGGGTACTGATGAGATGGAAAAGTAGGAGTGTTGATAAGTTATTGATTTTCTCTAGTGTGTTAAACCCATTGCCAATGAGATGAGTGCTGTAGGCGAGCAACTTGAATCAAAGGATTTCAATGTCTACGTTTTTTGTGGTCTTTGATATGATCTCTACGACATTGTTCCTACATTACTTGGTCATTCTAAACTAATCTCGTTTACATACTGCAAGGTTTTCTCCTTAGTCACGAGAGTATTAAGACCTTCCAAAAGTTACAAATCCTTGAGCCTTTTTTTCAGGCTAATTATGCTATGGCCAACTTTACTCAATCAAATGCCTCGACTCCTCCTCGTTCCTCTTTTTCTAGTTGTGGACAATCTAGAGGTCGTGGGGGGTCATGGTGGTCGCTTTACCCATGGTCACGGTGTCCATGGTCTTCAACAAGATCAATTATGGTGTTCAATCTGTCAACGTACAAATCATATTGCTACCACATGCTACTATCAACCTCCAGCTATGCTTTATCACCTGCCATCTACACATATCCTTTATTTTACTTCATCTTATCAACCCTCTTACTCTCCCAATGCCAACCTAAGCTATGCCCTTCCCTCTCTTTTACCTATACCTACCAACACCCTACGTTGGTACCCTGACATGAGCACCTCCCATCATGTCACGCCTCACATACAATCCTCTATTCCTACAAAGCTTATAATGGATTAGATCAATTACATGTTAGAAATGGTAAGGGTCTCAAAATAACTGATTTTGGTACTTCTTCTATTCCCTCCTCTATTTCAAATCTCTCTTCATGTCTCTGATATTTCCTTCTTCTTTTTTGGTCAAAAAATGTATATGATATTTCTAAGCGTTTACTTTCAGTTCGAAAATTTGCATATGACAATAATGTCTTCTTTGAATTCTATCCTACCCACCTTCTTGTTAAGAATCTAGTGACCAAGGAGATTCTTCTTTCAAGCCCAAGTAATGGTAGTCTTTACAACATATCGCAACAACCTTCAATGTCTACTATTAGTATTGCGAAACATACTTCTTTGGATAGCTAGCATCAATGTCTTGGCCATCCTCATAAAGCATCTCTTACGGTTTATGATAAAGAGAATAATTTATCACATCAGTTAATACAGTTGACTTAGTTATGTATAGCCTGTTAATTGGGCAAGACTAGTCATTAGTCCTTAGGATTGTTTCTAACAAGTAGTTTGTTTTTGTTGGATTTAATTTATAGTATTGTTTGGGGTCCTTCTCATTTTATTTCAATTGATGGTCATCATTATTTTATTGTTTTTCTTGATGATTGCACCAAATTTATTTGATTTTAGTTTCTTAAAGTAAAGTCAGACGTTTACTTTGCTTTTCTTAGTTTCCAAGCTTTTGTTAAACATCACTTTTCACAAAAAATAAAAGTTGTTAAAATGGACTAGGGTAGGGAATTTCATGCCCTCTCCTTCTTTTTCTCAAAAATTGGTATTGCTCACCACATTTCCGCTCTTTATACCCATAAGTAGTAAGGGGCAGTTGAACATCATCATAAGGATATAGTTGAAACTGGTTTAACATTATAACTCATGGCTTTGTCCCTCACTAGTATTGGCACTACGCATTTGAAATGGGGTTCTACTTTATCAATTGGATGCCATCCAAAGTCAATAATCACGTCTCCCCTTTTCAAATGGTGTACAATCATCATTTGCATTATTCATTTTTAAAAATATTTTGGTGTCATTGTTTCCCATATTTACATACTTATAATGCTCATAAGATGGATGTTTGCTCCATTCCTTGTATTTTCTTGAGATATAGTTCCTATCACACAGGGTACTACTGCTTTGACCTATCACCAATCATTTATACATTGCTTGACATGTTCGTTTCGACGAAACATGTTTTCCCTTTGCAACTCCTTCCATTCTCGGTCCATCACCTTCTTCATCACTTTCTACACCTATCTCGGAGGTATGGACCCCTGGAGTGCCAAAACTTGGCACGGGGGGACATTTAAGTGCCAAAAGTTACAAAATGTACACTTAAATGCCAAAATCAGAGCAAAATGGATTAGTTAAATGCTAACAGCGAAAAATTCTGACTAAAATGTCACGTGTCCATTTTTCAATGACTTCATTTGTCGATAGAGCATTTTTTTCAAAATAAAAAATCACGTGGTAATTTTAACAAAAAAAAATTGCTAAGTTAGACTAATTTTTTTTTAAATAGAAAAAAAGAAGGAGAGGAAGGGATCCAACGAGGGCTGTGTAGCCCTCATCGCTGCTGTTGTCGTCGCCGCCTCACCATCGCCAAGAAAGGTTGGTGACGGTGGGCGAGGGTCCGTCAAGGTTGCCGGGCCTCGGTCAATGGCCGGTGACCTCGGCCGGCATGCGGTGGCTGGCGGCCCTTGGCTCGGCTGGGCGAGGGCTCACTAGCCCTCGCCATAGGCTGGCCGGGCCCGGTGACCTTAGTGACTCTCGTCCATCGTTGCCGGCCCTTCTCAGCGATGGTGGGGTGGCAACAGTGACGGTGGCGGCGAGGGCTGCACAGCCCTCACCGGATCCCCCTCTCTCTCTCTCTCTCTCTCTCTCTCTCTTTTAATTAATCAATTTTATAATAATAATAGATTTTATAATTATTTTATATTATTTAATTAATAATTTTAAAAATCAACGTCAACGCAAAACGACGTTGTTTTGGCTAATTTTTCTCCAATTTAGTTTCCGGTGAGCCACGTAGGCAAGAAAATTAATAGAAAAATTGCTATATAGGATTTCCGGTAGGGTTCCAACGACTTAGCACTGAAATGATCTATTTGTTTTGAAAAATGGCACTTAAGTGTACCTTTTGTAACTTTTGGCACTTAAGTGTCCTTTCATGCTAAGTTTTGGCACTCGGGTTGTACTTATGCCACCTTTCTCAATACTGTGTGCTTCGACTCCTATTGGCATTCCTCCTTCTACCAATATAGTGAGATCACGGCTTCCTTCACTGGCTCCCCTAGTGTCGTCTAATACCGATTCATCCATCTCCCGTGCCTTAAGAACTAGGCTCCTCCATGACCTTTATCATTCCCCCTCCTCATCATCCTCTTTGCCACCACCATTACCAGCCCCACCTAGGCCAACACACACCCACACCATCCAACTTGACTTTCGCCCTTCTCAAATAAATATAGGCACCACCCCCCTCATCAAACCAACCTCAATCACCCAAGCCAACAAAATCCTTGAGTTGTGCGGATATGACTAATGAATTGAATGCCTTGTAAAAAAATGGCACATGATCTTTGGTCCCTTGCATTTCTTCCATGAACCTCATTGGGTGTATGTGGATTTACAGAATTAAGTGCTAAATGGAGGTAGTCTTGAGCGCTATAAAGTTGGCTTGGTTACTAAAGGTTTTCATCAGCAACAAGGCTTAGCTTATACAGAAATCTTTAGTTCAATGGTATAAATTATCACTGTTTACTCCATATTATCTCTTGATGTCTCTCAAGGGTGGCAAGTGTGACAATTAGGTGTGCACAATGCTTTCTTACATGGGGTTCTTTCTAAAGAGGTGTACATGGAGCAACCTCTTGGGTTTGAGGATCCAACTTGTCATGACTATGTTTCCAAGTTGCATCGTTCGCTATATGGTCTCAAGCAAGCTCCATGAGCTTGGTTTCAACAGCTTTCATAGTTTTTGCTTAATTGGGATTCTTAGCATCACAAACATATCCCTCATTATTTATCTATTGAAGAGGCACTAATGTTATTTATTTTTAGATTTATGTCAATGTCATTCTAGTTACAGGTAATACATCTTCTACTATTAGTACAATCTTATAGAAATTATCAGCAGAGTTTTCAATTAAGGATCTCAGCTTGCTCCAATTCTTCCTTAGGATAGAGGTTGTCTCTCACTATAACGGGCTACTTCTCTCTCAAGGATGTTATATTGATGATCTTCTTCACCGAGATAGGATGTTCTAGTATAAGCTTGTCCAAACTCCTATGGCCATGACTACAAAACCATATGAGATAAGGGGTGCTCTAATATTTGATCCTACTCTGTATCGGTCTATAGTTGGTGTCTTGCAATATGTGACATTAACAAGCCCTGAGCTCTCATTTGCTACTAATAAAGCTTGTCAATTCATGTGTGCACCAATTGAAGACCATTGGCAAATGGTGAAACGTATCTTGTGTTATCTCAAACATACAAGGTCTTTTGGTTTACTTCTTTCTCGATTCAATGATACTCACTTGCAAGTGTGAAAAAGAAGTCAATCGCAGGGTATGCTATTTTTCTCAGTCCTAACTTGATCTCTTGGGGTTCTAGAAAACAATGAACTGTATCGCACTCTTCCATAGAATCTAAGTATAAAGCTCTTTCCGATGCCATAGTTGAAATCATTTGGCTTGAGTCACTCTTTTAAGAGCTTGGGTTCCCTCTTTAAGGTCCTCCCATGATGCGATAATATCGGTGCCACCTATCTATTTGCGAATCCAGTTTCCATGCTCGTACCAAACATATTAAAATTGACTTCCACTTTTTTTGTGATTGTGTCGCCCAACAACAGCTCAGTATGTTGTATATCTCCATAGCTGACCAACTAGTTGATGCTCTCACAAAAGCTCTTCCTAAAGCATGCTTTGCATTTTTACGTGACAAGTTGAAGATTTGCCGTCTCGACTCTTCCACTTGAGTGGGTGTATCATCCAAATATTGGGCTATCAGATTTGAAAGATATATAATCTTATCTTTAGAATATCAATTAAGTATTAGGCTATCGGATTTGAAAGATTTAGAATCTATATCTTTGGAAGTTCAAAAGTTTTTTATTTTATGTATTTCTTTTCTTGCAAGTAAATCTTCTAGAATGTACTTTTGGGTATATAAATACCTACCTAAGCTTAATGGAAAGATACAACAATTTATGCTTCAATAAAGGCTAGAAGCCACTTCATCAATAGGCTTCCAGGTTTGCAAGACTCTTCTCCTAACTTTCATATTGAAAAACCGGGTAACCTAACCTAAAAGAAAGCAATTGCCATGTGTGATATTAATCCCATTCATGGAAATTTTACAGCTGGTGGGGAAGAGTGACCTAGTGTTGTAAGGGTCAAGATTGAATAGAAGTGAACCTACATATACATCCTTTTCTTCTTGGGAGGGTGAGTAGAGGGTGATTCAGAAGCTAAACGGGAAATGTTCATATGTACCAAACAAACACAATTGATGCTAGAGTGAAGCAAAGCCTCCCCTATGGGTTTGGTGCGTAGTGAAATTGGTAGGGAAGGGAGCAAGGACGACATTTTCTTCGAAATAGCCCTCACTTTTTTATTGCAACCGTAAGCATACAGCATGGCATGCCTGCTCTTTTCGCCGGGCATCAACGGTCAATGTCCCGTCCCCTAGTCAGATGCTTAAACGTGAGCCCTTTAAAGGCCCACATTCTACTGAAGATATGATAGGGTAAAGCGGAGTAATTCATAGTTTGCTAGACTTTCATTGATAAGGCATTTTAAAGTTAGGCTTTGCTTTTGTAGAAGACTATCGCGAAACCTTTGCTTTGGTGGAGGAGGAACATTACGAAACTTCATTGTTTTCATTAATTTGGTTTGTGCATGGGCACGAGCGGGGACCGGGAGAATGGGGAAGAGGGGGGCGCTAGATCAATGGTCTTCAACGTTTTGGATTTGTGGTTGTTTGAGGTCGAATACCGTGATAGTGCCTTACTGTTGTATTATTGTGGCTGAGGTTTTGGATTTTTTTAAATTTTTGTCTGGGCTTTGTGTGTGATTTTCCACAATGTATTTATGTAATTTTTGGACGTGTTTATATCATGAAAAATTTTATGTTGAAAGAAATGATTTTAACCGAAATTAAGTTTCAAGGAAAGCGATTGATTTTTCCTTACTTGGTTGTGACCTTGAAAAATGAGAGGGAAGCAGTGGAGAGAGAGAGAAACAGAGAGAGAGAGAGAGAGCTACATCGATGTTGCATTGGTAGCGCCACAATGGTGTCCTTTTGGAGAAAATGAGTTCCCCTTTCATAGGAGGAAAATTCATTTTTCAAAGTCTTAGCATGCCAATTTTAGTCGACAAGAAATATTTTTTGTGGACCGATTCATTTTCTGATGTCTAAACAAAAGGGAAGTGTGAATACATTTTCCTGAAAATAGCTTTACTCCAAACAAAAACAAAAGCAACCTTACATAACAGGAAATTGCCTATTTTGACGTGCATGAGATAGGAAAAACTAAGCAAAATCTAAGTGTACTATTGGTAACAATTGATTTTGACTAATATCTTAGAATCCTTTTGAGAACAATTTATCCAAAATATTGGGAGAAGATCACTAGAATAGACGCAAAAAAGGGGGCAAAATAAAATAAAAATGAAGCTATGATCCGCCCGTAACGCTTCCATTGAAGATCTCAATGGTGTCACCTTGGCCAACATGGTGCCACCTAAAGGACCTATCTTCATCCATCACATTCTGCTTGTATATGAAGAAATAGCCTTCTTGTGGCAGATGTAACTGGTCCGACTTTTGCAGCTTCTGGAGCTCCTTCCTCAGCTCCCCAACATTGTCCGATGCGCTCACCTCAACCGCAATCCTCTTCGTCCCGCACTTTGGCAACACCATCACCTTCAACTTCTTGGAGGAGCCAGGCGCCACCGAGGTAGTCGGCGAGCATTGTTTCACAGAGACCTCGACCTCGGAATTGTCCAAGAGCTCGCACTCCCTGACCGACAGCTGGTCTTGCAACTCTGTGCCGTTCACCTGGATTGCCAAGTGGCCTGTGGGCACGCCCTCGATCTCGTGGATCTTCTCCTTCAACCGAGCTACCGTGTCATTCGTGTCGATCTCGACTGGGACGTGCCCTTTCAAGGAAGCACTCTTGACGTTGAGCTGGAGTTTTGTGCCCGGAGACGGCGAGGGTTCTTCTGCCTTATTAGGGTTTTGGGGCGAGGCGGCATCGACCACGATGAGCTGGACGTGGGAATTCTGTAGGATCTTGCAGTGCTCGACATCGCGCTCGTCTTGAAGGATTCGGTCGTTGAAGATTAGGGTTTGTGTGGTCATGGGGATCCCTTGGTATTTCTGGATCTTCTCTTTGATCTCTTGAACTGTGTCAAAGTAACCCACTTCGATCGAGAAGGGTCTTCCTCTTTGAGGCTCGAAGATCACATCCATGGAAAACAAAAAAGAAAAAATAATTAGAAATCTGAAATTTCTAAAAGCTCTTAGCTTTAGTTGATTGTCGACAATGCCCAAGGCATTGGGGTTTCTAACTAAGTGAGGAGCAACAGATTAGTTTTGAGGATAACAGCCTGCGAGATTTTCTAACTGACAAACAAAATGCAATCTAAAGTCATTTAAACCCTTTGATTCGAACCTTAAATGGCAACAGCATGCGATTTTTCGATAGCTTAAAACCTAAAATTGACCATTTTGGGTCCAAGATTTAGGCTGCGTAAGGTCAAGTGATGGTGACGGATTCCGTCCCTCGCAATTGTTTTAGGTGAATCCAAAATGAAACTGGGAGCGTTGATTCATAACTTGCGCATGCATCGATATAGAAAATCATTAACTTTGTTGCACGTATTACAACGGTCATGGAAAATATTTCATTCTACAAGTAAAGTAGTTGACAATCGATGCCATTATACCATCTGTCTTGTAGAATCAAAAGCCAATACCAAGTAATAAACACATACCAAAGTTATATGAGCCCAAAATTGAACGGCCAATGTAATCTTTAGCTAAGATAATAAATCTAGGGAAAAGTACACCAAAAACCCCAAACTATGCCTCTCGGGACAATTTTACTCTGAACTTTTTTTTTTTTTGTCATAGAAAATCCCAAACTATGCCACTTGGAACAATTTTACCCTAAATTTTTTTTTGTGACACCAAAAACCCTAAACTATGTCACTTGGGACAATTTTACCCTAAACTTTTTCTTATGCCACGAAAAACCCTGAACTATGCCACTTGGGACACATTTACCTTAGACTTTTTAACTAAAAGGCATTTTTGTCTTTTCATGTTTTTCTATTCTTTTCTTTTCTTTTTTTCCTCTTCCTCTTCTCGGCAACGGAAGCCGGCGAGGGCCCTCGCCGGCAGCGCCATCCGGCCAGGGGGCACTCCCGGTGCGGGGCGAGGGCGGCTCTCCCGATGTCGGGGGAGGGACACCCTCATCGAGATCACATGGGGCGGCCCTTGCCTGGCTCAGGCGGGGCGAGGGTCACCCCCGCTAGATCGGGGAGGGCCGCCCTCGCTCGACTCAGGCGGGGCGAGGGTTGCCCCCGCCGGATCGGGGAGGGCCGCCCTCGCCCTTGGCAGATCTGGCGAGGGCAACCCTCCCCGGCGTCGGGTGAGGGTTTCCCCCGCTTGATTCGACGGAGGCGACCCTCGCCCGATCGAGGGCAGCCCTCGCCGGCTTCCCTCTCGCCATGGCCGTAGAGGGGAAGAAAAAAAGATAAAAAAAAAGAAAAAAAGAAAAAGTGAAAATACGAAAATGCCCTTCAGTTAAAAAATCTAGGGTAAATATGTCTCAAATGACATAGTTCGGGGTTTTTCATGGCATATAAAAAAGTTCGGGGTAAAATTGTCCCAAGTGGCATAGTTTAAGATTTTTGGTGGTACAAAAAAAGTTTAAGGTAAAATTATCCCAAGTGGCATAGTTTGGGATTTTTTATGACCCAAAAAAAAGTTCAGGGTAAAATTATCCCAAGGGGCATAGTTTGGGGTTTTTGGTGTCATTTTCCCATAAATCTAATCAATAGAACTTTTGAATGGATTCAAGCACTTACACAATTGTAATAAAATTGTTTTCATATGGCTGGATTTTGGGAAGGATGATTTTTTTTTTCCCGCTTGGAAATATCCAAGCAAAGCCTAGTCTCAACGAGTTAATTGGATAGAAATAGCCAAGAGAGAATTTAAAGATAATGTGTGTCACCCTTTCATTTCTTCTCATTTTCTTTTTTGATATCCTATATATATCCTTTTGCATACTTATACGTTTAGAATTTCCTTTGAGTTCATGAAATTGAATTGCTGATTCCATTTTTGCAAAATGTGACAAAAAGATTATTAGTTTTTGTACAAAATTATCTCATACATTGAAAAGATAGCAACGGCCTACCTATATAAATGCTATATTTTGAATTAATGCAAAATTAGGAATTTCACCGTTTGAGATTATCCATCCATCGAGCAAACATTGCATTGGTAATTAGCTCAAACAAGAATTGATAACACAAAACTCATTGATAATTTGACCTGAGAAAAGTCGGTAGATACCCTAATTGAGATTTGTAATTTCTAAAATGAGTTTTAAAAAGTTGATAAGCAAGGCAAATAAAGGTTGTTTAGTGATAAGAAAAGTTTGTAACTTAAAAAAAAATTATGAAAGAAACTTAAATGAAAGTTCGTAACTTAAAAGTTGTCGGTAATTTAATTGGACAAAAAATAATATGTACTAAAATAAATGTTGCTAATTCCATATGAAATTGGTAAATTAAGGCGTTGGTAATAAATTTGAATAAAATTTGGTAATAAATAATAGAATATACTTTTGTTAGAGATAAGAAAAGTTAATTTTCAAAAAAAAAAAAAACTAA
Source organism: Corymbia maculata (assembly GCA_014182735.1). Classification (NCBI taxonomy): domain Eukaryota; kingdom Viridiplantae; phylum Streptophyta; class Magnoliopsida; order Myrtales; family Myrtaceae; genus Corymbia; species Corymbia maculata. Next base: position 38,226,780 of record CM024686.1, on the reverse strand, counting down.
ATAAACAGTAGTCTATCGGTCATCTCGGAAGAATCTGCTGTATCCTCTCCTTCCTAATTCCTTCCTTATACCCTTCCTTACACTTATAGGCTGCCGTAAATGATAAAGCTTCCACCGTGGGACTGCTTATCAAAAACTAACTCAAAGGAGAGTTGGTAACATAAATTAGATGGTAACTTAATTGGAGAAAAGTTGGTAATAACTCTAATTGAGGTTGGTAATTTCTAAAAAGAATTGATAAATATTAGGTCAGTTTTAGGTTGGTTCCAAAGGGTCCCAATTCAGTTTCTGGTTCCAGAAAACTTAGAACCAACCCTAATTGAGGACATATGTCTAGGGAGAGCATTAACAGTAGTTCTCGCTTCATGGTTACAATTTTGACAATTCATTCTCACCTCATTTTATATAAGAGCACAAGGGTTTCTTTAGGACCAAATTAAAAAGAGGCAAGTAAATTTGCGCATGCTTGTGCGTGGAAGCTCAAAGTTGAAACACTTGATTGGCTTCATAAAAATTTCCCCCCACAAACACTCAATAAAAGGCAAATTGCAACTAAAATAAAAATAAACAAATGAATAAAGAAATAAAAAGGTTTTGATTGATGAAGCCCCACAGCCGAAAGTGCAACAGAGGCTAGAGGTATTGGGGCAAAAAAAGCAAAAAACAGACATCATCTCATGATGTCTCTATGTATAAGATATAATATTACAATGCCATCAGAAGTACAAGATTCCCACTATTTGTCTCACTGGCACATGACCTTGTTCTCATTAGAACCATTCCTCTAAAAGGGAAAAGAAAGATAAAAAAACAATAAAAAAGAGTGAGGCTGAGAGTTTGTTGAATAGCAAAAAGCATGTGAGCTTTTAGCGGGGAAAGTACAGCGCAAATGCCAAAACTTGGCACAAAGGGACACTTAAGTGCCAAAAGTTACAAAAGGTACACTTAAGTGCCACTTTTAAAAAGCAATTGGATCACTTAAGTGTCAAGTTGCCGGAACTCCGCCGGAAATCCTATGTGGCATTTTTTTATTAATTTTCTTGCTTACGTGGCTCGCCGGAAACTGAGTCGGTAAAAAATCAGCCAAAACAACGTCGTTTTGGCTGACGTGGATTTAAAAATTATTAATTAAATAATATTAAATAATTACAAATATATTATTATAAAATCGATTTTATTTAAAAAAAAAAAAAAAAAAAAGAAGAGGAAGAGGGATCGGCGAGAGCTGTGCAGCCCCCGCCGCCGTCGCTGTCACCGCCCCACCTCGCCGGGAAGGGCCGGCGACGGTGGGGGAGGGTCGGCTGGGGTCGTCGGGCCCCGGCCAGTGGCCGGCGACCTCGGTCGGCCGGCGGCGAGGGCCTGCGCGCCCTCGCCCAGATCTGGGGCGAGGGTCGCGACCCTCCCTCGGATCCGGCAAGGGTCGCCGACCCTCGCCTGGGGGCCAAGGGCCGTCGGCCACCTGCACCGGTGCGTCGCCGGCCACCGGCCGGGGCCCAACGACCCCGGCCGACCCTCCCCCACCGTCACCGGCCCTTCCCGGCGAGGTGGGGCAGCGGCGGCGGCGGCGGCGAGGGCTGCACAGCCCTCGCCGATCCCTCTTCCTCTTTTTTTTTTTTTTTTAATAAAATCGATTTTAATTTTTCAAAAATCTGACATGGACAATTTTTTGCCACGTGGATTTTTTATTTTGAAAAAAAATGCTCCGTCAAGCAAATGAAGTCGCCGGAAAGTTGACACGTGGCAATTTGGCCGAAATTTTTCACCGTTGGCACTTAAGTGATCCTTTTTGCTCCGATTTTGACACTTAAGTATACCTTTTGTAACTTTTGGCACTTATGTGTCCCTTTGTGCCAACTTTTGGCACTCCAGAGGTCCGCATGTCGCTTTTAGCTGTCCCTTATGTGACCACGTCTCCTTCCACTTCTCCCTTTTCTTCAATTGACTTCACCTTTAATCACCACGCCTTGCAAATTCCATGCTCAGAGAAGATTCGCCAGAGATAGTGCCCACTGGATCATATGTACATACGACGATGCAACAAAGCTGTTTCTAGATCCCCAAGAAATGATTTCCTATGGCATTATGGAGGAATAATCGGGTGCGTTTCAATGTCCGAACATGATTGCAACTTGATGCTTCAAGATCAAGGGGAGTTGCCATCTGGTCGTGGTTTGGTGATGGAAAGAGTGAAATATATGATCAGGATTGTTCCCACGCTTGATCTGCCAATAGAGAGGGATATGCTTAGTTAAAGGGAATAATTATCGATTGATAACTTCAATGTCTAGCCAGACATATTGTCATTTTGGTTCAATGTAGCCAAACAATTATACGATTGTTGCGTAAGTGCTTTTTAAGATCAGAAATGGAGCTGAAAAGTTATTTAGAAAGATGGCTAGGTCAGGACACTCAAAATCGCTTATAAGATAGCAAAGAAGACCAGAATCTTCTGGGGATCGAGAATCCACGAAAGAAAAGTACGTCTCGAGCCACTCCCTGGACGATGCATTTGCCGACAGTGCCGAAGATTGTGGTGGTGATAGTAATACGATGATTTGCTCGTGCGTTGTTAGAATGCTCGGTCATCATCCTTCCGGCCTCCATGTTTGGCCTTTCCGGTGTGTTGATGATAGCCTCTTCTGTTGAAAATGCTGATTAATAATTAACGATGTTCTTTCATCAAATAATTAATTATAAATAAGTAGGAAAAAAAGACTGGAACAGAACTCAAGATCTATTGATGTGTTCGATAAAAGAATGCTAATATTAGAATCGAATTTTTATTAAATCCACAGCTGGTAGAAAAAAATTACTTACATTCTCACTGGTTGATTATTGACATGTAGAAAAATTGGGTTACAGAGCTAAACTCCAAACACACACATTACTCATATAACAGTGAATGCGTAACTTTTTTGTCCTTATATCAAACCCTAAATCTTGATTAGGTAGCCCCACTTAATTTGGAAATTCTCTAATATAGGAAGCCTAGCCAAAAGGCCTCCAAGTGGGAGAGCACCCGTTAGAAAGTAAATTTTTTTTTCAACTCTCAATTCCTAGAGAATTTAGAAGATGGAAAGCCAAAAGACAGATTCTTCTCACCGGTAAAATAGAGGGCGCCAAATTCATTGACTTTGGGACCTAACCCTAATCCCCCTACCTATCTTATTTCTTTTAACCTACCATTAAAGAAGGCCATTACCTCTGGTATTATTTTTTGGTAGGTCATTACCTCTGGTATGAAAATAATAAATTTAATAAGAAAAATTGATAAATTGTGTACTAATTATCATGACAAATTGAAGTGAAATTTTAATGAAAATAAAAATATGTTGTACCTGCTTTTTCTGCATTGGTCTCATGATCATCAGTGTCGGCATTAGCAGTAGTTATAGTCTTCTTCTCAGCCCCAGCCTTAAAGCTCTTCCTTGTGACCCCCTGTCTGCAAGTTTTCAAGTGTTATCTTGCCATGAAGAGCGCAGGAATATTTCACCATGTGAATTACATGCCCATAGAAATGTTTAAGGGTCCAGCCAAATGGTTTTATTTTATTTTATGGTAAAGTAAGTATTTATAAATTTCCAACCAACCAAGCTATACAAGAGATGGATACAAGGCACCATCTTGCACTCAATAAACTAGTCACCTGAGTGAAAGGGGGCCAAGTATGCAATAAGGGGAGACTAGGTACAAGTTGCAACAAAAGGACCCAGGTTGGGCCTATGGTTACAACACAATAACGGAAATAGAACTAGCTAGATGCAACAAGCAATAGCCTAAAGACCCGGCCCGGGGGCCTCCAGTTCCTTCACAAAAATAGACGGGTCAATACTCTAGCACCGTTGGAGTCTCCTGTTCTTGGGTTGTCATCAACATGTATGAAAGTAGATGCTTTGTCCTTGACAGCCCTAATAAGGTGTTGCTTCATCGAGGGAATGGAAAGTGGTTGGCCACGAAACACCGTATTGTTTCTAGTCTTCCGAATTAAGTAGCATAGAGCTCCAAATGAGAAACGAATCATCTCCTTATAAAAATCGCTACTTGAGCAGAGATTCGAGGCTCATATGAGGTTGTCAAGCCATGTGGAATTTACCCAAATGAGATTGCTTTAGCCGCCCAAAAGCCCACTAGAACACTGGAGACGTGACATCTAAAAAATAAATGGTTAGTGGAATCTAGTATTGCATTACAAAATACACATACCACTACCGGATCCGACCATATAGTAATAGGAAAGATTGGGTGGGAAGCCGGTTTCTCGTAATCAACCATATATGGAATTGGTGCCTCGGTGCGAAGGACCTATTCCAAACAAAAGAGGACCACAACACTGCTGGGGCTTTTCACCGAAGTGCTTCCTAGGCCATAGCTATAGTAAAGGAACCCGAGGGATGCCATTCCCATGTAAAGTAGTCCTGGATAAGAGAAAGTGTGGGGATTGGTCTATGCCATGATTGCAGCTTTGGCCAAATGTTTATGCTGTTGGAAAGATGGAAATGGGATTTCGATCTGCTGTTCTTTTGGAATCCATCGTCATTCATACATTAATCCATAATTGGAGAGAAGAATATGTTGGAACTGAAAAAAACATTATTCTTTCCGAGAAGATTTGAAAAAGAACAAGATGAGAAACAACAACGCCTTAGGGTATCTGAAGAGCCCAACGAGAAAAAGAACAGAAAAAAAAACTCACCATGATCCAGGAGCTAGTAGCACTCTCTTTCACGGTGATGTTCGACAAGCTTTCCATGTCGACAGTGAAATTCTCAGAAGTTCTCTGGATTCCCATCCTGCCCACTAAATCATAAGCCTTGCTAAATGCTTAGAAAGTTGTCATAGATATATATATAAGGGGTGGGGGAGGGGCTGAATAGAACAGTGAAACAGAAATGAAAGAAAGGGCAGCTTCCGGATAGAGCAGTGAAACAGAAATAAAGGACAGCTTCTGGAAGAGCGAAACTCTCAATGACAATGGACTAAATTCTTGGATAAATTATCATTTTGTAGAGAGAGAGAAGTAGCTGGATAACTGCAGTGGGAACGGCGCGCGGAACGGCGCGATTCCTAAGATACCAGCTCATGACTAGGAAGAGAAGAGGACATTGCAACTAAAGCTAGACGACTAGTTCGATGCATGTGTTGATCTTCTGTCATCCACCACCAACAATCAGCTTGAACAGGGTTAGAGACGCGGAAACAACCTTATTCAACATGAAAAAGTGAAGATTGAGACTTTTGTTGTGCTTCCAAAGCTTGCATCTGCTGATGAAATACATATGTGAATTGTATTAATAAAGTTCCATATCAGATAATTGATATGATATAGAATAGTTGATATATCTAAGTTGATCCATAACTCATTGACTCAAGTTTTTGAGTAAATATGAGTCTAACCAGATATGTGAATGGTTAAGACTTAAATTCTCTCTTGGCGATCTCCTTGGATGATGGTAGCAAATTTCTGTTGTGGGTTCCTAACAAATGGTATTAGAGCCAATGAAAGGAAGAAATATGGAGAGCAACATAGTATTCAAGGGAAAAGCTTTGTGTTGTAGCAAACATGGGCCCAGACATTGAGCTCACACTCAATGAGTTGGATGTTAATGGAGATTCAAGTTGAGATGTGTTGATGTAAAAGTATATTTGAATTTAGGAGGAACAGACCTAAGACTAAGCTCATTCATGATTGGGAGATTGTTAAATATACACGTGAGACATATTAGAAGAGTCATACATTGAATAATTGATGTAGTGTGGAGTAGTTAATACATTCAAGTTGGTACATAACTTATTAATATAAGTTTTTGAACAAAAGGTAGATCTAATTGAATATGTTGATGGGTTGAGACTTGTGTATTCTTGATCTTTCTGAATGAAGGTATTGAATTTTTGCTATACACTTCTAACATCTTGGGGGAAAAACACTAAGAGTGCCAAAACTTTTGTACGGCGCTCACTTTGGTTTAAAAACTTTTTTTTCACTCACTTGAGTGCCAAATTGAAGTGAAATTGTTTAGTTAAGTGCCACTTCTAGCAAAAATTCATATGTGGATTTTTTTAATGATTTTCCATATTTTTTAATAATTTTTTTATTTTCAACGTAGATTTTTCAATTTTGATGTGGTCTCTCTTCGCGATACAATCAGAAACGATATCGTTTCTCTTTGTTCAATAGTCCAAAACGACATCATTTCTCTTCTCATCTCGTCTCTCTTCTTTTTGCTCTTTTTTACTGGCTAGCCCTAAAAAAAAAAAAAAAAGAAAGAAAAAAGCAAAAAAAGAATCAAAAAAATTCTAAAAAATTAATAAATATATTAAAATATTGTTTACCAGTAGCCACGTCAACTTTTCCAGCGGCTAAATCATAAGTGGCACTTAAGTGAACGTTTTTTTAAATTTGTAGCACTCAAGTGAGTGGAAAAAAAATTTTTACACCAAAATGAACGCTGTACAAAAGTTATACCACTCGTAGTATTCTTCTACCAAACATTTTCATCTTTTCTTATTTAACAAAGTTTATATAAATCTCTGTAGCAAGTTGCTGTCTTGATTTCTTTTCTTTTCTTTTCTTTCCTTTTTCTTTTTTTGTTTTCTTGTTTTTGAGTTGATAGCAAAGAGAGATAGTCACTCCTTTAGGCCGCATATGGTCATCTGGACATTTTTGTTGGATAGGATAAGGTCACATTATATAAAGATATGATGTAATTTTAAATATCCTATACAAAATTTGTATATGTCTCGAAATAACAAAGGAAATTTTTTAAATAAGGGCATAAAATGAAGCTGGTTTTATGGAAAAGGATTTAGAGTGGATGTTATCTAAAATAAGAGCCTAAAAAAGAGTTGTTTTCTAAATAGAAAATGGTCCATAGTGGAATTTGTCTCAGATAAAAGCTCGAATTATGCTATTTTCTCAAAATAGATGACAAAGTGGTCCTTATCCACTGAAAAATGGAGGCAAAAGCAAGGCACGACCTCTCATGGACACGGCCACAACAGCCACGACCACCACGAACAGTTGCAATAGCTTATTTCTTTCCACTTGGTCCTCGATCTTAGCTGCATGCATGGCTTTGTGATCTCTCTCTTCCTCGTCAACATCATCGTGGAGGGGAAGGAGACTCAACTACACACGAGCCTAAGTTGAGATCAAGTGCTAGCATGGGATCTCAGGCTATGTGGTGCTCGACTCGAGTCTTATATCGTGTATTCTAGGCTTGGTTGACCTTAGATCAGAGGCTTGACAGCGTCGACCGAGCTTGGGATTGACAACGATGGCGATGATGACCATGGCCTGCCAACTGGGATAAGAGGTTACGGGCTGCTAGCCAAAATCTAAGGAGGTGGCAATTCTTGGTAGAATGCAAAGGTGGCAGTGGTGTTTCAGGGCGGAGGCAACAATGATTGACTGTTGTGGTGGTAAGAACTTGCAGAGTGGCCGGCAATTCTATCATTGTATGATGGATGGCGAGGCGGCTTTGGTCTTGCTTGTGCAATATCCAGACATGTCCGGATTACATCCCATCCCTTGGGTGATAATTTTTATCTGGTTTCTATCAGAATATCATCCCAACATATGCTGATTTTGCGTTTCCTAAATTTTAGATACGATAAAAGTTATACTATCTGGAGTTATAATCAGCCCATCAAACAAAACGTTAGTGCGTGAGATGAATTATGATTATTGAATAACTTCACTCAACATTTAGTAATACAAAATCCAGCAGTATGTATAGAGGCTTAGCGATTAAGATGTACATGTGAATTAGGCGGACGATGTAGATTTAGCTATTCCAGTCAACAGAAATAATAAATTTATGTTGAGGCCACCCAACAGTTTTTCACTTAAGAAGAAGTTTCGCATAATTAATTGATTGAATTTGTATGATTTAGTTTCAAAGAGAATTCTTGTGAAAGTCCATTTAACTCCTAACTAGTTCATTGAACAATTGAAATCAACGTCAAGCTAACATGTTACAATTAGAGAAACTTAAAAATTAGTGCAATAGTTATTATAAAGGGAAAATGTCATCAAAAATCCTAAATTATGCCATTTGGGACACATTTACCATAAACTTTTTAACTAAAATGCATTTTCATCTTTTTACTTTTTCTCTCCTTCCTTCTCCCTCTGCTTGAGGGAACCCGATGAGGGCCACCCTTGTCGGTGATAGCGTCTGGCAAGGGCTGCCCTTGGATAATATGGTGGGGGTGGCCTCGCTTGACTCAGGTGAGGGACGCCTTCCGTTGGGGGTGGCCTCGCTTGACTCAGGCAAGGGAGGCTCTCGTTGGATCTGGCAAGGGCGTCCCTTGCCCAACTCAAGTGAGGGTTGCACAGCTAGATCTGGCGGGGGCGACCTTCGCTCGACACTAAGGAGGGTCGCCCTTGCTAGATTTGGTGAGGCCAACCCTCCCCTGACGTTAGGGAGGGTTGCTCCCGCCAAATCTAGTAAGGGTTGCCTTAGCCGGACGCTAGGGAGGATTGCCTTAGCTGGATGCTGTTGTTGGTGAGGGTGGCCCTCGCCGGCTTCCCTTTGCCATGGCCGACAAAAGGAAGAAGAAGAGAAAAAAGAAGAAGAAAAAGATGAAAATGCCATTCAATTAAAAAATCTAGGGTAAATGTGTCTTGAGTGGTATAGTTTAAGGTTTTTTGTAGCACAAGAAAAAGTTCAAGGTAAAATTGTCCAAAATGGCATAGTTTGGGATTTTTGGTGACATAAAAATTATTTAAGGTAAAATTATCAAAAATGGCATAATTTAGAGTTTTTGGTGGCATTTTCCCAATTATAAAACATGATTTAATGAAAGAGTTGTGAACGATAATTTATAGGGAGTTCAAACAAGTTAATCCCTTTGGCACAACAACCCAATTTGTGCAACTATGTTACATAAGCCACTCTTTTTTTTTTTTTTTTTATAAGACATCATTTAGGGGTGCCTCACACATCTTGTCACAAACTCACCTTCTCGTGTGCCGCCTAGGGTTTAGCTAAAGTTTAAACCTAGCTTGAACTCTCCCAAACCCATATCTATTAACAACTTATGATCCAAATAAAGCAATGGGAGGATTATCTTACTTCTACAATAAGAAAATTTACGATCGAAAATTTGATTACATTAATTAACCAATTAATGTCCTATTGGTACCTATCCTAGTTCAAACACCAAGCAATTTCATGCAGCATTTTATACCAATCATGAGTCCTAAAATTCTATTCTCAATTAAGCTAAGGAAATAGCAATCCATGCATCAAAAGCGTACAATTGGAATGATGGAAAGCAAATAACAATCCAACATTTTTTTCCAAGAACTTAAGCAAAAAAAAATTTGTCAAGGGTTTTCACACATTTGAAGAGAAAACCATTCAAAAGCTACTTTAAAACTTTTTCCTAACTTCTGAAAAAAATAAAATTTTTCAGAAATTTTTAATTTTTAAAGTATTTTGTTAATAATTTTAATTTCGAGGTTGGGACTCTGGCTGGGCCTTTGCGCCCAGTCCGAATATGGGCTGTCGCTAATCTTCGGAGTTCGGGCCAAGGACCCAAAGACAAAGAAAGGAATGGGCTCAAAGAACTTAAACCCAACTCGACCACTACAGGACAAAATCGAAGACCATTCAACCAAAAATGGCCCAACACTAAAACTCTCCCCCGATCAGCCCAAGCCCGAAAGTCAGCAGCCCAATCATAATTAGAACTAAGCCCACCTGCACTAACCTATTTTCTTCTTCCTTTTGTTCTCTCCGCCTGAGCTCCCAGAGAGACCCCCGGAACATATGCAAACTTCCTTTTTTGATGGAATGAGAACACCCGCTAGTTCAAGCACTTAAAAACTCAATGTTAATTAAAAACTCAAGCACCATTAGGGTCATGTCCAGCCACCACGCAGCTGTCATCCATGGCCACAGTCGCTGCCACCACCCTTCAACTTCGCCGGAGAACCGGTCACCCATGGAGCTATGACGCACGCCAAAAGAAACCACAAAACAAGGACATATAAAGCAAAGGATAGTGGTGGAAATCTACCATAATGCATTTACAAACCATGAACACCCAAAATGGACAGAGAACTAAGAACAGACGCATAAATCTCACTCAGGCATTTCATCGAACATACGTGAGGTGCTGACTAGGAGGAGGTTTTTGACTTGCTTAAAACTTAAACTCGGGCCAAAATTAACAAGCAGTGGACCAGCAAAACTCGAACTCAGCACGGGACGACTCATCTATGCGCAATATAAACATTAAAATCATTGAGTTCGGCCATCGATGAAGAACACCAACGTGCATCTAGCTTAGATATTTCATCGAACAAATAGGGTGCATCGGTGGAGGGGGAAACATCAGCTCATTCGGGACTTGGATTGACTCTGGTTCGCAACAACTGACTAGCCAAGACCGAAAACGACAGTACACACGTAAATGGGGTGAGAAACTCTTGCAAACTAGGCAACGATGATCTGGTCGATGAGCCCGAAACAAGGCACAAAGAGGCAAAATAGAGATGGCTTTGCGCATTGACTTAGGGTTAAGTTGTCGCCACCTCCTTCTTGACATTCTAAGGCTAATGGCTAATGGCTGGCTAATGCTTTAGAGGTTGGGTTGAGCTCTTCCAAGTCCACCAATTCATGATTTATGGTTCAAATTTTAAACTTGCAAGTCAATTTCATTTAAAAAAAGATTCATTAAAAGGAATTGCCACTAAATAATTTGGGGTAGGTTGATTAGAAATCTAAGTAAAATATTAGGAAAAATATTTTACTCTTATGCAACTAGAGAAAATATGATCGATGATTTGATTACACTAATTAATCATTAATTCCATTTTAATACCTAATCTTGTTTAAACCTTGAGTTTTTTTTTTTTTTTTTTTTTGGATTTTCTGTGCATTTGTGGAGAAAACTAATCAAAAAAAAAATTTGGGCTTTTCCTGGAAAAGATAAATGATATTATATTGCAAAATGAACGGACCCGGGTCGGGTTTCCGGGTAGGAACTAACCCAGGTTTGGGTAGGCTTGGGGTTGCCATTCTCAACTCCTCGGCTGGACCGGGCTCCACGAATAAGCCCAGTCTAGAAACAATACAAAATAAAAACAATGAATAAAACCCAGCCTGAAGCCCATTGAGCCCACTTAACTGAAACAGACGCCTGGCTCATGTCCCAGCAAGCTCCACTATTCAGAAACACCTACCCAGCTCATGCTCGCATCCAACCCGGTGCATGGCCGACCTGACCTCACCCGGGGCTGTTCTTGCCATGATAGAAACAGCTCCGGCAAAGGGGTGCCGCTCGTTCATCGTCTAGTCGGGGTTGCCTCTGAGCATCACCCTTGCTTAGGCCTTCATCCCTAGACAACAATGACACCGGTGGCCAATGGTCCATTCCCCTGCAAATGGGCAAGAAAGAACAAGAAAAAAAAAGAATAATGGCGGTGACAATAGCAGGTACTTTGTGAAACGACCCGGAATGCTAAACACAACAGCATTGTCTTAACAATACAAATCAACTCAAGGGCACTCGGTTTTGACCAGAAGTGAGGGCACAGAAACTCTCGTTAGTGTATTTTGTCAAACAAGTGGGGCATGTGTTGGAATAAGAAGTAATTGGCCCGAATGGGATCAGAACCGACGCCAGGACCTTTATCAAACAAACTTGGGCATGCATGGTGACCTCACTAAAGGCAGCTAGAGGCCAGAGCTTGCGTGAGCTCGACGACAGCAAGCTCCTGCTCGGCACGCCCAAAAATAGGGTAGAAATGAGGTCAGGTACTCACTAATTTGGCTAAAAAATGCTGGCTAGAGCTCATTGAATGTGGCTCACCATAGCTAAGATGTCAACTGGAGTTCTTTCACTCTGCCTGAGTCGCTCCCTTTCGGACTCTTGGTTTCAGATCTTTCCCTCTCTTGTCATGACCTCTCTCTCTCTCCGCCTTTCTCTCTTTCTTAAGAACTCCTTTCTAATTTCTCTCTCAAACTGCCAACCCCCCACCCCCACCCACAAAAACTAAGTGACCCTCGCCGACTCGTGCCTAGGCATCGGCGACTCTTGCCGTCCATTGCCGCCGCCCCACTAGTGATGGGGCGGCGGCCACAGGTGGGGACGCCGCCTCTTTTTTTTTTTTTTTTTTTAATTTCGTTTTTAATATTATTTAATTAATATTTATATTAAAAATTAAACTTTGACTAAAACGGTGTCGTTTTGGACTGATCTAGTCACATCAATACTCAAACGACATTGTTTTAGGCTTATTTGGCCATGTCAACACTCAAAACGACGTCATTTTGATCCCAACTTGCTGGAAAAGTGCCATTTTGCCTGGATTTTCTCACCTTTGGCACTTAACTAACATTTTTTTCTTCGATCTTGACATTTAAGTGTATCTTTCGTAACTTTTGGTACATAAGTGTCCTTTTATACCAAGTTTTGGTACTCTAGGAGTTCGAACGAATGCAATAAAGACACCAAAAGATTGATGCAAGTGCACACAAGAAAATTCCTATCTATTTTCTCAACTCTTGATGCCACCCTTCCTCCAATCTGCCCTAATGTTGAGTGATTCTTGACAGGTGTAATATGAAAGAAACTCCTCTGGTGCATAGGACTCGAAGGGGTTAAGCAATTGATAACCTGTAGTATTTATGGTAAAGAAATGAAATGCTCTTCATCACTTTGTCATTCTACCATTCATGGGAGAACTCTTTACCCCGCGAACATGGAATTTCCTAGCTCACCTCACAAGTGTTTAATTAAGGGACTATGTGTAGGGTATGGTTTGCCTTTCATCATCCTGATGTGACTCATTTAGCATGTTCAATCAAGCTCACATCGTTCGTTTAGCCATCTATTTCGATAACCCTAAGTAGAATCAGTGATTTAAACAGACTAAATCATTGTACACAAATCCATAATGAAAAGGCATGGAGCATTTTAAACATAGGAGAGTTTGCAACCTTGGCATATTTTATCCTTCTCAAAAAACTTACTAAAAGCATTAGAAGCAAAATTGTCTCTACAAACGTGTTAACTTTTGAACACAAAGGGGATTATTAAAAAATGGGTGTCCAGGTATTGTCTCTCTTCATAGGGGAAAGGACATATGGAGGCTTGGTCAAGACTAGAAATCTGATCCTTGATTGGATGGGCGCATTTGCTTTTGTCCCTGCATAAATGAGAGTGTAGAAATAAATTACTAAGTAGGGTTGAAAGCAAATGTGAATTGAGGCCCGGAAGATTCATGTCATCCACTTTGGCGATCCTTGGGACGCCATTTGACTTGAGAGAATTGATCTATTGTTGTCATCAGAGCTTGATATGTCTCTCATTGGTTTGTTGTCCACACCTTTGGTGGACAAACGACTTTACAAAGGATAGGAGGGAATGTGTTGCTGTATGCATTTCCTAGTATCGAAAAAATGGAAGCGATATAGCATTACCCTTCATTGGTTTACAAACGACTCATCAAGCTGCAAATGGATGAATGGACTTGTGGTCCTCAAGCTTTGAGGAGGGCATAAAGCCCCGCACTCTTGGTCTCAAACATTCTCGCTTTTTGCAAAAAGGAGAGATGCAAAACCTTTTTGGTTAGTTTTTTCTAGCAACCTTGTTGCGGTTTTCAAGGGTCAAACCCTAGTAATTTCTAGACCGCTTCAATTCCCATACCACTAGGTTGAGGCATTAATAGTTTTCATGGAGTTCTTTTTTTCATTTAATTGAGCCGGCTCTTAGAATGACATGTCTTTTTACACCAAATTAGGTGAATTCGATAAGGGTTGTCTTTGGTGTTTGCTTGGCCAGTATTGATTAGCTAAAATTACCCATTGAGTTTGTTCCTTGAATGCTAATGTTTCCTGTTAAATAGGGAAATTATGTCAACAATGAAGTGAGGGAGGATATTAGAAACAATACCAAATTACCCTTCCCTAGAGTTTTGTGTTTGATAACTTTTGAGGATGTTTCAAATGCTAGTGATATGCATTTCGTCTTGTCGTGGTTTAGCATTCCATTTTGATTGGCCCCTCTTGTCTGTGGCCATGTACATATGGCTGATAGTCAATGATCCATCTTCAATGCCTTCCTTTTGTGGAACCTTTTCTCCTCTCACCGTTGGTCACATGGATATGTACACCATTGGGCTAGGTCATGTACCTTAGGCTTCTATGAAATTTGAATAGACATTAAAAACCTTAAGTTTTCTGCAGGCAATTGCTTCTTGGCAGGGCATGCGTCTAGAACCAAAGTCATAATTAGGAATAATGGCTAGAGATTGCCTCAATTGTTGGATTTTCTCCCTATTGGTAGTGGCCAGTTCAAAAAGGTAGGGAGGGAATTATTTCTAAGTGCTTCTCGGCTTGCTGAAGTTGAACGTCCCATTTGTGAGATTGCATTGCTTGAAATCTTGGAGTCTGTCATGTGAAAGAGACATTGCTCAAGCTTGAGGCGACATTGTGTGGATGTGAGGTGGAGCGTGCATAGCTCCTGGGATAGCTCACCAAGATAACTTAAAAGATGGATAAGGCCTAGGGCAACATGAAGGGAGCATCTCGAGAAGCTTATGGTTTGTTTTAACCATGTGCCAATGCCTATTACATCCATCTTTCATCCATTGGAAAAGAAAGAGAGTGTTATTCCCGAAATTATATTTAGGAAACAAGACATGCCTCTTGTTTTTTGAAATGGGGTGATCTTTCTGCTTGCCCCTACATTCTTGAGAAAGTATTCTTGAATTCGACAAGTCCATATCATCGGACTTTGATGTTTAGTTTCAAATGCCCTTTTCGTCACACTAGGTTAAAGGGAGGATGCTCTGAGGCACAAATAAAATAAATATAAATTGGGTTAAATCTAACGTATCCTTTGGAAAGGAGTCTTTTATGATGAAACTCTTTTCTATAAAGAAGAATTTTTTTTAACACCATCTTTTCCTTTTTGAAAGCAACGGAAAATTCTTGAGAAACAAAAGAATAAAGGTATGAATTGAAAGTAAATTCTTTGCAAAAATTTCTCCTTTTGATAGTTATTTCCAAATTGGAATGACCATGGGTTCAAATCCACAATTAACCTAACTAGTCATGGACCAACCAAGATATATGGGAAAGTAAGTAAATTGCCAAGCACAAGGATGGAAGACTTATTTAATCAGAGAAAATCAACGGCAATCACATAGAGATGTGTATGATAAGTGCGGTTTGATTTCTAACTGTGAAGATATAGTAAAATTAAGAGGGTATTTGCCCATCGCAGTCTCACTTTGGCATTTTATTCTCTTAACCTTGGCTCTATCTAAAACTTCGGGAAAAAAAAGGCAGCCTTTACATCATGGTCTTGCATTTGAGGTTGTATCTTTCTTAACACCAAGACCTTGGGACAATTTTATGAAGTTTTCACCTATTAAATGTTATCCAACAAATCCAAAAAAAAGTATATTCTGACCAAGATGCATACGAGCAATTTATGAGACTCCGAAGCATAGATGTAAGTACAAACTTCGAAAAAAATTCGAGAAACAACACAAGTCGACCATAAGCCACAAATCACAACAATTAACTCGAATGTTTGAATGCCAATCGACATGCTTGAATGAACTCCAAAAATTATAGATAAATTATATGTCATAGAAAATGTGTTGTGATAAACTTTCATGAAGAAACTGACTCGAAAATAAAATCACAAAAATCAGTAGAAAATCAACAAACTACAAAGGTCAAAGAAACACAGAGCGTATAAGGATTTTTGAACATTCCAAAATGTATACACTGACTTCTATGATAGTTTTCAGTTAGTAAACGATGCCGTATCAGGACGTTTTATATGTCGCTGGAAAGCTCTGAGTCAACTTCGAGGGTCATGAAAGACATCGAACACAACAAACAAAAGCAACAAGCTCGAATCATATAATCTTACAGATCTATCATCCAGACCATTTTTGTGATTAATAACTTAATTAGGAGCATTTTTGTAATTTCACAAAACTCGGGGAAATTTTATAAAAAATCTGAAAAATTGAAGGGAATGAGGAAGTTGGTGTCATGTCGGGCACCGCACAGTGGTTGCCGGCCACTAGGAATTGCCTAGAGGAGGGTCGAACTAGCCTCCTCCATCGAAGGGCAGTCAAATTGGTCTTAACCAGTCCGACAAGTTTAGTTCCTTAAGGGGGCACTTTGATCTTCTTTTGCCAAATTTCATGCAATTTAGTACTCAAGGGGACTAAATTGAAAGGAAAATTTGTCAATTTTGAGGAAAAATAGCCCAATTTAAAGACAAACGGTCCAATTTTGATCTAATTATGCCAATGAAACATTGTAAATGCAATCCGATAATTTTTATTGGCCCCATTACCTAATTATTATGAAGGGTACACTTAATTGGACTTTCCTAAGCTAAATTGGGCAATTTTACACAATTGCTTGCCAAAAAATTGCAACTAAATCAAAAGTGGATTTAATTAAAATTGCAAGACGTCCATTGAACCAATTGCTCTTACCTAGAGTGTTATATTGCATCTAAATGAACCCTGAACTGATAGCACGACTTTTATGTCCAAATTCAATTGAGGTTTAATGGTGAAATTGAACCTCAATTTTCAAAATCAAATGTTAGTCTTGAATGGGCTAACTTGAATTTCATGAATTGAAACTTATTAGCTCGATTTCCTTAAACTCAAGTAAGCTAAATTCCTCAAATTGAGAAGTCCCGAAGTGAATTTCCCAAAATTGATCCCAAATTTAAGCTTAATTCACAAAATTGAGTAGAATGGAAATGTTCGCTCATAGATTGTGTTGAACCAATTTGGACCCTTGATTAGGGGTAGAGATGTCAATTTACATTCCAACTTGCTCAATCTTGAAATTGGTTGAATGAGTGAATGGGTAATCATTTCTAGATCAAATGTCATAAAAATCATCTCTAGGTCAAATGTTGTAAAATGAATTAAGCCTAATTTCGACAATAATGAAATATATTTTATTTTTGGTCGATTTTAAACCTAAAACTGAAAAACTAGGAGAATAATGTTCTCAATCAATTTCTATAAAATTTTCACTGCCAAAGTTAAATTAAAGTTAAAATGAGATGATTTTGTGATTTTTTTGTATTTTTTATTTTTTTTATCAAATGTTTGACCAAACGTCAATTTCTAGTTGACTTTTAACTAAAGCGTTAATCTTATGATCAAATCTTTGAAATTTTCAAAAATTAAGTTGGCCAAAGTGAAATTATGACTATTTAGGACTTTTTTGTGGGGTCAATTCCAAAAAAAACCCCAAACTTTAGGTCAAGTCTCAAATATACCCCGAACTTTTTTTTGTCTCAAGAAAAACCCCAAACTTTAGATTTAGTCCCAAATCTGCCCCGAACTTTTCTTTTGTCTCAAAAAAAACCCTAAACTCTAATTTTAGTCCCAAATCTACCCCGAATTTTGTTTTGTCTAAAAAAATCTAAAAAAATCTCAAATTGGTACACATATGACAAATTTACCCAAAATTATTTTTTTGACCACCAAAAAAATTACCATATATTATTTTCCATTAAATTTTACCGTCAAATTTCTAAATTAAATAACACGCCTCAATTAATGGGTATACTAATTTGAGGTTTTACCCTCCGTTTGTACTAAAAAAATCACCAATTTTTGATTTGTTCTCAAATATACCCCATGGTCTAGTTCCAACTTAACATGGCATTTCCATATAGATAATAAATACACATAAACAAGATGTTATAGAAAATTATTTTCAAAATAAAACCATTTTAGGATATACAAAATTAGGGATTACTATTATGGCTTTTGGACGAGAGGCTAATGAGGGCAAATTTAGGATTATAGTAAAATTTGATGATTTTCTTTTTGACAAAAAAAAATTGGGATAGATTTGGGAATAGATTAAGAGTTTGGGGTTTTTTCGAGATTAAAGAAAAGTTTGGGGTAGATTTGGGACTAAACCTAAAGTTTGAGGTTTTTTCCGAGACAAAGAAAAGTTCGGGCAGATTTGGGACCGAACCTAAAGTTTGGGGTTTTTCTTGAGACAAAAAAAAAGTTCGGGGTATATTTGGGACTAAACTTAAAGTTTGGGGTTTTTTTTGGAATTGACCCCTTTTTTGTGTGAAAAAAGCTAACTTTTGACTCAGGGTTGACTTTTGATCAAGGTTTAACCAAAAAGTCAATCCATAAGTTAACCATTTCACTTTTCGGATTTTTATTGAAAACAAATTGAAAATCATTTAAAATGGCAAGAAATGAAAAATGATACTTTTTATTCCAAAAACAGAATTTCTATTTTCTTACCATTATTGATGCGTTGACTAAAAATCAAATGTAAATAGATTTTGTTATTTGTCGATTAGAGATGAGCGAAAAGGACAAAGGGGAAGAATGAAGCCGAATTGGGATTTGGCTGTTTTAGGATTTAGGGTGTTGGTTGTCAAGTTCCAAATTTGATTTCAATCCCGATTACCAATTTTGGTTCTTATAGGAATTGGGAACATGCGGTTCCTAAAAATGTGAAATCGAGAACCTATCCGTCTCTTCATCAGTCCATTCTCCAGTTTCTAGTTCTACCCTAGAATCATATTCACCCCAGTCTGGAGGCATCCTTTTATAGGCTCTCCACCCGTGGAAGAGTCCAATCGGCTGTAGTCCTTTGCCTTCCTGTTTCTCACGCACTGGCCAGTCCTCCGCTTGAACCGGCGGTCCCTTCTCTCCTCCTCCTTTCTCTACTGTCTTTGTCCATCACCATGGACAAACCTGCCGCCTTGAGCTCCATGTCGAGATTGACGGCAAGACTCGTCATTTCGCCGCCCGTCCTACCCTTCTAACCGGCGGTTCTTTGCCGTCGTCGGTGTCTCACGTGAAATGCAGTCCCTTGCGTGCTCTGTCTCTCGTGGGTGAACCGGGAAAGAAGAAAGATGGAGGAATGAGGCTGGGCGCAGGAAGAAATAAAGAGAATGGGCCTAGCCCAAGCGGCAAGGAAGGAGAGGGGAGGGGGAGTAGGCCAGGTTCGGTCAGTGCTGGCCCAGCTCCCTATTATGTTTTTAATTTTTAATAATAATTTTTAATTTTTTTTCTTAATTCTTTTATAAAATTAGTGAATTTTAGTACTATTGATGTCGATGATCCTAATGCCTATTTGCCATGCAATTGGATGACATTATTTTTGTTAATGTGCTAAAAATTAATGCTTAATTTTCTATACAACTTAACCTTAAAATACTGATCAAAATTTATGTGTCAACGCATCTTTTTTTGGTAACTATGTTAGCAAGCCTACTTGTGCGAGTTAGGCATATTGGTCATTAATCTAACAAATATAAGACGTAACTCCACTTTTTTTTTTTTATGTGGTTTAAATGTCGCGTGAATTGCTAGAACAATTTGCTATGATAGACTATGGTTGTGGCAAAATGAGTAGAACAATTTTTCGAAAAGTACATCAATTTCCAAGGGAATTTGTTCTAAGTAGGTTGCCTTCGTACTTTGTGGCGTAAATATAAATTGCTTATATTCTAAGGATAAATATATTAGAAATCTTAAAACTATTATGAAAGTATACTTAGATCCTAAAACTTTTAAAAAGTACAATCAAATTATAAAACTCGTTAAATTAGTACAATCAAGTTTTTTCATTAATCTCATTCAATTTGACAAATGCAAAATGTCAATATTATATTTTTTTATCACTTTCTCTCATCCTCCATGGTATTTTTTTATTTATTTTCTTTTTTCAAGTTTTATTTAAGTTGGATTAAATAAACTAAAAATAATATATTTTTTTCTAAAATCAAAGTAAAAAGAGGTAACAAGTCCTCGTTGGTGGGCACCACAGCTGCCCAATTTCACATGGGCCTTCCCGAAGGTAAGAAGTCCTTTGGGGGTGGAGTTATGACTTGCTTTGCCAATTTCACATGGGCCTTCCCGAAGGTAAGAAGTCCTTGCGGGTGGAGTTATGACTTGCTTGACAAGGTGGTGCGTGTGCTAAAGTGACTTTCGGCCCCACTGTTGTCCCAGTCCATGCTTTGTACGCGTGGCACCTGAATTTGATTTGATTGCGCCTACCGGGTTCTTCTATGTGTTCTTGATTGGAGTGTGTGGTACACCAATGCTTTTCATTTGCCTGTCTGGGTATATCAATGCTAATTTAAAAGTTAAGCTAGTATTATGTGGTGCAATGAAATTGCAAGATCACTCAAGCTACTAAGCAAGTCTATGTATTCATGCTGATAAGATGTGCACCTTCTGTTATACATATTGTGTTCTTATGCTTCTCCAGAAGTTTTGCTTCTCTATTGTTTATATTGTGATCCATAATTTAAACTGTTCTGAATTTTTTAAAATTTGTTATCAAAAGTACAAATTGCAAACTCTGCTGGATTTGAAATGATGGGTTTGGAGGAAAATATTAAGGAGTCAAGATTGAGGGAGCTTGATGGCTTTGTGCCGGCTTGGTCACAGACCTTTAGTGCAATGTAAGACATCGACACTCCAAAACCGAGTTGTCACCTTGATTATCAAGAATGCAGGAAGGTGGGATCCGCAACGGGTAAATTTGGAAAGTGTTTCACTCAAATGAGACTATGGAGGAAGCATATGCCATTGTGTTTCTTTTTCCCTACGTCGGAATCAGCTCCCTTGGTGAAGGAAAATCGTCTTGGGACTGGTCGTACGCATCCGTCTAATTTTGAGAGCACCGAGCTCCCATTTTCTTTTTCCCAGGGACAAATGCATTAAAATCCAAAACCAACTCCAACCAATCCCCCTTCTCTCTTTTGCCCCCTGCTTTTTTCGCCCTCTCGCGTGAGAAATGTCAAAAATGAAAGACACCCTACTCATGAGGAATCTGATTCTCCTGCCTCGACGGAGTGGCGCGTTGCCCCCTCTCGCGTGAGAAATGTGAAAAATGGACGACACCCCACCTTTTTTTTTTTTGAGGGGGATTTCACCGATCCTGCGTTTTCATACGAATATCGTGCGGTTCAAAGGTTAAGGCTGTCGAGTCAGAATGAAGTTGGGTGTGGTCTTTCACGGGCGAAACGGCTGTTGGGCACTGATTGGGTGAAGGGTAATGCTGGGTAAAGACTTCCAAGCGATGGAGTAAGAAAAGCAAAGAAAAACCTCATGAAATTTAGAAATTAGATCTTTGAGTGCACAAAAAACTTTGATCTAAAAGTTTACATAACTCAAAATTCAAGAAGAAATTTACTTGTCCAGCTCAAGGGGAGTTATATGAGAAAATTTTCAAAAAAAGTTTGAAGTGCCTATATTTTCCTCAAATAAGGGCCCCAGGTGAATTTTATTTTAAATAAAGACTTAAAGTGCCATCACTTTTTTTAATAAAGACTTGGAGTGGATCTTGTATCAAATAAAGTGATTATGTCTGTTTCAAATAAAGACATGGCTTTCGACAATAGGAGTATTTTTGTTATTTATTATTTTCCGATTACCAAAAATGCAGGAAGGTGAGATCCCCAACACGTGTCCATGGAGAGACCAATGCACATGCGATGGGTGACTTTTTTCCCCCACTACTTATGCCTTATATATATATAGACACACGTATCCCCTAGAAATTAGAACTAAGAACTAAACCACATTATATAAACACCGGCTCCTAAGGTTTTTTCAAAGAATATTCTCTCTAAGCTAGAGCACAAAAGGTCAAGTACCTCTATCCGACTAATGTTCTTTCTTGAATCTCTACCCCCAACACCAAACCGAAATTTCCAAGAACTGGACCGACCTGACTGACTACGTTGGTCCAAATAGATGGTACCCAATTCAAATGGTTCATTTTGTACTATAAAACACCAAATTTCAATAGACAATCAATTAGAATCCAACGTGATCGTCTCTACCCAACACTAGACCAAAATTTCCAAGAACTAGACCGACCTGACTAACTACATTGGGCCGGACGGATGGTACCCAATTCAAATAAAACACCAAATTTCAAGAGATAGTCAATTAGAATCCAACGTGATCGTTGGAGCGCCTAAGTCAAGGTTTCTTTAGATTGATCAATCACTTAAGCTCACTCAGATTGTGGAAAGAAAGTTTCTAGAGAGAATTTCCGAAAGAGAAGGAACTTTAGATTGGCGAATAGTTGAATTGTTACAATGAGAAGAAGGGCACCCATTTTTATACTAGTGACCTTCTGATTACAACCATTGATCCGTTATTCAATCCGATGGACGAGATCGTATCTCTCCACCCACCAACTAATTGCATTTATGTTGAGAAAGTTCTAGACCTTGGCACAATTACTGTCTCGCCTGTCCTAGGAACGTTCTAGAAATTCACACCCGTAAAACTTACATGCTTTGTGCATTCTCCATTCCCTTTGAGTATCATATAAAGAGATTAAAAGGCTACTGTTATGAATATCAATGATCTTTTTAATGTCCTTTGGTCAATGATGAGGGAAAAACAAATGGTCATATAAGGGTGTTAAAATGAAGATGTGAACTAAGGGTAGGATTTTGCATAAAATTTTTAAGACAGAGGTGAGAATGGTAAAAAGTGATAACTGATTTTTGTATTAAGTTGTTTAAACGATTAGTATATTGAAGAAATGATGTCAAGAGAGTTGACTTTCGGTATTAGAAAGTTCATTGTAAATATTTGTGTTAGGTTTCATGGACGCCCATGCGCGAGCACCATTACTTTTAATGTTTTCTCTTTGTTTGATAAAACTCTTGAGATAGCTAAACTACTACTTTTTGAGAAGCTATACCTTGTGTCGCGACCTAAAATATTTAAATAGATAGATTTAGGGGTATTGTTAATTTTGGGCTGATGGACCTTAATTAACTCGGCCTCTCCCAAGCCCATACCCCATGTGACGTTGGGATATTCACAAAAATTCTCAATTAGGGGGTCGCCACTAGTCTATTGAGGTTGACTAGGAACCAAATGAGACATGGGAGCGTGTCTCGCTTTTTACGCAACTAAAAAGTCTAGGATCGGAGACTTGATTATGTTAGTCATGCAGCTAATGCCCTTTTGATACCTAACTTGATCGTGTATTAATGAGATCATGTCAATGTATTCGAGAATTCTAAGTTCTGTCATAACTGTTCTAAGGTAAAGAAATAACGTTCAAAATATCATCGCAAAAATAAGATGCAAGAACATAACATAACATAAAATAAATATCTATTGTAGAGCCCTAAAGGCTTATTCAATTTGGTATTTTTTTTTTCTTTTTAAGGGTTTTCTATTTTTTTTTTGGAATTTTTCTGAATTTTCTGAAATTTTATGAAATTTTTGTATTTTTTAATTTTTTTTAATATTTCGAATTTTTCAAAAATAAACAAAACAGGCTTTCAAGATCTTTTATTTTTAAATTTTGGCTTTTCTGAATTTTGGAAACAACATTTATTAATGCTTTTGGAATTTTCTAATTTTTTCTAATTTTCTTGGAATTTTTGAATATTCAAAAAAAGAAAGAAAATAAAATAAAGATTAAAATAAAATTTTAAAACCTTTCTCAAATGAAAAAAACAATTTTTATAATTTTTAATTATTTTTCGAAAATTTTTTAAGATTTTTTTGAAATTTTGAAATTTTGAATTTTTTGAATTTTTTGAATTTTTTATAGATTTTTTTATTTTTGAATTTTTATTAAAAAAAGTGATTCGGACCGGGTCGGATGACCAGGCCCAAGCAGGGTCGGAGCAACGACCGGGCTGGCTGAACGGCCCGGTTAAAAATTTTAAAATGGCCCATCAGTTAAAAAGCAATTAAAAAGCCCATCTCCAATTCTAAAAATTTCAGCCCAAACCTATCCTAGGCCCATTCGAAAATAATAAACCGGCCCAGCCCCCTCCTATTCAAACTTTCGGCCCGGCCCCCCTTTTTCTTTTTCTTTTCTTTTTCTTTTTTTATTAGTCTTCGTCTTCTTCGCAGAACCACTTGTGCGCCGGAGGCTCGCCGGAACTTCTGCAACGTCCTCGCCGGAGCTCGCTGATGGGTCCTCACTGGTCCTAATAGGCTTGTCACGTCGTCCAGCGTCGGCCGTTCTATCTGGCCGACGCCAGACGTCGCCGGCGGTGACCCCGGCGGTCCTGGAAGCTCACCCTCACCGGAAAAATAAAAACGTTTCTTTTCGACTCGGAAACGTGCGGAAACCTCACGAAAATAGCTATAATGCTAAGGTAAATACAAGATCTGAAATATAAAAAAATCTATGAAAACAGGTTGTCGGGGACGGATTCAACCATGGAAAATTTTGGGTCTCAGTTGGGCGTTTCAGCGAACATGTGATATGCATTATAAATTTCTAAGGTTTTCGGTTCCACCGAAACCCAAACATACACCGGGCTCACAAAAAACTGCATAGAAATCATCATTACAACCAGAAGAGGGATAGATAAAGGCCGGAGCTTGTGCGAACTGGCAGGCACGAGCTCCGACCGACCACCTCGCGAAAACAGAACCAAGATACCCCTAGAAACAGCTTACCTGGTTCAGTCGAGGCTTTACGGCGGACAGCGACGGGCGGATGGCCTCCGGCAGCGACAGCAGCTCCTTCTCGCTCTCTTCTCTTTGCCTGAACGCCAGAACAGGTGTCGCCGGGAAAGCTTCTTCAGAAATCCAGAAAAAGCCCGGCTAACCTCCTCTCCGTTTTCTTTTTTTAGCTTCTGCCCCTGATCTCTCCAAACCGAACTCCTGTTTTCCTCCGGTTTTTCTTCTCTTGCTCTCCCCAAAGAAAAACAGAAACAGCCTCTTCGTCCTCCTCTCCTTTCTTCCGATTTTCGGTCTGAAAATCGCCCCCCGCACGCTGCTCTCTCTCCCTGCTCGTCAATACTCCTCTCCTCTCTGCTCAGGCCATTTTTTGTGCTTTTCCCCTCTCAAATATGCTCTCCCCTTTAAGAACAGAAACCGGCTCCTCCCCGCACCTTTTTTTCTCCTCGTTTCTTCTTCCCCCTGTCCGATCGCCCTGCTCCTCTTCTTTTTGCCTTCTGAAAATCACCGCCCCCTCCTGCTCACGATCCTCCTCTGCTCCTGCATAACCGAAAAAATTTTCTCCCCAAATGGCAGCGTGACAGCGGAGGAAGGAAATCTTCCCTTGCTGGCGTCACGGTTCGAGGATGGCCGAGCGACGTCATTGATCAACCGCACTGCTGCTGCCCCTCATGCATGCTCCTGTTCACGTGCGGAGGAGAAGAGAGAAAGGAGATGGGACCGGGCCGGGCCGAGGGTGAAGGGGAAGAGGGGCTGGGCCAGAGCTAAAAGGGGAGAAAGAGGGCCGAAAAAGAAAAAGGAAAACTGGGCAGGGCTGGGCTGAGCGAATTTTCCTTTTTTTTTAATCGATTTTTTTTTCGATTTTTTTATCCTTTCTATAAATTAATATGTATTTATAGATGCAAAAATAAATGGGCATTTAAAATAAAAATAAACAAAAATTCAGGTGTCAACACCTTGATAACAAGCTATCACTTTTGCCATCTGAACTTGATGAGCTGAAAAATTTGAGAGTTCTCGAGGTTGACAACAATGTACAGATTTCCGTACCTGGTAGGCACAGAGTACTTTTTTTTTTTTTTACATGTTCTGAATGGTAAAATTCATTATAAAGAACATTAGGTGATCTTCTAGTTCATCATTAGTCGATTTGGCGATTCACTATAAGCAGTAGAATTGTGACAATGCATGCACAACAAGCTTGTTCAATTTTAGGTCAGTTTATTTGCAAATTCATGCGCTTGATTACTTCATGCTTTTGTTTCCCTCTCTTGATATGGGAAAAACTAGCATTTCTTTGCTTGTGACATTGCCACTTCAATTTATCTTATATGGCTCTTCAATTTAAGTGTAGGGTTATGGCTGAACAATGAGTTCTTGGACAATTTGGGAATCCTCGAGTTCCTTCCCGAAATTTTACTGCCAAGCAATCTTTGCCATTTGTCTTTGGCAAATATTAGGACCGTGGTAGATGAAAACCTAAGATTGGTGAATCGTATGTTCTGGATGTACACACTTATCTTTGTGATGTAAGAAGAAATAGATAAATCTTGTCCGATTGGAGGGTGGATCTCCTTTAATCTGAGATTGGAGAAGGAACATCAAGTAAATCTGGTGTTACTGTATCATGGAATCCATGGCAATTTCCATATAATCTAGGGTTATAGATGTAGATCGTTTAGGAATGTTACACTTTACATCTGGTGAGATGTTAAGACCTTTGCTCTATAATAGGTGTGAATGTAACCTGTTGAAATTATTGAGCGTCTTAGGTTTTGCATAGGCTAGCTTTGCAGCCTAGTTCGGAATATGTGAAGGAGATTGTTCCGGCACATATATAAAGAGAGGGAAGAAAGGGCCGGTCTCTATATATGAGTAAAATTTTTCAATTCTACTCACTAACACCAGACGAACTCTATAGAGCAAACTATTCTTTATGTGAAAGATACGAACATTTTTTCTCGATGGGTAGCGAGGCCCTATGTGTAATGGGGACAATTGACAGAATCCGACTGTGTTGGCCGTCGATGAGACTACAAAGCCTTCGAGAGAACTCTGGAAGCTTGTAAAAAAGGGTACTTCAATTTAAATGATGTTTTCATTGGCAGGTACCAGGAAGATCCCAATTTGTCACGATGTCGATGCATCACCGATTTCTCCATGATTTTGAGAGAAGGACGAAGAGTGTGCATTGCTTTTGGGATTCCACTGCTTTGTCGTCGCTGGAGCTTATTGGTATGATATCAAGTACTCTCAGGGCAGGGCAATTTTGTGGCATATATAGGCAGACAACCATAGTTGGAGCAGCAATGGGCTTGAGCATGTTCTTTCGGCCGAAATTTAAAAAAGGCAAAAAAATTTGCTTAGAAGCGAAGGAATTAATGTGACGATGCGGATAAGTTATTTTAAGGGAAAGTGACACAAATGATTCTTAAACTTTGGTTCACTGTGCGATATTATTTCTAAACTTTTAATTTGTTTAATGTGTTCTCTGAATTATTAGTAAATGTTCAATATGGTCCCTCGACTATATGAAAATGCTAATTATTGTCCTTCCGTTAATCCAAGTTAATGGATTCTACTATGTGACTTTCAATCTATTATATTTGAACGATGAACCCCAAAAAAAAATTATGCGTTGATTGTCCCGATATAATATTCATTTCAAATCGAGAAAAAAAATAAGCATGTGTAATATTTAAAATCCCTCATTTGCTTCTTTCATTTTCGATAGACATACCAATTCATCATTGAGCATTTTTAAGCAAATGGAAGGACCACATTGAAGTTCAAGAACCACATTATACAAATTAAGAGTTCGAAAATGAAATTATGTATTGGATCAAAATTCATGGTTCGCCTAGTATAATAAATTTATTCCAAAAGCACCACACACGAAATTTAATAATTTTCTTTTGAAGGAAGGGCTAGGGCCGTCATGCCCTCCCATGAACCCCAATTCTCCATTCCTTTTTTCATTTATCTCTTCTTCTTGTATTTGTTCATATTATTATTATTACTACTGCGTTCGTGTTTTGCTCGGGAGCCTTTATCATATGAATCTCCATGGCCAAAATAGCCGTCGGCCACTCCTTGGTTAATCATGTCATTGAATAAAAGGTAATGCTGGTTAAGACTTTCAAGCGATGAAGAACCTTGACAAGTTTAAAAAGTCCAAATAAAAAACTAAAGGCTGCAAGAGCCATAAGGATAAGAAAGCACCACCACCAATGGAAGATCGACACGTGGTGATCATCATGTGGGCTCCACCAGTCCAATCCAAGCGATAGAAGATTTCCAGTTGAGGTAGGGCACAATCAACGAGACCATCCAGCAAAGAAGCCCAATTGGAAATCGACATGAGGCGATTAAAGACGTGGCCTGCACCAGTCCAATACGGCAACTTGTGGTGTCGTTTTAGCCAAGCCCTAGCAAATTCTCTTAAGGCAGGCTTCTCGATCTCTAATCTTTTTGTTTTTTGCAATTTTTATGGGTTTTTTTCCAATCTGTTGATCTTGAATATGGGTTATTGTTTCTTGTTCTTCGTATGTTCTTGATTTCTCGGTTCCCACGGTTGAAAGGAAGGCTCAAATTTGTGTTTTGTTGGCTTTGCAGATGCGGATCTTTGTTAAGAACCTCACCAAGCGCAACTCTGACATCATTGACAACTTCCAGGCCAAGATTCACAACAAGGCATTCGGCAAGCAGGGATAGTATGCCATATGCGATGCTTCTATCATGGGCCAATCGTTTGGGATTGAGACTGTGAGGTGACTTAGGCACTTTTGGATCATTTGGATCATTGGAGTGAGACAGTGCACTTTTGGATGTTTGGGATCATTGGAGTTGGATCATTTGGATCATTGGAGCGAGACCGTGCACTTTTAGATTGTTTGGATCATTGGAGTTGGAGCGCCTAAGTCAAGCCTTCTTCCGCACTTTTGGATTGTTTAGGATCATTTTTGAATTGTTTGGATCGTTTGGATCATTGGAATTGGAGCGCCTAAGTCAAGCCTTTTTATGCACTTTTGGATTGTTTAGGATTGTTTTTCAATTGTTTAGGATCGTTGGAGCGCTAGGATCATTTAGGATTGTTGGAGCGCCTAATTCCGCACTTTTGGATCGTTTAGGATTGTTAGGTTTTTTCGAATTGAAGCTGTGAAAGAAATAATAGTTAGATTGTTACAATAGGAAGAATGACACCCATTTTTATACTAGTGACCCTCTGATTACAACCATTGATTCGTTATTCAATCTAGTGAATGAGATCGTATCTCTCCACCCACCAACTAATGGCATTTATTTCGAGAGAGTTCTAGATTTTGGCGCAATTACCGTCTCACCCATCCTAGGAACTTTCCAGAAATTCACACCCCTAAAACTTACATGCTTTGTGCATTCTCCATTCCCTTTGAGCATCATATAAAGAGATTAAAAGACTACTGCTATGAATATCAATGATCTTTTTAATGTCCTTTGATCAGTGATGAGGGAAAAGCGAATGGTCATATAAGGGTGTCACGATGAAGATGTGAACTAAGGGTAGGATTATGCATACAATTTTTAATCATAAGAAAGATGTGAAAATGGTAAAAGGTGATAATTTATTGTTGTATTAAGTTGTTTAAACGATTAGTATTATTGAAGAAATGATGTCAAGAGAGGTCACTTTTGGTATTGGAGAGTTCATTGTAAATATTTGTATTAGGTTTTATGGACGCTTCATGCTTGAGCACCATTACTTTTAATGTTTTTTTTTGGCTTGATGAGACTCTTGAAATAGCTAAACTACCGCTTCTTGATAAGCTATACCTTGATAACAACAAGCTATCAATTTTGCCAACTGAACTGGATATCAAGCCAAAAATTTGAGAGTTGTCAAGGCTGACAACAATGTACAGATTTCCATATCTGGTAAGCACAGAGGATTTTTCTTTTACATGTTCCGAATGGTAAAATTCATTACAAAAAACATAAGGTGATCTTCTGGCTCATCATTAGTCAATTTGGCGATTCACTATAAGCAGTAGAATTGTGACAGTGCGTGCACAGCAAGCTTGTTCGATTTTAGGTAAGTTTATTTGTAAATTCGTGCGCTTGATTACTCCATGCTTTTGTTTCCCTCTATTATGCCCCTAATTAATTCTTTCACGGCAGTTACACAAAATTGTTACAAGTGGAATGACCACTAATAAAAGTCAAGTTACGTAGAACATGATCATGATCAATATGAGCTAATTATTAAAGATTCAACAAATGAGAGAGAAGCTATTTGTGCAATTTTCAATTTGTGAGGCTCACATAACTACGCCTTTGCACGGAGGACAACATCCATGAGATAAAGACGTAAATAAGTAACACTGTCCAGACCAATGGGATGTAACCTGAGAGCAATGCCTACCTTGCCTTAACAGAAGAAGAACAAAATAAATAAAAGGACCAAAACGAAGTTGTTCATGCCTAAGTCTACAAATGACGCAGCCCCAAATATATTTTACATGCAAGTCGTATTAACTTAGACACCAGAAAGCGCATCCAAAACCTTCAACATCGGTCTTGTAAGATAAAATGACACACACACACACGCTTGTACAGAGACCATCAAGGTCGAATAATAGAGAAAATGTGAGAATTCACAACAGAATACTTACTAGAAGAAGCGTGGAGTAGTACTCTGATAAAATTTGTTGTATTATATATGATTAAGTTTTTCCATTTACTCGAATACGATCATATCCCGATTCCAAAAGGACCACTCTCCAAGCAAAAGCCCCTCATTTAATTCCTTTTGCTGACCACATGTATTTACAAAGCAAGACCAAAGCCAGAATCAAACATATTATCCACAAAAATCTCCAAATTCAGAACGATTAACCGTCAATAAACATTGGCACGACTACAGATATTAACTAGTCAAATTTTATTTGACAGAAAATTCATGTTACCAACATCCTATGATCCTCCCCAAAACTAAAAGCAAAGAGGAGAACAAAGGCGAACCTCTAGATTAGTAAATTATGTAAAGAACTTCTAGTTAAAAATAATCTGGCCTTCATAGAATCATCCAGTTGAATGCTCAAATATGTCAAAATTGCAAAGATAACTTACCTTGGCCATAGTATTTATCAATACAAGAGCAATAACCAAAATTTTAACCCATCGACGAAGTTCAATGTGGAGGACGCCATTAGCCATTGTTCTCCAACTTGCCCGGTCACCCCTGTGTTCTTTAGGATTTGTTGCCTCGCAAATCTCAAGCAACATTCGGGGTTGCGTACTATCATTATCGAATGTCATTGATTGCCTCTATGGCCTTAAGATCTGATTTCACTTACTAGTCAAACATAATAGAAGACTATAAGCATCGTGCAATGTCAGTTATCACCATATCAAAAACCAGAACAAGTGATTGAGCCAACAAATGTGTCGACTTTACATGTGTTAAGTGTTCCTTTTACCAATTCATTTTGATAAGTATCCCTACGTTCCTCATAGAAACAATAAATTTCAATTTTCATGCACTGTGACGTTGACTTGCTTTACCGATGGAACACTTCCATATGAAAAACATACTATGAAGAGCACTTCGTTTCAAGAGGATGCAACACGAGAACAAGCGTGCTCAAAAATTATACATACTACAGATTCAGACATATCCATTACAACCTAAAACTCTACAGAATCAAACACGACATCGTTGAAATCGAAGCACATCTTGGAAAAATAGGCATAGGTATCGAAGCAGTTTTACCTAACACTCAATTGAAATGATCAAATGCTCTTTCGTGTCAGTGCTCGGTAATGTCCCACGACAAACCGCCCACGTTTATGCGATACTTGTCCTTCATCATCTCCAAGTCCTCATTCAATCCCAACAATAGTGGTAGGAGCGGCAAATCCACTTTGAGAATGCATTAGGCAATTATCCTTAAGATTGTTGAAAAAATATTAGAATACATGAAAATAATAATAATTATTGGAAACACAATGAAAAAGATAAGAAAAATAAAAAGAATTGTTTGAAGCCAGCAAGAACACTATCCTTAAGGATAATTCCACCCCTTGAAGTACAAGACTCGATGCGATAGACTCTAGCAGCTATCCTCTTAAGATACAATAGACCGTCTTTTATATTTTTGCACTGAATATTAAAAGGAATAGAACAACGTTGTGTATAACTTTGCAAAGAAAAACAAAGGAAAGATTTTTTCAGGAAAAATATATTTTCTTCTTGATTGGTGTATCTCTAGATTGTTTTTTTAAAGTTTTATTTTTATTTCTAGACAAAATAGAGTTGTTAAAGAGCCTTTAAGAAACCATTATAGAGCCATTGTAGAATAATGTAGGATTTATTTGATAAATAAAGTAGATGTTATAATGTGAGTGAAAAACCATTATATGATCGTTAAAAAACCATTATAAAATGTTACAAAACTGTTTTTTTTATTAATGGCAGATAAAAAAGTTACAAATTGATAACGGTAAAAAACCGTGACAAAAATTAATAGCTTTCAATTTTTCAAAACTGTTGAAATATCCAACACTTTGGCAACACCATCACCTTCAACTTCTTGGAGGAGCCGGGCGCCGCCGATGTAGTCGGGTAGCATTGTTTCACGAAGACCTCGACCTCGGAATTGTCCAAAAGGTCGCAGTCACTGACCAACTGCTGGTCTTGCAACTTCGTGCCGCTCACCTGGAGAGCCAAATGGCCCGTTGGCACACCCTCGATCTCATGGATCTTCTCCTTCAACCGTGCTACCATGTCGCTCGCGTCGATCTCGACCAGGACGTGCGCTTTCAAGGAGGCACTCTTCACGCTGAGCTGGAGTTTTGTGCTTGGAGACGGCGAGGGCTCTTCGGCCTTATTAGGGTTTTGAGGCGAGGCGGCATCGACCACGACAAGCTGGACGTGAGAGTTCTGTAGGATCTCGCAGTGCTTGACATCGCGCTCATCTTGAACTTGAAGGACTCGGCCGTTGAAGATTAGGGTTTGTGTGGTCGTGGGGATCCCTTGGTATTTCTGGATCTTCTCTTTGATTTCTTGAACTGTGTCAAAGTAACCAACTTCGATGGAGAAGGGTCTTCCTCTTTGAGGCTTGAAGATCACATCCATTGAAAAAAAATAAATTAGAAATCTGAGATTTCTAAAAGCTTTTAGCTTTAGTGATTGTCGACAGTGCCCAAGGCATTCGAGTTTCTAATTGAGTGAGAAGCAACATATCAGTTTTGAGGATAACAGCTTGCAAGATTTTCTAATTGACAAACAAAATACAATCTAGGGAAAATTCCGATGAAGAGCCCAAAGTGCCATTATTTTCTCAAATAAGAGTATGAAGTGAATATTGTTTTATATAAAGGCCTGAAGTAGCTATATTAGTTAAAAAAAAAAGCCTTAAAGTGGTTATGGTTGTTTCAAACAAGAACCTAACCTCGCTAGCTCACCGGTTGGCAAAATTTTCCAGCTGATTAGGGATATTTTTGTCCAAACATAAATAAAATTTAAATTAAATTAGATTAAAATTAAAAAAAAAAAAACACGCATGGGAGGAAGGAGCTCCTTTCTGCTTGTGGTCATCACCCCATCGCCGATGGGGCAGCGGTGAAGGCAAGCAGGGTCACTGGCACTTCGGCGAGGGTTGGCGACCCTTTGCCAAAACCAGGAGAAGGTGGGGACCCTCTTCAGATTTGGGTGAGGGTCGCCTACCTTTGCTGTGGCTTGGGCAAGCGCCATCGGCCTCACATAGGCCTGGCGGCCCTCACCCAGTGCCTCGGGGATCTGCGTGCTGCACGTGTCAGGCACAAGACGGACAAGTACTCGGCCAACGACCTGTT
Source organism: Corymbia maculata (assembly GCA_014182735.1). Lineage (NCBI taxonomy): Eukaryota > Viridiplantae > Streptophyta > Magnoliopsida > Myrtales > Myrtaceae > Corymbia > Corymbia maculata. Next base: position 38,193,488 of record CM024686.1, on the reverse strand, counting down.
CAGCCTGGATCCGCTGGTAGAGATGTTCAGGGAGTCGGAGCTGGTGGAGACGAGGACCATCGACGGGTTTGGCCTCGACACTGAGGTCGTTTTCAGGAAGAAGATGAAGACCAAAAAGAAGAAGCAAATTTGCAAGTCCTGATTCACATTCTTTACGCGCTCGTTCATTCCTTTTTTTGTCCTTTTCGTTCCATAGATTCGTTATTCTTGATCATCTGGAGAAAATTCATGAAACCCAGGTCGAAGATAGAGATTGTAAACGCAAAATTCATGATAATAGAGCGAGGAATTGTCCTCTCTATAACTTTTCTTGAGAAAATCTGCGCGAATAATTCCTGAAAAGTTGAGGTGGGTGTGTGGTTCTAACTCAATCTCGCCTAGGCTTGCCTGGGCGTTGGGCAAGGGTCAGCGGCACTCACCCAGGCTGCAGCGAGGGCGGGCGATCCTCACCTAGATCTAGGAGAGGGTCCACCCTCTCCCTATTTTGGCAAGGGTCACCGGTCCTCGCGACCCTACTGGCCTTTGCCAGGTGGTGGCCACAGACGGGAGGGAGGGGCTCCCTCCCATGCGTATCTTCTTCTTCTTAAATTTAAATATTTTTATAAAATGAAAAAGTTTAAAACATTTAAAAATTAAAAGACGAAATTGCCCTTCATCTATAGTGAGTTTAGACCTTTTTTGATACTAATATGGCCATTTAGGCATTTATTTAAAACAAGATTCACTGTAGGTCCTTATTTGAAACAAAGTTTATTTTAGGCCTTTATTTAAGAAATGAAAGCATTTCGAGTTTTTATTTGAAATGATATCCACTTCATACCTTTATTTAAGAAAATGAGGACATTTCACACTTTTATTTGGAATTTTTCTTGCAATCTATAGGTCATTTAAACCCTTTGATTCGAACCTTAAATGGCAACAACATGCAATTTTTGATAGCTTAAAACCTAAAATTTACCATTTTGGGTCCAAGATTTAGGCCCCGTATGGTCAAGTGATGGTGACGGATTCCGTCCCACGCAGTTGTCACAGATAAATCCAAAACAAAACTTGGAGCTAGATTCATAACTTATGCTTAAGCCCTAGATTTTGCAACAAGGCCATTTTGAGCATGCAATCCATATAAAAAATCATTAACTTTGTTGCACGTATTGCAAAAGTTATGGGAAATATTTTGTTTTGCAAGTAAAGTAGTTAACAATCGATACCATCGATCCATCTGATTTGTAGAATCCAAAACTAATACCAAGTAATAAAAACATACCGAAGTTATATGAGACAATAATTAAACGGGCAATGCTCTAGGGCCTCTAGCTAAGATAAAAAATTCAATTAATTGAACTTTGAATGGATTCAATCACTTATAAAATTGTAATAAAATTCTTTCCATAGGCTGGATTTGGGGTTGGGACACCAGGAGTGCCATTATTTTCGTACGACGCTCACTTGAGTGCCACATCGGAGTAAAATCGATCACTTGAGTGCCACATTACGGAAAGGCGACGTGGCGCGAAATGCGACATGGCAGCCGGAAAACATTATTTTAATATTTTAATTAATTTTTTTGATTTTTTTATTTTTAAGGTCGGCGAGGGCCACCGTTGACCCTCGCTGGCCGCCGAACTCTCGCCCAAATTGGGCGAGGGCCCCCTCGCCGTCGGCCGTGAAGGCCTTGGGTGAGGCCGGCAAGGCCGTCGAAGGCCCTAGGTGAGGTCGGCGAGGCCATCGATGGCCTCACCTGCGGCGGCGACGACGAAGACCAGGTGGCCCTTGCCTAGATCTGGCCCTGGGCAAGGCCGCAATGGCCATCGGCAACCATGGGGAGGTCGCGACGGCCTCACCCAAGGCCTTTGTGGCCAATGGCGAGGGCCCCCTCGCCCAATTTGGGCGGGTTCCACGGCCGGCGAGGGTCAACGGTGGCTGCCACCGTTGACCCTCGCCGGCCTTAAAAAAATCAAAAAAATCAAAAAAATTAATTAAAATATTAAAATAATGTTTTCTTGCTGCCACGTCAGCATTCCGACGGCCACGTCAGCTTTTCCGGCGATGTGGCACTCAAATGATCGATTTTACTCCGATGTGGCACTCAAGTGAGCGAAAAAAAAGTTTTGGCACTAAAGTGAGTGCTGTACGAAAGTAATGTCACTCTTAATGTACTTATGCCGCTGGATTTTGGGACAGATGATTTTTTTTTTTTACTTTTCCTGCTTGGAAATACCCAAGAAAAGTCTAGTCCCAACAAGTTGATTGGATAGAATTGGATAGAATTAGCCAAAGAGAGAATTGAGTTATAATATTTTATCCCTTTCATTTCTTCTCATTTTCTTCTTTGATATTCTATTTGTCATTTTGCGTACTTATAAATTTAGAGTTTCCTATAAGTTCATGTAATTGAATAGCCAATTCCATTTTTGCAACAGTTGACGAAAGGATTATGTATTTTTGTGCAAAATGATCTCATAAATTGAAAAGACAGCAGCTACCTACATATATTTAAGCTATGTTTTGAATTCATGCAATTATAAGAATTTCATCGTTCAAGATTATCCATATATCGAGCAAACAGTATAACGTTGGTAATTAGCTCAAGTAATAATTGATAACACAAAACTCATTGATAATTTAACTTGAGAAAAGTTGGTATATACTCTAATTGAGATTTGTAATTACTAAAAAGAGTTTTAAAAAGTTGATAAGCAATGCAAATAAAAGTTGTTCAACGGTAAGAAAAGTTTGTACACTAAAAAAAATTATGAAAATGACTTCAATGAAAGTTTGTAACTTAAAAGTCATCGGTAACTTAATTAGAAAAAAAATAGTAAGTACTAAAATAAAGGTTGATAATTTCATATGAAATTGGTAAGTTGAGGCATTGGTAATAAATTTGAATAAAAGTTGGTAATAGATAATAGAATATACGTTTGTTAGAGATAAGAAAAGTTGATATAAAAAAAACTAAATAAACGTCAACAACTAACTCAAAGGAGAGTTACCAACATAAATTAGGCAATAACTCAATTGGAGACAAGTTGGTAATAACTCTAATTGAGGTTGGTAATTTCTAAAAAGAGTTGATAAATTTTAGGTTAGTTTTAGGTTGGTTCCAAAGGGTCCCAATTCAGTTTCTCGTTCCAAAAAACTTAGATTCAATCCTAATTGGGGGTAAGTATACTAGGAGTGTCATAACTTTCGTACGGCGCTCACTTTGGTGCCAAAACTTTTTTTTCGCTCACTTGAGTGCCACAAGTTTTAAAAATCGTTCATTTGAGTGCCAATTCTGACGTAGCCGCCGAAAAAGCGACGTGGCGCCGGTGAACAATATTTTAATATATTTAAATATATTTATTAATTTTTTGATTTTTTTTTTTTTTTTTCTTTAAGGCTAGTGAGGGTCACCGGTGGCCCTCGCCGGCCCTAAAAACAAAAAAACAAAAAAAACAAAAAAAAATCGATTTTTTTTTAAAAAAGAGTAGAAACAGCGTCGTTTTGCTGGAAAGTCCACGTTGGCATCGAAATTTATTAAAAAAAGAAGAGAAGAATCATTAAAAAATTCCACGTATGCATTTTGGCACTTAACTGAACAATTTTTGGCCGGAAGTGGCACTTAACTGAACAATTTCACTCCGATGTGGCACTCAAGTGAAAAAAAAAGTTTTGGCACTAAAGTGAGTGCCGTACGAAAGTTATCCTAGTGTCCTAACCCCTCCTAATTGAGTAGGTTCTAGATTTTTGAAGGAAAATTGACACACTTTGGAATGAATATCTTAATTCAGGTCTTGCTTTAAATTTGGTTGACGTGCGTGAGGACATATCTCTAGGGAGAGCATTAACAGTACTTCTCACTTCATGGTCACAATTTTGACAATTCATTCTCGCCTCATTTTATATAAGAGAACAAGGGTTTCTTTAGGACCAAATGGAAAAAGAAGCAAGTAAATTTGCGCATGCTTGTGCGTGGAAGCTCAAAGTTGAAACACTTGATTGGCTTCAAAAAACTTTCCCCCCACAAACACTCAATGAAAGGCAAATTGAAACCAAAATAAAAATAAACAAATGAATAAAGAAATAAAAAGGTTTTGATTCATGAAGCCTCACAGCCGAAAGTGCAACAGAGCCTACAGGTATTGGGCAAAAAAAAAGCAAACAACAGACATCATCTCATGATGTCTCTATGTATAAGATATAATATTACAATGCCATCAGAAGTACAAGATTCCCACTATTTGTCTCACTGGCACATGATCTTGTTCTCATTTGAACCATTCCTCTAAAAGGGAAAAGAATTATAAAAAACAATAAAGAGGAAGAGAAGTGAGGCTGAGAGAGATTGTTAAAGAGCAAAAAGCATGTGAGCTTTTAGCTGTCCCTTATGTGACCACGTCTCCTTCCACTATCTTCCTTTTCTTCAATTGACTTCACCTTTGATCACCACGCCTTGCAAATTCCATGCTCAGAGAAGATTCCCCAGAGATAGTGCCGATTGAATTATATGCACACACGACGATGCGACAGGGCTGTTTCTAGATCCCAAAGAAATGATTTTCTTTGGCATCACGGAGGAATAATTGGGCCTGTTTCAATATTCAAGGTCAAGGGGAGTTGCCATCCGGTGGTAGTTTGGTGATGGAAAGAGTGAAATATATGAGCAGGATTGTTCCCATGCTTGATCTGCACATAGAGGAAAATGTTTAGTGAAAGGGAATAATCATCAAGTGATAACTTCTGTCTAGCTAGACATATTGTAATTTTGGTTCAATACAGCTAAATAATTATACGATTGTTGCGTAAGTGCTTTTTCAGATCAGCAATGGAGCTGAAAAGTTATGTAGAAAGATGGCCAGGTGAGGACACTCAAGATCGCTTACAAGGTAGCAAAGAAGACGAAAATCTTCTTGGGATCGAGAATCCACGAAAGAGAAGTACGTCTCGAGCCACTCCTCCGGACGATGCATTTACCACCAGCTACGGTACATTTGCCATCACCAGTCACGCCGGAGGTGGTGGTGGTGATAGCAATCTGATGATTTGCTCGTGTGTTGATAGAATGCTCGGTGATCATCCCTCCAGCCTCCATGTTTGGCCTTTCCGGTTTGCTAATGATAGCCTCTTCTGTTGAAAATACCGATTAATAAACAAAGATATTCTTTTGTCAAATAATTAATTATAAATAAGTTGGAAAGAAAAGATAGGAATGGAACCCAAGATCTATTGATGCGTCAATAAAAGAAAGTCACTATTAGAATCGAATTTTTATTAAATCTGCCGCCGGTAGAAAAAATTACTTACATCCTCGCTGATTAATTATTGACATGTAGAAAAATTTGGGTATAGAACCAAACTCCAAATACACACGTTACTCATATAACAGTGAATTCGTATCATTTTTGTCCTTATATCAAACCCTTAAATCTTGATTAGGTAGCCCCACTTAATTTGGAAATTCGCTAATGTAGGAAGCCTAGCCAAGAGGCCTCCAAGTAGGAGAGCACCCGTTAGAGAGTTTCTTAATTTTTTTTTTCAACTCTCAATTTCTAGAGAATTTAGAAGATGGAAAGCCAAAAGATGGATTCTTCTTACTCGTAAAATAGAGGGTGCCAAATTCATTAACTTTGTACCGACCAAAAAAAAAAATCATTAACTTTGTGACCTAACCCTTTACACCCTATCTTACTTCTTTTAACCCACCATTAAAGAAGGCCATTACCTCTGGTGTGAAAATAATAAATTGAATAAGAAAAATTGGATAAACTGGGTATTAATTATCATGATAAATGGCTTGCTTAGCCTGGTAATTACCTTTGGGAATGAGCATAGGCAATTTAAAAAAAAGAAAGAAGAGAGCACATCACGAGGAATGAGTACAAATTCTACCAGAATTCAAGTGAATGTTTTTATGAAGGGAAAAATATATTGTACCTGCTTTTTCTGCATCGGTCTCATGATCATGAGCATTGGCATCAGCAGTAGCTTTAGTTTTCTTCTCAGCCCCACCTTTAAAGCTCTTCCTTGTGACCCCTGTCTGCAAGTTTTCAAGTGTTATCTTGCCATGAATATTGTAGGAATATTTCACCATGTAATGAATATCATATATGAAAAGAAGGCTATAACACGATGCATTATTTTTTGAGTGAATTACATCCCCATGGAAACGTTCAAAGCTCCGCCGAAATTTTTATGCTGTTGGAAAATGGAAATGGCATTTCAATTTACCGTTCTTTCAGAGTTCATCGTCATTCATACATTAATCAAGAATAGGAGAGAAGAATATGTTGGAACTGCAAAAAAACATTATTCTTTCCGAGAAGATTGTCTAGAAAAAGAACAAGATGAGAAACAACAACGTTTTAGGGTATTTGAAGAGACCAACAAGAAAAAGAAAAAGAAAAAACTCACCATGATCCAGGAGCTCTTAGCACTCTCTTTCATGGCGATGTTTGACAAGCTTTCCATGTCGACAACAAAATCCTCAGAAGTTCTCTGGATTCCCATCTTGCCCACTAACTCATAAGCCTTGCTAAATCCTTAGAAAGTTGTCACAGAGAGAGAGAGAGAGAGAGAGAGAGAGAGAGAGAGAGAGAGAGAGGCTGGATAGAACAGTGAAACAGAAATAAAATGAAGGGCAGCTTCTGAATAGGACAATGAAACTGAAATAAAATAAAGGACAGTTTCTGGAAGAACGAAACTCTCAATGATAACGGACTAAATTCATGGATAAATTATCGTTTTATAGAGAGAGAAGCTTGACAACTGCGGTGGAAATGGCGCGCCGAACGGCGCGATTACTAAGATATCACCTCATGACTAAGAAGAGAAGAGGACATTGAAACTGAAGCTAGCTAAGACGACTTGTTCAATGCATGTGTTGATCTTCTGTCATCCACCACCAACAATCGGCTTGAACAGGGTTGGAGACGCGGAAACAACCTTATTCAACACGAAAGAGTGAAGACCGAGACTTTTGTTGTGCTTTCAAAGCTTGCTTCTTCCATTGTGAAATGTATTAGAAAAGTTCCACGTCCGATAATTTGGTGCGATATGGAGTAGTTAATTTATTTAAGGCTCTATTTGTTTCACTGAAAATAACTTTCACGAAAATATTTTCTAGATTTTCGACATTCATTTTGCAGAAAATGAATGGATTGGGGATTTCATCAACAGAAAAAAAAAGTTTTCTAAAAATAGGGGAAACTATTTTGCAAAAAAGATGAAAACATTTTCCATATCTTCTTTACCAAACTTCTTTTCCTTTTATTTTTTATTTTCTTTTTAAAATTGATTTTTTAATTATTATTTAATCTTCTTTTACTTTTTTTTTTTCGTCATTGGTTGGTTGCCGACCATGGTGGCGGCTAGTGACCAACCATAGGCGAGCTTGAGCCTTGCCACAAGCTGGTGAGGTTCAAAATTGCTTGACGTCAACAAGCTCAAGTCTCGCTAGATCCAACGTGACTTAGGTGAGGCTCAAGCCTTACCTAGCTCTCTAGATCTAGCGAGGCCCAGTTCACCTAATAAACCTTGAGAAGGCTTGAGCCTTGCTAGATTTGATGACTTGGACAGGCTTGTGCCTCATTGACCTTTGGTGACCTTAGGCAAGTCTCGAGCCCCGCCTAGGTCGCTACATTGCTAGATTTGGCAAGGCTCAAGCTCGTTGGCGTTGGGCAAGCTTGACCTTGCCACAACCTGGCAAGGCTTAGGTGGCAAGGCTTGGGCTCACTTGTGGCCGGTCATCGGCTATCACGTGGTTGGTGCTAGCCAATGAAGAAGAAAAATAACAAGAAAGAAAAGAAAAAAAATGAAAAAGAAATAACATAATCAAAAAAGAAAAGAAAAGAATTTAAAAATTGAATTTAAAATATAATAATAAAAATTTATTAAAATGGGTGCATCAAAGAAATTTTTTTTCTTACTGAACAATGAAATATATTTTCCAATTCATTTTCAAGATTTAGCCAAGCAACGGAAAATATGGTTATTTTCTTGGAAAATGGCTTATTGAACATTTTCACAAATGCCGCATTTTCTGAGAAATGAACGAAGCTTAAGTTGACCCATAATTCATTAACTTAAGTTTTTAAGTAAATGTAAGTCTAACTACATATGTTGGATGATTAAGACTTGAATTTCCTCTTGAAAATCTCCTTGGATTTCTAATGCAAGCTCCTAATAAATGATATTAGAGCTAATGGTATTGTGGCAGATTTGTTAAATAACTCAAGGAAGGAATTTGATGACCAACATTTTGTGTCGTAACAATGTGGGCCCATGCAATGAGTTGGATGTTGATGGAGATTCAAGTTGAGATATCTTGATGTAGACATATACCCGGATTAAGAAGGAGCAAATCTAATATTAAGCTCATTCATGAGAGGGAGATTGTTAAATACATGGATGAGATGTATGTCTTACATTGGATAATTGATGTGATGTGAAACGATTAATACATTTAAGTTGATGCATAATTCATTAACTTAAGTTTTTGAGTAAAGGTATATCTAATTGGATATGTTAATGGACTTAGACTTGTGCGCTCTTAATTTCTTCAAATGAAGGTATGTGCTCCTGACATCTTCATCTTTTCTTATTTAACAAATTGCATATAAATCTTTGTAGCAAGTTGCTATCTTGATTTCTTTTCTTTTCTTTCCTTTTTTTTTTCTTTGACTAGATAGTAAAGAGAAATAGTTACACCTTTAGGCTGTATATGGTCATTTGGACATTTTTATCGGGTAGGATAAGGTCAAATTATATGAAGATATGTTGTAATTTCAAATATCCTATATGGCATTTGTGTATGTATGAATATATCATGGGACAAATTTCAAATAAGGGCTTAAAATGAAGCTAGTTTTCATAGAAAAGGGTTCATAGTAGATGTTATCTAAAATAAGAGTCTAAAGAAGAGTCATTTTCTAGATAGAAAGGGTCTATAGTGGAATTTTTCTCAAATAAACGCCTGGAATTGGGCTGTTCTCGCAAAATAGAGGACCAAAGTGGCCCTGATCCACTGAAAGATGGAGGCAAAAGCAACGCATGTCCTCTTATGGACCATGGCCACAACAGCCACGACCACCACGAACAGTTGCGAGGGCTTAGTTCTTCCCCTCGGTGCTCGATCTTAGCTGAATAGATGGGTGTCCGATCTCTCTCTTCCTTGTCAACATCACAGTTGAGGGGAAGGAGATGCAGTAATACACGAGCCCAAGTTGGGATCAAGTGCTAGCACGAGGTCTCAGGCTATGCGGTGCTCGAGTCAAGCCTTAGATCTCGTATTCAAGGCTTGGTCGACCTTAGATAAGAGATCTAAGGCTTGACAGTGCCTACCGAGCTTGAGCTTGACAATGATGGCGATGATGACCATGGCTTGCCAAGTTGAGATCAGAGGTTTACGGGATGCTAGCCAAGAGCTAACAAGTGGCAATTTTTGGTAGAATGTAGAGGTGTCAAAATGGGTCATAAACCCATATTATAACTCACTTTTAGTTAAATGGGTCAAATATGGGTAAAGTGAAAGTTAAATATGGGTTAAATATGGGTTGAATGAGTTATTAGGTAGACCCATTATCTTTCTCCTTTTATCTCCCTCCTCTATGTGTTCTCGACCTCTGTTGCCGATTCTACCATCACACCGCCGTCACCATCGTCGATCTCGAGCTTGCCGTTGCCAACTGGAGCTTAGTTTGGATCTGGGCAGGCAAGTCGCAATAGAGCTTGGGTTGGCGAGCCCTAAGTTTGCTGGTTGGAGCTCGGCTTAGATCTGGACAGACGAGCCGTGAGGTCGTTGACCTTGGCCGAGTTGCGGCTTGCCTGGATTTGAGTAGGTGAGCCCCGAACTCACTGGTCGCAATAGAGGTCACGGCTTGCCAGGATCTGGCGAGCCCGAGCTTGACCACTGCCAGTGACCTCAGTGGAGCCTAGATCGGCTGAGCCTCGAGTTCGTCGGCTTTGGTCGAGTTCGGGCTCGCTGGCCTATGTTTTGGCTAGTGGCTGTCAGGTGGCACCGGCAGAGGAAAATGGGGAAGAAGAAGGAAGAAGAAAGAATAGAGAAAAGAAAGGGAAAATAAAAAGAAAAAGAAAGAAAGAAAAAATAAAATAAAATAAAAATTCAATTTTTAAAAATAATTAAAAAATCTATTTTTTAAAAAATTTCCAAAAAAATTTCAATTTGGAGGTCTCCACATTTTTTTTATTTACTAATTTTTTTATTTAATTTACTTTATAAATTTGATGTGAAATTTTTATTCAAATAATTTATATGTGAAAAGTTTAAAGTGAACTAAATAAGTGAGAGTAGATTTTCTTAAATTAAGTTAAATATTAATATGTGTTGGTAATATGAGTCGGGTATGAATCGGGTCGGATATGGGTCATCCATGAAAATGGATCAAAACGGGTTAAATGGGTCGATGTGAGTTGGACTACTTTCAACTCAACCCAAACCCGATCCGACCTATCCATTTGACACCCCTAGTAGAATGCAAAGGTGGCCGTGGTGGCTCTGGGCGGAGGCAAGAACGATTGACTGCCATGATGTAAGGCCTTGCATGGTGGCTGGCAATGCTATCATGGAGGAGGTTGATGGATGGTGAGGCGGCTCAAGTCTTGCTTGTGCAATATCCAAACATAGCCGGATTATATCCCACCCGTTAGGTGGTATTTTTTATCCAGATCATATCAGAACATTATCCAAACATATTCTGATTTTGCGTTCCCGAAATTTCAGATAGGACTGGAGTTATAACCGGCCCATCAAACAAAATGTTAGTGTGAGAGATGGATATTGATTATTGAAAAATTCACTCACTATTTAATAATTCAAAATCCAACAATATATGCAGGGGCTTAGCAAGCAACTTTATATGTACAAGTGGATTAGGCGGACGATGCAAATTTAGCCCTTTTACTTGACGAAAATAAAACATTTTTGTGGGGGCCACCTCACAGTTTTTCACTTAAGATGAAAGTTTCACATAATTAAATGATTGGATTTGTATGATTTTAGTTTCTACGAGAATTCGAGTGAGAGCCCATTTAACTCCTAACTAGTTCATTGTGCGATTGAAATCAATGTCATGCTAACATGTTACAATTAGAGCAACATAAAAATTAGTACAAGAGTTTTTATAAAACGTGATTTAATAAATGATTTGTGAACAATCTATAGGGAGTTCAAACAAGTTAATCCCTTTGTGCATTGACCCAATTTATGTAACTATGTTCCAAAAGCCTCTCTTTTATTAGACATAATTTATGGCTTGCCATGGATATTTTTTTCGTGATAAGTGCACTAGAAGTGCAAAAAGTTGTTATAGAAATACAATCGACTCCTTAAATTTTTAAAAGTGCAATTAACAGAACGATTGATTAGATCAATTTGATAAATTTTAGGATTCAATTGTACTTTTTGGACTTCTAATGCACTTATTCTCATCTTTTATAAGCAGTGTGAGTTAAGCATATTGGCCATTAACTTGAATATGTGAGATATAATCCCACTCATGTTTTGTGTGGTTTACATGCTGTGTGAGTTTCTAGATTAAAATCAGAAATTCATAGGGGAAAAAAAAATAAGTATCACACTAAACGAAAATAACATACTTTGGCCACGACAAAATGAATAGAACAATTTTCCAAAAATAGATCGATTTATAAGGGAGTTCTAAGTAGATTGCCTTCTTACTTTGTGGCATATATATATAAATTGCTTATATTCTAAATTACGAATTTTCATGGTCATTGCGCGAAGGGACTAAGGTCAAGTTCCCAAAACATATTTTGCTGCATTGTGCAATTACTCCCTCTTAGTGTAATAATTTTGGTATGTGGAAAGGAATTCCTTTTTATTCATGGGCTAATGTTTTTTTTTTTTTTTTTTTTTTTTCGGTTTGAAAAAAATTATATAAGGATTGTTGAGAGTGGGATTTGAACCCACGCCCTTTCGGACCAGAACCTTAATCTGGCGCCTTGGACCAACTCGGCCATCTCAACATCTTGGGATAATGTTACCTCGAATACGAAATTATCCTAGATCCAATTCAAAGTTTATCCAAGCAACTCGCCCCATTGAATACTTTAATCCCCAAATAGAAAAGCCCTAATTTTAAAATCCCCAATCTCCCTCGCCACCCAACCATCCTCCGGTCGTGGCACGGCATATCGCCTTGGACCGCCCGCACTGGCACTGGCCAGTGCCCACAACTCCATGCATCATTGATCGCTACCATTACCTACCTGCCTCATCCTTTCCCTCTCCCAAATGTCGATGATTGGTGAGGGTGAAGCGGTGGCAAAGTTTTGCCGAGACCAGCGATCGTGTTTGGTAGAGAGAGAACAACGATAGAAGAGACCCCTAAATCTAAAGGTCAATTGGCCAACACCCTTCTACAAAATGTTTGGTTTAAGCATAGCTACTCAATTCACTGTAAACTTAAACGTCTAAGGTTAACGAACCACCAACCGCAACCCTATCAACAAGCTAAAATTCAAATAGTTTCTTCATATAATATAGAAAATGCCCAAGGTGTAAAATGGCCGAAAACTCACTAACATTGCTAAACTTATGACCTCATGAAGACAAATGACCAATTTACTGTTTAGATACCAAGCGGATAATACATGGGGAAAGCGAAAAATTTAAACTTATTGTATTGGTACCAATCAGTTCTAAACCTTTTGATTGTATCAAATTAGTTCTAAATCTTTTGCATTTATTCCAATTTAGTCCATTCAGGTAATTTTGACCAGAAATTGTTGATTTGGATGTTGGCCATTCAACATGGCATGAATGGCGCCAACATGAATAATTTTTAATTATTTTTTTCTTATTTTCTTTTTAATTTTTTTCTTTCATCTTGGCTGGGAAGGACATTGGCAACCCTTGTTGACCCCTGGCTTGCTTGCAACTAGTCGTAAGTGAGGCTATGAAGGCCCTCGCCTTGGGCATTTGTGCTCCTGGTGACTTTGGGTGAGGCAACCTTTCCCAAGATCTGCCAAGTGTTGCAATCATCACACAAGAACGAAAGGAAAAAGAAGAAGATAAAACAAAAAATATTTACAAAATAAAAGAAAATAAATAAAAATATTTAAAAATTTAAAATATTATTATAAAATATTCACGTTAGCACCGGTTGTATTATGTTGGATGTTAGCACTCACGTTAGTATTTTTCAATCAAATTGGTCTGATGGACTCGATTAACATAAATGCAAAAATTTTATGATTAATTTGATCTCATTGAGAGGTTTATGATTCAACTAGTACTAATACAATAGATTTAAATTTTTTTAGCACTTTCCCAGCGATATGCATGCGCTCCAATTGTTGTTAGAAAATAGCATGCTTCTACGTGCATAGCTGTAACGTGTTCCTAGATACAAAAGTCTACATGAAAATTTCACTAATCGTGATCACAACTTTTTCATAAGACAGCTACACGCGCAAATCATAACCTGGGATTAATCCTAGGACTATATGGGGAAAGTTCTATTCTCTTTCTCAAATTCTAATCACCTCCCGTCTCGCAAATTCCGGATCGCAGGCATCGTGCGCCCACCCCAACTGGTATGCGTTTTCTTTATATCAGTAATTGAAGGATTGAGGCGTGCGTGGATCCAGTCAACAGAGAAGGGGAGAATTTGGTGAATGTTGGCATAGAAGAATTCGAAAGAAAGGCGCGTGCCATCGACCCCAAAAGTCGAATGAAGACACGATCCATCTTGGACCTGGCAACTCCGCCGCTGGAATTCGTATGAATAAATTCACAAGAGATTCATATTGTCAACGATTGAGATTTGAGCGGCGGATGGATAAATTTGCGAAGCACATGGATGAGGAAACAGGATTCCGGCGGAGAACAGGGAGGAAATCCTCCGTCTTCTCACCCACTTCTTTCCCTTCAAGGCACGCAATCCTGCCTAGACATATTTTATTTTATTTTATGAGATTTAGTAAAATGTTAATTTTAATTGAATACTGACGCATCTTAAGCAGGAGCTAGTCTGGAGCCTACTGGACCTAAGGCAGGTGAAATTCCATAAGTTGACTAATTAGGGTTTCGAGAAGCAAATGCACGTGCATGGCATTAGGATGCATAGAACAATTTGCATCACGTATATAAAACCCTAAACTCAGACAAATGATTTAGGGGTAGTGCCTCAATAATTGAACATCTCAGAAGGCCCCAGCTTATCGTAACCCTAAAACGCGTCGTTAGCGGGATTGAGCTCCTCCTGCCTAAGCACAACAAACATAGGATGGCTAAGAACCATCTCTAGATAGAAAATCTAGTTGCACAATTAACCTAATCGACAACTTGACTTCTATATCCACGAGTCAAACATCATGGCACATTGCATTGTCCAATTGAATCACCGCATTATTATTGCACACTTATAAAAATGCGGGGAGGGAGGGAGGGAGCTTAAATTTATTATTCATTTAATTAAGGTGAATTCAAGTGAATTAAATATATTTTCTTGCAATTATTGGTCAACAAATTGGTCAAATATTTTGATTCATCATCATGTAGTTCAGTTTTTGATTCCATCCATATATTTCTCATTTTGAGAATTAATTTTCCTAGAGCCATCTTTTAAAATTAATTTATATATCTGAGAGGAAAATTGTCAGAAAAATCCTAAACATATTGCATTTATATTAATTTAGTTATAAACCTTTTAGTAGTATTTTTGACATTTTTGATGTCAATTTAGTCCTAAATTTTTGACTGATTGTCAATTCAGTCCCAAAACTTTTAATGGTACCTATTTAGTCCTCCACCTTTTGAACTAATTCCAATTTAGTCCTAAACCTTTTGACTTAGTGCAAATTTAGTATATAGCCAAAATTAGCAGAAAAAGTCAAAATGTTTAGGACTAAATTGATACTAGTTCAAAAGATTTAAACTAAATTGACACCATGAAAATGTTTAGGATTATATTGGCACCAAGTCAAAAGGTTTAGACCTAATTGTTACTATTAAAAGATTTATTATTTTTCTATACAAAATGCTTCTCTAATATCTAGAGTCATGTATGATGTAAGGCAAAATTGTAGTTTCGATCCAAACATGAAATTCCATTCACATGATGATATGGAGAATCGAATAATCACCTTGTATCCCCGTTGCAGCATTTTAAAACGAATCAATATGTTCCAAATATTATCAATATTATTATCATTGTATATATAGTAAAGTGGGAATTTGGGTACTCTTTTCCTATATATAGTAAAGTGGAAGGTCAGGAAGTCCGGTGCTTCTTAGGCCCAATCAGATGAGGCCGATCAAAAATATTATTATAGCAAGCGTGATTATAATAATTTGGATTCTAATTAAGACGTGGACACTTAAAAGGATTGAAATGAATGAGCCAAATGCTTATTAGACAGATATCGATGAGATGAGGCCAATTAAATATTGTGTTACTCTGTCTGTTACAGTGATGTTTACGTTATCATTTTTTGCCTTCGTTATTTTGAGATAAATATTTTCCAGGATAACTTTATGTCATTTTTTGGTATTTGGTTTGCTTAGGAAAATGAGTTAATAGAAAAAAAATTTCTACCAAAGCTTAAATTCAGAAAATTGATTTCCTTTTTAAAAAGTATTGCCGCTTGGACCTAAAAACTCTATGTTTGGGCACAAAAACCCTAATGTTGGTTCCTAGGCTGCTGGGCCCTGGTCCATCAAGGCGGGGCTTGAACCCTTGGTGCCCTGACACGCAAGCTCGGGTCTATAAATGCCATGCTTGGGTCCCTTATGCTTGAGCTTTGGTTCCCGACACTTAGGTTTGGGTCCTCAAAGGTGATTTATGAGCCCTCGGTGCTTTGACTTGGGTCCACAAAAATTGTGATGGCAACTGGCCACATGCGAGCTCGAGCCTCACCAGATTTTGGTGAGCTTGACCTTGTCAACCTTGGGCGAGGCTCGAGCTCTCGAGCTTGCTGGAATCTGGCAATTCTTGAGCGAGAGGCTCCTTTCACCTTGCCTTGATTTGAGCTGCCTAGACCTGGCCTTGTCAAGCTCACGCCTCAACCTTGACTCAATTGTTGGAGCTTTCCTCAAACTTCACCATATCGCTGGTGAGCTCGACCTTGCGAGATCCTTGTCCCATTTGCCCTTCTTGTGATGCCGATTTTTCTTGTATCTTTTATTTGATTCTTCTGATTCGCCATGTGACGGAGCGAGTGGGAATCCAAGTTCATATACATGAGGCCATGAAAGTTGAGCTAGAACATGGCGAATGTTCGTATAGAAGAGCTTGAAAGAATGCATGGGTCGTTGACCACCAAATTCTTATCTAGATCCAATCCGTCATGGGACGGGTGATCTCTACCATTGGATTTTGTATGACTTCATAATATACGTGAGGCCTTTGTTATCAATAGCTGAGATTCACCCGATTGACAGTGCACCCAAGTCCAGGCTGAAAAATGCACGTCAGAAACTTAGCCTCAAGTATAGTGGGTACCAAAAATGACGTGCAGATAATGTTGAAGTAATAATGCATAGGCTTTTCTCTTCAGTAGAACTTATTTAAACGGCAGCGAATAAGTTAGAAAGGCACATGGATGAGGAAAAAATAGTCCCGGCAGAGAAGAGGGAGAAAATCCGTCTTCTCATCCACTTCTTTCTCTTTTCGAGGCACGCAAACCTGCCCACATAATTCTTTAATGATGTAAAATAAAATAATCTCACTTAATATTAATTTCGATTAAATACCGGCGCATCTTCAGCAATAGCCTGTTTAGAGCCTACTGTGCCTAAAGTAGATGAAATTCCATAATTTCACCAGTTAGACCCATGCATCCTCAGCAGTAGCTAATATGGAGCCTACTGTACCTAAAGTAGATGTAATTTCCTGATTTGGATATTTAGGGTTTCAAGGAGCAAATTCACGTCTATGAAATTAAGGGTAAGTGGTTTCAAGGTAAGTCTATGTTCCACTTGAACTTGAATTTGAAAGTTACCCCTTGGAATTGGTTCACAAATATTTGGAATCTAAAACTTACCTTGCTTATTGTAGAACCTAGAATCTACTTTGTCATAGATTTTAGGTTGAATCCAGAGTCTATCTAGGTTCTACTTATATTTTTAATTGAATGATTGCAATAAATCATCACAATTTGTTGCTACAATCAATTGACTACAACTTATATTTTGACACGAAGAATATGAAACATTAATGAAGTAACATTTTCAATCATGAATATACTAATAATAGAAGATCAAACTAGTAATTTCAGATTATAAACTTATTTGAATGCCAAGAAATACCACAAGATTGTGTGAAAATATAAAACCGTTCTAGGTTCCATATTGCTTGTTGGAACCAGTTCTTTAATTTTTGGAATTTAGAACCTACTTGCTTACTTTGTAACTTGGAATTTGACCCGGTCCCACCAATATGATTTTATCTTGAAACTATGACCACCTCAATATGCCATTAGAATGTATAAAACAAGTTCCACCACATATATAGAACCCTAAACTCAAATGATGATTTAAGGGTCTATCTAATTGAACGCCTCTTAATGAAATTTAGTTGCTCGATAACCTAATTAACAATGTTTTTTTATTTTTATTTTTGGGCTAACCTAATTAACAACTTGAGTTCTATTTCCGCTAATAGAATATTTGATGGTTCGGTATTTCATGACACATTGCATCATCCAATTGAACAACCACATTATTTTAGCATAGCTATCCTTTATATTAGGTGAAATCAAGTGAATTAACTATATTTTCTGTCTGTTAGGCCAGTGAATAGGTCAAATTTTTCAGTTGCTAAGATTCCATCTGATGTGTTTGATTGCGTTACCCGTGGGCTTGTGGTGCCACTACAAATTAACAAGGCTAACTCGTATTATATATTTCTCAAGTTGAGAAATTAATTTTGCTAGTGCATCTTTAATTAACGGGAAAATTAATCTTCAATAGCTATATCTTCCGAGTTTACGAAATACCTTCTCTAATATCATGAATCTTGTAAGATGAAAGCCAAGACTTCAGCACGCGATCCAAACATGAAATTCTTTTCATACAATGATATGGAGAATCGAATAATCACCGCGTGTCATTGCTGCAGGCCTGCGGCATTTCATTAACCAACTAAGATGTGATGTGGACACGAAAAAGTAGTATAATTAATGAGCTAAGTGGTTATTAGACAGCTATCAATGCGATGAGGCCAACTATCCATGTTATAATATCTGTTGTAGTGATATTTAAATTATCTTTTTAAATTAAGTATGGGAACTAATAAAATAAGCAACGCGTTTTTCAGGCCCAACAAGATAATAATATCATCGTAATAGCCAATGTAATAAAATATGAGTTACAATTATTTAGTTATAATGTAAGCACTTCAAAAATAACAGTAACAACTATATTCACGAAAAATGGATGGTTTGAAAAATATTTTCTTAAAAATGATTGTTTATATAGCATGAAATAATTAGTTAATGAAAAATATTTTCATTATCGACAAGATAATTCATATTTAAATATTTTCGTGAGTGATCAAAATATTTTTCATTTATTCACTTTTAAAGAGATAAAATCGATAATTTTTAGGAAAATAGTTTTCGAATATTCATTTTTCTTAAAATAAATAGAGCGTAAGTGAATGTAATACTAACTTAGCAATTGCGTTTGAAAAACTGAAATTGTCAAGGAAAAGAGTGTAAGCATATATATATGGTAGAGTGATTAAAGCATGTCGACTGACTGGTCAATGTGGTTTGTGAGTGTGTATGCGTTATTTTTATATGAGATGCGAGGGCATTTTGTTAAACTTAAAATATTTTCAGTGATGTCGTGTGGCTTAATTTTTTTTTTTTAATTTAAATATGATTTATAAATTTAGTCGTTGATTCGTCCATTTCAAGACTAAAGGAAACCAATTGATATAATCCTCGGCAAATTAGATCTAGTTCCCCAAAATCTTCAATACTGTCGATTTCTAATATTTTTTGGGTGCCTATCAACATTTTGTGGATAAGCTTAAGCAAGGAAACCATTCTTGATCTTCAAAGAGCAAACTTTTCGAACAAAACTAGGAGCAACCCATCCGACAATTTCGTGTGGATAGTAATGTAATAAGGGTGATTAAGAAATTCCAAGATCTCCACACGACTGCATATAAAACAAAAAAGACACGACTTTAGGAGGATCCAAGATCGAATCACACTGGCTCCCGTTTGTTTCTTTAAAATATTCGAAAAGTGATTTCGCAAATAGTTTGAAACAAAAATCAAATTGAAAAAAGTGAATATTCCTAAATATTGAAGATCTAAGATGTGGCCTGCCAAGTGTCTTTTATTTCAAATAATGTATCTGGCGGATTCACAAAAGAGTAACCTTGATGGACTACAAATATATTATCACAATTTTCATTTTTAAATTACGTTTGCTTAACTTATCAAATAAGGAAAAAAAACGTGAAAATATACATAAAAATTGAAAATACTCTCTATAACCTAATGAACCTGGCAAATCGAGGCCTTCTCTTTTGTAAAAATTACGTGAGTTACTTGGTCGATTCTCATGAAGTTTCTGTAGTCAAAGGTTTTCTTCATTTTCAACGAATCAGATCCTATTGATATAAGGATAAATTGAAAGGGACAATTCTCTTGATGATGAGAAACTGTTCAACTGGTTTTCAATGATTTGCATCTTAACTTTTCAATTGGAATTTTTTTTTTGTTGAAAGAAAATTTTATTTATTGCTCAAAAGGATACATAAAAAGTATGTATTTTTCGTGACAAAGCAAATTGAAATAGAGTAAGAATACTGAAAAGCAAAACCAAATCCCAAAAACAAGGCGGATAAATTGGAAGGGAAATTTCTCTTGATGATGAATTTAAGTGTAAGAAACAGATCAACTAGCTTTCAATGATTTGCATCTTAGCTTTCCAATTGGGATTTTTTTCTTTTTGTTGAAAGAAAATTTTATTGATTGCTCAAAAGGATGCATAAAAAGTATGTATTCTTTGTGCCAAAGCAAATTGAAACTGAGTAAGAATACTGAACTAGTTCTCAATTTAAGAGTTTGAAAATCTAGATTGGGAGAGGATGACACCTAGATTTTGAACTAGATCAGAAGAGTTCAAACTCTTAAATTGAGAACTAGATCGGGAGAAGAAAACTTCTAAATCTAAATTGGGAGAGAAGGAAAAGCAAGAGAGAAACAATAAAACACAAACAAAATTAATAGAAGAAGGGGGCGTGGAGGGTGAGACTAGCTCAAACTATCCCATGTCTAGAGGTTGAAGAATGCGATAGAAAGAAGAGAGAAGGGAAGAGAAAAGACTTCTTGGCTCCTGATATTTTGGATTGGACATTGCTAATATGTTTTTGGAGTTCACAAGGTAAATTGACAATCCCAATTTATCTAAATCATGGGGAAATCAAACTCGAAGGTTTTCACCGGTTGTTTAACTCTGCTCATCACCAGGGCGCACGGCCTAAGAAGAGTGATCACGGGTTCGAGTCTCAGGGAAAGAAGCCTCCCCAATTCAGTGATGAGATCACCCGATTGTGGCGAGAAGAGGAGAACTGTCCCGATCCGATGTGATTGACCGCGTGATCTTGAAAGGTCTAAATATACGCTTGCGTCGGAGGTATAACAAGCAGCAACGTACATCCCAGTTATTCTAACATGCACCAATGATATACGGGACTGATTCAAATGGTCCTTTGGAACAGTGAATAGATTACTCCGTGTCCATTATATTAACACTTTGCTTGGGGGCATGAACGAGTCAGGGAATCTCTCCGCTCCAATATCTCCATTTGAATAAAGCTTCAAGCCTACGCAATCGTGCATTACCTCGCAACCTTCACGAGGGCATCCTCTGCCGACAGTGGAATGTTATCTCGGTCCGAGTTGGCTGAGTAACATGCCGAGTGTTTTTGTACCATGTTGTGGGCCACACAGATCTTACAATTTCATTTCAAATCATGTTAGTTTAATACTTCGGTTGAGCTAACACATGATCCCGCCACATTACGAGAGGGGTCAACTCTCCAATACTAGACAAATCAGCTCATGGTGGTCGTGTACTGGTACATTTTTTGTCCACTTTCGTGACGAACCTTTTTGTCTATCACTAGATTGTAAGTTGGCAAAGACATATCGTGCAAACTTCATGCTGCCTCTGCGCCTTTCGCGAGTTTTTCTTGAATATCGATTCGGTGGTGTAAATCCATCAGGCCCTTAAAATAAACCAAAGTCAAAGGCTCAAAGCCGCGTTCTAATCGAGAACTCAGATCGGTACAAAATCAGGGAGGAGTTAGCACCCCGGTCGGCTCATAACATAATGCATTTTGCAAACAACTAAATTATGCTAAGCTGTCATGTCAATGACAGCCCATAAATCAAGGCTCGAGTAGTTGGTGCGAAGTATATATAAAAGCCAAAGCCGTTTGTTCATGAACCGTCCACAGCAAAACACTAAGATCAATTGTTCTTCTTGGCACAGAGCAATGGCTTGTTCAAAGCTCTTCTTGTCTTGCTTGTTGCTCCAGTTGACGTTCTTGTTTCTTGTCCCTGAGGTCGCTCATGGTCAGGGTCTCAAAGTAGGGTTTTACCAGAAGACATGCCCGAATGCAGAGGCCATCGTGAAGGAGGTCATGGGGCAAGTCATGTCAGTCGCTCCAAGTCTCTCCGGTCCTCTCTTGAGGATGCATTTCCACGATTGTTTCGTTAGGGTGAGTAAGAGAGCGAGCTCACGAGCTTCTCTTTCTACTACGCGTGTGAAGTTACCATCTTCTGGTTACGTGACTACTTGCATGTAACTAATGTTCGGATTCTAAGGTGAAAATTCATTGGAGAAAAAAGAGGGTGAGAAGTTAGATCTTGGGCTTTCATCTGAAGGGGTAATCCACAGTAGAAATGCAAAGAGATTTACAAAATTGATTTACCGGATAATAATATGATAAAATGGAAAATGAGTATTAGAACCAGTTATTTACTAGTAAATGGTATTTGGCACCTCAACATA
Organism: Corymbia maculata; assembly: GCA_014182735.1. NCBI lineage: Eukaryota > Viridiplantae > Streptophyta > Magnoliopsida > Myrtales > Myrtaceae > Corymbia > Corymbia maculata. The sequence continues at coordinate 38,171,485 of CM024686.1, read as the reverse complement.
CTTTCTAGATTCGTCCTTGGTTACGAAGTATTATTGTCTTCAAGAACTCACAATTGAATCATGTTTTGTTCTGGGCCTCTCCACAGGGCTGTGAAGGTTCAGTACTATTGAACTCACCAACCAATCAATCGGAAAAGAACGCGATTCCGAATTTCAGCCTTCGAGGTTTCCAAACGATTGATAGAGTCAAGACGGCACTGGAGAAGGCATGCCCAGGCATCGTCTCATGTGCTGACATTTTGGCCCTTGTTGCTAGAGAAACAGTCCTTGCGGTGAGCATGTGGATACAACCTCCTTTATTGTTTCTATTAAATTTTAATGTTTCTTAAACAATTAGGACGTTAGTAGAATTCTTGATTTTCACAAACGATCGGTGTTATCTCGTTGGAAAACAAATTCTAGCCATACGTATCTTAGGATCTAAGTATCGCTGGTTGATATTGAGATTATTTTTACAGCGCTCTTGGTAAGACACCACAAATTTTTTTTAATGAGAGACATACTCTAATATATAATTTTTTTTTTTTTGGTGTTGTCACTTTAGACCGGAGGACTTTCCTATGATGTGGAAACCGGACGAAGAGATGGGAACGTTTCTATTTTAAACGAGGCACTTAACGATTTGATACCCCCTACGACCAACATTACAATTTTGAAAGCAGATTTTGCAAAGAGAGGCCTCAGTGTCAAGGACCTTGTCGTCCTGTCAGGTAACGCCTATTCTCCAATTATTGCTTCCTATGCTTCGTCAATTATTTTTGTGGTGATTGACATAAATTAATCAGGAAGAAACTGTAATTTGAGGGCGACATTCGTAAACAAAGTCAGCACTACAAGGAGAAAACGTAATTTGTAAACTTAGATCATGCTAATTCTGATTTCCTATTGACCAGGTGGGCACACCATTGGAACTTCACACTGTTCTTCCTTCTCCGACCGCCTCTACAACTTCACCGGAAAGGGCGACGCTGACCCCACGCTCGACTCCAAGTACATAGCGAGACTGAAGCTCAGGTGCAAGCCGAATGACCAAACCACCCTTGTCGAGATGGACCCGGGAAGCGTGAGGACGTTTGACATCAAGTACTTCGATCTCATCCAGAAGAGAAGAGGGCTCTTCACTTCAGACTCCGCACTTCTTGACGACAGCGAAACCAAGGCGTACCTCGACCTCCAGATCAAGACCGGTGGATCCACCTTCTTCGAGGACTTTGGAGTGTCGATGGTGAAAATGGGTCGGATCGGCGTGATCACCGGAACGGCTGGTGAAGTCAGGAAAGTGTGTTCAAAGGTCAACTAATTGAGGATTGACGAGGAAGACGCAGGATTGAACATGGAATGATTGGAAATAGCCCATTATTGTTGTTTACTTTGTTTGTTGGTATATCATCTGTTCTTCTTGCGTTCTTTGTTTTCCGTTCGCTCTATGTTAGTTTCCTCATTGAGTTTTGACACAACAGGTGTATGTTGATTTGGTTTTATTGCATATAAGGCTTAATAAGAGGAAACAAAAGTCATGGCAGATTCTTGATTTTGAATATATATGAAGATATAATCAAATTACAAGCTTGTGTTCTTTTGGAAATATGAATGTGTTCTATACTATGGCATGCATGTGTCATGGTCTTAAATCCTCTGGTACTTGTGACTCTTGTGAGTGGAGCTTAGGATTATAAGGTGATGAGCTAGTCTATGGGAGTAGCGTCAGGACAATTGGTGCTTAGAGTTTTAAGATAGAAAGATTATTTTACTTAGGAGTTCTGAAGGCATAGTTAGCCTCTAGTGCACAAACTGATAAGAAGCTGATGCTACTCTTCTAATGAAGTCATGGTAGGCCGAATCAGTTGTCAAGCCTAAAGTGATATGTTGTCTCACCCGATGAACTAGACGCCTCAACTAAGCTAGGCGTGATACAATTTCGTATAAGAAAGTCATTCACCGTATTGTTTTCTAAAATAGCTATAGAAGGAAGGCTGGCCTAGTGTATTCCATTCACCGGGTGCCACACGAGTTATTCCGTAGTCAAGGAACTGTTGACCCATGACAAATAGTATCATAGTACGAATCCTCTAGTAGGTGGATGAAGCTTGTGGTCTTCTTGATCCTATGAGGGCAAAAAGTGATCACCGAGGCCAAGAGGGCTCGGGCAACATGCGGTTCTCATTTAGCTTTTAGGATGGTAATGGGGGCATAGGAAGGAGCCAAATTGCTCACTAAATAAGGACAACATTCTTGGGTCAATTGGTGAATCTTAGGAGGAGGTCTGTCGTTATGTTTCCAATAAGGGGAATACCCTCCGTTGGCTTGTAGAGATCAGGAGGGGCTTAGTAAGCAAAAGAAGGTGTTGCCAAGGGAGCGCAGTTGGCCAAGTGTGCCACACTTGTCAAGGAGCACAAGTGATTGGAGTTTTGCGAAAATCTTTGATTGATGGAAGTAAGCAATGGAGTGGAGTGACCTATTCTATTTGGTGAGCGTTGCCATCTATGTAAGCCCTAGAGAGTGGCATTGATTATTAAGGGAATGCAAAGAAGTGACAGAACAACTTGCAATGAAGGCGTTGCAAAATTGAGTGGGGGAGTATGTCACGATCTGTGAATCCTCCCATACTCGTGATTTTTGTGAGTGGAGCTTGAGAATATTGGGTGAAGAATGAGTGATATAGAGAGGATGAACACAACTGGTTTGTACAAGTGGCGTCAAGCAGTTGGTGTTAGGAGTTTTAGGATAGAATGATTATATTATTTAGGAGTTTTGAAGGCATGGTTGGCCTCCTGTGCATAAATTGATCGAGACCTGATGCCGCTCTCTCAATGAGACCATGATATGCCGAAACCAGTTGTCGAGCCTAAATTGATATATCGTCCTGGTCGATGGACTAGATGCCCAAGTTAACTTAGATGTGGTATGATCTCCTATAAGGAAATTATTCGCCATTTTGTTCTCTGGAACAACTAAAGAAGGAAAGTTGGCCCGGCATTCCATTCACCAAGCGTTGCATAAGTTATTCCAAGGCCAAGGAATTATCGGCTCATGACAAATGCATATTTCATTGTTCAACTTCAAAGAGCTTGTATTGTCAAGGAAAATGTACTGTTGGAAAAATTGATGATAGTATTTTAAGAATCAAATTAACAATTATAAATTTTGATGAAAAGATGTCCTGACTTTGAGCTTGTAAAAGGAACTCCATCAAAGTAAATTTCTTAATTTGAGTAGGTTCCTATTTTGGATGGGGTTAGTTTCTAGATATAAGAAGTGAGTTTTCTTTTTGAATAGTATTCAAGAGGTGGCTTCTTTGTGAATTACACTCTCAAGCAATTGGAGAGTGTTGATGTCAATTAAATCTTGTGGGTATAAATTGTGAATTCTTTTGTGAGATTGATTAGGGCAATCAGTCTATCCTAAGGATTTGTAGGTACTCGACAGAAGATGCCCGGTCCTGACCGAAAGAATTTCGAAGGCGCCATCTCAACTCACGATGGTCCGCAGGCACAAATGAGCTCATTGTCGTCGCTTAACAAGCTTATTGTTTTCCCACTCATATGATTAATTTTTGGTCTCACACTACAATGCAAGTTGGCAAAGACATGTCATGTGAATTTCATTTTGCCATGTGTAGGACATGGGCAATTTCTTTCAGTATCAATTCGGTGGAGAAAATCCATCAAGCCCTTACAATAAACCAAAGTCAAAAGCTCAAACTCGTGTTCCAATCAAGAACTTGGATTGGCAATAGATCCTGGAGAAGTTGGTACCCAACTCGGCTCATAAGAATATGCATATTGTTAATACCAAAAGTACGCTGAAGTGTCATCTTATGACAGTATAAATCAAAGCTCAAGTTGTTGGTGCTGAGGGTATATATAGGGCCAAAGCGGTCTGTTGATGAAATATCCACAACAAAACACTAAGGTGAAGAGATAACAATCATCGTTTTTCTTCGGACGAAGCAATGGCTTGTCCAAAGATCTTCTTGTATTGCTTGTTAGTTCAGTTGATGTTCTTGTTTCTTGTCCCTGAGGTCGCTCATGGTCAGGGACTCAAAGTAGGGTTTTACCAGAAGACATGCCCAAATGCAGAGGCCATCGTGAAGAAGGTCATCGGTGAAGTCATGTCCGTCGCTCCCGGTCTCTCCGGTCCTCTCTTGAGGATGCATTTTCACGATTGTTTCATAAGGGTAACGGAGAGAAGGAGCTCACGTACTTTCTTTCTACTATGCATGCGAAGTGTACTGTTTTCTAAATAATGTTCGTATTCTAAGGAGAAAAGTTATTGGCGAAAAAAGGAGAGTGAGAAAATTAGATCTTGCTCTTTACTTTAAGGGTAATGCATGGTAGGGATGTGTAAGATTTTGGTGGGATCACTGTTCTAGAACCTACATGCTGATGCTCACAATTTCGATAGCCATACCAATGATTTGGATGAGAATGTGTATTTTAAAAAGAGGATCACACTGAAGCATATAATATAACTTGGTGAATCTTTTTCCCATACTGTTCTTTCCAGTGTCTAGCATTACTCTCATTGGAATTGGATAACCATTTTCATTTCTTGTCACACTTACTCCAGTGTGGAGGGGAGAGAGATGCCTACTTGATCTCCAAATTAGTGATTATGACTGTAAATAAAATCGAAATGTCATATGACTAATTGGTGTGGATACTATATCATGTGTAGCATGCGCATGATGGCACAATATTCATTTTGCACAACACCATCTGTTTGTTTTATGAGTACATATTTACTGATCAGAAAGAATGGTTTTTCTTTTCCTCGAATTCTCTGCTTAACATGCATTAGAACAAGTTGTATACTCATACTTTTCTGCAGGGTTGTGAGGGTTCAATACTACTGAACTCTCCGACACATCAAGCCGAGAAGGATGCAGCCCCAAACCAGGGCCTTCGAGGTTTCCAAACAATCGATAGAGTCAAAACAGCATTAGAAAAGGCATGCCCCGGCATCGTTTCGTGTGCTGACATCTTGGCCATTGTCGCTAGAGACGTTGTTGTTGCGGTTTGCACATGCTCATCTCACTTACTTCATTATTATCTGCTTTGAGTTTGAATGTTCGTTACATACGTATGACCTCAGTAAAAATCTTGACTTCTCAGACAATCCATGTTATCTCATTGAAAAACAAATTCAATTTATACATATCTTAGGATCTAAGCAATGCTTCTCGAAACCGAGATTATTTTCACAGACTGCACGATAAAACTCGAACATTTTTCTTTACAAGAAAAACATATCAATATTGAAACTGGATCTGTTGATGTGTTGTTACATTAGACCGGAGGACTGTCCTATAATGTGGAAACCGGACGAAAAGATGGGAACATCTCTAGATCGAGCGAGGCACTTAACAATTTAATACCACCAACGGCCAACATTACAACTCTGAAGACAGGATTTGCAAGGAGAGGCCTCAATGTCAAGGACCTTGTTGTCCTATCAGGTAGCACCTAATCTTCAATTTATTGCTGCATATGCTTTGCCAATTATTTTGTGGATTTTGACATAAACTAGTTAGGAAGATGTTAGAGATTTGCAGAAGATTGAAAATTTCGATAATCAGGATCGAATGTGGAAACGTATGAAATTCTGTGCTAAACTCCAGTCATTGATGAAGTTTGATTGAAGCTTAGATTCTCAAAGTCTTAAATGATTGATGAATGAGTGTTTTTAGCCAATTGCCCTCTCAACATTAATGGTGTGTTTTCTAAAATTGTTCAGATACTGAAAGGGTTTGGCTTAGACATATTCATATCCCAATTCAAATCCCTTTAGATAACATCTCCCATTAAGACAATTATCTTAAGATTAGGCGATCACTATAGTTATCACACAAGTGAATGTGGATAATAAAATGTCAATAAAATTAATGTCAGTAATATTAAACTGAATGTGGACCATAATATTCATAGTATAACAGAAGAAAGTGTATTTTAGGACTCATTTTACTGCTAAGTGATTGACTGATTTGTGGAGTTTGATCGAGAAAACGTAATCTGTAGAGTTAGATTGTGCTAATTATGACTTCCTATTGCCCAGGGGGGCACACCATCGGCTTTTCACGCTGCTCTGCCTTCTCCAACCGCCTCTACAACTTCACCGGAAAGGGCGACGCCGACCCCAAGCTCGACTCCACCTATGCAGCGAGGCTGAAGTTCCAGTGCAAGCCAAATGACGTTACCACTCACGTCGAGATGGACCCGGGAAGCGCGAGGACGTTCGACGTCAAGTACTTCGAACTCATCCCGAAGAGAAGAGGCCTCTTCACTTCGGACGTCGCACTTCTCGACGACAGCCAAACCAAGGCGTACATCGACCTCCAGATCAAGACCGGCGGATCCACCTTCTTCAAGGACTTTGGAGTGTCGATGGTGAAGATGGGTCAGGTCGGTGTGCTCACCGGGGCGGCCGGCGAAGTCAGGAAAGTGTGTTCAAAGGTTAATTAATGAAGGGTCGACGTGGAGGACGCAGGATGGAGCATGGAATGATCGGAAATAATCCATTGTCGTTGTTTATTTTGTTCGTTGGTCTATCGCATGTACTTGTTGGTAACTTTGATTTTTGTTGGCTCTTCTACGTCAGGTTCCTCTCAGAATATTGAATAATGTAAGAGAAAACCAACTCCGATGCTTTCCCTACGGAGTAAGTTTCGACACTTATATTAAATTATGTAAATCTTTGTGTCTTGTTGTCTCTGTTTCCAGCTTATTTCTCCATTTTATCTCGTTATTGTGATTGGTTGTACCTACAACTTTCCACAACAATTTTTTTTTTATAAATTATTAGACGATGGTCTTTAATTTACCGTGGCAATAACATCTTTTTATAGTATCCCAAGGACAATTATAGAGTTTCCAAAAAATGAATTGTCAATTGTTCCGCAGTGTTATCATTATAAGCATGTCAAACAGAAGCAATCGATTCTGGTAGTTAAACAAGCTTTTACGCCCTTTTCATTCGACTATTTCAACCGGCTAGAACAGTCAAGTCAAAAGCATTAGGTGGCCATTTTCAACGAAAATACAAATCAATTAGGATTCGATAAAAAGAAAGGAAGTTTCGTGCCACGACCCGGAAGAACACCTGACATTGTCAGTATATGTTGCATGTGGTTGAAATTACAAAATTTGGTAGACTATCAATTTGAGACAACGATGCCGTTTAGGAGCACTTAATTTACTAGCGACTTGTTTTCATTGGTCTAGGCAGTGTCAACTGCTAATTAGAAAGATTTTTTTGGGGGTGCTATTTTGAAAATTAATGAAAGGGTTATGCGCGCGACATGCTAACGATCAACGATCCATTTGAATGTTGTTGACTCTAATTAACCATTTACATTATCGGTTTACTGCTTAATTTTCTGGCGGAAGTAATGACACGTTTGAATTTACATTTGACCCAGCAAGATGATTGCAAGAGACAGTGGATTCACATAGAGATGTGGGAGGTCACATGTAGAGTCAAATTAGTGGTAAAAGGCCAGACAAGCTTATATAAATTGTTTGGATAAATTACAATTTATAGTCAAATGTTTTATTCCGCTAATAGACCAAAATCAAAAGAAAACGTAAGACGGTTGGAAGATCTCATCAAAATGAGCTGTCCGATGTTGAAGAAGTTAGAACCCACCGTAGGTGTCCATGGTGACATATAGGTATAATCTATGGTGATTAGCACATATTCTAATTTCTCTTGGTGGGCCTGACGAGGGCCGGCCTAGTCCGGTCTGAGCTCTCTTCGGGCTTTGCAATCTATCATAATTGGGCCTAGGCTTGGTTGGGGAGATTGATGGGTCGAGTAATTGGGCTTAATGGGCCCAAATTGTGCTAAAAAGCTCAATAGGCCCCACCGCAAAATCAGGTCGGACCGGCGACGTTGGTTGACCCCCGAGCCTCTGTCAGTCGAAATTTTGGTCGCCTGGGCCTGAGTAGAGGAAACTATGGTGTTTGTATTTTACAAGTGTGGAAGAAATCCGATGGGACAAATGAACGCAAGATGATGAATTGATGGCATTTTCAATTAGAGATTGACAATTCGACCAAAAAAGAAAAATCAGAGATTGAATTGTGTCATTATTGACAGATTCAATCTCTAAGATAATTGTCTTCTAGAAAAGTATGATGGCTTTACAGACAAAATTCAGATGTTAACAATATATATATTATTGTAGTGCAATCCTAAACTAACACCACACGTTATAACCGAAGAAAACTCTCTTCAATAGAATTTGGCCGTGCTTGTATTGAAGAGTGACATAAGTTGCCTTTTTTTATTAGTTGTCGTTTTTGAGCTCTATAAATCATATAGTTCTTAGCCAGTCATTTGCCAAATTCACTTCATAGAATTTTGAGGTGTGCATATGTTAGTGTCATTCTCATGGAAATAAGTATATAAAGAGTATAAACCATATAATCAAACCGTGTGAAGTATTTTAATAGATTTCCTCTTTTATTGTCCAAATCAACAATCTGCCTGGCCTTAAATTCAACAAAACCAAATGAAAACAATGAGAGGAACCTAACATAGGATGAACAAAAAACAAAGAATACAAAAAGAACAAATGATGGATCGACAAAGAAAGTAAACAACAATAATGGACTATTTCCAACCATCCTATGCTCCATCCTGTGTCCTCCCCGTCGGCTCTTAGTTCACCTTTGAACACACTTTCCTAACTTCACCGGCTGTTCCGGTGAGCACTCCGATCCGACCCATGTTCACCATCGACACTCCAAAGTCCTTGAAGAAGGTGGATCCGCCGGTCTTGATCTGGAGGTCAATGTACGCCTTGGTTTGGCTATCGTCAAGGAGTGCGATGTCTGAAGTGAAGAGGACCCTTCTCTTCGGGATCAGATCGAAGTACTTGATGTCGAATGTCCTCACGCTTCCGGGGTCCATCTCGACAAGAGTGGTTTGGTCATTCGGCTTGCACTTGAGCTTCAGCCTTGCTACGTAGTTGGAGTCGAGCTTGGGGTCAGAGTCGCCCTTTCCGGTGAAGTTGTAGAGGCGGTCGGTGAAGGAAGAGCAGTGGGAAGTTCCAAGGGTGTGCCCACCTGGTCAATAGGTAATCAGAATTAGCATGATCTAACTTTACAAATTACGTCTTCTCCTTGCAGTGCAGACCGTGTTTACGAATCTCGCTATCAGATTACATCCTGATTAGTTTATGTCAATTTCCACAAAATAGTTGACAGAGCATATGAAGCAATGATTGAAGAGTTGGTGCTACCTGATAGGACGACAAGGTCCTTGACACTGAGGCCTCTCTGTGCAAAATCTGCTTTTAGAGTTGTAATGTTGGCGTTAGGTGGTACTAAGTTGGTAAGTGCCTCGGTAAGACTAGAAACGTTCCCATCTCTTCGTCCGGTTTCCACATCATAGGAAAGTGCTCCAGTCTAAAGTGACAACAAAATAAAATCATTGGGTTTTATCATGCATGCTGTGAAAATAATCTCGGTTTTGACAAGCAGTATTTGAATCCAAAGATACGTATTGGCAGAATTTGTTTTTCAATGAGATAAGATGGATTGCATGTGAAATCGAGATTTCTACTGATGTCATATGTATGTGAGGAACGTTCAAATTAGAAGGAATAGATAATGAAAGCGACATGTGCATATGCGTACCGCGACCACGACATCTCTAGCGACAATGGCCAAAATGTCAGAGCATGAAACGGTGCCGGGGCATGCCTTCTCCAATGCTGTTTTGACTCTATCGATCACTTGGTAACCTCGAAGGCTGAGATTCGGTGGCGAGTCCTTCTCGGCTTGATTGGTCGAAGAGTTCAAGAGTATTGAACCTTCACAACCCTGTGGAAAACCCCAGAAAGAAACATTATTCAACTGAGAGTTCATGCAGAAAACAGTTCGTATCCACGGATGAATCTAGAAAAGTATGTTGAGCCAAATACCATTTGTTAGAATATGACTTGTTCAAATGGGTGTTAAGCATTATACAGGTGCTCATGAAGAGAAGCACGTGTGCTCATTCTCTCGCTTACCCTAACGAAACAGTCGTGAAAATGCATCCTCAAGAGAGGGCCGGAGAGACTCGGAGCGACGGACATGACTTCACCGATGACCTTCTTCACGATGGCCTCTGCATTTGGGCATGTCTTCTGGTAAAACCCTACTTTGAGGCCCTGACCGTGAGCGACCTCAGGGACAAGAAACAGGAACATCACCTGAAGCAACAAACAAGACAAGAAGATCTTTGGACAAGCCATTGCTTTGCGCCAAGAAGAACGGTGATTACTACCGCTTGATCTCTAGTGTTTTGCTGTGGATGTTTCCATGAACAAACCGCTTCGGCCTTTATATATACTTCGCACCAACTACTTAAGCTTTGAATTTTGGGCTGTCATTACCACGACAGTTTAGCATACTTTTATTATATGCAATATGCATGTTCGCACGAGCCAACTTGGGAGCTTAACTCCTCCATGATTTTGTACAGATCCATGTTCTTGATTGGAACACGGCGTTGAGGCTTTGACTTTGGTTTATATTAAGGGCTTGCTGGATTTACTCCACCGAATGGATATTGAAGAAAAATGATCATGATCTACACATGGGAGGATGGAAATACGCATTATGTCTTTGCCAACTTACAATGTTGGGTGAGACCAAAAAATTTATCATACAGGTGGACAAATGATGAGCTCCTTACGCAACCATGATGAGCTCATTTTTGCCTGATGACCAACATGATTTGAGGTAGCGCCTCCGGAGTTCTTCCGAACAGGCAAAGAATCTGAGGAGTTCTTCCTCTGGAGTACCTACAAAATTGTTAGGATAGAAAAATTGCCGAGGGAGTTCTTCCTCTAGAGTGTCAAAATCTGAACATTTCTACGCATTGATCCCTAAATTGGTATGGATGCTATTTGTCACGCCTTTTTACTTCTTGCCATTCATAGACCAGCACTTGTCCAAAATACGATGACCCTTCAATAGTAACGTATAAATGGTAACATGAGACTTAGGTACTTTTTCCTCTTTGACAGTACACATCTCTTCTCAACCTTAAAAGTTCATTTTCTCTCTCTCTTCTAATTATTCTGGATTTTCAATTCCAATGCTGATTTAAACATCGGAGGGCCAATCACGGTACAAAACCCGGACGACTTGACCCGTTTGTCGCGGTGCAAACCAATCTTCCAGCGCATTTGCAGATGAAGTTTGAGGTTCCCATTTCCAGCTTCAGCAAGATTCCTAAGTTTATACATTAAGACAGTATTTATCTTTATCATATCTCGATAAAATCAACTCATAGTGTTAAATTCTTCTAAACTCGATGGATTAATCCTAAAATCGACCTCCAACTTGTAAGATTTACTGTTCATCCTACAGAACTTTTTATTGCACAAATCAAAATTTCTAACTCGTGTTGCCTGCCCGGCCAGACTTCGCATGGGGGCCGGACCCTTGTCTAGACCCAACAAAATTGATTCAAATTCGGATTGGATTGGACTATGGGTATATTGACTTTTGGAGTCAGCTCGAGTTGGGTCTTGAGTCATTGTTTGGCTGGTTGAACGAGCTCATAGAGTTCACACCATCGCCCACTCCACGTGAAACCTCAATAATTGAACAATAAGCTGTGATAACAGCTAATGGGTTTTATGAACCATTTACTAATAAGCGCCGAACACGCCCATCGTGTAATCTAGATTTCTTTGAAGAATATATTATGACGTTCTAGAAAAGAAGCATGTAGGAAGTGCTAGTTAGTATAACATTGATGAGCATGTCTTGAGTTTTGGCCAACGTCTCGAGCGAGGATCGAAACTTGGAGACCGACGACCGAAGGTCGCGAGAAGGCAGCCTGCCTAGCACGTCGATAAACAAGGTAACTAGGCCGGTAGCGGTACTCTACCGGGGAGTGGCTGGGCTTCCAACCACCCGACTGCCCAGCTAAGACTGGCCGTGCACCGGACAATTCTCCATAACCACAATCGCTTTCTAGCGCTGCGGCCGAGTGTCTAGGCCTATTTTAGCCGTACGCTCGCCCCTCAGTGCGGAAAGAATTCTTGCGTTGTAAACCCTATTTTAGCGAGCTTTTTATGAGAGAAAAGTGTATTACACATCATAACCTCTTGAGAGTAATTTCATGGGGTTCTTTTTGAAAGCACTTGAGAGATTCAGTGAAACATCGGGTGAGGATTGTTTAGGTACAATCCGGGATTTGGGTGTGAGAGAGCTTTCATTCTAAGCTTGTTTATCCATCGTTCATGGTGGATTTATTGTTATTATTCTCTTTGTGGAGTAGGTTTTGACACTAAGACAGGATCACATAAATAATGGTGTGCTTTTTTCCTCTATCTCTCACTTAAATCCCATTTATCTCGCTATTTGTGATAGATTGTATTGTCTCCCTTCCATTTATTGACTTTTTGGAATATCCCATTTGTCCTACAAAAACCTTGAGTATATAATTAATATCCATCCCGAGAGCCCCATTAGTGGATTGGGCCTGCAAGTAAAAATCTGACACCTTTGCTTGAAGTGATCGAATTTAAGTTCGAGCTCGTCAATACATCTATTGGATTCATCCTTACTCAAATGTTTAAATTATGAGTCAATGAGTATATATGTTGCACTTCTTTTGTACAATTCGCACGTGCCTCTCAAAAATGACCCTCTCACAGAGTGGGCATAATGTTAGGTTTACTCTATCTTAATTCAGGTATTATTATGCATCAATATGTCTTCATTTGAATCTATACAATGCCCACCTTCACCCCAGGTCTCTTTTGCTTGATCGAACCGTGAATGCTATCTGGAAACTGCGTGGATCACAAAATTCCTTACTTAAGATATTCACCAAAGATTGATAGACATTGGAAGTGGGTGAATGCCAACATAAACCACGTTGATCATGAGATTCCTTTCTTGGAATATTCATCAAACACTAATACACCAATCAACATTGGCTTTGATGCCATTTTAAAAAAATACGTAGTGGAAATTTGATAGCTTCGTCCAAAGGTATCACTAAGAGCAAGCTCAAGTTTAAGTCTATTAACATATACGGCTTGATTTACCTTCATTCAAAAACTTAAACTAATAAGTTATGAATTAATTAAAATATGTTAGCTACTCGATCCACATCAATTCTTACTATTTTAATATAAATCACACGCGCGTCTTAGCACATCAAACTCATTTTGGACATAATTTTATCCAATGAGACATGCGCCGTGGTAATTCATTATGCAATAAGATATTCCTGAAGACAATTAGAAACTTTCCGAATAATGCCATGTGATTGTTCCGAGGAATGATCGTTGCAAGTATGTCAGATAGAAGCAATCGATTATAATAGTTGGTTAGTTCTGATGCCCTTTCATTTTACTATATCAACTAGCTGGAACAGTCAACTGCATTAGGTGGCCACTTCCAACGAAATTACAACTTTGCGATTTTGAAAGTGAAAAAGAAGAAGAAATCAACTATTAATAAAATGAATTTGAATTCAATAGAAAAGGAAAGAAGTTTGGTGCCACGATGGGAAGAACATGGGACATTGCCAGTACATATAGCATGTGGTCAGAATTATAAAATCGGTAGACCATCAACCAGAGACATCGATTCCGTTTAGGAGCACTTCATATCAACGTCATTATGGTAATCAAACCTAAGCCACTTGCCTGATCAATCTTGTGTGCACTCATGAACTATGCACGCCATTGATCTTACTTTCTCCAATATCTTTGAGACAATATATTATGTAATATTTATATCACGCAATATACTGACGATCACTCGTCCAATTGAACTCTATCATTCATCAACTGTAATGAAGCACTTAGTCATCTTCTATTACTTAAATTTTTGGCAGAAGTAATGAAGTGTTTGCATACATTTGACATAGCATAATGATTTAGATACCTTGAAAATGAATAAAAAAAGTTAGGTACCATCATAAGAAATGTTTTATTTTACCGATTTTTTTTGTCGGTTTTTATTTTACTGATTGACCAATAACAAAAGAACAAAATCTCATCAAAATGTTCTGTCCGATGTTCAAGAAGTCAGAGCTCCCCGTGGTTACCATAGCATGTGGAAATTCGACCTCGTCATGTGCTTGAATTACTTCAAAACTCAAGTCAAAACCGGCTCTTATTCTTTTCTGGATCTTACAACGTGTAGGAATAACCATTGGCGATTAGTATATACTTTAATTTCTCACTCACTCTCTAGGGAAGAAAACGAAAGATGACGATTCATTCGAATGATGGCACACTTGCCATGGCCGACGGAGATCAAAGTGGGAGCTAAATTGCAGTACAAAGTCGGCTCGTCGTCGTGGGAGTCTACAAAAGATCAATTGTCGAATGAAAAGCCATCTGCAATTTCTCTGAAACACAATGGCCTTAAGGCTTTCGCGAATGTTGCTTCATTGTCACGATGTTGGTTTGTGGGTTTCTCGTCCCTGAAACTTTCACGGTCACTGTAAGAAATAGAGGAGCCGATCATATGAAGTACTAACGGATAAATCGCATGATGATTCTCTTATTTCATCATGCATCTGACAGAGTAGGGGTGTCAAAAAAATCCATCCAACCCAACCCGAACACGACCTGAACACGATCCAAACACGAAATAAGTATGGTACATGGTTCGAGTTTTAATATTGTTTGGGTAACAATTATAAACACAAATGAAATACATGTTTTGGGTCAAGTTAGGATTGGAACAATATTCCGACCCAAACACACCCACCCAAGCTATCTCCTCTACAACTCCTTATATTCGCAACTCATCCAACACGTCTCATCTCACGGGTTCATCGTCGTCGCCCCTCATGTTAGCCCCCATCAATCTCTCTCCCTCTCCCCCTCTCTCTCCCCATCTTTCATATGATTTGCTTCTTTTTTGGGGCCGACGCAGAACTTTAGAGGAGGGAGTATTATCTATTTGCGGAGATGTTTACGAACAAGTCAGATAAGATCTCGCGGCGTCATGTAAAAGCATTTCGAATTCCCTTTGTCATATTTTTTATTAAAAAATTATCTGTCTGCAGAGATGTTCACGAATGGGTTGGACGAGGCATCGCAACGTCACGTAAGAAAATTTCGAATTCCCTTTGTCATAATTTTTTATTAAAAAATTATCTGTCTGTGGAGATTGTCACGGACGGGTTGGACGAGGCCTCGTGGCGTCACGGTTCAAGGACGGGTTGGATGAGGCCTCGTGGCATCATAGTTCACGAACGGGTTGGATGAGACCTTGCGCCGTCACGGTTCACAAACGGGTTGGATGAGATATCGCGACGTCACGGTTCACGGACGGGTTGGACGAGACATTGCAACGTCATGGTTCACAGACGGGTTGGACAAGATATCGCGACGTCACGGTTCACGGATGAGTTGGACGAGACCTCGCGACGTCACGGTTTACAGACGGATTGGACGAGGTCTCACAACGTCATATAAGAGTATTTCAAATTCCCTTTATAATATTTTTTAATAAAAAAACTTGAACCCGAACCGAACCGACCCGACCCGACCCGAACCGACCTGTTTTTTTGTTTCATGTTTTATGCATTTCGGGTCGGGTCGGGTCAAATGACATGACCCTTATTGTTCGGGTCGGGTCGGGTAACATCAAGACCCGACCCGACCCGACCCGACCCGACCCGTTGACACCCCTATGACAGAGTGCACATTATATAATACTTGCAATTATATTTTTCTCCTGGCCATCCCAAGTTGACTTTTTCATTATTGAGAATTTAAATTATCAAAGTGTGTTAAATCAGTTTAGTCATGGGTTGATTGCATTACATCAAGTTAAACTACCGACCAAAAAAATACACTGTTTTTCGGTCGCAAAACTTCATAGCTTTCATGAAGTGATAGTCTGAAAACACAAATTACTTGCATCACATAACAACTCTGAAAGGATGGAGGATGGACAAGAGACCTAATTCAAAAGTAGGGTTTTGTTGCAATGGGTTTTGATAACCCAATCCACAACCCTATTCGACTCCTTTTTGCAATGGGCTATCTACATGAACTGAAACTTCTTCAAGGGGGCTTGGGCCTCAATGATAAGTGCTCTTGCTTCCCATCTCGGTTGATCTGTAGGCTCATTTATCCCCTCCACCAGATCAAAGCGATCTATTTCCTACTCCATCTCTTTATCGCTCTGTTCTACAAATCTCTGAGGGTTTCGATGACGGCCATGGCCTTCTCTTGAAATGTCAAATCCACTTGCACTGAGCAAACAAATCCATCAATCAACTTACCAGATCTATCTCGACAAACACAGGTGATGGCTCTTGCTCCAGATTCTTCAACGAAGGAACCATCGATGTTTAACTTAAGCATACCGTGAGCAGTGGGTTCCAAACCAGAGTCATACCCATTCTCTAGTTCGACGTTTCTTGCCTTACACTTACCCACCTACTGATATTTTGATTTTTTGCCATGGCTGACTCTATAAAGAGTTGGGGGTTCGGCTTTTGACTTCAAAACACAAAATCATTTCAAACCTTCTAGATCTGCCAAAGCAATAGAGTAAGGAGTTCAAAGGATACTGAGGTATGTTTGAATTTCATGATCCACTCTTCCATTTGAGTCCCACCATGAGCAATGATTCTAATTTTTATTGTTGGGTGTTCCCATACATGTTTTGACTAGGGGCAGAGAAGGAAGAGATGTTCTACGGTTTTGGATTGTCGTTGACATAGAGCACAGATGGCATCAAGTAGAATTCTTCTTCTTTGTAAATTTTCCTTGGTTGCTAGTGCATTGTGACATAACTGCCAAAGAAAATGTTTGAATTTACGTTGTGTTCTTGCCTGCCATATATGATTCCATAATGCTTCAGGGGTTTGGAAACATGATGAGGCCTAGTCTTGATTTGTGTTGATCTATTTGTCTTTTATGCAATTATATGCATTTTTCACTGTAAACATGCTTGCTTTTGTTGGTGTCCAAACTAATTGATCCTCCTTCATCAAAGGACCTAAAGGGATGGTTAGAATTTCCTTTGCTAATTCTTGGTCAAACACATACCAAATTTTGTGCTCATTCTATATCACTTCCTTTTCATCCAACAAATCTGACACCATTCTAGGTTCTTTTTTGTTTGTTGGGCCTCCAATCACTCCTAATCCATCTAGTATTACCACATAATAATTAATCCTCAATCCACCAAAGACAAAAATCAATTTCCTTTAATCCCAATTTTAATTGTCTCGTGAGGTGATCCACCGGGAACACTTCACCCTTATGGCCATTCAAGCTTACAACTTCAAAAATCAATTCCTATTACACTAAATACCATTAAGCAGTGTCTCCAAATCTTACGAGCAAAAATACTCACTAAAATTTTCAAATCACCTGCCAAGTAGTCCAACTCACGGGACCTTAATTGTCTCCCAAAATAATTCACTGTAGTTCTTTATGACGTTCGAAACTTCCAAATAACAACTCAACCACCATAATCTTATCAAAGATTGTTGCCAATTAAGAAATTATCATTTCTGATCCAACACATTCGACTTCTCAAATCATCAAGATGAAACTTATCTGATTTCCATTAGATTCAGCGGCATCAATCGTTGTGACGCATATGCAACTAGCCTTTCTTGTTGCCTTACAACGTAATCCAATCCCTTATACGACGGCTTACAGTAAATCTCATAACCTCCAATACTAGATCATATCCTCAAAATTGGTGCAGTAATCAACTCATACTTAAGCTCTCAAAAATTACTCTTGCATTTATCCAAATTCTACATCTTTCATTAACCTTCACATCAAAAGCGTAGATATCGTAGAGAACCTTTCTACGAATCGTTTGCAATAACTTGTCTGTCTTAGAAAATTACGAACCTCTACCACTATCATAAGTCTTGGAATATTCATGAACTACCTTGATCTTAGCACATCTACATAAATTCCTTTGTTCAAAATCACCTGCCCCACAAAAGTAACGCGAGTAAGTCCAAACTTGTATGAACTAAACTTGACACACTCGTTATGCACTCAAAGGGTTTATAGCACCATCTTCAAGTGTTGTTTGTGTTCCTTTGTATTTCTCGAATTTCCAATATATCGCTCAATCCACCGAATCTATTAAAACAACTGGCGTATTCGTCAATCCAAACAATATTGTAGTAGATTTCGTAGCAACCATATTGCATTGGAAACACTGTCTTCGCCACATCCTCCCTTTAGTCAGCCAAACATAACCCATCCTTGGGTCTATCTCGGAAGGTATCGAAACCCTTGAAGTTGGTCAAACTAGTCGTCTTCCTCAACAATGTTACTCGCTCATGACCATGCCCCAAGCTAAACTTCTAACCCTTAATGCCAATGTACAATGTTTTAGCCCATCTCTCTTATAACCAAAACTGGCGCTCCCCACAAAGAAGTGCTAAACAATTAGATCCTTTGTCCATTAAACCTTGGCTCTGTGCATTGAATTCCATTACTTCCAACAACGCAACTCAGTAAGATACCTTGAACTTCAGCTCCAATTTAGGACAAATTCAATCATAATTTTCCCCTTTTCCCGCTTTGGGATTAATCCAAGCAATTTTTTTTTTGAAAAACATCAAAATTATCCCATATGATAGTGATGTTTTTCCATTCTTGGTTCCTCATCCCACATATTACTGCAATCACCTAATTAACTTTGGCAATCCTCATCCAATAACTCAATCACTTGAGGTGATGAAATCAAATGAATCGAGGATCCTCCTTGATTTCCAACAGACTCGCAATCAACCCTTTCTAATAGGGGTGTGCATGGTCCGGGTGGGCGGTTCCCACCCCGGAACCGGGAACCGCCCGCTCAGGAACGGTTCCAAATTTTTGGAACCGGGAACCGCCCACTAATTCTATGGATCCACCCGGGAACCGGACCGTCCGGTCCGGTTCCCGGGTGGATCCTCGGAACCGGCCAAGAGATGAAGCGGAAGGGAGGGTCGGAGTTGGTTCCTCATTTTGGGAACCGAGGACCGAACCGACCCGATAGAGGGTGGATTCGGACCCCAAAACTCCGAACAAACACTCCAAAAACAGCCCCATTTAGAGATTAATATTAATCTCAACCCCAAGGCCGCTCTAGACACAAGGTTTGTTGATCTCCTTGGCTGGATTTTATATGCAATATCTCAAATGCTCTTTGAGTAATTCTTCAATGTGGGACATTTGGAAACTTGTTGGAGTAACTTACATGCAAGGGGCAATGAGAGAGAAGAGAAGGGAGAGGGAGTAGGAGGCTCAATCCCACATTGATTATTTAGGAGAGACAACAAGCCATTGGTCTCTATAAATAGGAGAAAGAGAACCCCCAATTTTGTTGGTCATGTTCTATTGGCAAGGGAAGAATGAAGGTGATGAGGAAAGTTGGGACTATTATTTTGAATATTTTGAATATTATTACATTTTGAATATAAAAATTTTAATTTTGACTTAAGAAAAATCGGTCCGGTCCGGGCAGGTGGATCCGCCTATGGAACCGGGAACCGGACCGGTACCCACCGGTTCCAATAAATTGGAACCGGGAACCGGACCGGTACCCTTAGGAACCACCGGTTCTAGTCCGGTCCGGTCCGGTTCCGGGCGGTCCGGGCGGTTCCCGGTTCTTTTGCATACCCCTACTTTCTAACAAGTTAAACTAGACTGCTTTCCAATAGTGATCCATCGTAGCTCATTACTTGGTGAGCCGCTCACTCCCGATGACGATATCCAAGTCATACACCACTAAGATAGTTAAAACCACCAATCCCTCTTGATTCACACGAACCATCTTAGAAACTGAATATCTTACCATAGTAGTACCTCAATCCATTATCGGGGTAGAATTACTAACAACCGTTTCCAACAATTTTAGTCTTAACCCCACTGGCTTAACAAGCAACTTAGCCATGATCATCTCCTCTTACTCTACACACTCCAACAGTGGGTAGACTTTCTTCAATTCCTTAATCCAGAGAGTTGTTATCTCAAAATCCTTCATCCCAACATACTCGGATGGTTCTAACTCCAAGAAATGTTCAACCAACTTAAATATCGACCGATCGCCATTCTTCTTTCCAACAAAATGAACTTCACTAGGTGATACGATAACAACAATGGTGGCAGTAGCAACTACAGCTTAAATACAAGCTAGCTATGCCCTAGCAAAACTCAAGACTTACAACGCCTGCAAGACCTCTAGCACCTACCTGACTTACACCTACCTGACTTCGACCTACCCTTTCTCTAGGGCTCTCGTATCAGGATTGTTCCTCTCGCAAGGTTCTCACAGAACCTACATTCCAATTCCCTCGAGGAATTAGAAACCATGAACAACCCGCTTATGGTGAAAAATCTTATAAGCAATCACATGCACATAAAATAAATTGTCTTTCCTAACTAACTATCCAAAACACCCATTGCTCCTCATCACTCTAGGTATTGATCAGGCTCTAAAACCATGTACGACGGGGATGTCACGCCCTGACCCTCGAGCACGCGATAATCCCCTTTTTCACTTGTGGTTATTTGAATGCAATGTCCTAGGACGCATCGCCGACCATTATTTTTATTGATCCATTAAATGCATGCAGAAGCAATAAATAATCCCCATACCACATAATCATCGAGATAGTCAGGAAAGTCAAATCAGAAAACACCATCAACGGTGCAGCTTTATTTATCTAATGATTAACCCTATGAAGTTTATAAGTACATGCCCTTACTATGGGCATCTATCTATCGAGCTAATGACACCAACAATGTCAGGGTTAATCTATTTCTTTCAACCAAAACCGCGAATCGCAACACATGTCAATTCTCCATCCAACGGACCTGAAAATGGTTATACAATAACTAGTGAGATAAAATCTTAGTAAGTTCAGGCACTAAGCCTCGGTTATGGCACCGATCGAACTCAAGGGTACTTAACAGGCATGTTTCTCATAATACTAACAATCAATAGTTAAACAATTCAATCACAAACAGCCTTACCTCGTGATTGTACATACCCTGCATGATATTAGTTACACGGCCACACCCAAGCAAATAGATAATCACGTAATTAGAACACTGCATATATAATGTTCCATGCACATGCATATTCCAATTATGTGTCTCCTTACGTCAATACACTTTAGGGCTCTCCCTTTTTCCCCGTGTCACATGCATCAAGGCACAATTGTCTCTACCTCCCTATATACCATACATTAGGACCCTATCCTTTTCCCCGTGTAAACACACGTTAGGGCACAACCACCATTACCTCCCCGTGTACCATGCATCAGGGCTCTCTCATTTTCCCTACGTAACCACGCATTAGGGCACAACCACCACTACATTCCCGCGTGCCACGCATCAAGGCTTTAACCTTTTCCCAACATAAACACGCATCAGGGCACAACCGTCTTTACCTCCCTATGTACCATGCATTAGGGCTCTATATTTTTCCTTGTGTAAACACGCATTAGGGCACAACCACCACTACCTCCCTAGGTACCACATATCAGGGCTCTAACATTTTCCCCGCATAAACATGCATCAGGGCCGCCCTCCACCTCGTGTCACACATGCCTCAAGGCACAAGTGGACTCATAAGCACACATCATAATCCACATATGACATGTGTTAGGTCCACATTGGAAGCAGTAAATATTCCACATAGTATCCATGAATCGCCACATTACGTTAATCCGATAATTCACCAATTTCATAAGGAAATACCACATAATTCCTAGAATATACGTGCTTCAATCAATAAGGCATAAACAAGCAATTAGCAAATCAGCCAACTATTGCCTTAGACAATATTCGTCTCGCAATAATGCGACGATTAAATATTCCCATAAATCACTATTTACCACAATTATTTATTAGAGAATAATTAATCCAAACACGGCAAATTATCTTAATTAACAATCATTAAGCACAACAATTGCCAAAAATATTATTTATTATTATCAAAATAATAATAAAACAATATTATATTAATTTTGGAATATATAAATATAAATAATAAAATAAACACATAATTAGCCCAAATCACCATTAGGCTCTAATTAACCAAGACTAATCCCAATTAACCAAAATAATCATAACTAACCACCTAATTCCAATTAGTCCTAGCTAACCTAACCCTAAATAAGATTAACACACTAAATAAGGGTTTAGAGCCGAAACTTACCATTTAACGATGGTGAGGTGCGGCTGCGACAGGGATGACGAGGCAGACGCATGGGCACCTCCAGGGTGTCGAGATGGACGACGTGATAGTCGGAGACCTGCTATCCGCACGGCCAAAGAAGGAACTGAGGGAGGAGAAGGCGTCCAGCGACTCGAGTCTGGCTGGGGACGGCTCTCTGGTCGGCTGGGGGATGATGGACGGCGGTTTGGGTGGCGGCCAATGACGGCTGGCGGTTGGAGTTGCAGTAGTGGCGGCTAGTTCGGTCAAAACCGGACCGAGTGAGGGGGAGAGAAGGATGGGCGGTCGACTAGCTGGGACAGGTGTTGGCGACTGGACGGTGGACGGCTGGCTAGCGATGGCAGTTGGGGTGGTCGGAAACAACAACAGCAAGTCAACAAAGTGGCGGTTGGGATGGTGGCGATCGGCTCTGACCAAAACAGGAAGAGAGAGAGGAGAAGCAGCGGGTGGTTGCAGCTGTCGGGGCTCGATGGCCAACGGTCCCCAGGCGGCACGGCGACCAGCAGGTGGAGGCATGGCCGTGGCTGAATAGAGACGACGTAGCCATTGCAGCGGCGAACGGAGAAGGAGGAGAGAAGGACAGAGGCTGGACGGTTCGGTCAAAACCAGCAAGTGATGACTCATCGGCGATCTAGCAGCGAGTAGGGGTGGTGGTGAAGCTGCGGCGACGACGGCGGTGGTGGTCGGTGAGGCGACGGTGTAGACTCGGTAGCAGCAGTAGCAGCTCTGGCCAAGAAGAGGAAGAAACGAAGAAGAAAGAACCGAAGAAGAAGAAGCAAGGAGAAGAAGAGAAAAGTAGCTATAGCTGTTCGTGCAGTCTGCAGCCGAAGGAAGAGAGAGAGAGAGAGAAGAAGTTTGAAAAGTCAAAAACCAAGGGAAAGTGGGGGAAAGGATAGACGGCAAAGAGGAAAGGGAACAAAGGAGGGGATGTGAGAGAGACATGGCAGCAACGTGAAGGAGAAGAGTGCGGGAAAGAGGAGAGAGAAAAAAGAGAGAGGGGAAAGGTGCACATGGGAGAGAGAGGGAAAAAGGAAGGGAGAATGATGGGGTCTCAGGTCCGAATTTCGGTTCGGCGATCCTATTCCGACGTTTCGAGTATCTGAAAATTTTGGAAGATAATGAGGCCAAAGTCCAATAATTAATCTCGACGTCTAGAAAGTCCAATATCTGAATTTGGATAGAAATCATGGTCAAGTCAATCAAAACGTGTCTCAAACTAACGGGTGACTTTTTTAAGAATTGCGTATCCGCGAAGTTTTAATAGCCTCTCCTTTGGTTAGTAATTCATGAGTGATCAGTTTAGAGTAAGATCGACTAGCAGTGCACTGATGAATACGCATTCATAAAATCCATCACAGGTCGGAAAATTCAATACGTCAGAGGGCGCGAACATGATGGGCATATTGACATCGATTTTGCACAGCAAAGAAAGAGACAAAGGACGAGTTGGATTTGGTTTAGTCATTTGCTATTGCCATGATGGCCCAATCAGAAATTAGAAAGGCAGCTAACCAGATCTAGACTTCTAAATTTCTATTTCTCTTAATTTGTTTGCATGGTTATAAAATCCTGCATTTGATTACACAAAACCGCAGTTAAAAAAATATTTTTTGTGATATATTAATTAACGAATCCATTCAATAAAGATGCTGAATATCAGATTAAAGTCTCGTATACGTGGGATGATGGATAGAGGCGGAGCAAACCCTAAGCTATTTTCTATCATTTTCTATGTACACGGTGGTTTCTCTTTAGGTGCTTGCTTGATTAGCTTTGCTAATTCAAAACGACGCAATCAACTATTTCCAACAATATTCAATTATCTCAAAAAAATAAAAAAAAAGTCATCATGAGACTAAGAGAGGAATTAGTACTTCGAACAAAATTTTATTACATGGAAATTATTATTGTTACTACTGGTGATGAATTATTACCATGAAACGGTACAAATATGCTTGAATGGGAGAGGGGACGATCCTCCCGGCCTACGGCGGTGACCGGCGGCGGCGGGCAGCGGCGCCAAGCTGCTGGCCGCTTCTCGGTCACGGCGAGGAGCCGGGAGGGGAAGAGAGGGCACGGCGACGACAGATGAGGGGGCGGCACTGCTGCAAAAGCTGTCAATTCAATCCGGCGACCGGTTGGGGCGGCGGGGCGGGCGGAGGACGGCGGCAAGGTGGCGGAGCTTGGGCGAGGCTGGGTCAGCTCGGTTCAAACCAGAACCGAGGGTGAAAAAAAGAGAGAGAGCGGCGACGGAAAACACTTCAACTCTTGTCATTTCAGATGGGGGCGGTGGCTCGCGGCGGTGGTCCGGCGTCTGGCAAGGCGGCCGGCGTTGCAGCGGTGCCGGAGGAGCGACCAGAACCGAAGCAAGGCAGCGGCACGCCCGGACGGAGGAAGAAGACAGAGGAGAGGCACGGTGCAGCGGGGTAGAGCCGGTTCGGCCTGAGGCCGGCGAACGGCGGCGAGCTGGCGGGACGACGGACCTGCGGCGGTGACGGGTGGTCGCTGGTCTCGCCGGCGGAAAAGCAGATCAGCAGCGCAGCGGCCGGGTAGGAGAATACGGCGAAAGAAGAAGGAGGAAGGAAGAAGAAGAAGCTGCGGTGGGGGGTGTCGACGTGCATGGGGGAAGGGGAGGAGAGAGAGAGAGAGAGAGAGAGAGAGAGAGAGAGAGAGAGAGAGAGACACGCCCACATGGGCTGTCAGACAAGTGGGAGAGAAGAAGAAAGAGATAAGGAGAAGACCGGTCAACAAGGGGAAAGAGAGAGAGGATAAGGGCAAGTGGGGTTATCGACGGGGGAAGAAACGTGAAGGGAGAGAGAGAGAAAAAGGGGAGGGAGAGAGAGAACGTGCGGAGGAAGATGGGGGGAAAAAGAAAAGAAAAAGAAAAATAAAACAATACAAAATTCAAACAAGCTTCTAGAAAGGGCAATTTGGTCTTTTTGCCCCTGAAGCACAATTTCCAAATATTTTGCTCCAGAACTCGGCCCGTTAAATCCTTTTCCAATAATTCGGGCTTACCGATAAATCCGAGAATTAATGAGACAATGTCCAATATTTAGTCTCGACACCCTTAAAAATTCGATACCCGATACCGGATTGAAATTCGCGGTTAACATCGATCAATCGCGACTTTAGTACGACCTAACTTTCGGGCGGCGTTTAGGGGCTCTCGCGCGTTTGACCCGTGGTTGATAGCTTTTCAATCCACGATCGTTCATTCAAATTAGGGCAATTCTCGGTTGTCATGTAATCACGAGAGGTTAATTGCTCACACTGAGTACATGGCCAAAAAGGAAATCGGTTTAACGTTGTCCGCAATTAATATCGAAGTCGTGCGGAATCACCCGCAATCCGACCTCGTATTTTTGCCGACTCGATTTATTTCCGTTCGCTAATTGGCCTGCAACAATGTAGTATTATTCCTCTTTGATCCTTATGGTCGAGCGGCCTATCCCTCGATTAAATTCACTGGTCGTACGCGTACCGATCCTTAATTCTCTTGTTAGTTAACTCGTTTCGTAACATTGATCTATCCCGGAATGTAAATTCGAGGATGTTACAAAAGTGCCTTAGAAAATTAAGTTTGAAGGGAATGAGATTCGAGTATCGAAGTCACAAGTTTGTCATAAGATGTTAGTTTGAGTTTTTTATGGTAAAAAAATTAGTTTTGGGTAAATTTGTTATAAATGTATTAATTTAGAGTTTTTGATAATTAAAAAATTAGTATGTATGGAGTAACTTTATCATGGATGTACCTATTTAGGATTTTTTGTGTTATTAATTCTTAAAAAATAGGGATAAGAAATTCATAATTTGACCGTTTCTTAATTACATCACACATAATGATTAAAACGCAGTGTAGATTGAATGAAATATTAAATTTTTAGTCTTGAAATTGACAAACCTTCACAGGGTTTCTACTAACAATTTATTAATCCATAAGTCGTTCTCTTCAGACAGGTCACCAGACCTGAAATTCACATGGATTGACTCAAAACAATTTCCTGGAAATAACCCTATAATTACAACGTCACAGACTAATATGGGACCATGAATTGTGCAGCTTATAAATCTCAGCTCAAACTGGAGCTCGAACATGAACCCGGACAGACTAAGAAATGGCTTATTACCAAAGTGCTTCAATGATATTCCACTCCCTTCTTGCTTATTTGATTTTCCCCAGTTTAGTCTGCCTTTCAGGCGCCGATCCTCCCTACCCGTTCTGTTCAGAACCCGGGTATTATGCCGTCAACAGCACGTTTCAGAATAACCTCGACATTTTCATCACGAGTGTGTCCTCGAATGCTTCTCTCTCAAACTTCTATAGTACCTCTTATGGCAATGGCTCAGACAGAGTCTATGGTCAGCACATGATCCTGAATTATGCCAGTAACCAAGATCGCCGAACCTGCATAGACTTGGCCTCACAGGACATACAGAGGCTCTGTCCTAATAATACTGAGGCGATGGTCTGGAACGAAGTCTGCCAGTTGCGGTACTCAGGTTGGGATTTCATTGGCCGTTTGGATGTTACAGGCAACATGTGGCTGGATAACTCGATGAGCGTTTCGCGACCTGACCAGTTCAAATTAGTTGTTAACACCATGCTGCAGAATCTTACGAAAGTGGCAGCTTTTGATCCTTTGTCAGACATGTATGCGGCCGGAGCAGTCAAGTTCAAAGATGCAAGCATGTCGATGCTATATGCGGTGGTGCAGTGTGGAAGGGACCTATCTGGAAGCGACTGTAACATCTGTCTTCAACAAGCTATAAAAGATGCGTTGGCGAATTGTTTCTCCTCGGCGGGCGGGAGGATTCTTAGCCGTAGCTGCTTTTTGAGGTACGAGCAGTATGCGTTCTATGAAGGCCAAACTGCGCCCGAGCCTAATCAAACCACAAGTAGTTCTCCCTTTCCGCACTCATCCTTTGGTAGTGTAGTGTACATTCGTATCAGCATGAGCAATAATTGCAATTATTTTCTGGGCTGTGCAGGTAGCAGAAACAAAATGGGGTTGGTTGTGATTCTTTTGATCGTTGTAGCTGGATTAGCAGTACTTCTTTCGGCATCCTACGTTTGCTATCTTCAAATCCACGGAAGAGAGAGAAGAGGTAATTTGCCCCTTGATGGTGCTTATCAAAGTCTTGAAGTTTGTTCTCATAATTGTCCCGCCTTTTTCTTATCCTTCATAATTCTGTTTTCTTCTTCAAAATTTTTGCAGGGAATAGATCAGTTATCCCGCTCAGCGTGCTCCACAATACAGGCTATACCAGCGAGAATATTAGCCTTATGAACCGGATTTTCCAACAAAGATTTGACAAGAATGTTCCAAGTTCCCCATTTATCGAATTCACGACCATACTAAATGCTACTAACTATTTCTCTGCATCAAACAAGCTGGGACAAGGTGGTTTTGGCCCTGTTTACAAGGTAGCGAGGATATATAATACAGATGAAAATGACTAAATATATTATTGTCTAAATTTGCTGCGGTTCGATTATTATCTTGTGTAGAAACATTGGTGTCATCATTTTCAGGGAATTCTAGGAGATGGAAGAGAGGTAGCTATCAAGAGGCTCTCAAGCACTGAGCAGGGTACTGAGGAATTTGCAAATGAAGTCTTGCTCATAATGAGGCTCCAGCATAAAAATCTTGTTAAGCTTTTGGGATTTTGTGCTGATAATGAAGAGAAGATTCTCGTCTATGAGTACATGCCTAATGGCAGCCTGGATGTCGCCCTTTTCGGTTTGTTGAATGAAACAGCATGAAATTTCTGGCCATCAATTGTGTAACTTATCTTTTTAAAATGTTCGTTCCTGTTTTTACTGTCAGATCGTGAGAGACGGGCAGAACTTGACTGGAGAAAACGCATTGACATCATAAATGGAATAGCACGCGGGGTTCTTTACCTACATGAGGATTCTCGCCTAAGAATCATTCACAGAGACCTGAAGGCAAGCAATATATTATTGGACTCCGAAATGAACCCGAAAATCTCGGATTTTGGAATGGCTCGAATTTTTTCTGGAAATGATGGTGGAGCTAACACTGCTACCATAGTAGGAACATAGTGAGTCCAGTGCTTTGGGTTTGGCCTGTTTATTTCCTTAATCACTGGTTGATGATATGAATATATACTCTGCAGATGCAAATTTAAAGACAAATTTGCCATTGAAACGATGTTATAGCCCTACAGGCCACTTCAGTTGACATTGCTTGTTCAATGTCTCAATTGATCTCACATTTCTTTTCTAATTATCTGGAACAGTGGATACATGGCCCCGGAGTACGCTATGGAGGGATTATATTCAACTAAGTCCTGACGTTTTCAGCTTTGGAGTTCTTGTGCTTGAGATAATAACAGGAGAAAGAAACACTAGCTTTCATTTATCGGGACAAGAACTGACAATCGCTGCATATGTGTGAACTTCATCTAATTATGATCAGTATTTGTCTTCATTACTAGGAGAGTGAGGATACTGATAAGATCTTGAATTTGCAGGCTTGGCATCTGTGGCAGGATGAAAGAGAATTGGAGCTGGTGGATCCATTGATAATTGGCTCATGCTGTGCGGAAGAATTTAGGCGATACATGCAAATCGGACTGTTATGTGTTCAAGAAGATCCATACGACAGGCCTACAATGTCATCCATGGTTGTTATGATGAAAAACGAGAGCACAACTCTTGCAAATCCTCAACAACCGGCTTTCTCAGTGGGAAGATTCACCGAACATCACCAACAAGTCACGGATAACTCCTGTTCTGTCAATGGTGTAACTATTTCGAATATTGATGCAAGATGATTGACCCAAGAAAGGAGATATTAGGACTTTACGAGTTTATGAATCTCGAGTAGTCTCTCGTGCATTTAGAACTTTTTACAATAGTCTGTTCATATAGTATGACAAGTGATCATTTTATATGGCAGAAAGTCTTTCTGTATATATATTTCTGAGTGAAATTTGCATGCTGTGTAGGTTCGTGTAATTATAAAATTGTACTAATGACAACTGCATTTTGATGAAGATTATATAATCATCTTCTGCAGTTTGATCATATCGGGATTGAGCCGATCAAATGTACTCGCTGTGCAACTGAAGGAACATAATTAAATGGGTCTTTCTGGTCTATGACCCCTAGTTCGGAGCCCCGTTTGGGATTTAACTCTTCCACACTTCCAAGGTTTTACAAAAAACTTCGGCGACTTACGTAACTATGGCAATATAATACTTCTCTTGCCTCTTTGAACAAGCGATGTAATTGATCTAAGAAAAAGGGTGTAAAAGGGTTTGACAAAGTAATGGAAACTGACATAAAAGCATTAAAGATTTGATAAAGTCAAGAGTCAATGAATTTTACTCACAATGATTTCACCAATGATGTAAACAAAATTTGAGTAATTATTGAAAGTCCATCCATTGAGTTAGACTCTTTAATTAAGAATGGCGTAGAGAGAATATTATTGTTAAGTGCAGCACATTGCCATTTGACAGCTTTCTGCGAAACATCGCTAATTATATCCATAATTTATTATCTATCTGCAGTCTTAACAAAATGAAATGAGGAAGCTGAATTAATTTATTTCTTGAATGTAATTTTTTTTTTTGGTTAGTAAGTAGAAAGGGACATTATATACAATCTTATTTTTGGACTTGTAATCACAGATGCCCACTGTAACCCCAGCAATAGACTATCTTGTTCTATCTTCAATTTAGTGTCCAAAAATGTTTCTAATCTTGTTGACTTCCAGATGATTTGGTCAAACAACAAATTCTGGCCAGTTATTTTCTCAAGAATTTCCTCGTTTCTCAAGAAACCCATTATTTACTCAAGAATCACAGGTCAAACAATAATTTTATTTTTCTTGCATTGGCTGACGTGCATAGCCCTTGACATGATCAAAGAACAAGTCAAATTTTATGACAAAAAACCACTTCTTCCCCCAGTAAAACCCCTGGAATGATTCAACGGTTTGATAGAATGCCTAACAGAAAAATCTGTGTTATTTCGCGCACTTGGTCCTTATATCAACAATCTCACTACTTATTCGTTTGTCATCATCAAGTATGAGCTTGTCTCATGTGGAATTTGAATTTCTTGGGCAAAAGTAGCATCTCATTTTGCATGATAAGGCTCTACTTTTCAGCTTCTCTGAAGTTTGGGGCAACTTAAGTTCTTGCCAGTCTCCTTCAGCAGACAGCATATGACTGTCCAACATTTTCCTGAGACTTTCCAGGTTCATAACAATGATTCTTGTACGGGTTCATTTGATCTCTAGTCTTTATGCAATGCTGATATCTGTGATAAATGTTTAAATTATTTTCCAGAAACCTGTGTTCGCTCGTCTTGAGTTCGGTGCTTTACACAATGAGTTATCTGGGTGAATGTTAAAAGTTGATGTGCCAGAAGGAGAAAATGGAGAGAGATCCACATTTTTATTTGCTGTTCACGTTCATATTACTGTCAATGCTTGGCCTTCACATGAGTGTCGAAGCAGATTATCTTAATATTTCTTGTCAGTATAAGTTTGGAAATTACTCGACCCACAGCACGTTCGAATCAAACCTGAAGGTCCTTCTTGATTCACTGTCTAACAACACCACAGATAGTGGATTCTACAACACTACTGTCGGAGAAGGCCACAACCGAATTTATGGACAAGCTCTTTGCCGAGGAGATGCCAGTTCCACAGCGTGTGAGAGTTGTGTCAGCAATGCAAACCTAGAGATCATGAAGCTGTGCACGGCTGAAGATGCACTAATTTGGTATGAATTATGCCAAGTGCGCTATTCCTTCCAAGATTTCTTTTCAAACATGGATTATACTGGTAAATACCCATATTCAAATAGTCAGGAGAAACTTGCATCAGACCCAGCCCTTTATTATACCTACTTGATGTATCTAATGAAGAACATATCCACTGAGGCTGCGTATGTTAACTCTACTCGAATGTTTGTGACGGGGCAAATAAATTACTCTATGAGCCAAACAATATACGGGCTAGTGCAGTGTACCAGGGATATGTCAGACAACGACTGTTACAATTGCTTGAACTCCGCCTTGGGGGATCTAAAAACATGCTGCTATTTGCGGGAAGGAGGAATGGTTGTTAGCAGAACTTGCAATGCGAGGTACGAGCCGTACCGCTTTTTCAATGGCTCGACAACTTCTGTGCTATCTTTCCCTGCCTCCACAGGTAAGAACATATGAAATCTACCTAAGTTACGGTTAGTAGGAGAAGAAAGCTATAGTTCCCACCATTAACTTAACTTCCATGCCTATATAATTTATCCTATGATCAGAACAAAATTGGAAAATGTGGAGAAAGTCAATCTGCATAATGGGTGTTCTTAGACTTTTGTAGTTGAAGTTCTCTTTCAAAATGACAGAGGAGATACCTACAGGAGTCAAGATCTTAGATATTTGTTTATACCATTATTTCATTTACCTCCAATGACGAATTCAACTTTTAGCAATCTTATTTTCCTAGTCTGGCTCTGTTTTCCCAGAAATACTGTTAGTTGCCTACGTTGCTCTCATTTGGTCAGTGATAGCCTCTAGCGAAACTTATAAGATAGAGAATCTGAAGAGACCTAGTTTACATAGCCTTGATTATAGCAATAGCCAAATATGTAGGAAAATTACTGAGGTAATCAACTCAAGCTGAACATTTCTAATAAGCCTCTTTATTATTCTGGGATGCAGTTCACCATTAGTGGAGACATTACATCTCTTTTCATAGCCTAATGATATTCTAGAATATTATCCATTTATCGAGATGTTTATTTGACTTATAAAAGGAACAGGGGATCAATGGAAGAAAGGAAGGTTGCCCTAGTTGTTGGTATCCTGGGACTGCTATTACTTCTTGCTGGATCTTGCGCTGTCTACTTCAACCGGAGAAAAGCAAAACAAGGTATATATAAGAATGTGGCCCTCTTAATTTATATATTTATGAGAGCTAATTCAGACTCGGGTGCCTTTAGACCTGGACAGAAGCCCGCATGCTCTGCTCCATGATTTAGTAAATCCAGTCAGTGTGGAAATGACAGAAGAAGGCAATATAGTTAGCTCTGAAGAACTTCCTTTCATGGATCTAGCCACAATAAAGGCTGCTACAGATGACTTCTCAAGTTCAAACAAGCTTGGGCAAGGGGGTTTCGGTACTGTCTACAAGGTGATTTATCTGTTGCTGTCATTTTGCGATTGTTTGCAGTTGAAGTCCAGTAAGTGGAGGGCTTAATCGAATTAGCTTTCAGGGTTTGCTTTCTGATGGAAAAGAAGTAGCAGTTAAAAGGTTGTCAAGGAAGTCTTGGCAAGGCCTCAAGGAGTTCAAGAATGAGGTCATCTTGATTGCAAAGCTCCAGCACAGAAATCTAGTAAGGCTTCTAGGATGCGGCATAGAGGGAGATGAGAAGCTGCTTGTTTACGAGTTCATGCCCAAGAAAAGCCTTGATATCTACATCTTCGGTTCATTTTCTCGTGTCCTCCAACTTTAAGAAAGAACTTATTTACTTAGAATTTTCGTGTGTTGTAGAATGTCCTCATCATTAACCTTTTTTGCATGATGCCCTTATCTTCAGATTCGGACAAACGTGCACAGCTTGATTGGTGCACATACATTTCTATTATTGATGGAATTGCCAGAGGACTAGTTTACCTGCATGAGGACTCGAGACTTAAGATTATTCACAGGGATCTGAAGCCTAGCAATGTTTTGCTGGATCATGAAATGGTTGCCAAGATATCAGATTTCGGGATGGCCAGAATATTTTGCGAAAACCAAAGTTCAGCTAATACAAGAAGAGTCGTAGGAACATAGTAAATCTGCATCTTCTGATTTTGTTCAGCTGAAAAATCTAGGGGTTACTTGCTCTTGCTGATGAAAACTCTCTATTTGGTTTGTCATTAAGAAGGTACTATGCAGGAAAGACTAATTCCAACTTTGATACTTGTGACAGTGGTTATATGGCCCCAGAGTATGCAATGGGGGGACTGTTCTCTGTGAAATCAGATGTGTTCAGCTTCGGCGTCATTTTGCTAGAGGTCATTAGTGGAAAACGAAATAGTGGATTTTATCTTACAGAACATGCGCAGACACTTCTTACATATGTATGTTCCACGGTTCATGGGAATCAAAATCTTGCCTTATAATAATGTTTCAAGCTGAAAATATTCGGTGTCTGCCCATCATTCATTTTGCATCACTATTAATTTACTCTTGCAGGCTTGGAAACTATGGACTGAAGGAAAAGAGTTGGGACTCGTGGATCCTTCTTTAGTAGAATCAGGCCGAGCAGCTGAAATAGTCAGGTGCATTCACATCGGCCTCTTGTGCGTCCAGGAAGATCCCAGAGATAGACCCACAATGTCGGAAGTGGTGACGCTTTTAGGGGTCAGACAGGAACTCCTCCTGAGCCGAAAAAACCAGCTTTTTCGGTTGGTAGAGCTGCCCAAGAACTCAATCAATCATTGGCACCTGATCTTTCTGCCAATGAGATGACTGTTTCTAGTATCTCACCTAGGTGAACAAGCATGTATTCTAGCTAATTAAGGTTCCATTTGCCCATGGTTGTAAAATTTCTTGCTGTAAAGAGGAACTTGTCATGTTTGGAAGAATTACTCTGCTCATGAAAATAACTGTACAAACAATCAAGATTATTGCAAATGGAGAAGGTTGATTTGGTAAGCGAAAGGAAGATGCAAAAATATGGGGGACCCATCTTAGCTTAGGTGGATAAATGAAAATTCTTTAAACCAGGAGCCCCATACATTTTATTGAGCTAAAACAGTGTCGGTGCAATTTGGCTTTCCTCGTGCAAAACTTTAGTTCATTCAAAGTTCTAGATAGTTATAATGTGATTCATCATAGGAAAAAACAGATAAATGAGCAAGATTACAGAATGACACTGGCCTCGTCCGTCACAGCTTACAAGGTTTTGCCGATCTGGAACCTAATACGAGACGTTTTGCTTCTCAAATTACTAGGTTGCCAAGCCCAAATCACATCACATTCACCCATTAGCTGAACTAGTTCCTTGGATCGAGTTGTCAGTAATATTTCCCTCAACTATCGCTGCCATGTCCTTTCAGGACCACCTATTAGTAGACTACAGAGAAGAAGGCAGGTCTTTCATTAACAGTGTAAAAACGAAATTTCCTTGGGGAACTACATCCTAGTAATTCACACATGCTACTTGGCTCGGAATTCATGATACCATTCTTTATTATACCCCTCTGCTTTTGTTTTCTTGAAGTCTTCACGTGAAAAGACTGGCAATTTTTTTGTTGAGTTTTTATTTTCATTTGCCTTACTTAACAACTTTTAACAGACCAAATCTATTACCAATTAGTTTGGTATTACCAGTTTTTATTTGAGTCAGTAACTAGTGTTTATCTGATTTTTTTCATTACCAACTTCTTGATCTTTGAAAAAAAAAAATTTTTTTTCAACTTCTTACCAACATTTGAAATTTATGACATATTATATAAACTTGTCAACCTCTTTCAGGTGTCTTACCAATTTTTTAGATTAAGTTATTAATTAATTTTTTGTTATCGACTCTCATTTGAATTGTTTAGGTAGTTCATTTGTTTTTTTAACTAGCTTTTTTTTTTTTTTTACCAATGCTTAAATTTTATCAATTCTCTATGGAATTACCGGTTTGGTTTGTTTTGCTTCCCAACCCTTTTCAATGATTTAAGTTAATGATTAGGTTTATGTTACCAACTCTAATTTCAGTTAGTTTCAAATTTTTTTTTTATTTTTTTAAAGAATGAAATTTCAGTTGTCTTTAATAAAATCTTTTCTTATCTTCTACAAACTTTTATTTATCTTTCTTTCCAACGTTCTTAAATTTACCAACTAATATATGTGATTATGAATCTCTATTTGAGTGACTCAATGAATTTTTTCCCCATCTAGTAACTCAATAAATTTTTTGTTAAATTAGAAAAATCATAATATACATAGGCAATTAAGTAACTTAAAAGAGCTGCGACACACAGCTACTTAATAACTTAATTAGAGAAAAGTTATACCATTCTTTAAGAGATAAATAGAAGCTTGTAAATGATAAGAATAGTGGACAATTATAAAGATAATGGTGAAGTAACTCAAATGAAAGTTGATTACTCCATTGGGAATTAATTTAATGGGAAAGATGTTGGTGGGTCACATTAATTTAGATTGTTGACCTCCGAAAAGAGCTAGTAAATTTAGGAATTTCTATTCAAAGTAAATAAGAGTTGATAACTCAATCATGGTAAATTTAAAAAAAAATGATAAGTAATTCAATTGAGAGTTGATAACTCAAAACTAGTTAGTATTTTAATTTGAGAAAAGTTAGTAAGTCATCCTAATTTAGGTTGGTAATTCCAAATAAAAATTGATAAACTCAAACATTAGCAAAATATACATATAAAAGTTGGAAAATAAATAAAAAATTATTATTCACAAGCTATAAAAAAATATTTAACAATTTCCCTCAAATTATCTGTAAATTGCATGAAAAATGAAGTTCGAAAGGAGTGAAATCTTGGTATGTAAGATTATGACTGCAGATGTTAAACTAAGGCAGGTTTAGACCGAATTTTATTTTTTCCTATTCTAATTTTTGTGGCCCACGCACTTTTTGTCATTCTCAAAATCTTTTGACATGTTAATGCACATTTAAATTTTTAAAAAATTATCCTCGCTTTGGCCCTCGCAAGCGAAATGGGGCAAGGTGCAAAGTGAGCTTGGATCCGAGTTTATGGAAACACAAAAGAGGACGGCCAATTGATTGGCGGTTGAAATAAACCACACATTAAATGTGCGTTTGATAATATTTCTATTCTTGAAAATAATTTCTTTTGACAAGTAGTTCTTTTTTATTTCTAATCATTGAAACAATTTCGGAGTAAAATAAGGCGTTTGGTAACTATAAAAATTTCTTATTTTTGAAATAGAAAAAGAATAGAAATGCGTTTGGTATAAAAAAAAATCATTTCTTTTTTCCTCGATGGCAGTGGTGATCAATGAGTGGCAAACGGTGGTGGCGGCCGATGACTGGTCGTTGCCGCTCGCCGCTGATGACCAGCCGTCACTTGCTCACCCGTCGTCGGTCGCCGCCTATTGCTACCACCCGCCACCCGTCATGCCAAGTCGCCGCCCGTTATTGGGTTGTCACTTGTTGTTGCTGGTCATCGTGTTAGTCGTCGCCACCTATCAGTCGGCAACCAACGGTTGGGTGATGGCACCAAGTCACCACCGGTGATTTGGTGGTTGGGTTGTTGATTGCGTCGGGTTGCTAGTCGCACTAGTAGTCTCAAAGAAATAAGTTTCTAGAAATTGTTCCCAAGAATAAGAAACTACTTTTTTTTACTTCTTATTTATATTCTAAATCTATTTCCAATTTTTTATTTTATTTTGGGGCATAGAAAAATCAGTTAGCATTAGGGGTGGGCAAAAGGATTGTGGCAAGAGAACCGCCCACTAAGGAACGGTTCCAAAAATTGGATCTAGGAACCACCCGTTGGTTCCATGGCGGAACCGGTGACTAGTGGCGGACCAACGGTGAGTGGCGGGTAGATCTATGGAACCGGTCTGTGGGCGAAGAAAAGTAGTCCCCGTATCGAAAAGAATTTAAGTTTCACAAATGTTCTCATGCTTTTTCTTTACCTCTCTTGGAGGTTGCCTCAAATAGAATAATAAAAATTATAAACATGGGGCTTCAAAATTTAAATTTTTTTTACTTCAAAAATTATTTTTTATAATAAAAGTTAATATATTTTCAAGAACAACTTTTTATTCTAAGAAATAGAAAAATCAATTGGCGGTTACCTGTGTGGTAGATTTCTGTTCTTTTTAATTAGCATTACTAAGAGGAATTCTTTTTTATTTATTTATTTTGAAGCAAAAGAAAAAAAACAAATAAATTGACAAGATGCCAAACAGAACCTAAAATCCCTATGTGTGAAATTCTCAAGAACAAATTGATAGCAAGTTTTGACATGATTTGTCCGAGCAAAAATTAGATTGGTAGTGAGATAAGTGGCTCCAATGTTATCGCATCATAAAATTGGATTGCGTCCAAGTAAGTTGGACATTTGCTAGTGCCTAAGCACGATAGCTTTAATTCACTCTAAAATGGTTTCTTACACGGATTAAGCTGACATGCGAATCCAAAACGGGGTACTTTCCCCACGAATTGAAAGCAATCCTTTTTGCAATATCTTGTTTTCTTTTCTTTCTTCTCAGACAAAATCCAAACATATAAAATGTTTCTCCTATTTTGCCTAGGGAAAAATAGAGAATTTGCAAAGGTGTCCATTTGGGATGATGCGCACTTTTCTTTTGTGATTCATGCAAATAAATCATGGAAAATCATCAAATGAGTCCTAAATTTATTTTATCCATACTAATTCAGTTCTAATATTCCAACTTTCCCAATGAAGTCTTAAACTTTTCTACGAAATTCTAAGTCATTTTGGCCAATTGTCAGAAGCGCAGACGTCTCAATTAATTATTTCCAGTCATCCTATGTGACATGGTGAGTGATCCAACGTAGACATACTAATTCGAAACACACAGGGTTGCTTAATTTTCTGAATTTTTTATGTGTTTTATATTTGCTTTCTATTTGTTTTTTCTTTTCTCACCATTCATCATCTTCCTTTCTCTGTTTCTTTTCTGGAAAATAAAAGGAAATCTTCTTGAGCAAAGCTTAAGGGGCGAGGATGAGGCTCAAGGGCGAGACATGCGGCCAACGAGCTTCACTCTGGAAGGTCGAGCTACCACGGACGATGACCACGGTTGAGGTTGTCCATCCCATGTCGCAGGGGCTCGGCAATTGCGAATCTAAGGTCGAGCCGCCATGGACAACAACCTTAAGTCGAGGTTGTCCATGGCTTCCACTACCTTGGGTTGAGGTTGGGATGGTCGTGAACTCAAGTCTAATGTCCAGCCGCCATGGATGATGACCTCGGTTGAGGTTGTCCATGGCTTCCACGACCTTGGTCCTTCCCTTTTTTATGGATCAAGGCCATGAACCTCAAATCTAAGGTCCCCGTAGCCATCCAGTGACTATGAGCCTTACTCATTCTGATCATTCCCATCTGGAT
Source organism: Corymbia maculata (assembly GCA_014182735.1). Taxonomy (NCBI): domain Eukaryota; kingdom Viridiplantae; phylum Streptophyta; class Magnoliopsida; order Myrtales; family Myrtaceae; genus Corymbia; species Corymbia maculata. Next base: position 38,133,184 of record CM024686.1, on the reverse strand, counting down.
TCCCTAAATCTTTCTTTTGGTGTTTATAGAACAAAATTTTGTAAGGTTTTATAAACATGGAGGGAAGAGAAGGTGCGAGTAATACTGACCAATATTTGTGGTCTTCGTTTCCCGATCCTTCCCTTCTTTATGGACCATCTTAGCTAGAGAATCCTCTATTAGGTGATTTTGGGCCTCTCTCACTCAAAAGTTAGCTCAAAGAGTGAGGCTTTCCCTCACAATTAATATGAGATAACCTCAACAATCTCCCCCTCACACATCAGGCCATAGGTTAGAGCTGCAATAATCCGTAACTCTCTTATATGACTCTTGGATCTAGACTCATTGGCAAACCTAAGTTCTGATACAAGTATAAAGTGGTCTTGAGCCTTTTTCACTTCAAAAATTAGCTCAAAATGTGAGATTTTTCCTCAAAGTTATAAACCAACCACTAGTCTATTCCACAATGAATGAGAAACCACCTCAACATCCTCTTCTTCCTCGGAAAAGAGACAAGAAAGGAGTTCACCCAGATTATGAACAGTAAAAGATAAACATTAACCACAAAAGAAAAAAAGAAAAAAAAAAAATGAAAAAAAGAAGAAATTCAGAAAATTACACAAAACAGCGTTCTTTCAATTTGTGGGTCCATGTCTGATCATTGATTATGCCACGTAGGATGAGCGATGATAATTGAATTACCACGTTAGAGATTTTCAATTGAAATTGCCTGGAAATTCTTATTGCAATTTGTATTGGACTTGGTGATTGGATGACCTTCTGCTCCCAAAAAAATAGTGCACCGACCTGATCTTTAAACTTAAAAGAGGCATCAAGAATACGATTGAAAACTTAAAAAACAGTGATGACTCCCAGTAACAAATATATCATCAACTTGAACCAAAAAATCTGGTAATATCGTTGCCAACAGTATGAATAAACAAGGATGTGCCAGCAGTATTAGATGCCACAGGCAACAATTCAAAGGAAGAGTGCTTCCCTGTTGAAACTATGTTCTTGGAGCTTGTTTAAGTCTATATACTGCTTTGTGAAGTCAGAGCACACAAAAGTTGGATGATTCGGATGTTAAAACTTAACGAATTCTCTATAATTCTTTAGTTCATGTCAAAGCTACATGAAAACAGTTAAAGAAGTGAAGCTCCTTCTCCACCTTAACTCTCTAGTTCGTGTCAAAAGTTCACGAAAGTAACAAGAGAATGCAATTCCTCATCCTTCGTAGCTCTATGGTTCACTTTAAAGTTCTATGAAATAGGCAAGAAAGTTGAAGGACCATACTTTTCAAAATCAAGAAGGTGAATGCTCATTTTTCTTTCTCTTACTAGATTTTGCTATCGCTAAATAACCTACCTCGTTTATATTATTGTGGCCCATTTAAATTTCTTGTCATAGTTGAACTTGTGGTTCTAGAATGCTTCAATGAACTCCTTTGCTATTTAAAATTTAGAATGTATAGTCATGGATTGATAGATGAAAATTATCTCCATTTATGCATTTGCAATTCCTTCGACAACAAATTGTGAGAGATTTTTATAATCTCTTTTTGTCTAATTTTAGGTTCATTTACACTATTATATTGTTTATTCCAAATAATAGATAGGTTAAGTTATGTAAATATCTGGATTTTATATCATATTCTATTCAATTCTATATTACCTAGAAATCCAAATGATTAAATGTAGCCCAAGTCCAATTAGTGATTGTTTAAGTGTTAATTTTTTTTAAAATAATTACTTTAGTGTCAGTCATTGTTAAAAAGTAATCACTTTAGTATCAAACATGCCACATGAAAATGACACGTGGACTAGATTTTTTAAATAATATGCCAAGTCATATAAAATTTTTAAATTAAAAGCCACTTATTATTTTTTGGCGGAATTTCTTGCCATTGGTAGCCCAACTTAAGTGATTATTTTTTCTCCAAGTTGGCACTTAAATGATCCAGCGAATTTTTAGCACTAAAATGAGCGTATTACAAAACTTTTGACATTTTTAGTGTTCTTTTTCCTTCAAACTTGATTTCTGATGCACTTTGTTTGAAAGGAATGATTGAGTATGGAAGCTACAAGTTCAAATCTCAAACTAATTAAGATTTCAAAAACAACATCAAATAAAATTAAACTAAAAATCATTATTTGAAGCTACCTAATGTTCTCATTATTTATCAATACTTAGGGTCTGTTTATCTCATGGAAAATGTACTTTTTTAGGAAAATGAACTTTTTTTGGAAAATGTTTTCTAGTAAGTCATTTTCCTAAAAAATGACTTTACTTTTTGGCGTTTGTCTGAGAAATAAAAAAGACTCGGATAGTAATTGTCATTGTTTAGTAAGGAAAATTTGATAGAGAAAATTATGAAAATTTTTGTATTTTTGTATTATTTTATTTTAGTTGTTCTTTTTTGATATGTTGGAATATGGCGAGCTCGAGCCTTACTGGCCTTAGGCAAGGTTTTGACTTGCTTGTAGCCAGTCGTTGTGGCCAACAGCTAATCAAGGAAGAAGCAAAAAGTAAAAAAAAAACAGAGAGAGAATGAAAGAAAAGAAAAAAGAGAGAAAAATTAAAAAAATTGGCATTTTTTGTAAGAATAAACATTTCATCAAGGACCCTAGCCTGATTGTTGATATTTAGTCATATTTTGGAAAAAAATTCCATTCTTTTAAAGAAGAAATCATTTTTCTAAATTTAAATTTTGATAAGAAAACATTTTCTGTTGGCTAGGAAAACATTTTCCATTGATTCATTTTTTTTAAGCGAATCAAATGCCGAAAAATGAGGAAAATGTTTTCCGTGAAATAAATGGACCCTTAATGAAATAAATCAACATGACCAAAAAATTCTAATTTTTTGGCATGAAACAATAGAATTCTGCTCTATCCTGGAAAAATAGATAGTGCCATACCGGGTTCGTAGAAGGGAAGATGAGTTAAAATTTTGTTTTAGCAAATAGGGGCAGAAATTAATAATTTGACCGTTTCTTAATTGCATCACACATAAGGATTAAAGTACAGTGTAGCTTGAATGAAATATTTTATTTCGAGTTTTGAAATTGAAAAACCTTCACATGGTTCTTCTCCCAAATTTAGTAATCCGCAAGTCACTGTCTCCGAGCAGGTCGCCAAACCTGAAATTCTAAAAAATTGGCTCAAAACAAGCGAAAGCAATCTCCTGGAAATTGCCCTTAGCTGAAAAGTCAGAGACTAACACGGGACCATGAATTCTGCAGCTTATAAATCTCAGCTCAAACTCGAGCTCAAACTAGAACTCAGACCTGGATAGATTAAGAAATGGCTTCCTACGAAATTGTATCGTTGATCATCCACTTCCTTCTTGCTTATTTGATTCTCTCCAGTTTAGTCCGCCTTTCGCATGCTGATCCTCCTTACCCGCTCTGTTCGAAACCCGGGTATTACGCTATCAACAGCACGTTTCAGAATAACATCGACAATCTCTTCGCGAATTTGTCCTCAAATGCTTCCCTCTCAAACTTCGATAGTACCTCTTATGGCAATGGCACAGACAGAGTGTATGGTCAGTACATGTGCTTGAATTATGTGAGTAATCAAGATTGCCGAAACTGTATTGATTTGGCCTCACAGGACATAATGAGGCTCTGTCCTAATTACACAGAGGCGATCGTCTGGGAGGAAGTCTGCCAGTTGCGGTACTCGGGTCAGGATTTCATCGGCCATTTGGACATTACGGGCAACCTTTGGAAGGATAACGTGATGAATGTTTCACAACCCGACCAGTTCCAATTAGTCGTCAACGCCACTCTGCAGAATCTCACGAAAGTGGCAGCTTTTAATCCTTTGTCGGACATGTATGCAACCGGCGCAGTTGAGTTCAAAGATGCAAGTGCGTCAATGCTATACGCACTGGTGCAGTGTGGAAGAGACCTATCTAGAATTGACTGCAACATCTGTCTTCAACAAGCCATCACAGATGTGTTGGCGAACTGTTCCTCCTCAGCCGGTGCGAGGATTCTTAGCCGTAGCTGCTATTTGAGATATGAGCAGTATGCTTTCTACGAAGGCAAAACTGCACCAGAGCCTAATCAAACCACACAGGGAGGTAAGTTTATATAGGTAGTTCTCACTTTTTGTACTTATCCTTTGGTAGTGTTGTGGACATCAGATTCAGGATGAGCGACGATCCTAATTAAGTTCTGCACAGTGCAGGTAGTGGAAAGAAAGTGTGGCTGATTGTGATTTTTACGATCATAGCCGTTGGATTAGCAGTACTTCTCGTGGTGTCCTGCGTTTACTATCTTCGAATCCACAGAAGAGAGAGAAGAGGTAATTTGCCCCCAGATGGTGCTTGTGGATGTCTTGGGTATTGTTCTCCTAATTGTCACGCCTGTTTTCTCGTCCTCACAATTCTGTTTTCGTCTTCAATTTTTTTTCAGTGAATAAATCAGTTATCCGGCTTGGTGAGCTCCACAATACTGGCTATGCCAGTGATAGTACTAGTTTCATGAACCGAACCTTTCAACGAAGGTTCGACAAGAATGTTCTGGATTCTCCATTTTTCGACTTCATGACCATGGTAACTGCTACTAATTATTTCTCTGCTTCAAACAAGCTGGGACAAGGCGGTTTTGGCCCGGTTTATAAGGTAGTGAGGATATACAATAGAGGGGGAATGACCAAAGACTATTGGCTAAATTTGCTGCAATTTAGATTATGATCCTAAGCAGAAACATTGGCGTCATCTTTTTCAGGGAATTCTAGAAGATGGAAGAGAGGTAGCTATCAAGAGGCTCTCAAGCACTGAGCAGGGCACCGAAGAATTTACAAATGAAGTCTTGCTCATAATGAAGCTCCAGCATAAAAATCTCGTTAAGCTCTTGGGATTTTGTGTCGATAATGAAGAGAAGATCCTCGTCTATGAGTACATGCCCAATGGCAGCCTGGATGTCATCCTTTTTGGTTCGTTAACAGCATGATGTTTCAAGCGATCAATCAGTTATCTAACTTTGTATTCTAAAATTTTGCATTCTTCATTTTGCTGCCAGATCGAGAGAGACGGGTAAAACTTGACTGGAGAAAACGCATCAACATCATAAGCGGTATAGCACGTGGGGTTCTTTACCTCCACGAGGACTCCCGCCTAAGAATCATTCACAGAGACTTGAAGGCGAGCAATATATTATTGGATTCTGAGATGAACCCCAAAATATCCGATTTTGGAATGGCTCGAATTTTTTCTGGAAATGATGGCGGAGCCAACACCGCAACCATAGTAGGAACATAGTGAGTCCAGTGTTTGGGTTTTATCTGCTTATTTCTGTAATCTACTGGTTGAAATTTTGAAAATAAACTTTGCAGATGCAAATTTGAAGATAAAATTGCCATGGAAACAAAGTTATAGGCCTCAGGCCACTCAGCTGACAATGTTTGTTCAATGTCTCAATTGATCTCACATGTTCTTTTCTAATTATGTGGAACAGTGGATACATGGCACCGGAGTATGCTATGGAGGGACTATATTCGACCAAGTCCGATGTTTTCAGCTTTGGAGTTCTTGTGCTTGAGATAATAACAGGAGAAAGAAATGCTAGCTTTCATCTATCGAGAAGAGCACCAACCCTCGCTGCATATGTGTGATATTTTCACTAATTATAATCAGTATCTGTCTTAATTACTTGGAAAATGAGGCTACTGATTGGATCATGAATTTGCAGGCATGGCATCTGTGGCAAGATGAAAGAGAATTGGAACTGGTGGATCCATTGATAATTGACTCATGCTGCATGGAAGAATTTAGGCGATATATGCAAATCGGACTGTTGTGTGTTCAAGAAGATGCATATGACAGGCCTACAATGTCGTCTGCAGTTGTTATGTTGAAAAGCGAGAGCACAACTCTTACAAATCCTCAACGACCGGCTTTCTCAGTGGGAAGGTTCGCGGAATATCCCCAACCAGTTGAAGATAGCAGCTCTTCTGTCAATGGCGTAACCATTTCAAATATCGAGGCAAGATGATAGACCCAAGGAAAAAGATATCAGGACTCTGAGAGTTTACACGTCACAATTGGTCAATCGTGCATTTAGAAATTTCTAACAATAGTCTGTTCATTTAGTATAAAAAGTTTAAGCGTTCATGTAGCATCGCAAAAAGTCTTTCTGTATATATTCGTCAGAGTCAAATTTGTAAGCCATGTCACAAAATTGTCAAATTGTAGCAACGACAACAGCATTTTGTTGAAGTAGATCACTATCAGCTTCTGCAGTTTGAACATACTGGTATTGAGCTGATCAATTGCCAGTGCTGCGCAACAGAAAGTACATAACCAAATGAGTCTTTCTGACCTATGATCACTAGTTGGATCCTCGCATACTATTTAACTCTTCCTTGCTTCCAAGGTTTACAGAAAACTTCTGGCGACTTAATTGACTTTGGCAATATAGTTCTTGTCACGCCCCGACTCTCGAGCTCGCGGCAACCCCATTTCACTTGAGGTCTATTTGTATGACGTCCCAGGTACTGTCGTCGACCAATTCATTTTATCTTGTAATTAAGCACATGCGGAAACGAACAACTCCCAAACCAAACAACAGGGATAGTAACAACGGCAGCAGAGGAAAGACAACTAGTATTTTATATATTTGAAAGTTAGCGAGCATACCAGCAAATACATACACGCCTTACTACAGGCGACAAGCTAAGGCCTACTCAAAAAGGGATCGGCCTAGCTAACCTAACCCTATACAAGTGGGGGAAGGCTCGACAAAAAGGAAATAGGCTACAGTTGCCTACTCACGAGCCTCAGAGGGATCGCTCTCTTCGATCCTCGGTACTGCATCATCTAGGGCCTGAAAATGTTAACCACGACGGATTGAGATAAACTCAGCAAGTTAAAGTCCTAAGCCCCGGTTAGGAACTTCGCTCGCCTCGGGAGTTTAACATACAACCTAATCCAGTAGTCGGCACAATGCAAAGAGAAACAAAGCATAGGACATTTCAATAAACAGACACAACCACAAGCGATCCTACCTGGCCTTGGCACACGTGACCTGCAGAAACTGTCATTTAATTCATCACGACATTAAGAGCATACGAATAATTAGAGCATCTCACACAACTTTCCTATGTCTCACATTCACACATGCTCCGATTATTAACGCCCCCTCCTGGGCCAACGGCACAACCTTATGGTTGGCGGTTCCTAGCTAAACCAGCTTCATCCTCTTTACCTCGAGGCACGGCGACGTCAATGGCTCACTTCCAATACGGCATTCCCGAAGGAGAACAAGACCCGCCCACTACCGCAGTCCCACTACTGACAGAGGCCCGGGACCCGCCCCCATACCGCGGTCCCACATAGAACCCCTCCCTGTCAGGCATCCGCGAAGTCGGGCGACCCACGGCCACGGCACAACCCCATAGGGATTGGCGGTCTTCCGGCAACGCCGGGTTCTCTCATTTAATGTGATCATGCAACACATCATCAATCAATTCGTTCTTTTCTTTGCTCTGTCGTGAATGCCCATCGCTCATGCTCATGCGACATACCATTTCTGATAACCCACACAATATGTCATGCAATCTCACTTGACAATTCCAAAATCCAATCTCCAATCAACATTTGATCAAGCATTTCATCAATATTCACGCATATAATTAACAATCGGCACTTCAATAAATCATAACAACCAAGAACACATCAAAATAAGCCAAAAATTAGCTTCTGCATGAACAGTGCCGTGAACAGTGATTAGTGAACAGTAATCCGTGAACAGTGATTAGTGAACAGTAATCTGTGAATAGTGATTTGTGAACAGTAAATTCGTCCGAAATTAAATAAATAAATATAAATAAATAAACTTAACCATGGTTAACAAATTAACCTAACCATGGTCAAATTAACCTAACCATAATTAAATTCTAACATTGGTTACTTTAAAACTAACCTTAGTTATTTTAATTAATTAACTTTAGTTACTTTAATACTAACTATGGTCAATTAACTAACCCTAGTCAGAATTAATTAACCAGACTAATTAACCAATCAACATTAATTAATCACAAACACACAAATACACTAATTAACCCCTAAACAAGGATTAGGAAGTTAACTTACTTGGATCGGAAATCCAGCGACACCGGCGCGTAGAGGGAAACAAGGGCTACGAGGGGTAAGCTCGGGGATGGCAACGGATGACAAACGATGGCCGAAACGGGCCAAAAACAGTGATGGTTACTGTTCATGCGGAGCTGGTGCAGTTGAGCGGAAAAGGCCGAAACAGGCGGCTAACGGCGACCAGGGGTGACCGGGGGTGTGCGGCTGGCTTCCTAACTTCCAGGACTACACTTTGGGTGGTGGTGGTGGCTCCGGTGATGACGGCAAGGCTGTTTTCCGGCTAGAAAACAGTAAGGACAGCAAGAAACAGCAGAAATGGAAGAGAAAAGGAAGAGAAAAAGGGAGAGAGAGTGAGGGCTGGCTGGTGCCCGAATTTTGGGGGAGAAAGAGGAGGGAGAAGGAGCTGCTGGAGACTAGAATAAGGCCAAGGCAAGTGGCTTCCAAGAACCAATCAAAAACAAGCAAAAACAAAGCAAAAACAATGCCCACTTGGGCACAAAAGCAAAAGGCCTAAGAGAGAAGCCCATGGGCTGGAAATGGAGGGGAACTTGGGCCAGCTTGGGCCCCTCTTGGGCTGGGCTGAATGGGTGCAAGGCCCATTGGGCCGCCGGTCTTGGGCCGACCCACCCGCGGGCCCGAAACCCGGTCCAAATTTTCCCTTTTTCCGGCGCTTCCGTGTCCAACGGAAAATCCCAAAATAAATGAGGCGACGTCCAAGTATTTAGTCCTGATATCACAGAGAAATCGGTTCTCAAAATCGGATTAAAAATCGGGCTAAAATGCCTCAATTTTCAGGATGTTACAGTTCTTCTCTAGCTTCTTTGAACAAGCAATGTAACTGATCCAAGAAAAAGCCCAGTATTTTCATTGAAAAGCCATTATATTTGGCCAATAAAAAATTTCAAAGAGAAATTACATTAGTATGGCGGTTACTTCCTAAGTACTAGTAGAACTGCAAGTGGACAACTTTTCCACTCGCTTTTTTAATATCTCAAACACATAATAATGATAGGCTGTCTAGCATCTGTCATCCGTAGTTGGGTGTACGAGGGTTTGACCGAGAAGAGACGGCTGACAAAAAAAAAAGATTAAAGATTTGTTAAGGTCAAGAGTCAATGAAGTTCTGCAAACAAAATGTGAGTCAGTGTTGAAGGTTCATCCATTGAGTCTGAGTCTTTAATTAAGAAAGATGCAGAGAGAATCTTATTGCTAATTGCGGGATAATGCTATTTAACAGGTTTCGGAAACCTGACTCACTAAATGCACCTTTTGTTATCTATCCATTGTCTTTATAAAAAGAGAGGCAGCTGGAATAAATTATTTCTTGAATGTGATTTTTTTATTAAGTAGAACAGGGACATTAGGATATGATCTTTTCTTCTGACTTGTCATCACGAGCACACGTTGTAACGACAAGAAGAATCGGTCTTCTTCTCTCTCAGATTTAGTATCCAAAAATATTTTAATTTTGTTGACTTTCAAATAGTTTGGTCAAACAAAAAATTGTGGCTATTTATTTTCTCAAGAAAGTCATTGTCTCTCAAGAAACCCATTTTTTTCTCAAGAATTCATGGTCAGAAAAGAAGCTTTACTTTTCTTGCCGGATAATTATTCCTTGTGCTTGTGAGTATAGCCCTTGAGAGATTCAAAGAGCAAATTGAGTTTTTAAAAAACCACTTGTTTCCCCAAGAAGAACCTCGGATTGATTCAACTGTTTGAAGCAATGCCAATAGAAACAATTTCCTGTGTTATTTCAAGCTCTTGGTCATTAGACCAATAATCTGACTTCTATTCGTTAGTCTTCATCAATTATGAACTAGTCTCATGTGGATCTTTGACTTCCACGGCGCAAGTAGCATCTCATTTTCGCTTGAAAGGCTTTACTTTGCAGGTTCTCTGAAGTTTGGAGGCCACGTAGATTTTTGCCAGTCTCCATCAGCAGAAAACACATGACTGTTATAGCATTTTCCTGAGACTTTCCAGGTTCATTATGATGTTTCTTGTCTTGGTTCATTTGATCTTTAGTCTTTATGCAATGCTAACAGCTGCGATTACTGTTTCAATTGCTTTCCAGAAACTTGTGTTTGTTCCTCGTGACTTCGGTGCTTTATACAATGGTGAATGTCAAGATTTGATGCGCCAGAAGTAGAAAAAGGAGAGAGGTCCACATTTTTAGGAAATTACTCGAGCAATAGCATGTCCGAAATGAATATGAAGCTCCTTCTTGATTTACTGTCGTACAACACCGAAAACGGGATTCTACAATACTGCTGTTGGTGATGGCCTTAGCTGAATTTATGGACAAGCTCTTTGCTGAGGTGATGCCAGTTTGCCAAGTGCGCTATTCCTTCCAAGATTTTTTTTCGAAGATGTTTTATACTGGTGATTACACGGATTCAGATAATCAGGAGAAACTCACATCAGACCCAGCCTGTTTCTATGCCCACTTGATGCATCTATTGAAGAATATATCCAATAAGGCTGCGTATGTAAACTCTACTCAAATGTTTGCTTCGGGGCAAATAAATTACTCAGTGAGCCAGACAATATACGGGCTAGTGCAGTGTACTAGGGATGTGTCGGACACGTTCTGTAACAGTTGGTTGGACACTGCCTTTGGGGATCTAAAAGCATGCTGCTATACACAGGAAGGTTGAATGGTTGTGCGCGCTCATAAACTACGCCATCAATCTTACTTTCTCAAATATCTTTGAGAAAATACATTATGTAGTATTTATACCACGCAACATGCTGATGATTGCTCCTCCAATTGAACGTCATAGACAGTAATGAAGCACTCATGTCATCTTTTATTGCTTAATTTTCTGGCAAAGTAATGAAGCATTTTAATACATCTGACATGGCATAACAATTTAGAGGCCTTGAAAATGAGTAAAAAAGTTAGGTACCCAACATAAGAAATGTTTTATTTCACTCATTGACCAATAACAAAAGAACAAGATCTCATCAAAATGAGTTGTCCGATGTTCAAGAAGTTAGAGCTTCCCGTAGGTATCCATAGCATGAGGAAATTTGACCTCGTCATGTGCTTGAATTACTTTGAATTATTCTTTTTTGTTATCTTACGACGTGTAGGAATAATCCTTGGTGATTAGCATATACTTTAATTTTTCACTCACTCTCTGGGGAAGAAAACGAAAGATGATGATTCGCTTGGATGATGGCACACTTACCATCATCTGTGCAGATGACAGCAGGATCTAAATTGCACCATCAATTAAAAGTTTTTAGACAATAAAGCCGCTTTGAAATTTGACTTGTCCAAGAGCGCTTGTAGTCTTGCTCCTATAACCCATGTACGACCATTCTAACAGCTAGCCAATGTCGACTCTTCCCATTCGGGTGTCTCCATTGATTTTAGTGCTCTGAAAAAAAAAAAAGTGGTTTGATTCAATGTCATCATTAAATCCCTTGGCCTTTGCCCCATTTCGCTTCTTGACCTATGTCTTGGGTTGGGTAAGCTGCTTCACTTCGTGCCTCTGTCCTTGAAGCCCCTCCTTCTACATTCGACATGGCTACAGACAGTCTTTCTTTCTTGAACGTAGGGTGGTTTGTTTCTAGTAGATCAAGATGAGGTCAAAATCGGAGTCTCAGAAAAATTAATTGCATATACTTCTCCATTTGACATGGTATATGTAATTTCTTCTATAATTGAGCAAAACGTTTCCTTTCAAACCGGATGTCTACTGTAGAGCTCATGTACTTTTCCATTGCGTTGCTTCAATGATCCATGCTATGGAATGGGTCCTCCAAATGAATGGTCCTCTCGAAATGATGGGTTGTCGGGTTGTGAACTTTCTTTGAAATGCGGATGATCCTTACATAGAAATAAAAAGACAAGGGTATGAACATGATGGTGGTCTTGACATCGTTTTACATCATTTTGTAGTCCTCCAAATGAATGGTCCTCTCGAAATGATGGGACGTCGGGTCGTGAACTTTCTTTGAAATGCGGACCATCCTTCCATAAAAATAAAAAGACAAGGGCATGAACATGATGGTGGTCTTGTCATCATTTTACATCGTTTTGTGGTCCTCCAAATGAATGGTCCTCTCGAAATCATGGGTCGTCAGGTCGTCAACTTTCTTTGAAATGCGGACAATCCTTCCATAGAAATAAAAAGACAAGGGCATGAACATGATGGTGGTCTTGACATCGTTTTGCTTCAGCGAAAGTTTAATTTGGTTTTGGCATTTGCATTTGCCATTACCATAGTTGGTCCACTCAGAAAATCAAATGAGCATTATCATATTCCATGTAGCAAATTCTCAAGGTAAGTACACAAGGAGTATCATTACTTTCGTACGTCGCTCACTTAAATATCAAATTGAAGTAAAATTATTCACTTGAGTGCCACTTCGTCAGAAAAGCTGGCGTGACCGCCGGAATGTTGACGTGGCAGCCAAAAATAATATTTTAATATTTTAATTTATTTTTTTGATTTTTTGAATTTTTTTGAATTTTTTTGAATTTTTTTTTAAGGCCGGCAAGGGCCACCGTTGACCCTCGCCCTCACCGTTGGCCGCGAAGGCCTTGGGTGAGGCCGTCGTGGCCTCCCCGTAGCTGTCGAGGGCCATTGCGGTCTTGCCCAAGGCCAGATTTGGGCAAGGGTCGTTTAGCCTTTGCCATCACCACAGCAGGTGAGGCCGTCTAGGGCCTTCGACAGTCTCATTGGCCTCACCCAAGGCCTTCACGGCCGATGGTGAGGGGGCCCTCGCCCAATTTGGGTGAAAGTTTGGCGGCCGGAAAATAAATAAAAAAATCAAAAAAATTAATTAAAATATTATTTTTCGGTTGCCACATCAGCATTCTAGCGGCCACGTCAACTTTTTCGGTAAAGTGACACTTAAATAATCGATTTCACTCCAATTTGGCACTCAAGTGAGCGGAAAAAAAGTTTTGGCACCAAAGTGAGCGCCGTACGAAAGTAATGGCATTCCTAGTGTCCCAACTCCCAGATTCTTCATGCAACTTGAGGACACCAATTTCCTCTTAGGGTACAAGGTAAAACCAACTATTACATGTGGTAAGAAGATAGATTTGCGAAGGTGTATAAAAACAAAAATTCTAAGTAATTCAACCACACATGTCCATGTGATACTTATTGTGCTTTCGATACATTTAATTTTTTTTATATAGGACAGGGATTTTTCTTTTTTCTTTTTTCTTTTGGGCCCAAAGGACAATCGACCAATGGGGTGGCAACACATGCATATTGGTGGCACTGTGTAACTCAATTGATCATAGGGTCATTGGTAGATTATTTCTGTTTTAGAATAGACTCGGAGATAGAGGAGACTCTAAGGAGATTTGGTTGAGATGGGCACTTGCAAAAACATGCAACTAAAACTTAATAGTAGATTTTGGCAATGAAATTCGAAATTAAAATCATGCATTGCGTTGGCAAAGGACTATTTCCAAACAATATATGATACACATACGTACGTATGTACGTACATATATATATAAGTAATGTAACTAGTTATGTGAAGATATTAACCAACTAAATGTCAAACATAATGAGAATCTTAAGATGTGTTTGGCAACGATTCTACTCCTAGGAACAATTTTTGATCGAAATGATTTTTTTATTTTGCTCTCAAGAATAATTTCTGAATATTTAAGGTGCTTGATAAATTGTTTAAATTTTTTATTTCGGGAATAGAAATGCATTTGGTAAAAAAATTTGATCTTTTGATTCTTTTAATTTTTAATACTTTTTGTTATAATTTGTTATAATTTGTTATAATTTTCTTTTTTTCTTTTTCTTTTTCTTTTTCTCTTTTCTCCCCTTCTTCCTCTTGGCCACCGCCACTGGTGTTGGCTGGCGAGCAGCTGGGTGAGGTCTAGCGAGCTTTTCAGAGGCTTGCCTAGCTCGGCGAGGCTTGAACTCGCCTAGGCGGCGTGAGGTCGAGGCTCGCCCTAGCCTAGCAAGGCCGAGCCTCACGTCGGCTGGCCAAATCTAGGGAGGCAAACCTCGCTCGGCCATCGGCGAGGCTCAGCCTCGCCCAAATCTACAAGGCCGAGCCTTGTTGGTGGCTAGGTGAGGCTCTAGGGAGCTTGCTGGACCTCGCCCTGGCTTGGTGAGGCTCCGACGAGCTCGCCAAACCTTGCCCTAGCCTAGCGAGGGGCCCGCAAGCTCACCAGCAGCAGTGATGGGGTGGGAGGAGGAAGAGGAAGAAGAAAAGGAAATGGAAGGGGAAAAAAAAAAAAAGAGAAAAAAGAGAGGAAAAAACTCTTTTTAAAATTGTTCCTAGGAGCGCGAAGCTACTTTTTTTGGCTTTTCGATTTTATTCCAAATCTATTCTTCATAACAAATTTGTTTCCGAGAACAAAAAATTTACTAAACGAATTTCTGTTTCAAATTTGTTCTTGAGAATAAAAGAACAGAATCAGTTGTTCCTAGGAATATTAACAAACAGACTCTTAGTAAGCAATTCTCCAGTACCATCATCATTCTTTTTGAGATCTAATCAAGTCAGTGAACAAGTTATGTACTTAGAAAATGAATCGACATGCATATGTAGACCAAATTTATCAGGTACATGATTGCTTTAAGATCTATATGTCCTCTATTCACCTACTTCTAGAAACGAAGACAGGCTATGATCTCAATTTTCCGTGTGAATATAACAACTACACCAAGCTCCCCCTATACCTGAGTCATCTCGATGCTGTTAGACTGCATATAGCTACCACACTTCACCGAGGCGACATTGCAGAAGTTGTAATATCATTGGTACAATCGCTTTCTACCATCGAAAGCCTATCCGAGGAAATTTCTCTCCCAAACTAAAAATGCAAGTTGTTTCAGTAAAGAGAGCCCTATAGTGTAACTTTTGCGCATATGACATATCAACTTCTCTTTGATTAAATTAAATTAATTATCAATACACATATGAATTGCTTTCCAGCGTTTATAATATCACAAAAAAGACCAATGTAAATTTTGAGATAGCTAGCAAGTATCACCTAGAAGGGGTGAATAGTGATTCTATAAAATCTTAACAATTTAAACGAAATAGAATGAGTCAAGATTAAAGTGTGCACAAGAATGAAATTTTGGAACAAGGTTCAGAATATGTTACTAATAGAATAGACTTTAGAAGCACCTAGTGAGTGTACAATAGACTTTAGCAATAAATAATAAGAGTTAAGGGTTAGAGAAATTGCACATAAGTTTTATAATGGTTCAACTTAGATCAAACATATGTCCACTTTCTTACATTGACAATCTTCTAGTTGGGTTCCACTATATAACAAATGAAATATTACAATCAATTTATACTGCTTATACCCAAGTGTTTCCATTCAAAGCCAATGCTGCTTATACTTAAGCTGATAGGACTCTATCTTACACTAAAGCACACACTTATAATACTATCAACACCTCTCAGATGATTACAAAATTTAAGTTCATAAAAGACAAGTGTATGCTCAAAGTTTGCTCGAACTTTGGAATTACGGATTCTAGGCTTCGTCTCTTACTTATTCCTTGATCCCTTGATCTTCTTATATATTCCTCCATTTTCAAACTAGGCATTGGACAATATCTAGATGATCGCCTTTCAATCTACTTGTTCTATTTGAAGAAGATTTGGTAGTAGTTGAGTGACAGAGATAGAATCTCCATTCGATTTTGATCGTCCATACAATCAAAATCTTGATTTCCATAAGTAGAGCTTCTTCATTTGTTTGGGGATTGATTTGCCAATCAAATAAGATTGAGTGAATCATATTTTTCTTAGTGAGGAATCTAAACCAAATCACTAGCCATTATATGTTTTGGGTTTGTGTCATGTTTTGTCAAGTTGTCTTATTCTAAACTTGCTTTATTTTGAACTTGCCACATTCTAAATTGGCTTCAATTAGGACTTGTAACTTCTAAACTTGTGTCTTATTTTGGACTTGTGTCTCAGAATTTGGACATATTCTGAATAACTTCAGCTTCAATATAAAGTTTATCTTATGGTTCTTTCAAATATAATCCTTGATAAAAAATTTTACACGTTCTATCATCTGTAAAGCGGCTTGTGTGTTTTTCAACTAGTTACTCCATCAATAAATATGATAATAGTTTTTAATTTATTTTGTCATATTCAAAACATCACAAGAGATTTTCTTAATACATCCCTTGAAAGGACAATTAGTCCTTCAAAGCATTAGTGCTGGAAGGTGACCCAACTTTCCAGGAAACCATGTTGGACTCGTGTGGATTTAATTATTATTCCTCTCGTCAACAAGCCTAGTCCTCACCAAAGTTTTTAGGGACGACCACGCACTCACGCAGCAAAGTCTTACACTCCCGCCACCTTCCTCGTCATTACGTCCTCAACATGCAGTGCGGAATAAACACATAGCTTAGAAGTCCACCATGCAAGTGCTTCACGTGCTGGAAACGCGGAATGTTGATTTCATGAAGCCCACTTTGGACGGAGACGGGTCGGAGGCGGCGCTTACTTGAGTGCACTGCCATTTGGACCGGGGCAGCGAGTCTGAATTGTAGCTTTCTAGGTTCGTCTGAACAAAAAGTTGCTTGTCCGGATAAGGATTTGACTGAGATTGGATAAAGTGGGGTAAAAGCTTTCTAGGATAGTAAATATGGACGTATCTCATCCTAAGATTGAAAAAAAAAAAATTAAACTCAAATCAAAATATTGAATAGGAAATGCCCTCGATCTAAGGATAGGGGCCGCCGCTGTCACCACCACAGTGGCCGTGATCGAAGATTGTTTAGCGCATGCATCGCCTCTGCAAGGCCGTTTTCATAGTAGTCCAGTGTGATGTAATCAGAGTGATTGAGGGAAATGGAAAACAGAGAAAAGAGGTTGAGTAATTCACGGTTATCATATCTGTAGATGTGAAATTTGAGGTGACCACCACCAGCGTTGCCCATGAACCGCTTTGCAGAGGTCTTCGTCATGCTATTCTGGCGAGCATTTCCATTTGCACAGCTCACTCGCTGGAGAGCACTCTTTGCTGTGTTACCATTGCGTAATGGTCGTGTGCTGTGCCACCGTCGGCATCGGTGGTGGCACCTATCTTCACAAGTAGCAAGCAGCAGCTTGTTGTTTTCCTTGTTAAGTTCTATTTTTATATTTTACTTGTCCAATCTTGGTCTATCCCACTGTCTGTCCCAGATTTCTTATTCAGCATTTTCTCCGACATATCAGGGTCTATATGGTCCAGAGGATGCCCCCAGACACCGGATAGAATAAATAACTCAAACAAGAATTGTTAACCTAATACTAATGAAAAAATATGGTGAGGAAGTTAATTTAGGTCGGTAATCTCTAAACAAATCGCATTTGATCCTAAGTGTTCATGTAGCACAGTGAGAAGTCTTTCTGTATGCATTTATCCGAGTCAAATTTGTATGCCTAGTCGCGTAATTGTCAAATAGCACCAATAACAACAGCATTTTGTTGAAGCAGAATACCATCAGCTTCTGCAGTTTGAACATAATGGTATTGAGTTGATCAATGCAGGCACCGCACAACAGAATGAAGATAATCAAATGAGTCTTTCTGGGCTATGATCACTATATGATTTAACACTTCCACACTTCCAAGGTTTTGCAGAAAACTTTGGGCCACTTAGTTGACTTTGGCAATATAGTTCGTCTCTAGCTTCTTTGAACAACCAATGTAACTGATCTAAGGAAAAGCCCAGTATTTTCGATGAAAAACCATTACATTTGACCAATAAAAAATTTCCAAGAGAAAGAACATTAGTATGGTTGTCATTTCCTTAGTAAATACTAGCAGGAAAACTGCAAGTAGACAACTTTCCCACTCACTTTTTTAATATCTCAAACACATAGAAATGATAGGCTGTCTGGCATCCGTCATCTGTATCTGGGTGTAGGAGGGTTTGACCAAGAAGAGACGACTGACATAAAAGATTAAAGATTTGTTAAGGTCAAGAGTCCATGAAGTTCTTATAGTGAGTTCACCAATGACGCAAACAAAATGTGAGTCGCTGTTGAAGGTCCATCCATTGAGTCAGACTCTTTAATTAAGAAATATGCGGAGAGAATCTTATTGCTGATTGGGGGATAATGCCATTTAACAGCTTTCTCCGAAACCTGACTCACTAAATGTACTTTTCTATTATCCATCAAAAGTCTTCATAAAAGAGAGAGGCAGCTGAAATAAATTATTTCTTGAATGTGATATTTTTTATGAAGTAGAAAGGGACATCAGGATATGATCTTATCTTGTGACTTGTCATCACAAGCGCAAACTATAACGACAGGAAGAAACGGTCTTGTTCTCTCTTAGATTTAGTATCCAAAAATGTTTTGATTTTGTTCGCTTTCAAATAGTTTGGTCAAACAAACAATCCTCGCCATTTTATTTTCTCAAGAAATTCATTGTTTTTCTAGGAACCCTTTTTTTTTACTCAAGAATTCGTGGTCAAACAAAGAAGCTTTAATTTTCTTTCTGGATGATTATTCCATGTGCTCGTGAGTACAGCCCTTGAGAGATTCAAAGAGCAAGTTGAATTTTTTTAAAGAGCACTTGTTTCTCCACGAAGAACTGTAGAATGATTCAACTGTTTGATAAAATGCCAACGAGAAACAATTTTCTGTGTTACTTCAAGCTCTTGGTCTTTATACCAATAATTTCACTTCTTATACGTTAGTTATCATCAATTATGAACTAGTCTCATGTGGATCTTAACTTCCAGGGCAAAAGTAGCATCTCATTTTCACTTGAAAGGCTTTACTTTTCAGGTTCTTTGAAGTTTGGTGGCCACGTACATTCTTGCCAGTCTGCATCAGCAGTGACTGTTCTAGCATTTTCCTGAGACTTTCCAGGTTCATTACAATGTTTCTTGGCCAGGTTCATTTGATCTCTAGTCTTTATGCAATACTAATATCTGCGATAATTTTTTTAATCACTTTCCAGAAACTTGTTTGTTCCTTGTGACTCGTTGTTTTATAATGAGTTATATTGGGTGAATCTTAAGATTCGATGTGCCAGATGTAGAAAATGGAGAGAGGTTCACACTTATACTTGCAGTTCTCGTTCATATTACTGTCAATGCTTGGCCTTCACATTAGTGTCGAAGCAGATTATCTTGAATATTCTTGTCAGTCTGAAAATGGAAATTACTTGAGCAATAGCACGTTCGAAAGGAATCTGAAGCTCCTTCTTGATTTACTTTCATACAACACCACAAAAACGGGATTCTACAATACTACTGTTGGCAAAGGCCTTGACCAAATTTATGGACAAGCTCTTTGCCGAGGAGATGCCAGTTCTGCAGCATGTGAGAGTTGTGTCAGCAATGCAAGCCAAGAGATTATGAAGCTGTGCATGGCTGAAGATGCACTAATTTGGTATGAATTATGCCAAGTGCGCTATTCATTCCAAAATTTCTTTTCAAAGATGGTTTATACTGGTAAATACCCAGATTCAGATAATCAGGAGAAACTTGCATCGAACCCAGTCCGTTTCTATACCTACTTGATGTATCTAATGAAGAATTTATCTAATGAGGCTGCGTATGTTAACTCTACTCAAATGTTCGCGACGGGGCAAATAAATTACTCTGTGAGCCATACAATATATGGGCTAGTGCAGTGTACTAGGGATATGTCCGACACGGACTGTAACAGTTGCTTGGACTCTGCCCTGGGGGATCTCAAAGCATGCTGCTCTACAAGGGAAGGTGGAATGGTTGTTAGCAGAACTTGCAATGTGAGATACGAGCTGTACCGCTTTTTCAATGGCTCAACAACTTCTACGTTATCTTACCCAGCCTCCACAGGTAAGAACATGAAATATGTCGGAAATTTAGAAGGAGAAGAAAGCTATAGTTATCACAGCTAGCTGAACTTCTATGCTTATATGTGGTTAGAACAAAATCGAAAGATGTGGATTAAGTTCACAGCATGATCATTGTTCTTTGAATTTGACATAGGATATTTCTACAAGGGTCCAAGATCCAAGAAAATTGTTTAGAACATTATTTCATTATAGTCCCCAACGAAGAGGCCAACTTTTAGCGACTCATTTTCCTGGTCGGGCTCTGTTTTCTCAGAATTTCTGTTAGTAGCCTAGGTTGCTTTCCTTCAGTGAGTGCAGTCTCTAGTGAAACTTATATCATAGAGAATCTGAACAGACTTAGCTCATATAGTCTTCATAAAGGCAATAGCCAAATATGCAGTAAAATTACTGAGGCAATCTACTTGAGCTGAAAATATCTAATTAGCCACTTTATTATTGTGCGATGCACTTCACAATTAGTATAGACATTACATCACTCTCCAGAGTCTATTGATACTCCAGGATGTTAACCATATACTAAGATAATTATTCATCTAATGAGAAAACAGGGGATAAATGGAAGAAAGGGATGATTGGCCTAGTTGTAGGTATCCTGGGACTCCTATTAGCTGTTCTTGCCGGATCTTGTGCCGTCTATTTCAACCGGAAAAAGCAAAACAAGGTATGTATGAGAAAATGGATGTTTAGATTCATATATTAACTAGAGCTAATCCAAACTTGGGTGACTATAGACATGGAAAGAAGCCCGCGTGCTTTGCTCAATGATTTAATGAATCCAGTCGGAGTGGAAATTACCGAAGATGGCAACCTGGTTAGCTCTGAAGAACTTCCTTTCATGGATCTAGCCACACTAAAGGCTGCTACAGATGACTTCTCAAGTTCAAACAAGCTTGGGCAAGGGGGGTTTGGTACTGTCTACAAGGTGATTTATCTGTTGCTCTCAGTTTGCAATTGTTTGCTTTTGAAGTCCAGTATGTGGATGGCTTAACCGAATTAGCGTTCAGGGTTTGCTTTCTGATGGAAAAGAAGTAGCAGTTAAAAGGTTGTCGAGGAAGTCTTGGCAAGGTCTTGAGGAGTTCAAGAATGAAGTCATCTTGATTGCAAAGCTCCAGCACAGAAATCTAGTAAGGCTTCTAGGATGCAGCATAGAGGGAGATGAGAAGCTGCTTGTATACGAATTCATGCCGAACAAAAGCCTGGATATCTGCATCTTCGGTTCATTTTCTCGTGTCCTCTGACTCAGAACTCATTTACTTAGAATTTGCTCATGCTGTAAATTGTCCTCATCATTAATCTTTTATGCATGATGCCCTTATCTTCAGATCTGGACAAACGTACACAGCTTGATTGGTGCACATGCATTTCTATTATTGATGGAATTGCACGAGGACTAGTTTACCTGCACGAGGACTCGAGACTTAGGATTATTCACAGGGATCTGAAGCCTAGCAATGTTCTGCTGGATCATGAAATGGTTGCCAAGATATCAGATTTTGGGATGGCCAGGATATTTTGTGAAAACCAAAGTTCGGCTAATACAAGAAGAGTCGTAGGATCGTAGTAAGTCTGCATCTTCTGATTTTGTTTAGCTGAAAAATCTAGGAGTTTCTTGTTCTTGCCACGGAAAACACTCTATTTGGTTCATCATTTAATAGATGCTAATTAGGAAAGACTAATGTCAACTTTCATACTTGTGACAGTGGTTATATGGCCCCGGAGTATGCAATGGGGGGACTATTCTCTGTAAAATCAGATGTGTTCAGCTTTGGTGTCATTTTGCTTGAGATCGTTAGTGGAAAACGAAATAGCGGATTTTATCTTACAGAACATGCTCAGACACTTCTCGCATATGTATGTTCTAAGTTTTGCAGGAATCAAAATCTTGCCTTTTAATTATGTTTTGAGCTGAAAATACTTGATGTCTGCCAATCATTCATTTTGCACCAAATCAATTTAATCTTGCAGGCATGGAAACTATGGACTGAAGGAAGGAGTTGGAACTCGTGGATCCTTCTCTAGCAGACTCAGGCTCAACAGATGAAATAATCAGGTGCATTCACGTCGGCCTCTTGTGCGTCCAGGAAGATCCTGGAGATAGACCAACAATGTCGGAAGTAGTGACGCTTTTGGGAGGTCAAACAGGAACTCCTCCGGAACCCAAAAAGCCGGCCTTTTCAGTCGGTAGAGTCAATCAAGAACTCGATCAATCATTGGCAAATAATCTTTCTGTCAATCAGATGACTGTTTCTAGTATCTCGCCTAGGTGAACGAGCACATATATCATTTGAGTAAGGTCTCATTTGCCCACAGTTGTAAGATTCTGTGCAAGTTAGAGGAACTTGTCATGTTTTGGAAATACTACTGTGCTCATGAAAATCGCTGTATAAACAACCGAGATTATTGCACATGGAGAACCTCAATTTGGTAAGCGAAAAGAAATTGTAGAAATTGTGGGGAACCATGTAACCATAAGTGGATCAATGCAAATTCTGTAAACCAGAGGCTCTATACATTTTCTTGTACTGAAAGTGTCAGGGCAATTTGGTTTTTCTCGAGCAGAACCCCAGTTGATTCCATGTTTTGGATATTAATAATAGTAAATGGGCCCAACTAATAGTTCTTTATGAGCCAGCCCATTGAAAGCCTAGCCCATTTTCCTCCGTTGGCAAATTTTCCGTTGGAAGCTTAAAGAAAGGAAAGCAGAAGCAGTAAGCGGCGAAGTAAACAAGAAGAAAGAGGAGCTAGCTCGTTGAGAAGAGAGAAAAAGGGGAAAAGAGAGAAGACAATTTTTGGGCATTCACGATCCGGATGTTTTGATAAGCCAAATCAATTACGCATCGCAACGCTTGACGAGTATTCGATCTGATTATTTGTTTAATTGGAATAATGTTTTGATTAAGGGCACGGGTTCGAAGTGATGTTGATTTTGAACTACAGGGTTCGATTGAGGGGTTATTAGACTATCGCTTTTGTGGAAATGATAGTTTGAGACATTGTAAAGCGATGGGATTTGACAAAAATGGATATTGAAGTATGGGTTAGTTGAAATGAAATTCTAAATTTCGCGTGAGAGTCAGGCATATTGGATAATATACATAAGGAAAAGGATTAACGTGTGCTTTAAATAAGGTTACTTGTTAGTGCAAAGAAGTGTTTATAAAACATGGTTTAGATGATTTATTCATTAGAGTTGTGTGTTGATTGATTTTTAATATCATTTTTTGATTATTTGATAGGAATGCGAGTGCGTCAACTCAAGTAATCATAGTAGATTGGTTTTTAGCTTTTCTCAAGTGAGTTATACTATTTCTTCTATTATTTACAAAGTCATGTCTTAAAAATGGTAGAGATTTAATATAATATGAGTTATCAATAAGCATATATCTTACATAAATTGGATTGAACTTTTACTACATCTTTAGTTAGTTGAAAATGCATTTGCAAGCCTCGTTAAATTATTTGTGAAACCTTTTATGAAGAATCACGACAATTTCATGATTTATAAATGTGATTTTGAAATGGGCTTTAATATATATCTCAAATGGTGAAAAGTTATGACTCAGTTGTTAAAAATGAGTTTTGAGATGGTATCTAATTTTGGTTGTGGATTACTAGAGTTTTTCTTTTTTTAGAAAGATTATTGGAGATTAAGGTTGATGGATTATGCTTAGTGTTTTTTGAACCTAACGCAAGGGTTTTGTGAGTATGCTTATATTAGTTTAGGATATTCTTGGAGGTTGATCCACTAGAAAATAATAGGTGGAGACCTAACAAAGGAAGAATCTTGGTCACCTTCTCATAAGCGTTATGTATGATCATAGTTAGATACTTGAACATGAGTTTGGTCAATGGGATTGATCATTGACGTATGTTTTGATGACATTGATCAATAGGCTAGACCATAAGTATTTGCTTTGATATTATCAATTGAAATAAGTATTTTGTTATGAACATATTATGTTAAAGTAATAAATATTGCATTTTGGTTTTGAAGGTTTGTTAAATTCTGAATTTGGTGAAAGTGAGTTATTTTTGTGCTTTAGATATGTATAGTAATTGTTCGATTCGCTTGGAAGAAATGAATTACTTATTGACCCGTTTATAGTAGCTCATTTCATTCTTCTTATCATGTTCTTCAAGCCCCTCAATTAGTGGCCATTAGCATGGGAGTACTATCACGTGAACTTTCGGAAGCTGGATATTTGGATATAATTCTAGACTACGTCCTTTGGAGAAAGGAATGCCATATCACACCTCATACCGGTAGGATTTTGGGGTGCGATAGATATTGGTCACTATAGCAAGAGACTTATGGAGTCTAGTGTAGGATGGAAAAATTTGTTCCTTGCTAATATACCTATCAAAATGGGTGTATAACCCATTTATAACCCATTTAAATAGGTCATAAATGAGTCATAAATGGATCATGCTTTCTTTTAGTATAACACATTTATGACCCATTTAAAGAAAGCCTGACCCATTTATGACTCATTTAGGTCATAAATGTATCAGGCTTTTTTTTAGTATAACACATTTATGACCCATTTAAAGAAAACCTGACCCATTTATGACTCATTTAGGTCATAAATGGATCATGCTTTCTTTTAGTATAACACATTTATGACCCATTTAAAGAAAGCCTGACCCATTTATGACCCATTTGGGTTATACACCCATTTTGACAAATGTATCTATAATGGGTTTAAAAATTAAAAAGACTAAAATACATAAGTTATTAATGAACTTGAATAAGTTTAAAATCTTTAAAAAAGATTATAAAAATAAGTTTTCTGATAAATGTTTTAACAATATGGGTCGGGTCGGGTATGGGTTGAGTATGGGTTGGGTTGGGTTGGATATAGGTCAAAAATTTTATACTATGCTTAAACAAGTCATAAACAAGTTAATATGTCAATTTGGATTAGACCATTTATGACCCGACTCAAACCCGACCCAATCCACCCGTTTAACAGGTCTACTTGCTAATGGTCAATTGGCAATTGAATCCTCTTCTCTTTTTTTCTTTTCGGGCCTTTCTCTTCCTGGTATGATTAATCATAAGACAAAGATAAACGAGCAAGATCACAGGTAGTCATGTCATCGACCGTCCCAACTTGTGAGACTCTCAACTCGGCATCAAGAGGTTATGCCAAACTGGAGTGGGAACCGAGACATCTTGCTTCTCAAATCGCAAGGCCCAGTTTTTTTTTTTTTTTTGGGTCGAAACAAGGCCTGGGTTGCCAAGTGAGAATCACATCACTTTCACCAATTAGCTCAGCTAGTTCCTTGGATAGAGCAACCATTGAAAATTCCCTCAACTAATGCAGTTTTGTCCTCGACAGAACCTTCTATTACTAGACAAAAGAGAAGAAGAAAAGTCTTATATTGACCGGTTGAAAATGAAATTTCCTTGCGGGTGCTACATCCTCATAATTTACGTATGCTTCTTGACTTTGAATTCCTACATCTATTCTTTATTGATACCCCTCTTTCTTGTTTTCTTTTGAGTCTTCCCATGTGGCAAATTTCTAATCCGAATGAATCCCAGACCATGCAAGGAAGGGTCCCACGTGAGAACCAAGTCTAGCATCAATCCTGTGGCTGCTACCTTTTACATATATAGACATGAAACCACGTGATTTAGGAAAGAGAAGGATTTGCTAAGTTTAGTGGGCCCAGTTCATTGGTCAGAGTCAAATTTACTCGACCGATAGGATGCTTCGATGCATTTCCATGCCAATCCCACTCAAGACTAGAATGGAAGTCTTGGTCTTCTATCAGGCTTCACTGTAAAATACTTGCGTTAACCTGTTGTGCAATGGACCGAGTCAATGGCTGCCCTAATTATGAATTTGTTGTACTTTATGAGGAGGTTATCAAATCTGTGCTTGTGCGTCTAATCCCTACACAAGTCTGTTTCTTAATCACTACCTTGTGGGGAGGATTTGTTTCATTTCCTGCAAATGCCAGTCTCAAATACCAAATAAACCATGAAGTATGGAGGATGTGCTTTCTTCCGGAATCCTGCTGATGGCTTGAATCAATGACTCTGTAGAGAGGTGATAACTCAGTAAGTGGAGTACACAAAAAGAAATGATCACCTTGTTTCGTTATCAGGTGGTCTCAAGAACTGTTCTGCTGCTATTTTTTCATTGTCTTCTTCATGGATTTCGCAACCCGGTTCTGGCTGATATCCCCGAAAGGCTCTGCCTCAACAACAGTTCATACGCCACAAACAGTGCATATCAGGACAACCTCAATGAGCTCACTTCTTTGATGAAAAAGAAGGCTTCTTCCTCCAAGTTCTTCCAGACCTCGTCCGGGAACTACACAAATAGAGTTTATGGTCAATACATGTGCCTCAACTATGTCCCCTATTCAACATGCCGAAGTTGCATAGACAAGGGATCTGCAGATATCCTGCAGCTTTGTCCAAACAAGATGGACGCTGTCATTTGGGAGGAATCTTGCCAGTTGCACATATCTGGCCAAGAATTTTTCGGCCATCTGACTGAAGGAAACAACTACAAGCATCAGTTCAATCCGAAAAATATATCCGACCCTGGCAAGTTCGGGTTGGTGGTGAATGATACTTTAAGTTTTCTTGCTCAGAAAGCAATTCTTGAGCCTCCAGGGACTCACTATGCTACTAAGGAAAAGGATTTTGAATTGGGCTGGAACCAGACTTTATATGCTCTTGTTCAGTGCACTGAGGACTTAACAGCAGATGATTGTCACAAGTGCCTCCAAGAAGCAATAAGAGATGTGAGGGGTTGCTGCTATTTTTCGGTTGGAGCAAGAGTTCTAAGTCCGAGTTGCTACTTGCGATATGAGTTATATCACTTCTATGGACCAACCAAGCCGGTGAAGAAATCTGGTAAGGTTATAGGTTATGCCAAAACTTTTGTTACTGTCCTTCTCCTCACTAAGTCTGTAGTTGTTAATATCAGAATTGATTAAATTTGTGAAGAGGCTGCAACTCTTTCTTGTCAAAAGCAGGGAAAAAGTGGTGGATCAAAGTTCTCACAATTTCATCGCTCTGCTTGGCAGCAATAAGTTTGTTCTCCTGGATTTTCTTCATCATCATCAAAAGTAACAATCTTTATCCTCATGGTGATCTTTGTGCTCTCCCTAAATTCCAATATATGTGAGACTCATCATGTTTGATTCCAGGGAAGAAAGACCTTGCAGTTAGACAAGGTCGACCTCTGCTTACTGGTGATTCTGCTCATGGTATCCTTCCATTCCGATACACCCCGGGAAATACTCTGACTGAAATTCAAGATCATCCGCACTTTGATATGAGATGCATACTTGCGGCTACTGACAACTTCTCAGATACACTAAAACTAGGACAAGGTGGATTCGGTCCAGTTTACAAGGTGGAAATAGTTCGATCAAAAGACAATGTCAGCTACCGAATTTTAATTAGATACTCTTGCTTGTCTGATTTTTATTGAGTAGTTTCTCGTTTTTGATTGAAAGGGAATTTTATGGGATGGGAGAGAAGTTGCAGTGAAGAGGCTAGAGAGCTGGTCAGAGAAGGGTTCCGAAGAATTCAGAAACGAAGTCCTACTCATAATGAAACTTCAACATAAGAATCTTGTCAGGCTTCTGGGATTTTGTGCAGAACGAGAGGAGAAGTTGCTTGTCTATGAGTATATGCCAAATAGAAGTCTTGATGTCTTTCTCTTTGGTATATACCAGGCCTGCTGTTTCTCTTGTATAACATGCGAAACATATTTATCCAACATTTGATAACTTCTTTTTTGGTATAGATGCACAGAGAAGGATCGAGCTGAGTTGGAGCAGACGTCTGAACATTATCATTGGCATAGCTCAAGGTCTGCTATATCTTCATGAGGATTCTCATCAAAGAATCATCTACAGAGACCTCAAAGCAAGCAATGTGCTATTGGATTGCAACATGAACCCAAAAATCTCAGACTTTGGACTGGCAAAGATCTTTGAAGGAACAGAAAATGAAGCGATTACTGCCACACTAGTTGGAACCTAGTAAGTAAATTTCGAAGGCATTTGAGTTTCCTTCACAGGACTCAAATGATGTTCGAGAGTTCTTTCAAGTGATATAAATCTTGGCACTATTAGTTCTGATTCTTTGTTGCTTCATTTTGCCACAAGCTGACATTTTATTCTCTACCCAGTGGTTACATGGCGCCAGAGTATGCGATGGAGGGAATATATTCCATAAAATCGGATGTCTATAGCTTTGGAGTTCTCTTGCTTGAGATAATAACAGGGGAGAGAAATGCTGGCTTTTGGCAGTCGGGACGTGCTTCGAGTCTCCTAGCCTATGTAAGTTATAGCTTGTTTACACCTCCAGTTTTCAAGCCATTCACCTAATTAAGACTTATTCGACTCGAAAAGAATCCTAAATGACAAATGTTTTAAGCTCACAATGACAGAAAATCTGGAAGATCAGACAGTAAAGTACAACAGATGCGCTATGGCACTGGACTTGTAAATCTCTAATTTTATCCAACGCTCGTTCTCTCGGAACTCAGTCATGGCATCAGTGGCTCTTTTTGTGCATATTGATGAATATTACTAGTTGCAAGGTGCAACATGTTGGTTCGTTACATCTTATTTCTTTGTAATACCCCGTTGGCGTTTAGCATTTAGAAATGTTGGAATGACATAACTTTATTGCAGGCATGGCAACTATGGACTGAAGGAAGAGCAATGGAGTTGATGGATCCATTGCTGTGCAACGAGTGTTGTCCTGAAGAATTCGTGAAATGTGTCCATGTTGGACTTTTGTGCGTTCAAGAAGACGCGCTCGACAGGCCGATCATGTCTGCTGTCAATGTGATGCTCAAAAGGGATGCTGTAATTCTCCATCAACCTTTCAAACCCGCCTTCACGGTCGGCAGATTCACTCATCAGTCCAATAGAGGTTTTGAGGACAATGATTGTTCTGTTAATGGATTGACGGTTTCTGCTGTGTCGCCTCGATGAGAAAAGTCTACCTAGGAGATATACACAGTCCTTTGCACAAGTATGCTGCTTGGACATGGTAACATGTGTACTAGTTATTCACTAAAGAACCGATTCTCAACCACAAGCTGTTTAATTATGTGTGACGTCCATCTCGGCTCGGGAGACATCCACAATTCGAGGAACTTGTCATTCTCTAACCTTCCTAGTTGATTTTCATGGCTCTCGAGCTGGAATTTAAAGCTCTTAATGTAAATCCATGTTCTCCTAGCATAAGGGGAAAACGAAATCGAAAAAAACAGAAAGAAAGTGTTACAGTCTATGTCCTATAGAAGATTATCTCATTGCACTCTGAGTTCTCACTGAACTATGTCCAATCTTTGTACAGCCTACCTATTCTCTCTGTTTCTAGAGTCAATATCATCATTAGGATATTTAGTCATTCTATCTTTCGTTATATATGCAATCAACGATATTATGGCATCACTTCTCACTCTTCTTGAATTTCAAAGGATAACTTGCTCTCATTCTCAACAAAAGATAATAGAAAGAAAAAAAAGATGTCAGTAGAGATAGCATTCTCTTGACAACTTAAACCATAAGAAATTGGTTATAAATGAATCAATTTGGGGTTTTTCGTGATATTGACCTTTTTTATATATATAACCCAACTTCATAGAAGACATCACACGAAACAACCATAGATCATATGAGTTCCAAGTAATCAAACCAAAGTCGACAAAAGAGTCGCGCACAATGCTCACTTTGCTGTGTTTCACCACCCAACGCTTTTTCACTGTTAGTGCAAACAGCAACTTCCGTCGAAGTTCGTGGGGCTAGAGTCCCCTGTAGCCTGTCACAGCGCATGTCGTTTCCCCTGGTTGACACACATTTCCGAGTTCAGCATCGAAGCAGTTCTGCCTATGGACTCGACCCGTCATGCCTGAATTAAAAATGTCATTCGTGCGTAGGTTATGACTCGTGCCGAAGAGGCAAATGTTGTATCAATTAGCTAATCAGACAGAAGAAAAGAACACGGCCAAAAACAGGGGTCGAAGGCGCACGAAGTATGGGAACATTGTCGTACGACTCTCCTCCAAGCAGGAACGAAGTCAAGCCAGTTAAATACTCTGAAGTCCAGCCGCCACCTTTGGAAAAGTATCTCCACTAAATACCATATTAATAAACTATCGACTTTTTCAATGACTACGCATGTCTCCACTAAAACCAGACGTGGGGCTCACATAAAGCCAAGAACCAATGATGGGTCTTTAAATAATCCTAAGTTTCTTTTTGATTAATTTGACTTTGACTTGTATGAAGATGAACTTGGATAATGCTCTTTCACGTCGGAAGGAATGCTAAAATCCTGTTGGTCTGATTCCATTTCAAGAATATGAAATATGAAGCATTCTTGGTCTCCCAAGTCTATCATCTTATGTCAACTTTAAGAAGCAACAGTGAAGTTTCTCTTTGCTTTTTTGCCAGGAAATATAAAAAAAAAAAAAAAAAAATTTCTCTTGCGCTGCCATTCCATAATAATTCCACTCTTGACCAGCTTGAAGATTCTCTGCCCACTTTCACTATGTTGAACCGTCTCCAAGGTGGACCTTTCAACTCTAAGAAAATTTCTTCCTTCCCTGTTTATGGAAATCTCTCCCCGTTAGTGCCTTTTCATGGGTCTAGAATTGCCGTTTCGACTGGAGAAGATGGCAAGAGATTCGAATCTTGCCTACTTTTTACTGTTCGTAGCATCGATCTTGCTTTTTGTCACACCCATTAATGGAAACAATCCTCTGGATGTGTTTTGCCCATCCGACAAAGACAATTATACTCTTGGCAGTCCATTCACGAATAACCTCGAACAGCTTCTGGGCAATTTGGCTTCTAGAACTGCGAAGAAAGGCTTTTACAGCAGTTCTGCTGGGGATGGCACTGACCAAGTATTTGGTCAAGCACTTTGCAGGCATGATGTGAATAGGAGTGCTTGCGGGGATTGCGTCAGGAATGCAAGCCAAGAGATCATGAACAAGTGCAATAGGAAAGATGCTGATATTTGGTATGAATATTGCCAAATATCTTATTCATATAGTGATTTTTTTTCTGCGAGCAATTACCTTGGACAGTACCCAGATAGTAATAATCAGACGCAGGACGTATCGAATCTGAATGAGCCGAGCGGTGCCCTGAAAGAGTTGATGGATGGTCTTATAAGCGAGGCCACATCAGCTTCGTCCCTGTTTGCGGTGGGCAGTTTGAATTTCTCAAGTCAAGAACGTGTTTACGGCCTCGTGCAGTGTACAAGAAGAATCTCTGAGAGTGATTGTGGTAACTGTTTGGTGCAAGCTTTGGGGGATCTGAGAACATGTTGCTCTCTTCATCAAGGAGGAACCGTTGTCAGCAGATA
Organism: Corymbia maculata; assembly: GCA_014182735.1. Classification (NCBI taxonomy): domain Eukaryota; kingdom Viridiplantae; phylum Streptophyta; class Magnoliopsida; order Myrtales; family Myrtaceae; genus Corymbia; species Corymbia maculata. The sequence goes on along the minus strand of CM024686.1, from coordinate 38,101,914 downwards.
TTGCAATGTGAGGTTCGAGCTTTACCGCTTTTACTATCTGCATCCTAAAGGTAATTAATTCGGATTCTTTTCTTAGACTTTGTCGTTGGTCGTTGAGTATCGATGCCTGTCGAAATTATAGTTTAGACCTGGGAAGCTGCCTGTGAAAGTATCTTGTGTATATTTCCTGGTTTGAGAGTTTTATGGAAACAGCCAAGAGGAAGAATTGCACAAATCATAGCACAAAGTCTAGTTAAAAGTCTTCGACTAGCCATGATGAGTATGAAGAACTGTTCGCAAGGACTGAGTAGTACTGATGCTCGGTCACCTAAGTGAAGATAGTAAAATCAGCTCTGCATGAGGAAATCCTTTGTTTCTATGTAATTCATTTTAAGTGATAGCTTTTAGATGAAAATTCTCGTATTGAGTTTTATAGATATAAAGGATGTATCAGAATTCATCTACTTAAAGTAGATTAAGTACAAAATATGCAAGATATATATTTTTCTGCGCAGAAAATTTTACCCCAGAATTTCTTATGACAATAGAGGGATTTAATCGACCTGATGATCAACCAGCTGTTGTAAAGCATTTTATTGACCCGATTGGATTCCAAAACATTTGGTAATTCTTTATTAATTGGCTTGATGAGCAGTCTTTTTGGACATGTTGATTCTTGAGCTGATCCTAACTGTTTTTATTATTTTTGTAGTCAGTAAAATTGCCTTGCTGACTACTTGAGTTCTCTCTGTGGGAGCTGGAAATTGGATTCTGTAACATCTCTTAAGTATTTGATGGTGACATTGTAGGCTTCGGGAAGGCAAGGATAATTTTGTTGGTAATAGGTATTCTGGCTGGGTCATTGCTACTTTCCCTTGGGGTTTATGTTGCCCGTCAAAGATGGAAAAGGATAATTACCGGAGGTATGTCAAACAAATTAGTTTCAGTCGCCAACTGATATCTTGGACAGTGTTAATCACTAGAATTCAGATCTTCTTTTTCTTTTCTGGTTTCCCAGATGAAGAGAGAGACGAAAGTGTGTTGCTCCAGGAATTGCCGAAGCCCATTGAACTGTCGATTTCGAAAGGGGATCTAAAATGTTCAGATGATATGCTTGTCATGGATTTGGCAACTCTGAGGGCTGCCACAGCTAACTTTTGCCTTACAAACAAGCTCGGACAAGGCGGGTTCGGCATCGTTTACAAGGTTAAACATTCGATGGGATCATATTCAATTTGGTCGGAAGAGTTCCCCAGATAAACATGAACTGATGACTATTCTTTAAGTTGTTCCAGGGAATTCTACCAGATGGAAACGAAATAGCAGTTAAGAGGCTGTCGAGGAAGTCGTGGCAGGGCATGGAAGAGTTTAAAAACGAAATCACGCTGATTGCAAAACTCAAACACAAAAATCTCGTCCGGCTTTTGGGGTGGGGCATGGACGGACATGAGAAGCTCCTCGTATACGAATACATGGCCAACAAAAGCCTCGACGTCTTCCTCTCTGGTTAGTCCCCGTATGGTCTGTTTTCCCTCGCAACTGGACCACACTCCTATTATCTCTACACATTCAATGAATATTGCGTCAGCTACTGCTTTTCAGACCCAGTGAAGAGGTCACAGCTCGATTGGAGCGCACGCTACAACATAATTGATGGGATTGCCAGAGGACTGCTTTATCTTCACGAGTATTCCGTGCCGAAGATCATCCATAGAGATCTAAAGCTGAGCAACGTGTTGCTGGACATCGACATGGTTGCCAAGATATCGGATTTCGGAATGGCGAGGATTTTCTCGGAGAAGCAGAACGTAGCAAACACCAGAAGAGTTGTTGGGACTTTGTAAGTTATGCCTCCCCTGCCTTGTACAATTTCTAATCTTTGTCCATTCAGTTATTGTCGTCTGCATTACTGTCAGAGGCTTCTTTTTCCTTTTGAGTTTTTATCACCAAAAATATTTGCAGAATAATTTTCTGAATTCAAGTTTCAAAACAACGTATGTGAGATCTTCAGTCTACCTAACCGTGGTCTATACGGAAATCAGTACAGAATCAAAAGAACTCTGTAAAGTATCACTTGTCTTCTGATTTCGATTAAAAAGACAATAGAAAAACGCTTCTTGGTAATTGTTATTAATCCGTAGTGTGGTTTGTATTCTAAAAAAATGTAGAAAAATCAAATTGGAAAGTGAAACTCATTTTGCCATGATCTCTATGAATGCATAGAAGAAAACCACTTATCTAAAATTCCATTTAACTTGTTTTTGCCTGTGCACAAAACAGTGGTTACATGGCCCCGGAATATGCAATGGAGGGACAATTTTCTGCAAAATCTGATGTGTTCAGCTTCGGTGTCATCCTGCTTGAGATCATCAGTGGGAAGAAAAATAGTGGTTTCTACCTCACCAAGCGTGCATCATCGCTGCTGAAATATGTAGAGTTCTTTCTCCTAGCATGCTTGCATCACAATTTTAACAGAAATCGAGCAAGAGCTTTGAAATCACCTAGATGGCATATCATGGTGACAAACATAAACTTTGTGCAGGCATGGATTTTGTGGAACGAAGGGAAAGAGCTTGAATTCGTAGACCCTTTCCTGCTGAAATCGTTCGCACCGGTCGATGTGTGTAGAACCATTCAAATAGGGCTTTTATGTGTGCAAGAAGATCCAGCAGACCGACCTCTAATGACGGATGTGGTGATTCTTCTTGAAAGCGGACCTGCCGTGCTCTCACAGCCGAAACAACCTGCCTTTTCAGTTGGGCGAGACATCCCCCTGGATACGCTTTTGATGCCGGAAAGTTCTTGTACCAATGATATTACTGCTTCTACAATGTCGCCACGGTGAGCTGTGGCTATCAAGATCCAAACATTTGACATCGACACAACTCTTAGTACAAGGATGAACTAGGTATAACAAGTACTGCTAATTCAGGCAAAAATTGGAATTCATGATATGTCTTAGTTGTCTGATAATAGGTAAATACTAAATAGAGCATGCGTAGGTTTTTACAGCAACCACGTAATTGACAAACCAGTCTTTGTGAAATTTTTTGTACATGTACATTGGGTCTCGGAAAGAATGAGGATGGTCATAACTAGATGAACAGCTAGCTTCATGTGTATAAGCTTGGTCGTAAGATGTCACCATACAACAAGATGGCATATGCATAATATTTCAAATTCTTATAAGAAAGTTCTTTTTTTCTTTTTTGGTCAACTTTTGAGAAGTTGAGACGAATGGACTCTTAACACTTCAGAATGGTCAAACAAGTCACGAGCAACCTAAATGGCTTGTATAATCAAAGTCTTGTGAAGTCTCACCATTCTTGATATACCATTGATTTAATCCAGCTAGTTAATTTTCCCCGTTCCCCCAATGATAACTGCATCATGGACATCTAGTTGATTTGCGTGTAGACTTGTGGTCCATACAAAGCCAAACTTCCAATCTGATACTACCCTATATAAACATCTTCTGAATGTGTTTTCTTAGCCATCCAATCATCAAAACATGAATTCTTGCTTCACTATTTGCCTCTCTCTCATCATCTTCTATTTCTTACAAATTTCTCAGCTTTTATACTCACACTACTGAAGATGCACCAACTTATTTACGGCATTAGTGCACAAACACCAGCCTCTTCGCTTCCAACTCCACCTACGAAACAATTTTAACACCCTCCTCTCTTCCCTCTCCTCCACTGCAGCCATCGATGCCCACGGCTTCACCAATGCCACTGCCAGCAAAAACACACTTGACCTCACCTACGGGCTATTCCTCTGCTGTGGGGACTTCAATGCCGCCACTTGCGATGATTGCATGGCAAACGTGAGCAAGGAAATACTCGCACATGCCCTAATGAGAAAGGCTCGATCACTTGGGACGACGAGTGCATGTTGCGTTAGTTGAACCAATCAATTTTCCGCGTCAAGCTAGAAAAATCCCGCCTTCATATTCATGAACACGGTCGACATCCCAAAATTGCGTAGCTTCACCCAGTTGCTGTAATATTCAGCTCTTTAGGAAGTAGTGGGACCCACTTGGGTTTAAAAAAAAAAAAAAGAGAGTTGAAAAGTCAAAATGAGAGGAGAGAGAGTAAGTGGGGTTTTCTTTCCCACTTTCGAAACCAAAAGCAGTCGGGAAAGAGAAAGAAAAGAAAGAGAGAAAAGGGAAGAGAGGGAGAGAAGATGAAAGGGAAAGAATGAGAGGGTTTTGCACGTGCGTGCCGTGGGAGTTTGCAAAGCCAACTCGACTATTTTATGCAACATCCGGTGAGTACACATGCCTCTTGTTCCTCCAATCAAAGCATTTTTTCGATTTAGAGCTCAAATTCAGAATATTAGGAATATTGAGCGGTGAAGTCCGATTTTTGAGTTATTGAGCCGTGAAAATTTATAAGAATGGTATTTTAGGACGTCATGGACCCATAGGATTTTACGGAATTGAATTTGAGTTTATGGTTTGTCTGAAACGGAATTTTGAACATTCCCACGCATGGTGAACAGTACACGTGCGGTCACCTTGAGGTCTGATTTTGTCAGTTTCGGCTCAAAATTGGGTTGTCCAACTAATGGGTCTCCTAGTGCTTGGAATTATCTTCATTTTGACTACAAGATTGCTTGGATTGGAGTTCGAATGAGAAAGTTTTGGCATAATCAAGTTTTGCACCCTAGTCTTGCTTCATGAACGGCTTTAAATAAATTGCTTTTGATAGGCATTTTGTTAGCTCATAGGGGTCATTTTATTAGTATCAAGGCGTAGTTAGTTTTCTAATAGTTGAGGTAGAGTGTTATCGGGTTTTAACTTATTCTCAATTATTTGTTAGGACCGTGAGTTTGACGATTCAAATACCGTTTTATTGGGTCGTAGGCAACAAGGTGAGTGATACTATATCTTCTTTGAATTTGTAAAATTCATGTGAGAAAATTATATGGATTATATATGGTATGAGATTATAAAATGACATTATTATTGCATAAAAATCGGATCGGGCATGAACTACCTTTTAATTGTTTATAAACATTTGGAAATCATATTATGCAAAGTATTGGAAGGCTTATGGAAAAATATGTAGATGATTTGAGAAATGGATGAGAAATTGTGAATGACAATGTTGCAAAAATGTATTTGTTTGGTTTATTATATTGATTCATGGATTGACTTTCTAGTATTGGTAGATGATTATTTTGCTCATTATTACTGTGAGCCCATTGAGGGGCATGTTGGTATGCATACCGGGTTTAGGATATCCTTTTGGGCCGAGCCACTGGCATTGGAGGTGAAGACCTTACCAAGGAGGGAATCTTGGTCGCCTTGTCTTAAGGCGTTGTGTCATGACCATGGTAAGAGATTGAGCAATAGATTAATTAATGGATAGACCATTGACGTGTGATTTTTGAATGGAAGATTATTCGATGGACTTGACCATTGATATGAGTGGTTTAAATGAATTTTTCACATGAGTATAAAGCTTCGATAATAAGAAGCAAGTTCTATATGATTCATTATGTATTTTATATATGGGATTGAGTTATAAAGTTATGGTATTGCTTTGAATTCATGCATAGTGCTTGCTCGATCTGCTTAGAAGATATGTACTACTCACTGAGCTTGTGGTTGCTCATCCCTCTTTTCCAATCTTTCCAAGTTCTTGGTTAGTAGTTAGTAGAGCGAGAGCGCTTTTGTAGGGACTTTTGGAAACTGGACCTTTTGTGGTTAGAGGTTGCATCCTTTGGGTGAAAAGGGTAGCCATGTCACCTCTATTCCTACGAGATTCGAGGTGTGACAGTTGCTGAAGGATTCGATCGATGAATTGGTGAGATAGTGGCAAGGATGGCTTTGGCAAGAGGAGATCACGATAAGGCAAGAGATAGAGTCTTGACCCGAGCTGCAATGAGTTGCAATTTCAGGTTGGTGTTTTACTAGTTCTATAATGGATTGTCTTCTACAAAGCACCGGCACCAGCGCCAACACTGACGCTGGAACTTGGCAGGTACTAAAATCTTCCATACATCAAATCAAATACTAAGTGGGTTACACTAGGATATGTATGTTCTAGCATGCACTCTAGTAATAATCCTGTCATCAACTTTGAAGTGAAATCTAATTGCACGCACCTGTTTGAAGTTGGCTTTGTCAGAAAAGGTGGGACTCCATCAAAATTTGAAATTCTCTCTAATGAAATGCTAGAAAACAAAACACACCAAATTCCTCATGAAATCTTTACGGTATCAAAGGCCAACAATAGAGCAATCATTTTCTACACAATCGTTGCAAGAGAATGGACCAAACCATGCGCTTTAGTTAATAACATTAATTTGGACTCCCCAACCTCTTGGATCAAAGTTCTCTTCCACAACTCTTTGACATTCTCAACATCGTTCTCCAATGCTTGTTTTTCTCTTGTTGAACTAATGAGTCCCAAAGCCATACATAACCTAGCTATATTAGAGCCGGTGATCACATATCCTTTTGCGAAAAAGTAAATGTCCTTGTCATGAGTTGATAGATTATTGGCTGTGGAATAGCCCATGCAGCACTTGGTGAGCTCTCTTAGCCCCAACGAATGCTCTCCGTCCTCATAGAGACCGGGTAGACCACAAGCTTTCCTTGAATCATCTCTATCAAAGAGATCAACTTTAATACTTTTTGTTTGGAGTGCGCAGCAAAAGTCCAATGCCTTCATATAAGGAGATCACCAAAAGAAAACCCAAGTCCAAGCTTGGTAACATATTCAGTGATAGCCAGACCCTGGAGTGCCAAAACTTGGTACGAAGATAATACTTAAGTGCCAAAAGTTACAAAATGTATAATTAAGTGTTAAGATCAAAGCAAAAAAATCAGTTAAGTACCAACGGTGAGAAAATCCGGCCAAAATGTTGACATGATACTTTTTCGGCAAGTTGGGGATCAAAATGATGTCGTTTTGGATGCTGACATCGCCTAATATATCCAAAACGATGTTGTTTTGAGTGCTGATGTGGTTAGATTAGTCCAAAATGAAGCCGTTTTAGCCAAAGTTTAATTTTTAATATAAATATTAATTAAATAATATTAAAAGAGAAATTTAAAAAATAAAAAAGAAAAAGAAAAAGGAGGTAGCAACCACGCCTATGGTTATTGCCTCATCGCCAGTGGGGCGGTGGCGACGGACGACAAGGGTTGCTAATGCTTGGGTGCGGGTCAATGACCCTCACCAATCAGAGGCAAGGGCCGGATGGCCCTCGCCAAATGCTATGAGAGGGCAGTGACCGTCTCTCAAATCTAGGCGAGGGTCGGCCACCCTGACCCCGGCCTAGGCGAGGGTCGCCGACCCTCGCGCAGGTGTCGGCGGCCCTTACCCAATGTCGTTGAGTTTGTAGGGTTATTGGGTGAGGGCCGTCGGCGCGAGGGAGAGGGCTGGTGACCAGGCGGTTAACCCTCACCTAGATTTGGGAGAGGGTTGCCAACCTATGCCCGCCGCCGCCCCCCCGGCGATAGAAGTTGGTTTTTAGTGACCCTCGAATCGTTTTTCGGAAATGATTTGAGATTCGTAAGTAACTTAGTGCCCGATGAACTATTATTTGTTATAATAATAATAGTTACCCGAGCGATAGGGCTAAGGCTAGAGTGCCTCAAATGGGGGATGATGTTGCCTCCTTTTTTTTAAAAAATTTTCGCTTTTAATATTATTTAATTAACATTTATATTAAAAAATGAACTTTGGCCAAACTTAAAACGATGCCGTTTTGGGCTTATTTAGCCATGTTAGCACCCAAAACGACACCGTTTAGATCCCAACTCGTCGTAAAAGTTCCATGTCAGCATTTTGGCTAAATTTTCTCACTGTTGGCACTTAACTGATCATTTTTGCTCTGATCATGGTACTTAAGTATACATTTCATAACTTTTGGCACTTAAATGTCCTCTCGTGTCAAGTTTTGGCACTTGGGCTTTACTTTTGCCTATATTCAATTGGATCTATCTTAATTTAATAGCTTAAGTTAATGAATTATGGGTCGGTTATAATATATTAACTGCTTCACATTATACTAATTTTCTTCATCCTAATAGTCCTTACATGAGGAGAGGAACATCTTGATATTTTTTTGACAATGTCATCTCCAATCTCTAGGAGATCAGGAGGTCGTTGCTTGTCCTTTTTGTCGAGTGCCCAGTTTTTAAACAAGGGTCTAAAATCTTGATGGAAAGGGCTTTATAGATCATGGGCGAAATGAAAACTCATTATAAAAGTGGCTTCTAAACTGCGCCTAAATTTGGAACTAACTCATAAGAGGTGCATTTTAATAGAACAATCCGGTTTAGTGTCGGGAAGCCAATGTTAAACGTGTCTAGTTGAGAAACCTATAAAGGTGGGTAGCTTCCTAGAGACAAGAGTTGTGGAACTGGTATATGATGGATTTAAAGTGATAAATACGTCGAGCGAATTAGGTTGAGGTGTCACCATGACGACCTAGAAAAAAAAATCAATTTCATTTTCTTTCCCAAATTAAAAAGAGTAGCTTGAGCGAAATGTTTCGAAGGAGGCTGAGTTGCATCAAACCGTATGAATCAAATTTATCTATCAGAGTACTCTATTGCCGTAATGGAAAATTCAAAACTATAGGCGTCACCAAAATCACTTTCATCCCCCTTTCCTCTCTCCCTCTCTGCCTCTCTCTTGGAAAATTCAAAACTATAAGCGTCACCAAAATCACTTTCATCCCCCTCTCCTCTCTCTCTCTTTTTCTCTCTCTACAACGACATCACTGGCACACACTTGACTTTTCTTGTTCCAACCGCCGCATGGAAACCAAAGAAGAATGCCACTCACGTCCACCCCTGAATATTGATGGCCTAACTAACCCCAACACCTATCGCTTAAATATTTTGGAATGGACTTTAATGTTTTTGACTTTGGGGATGATCTCAGACCGGTTTGTCTTGACTCGTAATATTATGTTCTGATCTTCCCCTATAACCAAATGATTTAAACTATCAAATTTCATATGTTTTCTAATTTTTAAATATGTCAAATTTCAAGTTTTAAATGCTCATGTTAGAGGCCTTATTTGGTTCAGCTTTGAGGAAATATCTTTGGGTAAATGCAGATGCATTTGGGCTAAAGGGATTTTTCAAAATGCAAATATTATTTGATAAATTATATTTTGAAAACACATTGGGAAGCAACTTTGACCCAAATGTCACTTAGTAAAAACTATACTTTATAAAAAATTCAACTATTTGCCTAAGGAATTCAACTGCTGCCATCAGCCCACATGTAGGTAAGGCCTCTGTCGACAAGTTAGGGTTTTCAATGACATTTCTACAATTATGAAATTGAGTGAGGGCAAAGTTGAAAGGGAAAAAAAGTCTATTTGCATTCCGAGAATGCTACCTTCAAAGTACTTCTTGGACATGCCTTCTTTAGAGGCATTTAGAAATGCAATTACATTTCCTCAAAGTTGAGAAAAAGATAAATCAAATGCCATTTGCATTTGTCGAAAGATATTTAGAGTCCCAAAACCCAATTGGATGCCTTCCTTTTTGGTTTTTCTCACCCTTTGAAGAACTTATTTCCGCTTTCAACAAAATTGGGCACTAAAACTTGATATTTTTCCTATTGGCCACCTTGTTTAGAAAGAGAAGGCAAAACTTAGTTGGGCCGTATGCCACCGCATTATCCAAGGGGTTGCAAGAGGGCTGCTCTACCTCCACCATGATTCTTGTCACAAGGTCATACATCGAGATTTGAAAGTGAGCAATATTCTCTTGGATGAAAAGATGAATCCCAAGATTTTGATTTTGGGTTGGCGCAGATGTTTGAAGGCAATCAAATTTTGGTAAATACTCACAAAGTTGTGGGGACATTGTAAGCTTCCTATCATCACTCTTAGGAGTACTTACTCATGAGGCAATATATCACCTTGAAAGAAGATTAACAGTATAATGTGCTCACCTTTCCCTTCATACATGTTCTTCCTATTGCTTTACTATTACCGAGAAAACTTTTCCATATTATTGACACCTAAATTTCGCCATTTTACTTAAGACTTAATAGCATTAAAAGTTAGGGATTATTTTTAAAAATAAAAATTCGAATTAAAAAAAAACACATAGTGGGTCCGGGCCAGGGCTGGGCCTGCCTGGCCCCTTTCTTTTCTTCTTTCCCTTCCGTACGGGCTTGGCCCATTTTTTTTTCTTTTTCCTTTCTCGGCCCAGCCTGCCCCTTCTTCCTTCTTCTCCCTCACGCAGAACGGTCTTCTGCGGGGGAAGAAGAAAAAGCGAAGTACAGTTGCAGGAAGATCGGGAGGAAGCAGCTTCGGCGCGATCCGTGGGTCGGGGGGGCCAGGCCAGTCAACAGGCTGGCAAGGCAGAAGTCAGGCACGCCTGCCGGGGGCAATAAAAAGGATCGGAGAGCAGAAACAAAACAGGGAAAAAGCGGACAGAAAAATCGGTGAGAGAAAATCCGAGAGAGAGACCGAGAGAGAGTGAAGGGATTCGAGGGCCGACTGAGAAAGAGAAACCGGAGAGGAAACGAGTGAAAAGGCTTCAAGAGAGAGAGCTTTGAGCGGGTGTGAGAGTAGAAACAGGAAGGGGACGAAAAAAATCCAAGAGAATTCGAGCGTGAGAGAGAGGAGAAATAGAGAGAAAAAGGGAGCTCGAGAGTGTGCTGGGTCGTCGCCGGAGGTCCATCCATCTGCCCCCGTCGCCGCAGCCCTTTCTCAAACCAGGTAAGCCTTCCCGCCGAGAATGGTCGCTCTTTCTTGCAAGGCGTCGGGCCGGGGCTCGTGGTCGACCAGTTCGCGCGAGCCTCGGCCCCAACGGCATCCGCTGATGTTGCTTCACGTTCTGGAATGTTTGGTTAGGAGTCTAGGCCCGTGTTTAAGTTCCTAGCGGATCCAATAGCTCCTCTTTGGTCGATGCACTTTACATGTTCGACAAAATGCCTCAGAGAAATTCGAAAAGTCAGTCCGTGTTTTAGCTTAGAATCGATCCGTGCTTGCATCCGTAGATGCTTAATCATGTCTTTTTTTGCGTGGTCACTGTGTTTTTGGGTGGTCTTTGCGAAATAATAGTGCGTCGTCAGGAAAGCGAGCGTTTTCTTTGTTCCGATGAATGGATTAACGGTCGTCGGAAAAGGTGGCCGGCGGCGGTCGCTGCCGGTCGAGCGGCATGACCAACGGGCAATAGTGGTCCAAGCACCGGTGAACTTTCGCCGGAGATGGCGTTTGTTGGCGTTGGTTCGGTGGAGGAAATAGTCGGACAGAAGAAGCTGCATGAAGACGTCGGGCGTGCATGAAGAAACTGAAAAGCAAACCAAGAGGAAAAAGTAAGATTATGAGGAAAATGAGGAAAAGAGAAAGAACAAAAAGAACAAAAAAAAAAAAAAAGCAGAAGGAATAGAAGGAAGGAGGTGGGCTTCGGTGAAGAGGAAGGTGCAAGTATATTCGGAGAAGAAGAAGATCGAAGGGAATAAAAAAAAAAAAAAAAAAAAAAAAGACAAAATGGGAGGAGTGAAGTAGCAGGGGCTTAATTGGCTTAGTTAGTTTTGGGCTAGTCATGGATTTAAATGGACCGTGGTTAGTCTGTTTGGGCTAGATGGTGCGCTGGTGCAATTTGGGCCGGGGCTGAACGGGCTAGAATCAAAGTGGGTCGAGAGTAGTTTCTTTCTTTTAAAAAAAAAAATGTGTGGGCCTTTTTGTTTTTTTCGAGTGGGCTTTGAGGTCGGCCCACTTTTAATCGACCAGGACCAATAGGGTCCGGGTCGGTTTAGTGGGGCCGGGTCTTTTGACCCGGTCCGAATTATTTTTCATATATAAAAAATCATAAATAAAAAATACAGAAAATCATAAAAATATTTAAAAATAATTAAAAAATCATTAAAAATTTGAAATTTCAGAAAATTCATGGAAAATTAAGAAACTTGAAAATTTATAAAAATTTTGGAAAATATTTTTTAAAAAAATCGAAAATATTAAAATATTAGAAATTCTAAAAAAATTTAAATTCCAAAAATTCCAATTTCCTTTTTTTTTTTTTATTAAAAAATAGAGTTCCCTAAAAGGCTTTAAAATAGTCCTTGGACAATCCTCTCTTAAAAGGTGTGGGACAATTATCGATCTAAAATTGTGCTTAAAATTGAACAATCCTTACGGTTTCACTTTAAGGTTTTAATTATCTTCGAATACAATTGTCTTTAATTGCACACTTATGATGCAATGATCGTGGTTCCTCCTTAGTCTAATCAAGATTGTCATTTATTAATGTTAGGTGCTTATTTTATCTTGAAATTTATTTAATGTTTCTTTTAGTTGTTGATTGTTATTTTGATGGTTGCGCATTCGCATGATCACATCACATGTTTGTGGATAATTCAAAAATCAATCCAAACTGCCTAACAAAAGTCTTTGTGAAATAAACGAGATTAGGTACCAAAAGAGTATTGATTGATTAATTAGTGCAATCAAGTCCCCGATTCTATATTATCTGGTTGCGTAGAAAGTGAGGCACACTCCTATGTCTCGCTTGATTTTTAGCCAACCCCAATAGGCTAATGGCGACTCCTTATTAAAAGATTTTTATGAACACCCAATGTCACGTGAAGTACGAGCTTAAGAGAGCTTATGTCTAATGAGGGTCCTAGACCCACCCTTTAGACAATACCTTTAAACCTATTTATATTTCTTTTGGAATCGAGACAGAAAAAATAGGTCGCGACACATGTACATCAAATGCTTCCAATATGTTAGTTTGCTCCAAGATAATTATGGACTAGTGCTGCAATGCAAATGCTAAAACATATGAGAAATACAGTACTCGTCGAGTTGGAAGTTTATCATCCTCCAATTTTCTCACCTCTTATGTGATCGCCCTTTAGTCTATGATTTTTTGTTTGAGCTGTACTTCGGGAATCCTCCACTTATATTATTTTTTCTACAGCGGCTATATGTCTCCCGAGTATGCCATGGGTGGGACATTTTCTGAGAAATCTAATGTTTGTAACTTTGGAATACTGCTATTGGAAATTTAATGGCAAGAAGAACACAAGTTTAGATTACCCGGGAAGCATCTAAATCTCCTCGCTTATGTAAGTGCGAGATCTAACTTTGAACTATCTACCTCCATTTTAGTTTCCAACCATGGGTAGTCCTTGAAACACTCTTAACAATCGACCAATTGTTACAGGCTTGGCACTCGTGGTGTGGAGGCAGAGGATTGGAACTGATGGATGCAACCATTGCTGATGCATTTTCTACGTCAGAAGTAATGAGATGCATTCAGTTAGGGCTTCTCTGTGTGCAGGACCTCGCCACAGATAGACCATACATGTCGGCCGTGGTTCTAATGCTGAATGGGGAGTCCGATCTTTCACAGCCGAAGAAACCGGCATGTACATTTCAAAGGTTGCAGGCTCACGAAGTCCAATCACAAGAAGGAAGCATCCGGTCCATGAATACTATCACCACTACTACGGTTGTAGGAAGATAAAATTCTCAAATGCATTTTCACCATCAATTCATCTTTCCATGGGTTCATTGTTCACCAAATCAAACTGCTTGAATATGCATTATTTTGTTGCACTTCTATGTGGATTTATGATGTAAACATAGAGATTGTGAGGGAATCCGTTTTATGTGGTAGGATAGTTTTATGTGGGCAAGGTCGCACAAAAGTCCAGATCATCTATATGCATGGGGATTTCTACCCCTTCTACGTATAAAAGTGTTATCCCTCTCAACATTTCCATTTGCATTTATTGCAGATATCATATAAAAATCAGTTTATTGGTACATCCATTGCATAGTTTTTTGTATACTGCTCTTATTTTAATGCCAAAAGTTTTCGCCAGCTGACTTAAGTATCAACTCGGAGAAAAAATGATCACTTAAGTGTTTTCGACGATAATTTTAGCCAAAGAAATTATGTGACTTTTATGTTTAAAAATTTTAGGGAGAAGAACAATAAAAGGATCATAAGTTGTGTACAGCCTCACTTTGTGCCAAACGTTTTTTTTTCAGATCACTTAAGTGCCACTTTTTCTATAAAAAAAAAAAATCACTTAAGTGCCAACTTCGATTTGAGTTACTGGAAATCCAACGTGATCATATTTTATTAATTTTGATCTTATGTGGCTTGTGGGTGTGCCCAATCAACATATAACCTCTAAAAAGTGATTACTTCAATGCTAGTCATTGTAAAAAAATGATTATTTTAGTGCTAATCGTTGTTAAAAAGTGATCACTTTAGTGTCAACCTTAATGAAAAATAATCGCTTAAGTGCTAAAAAAATGCTATACCAAATAAAATTTTTAATTATAAAAGTCACGTAATTTCTTGCCGAAGGCATTTAAGTAATATTTTTTTTCGATTTTGGCACTTAAGTGAGCTGGCAAAGACTTTTAGCACTAAAGTGAGCGCCATACACAACTTATGGCACTTCTAGTGTCCTTCACGTAAAATTTTATCTAAGGTGATATTTTCTTTACATTGAAGTGATCACTTTTCATTGAGTTTAGCACTAAAATGATCACTAAAGTAATCATTTTTTAACAACTATTGGCACTAAAGTGATCATTTTTTTAGTTACTACACGACATTGTTGGCACTAAAGTGATCATTTTTTTAGTTACTACACGACATTGTTTAGGTATTATATGCTAACTAGGCACATCAGCGAGCTACATAGGATTTAGAAATTAATAAAATATGGTAACGTTGGATTTTCGGTAACTCAGATCAGAGTTAGCATTTAAGTAGTTATGTTTTTCAAAAAAGTGACATTTAAGTTATTTGAAGAAAAAAATTTGTATTAAAGTGAACGTCACACACAACTTTTGGCATTTGTTATGTCCTTCTCCCAAAGTTTTTGTCATAAAAATTAATTTGAGGTAAATGTAGCATGGGTATATTAATATAACGTTTTTGGTGGCATTAGCCCTTTTTTTAATGGTATATGACCCGTGGCTTATTTCAAAAAGTTATAGCTTTCCAAATTCGCATTAATCAAATGTGTCTGCTCATCCTTACAGGAGGCGGGCAGTCCATAAACGGCGATTTGAGGCCACCAAAGTGGGAGTTTCTAATGTCTGTTTGGCCTGAAAATTTTACATAACCGTAATCTACATATTAGCTCACTCCACTACAAAATTTCAGTCAAAACGGACGAGCGATGATGACATACTCCTCGTCTCCGTGGGACTGACCCATGACCCGAGTTGACTGATTTTATTGACAAAGACTCGATGGATCAAGCTTCAAACAATGGACCAAGACCGATGTGCAGTAGGGCTTTGAACGATGACTACACATCCTACGTTGAACCTAGGACCCATTCTTCACGTATTTAAGATAAAACACTTTCGTCCCCTATCATTTTAAGTCGTTTCGATACTGCTGTGAACGTTTAGCCCTCTTTTTTCTTTCCTTTTCTCACTATTCTATTTTTCTTTTTAAAGATGTGCTGGGCCTATGAGTCGGACCTACCCCATCACTCTGCACACGTTATAAAGAGATCCAACACGCCCTTGACTTCAATGTCCTCTGCAAGTCTTCGCTTACGAACAACAGAAGAAAAGACTCCATCAAAAGTTGACGTGACTGACTTACGGCACAAGCAACACAAGTGGCTTGCATAATCAAAGTCTTTTGTAAATTTAGTTGAATTGTGTGTAGAGTCGTGGTCAGTACATAGCCAAAGTTCCAATTGGACACTGCCCTATAAATATCTTCTCTACGTCTGTTCTCGGCCATCTAATCGTCAAAAAATGAATTCTTGTTGCACCATTCACCTCTCTCTCATCATCTTCTTCTTCTTTCTTCTTCAATTTTCTCAGCATTTGCACTCACATTACCGAAGCTGGACCAACTCATGAAGAAAAAGGTGTTCCTACTTTTAATCAGAGCAAAAAAAAAAAAAAAACTGCCTACATATTGCACTTTAATTATGTCAATGTTGACTAAATATATTATCAAATAAAAAACTTATATATGAAAGAAGGATAAAAATACTAAATTACTGTTATGACCTTTTCAAAGGCGAATCACTTGGAAAAGGTTAATGAATTACTAAGTGTATTGCTTAGTACAGATTCTCTCAAATCTTATCAATTGCAACTTTGTACTCAATTTAGTCATAATATTTATCTGATGACTATTGGAGCCAGATCGATTAGACATTTGACATGAACCAAATTTCATAAGAATGGGGATTTGGTTAAGCTAAATTATCCTAATGCATCCTAACACCCTTCGGTGCCTTCTCTTTATTTTGAAAATGTTTTGCATGCAATTTCTTTTTTCTTTTTTTTTTTGCTGATTTTTGCACTATACCACTAACATATAAGATATGACCATATGAATGCACAAATAATGAAATAACATCCAATGATCAAAACCATGAATGGATTACAGAAAAGAATTCAAGAGCCAACATACTCAAAAAAGAAACAAGTATGTTATTATCCATACTCACTAGTTTCTAAGTTAGAATTAACCATATTCAAATCGAAGGTACAAAGTCGTGGGAAGCAAATTGAAAGATGTAATGGTGGTGACCAGCAACTATCAGCAGCAAACAGCAGTGACAATGGCGCAGTAGCAACAGCGAACGGCAGCAAAGTAGTGACGAACAACAGTGAACAAGTAGGAAACAGGGGTAAGCGGCAGTAAGTAGGAACAACGCAACAGCGAACGGCAGCGGGCAGCAGCAACAATCAGCAGAAGTTGACGACAAACAGCAACAACGCAACAGCAAACACCGATAGCAAAGAGCAATGAGGAGGGGCAGCACAACGGCAACACAACGGCAGCATACGTAGCGCTACAAATTCCTCCATGTAGCTGGCCGCAATTTACTCACAATGAGCTAGGCAAAATTCTTTTAGAGGAAAATGCGGGCATATTCTTTTAATTGATTGGTTTTCTTCCAAATCCTTTGATATTTTATCGTCCCTTTCCAATCATTCATGCAAAAAATATCCCACGAATTCCTCCATTTAGCTGGCTGAAAATTACTAGAGAGGAGATTTCTCTAACTGATCGATTTCGTAAGCATTGCATGAGTTTTCTCCTAATTATCTTGCCCTTTCCTTTATTCTTCACTTCCCTCTGTCCCACTCCCTCTTCCAATATGATTCCCTGATTTCCTCACAAGACAAGGTCAATGGATGAATCGGTGGCGGGTAAGGATTCAGTGGACTCTTTTCCCTTTTATTTAATCGTGTATCTGTCCAATATTTTCTGCCCATGATCCCTTTTGCTTTGTCGAAAATTCTTCGAGCATATAAGGGTATATTCTCATCCGAGATTTTTGCCGCAAATGTGCCTAAAGAATTTAATTCAAAGCTTCTCAAAGGCACAAATTCATTAGTCAAAGTTCAAATGCAATTTTTGTGGATTTATACAGTAAAAATTTTCCTAATATGCAAGCTAAGATTTAATGAAATTTTTTATGCAACAAATGCCTAAGCTGAAATTTAGATGTCAATGACTATTAACAAAATTGATAGTCAAATACTCAACAAAATATTTAAGCGGATTGAAGTCCAATTTGTCCTTTGCAAATCAATACTAAATAATTTAATGTTGCAATTTATGATAACATGGAACTCAATGTACATAATTCATTTTCTTCGAGCATCCTTATTTGATGAAAACTTATGTAAATTGACCGTGATGTTTGCAAGTGGCGTGAATGTCTGCCATCTCTCTCTCTCTCTCTCTCTAAAACGACATCACTGTGATACATATCTTGACTTTTCTTCTTCCACTCTCCCACGTGGGCCCCACAGAAGAACGTAACTCATGAGCGGGCAAATGCTGTCGAATCCAACCTTGCCTTCCATCTTACTCCCTCTGTCCCTCTGTATATTAATGGCCTCAGCTAACCCCAACTCCAGTCGCTTTAATGGTATGGAAACGAACTTTAATGTTTCTTGACTTAAAGGAAAATTTCACACTGGCTTGTCTTGACTTGTCAAATACCCCTTTTGACCTAGCAAAAAACTAATTAATGTAATAGCCTTTCCCGATCTAATAGATCAATATATATGTTCTAGAACTCCTAAATATGTTGTGAGGAATAATATTTCAAATTTATAATGTTCAAAACTCGGTTCTCGAATTTCAATTTGCTATGGTGCCCCTTTAATTAATTTAAGAACATGAAAGCCTAACCCCATATTACAGTTTCTTGGACCTGGTTGTCTTCATGCTGTAACTATTCATCCTAAGACTTTGTTCATTAAAATTGATTCTGCGCATGCTCTTCTTCCTAAAATCTTATGCCCGTTCTCATGCCACAAGCCCAATCAATTCATCAACCTAGCAAATAATGAATTCTCGCTTCACCATCTCCCTCTCCCTCTCCTCCTCCTCCTCCTACTTCGTCTTCATCTTCGTCTAGATTTTCAGAACTGAAGCTGCACCCACTTATCTAGAATATGAGTGCCCAAACACCACCCTCTTCACTCCCAACTCCATTTACCAGTCCAACC
This sequence comes from Corymbia maculata, assembly GCA_014182735.1. Lineage (NCBI taxonomy): Eukaryota > Viridiplantae > Streptophyta > Magnoliopsida > Myrtales > Myrtaceae > Corymbia > Corymbia maculata. The sequence continues at coordinate 38,083,458 of CM024686.1, read as the reverse complement.
TCAAAACCCTCCTCTCTTTCCTCTCCTCCGCCGCCTCCAACAATACCAATGGCTTGGGAAAAAAATAACTGCGGCATAAAAATATATTAAATGGGAATGATAAATAGTCATAGCTAGGCTTTCACCTAGTAGAGGGATTAACTCTGATACCATTTGTTGGGAACGTGTAATAGAAATGTGATAACTTCATCGAGGAAATTACCAAGAGGGAACCCCAAGTCTAAGTTTGTGAACATATTCAGGTGGACCCACATTTACTTAAAATCTTAAGCCAACAAGTTAAGGTCAACTCTGATATATTAACTACTTATACCATGCTAATTCTATGATGTGGAACTTCACTAGCACAACTTACATATGCATCATAACAATCATTTCACAAGGAAAGGAACTCCTTGAGATTTTTGGACAATGTGATCTCCGATCTCAAGGAGATCAAGATGTGGTTGCCTTTTCTTTTAGTCGAATGCCCAGTTTTTTAACAAGGTCATAGGGTCTTTACAAGGACCTTTTAGATTATGAACCAAATGAAAACTCATTATAAAAGTGGCTTCTAAATTGCGCCTAAATTTGGAACTAACTCATAAGAGGTGTATTTTGATAGAATAATATGGTTTAGTGTAGGAAATCCAGTGATAAACATTTCTAGTTGAGAAACCTATCAAGATGGGTAGCATCCTAGAGACTAAACCACGGAATCGGTATATGATGGATTAAAGTGACTAATACTCCGAGCAAATTAGGTCAGAGAGATCTAGAAAAAAAATCAATTTCATTTTCTTTCCCAAATAAAAAAAGAGTAACTCGAGTGTTACATTTTTGGAAGGGCCTGATCCTCAGACCATGTTGCATCAAATCGTATGGATAAAATTTAATCTATCAAATTACTCTGCTGCCGTATTGGAAAATTCAAAGCTGTAAGCGTCGCCAAAATCACTTTCATCCCCATCTCCCCCCTTCTCTCCCTCACTCTACATGGACATCACAAGCATCCATATCTTGACTTTTCTTCTTCCAACCTCCGCGTTGAAATCTTCCGTTCCTTGAATATTGATGGCCTAACCGACCCCAACTACCGTCGCTTTAATATTTCTGAATGGACTTTAATGTTTTGACTTTTCTCAGACCGGTTTTTCTTGACTCGTAATAATCTGCTCTGACCTTCCCGCGGAAACAAAAGCTATCAATTTTCATATGTTTTATAACTTTTTATATGTCAAATTTCAAATTTTAAATACTCATATTAGAGGCTTGGTTTGGTTCAATTTTGGGAAAATGTAGAAGCATTTGATTAAAGGGGTTTTCAAAAATACAAATAGTATTTGGTAAATTATAATTTGAAAACACATTGTGAAGTAACTTTGACCTAAATGAAGTTTGGTAAAAACTACACTTTGTAATGGACTTTTGCTTATTAAAAAAAAATCAAGTATTTGCTGACGGAATTCAACCTCCATTGACTAGCCTCTAGTGGTGGCTTGCCATTAGTTAAGGTCTTCATAGGCAAGTTAGGGTTTTCAATGACATTTCTAGAATTATGAAATCGGGCGGGAGTAAATTTGAAAGGAAAAAAAAGAGTCTACTTGCATTCCTCGAATGCTACTTTACAATGTATCTCTCAACTTGCCTTGGGCTAAAGGCCTTTGGAGGCATTTGGAAGTACAATTGCATTTCCTTTAAGTGGAGCAAAAAATGAACCAAGCGCCATTTGCATTTGCCCAATGAATCTTAGAGTCCCAAAGCCCATTTGTAATTCTAAACTAAAAGGAGCTAGGATATGTCTCCAATTTGTAAAGGAAACTTGATTCAAGTAAGTTTCCTAATTTGAAATTTTTTTTTCTAAAGGAGTTTTCTATATTGAATTCAAATATCATGGCATATAGGAGAACTCTACTCAATGGACACAAAATAAAGCAAAAAAGAAGAATGTTAGGATTTTATGTTTGAGAGTTTCCTATGTGAGTTGCTCGTGAAAAATTGTGAGATAACATTTTTGTTTTCTTTTTGTAATTGGGGGTTTTAGGAACAAATAAATGATTGAGCAATTGTAAACTGTGTACTCTTAAGACTTATAGTGGATTTCTTGATAGTAAGCTCTCCCCATGAGTTAAGTACCTACAGTCGGACCAAACCACATAATTTCTCAAGTAATTTTCTCTCTCGCGTTTTACTTAAATTAAAAGATCCATTGCTTCCACATTATTTTTACAACATTTAGTATCAAAGATAAGGCTAGGATTTTCTAGATTTAATTTGGGGCTTTTGCTTGTCTAATCACAATGAATTTTTCATTGTTGTAATTATTTCAGAAGAGAAAGTAGGAGTTGAGAACTTTAATGGCAAGAACAACTTTGGGTTGTGGAGCGTTAAGATGCATTTTATAATATCTTGAAAATCGACCACATTTTGGGATTTTATAAAATGGTGATGTTGATCGAATGCCTGGATAGTACAAATATCCCGAACTATTTGTTTGTGGGATAACATATTATAGGGAGGCGCCGATAGGAAACGATACGCGTATGATTTGCAATTTCAAACAGGAACAAACCCTTCAACTATGAGGACCTGGGTGGGACCGATATCCTCTAGTACTAGACTATCGATTTGGCAAAAGTACGAAGTCGGGTTGCGGGTGATTTCTGCATGACTTCAATACGAACTACAAACGATGCTAAACCGAATCCTTTTCATCTAATACTCAGGGATAATCAATTAAGTCCCCAGGACCACATGAAAATTGAGAGACATCCCTACTCAAGAATGGGCGTAAACATGGATCGAAGAATGTTCGGCCACGGGTCAAATGTGAGGAAAAGTCCTAAAGAGGCGCTCGATAGTCAAAACTATACTACGGTTGCGATCGACTCAATTTAGCCCTGATTTTTAATCCAATTTTGTGAACTGATTTCTCAAGGATATTAGGACTAAATATTTGGACGTCACCTCATTTATTATTAGGTTTTCGGTTGGGCCTTAAAATGTCGGAAAAAGAAATTTTGGACTTGGTTTCGGACCCGTAAGTGGGCTGGCCCAAGACCAGCTGCCCATTGGGCCTTGCACCCATCTAGCCTAGCCCAAAAGGGGCCAAGCTAGCCCATTCTCCCCCTTTCTCCTCAGCCCATAAGCTTCTCTTCTAGGCTTTTTCTTTTGGTGGCACAAGTGGGCTTTGTATGGCTTGTTTTTCATTGGTGCTTGAAGCAAGTGGGCTAGCCACTTACCTTAGCTTCGTGGATAAGTCTTCTAGCCCATTCTCTCTCCTCCATTTCTCCCATCTCAGCTGCCCATCTTAGCCTCTCTCTCTCTCTCTCTCTCTCTCTCTCTCTCCCTTTTCTCTTCCCTTTTATCTTCCTTTTTCTGCCCTTGCTGTTCACCGCCGGTAACCACCTTTGTTGCCATCACCGGAGCTGGTGCCACCATCCAATGTGGAGCCATCAACATTTGGAGGCTAGCCGCTCACCGTCGGCCGCCCCTAGTCCTCACCAGCCGCTCATCGTCAGCTGCCCCTAGACCCTGCCAGCTGGCCATCCGGCCGCCCTTCCGCCGCTGCTGCCTTTCCGCCCAAAACAGCTTTTTGGCATTGTTTTGGCCGGATTCGGCCACCGTCTATCGTTCGTTGCCTTCCCCGAGCTAACCTCATGTAGCCCTCGTTCTTGCCTTTGTGCCAGTGTCGCCGAATTCCCGAATCAAGTGAGTTGATTTCTTAATCTTAGTTAGGGGTTAATCTTGCTTAGGTTAGTTTAATTAGCTTAATGCTTGAATTATGCTTGTTAATGATGAATTAGTTTGTTAATTGTGGTTGATTAAGATTAGTATTAACCATGGTTAGTGTAAAGTAACTATAGTTAGTTATTGAAGTAACCATAGTTAGTTATTAAAGTAACCTTGGTTAATTATAAAGTAACTAAGGTTAGTTTAGTTAACCATGGTTAGGTTTATGAATTATTATTATTTTTTGATTAAATAATAATAATTAATTATTTTTTGGGAATAATTAAATAATTATTAAATAATAATTATTATTTTTGGGAAAAATAATTATTGGTAATTATTTATCGGAAACGGGTTTTATTGAGAAATTTTGTGGAAATTGTGTTTAAAGCTAATTTTTCCCTAGACAAATTGTGGCTAGTTTCTTGCTTATTCAATGGAATTGTTTTGTTAATTTAAGGTTTTGGATGTGTAGATTATTGTTATTATTAAAGGTTGGATGAATTGTTTTATTGTTATTGTTAAATGTCGATTTTGTTTCCCGAGAATTATGGGGTACCCGTGATTGTTGATTGATGGTTGTCATTGTTCACTATTTAAATACATGGCCTATTAATTACTGATTGTTGAATTTTCATGAGTACTTAGATTGCTGTTGTTATACGTGACTATCGGATACAGCTGCATTTCATTATACATATGTCAATTGCAATAGCATGTTACGTGGGCATGAATTATATTGCATTCACAACAAAGCAAAAACAAAGACAAGAATGAAATGCTTGATGATATGTTGCATGGTCACATTAAAGTTGATAGTCTGGTATAGCTGGATGACCGTCAATCCTTCGGGGTTGTGCCATGGCTATTAGGTCACATAGGCAATGGTCAAATGCGGAGTCGCGGTAGAGGCCGAGCCCATGCTCCTTTGGAAATGTTGTCGGTGGGAGATAGTCCATGATGTCGTCGTGCTTCAAGGAGGATGACGATGCTTCACTTAGGTCAGTTGATTGCCAACTATAAGGTTGTGTCATGGCCTTGTGGGTCGTAATAATCGGAGCATGTGTGGATATTGAGACATGAGATAGTTATGTGTGATGCTCTGATTATTTACCTACCTCTTACTGTTGCTATGAGGTGATTGACAGTTCCTCCGGGTTGTGTGTGCCAAGGCCAGGTAGAGTTGTTTGTAGTTGTGCTTGTTTATTAAACTGTCTATTGTAATGTTTCTCTATGGTGTGGTCGTTGATGGTTTGACATGTTAGATTGTATGTTAGACTGCTCTAAGGCTAGCGAAGTTTCTAACCGAGGCTTAGGGCTTTAACTTGCCGAGTTTATCTTAACCCGTCGTGGTTAACAATTTTTAGGACCTATATAATGCAGTACCAGTGAGGTTCAGTGTCCTCGTGGATATGAGCATCACTGTTACCACACAGCCCGTCCTGAGTCAAAATTTTGTGTCTGAGCATCATGTAACTACAGTATGGGTGGAAGAGGGGTCAAGGGACCATTACATGTCTCACGTCTTTAAGGCGTGAATCCTCAAGATGGGAGGCATTCTATATAGTCCTCTTTGAGGTTTTGATAGACCTGGTCCCTCTTGTGGGACCGACCGATAAGGTCTGGGATCCCATGGACATAGATCCCCTTGATGGCAAGCTCTCAATCCCGACGATTGGAGAGACTAATCTTTCCAAGGCCAATGAGTTGGCAGTTGTGGCCTATTCCCTTTTTGACAAGCCTTCCCCCACTTGTATAGAGATGGGTTAGCCAAATCGGTTCTTTTTAAGTAGGCCTTAACTTATCGCCTATAGTAAGGCGTGTATATATTTGCTAGTGTGCAGGCTAACCCTATAGACAAATAAAATAGTGTTTTGTCTTTCCTCTACTATTATTGCTGCTATCTCTGTTGTTTTTGATTGGAGAGTTTTGTTCGCTTCCGTATGTGCTTAATTATAAGATAAAAATGAATTGGTTGTAGTGTTTGGGACGTCGTATAATTAGAACTCAAGTGAATTGGGGTTATTGCGAGCTCGAGGGTCGGGGCGTGACAACCCCGTCGATTTTGGTATTAGAGCTCGGTCAACTAATGAAGTGATAAGATGCGATGGGTCTTGTGATGGGGCGTGGGAATAGTTAGTAGGAAAGACATTTCTTTACTTGCATATGATTGATTATGGGATCCTTGTGATCCTTTATTTTAGGGTTGTCTCACTTTCTAGTTTTGTGTTGGGGAATTGGAATGCAGGTTAGGAGAGTCCTACAAGATGAGCAGTCCGGATCAGAGTACCCCCGAATTGAGAACATTAGGTCAAAGGGGTCAAAGGAGGACGACGGTATAGGTCCCGACCGGTGTAAGAGAGGTAGCATCGGAAGATTCGAGGATAGACGGGATTATGCATGCCCTCGAGGCCCTGATTGGACAATAGGCTCAGACTCAAGCCACTGTCACTGCTGCTATAGCTGCTCCTGTAGATAAGCCTAGGATTGGTAATCGGCCTATGCATTAGTTAGTGAAGCAGTTCATGAAACTGAAGCCGCTCAAGTTTACTAGGGCTGGTGACCCTAAGCTAGCGACCCTTTGGATAAGAGAGCTGGAGAAGACGTTCACTTTGCTGCAGTGTTTTGAGGAAGAAAATGTGATCATGGCGGTTTACCAACTGTAGGGTAATGCCAGTACTTGGTAGGAAGCTACCCAAAGAAGGGTATTTCCCGAAGGCACATCCAAGGTATAGGATACCTTCAATGAGGCATTTCTAAATAAGTATTTTTCGGATTGTGTGAGAGAGCAGAAGATGGCAAAATTTCAGAGGCTGCGTTAGAATTAGATGATGGTAGACCAGTACGAAGCCAAGTTTGCCGAACTATCAAAGTATGCGCAGCGGATGGTCGAGCACCCGTTAAATAAAGCCAGGAGATTTAGGGACAGGTTGAAGATGGAAATCAGAGACCACCTAGTGTCCCTGAACTTAAATGATTACAATGAGCTATATGAGAGTTTAGATGATTGAGAAACACATTACAGAGAAGGCAGCCGCATCTGGACCGCTGTTTGTGTCTAGCAAGGATAATCATCGGTTTGGGAAGAAACCAATGGCGGGAGGAAGGTATCCTCTTCCACCTAATAGAAGGGACAGTGTGGGAAAACCGTCGCCGAGCTTCTTTGGAGGATGTCGAAGGTGAGGTCATCCAACCCTTCCTTGATCCATATCGTCGTAGTACATCTACGATAGGTGATATTGGCTTCTATGTCGATTATATCTGTGACATACACTTCCACATTTACAAGCAAGCCAAAATGTTTAGAGGGTGTAGTAACTATATCTACACACCCGAGAGAATAAATGATTAAGTTGGGAAATTCAATAAGTAACAACCCCTGATTCTCTACTAAGAGGACATCTCATATCAAATCTAGCGGTATAGTACTCACAATACAATGTCAATGGCAAATCAATAACAATTTATTGCTTCACCTTAATTACATACATGTGTTTATTCTGACATACTTTCAATGCATACTTACCTTTTGCTTTCCATTGAAGACATCAACATATTATATTTATGCATTTACTAGCATTCATAAGAGATTCATTTACCACCATCCTAGCTCGACCAAGCCCTCTCGGCTCAATCAAGGCTTCTAGGTTCATGCTTAGCTTCTTGGCTTGACTAGGACATCTTGGCTTAATTGAGGCTTCTCAAGGTTAACTTACTTAAGGTGTCCAGGCTCAAACCTAAGCATCTTGGCTCAACCACAACATTTCATTCTCATGATAGAGGTAATGTAATGCGTCGTTTGGGATAGAGGCTTGCTCTTTGACTATCTCTCATCTCTATTCAATTTTATCCTTTTTGGGGTGTGCTCCCGGATCATTTCCCTCAAAGATTTCCCCTTGGCATAACCAAGATACATTTACGATGTTTATCTTTCTTTTATGTGATGACATGTCACATATACCACAAACCAATTTCTTGTCTTTCCCCTTAGTCAACATGTACAAGGCTCGAGGGCATGCTCATTCAAGCATATGTGTCGTGACCCTCATTACCATACTATACAACATGCCAAGCATGATTTTTGGCTCGTGGCTTGAACTAAACACCTAGAGTTGATCCTCGTACTAAGTAAGACTTGGAATTGGCACTCTTTAATACCATACCAAGACCTTGTGGGCTTGGGCAATCCTTGTATCAAACAAGACTTGGAATCGGCATGCCTCAATGCCAATCCAAGGCCTCGTGACCTTTGGAGATCCCCATACCGAATGAGACTTGGAAACAGCATGCTTTGATACTAAATCTAAGGCCTCTGAGCTTAGAATATTGCAACTTGATGTCAATTTCAAGCTACGCGAGCCTTGAACTCATGCTGAGGCATGAACATACTCACAAGTGCAAGCATGAGCAAATCATAGAAAAGAACCTCACAACATACCCACGGTTCATACAGGTGAGCACATGGCTAAACTTGTTGATGTAGGCTATCGCCTTAGCTAAAAGTTAGGAATCCTACTTACCTAATATGCTTAGAGATGGTTTTGCCAAGAGAAAGCTGTCTGGTGAGGTGGTGGGCATGCAAGGAGAAGAGGGACGAAAGTGGCATGCAAAGGAGAGGAGGAAGAGTAAGTGAGCCAAATTACTTGTCCAAATAGCCCAATGGGTTTTTTTTGAGTTGGCACGCCTATTTGGAAGAGGTGGCACGCCTAGTAGCTTAAGGGAATGATTGGAGCTTCATATGTATTCATTTTATTTGTCTACTTAAGCTCATGAGTTTCCACTTAATGATGAATCCTCTTGAAGAGATAGCATGCCTAATAGGGAGGTGTGCCGTGCTTAATTTTAAGGAAAATTATGAGAGTCCTTGGTGTCACTTTTCAATTTGTACACTCAAGCCATGAGTCATTTGCTTCTTCTCCAAGGCAAATTTTTGGCCATTATTACACAATCCTAAGATGGCCACCTAAGAGAGATGACTCATCCCTTGCATTTCATGAGCCATTCTACAACCTTCTTTCCTTTGGGCCACCTAAGAAGTTGAGTCACTATTTAATGATGACATGTAGGGGTGTCAAAAACCGAACCGAAATATAAAACCGAATTGAACCGAACCAAAATTTCGTATGTTTTCGGTTCGGTTCGGTTTCGGTTCGGTTAACCAAAAAATAACCGTTAACATTTTCGGTTCGGTTCGGTTAACCGAACCGAATTGAAATTCTTAATAAAAATTGAATAATCTATCTTCTTTATTATCTTTTCTTTACTTAAATTCTAATAAACAAAGTAAAAATAGGAAAACCGAAAAACCGTCCCGAACCGAACCAAACCGAATCGCATTTTCAGTTCGGTTCGTATTCGGTTCGGGATGGTTTCGGTTCGGTTCGGGACGGTCTCTTATCGGTTCAGTTCGGTTCGGTTTTTTCAAAAAATCGAACCGAATCGAACTGTTTACACCCCTAATGACATGAAATGATTTCAAGGATACCTAATCCAATAACTCATCATTCTCATTAAATGCCTAGATTTACATAATCATGAGGTTTGGATATTTATCACTAGTCTATTTCAATATTTGCTCTCCAAGTCTAGTCCTTTGGAATCTTTCATAGGACACCTAAGCTTATGAGTCACCATTGTCATCATAACTTAGCCAACTTGCTCTTTAAACAAGACCATAGGTGAATCTCTAATGGCCACCTAAGCTAATGATTCATCTTCCTCATTTAATGCTTGAAGTTTTAGCACATGTTTCATGCCTTTACTTGCTCATTAAGCTAAGCATTCTAGAACTTTCTATCTTGTTCTCTCTCGAGGAACATAACAAACATGAAAATGAGGACATTGGAAGCACTAATGGGGTTGGGTGAGAGCTCCTTATGTTCATTGATGATCGACTATTCCAACCAAATCGAGATTCATGGCCGAATCACCCTTGGGTGAAGCCAATTCATAATCAAACTCATTTTGTATAACTAGATAAGTGGCCCATCCTGTGGGCTTAGTGGTCGGTCCCATGACCTATTTCAACTGGGTAGATCGAGCCGAAAACTGGATCGATCTTACTATATGGTTGGCCTTGTAGCCTGGTCCATGACCTTGCAACAGAGTCTATGGTTTGGTACATTGTCGGCCTATGGATTGGCACTAAGCTGTGTTCATAGCTCAAAACATGGCCCCACGAGAGGGTCATCAGGCTAATTCGAGAATGATCTACTAGTCCATGAGCCACCATAAGCGATCTATGGTTGGCTTTGGATAGTTATGTAGTTGCATGGGATTGATCGATCTAGGACCAACACATGGTTGCATGAGATCCATACATAGTCATCCTCAATCAATCTATAACTGAGTTACATCACCTGCAATTGGAACACAATCACAAATGATCAATCTATTATCATCTATTGATCGGTAACGGTGTGTGACCACCCCACAACCAACCCTTATGGTTGAGTGGCCGATCCATAGTTGAAAACTCAAGGCGATTCGTGTGGTTAGTGGATTGGTTCATAGCTGATCCCTCGATCAATCCTAGGCTGCTCATTCAATCAAATTATGATTGATCCCATAGACCCTTCCAATCCCCAAATTACTACAAATATCATGTGATTAGTTCATATTTGTTATGTATGGATGATCATAAACCATTGATATAGAGCCAATTCCAAAGTTGATTAGTCCATAACCAATCCTTGGAATGGTCCATGGTCTATCCTCACCATTGGCACACCGATTTTATAGCCATTCCTCATGGGTTGGAATCATGGATGTTACAATGTTGACATCACGTACTATTTTATCCAAGATTTCGTAGCAATTGGAAATGTGGTTTTGAAAAGGATTGCATTAGTGGAGAACCCAATAGACATGATGACGAAGCTCATTCCTCTGGCAAAGTTCAAGCTTTGTTGGAGCTCAATTATGGTTTCCTGAGGCATTGGGAGAGCTGGTATAGATGATGAACACTTTGACTTAGCTACAAATATTGATTCGATATGGAGATTTATTAGAATATTTTTTTAGTTTCTCATGGAACTTTATTTAACTAAGTTTTCTATTGTGAATAGGTTTTTAGTTTGAGTTCCCTAGGTTGAGTAGATTTCTTAAAAATAGTTTCTTCTTGTATATAAATATCATGAATATATAGAAGATGGAATTCTATTAAGTGGACACACACATTAGAGCAAACAAGAAGATCGTTGAATTTTGTGTTTGTGAATTTTCCAAATCAATTCACTGAAAGGGATTATGAGATATCCCTTGTATAGTTGGATGCAACGTGCAACATCTTGAAAATCGACCCATTTTGGGATTTTATAAAATGGCGATGTTAGTCGAATGCTTAGTCAGTACAAATATTCTAAACTAATCGTTCGAGGGATAACGGGTTATAGAGAGGCGCCAATAGGAAACGATATGTATACGGTTTGCAATTTCAATTAAAAATGAACCCTTCGACCATAAAGGCCTAGGTAGGAACGATATCCTCTAGTATTGAACTATTAGGGAAACAAAAATAAATCGATTTAGTAGCAATATGAAGTCAGGTTGCATGTGATTTCCACACGACTTCGATACGAATTACAAACGACGCTAAACGGAATCATTTTTATCTTGTACTCGGGATTATCAATTGAGCCCCTGGGATTACGTGACAATCGAAGGACGTCTCTGACTTGAGAATTGACTTAAACATGGATCGAAGAATTGTTGACCATGGGTCAAACGCAAGGAAAAATCCTAAAGGGGTGCCGATAATCCAAATTATACTACAATCGCAATCGACTCAATTTAGCCCCGATTTTAGGAACTGAATTCTCACAAATGTTAGGACTACACATTTGGATGTCACCTCATTTATTCTCGAGTTTTCTGTTGGGCTTTAAAGGGTCAAAAAATGAATTTTTGGATTGGGTTTCAGGCTCGCAAGTGGGCCGGCCTAAGATCGGCAGCCCAATGGGCCTTGAGCCCATTCAACCCAGCCTAAGATGGGCCTAAGTTGGCCCATCTTCCTTACCCTTCTCAGCCCATGGGCTTCTCTTCTTGGCCTTTTCCTTTTGAGGCTCAATTGGGCTTTGTCTTGGGCTTTTTTGGTTGGTTTTTCTTTGGCCCTTGGCTCAAGTGGGCTTGCCACTCACCTTGGCCTTGTTAGACATTGTCCAACTCTCTCTCTCTCTCTCTCCTCCATTTCTAACTTAGTTGCCCCCACCTCATCCCCTTTTCTCTCTGTCTTTTCTCTTCATTTTTCCTTTTCATTTTTGCTGCCCCTTGCTGTCCACCGTCGGTTGTTACCCTTATCGCTGTCACCAGAGCGGCTGCCACTGTCTAGCGTGGAGCCGCCGCCATTGCGGTTTGAAGGCCAACTGCTCACCACCAGCCACCCTAGGTCATTGCCAGCCACACATCTAGCCGCCCCATCTGCTGTTGCCCTTTTCCTATCCAACAACATTCCAGTGTTGTTTTGGCAAGATTTGGCCACCTTCTGTTGTCCATCACCACCCTCGAGCTAACCCTACATAGCCCTCGCTCTCTCTGTTGCTTCGATGTCGCTGGATTTTTAAGTCAGGTGAGTTAATTCTCTAATCCCTTAATTATGGGTTAATCTTGCTTAGGAGTAGTTTAATTAGTCTAAAGCTTGGATTATGTTATTGGATGATGATTGATTAGATTATAATAATGTTGATTACTTTTGCTTAAGGTTAACCATGGTTAGAATAAAGTAACCACGGTTAGATTAAAGTAACTGTAGTTGGTTGAAATAATCGTGGTTAGATTAAAGTAACTAATGTTAGATTAAAATAACCTTGATTGGGTTAATTAACCTTAGTTGGGTTAGGAATAGTAACCATGGTTAATAATAATAATAATAATAATAATAATAATAACAATAACAATCTGAAAATAAATTATTATTATTATTATTATTATTATTATTAATTATTATTATTATTATTATTATTATTATTATTATTGGAAATATTAATTATTTTTAAGAAAATAATTAATGGTAATTGTTTATCGAAAATGGTTTTAATTGAGAAATTTTGTGAAAAATATGGTTAAGGCTTATTTTTCCCAAGGTTAATTGTGATTAATTTCTTGGTTATTAAAGGGAAATGTTTTTGTTAAAAAAAGGGTTTGGAAATGTAACTAATTGTTATTAATATTAAGTGGATTAATTGTTTTAATAGTATTATTAAATGTCGGTTGTTTTATGGGGATTGTGAGATGTCCTTGGATATTAATTGTTTGTTGATTATTATTTGCCGTTGCAGTACGTGAATCATAAATTGCTGATTGTTGCAATTTTCGTGAGCAATTGGATTATTACTGTTGTACGTGATTGCTAAATATTGTTGCATTACATTATACATGTGTCAACTGCAGTAGCATGTTGTGTGAGTATGAACTATGTTGCATTCATGACAAAGCAAAGAAAAGAATGAATTGATTGATGATGTGTTGCATGGTCACATTAAGAGGAGAGCTTAGTGTTGCCGGATAACCTCCAATATTTTAGGGTTGTATTGTGGCCATTGTGTCACGACCCGAACCTCAAGTCCGCGACAACCCTTGTTCTCTTACGGTCATTTGATTTGTGACTCTCCAGGATCCGTCGCCGACCATTATTTTTATCTTTTAATTAAACGCATGCGGAAGCGAAATACAATCCCCGGTCAATTACAAAAGTAGGGATAGCAGGAAAACTCAACAATAACACATTCCAAAGTACTGCTTTATTTATCTACTGATTAACCTTAGGAAGTTTACAAACACAAGCCCTTACCACGGGCATCTTCCTATTGAGCCAATGAAACCAATAAGCCGAGGTCAATCTACTCCCTTCGAAAACGGCCACGAGCCGAAACATGCGTCGATCCTCCATCCTATGGACTTGACAGTGGTTATTCAATAACCAGTGAGATAAATCTCAGCAAGTGAAAATCCTAAGCCTCGGTTAGGAGACCTACTCGCCTCGAGTGCGCCCTGACGTGCAATGTCTCTATCGCTCACAACTCAACAACAGAATAACACCCAATCGACCATTAACAGACGCACGCTTAGACCAAGGCTCATATGCAATTATTAATAGTTAACAATCGCAATCACAAGCATCCTTACCTTGCTTTTGCCACACGCAACCTGCATGATACAGTCTATCATATGTCCATCTCAATGCAACAAGTATATCAATAATCATAACACCTCTCAAATTGTCTCATGCACCATGCACTTTCTCGTGTTCCATTTATTAACAACACTTTGGGGGAATTTCCTTCCAACACACAAGTTGGCAGTCTACCGGCTTAACCGGGCATCGTCCCACTGCATTGGGCACGGCAACGCCGGCGCCCGGACGGCATTCACAAAGAGCATAGGTCCGGCCTCTACCGCGACCCGCATCCGGCGCCCGGGTATTCCGATAATTCGGACTTCGTCCACCACAGATCCCCCACTGGGTGACGGGCTCTTACGTGACCACGCAAGCACATCAATTAATCATGCTCATTTCATTATCTTGTAATGCAGCCAATGCAGACATGATTCGTGCTTGTACATATCAATTCATCGCAAACTCTACATGTAATGCGATAATATTTCACACGTGGTCACACGAATACAAATGTCTTTTACACGTAGTCACACGAATATGCTGAATATACTCAACCCTAATTCACAATCGCAATCCGTGAATTTACTCCACCGAGTATATATTAAACAATATCATCAAAGGCAGCATATATACATGTATTCAACATATAATTCACGTGAGGAAAATACGAATAATAATACACTCAATATATAATCCATGTGAGGAAAATACGAACAATAATTCACCACAATCAGTCGATACTAACACAATTAATTAATAACGTACTTTCGGAAAATAATACTTTACTCAAATATATTCCATTAATAATTATCCAATAATCAATATTCAACACCCAAGAATAATATTATCCAACAATCAATATTTAACATCCAAGAATAATTAATCATCCACCACTAATTAATTAATTAATCTCCAAAAATAATTAATTAATTATTACCCAAGTATAATAACAACCAATTTCGAAATTAATAATAAATTAATTAATTCCGAAAATAATAAATCATAATTCCGAAATTAATAAATAATTATTATTTTATTCCAAAAAAATAATAATAATATTTATTAACACTAACCATGATTATCGGTCTAACTCAACTATGGTTAATTAACCCGACTACGATTAATTTAATCTAACCGCGATTAACCAACTATAGTTACTCTAACCGCAATTAATTTATTCTAACCACGATTAACACTAAACATGCTTAATCAAATAATAATAAAACACTAATCATCTATCATTTAAAAGCACTAATCAAGCTTAATATTAAACTAATCACCCTAAGGGAGTTTAGCACCCTAAACAAGGTTTAGAAAATCGACTCACAGGTTTAGCAAATCCGACGACACGAGCGCAACCACGGCGACGAGGGGAGCGCCCGGGAACTTTCGACACGTCGAGACGAGGCGGCCCGGGACCGGGTCTCGGCAGCCGAGGGTGGCTGTCCACATGACAAAGGGCTGCGAAATGGAGGAACCGGAGGCACGGAGCTGGCTGGTGGGCGGCCCGGCAACTCCGGACGGCGGCCAGCAGCTCCGGCGACCAGGCGGGCGGCTCCGGCGAGGTCTGGACAGAACCGAGAGAGGGAAAAGGGAGGCGGTGCAGCAGCTGGTTCGGGGGTGGCAACCGGCGAAGGGCGGTGGTGGCCGAGCGACGGCGAGGCAGCAGCTCGCTGCCCGGCGTCCAGGCGGTCAGCTGGCCGGTGTTGCAGCGGCGGACAGAGGAGAAAGAGATGAAGACAGAGGCTGGGCGGACCGTCGGACGGCGAGACCAGCGGGACGACGGCGAGCTGGTGGCGGCGGAGCTACGACGGTTATGGGTGGTGGTCGCCAGTGGTGGTGGTCGCCAGTGGTGGTGGCAGCAAAAAGGGAAGACAGCAGCAGCTTCGACCGAGGGACGAAGAAGGGGAAGAAGAAATTGCAGGGGGAGGGGCGGACGAACGTGCTGCGCAAGCTGCGCGGGGAGAGAGAGAGAGAGAGAGAGAGAGAGAGAGAGAGAGAGAGAGAGACACACACACACACACACACACACCCACATGGGTGTCAGACCAAGTGGGAGAAGAAGAGAGAGAAGAAAAGAGTTGACAAGTCAAAAGGGGAAAAGAGAAAAGATGGGGCAAGGGGGATTGTCGACCAAGGGAAGAGAAGTGAGGGGGAAGAGAAAGAAAAAAGGGAAGAGAGAAAGGGAAACGTGCGGAGGAAGGAGCGGAGAAAAACGTGGGGAAGGGGGCTATCGAAACTTGAGGGAGAAGGAGAGAGAAAAGAAAAGAAAAAGGAAAAGAAAAGAAGACAAGACAAAATAAGACAAATATCTAAACAAGCACCTAGAGAGGGGTATTTTGGTCTTTTTACCCCTGAAGCACAAATTCCCAAATATTTGGCTTCAGAACTCATCCCGTTGAATCCTTTTCCAATAATTCGGGCTCACCAATAAATCCGAGAATCAATGAGATAATGTCCAATATTTAGTCTCGACACCCTTAAAAATTCGATACCCGATACCGGATTGAAATTCGTGGTTAACATCGATCAATCGCGACTTTAGTACGACCTAACTTTCGGGCGGCGTTTAGGGGCTCTCGCGCGTTTGACCCGTGGTTGATAGCTTTTCAATCCACGATCGTGCATTCAAATTAGGGCAATCCTCGGTTGTCATGTAATCACGAGAGGTTAATTGCTCACACTGAGTACAGGGCCAAAAGGAAATCGGTTTAACGTCGTCCGCAATTAATATCGAAGACGTGCGGAATCACCCGCAATCCGACCTCGTATTTTTGCCGACTCGATTTATTTCCATTCGCTAATTGGCCTGCAACAATGTAGTATTATTCCTCTTTGATCCTTATGGTCGAGCGGCCTATCCCTGATTAAATTCACTAGTCGTACGCGTATCGATCCTTAATTGCCTTGCCGAACAGTTAGTTAACTCGTGAGGGGCCAACTCAGAGTAAACGTAACTAACAGTGCATTGATAAAATAACCATTTCATCTATCTCGGAATGGGTCGAAATTCAGGATGTTACACATTGGGTCACCTGACAGTGGTCAGATGCGGAGTCGCGGTAGAGGCCGAGCTCATGCTCCTTCGAGAATGACGTCAATGGGGGATAGCTCATGATGTTGCCGTGTCTTAAGGAGGAGAATGATGCCTGGTCTAAGCCAATTGACCGCCAACCATAAGGTAGGGGGTTATAATAATCGGAGCATGTGTGGATACTAAGACATGAGAAAGCTATGTACGATGTTTTGATTATTTGCATGCCTCTTAATATTGTTATGATTAAGTGATAGTTTCTGCAAGTTGCATGTGCTAAGGCAAGGTAGGGTAGCATGTGGTTGCATCTGATTATTGAACTATCTTTTGTTAATGCTTCTCTAAAGTGCGGTGTTTGGTTGTTTGATGAGACTAGGTTGTATGTTAGACTATCTTGAGGCGAGTGAAGTTCCTAGCCAAGGCTTAGGACTTTAACTTGCCGAGTTTATCTCAACTCATCGTTGTTAACAATTTTCAAGTTCTTACAATGACGTAGTACCCGGTGCGGTTCGGTGTCCCCATGGACATAAACACGGTTCGGTGTCCTCATGGACATGAGCATCACCATTACCACACGGCTCGTCCTGGACCGTAATTTTGTGTACAAGCACCATGTGACGACATTATGGGTAGATGAGGGATCGAAAGACCATTACGCGCCGCACGTCTTTGAGGCTGTTGGAACTAGTATTAACACCTAGAGGGGGGGTGAATAGGTGTATAGGAATTTTATGGTCAAGCAATAACAATCTCTTGCAATCTATAAACTGAAATTAAATATAGAGAGTAGAGAAGATTGCAAACTCAGTTTATAGTGGTTTGGCTTTAGACAAGCTTACGTCCACTCTCCGGTCGACCAGCCAATCGGCTGTATTTCACTATATGATCAATGGTGATTACACACTCTCGAGTGTTAGTACTCGGTGATGATCTGTCTCACTAAGTCACTCTCTTTCTGTAAAGCACCTAGATCACTCAAATGTGCACTATGAACAACAATTGAAGAATTGAATCAGCTTTGGAATAATGTTCATCCACGTCTCTCTCCTAGGTCTCATCCTATCCTTATATACTCTCAAAGCCACACTCGACCGTTGACTCTTTCCTTGAGAGTTTCGTCTTCCCTTTCCTGGACAGACTTTATAAGGTAAGTCTTTTTGATTGTTGGAGGTAGATTGGATCCCCTTGGATTCTGTTCGCCCATACAATCAGAATCCGGGCTTCCATAAGTGTTCTATTCTTCTTTGGAAGTTGTCCGTTGATTGATCCTACCAATCAATTTGATACAACAAAATCAATATAAATAAAGTAAGTGAAATACTTGACCGTTGGTGATCTTATCCTGTAGGTTTATCTTAAGTCTGATGGTCTTAAGTTCTGAATTTGCTTAGATTTTTAGTCTGGTTCGTTCAGACTTAAAATCTCAGTCTGGTTTGTTCAGACTTAAAATCTCAGTTTGGATTAGTCTTTCCGTCTGGTACGGTCAGACTCTTAGACATCTCATGCTTTATCTTCTGCAACCAGCAGACTTTAAAACCTATGTCATTTAGTGTCCTTTTCTTTCAAGAGATTGATATAAATATCATTCATAAGCTGTTTTGCTAGCATCAAAACTAGGAGTTTTCTCAACAGAGGCATGGTTCATTCGGACAGGAGGCATCCTATACGGTCCCTTGAGGGATTTTGATGGACCGGTCTCGCCTGTGGGACTGACTGAGGAGGTCTGGGATCCTATGGACCTCGATCTCCCTTATGGCAAGATCTCCGACCTAACGACTGTAGAAACTGATCCTTTGAAGGACAACGAGTAGGCATCTGTGGTTTAGTCTCTTTTTGGCGAGCCCTCCCCCACTTGTATAGAGATAAGTTAGCCAAGCCGGTCCCTTTTTAAGTAGGCCTTAACATATTGCCTGTAGTAAGATGTGTATATATATGTTGTTGTTTAGGTTAACCTTGCAAATATATAAAAATGGTGTTCTTATCTTTCTTATGATGTATTTGCTACTATCCCTGTTGATTGTTGGTTGGGGTGTTTTGTTTCACTTTTGCATGTGCTTAATTATAAGATAAAATGAATTGGTCAACGATAGTACCTAGGACGTTGTACAATTAGAACTCCAGTGAATTGAGATTGTCACAAGCTCGAGGGTTGAGGCGGGACATATCATGCTTTCCTAGTAGAGTAGATATTGACACTCAGAGTCAACCATGTGAATATCTGGTCTCATTACTACTTGTCATTAATTTCTTTGATGATTTCGCTCTATCGTATCGGTGCCCCTAGTAATCATCTGCATAAAATCTCATCCATCATTTACATATCGTTCTGTAGATTACATGATACACAACAGGTTATAATGTAGACTTAATCTAATTAATTATATCAATCATATATTAAAAACCAGTAAGAACAACAAGTCGCGTGTGGAAAACGGAAATTCATACCACACGCCGTTAATAGAACGAGTCTATGGTCTGATTCTTCTCTACGATATTATGAAGGATGATATATATAATTTTTTATATGTCAGTTCCCCATTAATTAGCTGTACTACTGTGATTCCATTAGGCTGGACCTAGCTTGCATTTGTGCCATCGGATTACAACCATTTGAACATCAGTCACAAAGATACATTGGCAATCCAACGAGTATAAATAATAGGGGCATGATAGCCTAACCCCATATTTTAGATCGTTTTCACTAATACTGTTTTATTTATTTTTCTTTTTTGCAATTATTTACCAAATTTGGCGGTTTGGGTTAGGTTCCATTTAATACACGTAGTAATCTCACCGAATGGTTCCCACGACAAATAAATATAGGAGAGCAGACCACGGCTCTTCTTCTTCTTCCCATAATTCCGATCCTGTGCAGGAAGACCTAGGGATTGATCCACCTAAAATGAGTTCTTGCTTCACCATCTCCCTCTCTCTCCTCTTCTTCTTCGTAAATTTGGCTGGTACTGAATCAGCACCTACGTTTCTACGGCATTACTGTCCAAAGACCACCCTCTTTACTCCCAACTCCGCCTACCAGTCCAACCTCAACACCCTCCTCTCTTCCCTCTCCTCTGCCGCTTCTGACACCGCTGACGGCTTTGCCAATGCTACTGTCGGCCAAAACCCTCCCGACCAGGTCTACGGGCTCTTCCTTTGCCGCGGTGACGTCGGCACTGCCGTGTGCAGCGACTGCGTGGCCACTGGGAAACAAGATATCCTCCAAAGATGTCCCAACCGGCGAGTGTCCGTGATCTGGTACGATGAGTGTATGTTGAGGTACTCTGATGGGTTCATTTACTCGGTCATGGAACCAGTGCCTTCTTTCACGATGTACCACACCGAGAACATCACCGATCCAACCTGGTTCATGCAAGTCCTGAGAGAGACCATGGACAACATCACCGCGAGGGCTTCAGTCGGCAAGTCAGGGAAGAAAGTTGCGGTTGCAGAGGCAAATTTTACAAGCTTTCAGAATCTGTACACGCTTGCACAGTGCACACCGGACTTGATGGTGTCGGAGTGCAGCACGTGCCTCCAGGCGGCAATCGAGGGCCTCCCACAGGGAAAGCAAGGTGGGATGTTGTTCACTCCGAGCTGTATCACGAGGTTTGAGCTGTACCAATTTTATAATGCTTCAGCCATGGCGGCCCTGGTGCCTCTGTCGTCCTACCTTCCATCTCCTCCTGCTCTCGTGACCAGACGCGAAGGTACGTGTTTGTCTTTGTTATTTGTCTTCCGCTATAACAGAAAGATCTGTCCTTTTTCTTCGATGAACTAGTTATCCTACTTTATAGTTTTTATAGTTTGAATGAGCAGGCCGATTCCAAGGACGAATAGGAGTCGATTCGTGGGCAGAACATAATGGGACGACGGGTGATTCCGCCTACTATTATCGAACCTGCGAACGGCCCTATGTCGATCCTTAGTGATCGTGTACTTTGAAATAAGAATCGATCCTTCGCAATTTCATGTAGTCAGGACGTCCATGTGTCGAGAAGTCTTGAATATTGGCACGAGTCGGTTACGCGTGAATCCTTTTTTTTTTTTTTTCGAAATGGCATGTCGCATGAGCATGAGCGATGTTGCATTCACGACCAAGCAAAAAGCAAAGACAAGAATGAATTGCTTGATGATGTGTTGCATGATCACATTAAGAGAGGGAACCGGCGTTGCCGGAAGACCGCCAATCCTTATGGGGTTGTGCCGTGGCCGTTTGGTCGTCCCGACTTTTGTCGGTTGCCCGACGGGGACATGTGACGGACTGCGGTAGTGGGCGGGTCCTATGTTCCGTCGAGTTGGGACTGCGGTAGTGGGCGGGTCCTGTGCTCCTTCGGGAATGCCGTCAGAGGGAAGGGATGACCCCTGACGTCGCCGTGCCTCGAGGTAAAGAGGACGAAGCTGGTTTAGCCAGGAACCGCCAACTATAAGGTTGTGCCGTTGGCCCAGGAGGGGGCGTTAATAATCGGAGCATGTGTGAGTGTGAGACATGAGAAAGTTGTGTGAGATGCTCTGATTATTCGCATGCTCTTAATGTCGTGATGATTTGTGGTACGCACGCATGAGTTGACAGTCGTGCAGGGTGTGGCAATGGTCAGGTGAGATCGCTTGTGGCGCGATTCGCATGTGATTGATGAACTGTTTCATCTAACGGCCATGTGCCTTGATTGCGTGTATTGTGTTGAGATTGAACGTACAGGGTATGGCATACCGGGTAAGGTTGCATGCGAACCGAATATTGATTGTGGGTTGCCCTGTCTGTTATTGGCTGTTGTTTGGTTTTGGTTGTGGGTTGTTGGGTTGAGTGAGGGGTGGTTCTGGAGAGATACCCCGGGTTGAGTTGGCGTACTAACCGGGGCTTAGGGAAGAACTCGCTGAGATTTTATCTCAACCCGTTGTGGTAAACATTTTCAGGTCCTTAGAATGGCGTACCGCAGTGGAGAATCCCGCCCCCGCTTCTCCGGGACCGACCCGACGGAGCTTGAGTCCGATGGGTCCGAGTGACCGTGGTGTTGAACCCGAGGGTTCTTCTTGTTTCATTGGATTAGCCTAGTTTCTTTTTGGTTTGGCTTAGAGGATGGATCGGCCCTTTTTCTCGGGCTTGTATTTTGGAAAACGATCCTCCGTTGGTTAATCCAGTAAGATGTATAAATGAGTAGTTGCTGTTGTTCTGGCTGTTCATCCCTCTATCCCTATTTGATTGTTTGTTTGTCTGGGAATGGTTCGTCTTCCGCTTGCGCTTAACGAAAGATAAAATGAATGGTCGTGGACGAGTCCTGGGACGTCGCTTTCAATCGACCAAGAGAAGGGGTTGTCGCGTGCTCGGGGTTCGGGGCGTGACAACCCCGCCGGTTTTGGTATCAGAGCGAGGTCGAAACTTGGAGTGACAAGGTGCGTGGGATTTTTGGGATAGTGAGATAGGGATGGCTTTTATATTACGTGCCTGTGATTGCTTTTGTGGTTTGGTGTGGTGGCGGGTTGCTCATAGTCCAGAGTGATGAGCAATCCTGAGCAGTCAGCCCATAGGCGTAGGGTAGTGTCTGGTCAGACCAGTGCTTAAGGTAGCGTGTAGGCAGATCCTAGGTTAGTTGGGATCTTGCTGGCGCTAGAGATCTTGATAGGACAGCAAGCTGAGTGCTTTTGTTGTGGTCCTTGTGGTTCCCCTAGTGAGAGGAGAGGTCTGTGAGAGACCGATGCCTAGGTTGGTAGAGTAGTTCCTGAGATTGCAGCCACCAAGGTTCAGTGGCGTGGGTGACCCTGAAGCTGCAACCCTTTGGATAAGGGATAGTGAGAGGACTGTTTCAGTGTTGAGGTGTTCAGAGAAAGACAGAGTGCTTTTGGCAGCTTATTAGCTTCAAGGAAATGTCATTACATGATGGGAAGCCACTCAAGGAAGAGTGTTCCCTGAAGGCATGGTTCAGACATGGGGTGTCTTTCGCGAAGCCTTCAATGGAAAGTACTTCTTGGACAGTGCGAGAGAGTCAAGAATGGCAGAATTCCAGCAGTTTCGTTAGAATCAGATGTCAGTGGATCAAGTATGAGGCGAAGTTCGCTGAGTTGGCCTAGTATATGTTGAGATTAGTGGAGGACCCTTGGATAGGGTGGGACAGTTCAGAGATGGCTTGAAGCCGGAATTGAAAGCTAGCTGGTGCCCTTGAGTTTAAAGAGTTTTGATGAGATGTACGAGAGGGCCCAGATAATCAAGAAGAATATGATTGAGAGGACGACCGCATTTGGCTCGCGGTTCGTGCCTAATAGAGACAATCGTCGGTTTGGAAAGGGACCGATGATGGGGAGAAGGAATCTCATCCCACTCAATAGAAAGTGGATTGTCATGGAAAGACAATTCAGTTTAACCCAGTAGTGGGTAACAGTTTTGAGTTTGTGGGAAGTCGAGGAGGACCCTCGACCCCTTTGAAATTTGTCGTTGGAAGTAACTCGTTTATTGGACGAAGGTTGCTAAGGTTATCGGACAACTGAGGTTAATTGGTTAGTTGAAGAATTAAGGATGGATGACTTGTTTAACCCACTTCAAGGAGCTTCGATATGTCCCAGGATAGACCCAAGGATGGGCTATCAGTGGTTGAGGATTAAAAAGGAGGAAAAATTAAAGATGACATATCGTGTGCGATTTGGTCATTACGAGATTACTATACTGCCGTTTGGATTAACTAATACGCCAGTTACTTTTATGGATTTGATGGATTGAGTGATTAAGGCGTATTTGGATTGATTGTAATTGTGTTCGTGAGCAATATATTGGATTATTCGAGGAATTTAGAGGAACACGAACAGCACTTAAGGGTGGTGCTATAGACCATTCGAGAGCATAAACAGTATGCCAAGTTTAATATGTGCGAGTTTGGGTTTACTCGCGTTGTTTTGTTGGTCATATGATTTTGGACAAAGGAATTTCTATGGATCCGCTAAGATCAGGGCAGTCATGAATATGCCGAGACTTATGACAGTAACAGAGGTTCGAAGTTTCTAAGTCGGACAGGTTAGTACAAACGATTCGTAGAAAGGTTATCTACGATAGCCACGCCTCTGATACGAAGGTTAATGAAGGACGTAAGAATTTGAATGGATGAATAAGTGAAATTTTTAAGAGCTTAAGTATAAGTTGATTATCGCACCAATTTTGAGGATTTAGTCTATTATTGGAGAATACGAGATCTACAGTGAGGTGTCATATAAAGGATTTGACTCCGTGGTAAAGCAACAAGGAAGATTGGTTGCTTACGCGTCACGACAATAGAGGTCATTGGAATTAATGGAAGTCAAATAAGTTTTATCTTGATGATTTGAGGAGTTGTAGGTATGGGATCATAAGAGATGATCTATTAAATGGTGATGATCTTTGATAAGGATTACGGTGGATGATTTATTGCTCGGAAGTCTTAGATTCGATTAAGATGTGAATTTACCAAGGTGGATTATTTCAGGAGATATATAAGATAGGGATTTGAGGAATGGATTTTTGTCTTTGATGGATTAAAAATTAATTATCCCTTGATGCTAGATGGATGAGTGAGGAAATAGCATTATCAATGATTTCTTCTTGAGGTATCAGAAAGGATTTGAAGAAGTACCCGAAAACTTTTGGTGCAATAAATGACATTGGTTTGCACTAATTTTCAAGTGGTTGAGGTGAGTTCTTGATTTGGTTATTAAATAGACGTGAAAGGAATGTTGAAAGAAAAATCAATAGTTTGTGGAATTCGAACAGCGATTTAATAGAAATTCAGTGAATCAGATTTTAAGTGTTGATAAGTGACCTCGCAAGAAACGAGCTCATGGGTTGACGAGCAGGAGAAAGTTTTGCACTTTGAGGTGGATGAGGTTAAAACCGTGAGGCTTGGTATGGGACAGGCCAAAGCGGATAATACCTCTTTGAGATGGTGTATGTCAAAAAAAGGATCTTTGCTAGTAGTGGTGCAGTTCGTAGATGCCCGTGACGACTGATCCGACGAGAGCGGGGAGTGGTCGCCGAGGCCAAAGTGCCTGAGCAAGGAGCGACTCCTGGCAGGCTTCTAGGATGTCGAAAGGGGCAGAAATGAACTGAACTACGCACTGTGCAAAAAGAGAGTGTTTGTGGGATAAGATTTTATCGGAGCAAAGATAGCAGAAATATGGTCAAGTTTGTGGAACTCTAGTCTATGGAACAAGGTCGAGAACTGGAATCGCTGGTTCAAAATTGGGTTTAGCAGTTATTGAATGTAGTTGATTATCGAGACAGATTAAAGACTGCCGAGTCGTCAGAAGAGTTATGCAGATAAGCATCGTAGACCGTTGGAGTTTAAGGTGGGCGATCGTGTGTTTCTGAAAGTATCGCCGATGAGGGTACTTCTAGATTTGGCAAGAAAGAAAAGTTGTTTGAGGTACGTTGGACCCTTTTAAAATTTTGGAAAGGATCGGAATTTTAACGTATCATCTTGCATTGCCACCGAAGCTTGCTCAAGTACATGATGTTTCCACGTGTCCATGTTGAGAAAGTATGAACCGGACTTGACGCATGTTTTGAATTTTGAGGAACGGACATAGTCGACGTGGTGTCGTACGTGGAGAAGCCGATACGGATAGAGGACCGTAAAGAGCAAGTACTTCAAATTAAGACTATCGCCTTAGTTAAGGTGATTTGGCAGTATCATGGATCATAGGGAGCTACATTGGAAAGTGAAGAAGTGATGAAGCATCAACACCCCCATCTTTTTGAGGATTTGTCAGTAGTTACAAATTTCGAGGACGAAATTTTTATAAGAGGGGAAGAGTTGTAACATCCTGAAATTCGAGTCCTTTTAGGGAGGAACGAGCGTTAATTTCGTAAATGCATTGTTGGTTGATCTCACTCGGAACTGATCACTCCTGAGATACTCGACCTTGAGGGGAAAGGCTAATGAGGACAGTAACTCGTGCGACTAAAGAACTTGACTGGGAAAACGACTCGACCGTGAGACTTGCGTAAGGATGATCCCCGTAGTCATGCAGCCGATTCCAAGGACGAATAGGAGTCGATTCGTGGGCGAGAACATAATGGGACGACGGGTGATTCCGCCTACTATTATCGAACCTGCGAACGGCCCTATGTCGACTTGCTTAGGGTTGGTTAGTTAGTGTTAATCTTGGTTTAAGGGGTTTAATTAAGTTGTATTAGCCCTAAGATAGGTGGTTAGATAGATGTTTAAGATTAGGTTAGCTTAATTTTGCTTATTAAGCTTAATTGTGCTTAATTTGGGATTAATTATGCTTATGTGTTTAATTAAGCATGATTTGCTTTAATTGAATTGATTAATTGTTTTAATTAATGTTTTGTTTAAATTCTGGATTAAATGTTTTAATTAATTGAATTTTCGGAAAAATCACTGTTCATAATTACGTTCACGACATCGATTCACTGTTCACGAGCACTTTGTTCACAATTACTGTTCACGGCACTGTTCATCCAGAGGCTAATTTTTGTTTGAATTTGATGTGCTATTGATTGTTATGATTAATTGAAGTGCCGATTGTTAATTATACTCATGATTGATGATGAAATGCGTGATCGAGTGTTGGTTGGATTTCGGATTTTGGAATTGTCGAGTGAGATCGCATGACATATTGCGTGGGTTTTCAGAAATGGCATGTCGCATGAGCATGAGCGATGTTGCATTCACGACCAAGCAAAAAGCAAAGACAAGAATGAATTGCTTGATGATGTGTTGCATGATCACATTAAGAGAGGGAACCGGCGTTCTAAGACCGCCAATCCTTATGGGGGTTGTGCCGTGGCCGTTTGGTCGTCCCGACTTTTGTCGGTTGCCTGGACGGGGACATGTGACGGACTGCGGTAGGGGACTGCGGTAGTGGGCGGGTCTGTGCTCCTTCGGGAATGCCGTCGAGGGAAGGGACGACGCCGCCGTGCCTCGAGGTAAAGAGGACGGCCGGTTTAGCCAGAACCGCCAACTATAAGGTTGTGCCGTTGGCCCAGGAGGGGGCGTTAATAATCGGAGCATGTGTGAGTGTGAGACATGAGAAAGTTGTGTGAGATGCTCTGATTATTCGCATGCTCTTAATGTCGTGATGATTTGTGGTACGCACGCATGATCGTGCGGGTGGTGTGGCAATGGTCGTGAGATCGCTTGTGGCGCGATTCGCATGTGATTGATGAACTGTTTCATCTAACGGCCATGTGCCTTGATTGCGTGTATTGTGTTGAGATTGAACGTACAGGGTATGGCATACCGGGTAAGGTTGCATGCGAACCGAATATTGATTGTGGGTTGCCCTGACTGTTATTGGCGTTGTTTGGTTTTGGTTGTGGGTTGTTGGGTTGAGTGAGGGGTGGTTTGGGAGAGATACCCCGGGTTGAGTTTAGTATAAAACTATTCAAAACGACTTATCAGTAAAATGATGTTATCAAAACAATGAAAACACGAGTCATTTAGTTCATCCCTCTATCCCCCTATCTTGCCCCAAATTGAAGAATTGGGGCTAAGTTTAATCAGTCACAATCATAATCAAACCCCAACCCTATCCCTAAATTAAAATGGTCCAATAGGAACCAGTTTTTCTCCTAAAAGCTCCGCCAAAGGACACCCTTGGGGTGAAGGCGCTGTTTCTGGTCCTCAAGGCTTGCTGCGATGGAAATTATATTGACTCGTGGTAACTTAGCTTTCTCTTCGTGGGATGGACAGGTATTATGTGTATTGACATTGAAATTTTCCTTGGAGGCTGCGAGCTTGCAGCACTCAGGACTGTTCTGAATAGCGTGTGCAGTGGATGCGTGGCGATGTCTTTCATTTCAATTTCTCAAGCAATCAGTTGCTTGTTGAATGATTTTATATTAAACTAATGTCACGAGAGATTCTCCAACAAAAAAAATTAACGGGATCAATTAAGTTTAACATTTTTTAAAATATTATGACACTCAAACAATTAATTGAAAAATTATGGCACATATATATCATTTTTCCTATTTTAGATGATACCTCTTGTTAAGATGGGCTTGTGATAATCTACAAGTCATTTTCAAGTTAAATGATAAAAAGAAAGAAAGAAGGGTTGCTGTCAAATTAACTAAAATGAAAATATAATTCTGGAATAACCTTACTTTGAGTCAAACAGTATCAGCACAATTTGTGAATTATCAACCCTATCCCAAATCTGAGCATTTTGAATATGGAAGAACCAATTCAGAAGAATAAAAAACTTGAATAATACAGATGATTGTTTTCCTCTCTGTAAATCCTTACCAAGTTAATGAAGCCAAATCTATCATATCACAAACAACATAATATCATGGGTTTTAGCTTTGTCGGCTTAGGACGAATATTAAGGGCCATATAGCCGGTCATCACCCTATTCTTGTATACAACAGTAAGAGTGGATGCATTTAATTTCAGCAGGTGACTTCAATTTCCTAACTCCTTCGTGTCTCGATATCCGCATTTTCTACAAGGAAAAAAGGGAAAAAAGCTGCAAATACTTCTATTGGTTAGGAGGATCCAAATATTACTTGCGGAACCATTACTTTTGGTCTAAACTGTTTAAATGAACCTCTATGAATGTCGGCATTCTCTGATATACTTGAGAATTATTCTATTAAATGAACCTATTTGAATCATCTGACCAAAAAAAAAAAAAAAAAAAAAAAAACCTATTTGAATCAAAGACAGAGAGAAAATGATATTAAATATGCCATTATTTTCGTACACTACTCACTTTGGTGCAATAACATTTTAATCCATCACTTGATTATCATATATCTATAGAAAATGTTCACTCGAATAACTTCAATAATTTCTTTTACCAAAAAAATCGAGGTGTTATTGATTGATATAAATTGTTCATTGTGGGTCATTGGAAATAGATATCATTAAAAGCTTGCAGAAATGTTGTTTAGCCTTTCCTTGCCCAGAATTGATGGCCAATGTTGTTTCTCGGAAAACAAGAGGAATGATGTCGCCACAAGCCTGCGGCACGCCATCTTACCAATAGCTCTGAGTGCTACTGGCCTCAAATGGAAAATCTCCGCTGTCACATAATTGCAGTCCAATGCCTATGGGAGGAAAGCTACGTTACCACAAATTGGAAGGATTGCCATCGTGATAGCCCTTCAGAATCAGCAGTAGTGCCACCTCTGGCGCCCTCGCTCCAACGGTGTCCCTTGGCAGAACCCGCAGGATGAGGATTTACCCCCATTGGACCTAAGTGGGGATTAGGGTTTGAGTTGGATTTAGCCTTAATTCGTCAATTTGGGTCTGAATGGCTAAATGATGTTGTTTCAGAACACTTCAGATGACATCATTTCCCTAGTACGCCACGTCAGATGATTTTATATTAAATTAAAGTCATGTTGGATGTTTTCACAATACTCAAATAAACTTGACATTTTAAAAATAATGATACTCAAGTGATCAACTTAAAACTTGCAATACCATAATAATTGTAGTACAAAAGTTATGGCATTAGTTGTCATTTTCGCAATTTCATGTTTATCCATTTTGATCTGCTTATAAGAGGTGAAGTTTCACAAGGCATTTTTTTAACAAATACTTGTTGAATCTGTTCCACATTATTCCGATGACTCTGCACTTGTGTTCTTTGCTCGTCTTCTCTCTGCTTCAAGCACTTCAAAGCAGCACAATTTACAGCGTAACTGCATCAAGTCCTTTGGTTCAGAACCAAACACTTGTCTCTAGTAATCAAATCTTTGAGCTTGGGTTCTTCACCCCTAATGGATCAGCAAAGCAGTACGTAGGAATATGGTACAAGAACATGACTCCCTCCAAAGTTGTCTGGGTGGCCAACAGGGACAAGCCACTTGAACACACAGATCAATCTGCGAGTTTAATAATTGGCGAAGATGGAAATCTGAAGCTTCTTGATGGGCAACAAAACCCTGTGTGGTCTACTAATGTCATGGTAAAGTCCAATTATTCTAAAGCACTGCTTTCAGACTACGGAAATTTTGTTCTTCAAGGCAGGAATGCGAATATAATGTGGGAAAGCTTTGAGGAGCCAACCGACACTCTCCTGCCAAACATGAAGATTGGAGTAAACATGAAAACAGGAAAGAAACTAAACTTGATTTCCTGGAAAGGCAAAGATGATCCCTCGTTCGGAAGCTTTGTTGTAGGATTGACACCAGAGACAGCACCTCAGATTTTCACTTGGA
The DNA here is from genome assembly GCA_014182735.1 of Corymbia maculata. Lineage (NCBI taxonomy): Eukaryota > Viridiplantae > Streptophyta > Magnoliopsida > Myrtales > Myrtaceae > Corymbia > Corymbia maculata. The sequence goes on along the minus strand of CM024686.1, from coordinate 38,053,443 downwards.
ATGGATCAAGTCCTTACTGGAGAAGCGGACAGTGGGATAAAACCAAGTTCATTGGAATACCAACCATGCTCAAGCGTGGCTCTGATGTCTGGCAAGATAATGTCCAGGGAACATCATATTATTCCCTCAATAATGAGAACAACTCCATTTTTGGATATAATTTTATCTCATCTGAAGGATCTGTACAGGCGGTTATCTGGTTCGATGGTGGGTGGCTGACATACTGGGTGGCACCGGCACCAACTAACCGTTGTGAAATGTATGGATTATGTGGCCCCTTTGGAATTTGCAACCCGTTTAGTTCACCCATGTGCAGATGCTTAAAAGGTTTTAAACCAAGATCAGATGAAGAATGGAACCAGGGAAACTGGACCAGAGGGTGCCTTAGGGAAATGGAATTGAATTGTCAGAAATCCGCAAGAGCAGCAGCTTCAACGACTGTCAAAAAAGATATGTTCTGGCAAATGAGACTGATTAAATTGCCTGATTATGCTGATTCTTTATTGATAGATGATGCAGAAGGATGTCAAAGTTGGTGCCTAGAAAACTGCTCGTGCTTGGCCTTTTCTTATGTGAATGCTATAGGATGTATGGCTTGGAGTAAAGACCTCCTAGATATTCAGCAATTCTCCAACGGTGGTGAAGATCTATTTATTCGACTTGTGGATGCAGGTGTGGGTGTGGATGGGGGTGTAGTTGTGGATACAGGTTGAAAAGGTTGAATTAATATGCGTTGGGTTTTCCACTGTCTGTGGTTCTTACAATATATTTTCCCAGGTTCAGGTGTACCTACGCGGACGAAACTTATCATCAGCCTAAGTACTATTTCTGGCGTCATCTTAATTGGAGCTGTTATTTCAGTCTCTGGTCTTTCAAAGTGGAGAGGTAATAAAGATGTATAGTTTGTTGCTGTCATGACGGTGATTTTGCACTAACTGCAATATAAGAATCTTGAAATGTTGATAAAACCATGGCTTCAGTTGATTCTGCTTATAATGTCCTCATGCTTGAGTTGATTTCGTTCACGATCTGCAAAATGCAGGGAAGTTTAGGAAATTGACAATCCCGAGGCCCTTTCAGTCAGTGGCTGCAGCCATCAGATCAGAAGAACTGCTAAGGGAAACTGCATGGAAAGAGAAATTGAAGGAAGATGATGTATCGAAATTGGTGGATTATGATTTTGATAGCATATGCATCGCGACCAATAACTTCGACATGAAAAACAAACTTGGGCAGGGAGGATTTGGCTCAGTTTATAAGGTAAAAGAAAAGCCTTCTCTGAGGGAAATGAAGAGATCATCCAAGATCTGATATGCTGTTTGTTTCAAAACAGGGAAAACTAAACAATGGTAAGGAGATAGCAGCGAAGAGACTTTCAAGCAGCTCAGGCCAAGGCATAGTGGAGTTCAAGAATGAGATCCTTCTAATATCCAAACTTCAACACCGAAATCTGGTGAGACTTCTCGGTTGCTGCACTGAAGGAGAAGAAAAGATTCTAGTGTATGAGTACTTGCCGAACAAGAGCTTGGACGCCCTTCCTTTTTGGTTGGTCTCACTCTTTGAAGAACTCAATTCTACTTTCAACAAAATCCGGTACTGAAACTACATATTTCTTCTGTTTGCTACCTTGTTAAGATTCAAAAGAGAGGGCAAAACTTAGCTGGAGCATACGCTTCCGCATTGTTCAGGGGGTCGCAAGAGGGCTGCTCTACCTTCACCGTGATTCTTGCCTCAGGGTTATACATCGAGATTTGAAAGTGAGCAACATTCTCTTGGATGAAAGGATGAATCCCAAGATTTCTGATTTTGGGCTGGCACGGATGTTTGAAGGCACTCAAATTTTGGTAAATACTCGCAAAGTTGTGGGGACACTGTAAGCTTTCTATCATCACTCTTAGGAGTACTTACTCATGAGGCAATATTTCACCTTGAAAACAGATTAGCAGTATAATGTACTCACGTTTGCCTTGACACAAGTTCCTACTTTTGCTTGACATTACCGAGAAAACTCTTCCATGTACATCCAATGGTTCTAATAGGTCAGTTCCCTCCGAGGTAATTATAGACCAGCGCTGCAATGCAAATGCTAAAAGATACATGATATATAGTACTCATCGAGTTGGAAGTTTATCACCCTGCAATTTCTCACCTCTTGCATCATCGTCCTTCAGTCTATGATTTTTTGTTTGAATTGTACTTCGGAAACTCTCCACTTATATTATTTTGTCTACAGCGGCTACATGTCTCCTGAGTATGCCATGTGTGGGACATTTTCTGAGAAATCTGATGTTTATAGCTTTGGAGTACTGCTATTGGAGATTATCAGTGGGAAGAAGAACACAAGTCTAGACTACCCAGGGCAGCATCTCAATCTCCTCGCTTATGTAAGTGCGAGATCTAACTTCAAACTATTACACCTCCATTGAAGTTTTCAACCTTGGGTAGTCCTTGAAAAAAATCTAACAATTGACGGATTGTTACAGGCTTGGCACTTGTGGTGTGAAGGCAGAGGATTGGACCTGATGGATGCAGCCATTGCTGAAGCATTTTCTACGTTAGAAGTAATGAGATGCATTCGGTTAGGGCTTCTTTGTACACAGGACCACGCCACAGATAGACCTGACATGTCCGCCGTTGTTCTAATGCTGAATGGGGAGTCCAATCTTTCACAGCCGAAGAAACCGGCATATACATTTCAAAAGTTGCAGGCTCATGAAGTCCAATCACAAGATGGAAGCGACCGGTCCATGAATACCATCACTATTTCTACTATTGAAGGAAGATAAAAATTCTCAAATGCATTGTCATTATCAATTCATCTTTCCAGGGATTAGTGTTCACCAAATCAAACAGCTTGAATATGTAATATTTTGTTGCACTTTTATGTGAATATATATTGTAAACATAGAGATTACAAGGGAATCTGAGTTGCTAGCTCTCTGGTAGGATGGTTTTATGTGGTGAAGGTCGCACAAAATTTCAGAGCATCAGTATGCAGGATTTCTACCCCTTCTGCATTCAAAAGTATTTTCCCTCTTCAACATTTCCATTTGCATCCATCGCAGAGTCTTTTAGTTGAATCTAGGGGTCTCTTTGAAGAGGAAACCTCCAGGAGCTTCCTTTTAAAGAGGATGGCTGGTGATAATTAAATTTTCACCTAAAAGATTATTCATGCATTTAAAATTTTTAGGGATTGAATTCACTATCAAACAACAAAATTTGACCTATAAGCAAAAACTGCGTTCTCGCACCACCTTGCATTGACATTTCTGTTGTCATATCTCTACAATTAAAAACTAGGGACATAGTGGTCTTAGTATATTGGACCCCATGTCAAGAGTTAGGCATCACATGCATTTCATAAGGGATTGAATTCATTAATAACGGCGAAATTTGACCCCTAACTGAAAACGCTAACATTGCGTCATCAAGTATTTAAATTTCTCATTGCATTTCTTTTGCATGTAGTAATCAGAGCATTCTAATTTACCTTATCAGGTTCGGCGGCAAGAAATTTGATCGACAAAGGTGCCAGAGCTCACGAGCCAATTGCGCGCACATCGGGACTCACCTTTTTCTCAATAAACTTGTTTCTTTTTTTCATGGTTGGTTCAACGCTCAAACGAACTTGGAAATTTGCAAGCTAAGTATCACACTGAGCGTCTTTAAGTCTAACTGTTTATTGGCTAATTAAAAAACTCTAAATCTGTACATCTATATCACATTTACCCTAAACTAATTTTTTGTATCACAAAAACTCTTAAACTGGTAAATCCGTGCCATATTCATTGCCAAACTAATTTGTATATTATAGAAAACTTCAAACTAGTATAACCATGCCACATTCACTCAAAATTGGTATACCCACACCATATTTACTCCAAATTATGGTAGATATGGACTATGTGGCACAACATTATTAATTCAAGGTAAAAATGACACAATCGTATCGGTTTGGGATTTTTTATCATATAAAAATCAATTTTGGGGTGTCATGACCCGACCCTCAAGCCTACGACAACCTCTATTTCACTTGTAGTCATTTGATTGTGACTTCTCAAGATTCGTCGTTGACCATTCATTATTACTTTTGAGTTATGCACATGTGGAAACAATTTATACTTCACCCAATCAACAACAACAGTAGGGATAGCAGAAAGACACATGTCAGAAACAAACACTTCTCTTATTTATTTCTTGAAGTTACCTTGGGAAAGTAATATATACACACTCTTCCTTGGGCTCTTTTTCTTACGGGCCTACACAAAAAGAGACTAGGCTGGGTAACCTACTGCAATCATTGAAAGGGTCAGTTCAAAAAATAGGCCTCTGACGCCCACGTGAATTACTCCTCCAGATCCTTTTCCCTCAAAGACGGATCCTCTATGGCACCATCAAGGACGTCAATAGCCATGGGGTCCCCGACCTCACTGCCTGGACCATTGCCACAAGCCCGTCAAACTCCTTGATAGGATTGTAAAGGTCCTCTCCGTCTCTATAGAATCAGGCCTTAAACCTGTGGGGTTCCCACAAAGTAAGGACCTCGTCTACTCAAACAATGGTGATGTGAAGCTCAAAAACATGCGGGCGGCTCGGAATGAACCATGTTGTGACTATGGTGTTCATGTCCATTAGGACACGGAGTTGCTCCAAAATGTACGCCATGCTAAGGTCCTAAAAAGTTGTTATACAATAATCAATGAGATAAAATCTCAATAAGTTAATAGTCTAAGCCTCGATTAGGAAACCTACTCGCCTCAAGTGTGCCCTAAACATGCAATCTTTCTATCACTAACAAATAACAACAGTAGACTACCTACTAAGCCATCAATAAAAGTACGAATAGGCTACAACTCATATGCAGCCAATATATATATGCACTCATAGGCATCCTTTGTGACGTCTTGAAATTCAAGCCCTTTGAAAGATGAATGAACGTGAATTTCGTCAATGCATTATTGGTTGATCTCACTCAGAATTGATCACTCTCGAGATACTGACCTTAAGAGGAAAGGCTAATGAGGACAGAACTCGTCTGACTAAAGAACTTGACTTGAGAAAAGGACTCAACCGTGAGACTTGCGTAAGAATGATCTTGTAGATATGTAGGCCGATTTTAGGCATGAACCACGAGCCAAATGCGGTCGCCCTCTCGATCAGGTTCTTTTCTATCATATGGGCCCTTTCGTACATCGTATCAAAACTCTTTAAATTCAAAGGAACCAGCTAGGCTTTCAATTCCGGCTTCAAGCCATCTTTGAACCATCTCGCTCTATCCAAAGGGTCCTCCATTAATCTCGGAACATACTTGGCCAACTCAACGAACTTCGCCTCATACTGATTGTTGACACCTAAATTTTGACTAGGTATTTAAATTTAAATTGCCTAGAAAATTAGGGACTAATTTGGCCCTAACAAAAATGATTTTTGCATCACCTAAGTATTAATATTATTTTCCTTTACTAAGTTTAATTTTCCCTTATTTTACACTATTTTTTGGATAAGTAAAAAAAAAAAAGAAAAAAAAGAGGCCCATGGAGGGGCTGGGCTTCCGCGCCTAGCCCCCTTCTTCTTTGTTTCTTCTTGACCACGCGGCCTAGGCCCATCTTCCCCCACTCTTCCTTCTACGGCCCGACCCAGCCCGGCCCTCTTCTCCTCCTTCCTCCTTCCTTCCTCTTTCCTTCTCCACCTCTGCAACTTGGACAAAGAGAGAGGAGTGGGCCGACGATGGATGGGGACTCCTCGCACGCGCCATTAATGCCGTCCAATGGAGCAGTGCGAAGACCGGCAGGAGACTCGGATGGATGGGACTAATCTTCAATGCAAAGAAAGTGGCGCGGCAAAGTAGTGCATGCGGGTGGCTGAGGGGATGTCGGTTCGGCCAAGGAGGAGCCGGTCGACACGTCGAAGACCGGCGGTCGGAGCACCTCCGTCGACTAGAGTCCTCACTTATAAATAGAGGCCAGTGGGCGAAGTGAAATGAAGAGAGATCTATGAGGAAGAGAAAAAAATTGAGAGAGACCCGAGGGAATAGAAGGCAGGGATCGTCTAAGCCTCCGGTGATCACCGGTAGCCTCCCTTCTCGAGCTGACTTGTGGGTGTTGCTCTGTATTTCCTTTTCTGCATTCGTTTGTTCAAGTTCAAGGTCAGCTCCCGAGGATCTTGGCTCGGGGATGTGTGAGGAAGACGGATGCAATTCAGTTTTCGAGCTCATCTACCATCTGACGCCACGAGCTGCGTAGGGAAACCTTCGTCGACCTCGTACTGATTTGCTGCGTGTGTCGCCATCGCCGGTTTCGCCTCCTATCCCAACAAGTTGTCCTGTCCCGGTCATGCACGTCATTTGTCACCCCTCTTGGCTGCTTTCGGTCTCTGCTGAGAAGGAGGTCCTCCTAACTAGTCCCTACTAACGGCAGCCGTCGCCTTGACACGACTAGTTGGTCCTCGAGCGACCATCCACTAGGGTTGTCTTGGATTGGCCCAACCTTGCCGGTCCTCAAAGGGGATTGGGTTGGTCCTTGGTCCATTCTTCCACGTGCGGGTTGGTCCTCGGTCCTAGGAGTTTTGGGTTGTGTTGACACCTAAATTTTGATTGATCATTCGTAATTTAATGCACAAAAATTTAGGGATTAATTTTAACCCATAAATAAAAAATATTACAATTAAATCGCATAGCATATAGTTATTGCATTTGCATCAAACTGGTAACGGATGGGTTCGAATTGATGGTTTTGGGCTTTAATTTAATGAGTTGGACTAAGTTCATGGTGATGAAATTTGATCTAGCCCATTAATCCTCATGGCATGAAATTCATTGAGATATTTGCCAAATAGAGAGATTGAAATTTGCTCAAGGGCGTACTTGAGCAAGATTTTGGCCGAATATATTTCAATGTGCTGGAGACTGGAAAGGGAGATTTGGTCAGCAAGAGGATCGCATGGCTTTAATACTCGAGGGGTTTTCAATCAGGCAGTTGAAGAATAAGAGATTCTATCCATGGGTGCTAAAATAAAGAAAGATTCTTTGTTGCTCACAGCACCAGCTCAGCAGCAAAGAAATAAATATTGTGGGATATACTCATGGCTTCATTCACGGCAAGAAAGGAAAGAAATCAACGAACTTGCGAGCTGATATTTAATTTGAAGAAATAAAATCAATTAAGAATATTCAGCACGTATCCACCAACTTGGAGTTGACATATTATATATAGAGAGCATCGAACTTGGGGAGGACAGAGGATACACGGCCACAAAGAGAGAGAAAAAAAATCCTTTTGCTCAATCCTTGGCCGAGACGCTCCTCTCGTTGCACCGCCCTCCACCGCGCGCTGCTGTCGCAACCACTCGCATTGTCCCCCCTTGCCGCAAGGCCCTACGACGTCAAACGCTTGCTTGCCACTGCTAGCTACCGACACCAGTTGCTGCTCCCTACCACGGCGTCTTAGCCGCTTGACGCGACACACAACTCGTGCCTCCTCGTGCCGAGCCCTCTACTCGCGACGAGGCGCAAGGCTCTTGCTTTTGTCACTCATCCTCGCTGCCTCACGAACCACCAGGAGCCGCCTCACCCGTTTCTCGAAAACCAGCGAGGCCGACGTGTTCTTGGAAGACTAGTTGCTGCACCTGACACTGGGAAACCGGTGCTGCCACCGCTCCAATTCAGCCCTGCCAATAGCGCCCGATAGCCTTGATTATGGTCCCTGCAATATCACAAATTTTGACTTTATTTCCTCGCAGGTCTTTCAGTTAATATCATTCATCTTCTGGCGTTATTTTATGGGAAGTTCGGTCAAAGTTGCAGCTAATTGAGCAGCCCAGTCCAGCGCCATCGTGAAGCATTGTCAATCCACGATTCTCGCGATCTGCCGCCATCGAGGCCAAATTGTTGCTGCTCAGACGGCTACGTCGATCTGCTATGACCTCTCCCTCGAGGTCCTTCTTGTTCGTGCTGATTAGAGGAGGCCCGCATCATGACAACAAAAGTTGCCCGTGATTTCGCACCAAGAAAAACTGCAATACTCCATCCCGTGATCAACGACGACTGCGAGAATTGATTGAGCCGAACATCTTTAGCGGCTGTGGAATAGGGTTAGGTGCTGTCATTAGTAATTGAAAACCGTCTCGGATCGTTTGTGAGAATCAGAGAAAGACCATCAAGGTAATTTCCTAATCCGTTCGCTATATCTGAATATAAAGTTGCCTAATTAGCAATATGTGATTTCCTTTGAGATATTTGGCATATTCCCATTGAGTGAGGTCGTTGTGTCGTGATAAAAATCTCAATAATCAAAAATATTGAGCCGCGAGACGTCGGATCAGGTTTTTGATTGTTTTGGATATGCCTTTGCTTGAATTGATTTGGCTTATTAAAGAAAACCCAAAAAAAAAATATAGTTGAGTTAGATCTGATTCTTATTAGAATATTTTCTTTTAGGATAGTTTTCATGTTTACACCGAATTTTGATTATAAAAAAAATAAAAATAATAAAAATTGCCATGTTCATGTTATATAGAATTAGGTCATCTTCCATGTGTCATCTAGTCATTATGTTTAATATATTTTTATTTATTCTATAAGTTAAGTAAACCCTAATTCAAATGACATCCTCTTCATTACATGTACTATTGCTCCATTCTTTCTCACTTTATCCTCTTAGTATTCAATTTGCCTTTATTGAGTGTTAAAAAATCATGATCACATTGCATGTTAGGGATTAAATTAAAAAACTAAATTTCAAATCATTTTTTAAATTGTGAGCAATCTTGCCTCGTAACTCTCCCGCCACTTGGGTTTCTTGACACTCACTAAGTAAAAATCATTGGCATGTTAAAAAAACTTGCCATGGGCTCAGGCCCATTTGTCACTTGAAGCTTGTGCCGCTCACCTAATTCAAATGACATCCTCTTCGCTAACATTTCTCATTCAATTTGCCAAGTAAATCATAAGGAAATAAAGTCCTAATTAGAAATTCTTTTATTCGTGAGCAACACTCGTCTTGCGGCTCTATAAGCAATCTTAATTGTTTTTATAGTTTCTTGCTTTTAGCAAGTGTGAAATCTTTATTGTTACCTTAATTTAAATTTGTTGAATATGTATTAGTATTTATAGTTTAGTTAAAATCACAGAATTGATAAAAATATAATTTGAATTTAATTTTTCAAAAATACAAAAAAATGAAAAAAAATTAACGGTTGGTCTCGGGTTAACCTTGGAACCGGACTAAACCCATTGGGTCGGTCCGATCCTCGGTCCTAGGCTCAATAGGGTCGGTCATTGGTCCCAAAACTTGAGGACCAACACTGTGCGGGTTGGTCCTAAGGTCAAGGGGTGGATCGGCTCAACCCGGACCATGCTCACCCCTACTCCACGTAGCCAGCGACAGTGTCCAAGTAAGCCCTCGGTGGGGCGGAGGCGAGGGGGTGACACTTGACGCCGTTGTCTCAGTCGCTGCGGGTGAGCAGCAACTGAAGAGGAAATTGGGTCAGTCCGCGGGTTCACCAGACCCGGTTCGTTTTGGTTCTTGGGCTAGGGTTTTTCCCTTTAGTGGGCCATAGTTAATAGTAGGCTGGTTTTTTTTTTTTTAATAGGAAGATGGGCATAGTTTTGTTTTGGGCTCAAAGAGTGTTTTATTAAAAATATTGGGCTGGGCTCATGGGCGAACTGGGTCGGTTCCAACCTGGAAATCTAACCCGATTCCTTTTTATATTATAATAATATTTAAAAATATTTAAAAAAAAACATTCAAAAAAAATAAAAAAATGTTTTTTTTAAATCCAAGAATATTTCACATTTTCAAAAAAAAAAAACCAAGAAAATCCAAAAAATATGTTTTACTATCCGAAAAATCAAAAAAAAAAAAAAAATGTTGTTTCAACAATGCATGGAAAAATCCTTAAAAATTCAAAAAGAGTATTAAACCTGAGAGTTTAAACAAGATTAGGTACCGGAAGGGCATTAGTGATTAACTAGTATAATGAAGTCCTTGATTCTAATTTCTCTGGTTGTGCAGGAGTTAAATATTTCTCTCAATATTTTACTTGGGTTTCTGATCGACCCACCCCAAATCGATTAGTAGTGACTCCTTTTTTAAATAAAATTAAATTACAAGTTAAAAACTTGAACCTTAAGTCGTGAATTGGTGGGCTTGGGAGAGCCCGGGCTAAAACCCTGATAAAAGCATTTAGCCAAGCCATTAGCCTCCCAGGACGCGAAAAGGATGTTGCGATTGCTTGGTGACTCCATTGAGAAGGAAATTTTTTTTTTTTTTTTGTGGACTTAGGCCATTATGTCTTGTTTAAATGTTTTCCTAACTTGGATATTTTTTTTCTTGCAAGTAAATATTAACTTTGTTGAAATAAATTTTTTTGTATAAAATTATTGTGCATGCTTTAAATGTCTCAGCACTACACTATGGCACACACAACCTTGCTGCCGAACTTGGGCCGCCATAGGATATTTTAGGATGGTGTTAAGAAAGATACGGTCTTGAACGTGCGAGACTGCGATGTAGGGGCTGCCTTTCTTTTCTCCGAAATTTTAGGTAGAGCCGAGGTTGAGAGGATTTGGCATGAATGCGAGACTGTGACAGTCAGATTACCTCTTAATCTTATTATGCCTTTCTAGTTAGAAATCGAACACACATATCATGCGCATGTGTTTTTGCAATTTCCTCTTAATTTCATTATGTCTATGTGATTATCATTGATTTTCTCTACTTAAGTAAATTTTTTTTTATTTGCACTTTGCAATCCATTTACTTTCCCGTATGTCTTGGTTGGTCCATGATTAGTCTAGGATTTAATACCATGGTCATTTGGAAATAATTATCGAAAAATGGGGAAAAGTTTTACAAATAATTTACTTTTGATTTATGCCTTTAGTCACTCAAGCATACCGTTATTTTCATTATTTTCTGAGAAAATTCTCATCATTTTCAAAAAGGAAGATGAATGGCATAAAAGAGCGGAATGAAAGCTAAAAGGACAAAACTAGACTGAGTCATGGATTGATCCTTTTTGAAATTTTATACTTACCGCACTTCATCTTATGAACACAAATTACGGAACATCCACGATCGCCGATCCAAACTCGCTCAGTAACGAGAGTGAGAGTGGCTGAAGAAAATATGCCAAACCGCATTGCGAACATGGAAGACGAGATGAAACAAGTCTTTAATGTGCTCCAACAACTCTCAAAGCAAATGGATGCGGTTCAGACCAAGCTTACTCCTACTCCGCCACCAATTGAAGTGGTACTATCGCCACCAGTTGCCGGCGATAGTCACGGCGTAATTATTAATGATGACATGCCTGAATTGGAGGATGATCTGCCCCAAATTACAATTGAGAAATCTAAGCTCAATAGCATGTCTAAAACTAAGCATGACAAACACCTTGAGAAGCTTTAAGAGAGGTTGAAACAACTGCAAGGCCTCCAAGATCCTACTCTGACGGACCTTTCTATCTATTCCAAGATCAAAATGCCAGAAAAATTACGTAAGGGCAATCTTGTGGTTATACAAGCCGATTTCAGGGATGACTAGAAGTCAATTCACGGGCAGGGTATAATGGGATGGCATATATCGGCTCTATGTTAATTCTTGGCAATTGTGTACTTTGAAATAAGAATCAATTCTTCATAATTTCATGTTAGTCAAGGACATCCATGTGTCGAGAAAACTTCAAAGTGGTTTGATACTGAGTCAAGCATGAGTCGATTATGCATAAATTCTCGGAGCCAACTGTTAGTCCGAGATGCACCAAAATGGGATTCGACTGAAATTAACGATGCATGAAAATCCAATATTGGATGATGGATTTTTGGGAATGTCCGGGATGAACTTTTGGACAATGCTTCTTTGACCTTCGATATTGTCGGTAAGCCCGAATTGTCAGAAAAAGGAATTAACAAGCCGAGAAATTGAGCCCATGAGGAAGTGGGCCGGGCAAGATCCAAGTGGGCCTCATGCCTAAGGAGGAGCGACTACCATGGTGGGCCCAAGTCAACCTTTGAGCCTATTAGACCCAACTAGCCCACTTGATTCTTCCTAGCCCATTGTCTAACCTTGAGCCATTTTGAGCCCAACTAATTCCCGAGCCCATTCCTTTTCATTTCTTAGCCTGTTTCTTAGGCCCACTCATCATCTCAGCCCAAGGACAAAGTGGTAATTGTGTAAAGGTGGAAAAGACCATTTTGCCCCTCTATATATTATTGGGAAAGAGACAAGAGAAGAGAGAGAAGATGAGGCCATTGCATGGGGAAGGGGCATGCATTGATGAACCTTAATGGGAGTAGACCACCATCCCTTCCATCTCTCTCCTCCCTCTCTCTCCTCCCCATTTTAGCCGCCCACATTCTTGCTTCCTCTTCTTCTTCCTTTCTTTCATTTTCTGTGTTTTTCACTGCTTGTTCGGCTTTGTCACTGTCGGAGCCACCTGCAGCAGTGGCCAGGAGCTTTAGTTCGTGCCCCCTGTCGCCGCCACTCGCTGGTCCATGTTGTTGGCCAGCCCGTTGGCCGACTAGAACTTGCTGCTCCTTTGTCTGCCTATTTCCAACTGCTGCACTGGCTGGAAAAGCTCCTCCACCCCTATTTCGACCTTGCCACCACTTGAACCAACCACCAGCCTATCCCTCTAGACCCCCTGAAGCCATCAGTTGTAGGCTAGCAGGTCGCCAGAGGGTCGGTCGATCCAGCTAGCAGCTTTCCTCTTGGATAGCTCGGTTTCCAGCCTTGTAGAGAGAGGCATACTTGGTTGCTACTGTTTTTGTCTTGGGCCCGCCTTGGATCATAGTAGTTGAGGTTCCCATGCATAGCCTTCGTTGCCACCACCGCGCCCGTGTCTCCAGCCAGCTTAACGGGTGAGTTTTCATCATAATCCGTTGATTAGTGCATAAACTTGGTTAGGGTTGGTTTAATTAGAGTTAATCTTAGTTAGGGGGATTAATTAAGGTGTATTAGAGCTAAGATAAGTGATTAGTTAGATGACTAGGATTAGCTTAAATTGATCTTGCTTAATGCTTATTAAATGGGGTTTGTTGGTTTAATCTTAGATTAAGGGGTCTAAGCTTATTTAGTCTTAATTTATTATCATGAATTGATTTATTTAATTTAACTATTGTTTTATTGAATTCTAAGTTTAATTTATTAATTGTTAAATTCTAAAATTCATTGTTCATGATGTACTGTTCACATGCACTATTCACGTAGTATTGTTCACGCGACACTGTTCACGCAGAAGCGAAATTTTGCCTAAATGAACATATTTTGATCATATGATATGCATTGGTAGTTGTTAAATACATGGACATTTGTATGAATTGCGTGGGGTTATTAAAAGGGGGAAATATGCTTTATTCGTGAGACATGAGCATTGAATGATTTTTTGAGATGAAATTGTGACTACATGTGTTTAATTGACTGTTTCTATAAGCACGTATCATGTATGCATTAACTAATGCTCAAGATTAAAATGAGTTGTGGTGGTATGCTTGTGTGGTCACTAAATTGAACCCGTCACCCTAGCGGGAGTTCGGGGGACAATAGTCCAACTCGTCAGAAATCCCGGGGGGAGTCCAGATGCGGAGTCGCGGTGGAGGCTAGGCCCATACTCCTTCAAGAATGTCATCTTGCGAGAAAACCCTTGATGTCGCCACACCTCATGGGGGAGAGCGATGGCTAGCTATGGCAGTAGACATCGGCGGGAGTTCGGTTGTAGTCTTGTAGGGCATTAATAATCGGAACACGTGTGGATACAAGAAGTCATGAGAAACATGACATTATTGGTTCTAATTATGTATGTGCTAGTTGCACTACTTGTGGCATGCTTGATTTGATAACGTGCAGTGTGTGGGAATGGTCAAATGAGACCGTTTGTGATGCGACTTATATGTGATTGATCAAATGCATTATTTGATTGCAGTATGCATTTGTTGTATTGTGTACGTGTATATCGTGTAGGGTATGGCATATCCGGGTAAGGTTGCATGCGACTCGACTGTTTGCTTGTTTGTTGGCCCTTTATATGTGGCTTAGTCATGTCTTGGCTATAATATATAGTATTGTAGTTATTTGTCTACTTGAAAGGTGGTTTTGGAAAGATACCCTAGGTTGAGTTGGTGTCCTAACCAGGGCTTAGGGCAAGAACTTGTTGAGATTATATCTCATTGTTGTATTAACCATTTCAGGTCCTTAGAATGGCACACCCTCCAGTGTGATTCGGGGTCCCCAAGGATTGTGAGACCATGACGCACCACCGCTTCCCGAGCTAGGTGCATTTATATGAAAAGTATGTCTTCACCATTTGGGTGGATGAGGGACCGGGGCAATGGATCCCCCATCGGTTCCTAGCGTGGTATATCAGGAAGGACAATCTCCTAATTAGTCCTCTACACGGTTTTGATGGGCCGCCTAGTAGGGGCCTTGAAAATGTCGATTGGGATCCTATGAAGCTAGACCCTTCTGATGGCATAGTGGTGAATCTTGCTCCCTCTTCTCCTGTGGTTGACTCGTACGCCTCCAATTATGACCCGACGGAGCTTGAGTCTGATGGGTCCTTGCACTTTGATAGTCCTTGATGGACATACCGAAACTGAGAGTTCTTTTTGGAAAGAATGGATTGACTTAGACTTAGTATCTTTTTGTCTAGTTTAGAGAAAAAGAACCGACCCACTAGTGGGCTTGTAAATCAGAAACATTCATTTCTTGGTTAATTCGGTAAATAAATAAATGAGTAGTTTGTTGTTGTTCTACTGTTCATCCCTCTATCCCTTTTTAATTGATTGATTGATTGTTTGATTGATTGGGGGATAGTTCATCTTCTGTTTGCGTATAATAAAAGAATAAAATGAGTGGTTGGTGACGTGTCTTGGGATGTCGCATTCAATTCACCAAGGGAAGAGATTGTTGCGTGCTCGGGGTTTGGAGCGCAACACATCCACCCCTAAATATTGATGGCCTAACTAACCCCAACTCCTATTGCTTAAATATTTTGGAATGGACTTTAATGTTTTTGACTTTGGGGAATGATCTTAGACCGGTTTGTCTTGACTTGTAATATTATGTTCTGATCTTCTCCTAGAACCAAATGATTTAAACTATCAAATTTCATATGTTTTATAATTTTTAAATATGTCAAATTTCAAGTTTTAAATATTCATGTTATAGGCCTCATTTGGCTCATCTTTGAGGAAATGTCTTTGGGGAAATGCAGATGCATTTGGGCTAAAGGGATTTTTCAAAGTGCAAATAGTATTTGGTAAATTTTATTTTGAAAACACATTGGGGAGCAACTTTGACTCAAATGTCGCTTGATAAAAACTACACTTAGTAAAAAATTCAACTATTTGCCTACAAAATTCAACCGCTGCTGTTGGCCCACATGTAGGTAAGGCCTTTGCCAAAAAGTTAGGGTTTTTGATGAGATTTCTACAATTATGAAATTGAGTGAGGGCAAAGTTGAAAGGGAAAAAAAGTCGATTTGCATTCCGAGTGTAACATCCTGAAATTCGAGTCCTTTTAGGGAGGAATGAGGGTTAATTTCGTTGATGCATTGTTGGTTGATCTCACTCGGAACTGATCACTCCTGAGATACTAACCTTGAGAGGAAAGGCTAATGAGGACAGAACTCGTGCGACTAAAGAACTTGACTTGGGAAAACGACTAGACCGTGAGACTTGCATAAGGACAATCCTGTAGATATGCAGGCCGATTTCAGGGACGACTAGAAGTCGATTCGCGGACAGAAATAATGGGACGACGGGTGATTCCGCCTACTATTATCGAACCTGCGAACGGCCCTATGTCGATCCTTAGTGATCGCGTACTTTGAAATAAGAATCGATCCTTCGCAATTTCATGTAGTCAAGGACATCCATGTGTCGAGAAGTCTTGAACGTGAATTGGCACAAGTCGGTTACGCGTGAATCCACAAAGCCGCCTGTCAGTCTGAGCAGTACCAAAATGGCATTCGGGCAAAATTGACAAGGCATGAGAATCCAAGATTGGACTTCGAATTTTTGGGAATGTTCGAGAAGGACTTTTGGACGATGCTTCTTAGACAGTCGACACTGCCGGTTGAGCTGAGTATTTGGAAAATGGATTTTTGGACCAAGAAAACGAGCCTACGAGGACGTGGGTTGGGCAAGAATAGTGTGGGCCTCATGCCCAAGGTGGGACAGCCGCAATGGAAGGCTTGAGGCAAGCAAGTGAGCCAGTTGGGCCAAACCGACCCTTTACCCTTCCGAGCCCATTGTTTAAAACCGAGCTGATTCAAGCCCAATAAATTCCCGAGCCCGTTCCTATTCATTTTCAAGCCCATTTCCTAGGCCCATCCTCCATTTTCAGCCCAAGGACAGATTGGGAAATGTGCAAGGTGGAAATGACCAAAATGCCCTTTGATATTTTGAAGAAAAGTCAAAAGGAAGAGAGAGAAGATGAGGTCAATTGTTTGGCAAGTGGGGCAAGCATTGATGGCCTTGATAAGGCTTATCCTTCAGCCTTCACTTCACTCTCTCTCTCCTCTTCATCTTCCCCAAACCGCACACCCTTCTCTCCCTAGTTTTCCTTCCTTCATTCAGTTTTTCAGTTCTGACCTTTCACCGAAAATCGAGTTGTTCATTGCCTTCCCGTTGGAATCTCGTCTCGTGCCACCCGCCATTGTGTTCAGAAGAGAAATTACGTTCAAATAGCATTGGCCGATCGCCGGAAGGAGCTGCCGGTCAACCTGTATTCCGGCCGAAAGCCACTATCGGCCTGACCATTTTCTGACCGCCTGCTGCTGTTCTGTTTTGCTATTTCGGCCATTTTCCTTCCTTTCCGACCCAATCTCCGCCCATACCAGCCACAAGTGGTTCCCCCTCGACCCCCAGGTGCCATTGGTCGCTGGCCCGCCGCTCGCCGGAGCTCCGGGTAGCCCGTTCAACTCCGATCAGCCACTTTCCTCCTGTGCAGTGCAGTTTCTAGAGTTGCAGAGGGATTCCGGGGCTGTTGTTGCTGTGTTGAGCCCGGGATCACCTTGGATCGTCGTGGTAGATGTCCTCGGGTGTCGGGTTCGTCGCCGCCGTCGCGTCCGTGTCGCCGGCCCGCTTAACGGGTGAGTTTAGCTCCTAATCCCTATTTAGTGCCTAAACTTGCTTAGGGTTGGTTAGTTAGTGTTAATCTTGGTTTAAGGGGTTTAATTAAGTTGTATTAGCCCTAAGATAAGTGGTTAGATAGATGGTTAAGATTAGATTAGCTTAATTTTGCTTATTAGGCTTAATTGTGCTTAATTTGTGATTAATTGTGCTTATGTGATTAATTAAGAATGATTTGCTTTAATTGAATTGATTAATTGTTTTAATTAATGTTTTGTTTAATTTCTGGATTAAATGTTTTAATTAATTGAATTTCGGAAAAATCACTGTTCACGAGCACTGTTCACGATTACTGTTCACGATTACTGTTCACGGCACTGTTCATCCGGAAGCTAATTTTTGTCTGAATTTGATGTGCTATTGATTGTTATGATTAATTGAAGTGCCGATTGTTAATTATACTCATGATTGATGATGAAATGCGTGATCGAGTGTTGGTTGGATTTGGATTTTGGAATTGTCGAGTGAGATCACATGACATATTGCGTGAGTTATCTGAAATGGCATATCGCATGAGCATGGGTGATGTTGCATTCACGACTGAACAAAGATATAAATGGATTGTTTGATGATGTGTTGCATGATCACATTAAGAGAGGGAACCTGGCGTTGCCGGAAGACCACCAATCCTTATGGGGTTGTGCCGTGGCCGTTTGGTCGCCTGACTTTGGTCGGATGCCTGACGAGGGACATGTGACGGGACTGCGGTAGTGGGCGGGTCCTATGTTCCTGTCAGTTGCGAGACTGTGGTAGTGAGCGGGTCTTGTGCTCCTTCGGGAATGCCGTCAGAGGGAAGGGATGACCCTTGACGTCGCCGTGCCTCGAGGTAAAGAGGACGAAGCTGGTTTAGCCAGGAATCGCCAACTATAAGGTTGTGCCGTTGGCCCAGGAGGGGGCGGTAATAATCGGAGCATGTGTGAGTGTGAGACATGAGAAAGTTGTGTGAGATGCTCTGATTATTTGCATGCTCTTGATGTCGTGATGATTTGTGGTACGCACGCATGAGTTGACAGTCGTGCAGGGTGTGGCAATGGCCAGGTGAGATCGCTTGTGGCGTGACTCGCATGTGATTGATGAATTGTGTCATCTAACGGCCATGTGTCTTGCTTGCATTGTATGAGATGGACGCGCAGGGTATGGCATACCGGGTAAGGTTGCATGCGAACCAAATATTGATTGTGGGTTGCCCTGTCTGTTGTTGGCTGTTGTTTGGTTTTGGTTGTGGATTGTTGGGTTGAGTAGGGGTGGTTCTGGAGAGATACCCCGAGTTGAGTTGGTGTACTAACCGGGGCTTAGGGGGAAGAACTCGCTGAGATTTTATCTCAACCCATCGTGGTTAAACATTTTCAGGTCCTTAGAATGGCATACCCGCAGTGGAGAATCCTGCCCCCGCTTCTCTAGTGATCGACCCGACGGAGCTTGAGTCCGATGGGTCTGAGTGACCGTGGTGTTGAACCCGAGGGTTCTTTGTGTACTGTTGGATTAGCCTAGTTCTTTTGGTTTCGCTTAGAGGATGGATCGGCCCTTTTTGTCGGGCTTGTAATTCGGAAACGATCATCCGTTGGTTAATCCAGTAATTTGAATAAATGAGTAGTTGTTGTTGTTCTGGCTATTCATCCCTCTATCCCTGTTTGATTGTTTGTTTGTTTGGGGATGGTTCGTCTTCCGCTTGCGCTTAACGAAAGAAAAAATGAATGGTCGTCGACGAGTGCTGGGACGTCGCTTTCAATCGACCAAGAGAAGGGGTTGTCGCGAGCTCGAGAGTCGGGGCGTGACACCGAGAATGCTACCTTTCAAAGTACTTCTGGACATGCCTTCTTTAGAGGCATTTAGAAATGCAATTACATTTCCTCAAAGTTGAGAAAAAATGAATCAAATGCCATTTGCATTTGCCGAAGGATATTTAGAGTCCCAAAACCCATTTGGACGCCTTCCTTTTTGGTTTTTCTCACCCTTTGAAGAATTTATTTTTGCTTTCAACAAAATTTGGCACTGAAACTTGATATTTTTCCTAATTGCTACCTTGTTTACATTCAAAAGAGAAGGCAAAACTTAGCTGGGCTGTACGCTTCCGCATTATCCAGGGGGTTGTGAGAGGGCTGCTCTATCTCCACTGTGATTCTTGTCTCAGGGTCATACACGGAGATTTGAAATTGAGCAATATTCTCTTGGATGAAAAGATGAATCCCAAGATTTCTGATTTTGGGCTGGCGCAGATGTTTGAAGGTAGTCAGGTTTTGGTAAATACTCACAAAGTTGTGGGGACACTATAAGCTTTCTATCATCACTATTAGGAGTACTTATGAGGCAATATATCACTTTGAAAGAAGATTAACAGTATAATGCGCTCACCTTTCCCTTCATACATGTATTTACTATTGCTTTACTAATACCGAGAAAACTCTTCCATGTACATCCAATGCTTCCAATATGTCACTTCACTCCCAGGTAATTATAGATCAATGCTACAATGCAAATGCTAAAAGATATGAGAAATACAGTACTCGTCGAGTTGGAAGTTTATCATCCTCCAATTTTCTCAACTCTTATGTCATCGTCCTTTAGTCTATGATTTTTTGTTTGAGCTGTACTTCGGGAACCCTCCACTTATATTATTTTTCTACAGCAGCTACGTGTCTCTCGAGTATGTCATGGGTGGGACATTTTCTAAGAAATCTGATGTTTATAGCTTTGGAGTACTGCTATTGGAAATTTAAGGCAAGAAGAACACAAGTTTAGATTAACCTGGTGAAGCATCTCAATCTCCTCGCTTATGTAAGGGGGAGATCTAACTTTGAACTATATACCTCCATTTCGGTTTCCAACCATGGGTAGTCCTTGAAACACTCTAACAATCGACCGATTGTTACAGGCTTGGCACTTGTGGTGTGGAGGCAGAGGATTGGAACTGATGGATGCAACCATTGCTGATGCATTTTCTACGTCAGAAGTAATGAGATGCATTCAGTTGGGGCTCTTTGTGTGCAGGACCTCACCACAGATGACCCAACATGTCGGCCGTGGTTCTAATGCTGAATGGGGAGTCCGATCTTTCACAGCCGAAGAAACCGGCATGTACATTTCAAAGGTTGCAGGCTCACGAAGTCCAATCACAAGAAGGAAGCATCCGGTCCATGAATACTATCACCACTACTACGGTTGTAGGAAGATAAAATTCTCAAATGCATTTTCACCATCAATTCATCTTTCCATGGGTTCATTGTTCACCAAATCAAACGGCTTGAATATGCATTATTTTGTTGCACTTCTATGTGGATTCATGATGTAAACATAGAGATTGTGAGGGAATCCGTTTTATGTGGTAGGATAGTTTTATGTGGGCAAGGTCGCACAAAAGTCCAGATCATCTATATGCATGGGGATTTCTACCCCTTCTACGTATAAAAGTGTTATCCCTCTCAACATTTCCATTTGCATTTATAGCAGATATCATATAAAAATCAGTTTATTGATACATCTATTGCATAGTTTTTTTGTATACGGCTCTCACTTTAATACCACAAGTTTTTGCCGGCTGACTTAAGTGTTAACTTGGAGAAAAAATGATCACTTAAGAGTTTCCGGCAATAATTTTGGCCAAAGAAATTATGTGACTTTTATGTTTAAAAATTTTAGGGAGAAGAACAATAAAAGGATCATAAGTTGTGTACAGCCTCACTTTGTGCCAAACGTTTTTTTTTTTTAAAATCACTTAAGTGCCAACTCCGATTTGAGTTGCTGGAAATTCGACGTGATAATATTTTATTGATTTTGATCTTATGTGTTTTGTGGGTGTGCCCAATCAACATATAACCTCTAAACAACATCGTGTAGTAAGTTAAAAAGTGATTACTTCAGTGCTAGTCATTGTAAAAAAATGATCACTTTAGTGCCAATTGTTGTTAAAAAGTGATCACTTTAGTGTCAATCTTAATGAAAAATAATCGCTTAAGTGCTAAAAAAATGCTATACCATATAAAATTTTTAATTATAAAAGTCACGTAATTTCTCGCCAAAGGTATTTAAGTAATTTTTTTTTTTCGATTTTGGCACTAAAGTGAGCCGACAAAGACTTTTGGCACTAAAGTGAGTGCCATACACAACTTATGACACTTCTAGTGTCCTTCACCTAAAATTTTATCTAAGGTGATATTTTCTTTAAACTGAAGTGATCACTTTTCATTGTGTGATCACTAAAGTAATCATTTTTTAACAACCATTGGCACTAAAGTGATCATTTTTTTACTCACTACACGACATTGTTTAGGTATTATATGCTAACTGGGCACATCGGCGAGCTACATAGGATTTAGAAATTAATAAAATATGGCAACATCGGATTTTTGGTAACTCAAATCAGAGTTAGCATTTAAGTAGTTATGTTTTTTAAAAGTGACATTTAAGTTATTTAAAGAAAAAAAATTGTATTAAAGTGAACATCACACACAACTTTTGGCATTTGTTATGTCCTTCTTCCAAAGTTTTTGTCATAAAAATTAATTTGAGGTAAATATAGCATGGATATATTAATATAACGTTTTTGGTGGCATTAGCCCTTTTTTTAATGGTATATGACCCGTGGCTTATTTCAAAAAGTTATAGCTTTCCAAATTCGCATTAATCAAATGTGTCTGCTCATCCTTACAGGAGGCGGGCAGTCCATAAACGGCGATTTGAGGCCACCAAAGTGGGAGTTTCTAATGTCTGTTTGGCCTGAAAATTTTACATAACCGTAATCTACATATTAGCTCGCTCCACTACAAAATTTCAGTCAAAACGGACGAGCGATGATGACATACTCCTCGTCTCCGTGGGACTGACCCATGACCCAAGTTGACTGATTTTATTGACAAAGACTCGATGGATCAAGCTTCAAACAATGGACCAAGACCGATGTGCAGTAGGGCTTTGAACGATGACTACACATCCTACGTTGAACCTAGGACCCATTCTTCACGTATTTAAGATAAAACACTTTCGTCCCCTATCATTTTAAGTCGTTTCGATACTGCTGTGAACGTTTAGCCCTCTTTTTTCTTTCCTTTTCTCACTATTCTATTTTTCTTTTTAAAGATGTGCTGGGCCTATGAGTCGGACCTACCCCATCACTCTGCACACGTTATAAAGAGATCCAACGCGCCCTTGACTTCAGTGTCCTCTGCAAGTCTTCGCTTACGAACCAAAGAAGAAAAGACCCCAGCAAAAGTTGACGTGACTGACTTACGGCACAAGTAACCCAAGTGGCTTGCATAATCAAAGTCTTTTGTAAATTTAGTTGAATTGTGTGTAGAGTCGTGGTCAGTACATAGCCAAAGTTCCAATTGGACACTGCCCTATATAAATATCTTCTCTACGTCTGTTCTCGGCCATCCAATCGTCAAAAAATGAATTCTTGCTGCACCATTCACCTCTCTCTCATCATCTTCTTCAATTTTCTCAGCATTTGCACTCACATTACCGAAGCTGGACCAACTCATGAAGAAAAAGGTGTTCCTACTTTTAATCAGAGCCAAAAAATAAAAGAAAAAATGCCTACATATTGCACTTTAATTATGTCAATGTTGATTAAATATATTATCAAATAAAAAACTTGTATATGAAAGAAGGATAAAAATACTAAATTACTGTTGTGACCTTTTCAAAGGCGAATCACTTGGAAAAGGTTAATGAATTACTAAGCGTATTGCTTAGTACATGTCTCTCAAACCTTATCAATTGCAACTTTGTACTCAATTCAGTCATACTATTTATCAAATGACTATTGGAGCCAGATCGATTAGACATTTGACACAAACCAAATTTCATAAGAATGGGGATTTGGTTAAGCTAAATTATGCTAATGCATCCTAACACCCTTCGGTACCTTCTCTTTATTTTGAAAATGTTTTGCATGCAATTTTTTTTTTTTTTTTGCTGATTTTTGCACTATACCACTAACATGTAAGATATGACCATACGAATGCACAAATAATGAAATAACATCCAATGATCAAAACCATGAATGGATTACAGAAAAGAATTCAAGAGCCGACATACTCAAAAAAAGAAACAAGTATGTTATTATCCATACTCACAAGGTTTCTAAGTTAGAATTAACCAAGAGAGTTTGATACGAATCGAAGGTACAAAGTCATGGGAAGCAAATAGAAGGATGTAATGGTGGTGACCAGCAACTATCAGCAGCAAACAGCAGCGAAGCAGCAAAGTAGTGACGAACAACAGTGAACAGTAGGAAACAGGGGTAAACGGCAGCGAGTAGCAACAATGCAACAACGAACAGCAGCAGGCAGCAACAACGAACAGCAGAAATTGACGACAAACAGCAACAACGCGACAGCAAATACCGATACCAAAGAGCAATGAGGAGGGGCAGCACAACGGCAGCAAACGTAGCGCTACAACTTCCTCCATTTAGCTGGCCGCAATTTACTCACAATGAGCTAGGCAAAATTCTGCTAGAGGAAAATGCGGGCATATTCTTTTAATTGATTGGTTTTCTTCCAAATCCTTTGATATTTTATCGTCCCTTTCCAATCATTCATGCAAAAAATATCCCACGAATTCCTCCATTTAGCTGGCTGAAAATTACTAGAGAGGAGATTTCTCTAACTGATCGATTTCGTAAGCATTGCATGAGTTTTCTCCTAATTATCTTGCCCTGTCCTTTTATTCTTCACTTCCCTCTGTCCCACTCCCTCTTCCAATATGATTCCCTGATTTCCTCACAAGATAAGGTCAATGGATGAATCGGTGGCGGGTAAGGATTCAGTGGACTCTTTTCCCTTTTATTTAATCGTGTATCTGTCCAATATTTTCTGCCCATGATCCCTTTTGCTTTGTCGAAAATTCTTCGAGCATATAAGGGTATATTCTCATCCGAGATTTTTGCCGCAAATGTGCCTTAAGAATTTAATTCAAAGCTTCTCAAAGGCACAAATTCATTAGTCCAAGTTCAAATGCAATTTTTGTGGATTTATACAATAAAAATTTTCCTAATATGCAAGCTAGATTTAATGAAATTTTTATGCAACAAATGCCTAAGCCGAAATTTAGATGTCAATGACTATTAACAAAATTGATAGTCAAATACTCAACAAAATATTTAAGCAGATTGAAGTCCAATTTGTCCTTTGCAAATCAATACTAAATAATTTAATGTTGCAATTTATGATAACATGGAACTCAATGTAAAGAATTCATTTTCTTCGAGCATCCTTATTTGATGAAAACTTATGTAAATTGACCGTGATGTTTGCAAGTGGCGTGAATGTCTGCCATCTCTCTCTCTCTCTCTAAAACGACATTACTGTGATACATATCTTGACTTTTCTTCTTCCACTCTCCTACGTGGGGCCCACAGAAGAACGTAACTCGCGCGCGGGCAAATGCTGTCGAATCCAACCTTGCCGTCCATCTTACTCCCTCTGTCCCTCTCTATATTAATGGCCTCAGCTAACCCCAACTCCAGTCGCTTTAACGTTATGGAAACGAACTTTAATGTTCTTGACTTAAAGGAAAATTTCACACTGGCTTGTCTTGACTTGTCAAAAACCCCTTTTGACCTAGCAAAAAACTAATTAATGTAATAGCCTTTCCCGATTTAATATATCAATATATATGTTCTAGAACTCCTAAATATGTTGTGAGGAATAATATTTCAAATTTATAATGTTCAAAACTCGATTCTCGAATTTCAATTTGCTATGGTGCCCCTTTGATTAATTTAAGAACATGAAAGCCTAACCCCATATTACAGTTTCTTGGACCTGGTTGTCTTCATGCTGTAACTATTCATCCTAAGACTTTGTTCATTAAAATTGATTCTGGGCATGCTCTTCTTCCTAAAATCTTATGCCCGTTCTCATGCCACAAGCCCAATCAATTCATCAACCTAGCAAATAGTGAATTCTCGCTTCACCATCTCCCTCTCCCTCTCCCTCTCCTCCTCCTCCTACTTCGTCTTCATCTTCGTCTAGATTTTCAGAACTGAAGCTGCAGCCACTTATCTAGATTATGAGCGCCCAAACACCACCCTCTTCACACTCCCAACTCTATTTACCAGTCCAACCTCAAAACCCTCCTCTCTTTCCTCTCCTCCGCCGCCTCCAACAATACCAATGGCTTGGGAAAAAAGTAACTGCAGCATAAAAATATATTAAATGGGAATGATAAAATAGTCATAGCTAGGCTTTCACCTAGTAGAGGGATTAACTCTAATGTCATTTGTTAGGAACGTGTAACAGAAGTGTGATAACTTCATCAAGGAAATTATGAAGAGGGAACCCCAAGTCCAAGTTTGTGAACATATTTAGGTGGACCCACATTTACTTAAAATCTTAAGCCAACAAGTTAAGGTTAACTCTGATATATTAACTACTTATACCACGCTAATTCTATGATGTGGAACTTCACAGCACAACTTACACATGCATCATAACAATCATTTCACAAGGAAAGGAACTCCTTGAGATTTTTGGACAATGTGATCTCCAATCTCAAGGAGATCAAGATGTGGTTGCCTTTTCTTTTAGTCGAATGCCCAGTTTTTTAACAAGGTCATGGGGTCTTTACAAGGACCTTTTAGATTATGAACCGAATGAAAACTCATTATAAAAGTGGCTTCTAAATTGCGCCTAAATTTGGAACTAACTCATAAGAGGTGTATTTTGATAGAATAATATGGTTTAGTGTAGGAAATCCAGTGATAAACATTTCTAGTTGAGAAACCTATCATGATGGGTAGCATCCTAGAGACTAAACCACGGAATCGGTATATGATGGATTAAAGTGAGTAATACTCCGAGCAAATTAGGTCAGAGAGTCGAACGAAGACCTAGAAAAAAAAATCGATTTCATTTTCTTTCCCAAATAAAAAAAGAGTAACTCGAGCGTTACGTTTTTGGAAGGGCCTGATCCTCAGACCATGTTGCATCAAATCGTATGGATAAAATTTAATCTATCAAATTACTCTGCTGCCGTATTGGAAAATTCAAAGCTGTAAGCTGCCGTATTGGGAAATTCAAAGCTGCAAGCTGCCGTATTGGGAAATTCAAATCACTTTCATCCCCATCTCCCCCCTTCTCTCCCTCACTCTACACGGACATCACAAGCATCCATATCTTGACTTTTCTTCTTCCAACCTCCGCGTTGAAATCGTCCGTTCCTTGAATATTGATGGCCTAACCGACCCCAACTACCATCGTTTTAATATTTCCGAATGGACTTTAGGTTGCGTTTGGTTCAACTTTGAAGCCAACTTTTAACTTTCAACTAGCCTTTAAAATGCTACTAGCTTTGGGCTTTCATCATTCCGTCAAATGCTGAAATTATTTTTTCCCTTTCAAAACTACCCTCACTAATTCTTCATATTTCTGATTTTTCCCCTGATTATTATTATTTTTTAATTGAAAAAGGAGGTAGCCCTTCGCCGGTCCAGCAAAGGGTTACAGCCGTTGGCGAGCTAGATATGGCACCGGCGAGGGTCGCGTGACCTAGCCGAGGGTCATCGGAGGTCGCCCAACCTTAGGGATGACCCTCGGCAAGGGTCGCTTGAGGTCCGATGAACCTCCGGCGACCCTTAGCTGGGTCGTGCGGCCCTTGGGTCGCCCGAGGTCGAGCGGCCTCTGGTGGCCCTCGGCTGGGTCGTGCGACCCTCAACAGAGGTCCCCTGACCTCAAGCGACCTCAGCCGACGGCCGTCGACGCTAAATTTGGCTCATTGACGGCCATAGCCAACCGGCAAAGGGTTTAGTTCAATTTAAAAAAAAATATATACACATACACATATTATATCCATTATACCCATCAAAACCCATTGCGAAATTTTTTTTTACCAAATACACATTCAACTCAAAGTCCATTTGCAAAAAAATTTTACCAAACACAATTGCATGGGCTTTTAGCATTTGCATTGAACTCAAAGTCTCTTGCAAATGCTGAACCAAACGCAGCCTTAATGTTTTGACTTTTCTCAGACTGGTTTTTCTTGACTCGTAATAATCTGCTCTGACCTTCCCACGAAAACAAAAGCTATGTAATAGCTTTTCATGATTTAATCTATCAATTTTCATATGTTTTATAACTTTTTATATGTCAAATTTCAAATTTTAAATACTCATATTAGAGGCTTGGTTTGGTTCAGTTTTGGGGAAATGTAGAAGCATTTGATTAAAGGGGTTTTCGAAAATACAAATAGTATTAGGTAAATTATATTTTGAAAACACATTGTGAAGTAACTTTGACCTAAATGAAGTTTGGTAAAAACTACACTTTGTAAAGGACTTTTGCTTATTAAAAAAAATTCAAGTATTTGTTGATGGAATTCAGCCTCCATTGACTAGCCTCTAGTGGTGGCTCGCCGTTAGTTAATGCCTTCATAGGCAAGTTAGGGGTTTTCAATGACATTTCTGGAATTATGAAATCGAGCAAGAGTAAATTTGAAAGGAAAAAAAAAAGTCTACTTGCATTACTAGAATGCTACTTTACAATGTATATCTCAACTTGCCTTGAGCTAAAGGCCTTTGGAGGCATTTAGAAGTATAGTTGCATTTCCTTTAAGTGGAGCAAAAAATGAACCAAATGCCATTTGCATTTGCTTAATGGATCTTAGAGTCCCAAAGCCCATTTGTAATTATGAACTAAAAGGAGCTAGAATATGTCTCCAGCTTGTAAAGGAAACTTGATTCAAGTAAGTTTCCTAATTTGAGAATATTTTTCTAAAGGATTTTTCTATATTGAATTCAAATATCATGGCATATAGGAGAACTCTACTCAATGGACACAAAATAGAGTAAATAAGAAGAATGTTAGGATTTTATGTTTGAGAGTTTCCTATGTGAGTTGCTCGTGAGAAATTGTGAGATAACATTTTTGTTTTCTTTTTGTAATTGGGGGTTAGGAACAAATAAATGATTGAGCGATTGTAAACTGTGTACTCTTAAGACTTATAGTGGATTTCTTGATAGCAAGCTCCCCCCATGAGTTAAGTACCTACAATCAGACCAAACCACATAATTTGCTAATGTCCTTAATGTTTCTTATGAATTTCTCTAGTAATTTACTCTCTCATGTTTTACTTAAATTAAAAAGATCCATTGCTTCCACATTATTTTTACAACATTTAGTATCAAAGATAAGACTAGGATTTTCTAGATTTAATTTGGGGCTTTTGCTTGTCTAATCACTATGAATTTTTCATTGTTGTAATTATTTCAAAAGTAAAAGTAGGAATTGAGAACTTTAATGGCAAGAACAACTTTGGGTTGTGGAGCATTAAGATGCATTTTGTAACATCCTAAAAATTAACCCCATTTTGGGATTTTATAAAATGGCGATGTTGGTAGAATGTTTGGTTAGTACAAATATCCCAAACTATTTGTTTGTGGGATAACATATTATAGGGAGGCGCTGATAGGAAATGATATGCGTA
Source organism: Corymbia maculata (assembly GCA_014182735.1). Taxonomy (NCBI): domain Eukaryota; kingdom Viridiplantae; phylum Streptophyta; class Magnoliopsida; order Myrtales; family Myrtaceae; genus Corymbia; species Corymbia maculata. Next base: position 38,024,885 of record CM024686.1, on the reverse strand, counting down.
TGATTCACAATTTCGAATAGGAACGAACCCTTCAAATATGAGGACTTAGGCGGGAACAATATCCTTTAGTACTAGACTATCGATTCGGCAGAAGTACGAAGTCGGGTTGTAGGTGATTTCCGCACGACTTCAATACGAATTACAAACAACGCTAAACCTAATCCTTTTCATCTAGTACTAAGAGATAATCAATTGAGCCCCTAGGACCACATGCCAATTGAAAGACATCCCTGACTTGAGAATTGGCATAAATGTGGATCGAAAAATGTTCGGCCATGGGTCAAATGTGAGGAAAAGTTCAAAAGGGGCACCCAATAGTCCAAACTGTACTGTGGTCACGATCGACTCAATTTAGCTCCGATTTTTAATCCGATTTTGGAAATCGATTTCTCAAGGATATTAGGACTAAATATTTGGACATCTCCTCATTTATTGTTAGGTTTTCTATTGGGCTTTAAAATGTCGGAAAATGAAATTTTGGACCGGGTTTCGAGCTTGTAGGTGGGCTAGCCCAAGACCAGTTGCCCATTGGGCCTTGCGCCCATCTAGCCCAGCCTAAGAGGGGCCTAAGCTGGCCCATTCTCCCCCTTTCTCCTTAGCCCATGGGCTTCTCTTCTAGGCTTTTCCGTTTGGTGGCCCAAGTGGGCTTTGTATGGCTTTGTATGGCTTGTTTTTCATTGGTGCTTGAAGCAAGTGGGCTAGCCACTTGCCTTAGCTTCTTAGATAAGTCTTCTAGCCCATTCTCTCTCCTCCATTTCTCCTATCTTAGCTGCCCATCTTAGCTCTCTCTCTCTCTCTCTCTCTCTCTCTCTCTCTCTCCCTTTTCTCTTCCTTTTCTTCTTTCTTTTTTTGCCCTTATTGTTCACCGCCGGTAACCACCCTTGTTGCCGTCATCAAAGCTATTGCCACTGTCCAACGTGAAGCCACTGATGTCTCAAGGCCAGCTACTCACCGCCAACCACCCCTGGTCCTCGCCTGCCGACCGTCCGACCACCCTTCTACCATTGTTGCTTTTCCGCCTAAAACAACTTTTTGGCACTATTTTGGCTAGATTTGGCCACCATCCATCGTCCATCGCCTTCCTCGAGCTAACCTTGCATAGCCCTCGCTCTTGCCTTCATGCTAGTGTTGCTAGATTCCTGAACCAAGTGAGTTGATTTCCTAATCCTTAGTTAGGGGTTAATCTTGCTTAGGCTTTAATTAGCTTAATGCTTGGATTATGCTTGGTTAATGATGAATTAGTTTGTTAATTTTGGTTGATTAAGATTAGTGTTAACCATGGTTAGTTTAAAGTAACTATAGTTAGTTATTGAAGTAACCATAGTTAGTTATTAAAGTAACCTTAATTAATTATAAAGTAACTAAGGTTAGTTTAGTTAACCATGGTTAGGTTTATGAATTAATAAATTTTTGGATAAAATAATAATTATTAATTATTTTCGGAATAATTAAATAATTATTTGTTAATTATATTATTGTTTTATAATTCCGAATTATTATTTATTTTTAATTCGGATTATTAATTATTTTTGGGAAAAATAATTATTGGTAATTATTTATGGAAATGGGTTTTATTGAGAAATTTTATGGAAATTGTGTCTAAAGCTTATTTTTCCCTAGACAAATTGTGGCTAGTTTCTTGCTTATTCAATGTAATTGTTTTGTTAATTTAAGGTTTTGGAGGTGTAGGTTATTGTTATTAGTATAGGTTGGATGAATTGTTTTATTGTTATTGTTAAATGTCGGTTATATTTCCCGAGAATTATGGGGTACACGTGATTGTTGATTGATGGTTGTCGTTTTCCATTGTTTAAACATGTGGCCTATTAATTGTTAATTGTTGAATTTTCATGAGTACTTGGATTGTTGCTGTTATACGTGACTGTTGGATACAGCTGCATTTCATTATACATATGTCAATTGCAATAGCATATCGCATGAGCATAAATTATGTTGCATTCATGACAAAGCAAAAACAAAGACAATAATGAAATGCTTGATGATGTTTTGCATGGTAATATTAAAGTTGATAGCCTAGTATAACCGGATGACCGCCAATCTTTTGGGGTTGTGCCATAGCCATTGGGTCACCCGAAAGTGGTCAGATGCGGAGTCGCGGTAGAGGTCGAGCCAATGCTTCTTCGGGAATGCCGTCAGTGGGGATAGCCCATGATGTCGTTGTGCCTTAAGGAGGAGGACGATGCTTGTCTAGGCTAGTTGACCGCCAACCATAAGGTTGTGTCGTAGCCCAATGGGTCATAATAATCGGAGTATGTGTGAATACTGAGACATGAGAAAGCTATGTGCGATGCTCTGATTATTTGCATGCCTCTTACTGTTGTTATGATTGAGTGATAATTTCTGTAGGTTGCATGTGCCAAGGCAAGGTAGGGTTGCCTATGGTTGCATTTGATTATTGAACTATCTTCTGTTAATGCTTCTCTAAGATGCGGTGTTTGGTTGTTTGACGAGAATAGGTTGTATATTAGACTAACTCGAGGTGAGTGAAGTTCCTAACCGAGCCTTAGAACTTTAACTTGATGAGTTTATCTCAACCCGTCGTGGTTAACAACTTTCAGGTTCTTAGAATGACGCAATACCCGGTGCGGTTCTGTGTCCCCGTGGACATGAGCACCATTGTTACCACAGGGCTCGTCCCGAGTAGTAATTTTGTGTACAAGCACCATGTGACGACATTATGGGTGGACGAGGGATCAAGAGACCATTATGCATCGCACATCTTTGAGGTGTGGTTCATTTGGATGGGGGGCATCCTATATGGTCCCCTAAGGGGTTTTGATAGACTGGTCCCGCCTATGGGACTGATTGAGGAGGTCTGGGATCTTATGGACCTTGATCCCCCTGATGGTGAGATCTTTGACCCGACGACCATAGAGATTGATCCTTCAGAGGACAACGAGTAGGCATCTGTGACATAGTCTCTTTTTGGTGAGCCCACCCTCACTTGTACAAGATAGGTTAGCCAGGCCGGTCTCTTTTTGAATAGGCCTTAGCATATTGCCTGTAGTAAGACGTGTATAAATATGCTATTGTTTAGGCTAACCTTGCAAATATATAAAAATGGTGTTCTTATCTTTCCTCTGATGTATTTGCTGCTATCCCTGTTGATTGTTGATTGGGGTGTTTTGTTTTGCTTTTGCATGTGCTTAATTATAAGATAAAATGAATTGGTTGACGACGGTACCTAGAATGTTGTATAATTAGACCTCAAGTGAATTGGGGTTGTTGCAAGCTCGAGGGTCGGGACATGACATAGGGTGCTTTCCCAATAGGATAGATATTGATGCTCAGAGTCAACCATGTGAATATTTGATCTCATTACTGCTCGTCATTAATTTCTTTGATGATTTCACTCTATCGCATTGGTGCCCCTAGCAATCATCAGAATAAAATCTCATCCATCATTTACATATCGTTCTGTAGATTACATGATACACAACAGGTTATAATGTAGACTTAATCTAATTAATTATATCAATCATATATTAAAAACCAGTAAGAACAACAAGTCCCGCGTGGAAAACGGAAATTCATACCACACGCCTTTAATACGTCAGTTCCCCATTAATTAGCTGTACTACTGTGATTCCATTAGGCTGGACCTTGCTTGCATTTGTGCCATCGGATTACAACCATTTGAACATCAGTCAGAAAGATACATTGGCAATCCAACAGGTATAAATAATAGGGGCATGATAGCCTAACTCCATATTTTAGATCGTTTTCATTAATACTGTTTTATTTTTTTTTTCTTTTTTGCAATTATTTACCAAATTTGGCGGTTTGGGTTAGGTTCCATTTAATACACGTAGCAATTTCACCGAATGGTTCCACGACATATATATATAGGAGAGCAGACCACGGCTCTTCTTCTTCTTCCCATAATTCCGATCCTGTGCAGCAAGACCAAGGGATTGATCCACCTAAAAATGAGTTCTTGCTTCACCATCTCCCTCTCTCTCCTCTTCTTCTTCGTAAATTTGGCTGGTACTGAATCAGCACCTACGTTTCTACGGCATTACTGTCCAAACACCACCCTCTTTACTCCCAACTCCGCCTACCAGTCCAACCTCAACACCCTCCTCTCTTCCCTCTCCTCTGCCGCTTCTGACACCGCTGACGGCTTTGCCAATGCTACTGTCGGCCAAAACCCTCCCGACCAGGTCTACGGGCTCTTCCTCTGCCGCGGTGATGTCGGCACTGCCATGTGCAGCGACTGCGTGGCCACTGGGAAACAAGATATCCTCCAAAGATGTCCCAACCGGCGAGTGTCCGTGATCTGGTACGATGAGTGTATGTTGAGGTACTCCGATGGGTTCATTTACTCGGTCATGGAACCAGTGCCTTCTTTCACGATGTACCACACCGAGAACATCACCGATCCAATCCGGTTCATGCAAGTCCTGAGAAAGACCATGGACAACATCACCGCGAGGGCTTCAGTCGGCAAGTCAGGGAAGAAAGTTGCGGTCGCAGAGGCAAATTTTACAAGCTTTCAGAATCTGTACACGCTCGCACAGTGCACACCGGACTTGACGGTGTCGGAGTGCAGCACGTGCCTCCAGGCGGCAATCGAGGGCCTCCCACAGGGAAAGCAAGGTGGGATGTTGTTCACTCCGAGCTGTATCACGAGGTTTGAGCTGTACCAATTTTATAATGCTTCAGCCATGGCGGCCTTGGTGCCTCTGTTGTCCTACCTTCCATCTCCTCCTGCTCTCGTGACCAGACGCGAAGGTACGTGTTTGTCTTTGTTATTTGTCTTCCGCTTTAACAGAAAGATCTGTCCTTTTTTCTTCGATGAACTAGTTATCCTACTTTATAGTTTGAATAAGGGGAGTCATTTTTTATTTTTTATTTTTGCAAAAAAGGGAAAACATCACAAGGGTCATAATTCTCGTATAGGATGTCATAAATATTTAATCAGTCACTTAAGTATCATAATTTTGAAAACACATTCACTTGAATGGCCTCAAAGATTTCACTAGTCGAAAAATTTGACATGTCAAATAATTTAGTATAAAACTATTCGAAACGACTTATCAGTAAAATGATGTTATCAAAACAATGAAAAAACGAGTCATTTAGCCCTATCTTGCCCCAAATTGAAGAATTGGGGCTAAGTCCAACTCAAACCCCAACCCTATCCCTAAATTAGGTCCAATAGGAACCAGTTTTTCTCCTAAAAGCTCCGCCAAAGGACACCCTTGGGGTGAAGGCGCTGTTTCTGGTCCTCAAGGCTTGCCGCGATGGAAATTATATTGACTCGTGGTAACTTAGCTTTCTCTTCGTGGGATGGAAAGGTATTATGTGTATTGACATTGAAATTTTCCCTTGGAGGCTGCGAGCTTGCAGCACTCAGGACTGTGCTGAATAGCGTGTGCAGTGGATGCGTGGCGATGTCTTTCATTTCAATTTCTCAAGCAATCAGTTGCTTGTTGAATGATTTTATATTAAACTAATGTCACGTGAGATTCTCCAAAAAAAAAATTAACGGGATCAATTAAGTGAACATTTTTTAAAATATTATGACACTCAAACAATTAATTGAAAAATTATGGCACATATATATCATTTTTCCTATTTCAGATGATACCTCTTGTTAAGATGGGCTTGCGATAATCTACAAGTCATTTTCAAGTTAAATGATAAAAAGAAAGAAAGAAGGGTAGCTGTCAAATTAACTAAGATGAAAATATAATTCTGGAATAACCTTACTTTGAGTCAAACACTATCAGCACAATTTGTGAATTATCAACCCTATCCCAAATATGAGCATTTTGAATATGGAAGAACCAATTTAGAAGAATAAAAAACTTGAATAATACAGATGATTGTTTTCCTCTCTGTAAATCCTTAGCAAGTTTATGAAGCCAAATCTATCATATCACAAACAACATAATATCATGGGTTTTAGCTTTGTCGGCTTAGGACGAATATTAAGGGCCATATAGCCAGTCATCACCCTATTCTTGTATACAACAGTAAGAGTGGATGCATTTAATTTCAGCAGGTGACTTCAATTTCCTAACTCCTTCGTGTCTCGATATCCGCATTTTCTACAAGGAAAAAAGGGAAAAAAGCTGCAAATACTTATATTGGTTAGGAGGATCCAAATATTACCTACGGAACCATTACTTTTGGTCTAAACTGTTTAAATGAACCTCTATGAATGTTGGCATTCTCTGATATACTTGAGAATTATTCTATTAAATGAACCTATTTGAATCATCTGACCAAAAAAAAAAAAAAAAATCTATTTGAATCAAAGACAGAGAGAAAATGATATTAAATATGCCATTATTTTCGTACACTACTCACTTTGGTGCAATAACATTTTAATCCATCACTTGATTATCATATATCTATAGAAAATGTTCACTCGAATAACTTCAATAATTTCTTTTACCGAAAAAATCGAGGTGTTATTGATTGATATAAATTGTTCATTGTGGGTCATTGAAAATAGATATCATTAAAAGCTTGCAGAAATGTTGTTTAGCCTTTCCTTGCCCAAAATTGATGGCCAATGTTGTTTCTCGGAAAACAAGAGGAAGGATGTCGCCACAAGCCTGCGGCACGCCATCTTACCAATAGCTCTGAGTGCTACTGGCCTCAAATGGAAAATCTCGCTGTCACATAATTGCAGTCCAATGCCTATGGGAGGAAAGCTACGTTACCACAAATTGGAAGGATTGCCATCGTGATAGCCCTTCAGAATCAGCAGTAGTGCCACCTCTGGCGCCCTCGCTCCAACGGCGTCCCTTGGCAGAACCCGCAGGATGAAGATTTACCCCCATTGGACCTAAGTGGGGATTAGGGTTTGAGTTGGATTTAGCCTTAATTCGTCAATTTGGGTCTGAATGGCTAAATGATGTTGTTTTAGAACACTTCAGATGACATCATTTCCCAAGTACGCTACGTCAGATGATTTTATATTAAATTAAAGTCATGTTGGATGTTTTCACAATACTCAAATAAACTTGACATTTTAAAAATAATGATACTCAAGTGATCAACTTAAAACTTGCGATGCCATAATAATTGTAGTACAAAAGTTATGGCATTAGTTGTGTCATTTTTGCAATTCCGTGTTTATCCATTTTGATCTGCTTATAAGAGGTGAAGTTTCACAAGGCATTTTTTTAACAAATACTTGTTGAATCTGTTCCACATTATTCCAATGACTCTGCACTTGTGTTCTTTGCTCGTCTTCTCTCTGCTTCAAGCACTTCAAAGCAGCACAATTTACAGCGTAACTGCATCAAGTCCTTTGGTTCAGAACCAAACACTTGTCTCTAGTAATCAAATCTTTGAGCTTGGGTTCTTCACGCCTAATGGATCAGCAAAGCAGTACGTAGGAATATGGTACAAGAACATGACTCCCTCCAAAGTTGTCTGGGTGGCCAACAGGGACAAGCCACTTGAACACACAGATCAATCTGCGAGTTTAATAATTGGCGAAGATGGAAATCTGAAGCTTCTTGATGGGCAACAAAACACTGTGTGGTCTACTAATGTCATGGTAAAGTCCAATTATTCTGCAGCACTGCTTTCAGACTACGGAAATTTTGTTCTTCAAGGCAGGAATGAGAATATAATGTGGGAAAGCTTTGATGAGCCAACCGACACTCTCCTGCCAAACATGAAGATTGGAGTAAACATGAAAACAGGAAAGAAACTAAACTTGATTTCCTGGAAAGGCAAAGATGATCCCTCGTTTGGAAGCTTTGTTGTAGGATTGACACCAGAGACAGCACCTCAGGTTTTCACTTGGAATGGATCAAGTCCTTACTGGAGAAGTGGACAGTGGGATAAAACCAAGTTCATTGGAATACCAATCATGCGCAAGCGTGGCTCTGATCTCTGGCAAGATAATGTCCAGGGAACATCATATTATTCCCTCAATAATGAGAACAACTCCATTTTTGGATATAATTTTATCTCATCTGAAGGATCTTTACAGGCGGTTATGTGGTTCAATGGTGGGTGGCTGACATACTGGAAGGCACCGGCACCAACTAACCATTGTGAAATGTATGGATTATGTGGCCCCTTTGGAATTTGCAACCCGTTTAGTTCACCCATGTGCAGATGCTTAAAAGGTTTTAAACCAAGATCAGATGAAGAATGGAACCAGGGAAACTGGACCAGAGGGTGCCTTAGGGAAATGGAATTGAATTGTCAGAAATCTGCAAGAGCAGCAGCTTCAACGACTGTCAAAAAAGATATGTTCTGGCAAATGAGACTGATTAAATTGCCTGATTATGCTGATTCTTTATTGATAGATGATGCAGAAGGATGTCAAAGTTGGTGCCTAGAAAACTGCTCGTGCTTGGCCTTTTCTTATGTGAATGCTATAGGATGTATGGCTTGGAGTAAAGACCTCCTAGATATTCAGCAATTCTCCATTGGTGGTGAAGATCTATTTATTCGACTTGTGGATGCGGGTCCGGGTGTGGATGGGGGTGTAGTTGTGGATACAGGTTGAAAAGGTTGAATTAATATGCGTTAGGTTTTCCACTGTCTGTGGTTCTTATAATATATTTTCCCAGGTTCAGGTGTACCTACGCGGACGAAACTTATCATCAGCCTAAGTACTATTTCTGGCGTCATCTTAATTGGAGCTGTTATTTCAGTCTGTGGTCTTTCAAAGTGGAGAGGTAATAAAGATGTATAGTTTGTTGCTGTCATGAGGGTGATTTTGCACTAACCGCAATATAAGAATCTTGAAATGTTGATAAAACCATGGCTTCAGTTGATTCTGCTTATAATGTCCTCATGCTTGAGTTGATTTCGTTCACAATCTGCAAAAAATGCAGGGAAGTTTAGGAAATTGACAATCCCGAGACCCTTTCAGTCAGTGGCTGCAGCCATCAGATCAGAAGAACTGCTAAGGGAAACTGCATGGAAAGAGAAAATGAAGGAAGATGATGTATCGAAATTGGTGGATTATGATTTTGATAGCATATGCATTGCGACAGATAACTTCAACATGAAAAACAAACTTGGGCAGGGAGGATTTGGCCCAGTTTATAAGGTAAAAGAAAAGCCTTCTCTGAGGAAAATGAAGAGATCATCCAAGATCTGATATGCTGTTTGTTTCAAAACAGGGAAAACTAAACAATGGTAAGGAGATAGCAGCGAAGAGACTTTCGAGCAGCTCAGGCCAAGGCATAATGGAGTTCAAGAATGAGATCCTTCTAATATCCAAACTTCAACACCGAAATCTGGTGAGACTTCTCGGTTGCTGCACTGAAGGAGAAGAAAAGATTCTAGTGTATGAGTACTTGCCGAACAAGAGCTTGGACGCCTTCCTTTTTGGTTGGTCTCACTCTTTGAAGAACTCAATTCTACTTTCAACAAAATCCGGTACTGAAACTACATATTTCTTCTGTTTGCTACCTTGTTAAGATTCAAAAGAGAGGGCAAAACTTAGCTGGAGCATACGCTTCCGCATTATTCAGGGGGTCGCAAGAGGGCTGCTCTACCTTCACCGCGATTCTTGCCTCAGGGTTATACATCGAGATTTGAAAGTGAGCAACATTCTCTTGGATGAAAGGATGAATCCCAAGATTTCTGATTTTGGGCTGGCATGGATGTTTGAAGGCACTCAAGTTTTGGTAAATACTCGCAAAGTTGTGGGGACACTGTAAGCTTTCTATCATCACTCTTAGGAGTACTTACTCATGAGGCAATATATCACCTAGAAAGCAGATTAGCAGTATAATGTACTCACGTTTGCCTTGACACAAGTTCCTACTGTTGCTTGACATTACCGAGAAAACTCTTCCATTTACATCCAATGGTTCTAATAGGTCAGTTTCCTCCGAGGTAATTATAGACCAGCGCTGCAATGCAAATGCTAAAAGATACATGATATATAGTACTCATCGAGTTGGAAGTTTATCACCCTCCAATTTCTCACCTCTTGCGTCATCGTCCTTCAGTCTATGATTTTTTGTTTGAATTGTACTTCGGGAACCCTCCACTTATATTATTTTGTCTACAGCGGCTACATGTCTCCTGAGTATGCCATGTGTGGGACATTTTCTGAGAAATCTGATGTTTATAGCTTTGGAGTACTGCTATTGGAGATTATCAGTGGGAAGAAGAACACAAGTCTAGACTACCCAGGGCAGCATCTCAATCTCCTCGCTTATGTAAGTGCGAGATCTAACTTCAAACTATTACACCTCCATTGTAGTTTTCAACCTTGGGTAGTCCTTGAAAAAAATCTAACAATTGACGGATTGTTACAGGCTTGGCACTTGTGGTGTGAAGGCAGAGGATTGGACCTGATGGATGCAGCCATTGCTAAAGCATTTTCTACGTTAGAAGTAATGAGATGCATTCAGTTAGGGCTTCTTTGTACACAGGACCACGCCACAGATAGACCTGACATGTCCGCCGTGATTCTAATGCTGAATGGGGAGTCCAATCTTTCACAGCCGAAGCAACCGGCATATACATTTCTATGGTTGCAGGCTCATGAAGTCCAATCACAAGATGGAAGCGACCGGTCCATGAATACCATCACTATTTCTACTATTGAAGGAAGATAAAAATTCTCAAATGCATTGTCATTATCAATTCATCTTTCCAGGGATTAGTGTTCACCAAATCAAACAGCTTGAATATGTAATATTTTGTTGCACTTTTATGTGAATATATATTGTAAACATAGAGATTACGAGGGAATCTGAGTTGCTAGCTCTCTGGTAGGATGGTTTTATGTGGGGAAGGTCGCACAAAATTTCAGAGCATCTGTATGCAGGATTTCTACCCCTTCTGCATTCAAAGTGTTTTCCCTCTTCAACATTTCCATTTGCATCCATCGCAGTCTTTTAGTTGAATCTAGGGGTCTCTTTGAAGAGGAAACCTCCAGGAGCTTCCTTTTAAAGAGGATGGCTGTTGTTAATTAAATTTTCACCTAAAAGATTATTCATGCATTTGAAATTTTTAGGGACTGAATTCACTATCAAACAACAAAATTTGACCTATAAGCAAAAACTGTGTTCTCGCACCACCTTGCATTGACATTTCTGTTGTCATATCTCTACAATTAAAAACTAGGGACATAGTGGTCTTAGTATATTGGACCCAATGTTAAGAGTTAGGTATCACATGCATTTCATAAGGGATTGAATTCATTAATAACGGCGAAATTTGACCCCTAACTGAAAACGCTAACATTGCGTCATCAAGTATTTAAATTTCTCATTGCATTTCTTTTGCATGTAGTAATCAGAGCATTCTAATTTACCTTATCAGGTTCGGCGGCAAGAAATTTGATCAACAAAGGTGCCAGAGCTCACGAGCCAATCGCGCGCACATCGGGACTCACCTTTTTCTCAATAAACTTGTTTCTTTTTTTCATGGTTGGTTCAACGCTCAAACAAACTTGGAAATTTGCAAGCCGAGTATCACACTGAGCGTCTTTAAGTCTAACTGTTTATTGGCTAATATTATAAAAAAACTCTAAATCTGTACATCTATATCACATTTACCCTAAACTAATTTTTTGTATCACAAAAACTCTTAAACTGGTAAATCTGTGCCATATTCATTGCCAAACTAATTTGTATATTATAGAAAACTTCAAACTAGTATAACCATGCCACATTCACTCAAAATTGGTATACCCACATCATATTTACTCCAAATTATGGTAGATATGGACTATGTGGCACAACATTATCAATTCAAGGTAAAAATGACACAATTGTATCGGTTTGGGATTTTTTATCATATAAAAATCAATTTTGGGGTGTCATGACCCGACCCTCAAGCCTACGACAACCTCTATTTCACTTGTAGTCATTTGATTGTGACTTCTCAAGATTTGTCGTTGACTGTTCATTATTACTTTTGAGTTATGCGCATGTGGAAACAATTTATACTTCACCCAATCAACAACAACATGAGGGATAGCAGAAAGACACATGTCAGAAACAAACACTTCTCTTATTTATTTCTTGAAGTTACCTTGGGAAAGCAATATATACACACTTTTCCTTGGGCTCTTTTTCTTACGGGCCTACACAAAAAGAGACTAGGCTGGGTAACCTACTGCAATCATTGAAAGGGTCAGTTCAAAAAATAGGCCTCGGACGCCCACGTGAATTACTCCTCCAGATCCTTTTCCCTCGAGGACGGATCCTCTATGGCACCATCAAGGACGTCAACAGCCATGGGGTCCCCGACCTCATTGCCTGGATGTCACGACCCGACTCTCGAGTCCACAACAACCCCTGTTCTCTTGCGGTCATTTGATTTGCGACTTTCTAGGATCCGTCACCGACCGTTATTTTTATCTTTTGATTAAACGCATGCGGAAGCGAATCACAATCTCCGGTCAACTATAAAAGCAGGGATAGCAGGAAAACTCAATAATAACACATTCCAAAGTACTGCTTTATTTACCTACTGATTAACCTTAGAAAGTTTACAAGTACAAGCCCTTACCATGGGCATCTTCCTATCGAGCCAATAAAACCAACAAGTCGAGGTTAATCTACTCTCTTCAAAAATGACCACGAGTCGTAACGCGCATCGATCCTCCATCCTACGGACCTAACAGTGGTTATTCAATAACCAGTGAGATAAATCTCAGTAAGTCAAAATCCTAAGCCTCGGTTAGGAGACCTACTCGCCTCGAGTGCGCCCTGACGTGCAATGTCTCTATCGCCAACAATTCAACAACAAAATAACACCCAATCGACCATTAATAGACGCACGATTAGACTAAGGCTCATATGCAATTATTAACAGTTAACAATCGCAATCACAAGCATCCTTACCTCACTTTTGCCACATGCAACCTGCATGATACAGTTTATCATATGCTCACCTTGATACAGCAATTATAACAAACAATCAGAACACCTTTCAAATTGTCTCATGCACCATGCACTTGCTCGTGTTCCATTTATTAACACCGTGGGGGAATTTCCTTCCAACACACAAGTTGGTAGCTATCGGCATAACCGGGCATCGTCCCACTACATTGGGCACGGCTACGTCTGGCGCCCAGACGGCATTCCCGAAAGAGCATAGGTCCAGCCTCTACCGCGACCCGCATCCGGCGCCCGGGCATTCCGATAATACAGACTTCGTCAACCACAGATCCCCCACTGGGTGACGGGCTCTTACGTGACCACACAAGCACACCAATTAATCATGCTCATTTCATTATCTTGTAATGCAGCCAATGCAGACATGATTTGTGCTTGTATACATTAATTCATCGCAAACTCTACATGTAATGCGATAATATTTCACACGTGGTTACACGAATACAAATGCCTTTCACACGTAGTCACACGAATATGCTGAATATACTCAACCCTAATTCACAATCGTAATCCGTGAATTTACTCCACCGAGTATATATTAAACAATATCATCAAAGGTAGCATATATACATGTATTCAACATATAATTCACATGAGGAAAGTACAACTAGTAATCCACCGATATATAATCCACGTGAGGAAAGTACAAACAATAATCCATCGAAATTAATCGATACTAGCATAATTAATAAATAATGTACTTTCCAAAAATAATACTTTACTCCAAAAATATTTCATTAATGATTATTCAACAATAAATATTCAACACCCAAGAATAATATTATCCAACAATCAATATTCAACATCCAAGAAGAATTAATCATCCACCACTAATTAATTAATTATTCTCCAAAAAAATTAATTAATTATTACCCAAAAATAATAACCATCAATTTCGAAATTAATAATAAATTAATTAATTCCGAAAATAATAAATAATAATTCCGAATTTAATAAATAATTATTATTTTATTCCAAAAATAATAATAATATTTATTAATACTAATCATGGTTACCGGTTTAACCCAACTATGGTTAATTAACCCAACCAAGATTACTTTAATCTAACCGCGATTAACCAACTATAGCTACTCTAACCGCAATTAACTTATTCTAACCACGATTAACACTAAACATGCTTAATCAAATAATAATAAAACACTAATCATCCATCAATCAAAAGCACTAATCATGCTTAATATTAAACTAATCACCCTAAGGGAGTTTAGCACCCTAAGCAAGGTTTAGAAAATTGACTCACGGGTTTAGCGATTCCAACCACACGAGTGCGACGATAGCGACGAGGGGAATGCCCGGGAACTTCCGGCGCATCAGGACGAGGCGGCCTAGGTACGGATCTCGGCCGAGGGCGGCTGTCCGCGCGGCGACAAGCTGGGATACGGAGGAACCGGCGGCTGTGGCGGCATGGGGCTGGCTGGTGGGCGGTCCAGCAACTCTGGACGGCGGCCAGCAACTCCGGCGACCAGGCGGGCGGCTCCGGCGAGGTTGGACAGAAGCTGGAGAGAGAAAGGAGAGGCGGTGCAGCTGGTTCGTGGGGGTGGCAGCTGGCTAGGGTGGCTCTGGCGGCTGGGCGGATGGCAAGCGGCGGCCAGGGCGGAGGGACGACGGCGGCCGAGCGACGGCGAGGCAGCAACTCACTGCTCCGGCGTCCACGGGTCTGGTTCGGCCCAAAACCGAGGAAGAAGAAGAATAGGGGGGGCAGCAGCAGTTCGGGGTGGTCCGGCGAAGGGTGGTGGTAGCAGCGGTTCGGGCAGCTCGCCGGCGACTCCGGCGTCTGGGCAAGGCGGCCGGCTGGCCGACTCGGTTCAAACCAGAACTAGAGGAGACAAGGCAGCGCCGGCCAAACCAAAAGAGGAGGAGGAATGGTTGGCCGGATCTGGTTCGGCTAAGACAGGCCCAAGGGGAGCGGCTGGCTTGAGGCGGTCCGGCGGCAACTGCGGCAGCGCTACCAGATTTGGAGCAGGACAGCAACACCGTTGGACAGAGGAGGAGAAGAGGAGCGGTGCAGCTGGGCAGGTCCAGCTCGGCTCAAAGCCGGCGGACGGCGACTCGCAAGGGTGGTGGCGGAGCTGCAGTGGCGGTCGGTGATGGGTGGCAGCAGCAACAAGCCGGCGTCGACCAGCAGAGAAGAAGAAGAAGAAGAAGAAGAAGAAGAAGAAGAAGGAGCTGCAAGGGGGGGTCGAACGTGCTGCGCTGAAGAAAGAGAGAGAGAGAGAGAGAGAGAGAGAGAGATGCCCACATGGGCTTGTCGGCCAAGTGGGAGAGGAGAGAGAAAAAGAGAGTTGACAAGTCAAAGATAAGAGAGGAAAAGAGGGGAAAAGATGGGCAAGTGGGATGGGGCTGTCGATGGGGAGAAGAAACGTGAAGGGGAAGAGAGAGAAGAGGGGGAGGATAAGAAAGGGGGGTTTGAGGGGGAAGAAAAGAAAAAAAAAAAACAAAAACAAAACAAAATCCAAACAAGCTTTTAGAGAGGGGTATTTTGGTCTTTTTACCCCTGAAGCACAAATTCCCAAATATTTGGCTCCAAAGCTCGGCCCGTTGAATCCTTTTCCAATAATTTCGGACTTACCGAAAAATTCGAGAATCAATGAGACACGTCCAATATTTTAGTCTCGACATCCCTAAAAATTCGATACCTGATACCGGATTGAAATTCATGGTTAAAATTAATCAATCGCGATTTTAGTACGACCTAACTTTCGGGCGGCGTTTAGGGATTCTCGCGCGTTTGACCCGTGGTTGATAGCTTTTCAATCCACGATCGTGTATATTCAAATTAGGGCGATCATCGATTGTCATGTAATCACGAGAGGTTAATTTCTCACATTGAGTACAGGGCCAAAAGGAAATCGGTTTAATGTCGTCCGCAATTAATATCGAAGTCATGCGGAATCACCCGCAATCTGACCTCGTATTTTTGCCGACTCGATTTATTTCCGTTTGCTAATTGGCCTGCAACAATGTAGTATTATTCCTCTTTGATCCTTATGGTCGAGCGGCCTATCCCTGATTAAATTCACTGGTCGTACGCGTACCGATCCTTAATTGCCTTGTCGAACAGTTAGTTAACTCGTGAGAGGCCAACTCAGAGTAAACGTAACTAATAGTGCATTGATAAATTAACCATTTCATTTATCCCGGAATGGGTCGAAATTCAGGATGTTACACTGGACCATTGCCACAAGCCCGTCAAATTCCTTGATAGGATTGTAAAGGTCCTCTCCGTCTTTATAGAATCAGGCCTTAAACCTGTGGGGTTCCCACAAAGTAAGGACCTCGTCTACTCAAACAATGGTGATGTGAAGCTCAAAAACATGCGGGCGGCTCGGAATGAACTGTGTCGTGACTATGGTGTTCATGTCCATTAGGACACGGAGTTGCTCCAAAATGTACGCCATGCTAAGGTCCTAAAAAGTTGTTATACAATAATCAATGAGATAAAATCTCAATAAGTTAATAGTCTAAGCCTCGATTAGGAAACCTACTCGCCTCAAGTGTGCCCTAAACATGCAATCTTTCTATCACTAACAAATAACAACAGTAGACTACCTACTAAGCCATCAATGATAGTATGAATAGGCTGCAACTCATATGCAGCCAATATATATATATGCACTCATAGGTATCCTTTGTGACGTCCTGAAATTCAAGCCCTTTGAGAGATGAATGAACGTGAATTTCGTCAATGCATTATTGGTTGATCTCACTCAAAATTGATCACTCTCAAGATACTGACCTTAAGAGGAAAGGCTAATAAGGACAGAACTCGTCCGACTAAAGAACTTGACTTGAGAAAAGGACTCAACCGTGAGACTTGCGTAATGATGATCTTGTAGATATGTAGGCCGATTTTAGGCATGAACCACGAGCCAAATGCGGTCGCCCTCTCGATCAGGTTCTTTTCTATCATATGGGCCCTTTCGTACATCGTATCAAAACTCTTTAAATTCAAAGGAACCAGCTAGGCTTTCAATTCCAGCTTCAAGCCATCTTTGAACCGTCTCGCTCTATCCAAAGGGTCCTCCACTAATCTCGAAACATACTTGGCCAACTCAATGAACTTCGCCTCATACTGATTGTTGACACCTAAATTTTGACTAGGTATTTAAATTTAAATTGCCTAGAAAATTAGGGACTAATTTGGCCTAACAAAAATGATTTTTGCATCACCTAAGTATTAATATTATTTTCCTTTAGTAAGTTTAATTTTCCCTTATTTTACACTATTTTTTTGGATAAGTAAAAAAAAAGAGGCCCATGGAGGGGCTGGGCTTCCGAGCCCAGCCCCCTTCTTCTTTGTTTCTTCTTGACCACGCAGCCCAGGCCCATCTTCCCCCACTCTTCCTTCTACGGCCCGACCCAGCCCGGCCCTCTTCTCCTCCTTCCTCCTTCCTTCCTCTTTCCTTCTCCACCTCTGCAACTTGGACAAAGAGAGAGGAGTGGGCCGACGACGGATGGGGACTCCTTGCACGCGTTATTAATGCTGTCCAATGGAGCAGTGCGAAGACCGACAGGAGACTCGGATGGATGGGACTCATCTTCAATGCAAAGCAAGTGGCGTGGTAAAGCAGTGCACGCAGGTGGCTGAGGGGATGTCGGTTCGGCTGACGAGGAGCCGGTCGACACGTCGAAGACCGGCGGTCGGAGCACCTCCGTCGATTAGAGTCCTCGCCTATAAATAGAGGCCAGCGGGCAAAGTGAAATGGGGAGAAGAAAAACCAGAGAAGAGAGATCTATGAGGAAGAGAAAAAAATCGAGAGAGACCCGAGGGAATAGAAGGCAGGGATCGTCTAAGCCTCTGGTGATCATCAGTAGCCTCCCTTCTCGAGCCGACTTGTGGGTGTTGCTCTATATTTCCTTTTCTGCATTCATTTGTTCAAGTTCAAGGTCAGCTCTCGAGGATCTCGGCTCGAGGATGTGTGAGGAAGACAGATGCAGTTCAGTTTTCGAGCTCGTCTACCATCCGACGCCACAAGCTGTGTAGGGAAACCTTCATCAACCCCGTACTGATTTGCTGCGTGTGTCGCCATCGCCGGTTTCGCCTTCCTGTCCCAACGAGTTGTCTTGTCCCGGTCATGCACGTCATTTGTCACCCCCCTTGGTTGCTTTCGATCTCCGCTGAGAAGGAGGTCCTCCTGACTAGTCCCTACTAACGGCAGCCGTTGCCTTGACACGACTGGTCGGTCCTGGAGCGACCATCCACTCCACGCTAGGGGTGAGCATTGGTCGAGGGTTGACCCTAGACCGACCTTGGACTGGCCCAACCTTGCTAGTCCTGGTCCGGTTCCCAAGGGGATTGGGTTGGTCCTTGGTCCTAAGATTCTTGGACCAGTATTGTGCGGGTTGGTCCTCGGTCCTAGGAGTTTCGGATTGGTCCAACCCGGACCAACCCTGGCCTTATATAATATATTTTTATTTATTCTAAAGAGTAAACCCTAATTCAAATGGCATCCTCTTCCAGTACTATTGCTCCATTCTTTCTACTTTATCCTCTTAGTATTCAATTTGCCAAGTAAAATCAAAAGAAACAATTTTACTTGTGAGCAATCTTGCCTCGCTCGCCACTTGACACTCACCTCGCTTGCCATGCTTAGCCCATTTGTCACTTGAAGCTTGTGCCGCTCACCTCTATTCGCTAACATTTCTCGTTCTGAGTAAATCATAAGGAAATAAAGTCATAATTAGAAATTATTTTCATTCGTGAGCAACGCTTGTCTTGCGGCTCTATAAGCAATCTTAATTGTTTTTATAGTTTCTTGCTTTTAGCAAGTGTGAAATTTTTATTATTACCTTAATTTAAATTTGTTGAATATGTATTAGTATTGATAATTTAGTTAAAATCACAGTATTGATAAATATATAATTTGAATTTAATTTTTCAAAAATACAAAAAAATGAAAAAAAATTAATAGTTGGTCTCGGGTTAACCTTGGAACCGGACCGAACCCATTGGGTCGGTCCGATCCTCGGTCCTAGGCTCAATAGGGTCGGTCCTCGGTCCCAAAAATTGATAACCAACACTGTGTGGGTTGGTCCTAAGGTCAAGGGGTGGACCGGCTCAACCCGAACCATGCTCACCCCTACTCCACATAGCCAGCGACGGCGTCCAGGTAAGCCCTCGGTGGGGCGGAGGCGAGGGGGTGATGCTTGACGCTGTCGTCTCAGTCGCCGTGGGTGAGCAGCAGCTGAAGAGGAAATTGGGTCAGTCCACAAGTTCGCCCGACCCGGTTCGTTTTGGTTCTTGGGCTAGGGTTTTTCCCTTTAGTGGGCCATAGTTAATAGTAGGTTGGTTTTTCTTTTTTAATTGGAAGATGGGCATAGTTTTGTTTTGGGCTGAAAGAGTGTTTTATTAAAAATATTGGGCTGGGCTCATGGGCGAACTGGGTCGGTTCCAACCTAGAAATCTGACCCGATTCCTTTTTATATTATAATAATATTTTAAAATATTAAAAAAAAAACATTCAAAAAAATGTTTTTATTAAATCCAAAAATATTTCACATTTTCCAAAAAAAAACCAAGAAAATCCAAAAAAATATGTTTTACTATCCGAAAAATCAAAAAAAAAATGTTGTTTCAACAATGCATGGAAAAATCCTTAAAAATTCAAAAAGAGTATTAAACCTGAGGGTTTAAACAAGATTAGGTACCGGAAGGGCATTAGTGATTAACTAGTATAATGAAGTCCTCGATTCTAATTTCTCTGGTTGTGCAGGAGTAAAATATTTCTCTCAATATTTTACTTGGGTTTCTGATCGACCCACCCCAAACCGATTAGTAGCGACTCCTTTTTTAAATAAAATAAAATTACAAGTTAAAAACTCAAACCTTAAGTTGTGAATTGGTGGGCTTGGGAGAGCCCGGGCTAAAACCCTGATAAAAGCATTTAGCCGAGCCATTAGCCTCCTAAGACGCGAAAAGGATGTTGCGACAGCTTGGTGACTCCATTGAGAAGGAATTTTTTTTTTTGTGGACTTAGGCCATTATGTCTTGTTTAAATGTTTTCCTAACTTGGGTATTTTTTTTCTTGTAGGTAAATATTAACTTTGTTGAAATAAATTTTTTTGTATAAAATTATTGTGCATGCTTTAAATGTCTCAGCACTACACTATGGCACACACAACCCTGCTGCCAAACTTGGGCCACCATAGGATATTTTAGGATGGTGTTAAGAAAGATACGGCCTTGAACGCGAGATTGCGATGTAGGGGCTGCCTTTCTTTTCTCCGAAATTTTAGGTAGAGCTGAGGTTGAGAGGATTTGGCATGAACGCGAAACCGTGATGATCGTCGATTACCTCTTAATCTTATTATGCCTTTCTAGTTAGAAATCGAATGCACATATCATGCGCATGAGTTTTTGCAATTTCCTCTTAATTTCATTATGTCTATGTGATTATCATCGATTTTCTCTACTTAAGTAAATTTTTTTATTTGCACTTTGCAATCCATTTACTTTCCCGTATGTCTTGGTCGGTCCTTGATTAGTCTAGGATTTAATACCATGGTCATTTGGAAATAATTATCGAAAAATGGGGAAAAGTTTTACAAATAATTTACTTTTGATTTATGCCTTTAGTCACTCAAGCATACCGTTATTTTCATTATTTTCTGAGAAAATTCTCATCATTTTCAAAAAGGAAGATGAATGGCATAAAAGAGCGGAATGAAAGCTAAAAGGACAAAACTAGACTGAGTCATGGATTGATCCTTTTTGAAATTTTATACTTACCGCACTTCATCTTATGAACACAAATTACGGAACATCCATGATCGCCGATCCAAACTCGCTCAGTAACGAGAGCGAGAATGGCTGAAGAAAATATGCCAAACTGCATTGCGAACATGGAAGATGAGATGAAACAAGTCTTTAATGTGCTCCAACAACTCTCAAATCAAATGGATGCGGTTCAGACCAAGCTTACTCCTACTCTGCCACCAATTGAAGTGGTACTATTGCCACCAGCTGCTGGTGATAGTCACGGCGTAGTTATTAATGATGACATGCCTAAATTGGAGGATGATCCGCCTCAAATTACAATTGAGAAATCTAAGCTCAATAGCATGTCTAAAACTGAGCATGACAAACACCTTGACAAGCTTTAAGAGAGGTTGAAACAACTGCAAGGCCTCCAAGATCCTACTTTGACGGACCATTCTATCTATTCCAAGATCAAAATGCTAGAAAAATTACGTAAGGGCAATCATGTGGTTATACAAGCCGGTTTTAGGGATGACTAGAAGTCAATTTACGGGCAGGGTATAATGGGACGGCATATATCGGCTCTATGTTAATTCTTGGCAATTGTGTACTTTGAAATAAGAATCAATTCTTTATAATTTCATGTTAGTCAAGGACATCCATGTATCGAGAAAACTTGAATGTGGTTTGATACTGAGTTAAGCACGAGTCGATTATGCATAAATTCTCAGAGCCACCTGTTAGTCCGAGATGCACCAAAATGGCATTCGACTGAAATTAACGATGCATGAAAATCCAATATTGGATGATGGATTTTTGGGAACGTCCGGGATGAACTTTTGGACAATGCTTCTTTGACCTTCAATATTGTCGGTAAGCCCGAATTGTCAGAAAAAGGAATTAACGGGCCGAGAAATTGAGCCCATGAGGAAGTGGGTCGGGCAAGATCCAAGTGGGCCTCATGCCTAAGGAGGAGCGACTACCATGGTGGGCCCAAGTCAACCTTTGAGCCTATTAGACCCAACTAGCCCACTTGATTCTTCCTAGCCCATTGTCTAACCTTGAGCCATTTTGAGCCCAACTAATTCTCGAGCCTGTTCCTTTTCATTTCTTAGCCCGTTTCTTAGGCCCACTCATCATCTCAGCCCAAGGACAAAGTGGTAATTGTGTAAAGGTGGAAAAGACCATTTTGCCCCTCTAGATATTATTGGGAAAGAGACAAAAGAAGAGAGAGAAGATGAGGCCATTGCATGGGGAAGGGGCATGCATTGATGAACCTTAATGGGAGTAGACCACCATCCCTTCCATCTCTCTCCTCCCTCTCTCTCCTCCCCATTTTAGCCGCCCACCTTCTTGCTTCCTCTTCTTCTTCCTTTCTTTCTTTTTCTGTGTTTTTCACTGCTGGTTCGGCTTTGTCACTATCGGAGCCACCTGCAGCAGTGGCCAGGAGCTTTAGTCCATGCCCCCTGTCGCTGCCACTCACTGGTCCATGTTGTTGGCTAGCCCGTCGGCCGACTAGAACTTGCCGCTCCTTTGTCTGCCTATTTCCAATTGCTGCATCGGCTGGAAAAGCTCCTCCACCCCTATTTCGACCTTGCCACCACCTGAACCAACCACTAGCCTATCCCTCTAGACCCCCTGAAGCCATCAATTGTAGGCTAGTAGGTCGCCAGAAGGTCGGTCGATCCAGCTAGCAACTTTCCTCTTGGACAGCTCGGTTTCCAGCCTTGCAGAGAGAGACATACTTGGTTGCTACTGTTTTTGTCTTAGGCCCGCCTTGGATCATCGTAGTTGAGGTTCCCATGCATAGCCTTCGTTGCCACCACCGCGCCCGTGTCTTCGGCCGCTTAACGGGTGAGATTTCATCCTAATCCGTTGATTAGTGCATAAACTTGGTTAGGGTTGGTTTAATTAGAGTTAATCTTAGTTAGGGGGATTAATTAAGGTGTAGTAGAGCTAAGATAAGTGATTAGTTAGATGACTAGGATTACCTTAAATTGATCTTGCTTAATGCTTATTAAATGGGGTTTGTTGGTTTAATCTTAGATTAAGGGGTCTAAGCTTATTTATTCTTAATTTATTATCATGAATTGATTTCGTTAATTTAACTATTGTTTTATTGAATTCTAAGTTTAATTTATTAATTGTTAAATTCTAGAATTCATTGTTCATGATGTACTGTTCACATGCATTGTTCACACAGTATTGTTCACGCGACACTGTTCATGCAGAAGCGAAATTTTGCCTAAATGAACATATTTTGATCATATGATATGCATTGGTAGTTTAAATACATGGACATTTGTATGAATTGCGTGGGGTTATTAAAAGGGGAAATATGCTTTGTTCGTGAGACATGGGCATTGAATGATTTTTTGAGATGAAATTGTGACTACATGTGTTTAATTGACTATTTTTATAAGCACGTATCATGTATGCATTAACTAATGCTCAAGATTAAAATGAGTTGTGGTGGTATACTTGTGTGGTCACTAAATTGAACCCGTCACCCTAGCGGGAATTCGGGGGACAATAGTCCAACTCGTTAGAAATCCCGGGGGAGTCCAGATGTGGAGTCGCGATAGAGGCTAGGCCCATGCTCCTTCAAGAATGTCATCTTGCGAGAAAACCCTTGATGTCGCCACACCTCATGGGGGAGAGCGATGGCTAGCTATGGTAGTAGACATCGGCGGGAGTTCGGTTGTAGCCTTGTGGGGCATTAATAATCGGAACACGTGTGGATACAAGAAGTCATGAGAAACATGACATTATTGGTTCTAATTATGTATGTGCTAGTTGCACTACTTGTGGCATGCTTGATTTGATAACGTGCAGTGTGTGGGAATGGACAAATGAGACCGCTTGTGATGCGACTTGTATGTGATTGATCAAATGCATTATTTGATTGCAGTATGCATTTGTTGTATTGTGTACGTGTATATCGTGTAGGGTATGGCATATCCGGATAAGGTTGCATGCGAGTCGACCGTTTGCTTGTTTGTTGGCCCTTTATATGTGGGTTAGTCATGTCTTGGCTATAATATATAGTATTGCAGTTATTTGTCTACTTGAAAGGTGGTTTTGGAGAGATACCCTAGGTTGAGTTGGTGTCCTAACCAGGGCTTAGGGCAAGAACTTGTTGAGATTATATCTCATTGTTGTATTAACCATTTCAAGTCCTTAGAATGGCGCACCCTCCAGTGTGATTCAGGGTCCCCAAGGATTGTGAGACCATGACGCACCACCGCTTCCCGAGCTAGGTGCATTTATATGAAAAGTATGTCTTTACCATTTGGGTGGATGAGGGACCGGGGCAATGGATTCCCCATCGGTTCCTAGCGTGGTATATCAAGAAGGACGATCTCCTAATCAGTCCTCTGCACAGTTTTGATGGGCCGCCTAGTAGGGGCCTCGAAAATGCCGATTGGGATCCTATGAAGCTAGACCCTTCTGATGGCATAGTGGCGAATCTTGCTCCCTCTTCTCCTGTGGTTGACTCGTACGCCTCCAATTATGACCCGACGGAGCTTGAGTCTGATGGGTCCTTGCACTTTGATAGCCCCTGATGGACGTACCAAAACTGAGGGTTCTTTTTGGAAAGAACGGATTGACCTAGACTTAGTATCTTTTTGTCTAGTTTAGAGAAAAAGAACCGACCCACTAGTGGGCTTGTAAATCAGAAACGTTCATTTCTTGGTTAATTCAGTAAATAAATAAATGAGTAGTTTGTTGTTGTTCTACTGTTCATCCCTCTATCCCTTTTTAATTGATTGATTGATTGTTTGATTGATTGGGGGATAGTTCTTCTTCTGTTTGCGTATAATAAAAGAATAAAATGAGTGGTTGGTGACGTGTCTTGGGATGTCGCATTCAATTCACCAAGGGAAGAGATTGTTGCGCGCTCGGGGTTTGGAGCGTAACACATCCACCCCTAAATATTGATGGCCTAACTAACCCCAACTCCTATTGCTTCAATATTTTGGAATGGACTTTAATGTTTTTGACTTTGGGGAATGATCTTAGACCGGTTTGTCTTGACTTGTAATATTATGTTCTGATCTTCCCCTAAAACCAAATGATTTAAACTATCAAATTTCATATGTTTTATAATTTTTAAATATGTCAAATTTCAAGTTTTAAATATTCATGTTATAGGCCTCATTTGGTTTATCTTTGAGGAAATGTCTTTGGGGAAATGCAGATGCATTTGGGCTAAAGAGATTTTTCAAAGTGCAAATAGTATTTGGTAAATTTTATTTTGAAAACACATTGGGAAGCAACTTTGACTCAAATGTCGCTTGATAAAAACTACACTTAGTAAACAATTCAACTATTTGCCTACGGAATTCAACCGCTGCTGTTGGCCCACATGTAGGTAAGGCCTTTGCCAACAAGTTAGGGTTTTTGATGAGATTTCTACAATTATGAAATTGAGAGAGGGCAAAGTTGAAAGGGAAAAAAAGTCAATTTGCATTCCGAGAATGCTACCTTTCAAAGTACTTCCGGACATGCCTTCTTTAGAGGCATTTAGAAATGTAATTACATTTCCTCAAAGTTGAGAAAAAAATGAATCAAATGCCATTTGCATTTGCCGAAGGATATTTAGAGTCCCAAAACCCATTTGGACGCCTTCCTTTTTAGTTTTTCTCACCCTTTGAAGAATTTATTTTTGCTTTCAACAAAATTTGGCACTGAAACTTGATATTTTTCCTAATTGCTACCTTGTTTACATTCAAAAGAGAAGGCAAAACTTAGCTGGGCCGTACGCTTCAGCATTATCCAGGGGGTTGTGAGAGGACTGCTCTATCTCCACTGTGATTCTTGTCTTAGGGTCATACATGGAGATTTGAAATTGAGCAATATTCTCTTGGATGAAAAGATGAATCCCAAGATTTCTGATTTTGGGCTGGCGCAGATGTTTGAAGGTAGTCAGGTTTTGGTAAATACTCACAAAGTTGTGGGGACACTATAAGCTTTCTATCATCACTCTTAGGAGTACTTATGAGGCAATATATCACTTTGAAAGAAGATTAACAATATAATTAGGGGTGATCGGGTCCAGGGTGGGTAGGGTCCAGACCTCGACCCTGTACCCGACCCTGTTATAACCTGTTCTCATTTTTTGGACCCTGTACCCGACCCTGTTTTCATTGGACCCTATTTTGGACCCGACCCTATTTTTCCAGTCCGGGAACAGGGTCTACCCTGTTTTTATTAGAACCTGTTTTTTAACCATTCGATATCCTATACGATTTCAAATTTTACATTAATTCGCAAGAAAACAATAACATAATCATCATAATTTGACCAACAGAAAAGTGCAAAAATCATAACATTGCATAAACATTATCAACAAATATGGTCTAACATTAGACTCATTCTCACAACTACTAATTTAACTTTGCATTATATTCAATATTCCACCAAACACAGTTAATTTGCATAAAAAATAAGCAATTTAATTTGCTTGGACAGCGATGTGGCAATGTGGTTAACTTGAATATGCTTGAACATAGAACCATTTTTCTCCTCCTTTGCTTTAACACCACTCCAACTCCTTTCCTCCATTTGGCAAGCAAATCGATCACCCACAACACTTGTGCAAAATCTCTAAAAAAGACCTGCAATTCATGTACAAAGAAAAATCAACAAGAAACACTAGTTATTCCACATTATGCCAAATAATAGCTTTGATAGGCACGGTTAGGTTAATAAGATGCAAAGCAATCTCTCTAAAGTAAGATGTTCAAATGCATCATC
This sequence comes from Corymbia maculata, assembly GCA_014182735.1. Taxonomy (NCBI): domain Eukaryota; kingdom Viridiplantae; phylum Streptophyta; class Magnoliopsida; order Myrtales; family Myrtaceae; genus Corymbia; species Corymbia maculata. The sequence goes on along the minus strand of CM024686.1, from coordinate 37,998,530 downwards.
TCCAGCATAACAAAGAAGGTACCAAAAGGTTCAAAGAGTTTAATTTATTCGAAAGAAACATCACCGATCTAGAAAGTTTAAGCATTCAGAGAATAATAAGAAAAGTCAGCACTTTTTCCCGTGGAGAAACAAGGTAATCGATTTTTTCCCTCTCCCTCTCCCTCTCCCTCTACTCAAAAGAGCATGTCAAAATCGAAATCATGAATTCCGGGAATGCACTCGGTCGTCTAAATCTGGCATGAACAGAAAGCATGAGAAACTAGCCAACAGTCTTTTTCGTTTTCGAGATCAAATGAACCAGAAGAAACATATGCAACACCTTGTATGGACGTGTGTACGCAAAAGGAAGCTGAATTCGCCGCCAGAACAAGGACAATTGCATCCAATCGTGTCGAAGAATAATAATCTCAGGCATGACATTTCAAGATCCATTTGAAGCTCGGGGCGCCAAGGCTTCTACAGGATCGATACTATTTCCTACTCAGTTTCATTTATGCCGAGCACTCAAGCTAACCAACAAGTAGCCACCAAATTCTCATAGTATTTCCCCCTCAGTTCATTTATGCTATAAGTCTCCGACATTACCAATGTAAACCCACAATTTCACTGATCAATTTACAGAAAAAGATGAAAATTTTACTTGGTACCATGATGCAGATAACCAACCCGAATGCTCATATTGAGAGGAAAAAACTCGCGAGCGTCGAGAATTGGGATACAACTGGAAGACTTTCGACTGTGAATGTTGAATGGGATCTCCCAACAAAGCATCAGAGTACAAGCGGAAGGAAACAACAGCAGCAGAAACACAGAGCTTACATCAACAAAGGCATTATTGGTTAGGTAATTGCTGTTCCACTTCCCAATCACAAGCACACGATCAAGCTCTTCTTTCGATTGAATCTCGGCATTCAGTCCTCAGCATCGACATCAAGGACATAGAGGGAGAGGGAGAGGGAGAGAGGGAAAAAATCGATTACCTTGACAAGCAACGGTAGTCGATTCGAGGAGAAGAAGTGAGAACTGAGCAGCAATCATCCAACCTTTTGCGGACCCAGCACTTGTCATCGGGACTCGGGGGAGAAGAAGCAACCAACAATCGTCGCCTTGTCGGTTGAGCAGCGGCGGAGCGTAGATCTGGAGAAAAACGCACTCGTCGTCAGGACTCGGGGGAGAAGAAGCGACCAGCAATCGTCGCCTCGTCAGTTGAGCAGCGGTGGAGCGTAGATCTGGAGGGAAACAGCGAGTAGCGAGGGAGAAGAGCAAGGAGAAGAGCAGCGAAGGAGCAGCGAGAGAGAAGAGCAGCGATGGAGAGAAGATGCTAGGGCTGCACTTTGAAAATTCTATTCTTTCTTTTTTTAATAAAAAAACCGGTCCGGACCGGGTGGGTTTCCCTATGGAACCGGTTCCCGGACCGGTTTTTCCGGGGTGGTCCGGTCCGGTTCCCGGGTCAACCCGGTCCGGTTGCACACCCCTAAATATAATGCGCTCACCTTTCCCTTCATACATGTATTTACTATTGCTTTACTAATACCGAGAAAACTCTTCCATGTACATCCAATGCTTCCAATATGTCACTTCACTCCAAGGTAATTATAGATCAATGCTACAATGGAAATGCTAAAAGATATGAGAAATACAGTACTCGTCGAGTTGGAAGTTTATCATCCTCCAATTTTCTCAACTCTTATGTCATCGTCCTTTAGTCTATGATTTTTTGTTTGAACTGTACTTCAGGAACCCTCCACTTATATTATTTTTTCCACGGCAGCTACGTGTCTCCCGAGTATGTCATGGGTGGGACATTTTCTAAGAAATCTGATGTTTATAGCTTTGGAGTACTGCTATTGGAGATTATCAGAGGCAAGAAGAACACGAGTATAGATTAACCTGGGTGGCATCTCAATCTCCTCGCTTATGTAAGGGGGAGATCTAACTTTGAACTATATACCTCCATTTCGGTTTCCAACCATGGGTAGTCCTTGAAACACTCTAACAATTGACCGATTGTTACAGGCTTGGCACTTGTGGTGTGGAGGCAGAGGATTGGAACTGATGGATGCAACCATTGCTGATGCATTCTCTACGTCAGAAGTAATGAGATGCATTCAGTTGGGGCTTCTTTGTGTGCAGGACCTCACCACAGATGACCCAACATGTCGGCCGTGGTTCTAATGCTGAATGGGGAGTCCGATCTTTCACAGCCGAAGAAACCGGCATGTACATTTCAAAGGTTGCAGGCTCACGAAGTCCAATCACAAGAAGGAAGCATCCGGTCCATGAATACTATCACCACTACTACGGTTGTAGGAAGATAAAATTCTCAAATGCATTTTCACCATCAATTCATCTTTCCATGGGTTCATTGTTCACCAAATCAAACTGCTTGAATATGCATTATTTTGTTGCACTTCTATGTGGATTTATGATGTAAACATAGAGATTGTGAGGGAATCCGTTTTATGTGGTAGGATAGTATTATGTGGGCAAGGTCGCACAAAAGTCCAGATCATCTATATGCATGGGGATTTCTACCCCTTCTACGTATAAAAGTGTTATCCCTCTCAACATTTCCATTTGCATTTATTGCAGATATCATATAAAAATCAGTTTATTGGTACATCCATTGCATAGTTTTTTGTATACTGCTCTCATTTTAATGCCAAAAGTTTTCGCCGGCTGACTTAAGTATCAACTCGGAGAAAAAATGATCACTTAAGTGCTTTTGACGATAATTTCAGTCAAAGAAATTATGTGACTTTTATGTTTAAAAATTTTAGGGAGAAGAATAATAAACAGATCATAAGTTGTGTACAGCCTCACTTTGTGCCAAACGTTTTTTTTCAGATCACTTAAGTGTCACTTTTTCTATAAAAAAGAAAATCACTTAAGTGACAACTCCGATTTGAGTCACTGGAAATCCAACATGATCATATTTTATTAATTTTGATCTTATGTGGCTTGTAGGTGTGCCCAGTCAACATATAACCTCTAAATAACGTCGTGTAGTAAGTTAAAAAGTGATTACTTCAATGCTAGTCATTGTAAAAAAAATGATCATTTTAATGCTAATCGTTGTTAAAAAGTGATCACTTTAGTGTCAATCTTAATGAAAAATAATCGCTTAAGTGCTAAAAAAATGCTATACCAAATAAAATTTTTAATTATAAAAGTCACGTAATTCCTTGCCGGAGGCATTTAAGTAATATTTTTTTTCGATTTTGGCACTTAAGTGAGCCGGTGAAGACTTTTAGTACTAAAGTGAGCGCCATACATAACTTATGGCACTTCTAGTGTCCTTCACGTAAAATTTTATCTAAGGTGATATTTTCTTTACACTGAAGTGATCACTTTTCATTGAGTTTAGCACTAAAATGATCACTAAAGTAATCATTTTTTAACAACTATTGGCACTAAAGTGATCATTTTTTTACTTACTACACGACATTGTTTAGGTATTATATGCTAACTAGGCACATTAGCGAGCTACATAGGATTTAGAAATTCATAAAATATGGTAACGTTGGATTATCGGTAACTCAAATCAGAGTTAGCATTTAAGTAGTTATGTTTTTTAAAAAAGTGACATTTAAGTTATTTGAAGAAAAAAAAATTTGTATTAAAGTGAACGTCACACACAACTTTTGGCATTTGTTATGTCCTCCCAAAGTTTTTGTCATAAAAATTAATTTAAGATAAATGTAACATAGTTATATTAATATAACGTTTTTAGTGCCGTTAGCCCTTTTTTTAATGGTAATGACCCGTGGCTTATTCCAAAAAGTTATAGCTTTCCAAATTTCGCATTAATCAAATGTGTCTGCTCATCCTTACGGGAGGCGGGCAGTCCATAAACGGCGATTTGAGGCCACCAAAGTGGGAGTTTCTAATGTCTGCTTGGCCTGAAAATTTTACATAACCGTAATCTACATATTAGCTCGCTCCACTACAAAATTTCAGTCAAAACGGACGAGCGATGATGACATACTCCTCGTCTCCGTGGGACTGACCCATGACCCAAGTTGACTGATTTTATTGACAAAGACTCGATGGATCAAGCTTCAAACAATGGACCAAGACCGATGTGCAGTAGGGCTTTGAACGATGACTACACATCCTACGTTGAACCTAGGACCCATTCTTCACGTATTTAAGATAAAACACTTTCGTCCCCTATCATTTTAAGTCGTTTCTATACTGCTGTGAACGTTTAGCCCTCTTTCTTCTTTCCTTTTCTCACTATTCAATTTTTCTTTTTAAAGATCTGCTGGGCCTATGAGTCGGACCTACCCCATCACTCTGCACACGTTATAAAGAGATCCAACGCGCCTTTGACTTCAATGTCCTCTGCAAGTCTTCGCTTACGAACAACAGAAGAAAAGACTCCATCAAAAGTTGACGTGACTGACTTACGGCACAAGCAACCCAAGTGGCTTGCATAATCAAAGTCTTTTGTAAATTTAGTTGAATTGTGTGTAGAGTCGTGGTCAGTACATGGCGAAAGTTCCAATTGGACACTGCCCTATATAAATATCTTCTCTACGTCTGTTCTCGGCCATCCAATCGTCAAAAAATGAACTCTTGCTGCACCATTCACCTCTCTCTCATCATCTTCTTCTTCTTTCTTCTTCAATTTTCTCAGCATTTGCACTCACATTACCGAAGCTGGACCAACTCATGAAGAAAAAAGGTGTTCCTACTTTTAATCAGAGCAAAAAAAAAAAAACTGCCTGCATATTGCACTTTAATTATGTCAATGTTGATTAAATATATTATCATATAAAAAACTTGTATATGAAAGAAGGATAAAAATACTAAATTACTATTGCAACCTTTTCAAAGGCGAATCACTTGGAAAAGGTTAATGAATTACTAAGCGTATTGCTTAGTACAAGCCTCTCAAACCTTATCAATTGTAACTTTGTACTTAATTCAGTCATACTATTTATCTAATGACTATTGGAGCCAGATCGATTAGACATTTGACACGAACCAAATTTCATAAGAATGGGGATTTGGTTAAGCTAAATTATCCTAATGCATCCTGACGCCCTTCGGTACCTTCTCTTTATTTTGATAATGTTTTGCATGCAATTTTTTTTTTTTTTTGCTGATTTTTGCACTATACCACTAACATGTAAGATATGACCATACGAATGCACAAATAATGAAATAACATCCAATGATCAAAACCATGAATGGATTACAGAAAAGAATTCAAGAGCCGACATACTCAAAAAAGAAACAAGTATGTTATTATCCATACTCACAAGGTTTCTAAGTTGGAATTAACCAAGAGAGTTTGATACGAATCGAAGGTACAAAGTCATGGGAAGCAAATAGAAGGATGTAATGGTGGTGACCAGCAACTATCAGCAGCAAACAGCAGAGAAGCAGCAAAGTAGTGACGAACAACAGTGAACAGTAGGAAACAGGGGTAAACGGCAGCGAGTAGCAACAATGCAACAACGAAAAGCAGCAGGCAGCAACAACGAACAGCAGAAATTGACGACGAACAGCAACAACGCGACAGCAAATACCGATACCAAAGAGCAATGAGGAGGGGCAGCACAACGGCAGCAAACGTAGCGCTACAACTTCCTTCATTTAGCTGGCCGCAATTTACTCACAATGAGCTAGGCAAAATTCTGCTAGAGGAAAATGCGGGCATATTCTTTTAATTGATTGGTTTTCTTCCAAATCCTTTGATATTTTATCGTCCCTTTCCAATCATTCATGCAAAAATATCCCACGAATTCCTCCATTTAGCTGGCTGAAAATTACTACAGAGGAGATTTCTCTAACTGATCGATTTCGTAAGCATTGCATGAGTTTTCTCCTAATTATCTTGCCCTGTCCTTTTATTCTGCACTTCCCTCTGTCCCACTCCCTCTTCCAATATGATTCCCTGATTTCCTCACAAGATAAGGTCAATGGATGAATCGGTGGCGGGTAACGATTCAGTGGACTCTTTTCCCTTTTATTTAATCGTGTATCTGTCCAATATTTTCTTCCCATGATCCCTTTTGTTTTGTCGAAAATTCTTCGAGCATATAAGGGTATATTCTCATCCGAGATTTTTGCCGCAAATGTGCCTAAATAACTTAATTCAAAGCTTCTCGAAGGCACAAATTCATTAGTCCAAGTTCAAATGCAATTTTTGTGGATTTATACAATAAAAGTTTTCCTAATATGCAAGCTAGATTTAATGAAATTTTTTATGCAACAAATGCCTAAGCCGAAATTTAGATGTCAATGACTATTAACAAAATTGATAGTCAAATACTCAACAAAATATTTAAGCAGATTGAAGTCCAATTTGCCCTTTGCAAATCAATACTAAATAATTTAATGTTGCAATTTATGATAACATGGAACTCAATGTAAAGAATTCATTTTCTTCGAGCATCCTTATTTGATGAAAACTTATGTAAATTGACCGTGATGTTTGCAAGTGGCGTGAATGTTTGCCCCCCCCTCTCTCTCTCTCTCTCTAAAACGACATCACTGTGATTAGGGGTGTCAACGTGTCGGGTCGGGTCGGGTCTTGATGTTATCCGACCCGACCCAAACAATAAGGGTCATGTCATTTGACCCGACCCGACCTGAAATGCATAAAACATGAAGCAAAAAAAATGGGTCGGTTTTGGTCGGGTTTCGGGTTTTTTATTAAAAAATATTACAATTTTTAATAAAACATGTTATAAAGAGAATTTGAAATGCTCTTACGTGACGCCACGAGACATCGTCCAACCCGTTTGTGAACCGTGACGTCGCGATGCCTTGTCCAACACGTTCGCAAATATCTCCGCAGACAGATAATTTTTTAATAAAAAATTATGAGAAATGTTTTTACGTGACGTCGCGAAATCTCGTCCAACCCGTCCGTGAACATTTCCGCAGATAGATAATTTTTTAATAAAAAATTATGATAAAGGGAATTCAAAATATTCTTACGTGACATCGCGATGCCTCGTCCAACTCGTCCATGAACATTTTCGCAGACAGATAATTTTTTAATAAAAAATATGATAAAGGGAATTCAAAATGTTTTTACGTGATACCGCAAAGCCTTATTCAACTCATCCGTGAATATTTCTGCGGACAGATAATACTCCCTCCTCTAAAGTTTTGCGTCGGCCGCGAAAAAGAAGCAAATCATATGGAAGATGGGAGAGAGAGAGAGGGGGGGGGAGAGGGAGAGAGATTGATAGGGGCTGACCTGAGGGGCGACGACGACGAACCCGTAAGATGAGACGTGCTGGATGAGTTGTGAATAAAAAGAGTTGTAGAGAAAATAGCTTGGATGGGTGTATTTGAGTTGAAATCTTTAATGTGTTTGGGTCGGAACATTGTTCCAATCCTGACTTGACCCAAAACATGTATTCCATTTGTGTTTATAATTGTTACCCAAACATTATTAAGACTTGAAACATGTGCCATAATATTTTGTGTTCGCGTCGTGTTCGGGTCATGTTCGAGTTGGGTTGGATAAGTTTTGTTAACACCCCTAACTGTGATACATATCTTGACTTTTCTTCTTCCACTTTCCTGCGTGGGGCCCACAGAAGAACGTAACTCGCGCGCGGGCAAATGCTGTCGAATCCAACCTTGCCGTCCATCTTACTCCCTCTGTCCCTCTCTATATTAATGGGCTCAGCTAACCCCAACTCCAGTCGCTTTAACGTTATGGAAACGAACTTTAATGTTCTTGACTTAAGGGAAAATTTCACACTGGCTTGTCTTGACTCGTCAAAAACCCCTTTTGACCTAGCAAAAAACTAATTAATGTAATAGCCTTTCCCGATTTAATATATCAATATATATGTTCTAGAACTCCTAAATATGTTGTGAGGAATAATATTTCAAATTTATAATGTTCAAAACTCGATTCTCGAATTTCAATTTGCTATGGTGCCCCTTTGATTAATTTAAGAACATGAAAGCCTAACCCCATATTACAGTTTCTTGGACCTGGTTGTCTTCATGCTGTAACTATTCATCCTAAGACTTTGTTCATTAAAATTGATTCTGCGCATGCTCTTCTTCCTAAAATCTTATGCCCGTTCTCATGCCACAAGCCCAATCAATTCATCAACCTAGCAAATAGTGAATTCTCGCTTCACCATCTCCCTCTCCCTCTCCCTCTCCCTCTCCCTCTCCTCCTCCTACTTCGTCTTCATCTTCGTCTAGATTTTCAGAACTGAAGCTGCAGCCACTTATCTAGATTATGAGTGCCCAAACACCACCCTCTTCACTCCCAACTCTATTTACCAGTCCAACCTCAAAACCCTCCTCTCTTTCCTCTCCTCCGCCGCCTCCAACAATACCAATGGCTTGGGAAAAAAGTAACTGCAGCATAAAAATATATTAAATGGGAATGATAAAATAGTCATAGCTAGGCTTTCACCTAGTAGAGGGATTAACTCTAATGTCATTTATTAGGAACATGTAACAGAAGTGTGATAACTTCATCGAGGAAATTATCAAGAGGGAACCCCAAGTCCAAGTTTGTGAACATATTTAGGTGGACCCACATTTACTTAAAATTTTAAGCCAACAAGTTAAGGTTAACTCTGATATATTAACTACTTATACCACGCTAATTCTATGATGTGGAACTTCACTAGCACAACTTACACATGCATCATAACAATCATTTCACAAGGAAAGGAACTCCTTGAGATTTTTGAACAATGTGATCTCCAATCTCAAGGAGATCAAGATGTGGTTGCCTTTTCTTTTAGTCGAATGCCCAGTTTTTTAACAAGGTCATGGGGTCTTTACAAGGACCTTTTAGATTATGAACCAAATGAAAACTCATTATAAAAGTGGCTTCTAAATTGCGCCTAAATTTGGAACTAACTCATAAGAGGTGTATTTTGATAGAATAATATGGTTTAGTGTAGGAAATCCAGTGATAAACATTTCTAGTTGAGAAACCTATCATGATGGGTAGCATCCTAGAGACTAAACCTCGGAATCGGTATATGATGGATTAAAGTGACTAATACTCCGAGCAAATTAGGTCAGAGAGACCTAGAAAAAAAATCAATTTCATTTTCTTTCCCAAATAAAAAAAGAGTAACTCGAGCGTTACGTTTTTGGAAGGGCCTGATCCTCAGACCATGTTGCATCAAATCGTATGGATAAAATTTAATCTATCAAATGCTGCCGTATTGGAAAATTCAAAGCTGTAAGCTGCCGTATTGGGAAATTCAAATCTGCAAGCTGCCGTATTGGGAAATTCAAATCACTTTCATCCCCATCTCCCCCCTTCTCTCCCTCACTCTACACAGACATCACAAGCATCCATATCTTGACTTTTCTTCTTCCAACCTCCGCGTTGAAATCGTCCGTTCTTTGAATATTGATGGCCTAACCGACCCCAACTACCATCGTCTTAATATTTCCAAATGGACTTTAGGTTGCGTTTGGTTCAACTTTGAAGCCAACTTTCAACTTTCAACTAGCCTTTAAAATGCTACTAGCTTTGGGCTTTCATCATTCCGTCGAATGCTGAAATTATTTTTTCCCTTTCAAAACTACCATCACTAATTTTTCATATTTCCGATTTTGCCCCTGATTATTATTATTTTTTAATTGAAAAAAGAGATAGCCCTTCGCTGGTCTGGCAAAGGGTTACAGCCGTTGGCGAGCCAGATATGGCATTGGCGAGGGTCGCGTGACCCAGCCGAGGGTCACTGGAGGTTGCCCAACCTCAGGGGCGACCCTCCGCGAGGGTCACTTGAGGTCTGATGAACCCTAGCGACCCTTAGCTGGGTCGCACGGCCCTTGGGTCGCCTGAGGTTGAGCGGTCTCTGGTGGCCCTTGGCTGGGTCGTGCGATCCTCAACAGAGGTCCCCTGACCTCAGGTGACCTCAGCCGACAGCCGCCGATGCTAAATTTGGCTCATTGAAGGCCATAGCCTTTCGCTGGTCCGGCGAAGGGTTTAGTTCAATTTAAAAATATATATATACACACACACATATTGTACCCATTATACTCATCAAAACTCATTGCGAAAGTTTTTTTTACCAAATACATATTCAACTCAATGTCCATTTGCAAAAAAAATTTACCAAACACAATTGCATGGGCTTTTAGCATTTGTATTGAACTCAAAGTCTCTTGCAAATGCTGAACCAAACGCAGCCTTAATGTTTTGACTTTTCTCAGACTGGTTTTTCTTTACTCGTAATAATCTGCTCTGACCTTCCCACGGAAACAAAAGCTATGTAATAGCTTTTCATGATTTAATCTATCAATTTTCATATGTTTTATAACTTTTTATATGTCAAATTTCAAATTTTAAATACTCATATTAGAGGTTTGGTTTGGTTCAGTTTTGGGGAAATGTAGAAGCATTTGATTAAAGGGGTTTTCGAAAATACAAATATTTTGAAAACACATTGTGAAGTAACTTTGACCTAAATGAAGTTTTGTAAAAACTACACTTTGTAAAGGACTTTCACTATGTTGAACCGTCTCCAAGGTGGACCTTTCAACTCTAAGAAAATTTCTTCCTTCCCTGCTTGTGGAAATCTCTCCCCGTTTGTGCCTTTTCATGGGTCTAGAATTGCCGTTTCGACTGGAGAAGATGGCAAGAGATTCGAATCTTGCCTACTTTTTACTGTTCGTAGCATCGATCTTGCTTTTTGTCACACCCATTAATGGAAACAATCCTCTGGATGTGTTTTGCCCATCCGACAAAGACAATTATACTCTTGGCAGTCCATTCAGGAATAACCTCGAACAGCTTCTGGAAAATTTGGCTTCTAGAACTGCGAAGAAAGGCTTTTACAGCAGTTCTGCTGGGGATGGCACTGACCAAGTATTTGGTCAAGCACTTTGCAGGCATGATGTGAATAGGAGTGCTTGCGGGGATTGCGTCAGGAATGCAAGCCAAGAGATCATGAACAAGTGCAATAGGAAAGATGCTGATATTTGGTATGAATATTGCCAAATATCTTATTCATATAGTAATTTTTTTTCTGCGAGCAATTACCTTGGACAGTACCCAGATAGTGATAATCAGACGCAGGACGTATCGAATCTGAATGAGCTGAGCGGTACCCTGAAAGAGTTGATGGATGGTCTTATAAGTGAGGCCGCATCGGCTTCGTCCCTGTTTGCGGTGGGCAGTTTGAATTTCTCAAGTCAAGAACGTGTTTACGGCCTCGTGCAGTGTACAAGAAGAATCTCTGAGAATGATTGTGGTAACTGTTTGGTGCAAGCTTTGGGGGATCTGAGATCATGTTGCTCTTCTCATCAAGGAGGAACCGTTGTCAGCAGATATTGCAACGTGAGGTTCGAGCTTTACCGCTTTTACTATCTGCATTCTAAAGGTAATTAATTCGGATTCTTTTCTTAGACTTTGTCGGTGGTTGTCGAGTATCGATGCCTGTCGAAATTATAAATTAGACCTGGGAAGCTGCCTGTGAAAGTATCTTGTGTATATTTCCCGGTTTGAGTTTATGGAAACAGCCAAGAGGAAGAATTGCACAAATCATAGCACAAAGTCTAGTTAAAAGTTTTCGACTAACCATGATGAGGATAAAAATAGAACTGTTCGCAAGGACTGAGCAGTACTGATGCTCGGTCGCCTAAGTGAAGATAGTAAAATCAGCTCTGCATGAGGAAATCCTTTGTTTCTATGTAATTCATTTTAAGTGATAGCTTTTAGATGAAAATTCTCGTATTGAGTTTTATAGATATAAAGGATGTATCAGAATTCATCTACTTAAAGTAGATTAAGTACAAAATATGCAAGATATATATTTTTCTGCGCAGAAAATTTTACCCCAGAATTTCTTATGACAATAGAGGGATTTAATCGACCTGATGATCAACCAGCTGTTGTAAAGCATATTATTGATCCGATTGGATTCCAAAACATTTGGTAATTCTTTATTAATTGGCTTGATGAGCAGTCTTTCTGGACATGTTGATTCTTGAGCTGATCCTAACTGTTTTTATTATTTTTGTAGTCAGTAAAATTGCCTTGCTGACTACTTGAGTTCTCTCTGTGGGAGCTGGAAATTGGATTCTGTAACATCTCTTATGTATTTGATGGTGACATTGTAGGCTTCGGGAAGGCAAGGATAATTTTGTTGGTAATAGGTATTCTGGCTGGGTCATTGCTACTTTCCCTTGGGGTTTATGTTGCCCGTCAAAGATGGAAAAGGACAATTACCGGAGGTATGTCAAACAAATTAGTTTCAGTCGCCAACTGATATCTTGGACAGTGTTAATCACAAGAATTCAGATCTTCTTTTTCTTTTTTGGTTTCCCAGATGAAGAGAGAGACGAAAGTATGTTGCTCCAGGAATTGCCGAAGCCCATTGAACTGTCGATTTCGAAAGGGGATCTACAATGTTCTGATGATATGCTTGTCATGGATTTGGCAACTCTGAGGGTTGCCACAGCTAACTTTTGCGTTACAAACAAGCTCGGACAAGGCGGGTTCGGCATCGTTTACAAGGTTAAACATTTGATGGGATCATATTCAATTTGGTCGGAAGAGTTCCCCAGATAAACATGAACTGATGACTATTCTTTAAGTTGTTCCAGGGAATTCTACCAGATGGAAACGAAATAGCAGTTAAGAGGCTGTCGAGGAAGTCGTGGCAGGGCATGGAAGAGTTTAAAAACGAAATCACGCTGATTGCGAAACTCAAACACAAAAATCTTGTCCGGCTTTTGGGGTGGGGCATGGACGGACATGAGAAGCTACTCATATATGAGTACATGGCCAACAAAAGCCTCGACGTGCTCCTCTCTGGTTAGTCCCCGTATAGTCTGTTTTCCCTCGCAACTGGATCACACTCCTATTATCTCTACACATTCAATGAATATTGCGTCAGCTACTGCTTTTCAGACCCAGTGAAGAGGTCACAGCTCGATTGGAGCGCACGCTTCAACATAATTGATGGGATTGCCAGAGGACTGCTTTATCTTCATGAGTATTCCGTGCCGAAGATCATCCATAGAGATCTAAAGCTGAGCAATGTGTTGCTGGACATCGACATGGTTGCCAAGATATCGGATTTCGGCATGGCGAGGATTTTCTCGGAGAAGCAGAACGTAGCAAACACCAGAAGAGTTGTCGGGACTTTGTAAGTTATGCCTCGCCCGCCTTGTACAATTTCTAATCTTTGTCCATTCAGTTATTGTCGTCTGCATTACTGTCAGAGGTTTCTTTTTCCTTTGAGTTTTTATCACCAAAAATATTTTCAGAATAATTTTCTGAGTTCAAGTTTCAAAACAACGCATGTGAGATCTTCAGTCTACCAAACTGTGGTCTGTACAGAAATCAGTACAGGATCAAAAGAACTCTGTTAAATATCACTCGTCTTCTGATTTCGATTAAAAAGACAATAGAAAAACGCCTCTTGTTAATTGTTATTAATCCTTAGTGTGGTTTGTATTCTAAAAAAATGTAGAAAAATCAAAATGGAAAATGAAACTCATTTTGCCATGATCTCTATGAATGCATAAAAGAAAGCCACTTATCTAAAATTCCATTTAACTTGTTTTTGCCTGTGCACAAAACAGTGGTTACATGGCCCCGGAATATGCAGATTTACCCCATTGGACCTAAGTTGGGATTAGGGTTTGAATTGGATTTAGCCTTAATTCGTCAATTTGGGTCTGAATGGCTAAATGATGTTGTTTCAAAACACTTCAGATGACATCATTTTCCTAGTACGTCACATCAGATGATTTTATATTAAATTAAAGTCATGTCGAATGTTTTGACAATACTCAAACAAACTTGACATTTTAAAAATAATGATACTAAAGTGATCAACTGAAAAAATTCTATGATACCACAGTAAGTGTAGTACAAAAGTTATATCGTTAGTCATGTCATTTTCACATTTCTGTTTTTATCCATTTTGATCTGCTTATAAAAGGTGAAGTTTCACAAAGCATTTTTTTCACAAATACTTGTCGAATATGTTCCACATTACTCCAATGACTCTGCATTTGTGTTCTTTGCTCGTCTTCTTCCTGCTTCAAGCACTTCAAAGCAGCACAATTTACAGCGTAACTGCATCAAGTCCTTTGGTTCAGAACAAAACACTAGTCTCTAGTAATCAAATCTTTGAGCTTGGGTTCTTCGCGCCTGATGGGTCAGCAAAGCAGTACATAGGAATATGGTACAAGAACATGACTCCCACCAAAGTTGTCTGGGTGGCCAACAGGGACAAGCCACTTGAACACACAGATCAATCTGCGAGTTTAATAATTGGCGAAGATGGAAATCTGAAGCTTCTTGATGGGCAACGAAACACTGTGTGGTCTACTAATGTCATGGTAAAGTCCAATTATTCTGCAGCACTGCTTTCAGACTACGGAAATTTTGTTCTTCAAGACAGGAATGAAAATATAATGTGGGAAAGCTTTGATGAGCCAACCGACACTCTCCTGCCAAACATGAAGATTGGAATAAACATGAAAACAGGAAAGAAACTAAACTTGGTTTCCTGGAAAGGCAAAGATGATCCCTCGTTTGGAAGGTTTGTCTTAGGAGTGACATCGGAGACACCATCTCAGCTTTTCATTTGGAATGGGTCAAGTCCTCACTGGAGAAGCGGACAGTGGGAGAAAACCAAGTTCATCGGAATACCGGCCATGGACAACACATACTACAATCTCCAGCAAGATAATGCCCAGGGAACATCATATTATTCCAACAATAATCACAACAACTCCATCTTTGGATATACTTTCATCTCTTCTGAAGGAACTTTGGAGTTGGTTTTTGGGGCAAAACAGCTGGTTGACATTCTATAAGGCACCGGCACCAGACAAACCTTGTGAAATTTATGGAATATGTGGCCCCTTTGGAGTTTGCAACCCATTTAGTTCACCTATATGCAGATGCTTAAAAGGTTTTAAACCAAGATCAGACCAAGAATGGAAAAGAGGAAACTGGACCAGAGGGTGCCTTAGGGAAATGGAATTGAATTGCCAGAAATCCACAAACAAGGCGGCTTCAACAACTGTCGAAAAAGATGTGTTCTGGAAAATGGAACTAATGAAATTGCCTGATTCCGCTGATTTATTATTACCATCTGATGCAGAAGGATGTCGAAGTCGGTGCCTAGAAAACTGCTCATGCTTGGCCTATTCTTATGTTAATGCTATAGGATGTATGGCTTGGAGTAAAGACCTCCTAGATACTCAGCAATTCTCCAATGGTGGCGAAGATCTATTTATTCGACTTGTGGACACAAGTGCGTGTGTGGATGTGGATGTGGTTGCAGATACAGGTTGAAATGGTTGAATTAATATGCGTTTGGTTTTCCACTGCCTGTGGTTCTTATAATATATTTTCCCAGGTTCAGGTGTACCTCTGCGGACAAAACTTATCATCAGTCTCAGTACTATTTTGGGCATCATCTTATTTGGAGCTGGTATTTCAGTCTGTGGTCTTTCAAAGTGGAGAGGTAATAAAAGATGTACAATTTGTTGCTTTCTTAAGGGTGATTTTGCACTAACCGCAATATAAGAATCTTGAATTATTGGTAAAACCATGGCTTCAGAAGCCAAGCAGTTACTGCTATAAAAACACTGCTCTGCTTCTGATGTTCTCATGCTTATCTTGAGTTGGCTTCGTTCACAATATGTAAAATGCAGGAAAATTAAGAAAAATGACAATCTCAAGGCTCTTTCGGTCAATGGCTGCAGCCATCAGATCAAAAGAACTGCCAAGGGAAACTGCATGGAAAGAGCAAATGAAGGAAGGTGATGCATCGAAATTGGTGGTTTATGATTTTGATAGCATATGCCTCGCAACAGACAACTTTGATGCAAAAAACAAACTTGGGCAGGGAGGGTTTGGCCCGGTTTATAAGGTAAGAGAAAAGCCTTCTCTGAGGGAAATAAAGAGATCATCCAAGATCTGATAGTGCTGTTCGTTTTGAAACAGGGAAAACTGAACAATGGTAAGGAGATAGCAGCGAAGAGACTTTCAAGCAACTCAGGCCAAGGCATAGCGGAATTCAAGAATGAGATCCTTTTAATATCCAAGCTTCAACACCGAAATCTGGTGAGACTCCTCGGTTGCTGCACTGAAGGAGAAGAAAAGATTCTAGTGTATGAGTACTTGCCGAACAAGAGCTTGGATGCCTTCCTTTTTGGTTTGTCTCACCCTTTGAAGAACTTATTTCTACTTTCAACAAAATTCGAAACTGAAACTTGATATTTTCCTGTTTGCTGCTTTGTTTAGATTCAAAAGAGAAGGCAAAACTTAGCTGGGCCATACGCTTCCGCATCATTGAAGGGGTTGCAAGAGGGCTACTCTACCTCCACCGCGATTCTTGTCTCAGGGTCATACATCGAGATCTGAAAGTGAGCAATATTCTCTTGGATGAAAAGATGAATCCCAAGATTTCTGATTTTGGGCTAGCGCGTATGTTTGAAGGCAGTCAAGTTTTAGTAAATACTCACAAAGTTGTGGGGACACTGTAAGCTTTCTATCATCACTCTTAGGAGTACTTACTCATGAGGCATTATGTCACCTTGAAAGAAGATAAATAGTATAATGCACTCACGTTTCCCTTCATACATGTTCCTACTGTTGCTTTACTATTACCGAGAAAACTTTTCCATGCACATCCAATGCTTCCAATATGTCAGTTCACTCCGAGGTAATTATGGACTAGTGCTGCAATGCAAATACTAAATGATATGAGAAATACCGTACCTGTCGAGTTGGAAGTTTGTTTTCCTCCAATTTTCTCACCTCTTATGTCATCGTCCTTTAGTCTATGATTTCTTGTTTGAATTGTACTTTGGGAACCCTCCACTTATATTACTTTTTCTACAGTGGCTACATGTCTCCTGAGTATGCCATGGGTGGGACATTTTCTGAGAAATCTGATGTTTATAGCTTTGGAGTATTACTATTGGAAATTATCAGCAGCAGGAAGAACACATGTTTAGATTACCCCGGGCAGCATCTTAATCTCCTCGCTTATGTAAGTGCGAGATCTAACTTCGAACTATATATCTCCTTTTCACTTTCCAACCATGGGTAGTCCTTCATACACTAACAATCGACCGTTGTTACAGGCTTGGCACTTGTGGTGTGAAGGCAGAGGATTGGAACTGATGGATGCAGCCATTGTTGACGCATTTTCTACGTCAGAAGTAATGAGATGCATTCAGTTAGGGCTTCTCTGTACACAGGACCTCGCCACAGATAGACCCAACATGTCGGCTGTGGTTCTAATGCTGAATGGGGAGTCCGATCTTTCACAGCCGAAGAAACCAGCATATACATTTCAAAGGTTGCAGGCTCACGAAGTCCAATCACAAGAAGGAAGCATCCGGTCCATGAATACCATCACCATTACTACGGTTGAAGGAAGATAAAATTCTCAAATGCATTTTCACTATCAATTCATCTTTCCAGTGATTCAATGTTCATCAAATTAAATGGCTTCAATGCAATATTTTGTTGCACTTTTTTGTGGATAAATGAAGTAAACATAGAGATTGCGAGGGAATCTGAGGTGCTAGCTCTCTGGTAGGATAGTTTTATGTGCGCAAGGTCACACAAAAGTTCAGAACATCCATATGCATGGGGATTTCTGCTCTTTCTGCCTATGAAAGTGTTCTCCCTCTCAACATTTGTATTTGCATCTATTACACAGTCTTTTAGTGGAATTTAAGTTTCACTTGTCTTTGAAGACGGAACCTCTACAAGCTTCCTTTTAAAGAGGGCTGTTGATAGTCACATTTTCACCTAAAAGATTATTGACACATTTGAAATTTTTAGGGTTGAATTAGTTGTCAAACGACAAAATTTGAGCCTTAAACAATGTTTGGTTGTCCTGAGCCTCTCTCATCCCAAAAGCTAACTCCAAAGGTTTGACTTTTCCTTACACTTATAAATCAACTATCAACCTCTTTCACAACCAATGTGGGATGAACCCCAACAATTTCCCTTTCACTCATCAAGCTTAGATAGGAGCCATAACAACTCTCTTCAAATAACATTTGGGCCTAGACTTGTTGGCAACCTAGGCACTATTATCAGTTTTGGGCTGTCTTAGGCTTTTGTCACCACAAAAAATATTTTAAAATGTGAGGCTTTCTTTTATGCTTATAAACCGACCACCAGTTCTCTCCACAAGCAATGTGAGATAAACCCCAATAATTTCCCCCTCACACATTGGGCTGAGGTTGGAGCCACAACAACTCTCACTAAATGACTTTTGGGTCCAGACCTTTTGGCAACCTATGATACCGGTATTAGGTGGTCTTGGGCCTCTCTCACCCTAAAAGCTAGCTCAAAAGGTGAGGTTTTCTTCACACTTATAAACTTACCATCGACCCCTCTATAAGTGATGTGGGATAAAATTGCGATCCTGCACCATCTTGCATTGACATTTCTATCAGCACATCCTACAGTTAGAAACTAGGGGCATTATATGCTTAGTATTAGATATGCATTTCATAAAGGTTAAGAATTCAATTCATTGGTAAGGGCAAAATTCAACCCCTAATTGAAAACACCTACATTGCGACATCATGCATTTACATTTCTCATCGCATTTCTTTTTCACATATTAAGTAGAGCATTCTAATTTATCATATTAGACTTGGCGGCAAGAACTTTGATCACCAAAGCTGCCAGAGAATCTGTGAAGTAGATTGTAAGATGTTTAAAGGGGACAACAAGCGTTGGTATAGTATTTAGGAGGGACGACAATGATAGTGTGGCTAGGGGTTACAAGGATTTAGATCATGCTAGTGACTTGGATGAGCGAAAGGTCTTTAGTACAGTACGTATATGTGCTGGTAGGTGGTGTAGTGAGTTGGAAAACACTCTTAGAAGATAATGTTGGCTTGTCTTTGACTGATGCAAAGGAGGTGAACTTTGTGCAGAAGAAAAAGTGTTGCTATACACTATGACAATCAATGTGGCATAATCTCACTTCTAACTCATCCCAAATGGACAAAACAAATTGACATCAACTACTATTTCATCTAAGATTTCATGGCAAATGGCAAGGTGGTTGTGAAAAGGATTGCAACAATGGAGAACTTGACGGACATGATGACGAAGCTCTTTGCTGGAGCTCAACTAGAGTCTATAAAAAATGAGCGCTCGCTAGGGCATCAAGAGAGTCAGCATAAATTATGAGCACTACGACTTGGCTAGAAATATCGATCCAAGGAGGAGAATTTTAGAATATTTTTTGAGTTTCTTAAGGAACCCAATATAAGTAGGTTTCCTACTTTGAATAGGTTTTCTAATTTGAGTAGGTTTTGAAAAGGAGTTTCTTCTTTTTTATATAAATATCATGTATATAGAGAAGATGGAATTTTATTTGGTGGACAAACATAATAGAGTAAATAAGAAAATTGTTAAGATTTAATGGCTGTGAGTTTTCTAAATGAGTTCTTTGTAAGGAATTATAAGAAAATATTTATACATTTACTTGAGAAGTAATTGGGGGCTAAGAAATGGTTTATTTATACAACTCTTGTGTTGGAAGTAAATTCTCCCAAAGTTGTTAATAATCGAAACATGAGCAAGTGCATGGTACATGAGAAATCTTGAAATTTGTTTTGATTGTTTGATGTATCTATTGCATTGAGGTAGGCATGTAATAAACTGTATCATACAAGTTGTATTAACTATTAATAATTGCATATGAGTTATGGCTTAATCGTGCGCCTGATAATGGTCGAATGGATGTTCTACTATTATTGATTTGTTGGCGATAGAAAGATTACACATTTAGGACACACTCGAGGCAAGTAGGTCTCCTACTTGAGGTTTAGGTTATTAAATTACTGAGATTTTTCTCACTAGTTATTGTATAACTATTTTCAATTCCGTGGGATGGTGAACCAACAGGTGGTGTGGTTTCATTTAGTGTTTTGAAATGAGTAAATTAACCCTGGCTCTACTATCCCCTTTTTGTTGGCGTAATAGGAAGTTGTCCATTATAAGGACTTGTACATGTAAACATTTTGGGGTTAATTAGTAAATAAAAAAAGTTGTGCTTTTGCTAATGACGATGTGTCTTTCCACTATCCTGATGTTGTTTGATTGACTTGGGTTGGTGAATCATTTCTGCATACGTTTAATTGAAAGAATAAAATGAATAGTTAGCGATGCGTCCTAGGACGTCACATTCAAATGGAGGTACGCACCCCAGGAGTGCCAAAATTTGACACGGAGGGATACTTAAGTGCCAAAACTTACAAATAGTACGCTTAAGTGTCAAAATCGGAGCAAAATGGATCATTTAAGTGCCAACAGCGAGAAAATCCGGCCAAATTGCCACGTGTCCATTTTCTGGTGATTTCATTTGCTGACGGAGCATTTTTTCAAAATAAAAAATTCCATGTGGCAATTTTAATAAAAAAAATTGTCCATGTTAGATTTTAAAAAAATTAAAATCGATTTTATTTAAAAAAAAAAAGGGGAAGGGACATTGGCGAGGGCTGTGCAGCCCTTGCTTTGTTGCCGCCATCGTTGGGAAGGGCCAGCGACGGTGGGCAAGGGTTGGTCGGGGTCGCTAGGCCCCGGCCGACCGTGGCAGGGCTGTAGGCCCTCGCCCGATCCCGGGGGCGAGGGTTGCGACCCTCCCAGTTCGGTGAGGGTCGCCGACCCTTGCCTCGCCGGCCAAGGGCCGCCGACCGCCCCAGACCACGCCGGATTTGCGTGGCCGACGGCCCTTGGCCCGGGCTGGGCGCGGGCCGGCGACCCTCGTCGGATCCGGGGGAGGGTTGTGACCCTCACCCCAGATCTAGGCGGGCCTACGGGCCCTTGCCGCGAGTCGGCGGGGTTGCCAACCACCGGCCGGGGCTCGACGACCTTGGCGACCCTCGCCCACCGTCGCCGGCCCTTCCCCGGCGATGGTGTGTCGGCGACGGCGACGACGGCGAGGGCTACACAGCCCTCAGCGATTTCCTCTCCCCCTTTTTTTCAAATTAATCAATTTTATAATAATTTATATTTTAAATTATTTAATATTATTTAATTAATAATTTTTAAAATCCACATCAGCGCAAAAACAATGTTGTTTTGTGCTGATTTTTTCATCGTTTCAATTTTCGATAAGCCACGTAGGCAAAAAAAATTAATAAAAAATTACCACGTAGGATTTCCAGTAGGGTTCCGGCGACTTAGCACTTAAGTGATCCATTTTTTTTTTAAAAGTGACACTTAAGTATACTGTTTGTAAGTTTTGACACTTAAATGTCCCTTCGTGCCAAGTTTTGCCACTCTCACTGTACTTATGCCTATTCAAATGACCACAAGTGAACAAAGGTTGTCGCGTGCTCGAGGGTCGGGGCATGACAATTCGTGAGTTAAAAGATCTTTCAAAAGTGCAATTAGAGATTGATATACGTACAACTAGCAGCTTCAATTAGGAATGGATCGTTTGACCATAAAGTTTCGAAAGGGAACAACAATACCACACTGTTACCAATCCATTAGTGATTGAAAATAAATTGATTTAGTAGAGGCACGGAGTCAAATTGCGGGTAATTTCCGCACGATTTCGAAATGAATTACAAACGACACTAAACCGATTCCTTTTGACCTTGTACTCAGGATTATCAATTGAACACTTGGAATTACATGACAACCAAGAGTTGTCCTTGGTTTGAGAATCGCTAAAATGTGGATTGGAAAGCCATCGACCACAAGTCAATGAGGAAAACCGTAAAGGAGTGCGCGATAGTCTAAATCAAACTACAGTCACAATTTATTCAATTTAACCTAAATTTTTAATCCGATTTTGGGTATTGATATTTCAAGGACTTCATAACTTAATATTTGGACGTTGTCACATTTATTCTTAGGTTTTTCGATGAGCTGAAGTATCGGAAAAAGAAATTTTGGATTAGGAATTTGGACCCGCAAGTGGGCCGGCCCAAGAATCGATGGCCCAAAGGGACTTGCACCCATCAAGGATGGCCCAAGGAGGGCCCAAGCTGGCCCAATTTCTTTCTCTTTAGCCCACAAGCCTTCTCTTCTAGAAGCTTTGCTTTGTGTGGTCCATGCTTGCTTGGATTTGCTTGGTTGTTATTAAATCTTGTAGAGCAAGTTAACAAAGCTTCTCGGGCAAGCTTGTTAGCTCATTCTCTCTCCTCTCTCTCTCTCTAGCTGCTGCACATCTCTCCTAAGCTCACTCTCTCTCTCTCTCTCTCTCTCTCTCTCTCTTTTTCTTCCTTTTTCCCTCACTTCTCTCCCTATTCTTACCACCCCTGCTGTTCACCCTTGTTGTTGCCATTGTTACTATCCACTGGATTTGTTGCTACTATCCACCATGTAGTTGCTACCATCCAAAGTCTAGCCATTGCCTGTTGGCAGCCACTTGTCATTGTCGACCACCTATCCAAGCCCTAGACGCTGCTATTGCTGTTTCCATGAGAAACAGCCACCGACGCTATTTTGCTGGAATCCATTTGTCATCCATTGCCATCCTCAAGCTGGTCTCACGTAGCCCTTATCCTTGCCGTCACTCTGGTGTTGTTGGAATCCATGAGTGTATGAGTTAATTTCCTAATAGCTTAGTTAGGGGTTAATCTTGCCTTAGAAATGGTTTAATTAATCTTAAGTGTGATTAGTGACTAATGAGGGTGATTTAAGCTTAAAGTCTAGTTTATATGCCTTAATTATGCTTAAGTGATATTAAGATAAGCTAATTGTGGCTTGATTGTGCTTAATTGTTAATTAACTGGGTTTATGATTAATTAGCATTATATTATATTACTAAGCTTCTTTATGGTTAATTAATTTGGCTAATGAAGGTTTTGTATTAGTTAATTATGAGTGATTATTTATGGCAATAATTAATTATAATTATATTATTTTTTGGAAATAATTTATTTATAGAAATATTAATTGAGCAATGTTGGCTATTTATGGATAATTAATTATTTTTGAGAGAAATAATTAATTATGATTATTTATTGGTAATTGATTAAATTGAGCAATGTTTATGTTTATTTAACTATTGCTAATTTTCTTAAGGTGGATGAATATATATATACTATAATGTTGAGGGACCTTGATTTATGAGATTGATAAATATTTTTAATTATTTTGTGGGAGTTAAATTATTTATCAGAATGATTAATTATGGTATTATATGCTCTATAAATGAGTATTCTTGGATATAATCTAGTTTATACTTGTTTTGTGATAATCAATTATTTATAGTAATAATTGATTATCATTGGTATTGAGGTGTGTGATTGATTATTGTTGATAGTTGGGAGATGTGGTTGATTATCGTTGTTTGTTGAGATACGTGGTTGATTATCGATAACTAGTTGAGGCACGTGATTGATTATCGAAGAGTTTAATTGTGGACAAGTTATAGATAAGTGTCGATTATTACGGAAATAATCACTACTAATTATTGTATTGAGTGCCTTGTGAAGATTAAGGTGTTAGTTGGTTGAGACTAATTATTGGATTACAACTCGAATTGCTCTTGTTGTTGGTTGTATCTATTGTTGAATTATGCAAGTTCATATGATTATTGATTATTGTTGCATTGCATTATATTTGTGTTAATTACAATAGCAAGCATGAGTATTAACCATGTTGCATTGGCGATAGAGAAAAGAAATAAATGGATTAGTTGATGGTTGTGCTACATGGTCACATAATGGGGATACCCAACACTACTAGAAGACTGCCTACCCTTGGGGTTGTGTCATGGCCGTTGAGGTTCCCCAATTTTGATCGATTGCCTGATAGTGGTCAGATGTTGAGTCGCAGTAAAGGCCGGACCAATGCTCCTTTGGGAATGCCATCTAGGGAGAGGCCCATGACGTAGTTGTGCTTAAGGGGGGACAATGCCTAGTTTTTGGATTAGTAGACCACTAACCATAAGGTTGTGTTGTGGCCCAAGAGGTCATCATAATTGGAACACATATTGATGTTGATGTAGAGGAAATTCAACAAGTGTTATGATTATGTAAAATACTTGTTGAAGTTATTATGGCTTGAATTATATTGTATTTGCAGAATATGTGTGCCAAGGTATGGTGAAATCGCTTTTGATTATATTTGATGGCTGTTGGTATATATTGTAGTTGTGTTTCT
This sequence comes from Corymbia maculata, assembly GCA_014182735.1. NCBI lineage: Eukaryota > Viridiplantae > Streptophyta > Magnoliopsida > Myrtales > Myrtaceae > Corymbia > Corymbia maculata. The sequence goes on along the minus strand of CM024686.1, from coordinate 37,974,427 downwards.
TGCATGCTTATAGATAAAGCAAAATAAGGGTTTCTCTGCAATTGATTTGCCATTGATATTAAGTTGCCTAGTAAGGTTACACTTGAGACGAGCGGAGTTCTTAATTGAGGCTTACAACTTTAATTTATTGAGTTTATTTCACCCCGTTGTTATTAACATTTTCAAGGCCCTAGTATGACATCGTACCCAGTGAGGTTCGGTGTCCTCTGGATATGAGCATCTCCGTCACCATGCAACTTGTCCCGGGTCGCAATTTTGTTTATGAATAGCATGTGACAATGATTTGGGTGGACGAAGATAAGAGGGACCATTATATGCTATACGTCTTCAAGGCGTGGTATGTTAGGCAGGGGGACATGATGTATGGTCCCCTAAGAGGCTATGACAGGCCTCCATCACATGAGGGGCCGAGTGATTAGGTGTGGGATCCGATAGACCTCAATTCCCCTTATGGCGCAGTGATGGACCCCTCGTTGGGCGAGTCTAATCCTTTTGAGACCAGTGATTATGCACTTGGACCCTCCCCTCCTTTTTGGTAATAGCAGGTTAGTCAGGCCTAGTCTTTTTTTTGTGTTAGCCTTGGAACATCACCTGAAGAAGGGCTTGTACATGTACTGTTCCCCGAGCTAACCTCTGTAGTTAAATAAAATGTGCCGTTATTGTTTTACTACCATGTCTTTCTACTATCCCTACTTGATGTTTGACTGGGTGTGTTTAATATTGTTTACCCATGTGCTTAATGACAAGATAAATTGAATTGGTTGGCGATAGAACCTAGGACGTCGCATGTTTCGGACCATAAGTGAATTGGGGTTATCGAGAGCTTGAAGGTTGGGGCATGACAATTGGAACCGATGGATGCAGCCATTGCTGATGCATTTTCTACATCAAAAGTAATGAGATGCATTCAGTTAATGTTTCTTCGTGCGCAAGACCTCGCCATTGATAGACCCAGCATGTCGGCCGGGGTTCTAATGCTGAATGGGGAGTCCGATCTTTCACAGCCGAAGAAACCGGCATATACATTTCAAAGGTTACAGGCTCACGAAGTCCAATCACAAGAAGGAAGCATCTGGTCCATGAATACTATCGCCATTTCTACGGTTGAAGGAAGGTAAAATTCTCAAATGCATTTTCACCATCAATTCATCTTTCCATGGGTTTAGTGTTCACCAAATTGAACGGCTTGAATATGCATTATTTTGTTGCACTTCTATGTGGATTTATGAAGTAAACACGGAGATTGTGAGGAATCCGTTTTATGTGGTAGGATAGTTCTATGTGGGCAAGGTCGCATAAAAGTCCAGAGCATCTCTATGCATTACTAAGCGTAATGCTTGGCCTGAAAATTATACATAACCGTAATCTACGTATTAGCTCACTCCACTACAAAATTTCAGTCAAAACAGACGAACGATGATTACATACTCCTTGTTTCCGTGTGACTGCATAGAGTGCCCAAGCCTGACCCATGACCCGAGTTGACTGATTTTATTGACAAAGACTCGATGGATCAAGCTTGAAATAATGGACCAAGACCAATGTGCAGTAGGGCTTTGAACGATGACCGCGTATCCTAACACCCTGCTCACGTATATGAGTAGGACCTTGACCATCACCCTGCTCACGTCAACAGAGATCCAACGCGCCCTTGACTTCAATGTTGCAAGTCTTCGCTTACGAACAAAAGAAGAAAAGACTCCAGCAGAAGTTGTCGTCACTGACTTACGGTACGAGCAACCCAAGTGGCTTGCATAATCAAAGTCTTCTGTAAATTTAATTGAATTGCGTGTAGACTTGTGGTCAATACATGGCCAAAGTTCTAATTGGACACTGCCCTTTATAAGTATCTTCTGTACGTCTCTTCTCAGCATCCAATCGTCAAAAAATGAATTCGTGCTGCACCATTCACCTCTCTCTCATCTTCTTCTTCTTCTTCTTCTTTATTCTTCAATTTTCTCAGCATTTGCTTTCACATTACCGAAGCTGGACCAACTCATGAAGAAAAAGGTGTTCCTACTTTTAATTAGAGCAAAAAAAAAAAAAATTTGCCTGCATATTGCACTTTAATTATGTCAACGTTGATTAAATATATTATCAAATGAAAAACTTGTATATAAAGGAAGGATAAAAATACTAAATTACTGTCTCGACCTTTTCAAAGACGAATCACTTGGAAAAAGTTTAATGGATTACTAAGCATAATGCTTAATACGAACTCTCCCAAACCCTACCAATCACAACTTTGTACTCAATTCAGTCATAATATTTATCTAATGACTATTGGAGCCGGATTTGGTTAGACACCTAACACGAACCAAATTTCATAAGAATGGGGATTTAATTAAGCTAAATTATCCTAATGCATCCTAACACCCTTCATTTCCTTCTCTTTATTTTGAAAATGTTTTGCGTGGAATTTTTATTTTTATTTTGCTGATTTTTATACTATGCCACTAACATGTAAGATATGACCATACAAATGCATAAATAATGAAATAACATCCAATGATCAAAACTATGAATAGATTATAGAAAAGAATTCAAGAACCAACATACTCATAAAAGAAACATGTTATTGTCCATACTCACAAGGTTTCTAAGATAGAATTAACCATAAGAGTTTGATACAAACCGAAGGTACAAAGTCGTGGGAAGCAAATAGAAGGATGCAGTGGTGGCGACCAACAAATATCAGCAGCAAACAGCAGCGACAATGGTGCAGTAGCAGCAGCGAACGGCAGCAAAGTGGCAACGAACAACAGTGAACAGTAGGAAACAGGGGTAAATGGCAGCGAGTAGCAACAACACAACAACGAACAGCAGTGGGCAGCAGCAACAATCAGCAGAAGTTGACGACAAACAGCAACAACGCAACAGCGAACACTGATAGCAAAGAGCAATGAGGAGGGGCAGCACAATGGCAGCAAACGTAGCGCTACAAATTCCTCCATTTAGCTGGCCGCAAATTACTCACAGTGAGCTAGGCGAAATTCTGCCAGAGGAAAATGCGGGCATATTCTTTTAACCGATTATTTTTCTTCCAAATCCTTTGATATTTTATCGTCCCTTTCCAATCATTCATGCAAAAAATATCCCACGAATACCTCCATTTAGCTGGCTGAAAATTACTAGAGAGGAGATTTCTCTAACTGACTGATTTCGTAAGCATTGCATGAGTTTTCTCCTAAATATCTCGCCCTGTCCTTTTATTCTTCAAGATATTCCCCCTGTCTCACTGCCTCTTCCAATATGATTCCCTGATTTCCTCACAAGATAAGGTCAATGGATGAATTGGTGGCAGGTAATGATTCAATGGACTCTTTTCCCTGTTTCTTTAATCGTGCATATGTCCAATATTTTCTGCCCATGACCATTTTGCTTTGTAGAAAACTCTTCGAACATATAAGGGTATATTCTCATCGGAGATTTTTGACGCAAATGTGTCTAAAGAATTTAATTCAAAGCTTCTCAAAGGCACAAATTCATTAGTCCAAGTTCAAATAGGGGTGACCATTGGTCCGCGGTCAACCGCTGACCGACCTTGGATCGGCCCAACCCTACCAGTCCTGGTCTAATTCTTAGGAGGACTGGGTTAGTCTTTGGTCCTAAAATTCCAAGACCAACACTGTGTAGGTTGGTCCTTGATCCCGAGAGTTTAGGGTTGATCCAACCTGGACCAACCTTGACTATTAAATATATATTTATATATAGTATATTTTAGATATATTATATATTATATATTATATATTATATGCCTAATATTTTTTTTTTATCTATTATAAAGAGCAAACCCTAACTCAAACAACGTCCTCCTCGTCTAGTACTATTGTTCTCTTCTTTTTTTTTTTTCCTCTTAGTCTTCAATTTGGCAAGCAAAATCAAAAGAAACAATTATGCTCGTGGGCAACCTCACCTTGCTTGACACTCGCATTGCTCACCTCAAGTTTCTTATCGCTCGACACTCGATGTTCATCCCGCTCTCTTCACTGACCTCACTCGTCGTCAAATAAATTGAAAGGAAACAAAGCCCTAATTAGAAACCCTCTTTGCTTGTGAGCAACACTCATCTCGCGGCTCTATAAGCTGTCTTAATTATTTTTATGATTTCTTACTTTTAGTAAGTGTGAAATTTTTATTATTGCCCAATCTTAAATTTGTTAAATATATACTGATATTTATAATTTGGTTGCTCAATGCCACATTATTGATGGATATGTAATTTAAAATAATGGATTTACCTTTTCAATGGATACACATAATGAAAATAAAAAATTATCAGTTCATCCTAGGTTGACCCTAGAACTGAACCGAATCCATTGGGTTGGTCTAGTCCTCGGTCCTAGGCTCAATAGGGTTAATGTGCATTTGGTTCAGCATTTGTAAGGGGTTTTGAGTCCAATGAAAATGCTGAAAGCCCAAAACTACTTGGGGAAATGCAATTGTGTTTGGTAAAATTTTTTTGCAAATGGACTTTAAGTTGAATGTGCGTTTGGTAAAAAAAGCTTTCACAATGGGCTTTGATAGGTATAATGGGTATAATATATGTATGTGTGTGTATATATATATTCTTTTTTTAAAAAATTGACCTAAGCCCTTCGCCGGACCGGCGAAGGGCTACGGCCACCGGAGGTCGCCTGACCTCGGGCAACCTAGGCGATTGCCCGACCTTAGGCGACCCAGGCGATCGCCTCTTGGGTCTCACGGCCCCTAGGTTGCTCAAGGTCGGGCGACCTTTGACGGCCCTTGGCTAGGTCACACGATCCTCGCCGAGGGTCGCCCGAGGTCAAGTGACCTTCGGTGGCTCTTAGCTGGGTTGCATGACCCCGACCAGGTTGTGCGACCCTCACCGGAGGTCGCCCGACCTTGGGCGACCTCTGCCGACGCCAAATCTGGCTCGGCTGGCGGTCGTAGCCCTTCGCTGAACCAATAAAGGGCCGCCTTAGTTTTTTAATTAAAAATAATGATATTCAAGGGTAAAATCGAAAATATGAAAAATCAGTAAGGGTAGTTTTGGAAGAAAGATATGATTTCAGCGTTTTGAAGGCTAGATTTCAATTGAAAGTTGGCTTCAAAGCTTAACCAAATGGTTCAATATTTTCCTAAAGAACTTTCAAGCCTGAAAGTCCCTTGGGAATGCTAAACCAAACGCACCCTTAGTCCTTGGTCCCAAAAATTGAGGACCAACACTGTGCGGGTTGGTTCAGGGTTAGGGGGTGGACCAACCCAACCTAAACCATGTTTACCCCTAAGTTCAAATGCATTATATGTGGATTTATATAATAAAAATTTTCCTAATATGCAAGCTAGATTTAATGAAATTTTTTATATAACAAATGCCTAGGCCATAATTTAGATATCAACTACCACCAACAAAATTGGTAGTCAAATACCCAACAACTCAACAAAATATTTAAGTGGATTGAAGTCCAATTTGTCCTCCTTTGCAAATCAATTCTAAATAATTTAATGTTGTAATTTCTGATAATATGGAACTCAGTGTAGAGAATTCATTTTCTTCGAGCATCCTTATTTGATTGAAACTTGTGTAAATTGACTGTGATATTTGTAAGTATTATGAATGTCTTCCATCTCTCTCTCTCTCTCTCTCTCACCGGGATACATTTCTCGACTTTTCTTCTTCCACTCTTCCACGTGGGGGCCACAGAAGAACGTAAATCGTGTGGGGGGCAAATGCTGTCGATTCCAACCTCACCGTCCTTCTTACTCCCTCTGTCCCTCTGAATATTACTGGCCCCAGCCAACCCCAACTCCGGTCACTTTAACGTTATGGAAAAGAACTTTAATGTTTATTGACTTTAAGGAAAATTTCACGCTGGCTTGTCTTGACTTGTCAAAAACCTCTTTTGACCTAGCAAAAAATTATTTAATATAATAGCCTTTCCCGATTTAATATATCAATTTATATGCTCTAGAACTCCTAAATATGTCATGAGGAATAATATTTCAAATTTATAATGTTCAAAACGCGATTCTCAAATTTCAATTTGCTATGGTGCCCCTTTGATTAATTTAAGAACATGAAAGCCTAACCCCATATTACAGTTTCTTGGACCTGGTTGTCTTCATGCTGTAACTATTTATCCTAAGACTTTGTTCATTAAAATTGATTCTGCGCATGCTCTTCTTCCCAAAATCTTACGCCCGTTCTCGTGCCGCAAGCCCAATCAATTCATCAACCTAGCAAATAATGGATTCTCGCTTCACCATCTCCCTCTCCCTCTCCTTCTCCTCCTTCTCCTCCTTCGTCTTCATCTTCGTCCAGATTTTCAGAACTGAAGCTGCACCCACTTATCTAGATCATGAGTGCCCAAACACCACCGTCTTCACTCCCAACTCCATCTACCAGTCCAACCTCAACACCCTCCTCTCTTCCCTCTCCTCCGCCGCCTCCAACAGTACCAATGGCTTTGCCAACGCCACAGCCGGCCAAGACCCTCCCTACCAGACCTATGGGCTCTTCCTCTGTCGCGGTGACGTCAGCACCTCCACATGCGGCAACTGCGTGGCCACTGCAAAACAGGATCTCCTCCAAAAATGCCCCAACCGGCGAGACATCGTGATCTGGTACGACGAGTGCATGTTAAGGTACGCCAACTGGTCCATGTTCTCGTCCATGAATCAAGGGCCTAAATTATCGAGGGTCAACACTACGACCATCACAGATCCAACCCGGTTCTCGCAAGTCCTGGGACAGACCATGGATGACATCGCCACAAGGGCATCTGAGAGCGAGTCAGGGAAGAAATTTGCGGTTGCGGAGGTGAATTTCACGAGCTTGCAGAAGCTTTACACCCTCGCGCAGTGCACGCCGGACTTGACGGCATCGGATTGCAATAGTTGCCTTCAGACGATGATCTTGAACCTCCCCCAGGATAAGCAAGGTGGGAGGACGTTCACTCTGAGCTGCGTCGTCAGGTTCGAGCTGTACCCTTTTTATAATGCCTCGGCCGTGGCTGCCCCAGCACCTCCTGCTCCCCCCGTGCCCAGACTTAAAGGTCAATGTTTGACTCCATTATTTGTCTTCCTCTATACAAACAATATCTGATCTATTTAATTTTTTGGTAAACTGGTTATTCTACTAAATAATTTAAATTCTCAAATCTGGCAAGGGCTTGCCTCATTAGTGGCTAGGAGAGCTCACCCTACCCCTACGACAGCGAGGCGAGCTCGTCCTTGCCTAGCTTGCCATTGGCAAGCCACCTTAATCCAACGACCAGCCCTCACCTCTAGCTAGTCACTGGAACAAAGGAAGAATAAGGGAGAAGGGAAAAAAAAAAAAGAAAAGAAAATTTAAAAATTAATAAAAAATAAAAAATGAAATATTATTAAAAAATTATCCACATCAGTGTCGGTTGAACAGTTAATGCTAGGCAACATTCATGTCAGCACTGGCCGGTTAAATTTGGCTAGGTGGATTGAATTTGCACAATTGCAAAAGGTTTAGGACTTGATTGACAAAAAATTAAATAAATTTAGGGCTGAATCAAATAAGTTTAGAGGTATGGACCTCGGGAGTGCCAAAAATTGGCACGGAGGGACACTTAAGTGCCAAAACTTACAAACGGTACACTTAAGTGCCAAAATTGGAGCAAAATGGATCACTTAAGTGCCAACAGCGAGAAAATCTGGCCAAAATGCCAACGTGGCATTTTTTCGGCAATATGGGGTCGAAACGACGTCATTTTTGTGGTTGATGTGATGAAGTAAACCCAAAATGGTGTCGTTTTGGGTCTTGATTTTGACCCTAAGATTAATAAACTAAGATTAATAAATATTAGTTAAATAATATTAAAAGAGTAAAAATTAAAAATTAAAAATTAAAGAAAGGGGAAGGGGAGCAGCCTGTCATTACCGCCCCATCCGCCGCGGCGGCAACCCTCGTCGTCCATTGATAGGGCGATGGGGCGGCGGCGACAGCTACTCCCCTTCCCTTTTTTTTTTTTTTTTTTTAAAATTTTTTTCTCTTTTAATATTATTTAACTAATATTTATTAATCTTAGTCAAAATGACGCCGTTTTGGGTTTACTTCGCCACATCAGCCACAAAAACAATGTTGTTTCGACCCCGTATCACCAGAAAAATGTCACGTTGGCATTCTAGCCAGATTTTCTCACCGTTGGCACTTAAGTGATCCCTTTTGTTCTAATTTTGGCACTTAAGTGTACCGTTTTTAAGTTTTGGCATTTAAGTGTCCCTTCGTGCCAACTTTTGGCACTCCCGCCTACTTATGCCAATAAGTTTAAGACCTTTTCAGTAATGTTTCCTAGTTCTAAAGCTTTGCATGAAGTTCTAATATAATACTTTTGACCAATTGCTAACATAATGTCCGCTCATTGTTAGGCATCCCACATGATACACTAACATGAACAATTTTACTTGAAACGACATATTACGTGAACTATCACATCATGAAGTTCCAGTATAATACTTTTGGCCAATTGCTAACATAATGTCTACTCATTGTTAGGCATCCCACATGACACACTAACATGGACAATTTTACTTGAAACAACATATTATGTGAACTATCACATCAGCAATTTCCTATAGTAATTGGTTGGAGAGCCTATTGAAATTTTGTGCAAAAGTTTGAGACTTTGTTGACAAAATTAAAAAAAAATACAATTAAATTGACATCCATGCAATAAGTTTAGAATTGAATTAGTGAAATCCCCACTTGGGAATTAGGAAAAGAACAGAATTTTGAGAGATGGACAATTATGGATCACAGCTTAATTTCTTCTAGACATTTGCTCTTTAAGCGTACTCTTTGTCTAATCTTATACAGTCACAAACACATACTGATGCCATTGAGATGCTGTTGCACTTATGTAGGCAAAAGCAATAAAATAACTGTGATAATCATCGCAGTCGCCGTTCTTGTTGGCCTAAGCGTGGTGCTTCTCTTCCTCGCTTGTTTTAGGCGAAGGAAAGCAGCCAGGACGTATGAAGTCGTCCAAAGAGATCAAAGCGGTACGACATATGTACCCATGCCGTATAGTGGGCTAGAATGATGAAGCCACATATGCAGGTTGTACCATTCTACGCTTTAGGTGAAATGACCATTTAGTGCTCTCGTTATCTGTAGGTATAAATGAAATTACAAATGTCAAGTCTTTGCGGTATGATTTAGCCACCATACAAGATGCCACAAACAATTTCTCAAATGAAAACAAGTTGGGTGCGGGTGGATTTGGTGAAGTTTTCCAAGTATGGTTAGTTGAAAATTAGATAGAGAGTGGTTTAAAAATTGATCTTCAACTTTGTAACTTTGAAAAGTTGCTATCATAAGCTATTAATATGTTAGTAATCATCAAAATACTAACTTTTCAGGGTAAGCTTCCAAATGGACAACAAATAGCCGTGAAAGACTATCTCAAGGCTCAAGACAAGGTGCTGGAGAATTTAAGAATGAAGTCATACTAGTAGCGAAGCTTCAACATCAAAACCTTGTTCGGCTTCTTGGGTTTTGCTTGGAGGGTGAAGAAAAACTGCTTGTCTATGAGTTTGTACTAAACAAAAGTCTTGACTACTTTTTATATGGTACATTGTGTTTCAATATATTCCAAAGCTATTGCTTTCCCCGTTAAAGTTAGCTTGCATAAAATCTATTCAGGAGAATTCATTAAGTGAAGATACTCACATTAGAATTGTACATACATGCAGATCCTGAAAAGAGCAAGCAATTAGATTGGTCGAGACGTTACAAAATAGTGTGTGGAATTGCTCGAGGAATGCTCTATTTACATGAGGAATCTCGACTTCGGATCATTCACCGTGATCTAAAGGCGAGTAATATCTTGTTGGACAGTGAAATGAATCGAAGATTTCAGATTTCGGAATGGCAAGGATTTTCGAAGCCGATCAAACACATGCAAACACCAATAAAATTGTTGGAACTTTGTAAGTATCATTATGCTTTGTTCTCTAATTTTTATGCTTATCTATACTTATATTACTTACGGTTTGCAGGGGTTACATATCACCTGAGTATGCAATGCGGGGTAAGTTCTCCATGAAGTCTGATGTCTATAGTTTCGGTGTCCTACTTCTTGAGCTCATTAGTGGTAAGAAGAATGGTTTCTTCTCCCAAGAAGATGGGGGTGAAGTTCTTGCTAGCTATGTAAGTTGCACAAATTGACTGTAACTAATAAGAAAATTGTTAAACAAAGTAGATTTGATATACTAAAAAGTTTTTTTCGAATGAATTGTTTTTTAGGTTTGGAAAAATTGGAGAGACAATACGCCATTGAAAGTGTTAGATCCAGCCATTGGAGACTCATATTCAAGAAATGAAGTTCTTAGATGCCTCCACATTGGTTTACTATGTGTTCAGGAAAATTCAAGGGATAGACCCACAATGGCAAACATAGTCCTTATGTTAAACAGCTACTCTGTTACTCTTGCACTACCCCAACAACCGGCCTTCTTCTTCCGGAGCAAGGTGGAGAGACCAATGAAAGAGCTCAAATTAGACCAATCTACCAAAAGGTCTATGCCATTGTCGATCAATGAGACGTCAGTCACTGAAGTTTACCCACGGTGAATGCTAGTTTGAGTGGAAATCTTTTCTTTAGAGTAGTCTCATTGTGACCTTGATCATATGATCCTTGGCACCATTGAGATCAATAATAAATAATGAGCAAGCACCTATGTCTTGTACAACTAAAAGTACAAAGTGTCTTGTCTTTAAGGCTAATTATGTTTTCATCCACTATACATGGAAGGTTATTGATATTAATATACGTACATGTGGTTTTATTGGGTCACTGAATACAAGTTCTTCCCTATCTAAAGAAATAACAAATTGAAAAGGACTATAGTTTCACATAATTGGCATGATTTTCTTATAATACGTCTATTGATATATGATAACATATATCCATTCATACATAATTCACACCGCTTTATTTCCGTCATACTTACTAGAAATCAAGGCCATAAATCTCATGTTCAAATATATTTTTTTGCATCACCTACATCATTAATCTATTATAATTGGGTAGGGGTTGATTACGATGGAAAGGCAAGCAACTTCACATGCATATTTCATAATATCTCTACATAAGAATCACCCCTCCCCTCCCCCCTCCAATCTATACATGGCCACAAGTCTATTGATGCCAATCCCACTCCAACCAAACTCCATAACTGATTAACTCTTTCCACACCATCCAATCATATGTCCCTATCTATCCAAGATCTTAGCTATGGCCTATAAGGGGTAGAGCTAGTCAACAAGCTCCTTTGTGTAGGGCAAGAGTGTAAACATTCATTCTCCTTGAGGCAAACCATGTTTTGAGAGTGTCATGATTTTCTTATGGAACTTTCATGTTATATGATAAGAGTTAACACTTGATTTTTAATCCACGTGTCGATAAAAGTAAAAAAATTGAAATTGAGATTTCAAACAAAAAGTGTCATTTTTTAATTATGTTTGTTGGCTTAGTTTAAGTAAGCAACTTCCTATTCATTTCACATAAAAACTCGAAAAGTCAAATGATAGGGTTGAGTTTTTGGTCAAGCTTGAGTTAAAATATAGCTTTTTGCGCAAAAAAGATTCCTTTCAAGCTTAATTTCACTTTAGAAGTAAAAATTTAACCATAAAATCAAACTCTAGTGAAAAGTCAACAAGAGTTTGACTCCTAGTCAAACTTTTGACCCAAAAAATTGAAAATTGCAAAATAAAAAAAAAACTCAAAATAATCATATTTTAGCTTTAATTTGACTTTGGTTTCAAAAATTTCACAAAAATTGATTAAGAACCTTGTTCTTTTAATTTTTTGATTTTAAGTTCAAAATCGACTAAAATAAAATTATTTTTGTTCTTCTCATAATTAGACCTAGCTCTTTTTACAACATTTGATCCATAAACACCTATGTCTTGTACAGCTAAAAGTACAAAGTGTCTTGTCTTTAAGGCTAATTATGTTTTCATCCACTATACATGGAAGGTTATTGATATTAATATATGTACATGTGGTTTTATTGGGTCGTTGAATACAAGTTCTTCCCTATCTAAAGAAATAACAGATTGAAAAAGACTATAGTTTCACATAATTGGCATGATTTTCTTATAATATGTCTGTTGATATTTGATAACATATATCCATTCATACATAATTCACACCACTTTATTTCCATCATACTTACTAGAAATCAAGGCCATAAATCTCACGTCCAAATATATTTTTTGCATCACCTACATCATTAATCTATTATAATTGGGTAGGGGTTGATTACGATGGAAAGGCAAGCAACTTCACATGCATATTTCATAATATCTCTACATAAGAATCTATACATGGGCCACAAGTCTATTGATGCCAATCCCACTCCAACCAAACTCCATAACTGATTAACACTTTCCATGCCATGCAATCATATATCCCTATCTATCCAAGATCTTAGCTATGGCCTACAAGGGGTACAGCTAGTTGACAAGCTCCCCTGTGTAGGGCAAGAGTGTAAACATTCTAGTGTTAAGTAGTGAGATGCGATGATGAGGGTTCTCCTTGAGGCAAACCATGCTTTGAGAGTGTCATGATTTTCTTATGGAACTTTTCATGATACATGATAAGTGTTAGCACTTGATTTTTAATCAACGCGTCGATAAAAGTAAAAAAATTGAAATTGAGATTTTCAATCATGACGAAGCTCTTTTTCAAACAAAAAGTGTCATTTTTTAATTATGTTTGTTGGCTTAGTTTTAGTAAGCAACTTCCTATTCATTTTACATAAAAACTCAAAAAGTCAAATGATAGGGTTGAGTTTTTGGTCAAGCCCGAGTCAAAATATAGTTTTTTGCACAAAAAGATTCCTTTCAAGCTTAATTTCACTTTAGAAGTAAAAATTTAACTATAAAATCAAACTCCTAGTGAAAAGTCAACAAGAGTTTGACCTAGTCAAACTTTTGAAAAAATTGAAAATTGCATAATAAAAAAAAAAAACTCAAAATAATCATATTTTAGCTTTAATTTGACTTTGGTGTCAAAAATTTCACAAAAGTTGATTAAGAACCTTGTTTTTTGAATTTTTGGATTTTAAGTTCAAAATTGACTAAAAATAAAATTATTTTTGTTCTTCTCATAATTAGACCTAGCTCTTTTTACAACATTTGATCCAAAAACAATTACACATTCACTCATTTGGTCAATTTCAATATTGGATAAGACAAATGTGAATTGACATTCTTGCCCCTAATTAGCGGTCCAAATCGGTTTAACATGATTTGCGAGCAAACACTTCATTCTACCCAATTTTGCAAGTTAAGTTCGAATTTGGGGTCAATTTTAGGAAACTCATTTGCAAACTTCTTAAATTGGGGAGTTTAGCTTATTTGGCTTTAGGAAAATAGGGTTGTTGAGCTTCAATGCATGAAATTCAAGTTAACACATCCATAACTAAGGTTTAATTTGATGAATTAGCGTTTAATTTCAATATTGGCTCTCAATTTAATTTTGACCTAGAAGTCGCACCATCAATTTAAGGTCAATTTGGATACAATAGGTCCCTATAGGTGGGGGTAACTGAGTCAATAGGTGTTATGCAATTTTAATTGAATTAAATTTCAATTAATTTGCAATTTCAAACACATAATCACATTAAATTGTTCATTTAAGGCTAAAAAGTCCGATTAGGTGCACCTATGGCATAAGACCAACATTTTTCATATCACTTAGGTAATTAAGCTAATATAAAATGACAAACTGCATTTATATGGTTTAATTTACTATATTTGATCAAAATTAAACCGTTTATCTTCCAATTAGGTAAAGTTTTCTTTCAATTTAGTTCATGAGAGACTAAATTGCATAAATTCATGAACCAATTGACCGAACCACCCTATAAGAGCCCAAGCCGGTCAAATCGATATAAACCAATCTAACCGTCAGATTGACCATTGGTGAAGGAAGCCCGTTTAGCCCTCTTCTAGCCGATTCTTTATTAGATGGCTCATCCCATGGTTTATCTCCCCATGCCTTTTAATTTCTCAAATTTTGTAAATATACCCTCGAGTTTTGTAAAATTACAAAAATGTCCCTAATTAGGTCTTTAATACAAAAAATGATCCAAACAATTAATCTTGTTCAATCTCAACCTTTTAAATGAGCATATGTTTTATTTTAATCTTGCTTAAGGGCTATGGAAGTTTGCTAAACTCATAAGATCAATCCTTAATTTGATGGCTAGGATTTAATCTTGAGGAGTATATATGCAAATTTCCCTCCAAAATTTTGAGGAGGAGGCTCATTTGCTGCATCAAAGAAAAAAATATTGAAAAATCTCTCTCTCCCTCTTTCTCACCATTTCCCTCTAAATGCCACTCAACTCACTATCACCTTCGTCACCTCTCACGGCCACATGTTGGCACCGCCGCCCCTTCGGTCAACCCCTTCAACATCTACCTCCCTCTCCTCAATGTGCTGTTAGTTGGAGCACCATCGGAGGTGCCTCCAATTCTCCTGTCTAGCCTCTCTCCTTCATGGTCATGTGGATCAACTCAAACCAAGCCGATCCACCCTAAAACAGTCCAAACCAATCCATTGACCATGAACTAATGTCGATCACTCCTCTTCCGACGCTTCTTGAGGTCCTTAAAGCTTTCTCGACATGTTTCCATTGCTGTTTTGCTAAGATAATTGCATGTTCAAGTTTGGTTTGCTCAAAATCACTTAATAGGTAACAATCTCACACTCGAGTCCGATGAAGTGAGGCTACGATAAGTAGCCAAGGCTAGGATTCACTCTAAGTCCCATTATGAACTCTATTTTCATGAATTATGGCTACTATGAACTTGTTTGATGGCTTGGTGATGATGTTCTTGAAGTTGAAGATGTTTTGCAATTTCAAACCTATATGTGAGTTTTTGTTAGAGCTAATATGAGCTGTTAAAAATCGTTTTTTGGACTCAAAGCCTTTCAGACTTTTGTAGTACGCTCTGAGAGCTTTGATTTGACATTTATATGGTGCCCAATTTAACTTTGCTTGCTATCTAAAAACCCGTTCTAAAGTTGGATCTAAAACTTGACAAATTGCAAAAAGTTGATTTTGCAAGTTTTACAAAATATTACTAAATTTGTTTTTTTTTCCTGATTTTTCTGTTAGGATTTTCAAGTTCGTTCCTCATGAAAGTTGCTCAATATGATCTAAACTATGAAACATCTTTTTTCTGGTTTTTTTGAAAAATGCAGACCTATGAGTTTTTTTTTGTGAATCGATTATAAATGGTTGTCGTATTTGTGTCCTGAATTGGCTTGACAATTTTTTGTCAATTGGTGTGTTTAGATCTATAGGTCAACTTCATCATTAAAAATGCTCTAAAACATGTTATCTACAATGTGTAATTTTCTCAAAATTTTTGGAGCAAGTTTAAGTGTCAAAAACTCATGCAACTTGACTTTTGTGTATGCTTTTTTACCCCACCTGCACATTTGATATTTTTTGTTGATTTTTCTGTGAGGATTTGAACTTAGATACTTTCATGAAAAATGTTTACATATATCTTGGCCACATTTGGATCTTTTGGAACTCATTAGATAGGTGAAAACCCCTATGAAGTCACTCTGGGTCATGTCTACCCTATCATAATCCAAATTGCATTTATATGAAATCTATTGTGCAATTGTCATTTCTTAACCTTAATATCTTCATGAAAATCATAGTGCATCATATACCTTTCCAAAAAGGTATAAGTTTTGATAATTAGACTTCATTTGATCAAATAATCACATGAATGAACTTGATTTCATGTCAGTAATATCATTTGTTTGATTTGCTTGAACGTACGGATCCCATAAGTACCATAACTTGGCACGGATGGACACTTAAGTGCCATAACTTACAAACGGTACACTTAAGTACCAAAATTGGAGCAAAATGGATCACTTAAGTGTCAACGGTGAGAAGATTCGGCCAAATTACCACGTGTCCATTTTCTGACGGCTTCATTTGCTGACGGAGTATTTTTTTCAAAATAAAAAGTCCATGTGGCAATTTTAATAAAAAAAAAAATTTTCACGTTAGATTTTAAAAATTTTAAAATCGATTTTATAAAAAAAAAAAAAAAAAAAGAGAGAGAGAGAAGAAGAAGGGGATCAGTGAGGGCTGCACAGCCCTCATTGCCACCACCCCACCCTCTCCGAGAAGGGCCTGGCGATGGTGGGGAGGGTCGGCCGAGGTCGCCGAGCCCCGACCAGTGGCCGACAACCTCGACTGGCCCATGGCAACCGCTCGTAGGCTCTCGCCCTGCCGGGGGCAAGGGCTGCAACCTCCCCGGCCCAAACCGACAAGGTTCTCGGCCCTCGTGTGGTAAGGGGCCGGCGGTCGCCTAAACCGTGCTAGATCTGGTGTGGTGGGTCCGGGTGGTCGACGGCCCTCGCCAAATCGCGGGAGAAGGGTCGCGACCCTCACCCCAGAGAAGGGTGAGGGCCCGCAAGCCCTCACCGCAGATTTGGGCGGGGTCGCCGGCCCTTGCCATGGGCCGCCCGACGACCCCGACTAACCCTCCCCATCATCGCCGGCCCTTCCCGATGAGGGTGTGGGGTGACGGCGGTAGCAACGGCGAGGGCTATAGCCCTCGCCGATCCTCTTCTTCTTCTTCTTAAATAAAATCGATTTTATAATAATATTTTTTTTTATTTAATATTATTTAATTAATAAATTTTTATAAATCCACGTCAACCAAAACGACGTTGTTTTGGCTGATTTTTCACCGATTTAGTGTTTCCGGCGAGCCACGTAGGCAAGAAAATTAATAAAAAAATGCCACGTAGGATTTCTGGCAAGGTTCCGACCACTTGGCACTGAAGTGATCCTTTTTTTTTTTAAAAGTGACACTTAAGTGTACCATTTGTAAGTTATGACATTTAAGTATCCCTCCGTATCAAGTTGTGGCACTCCGTTGTACTTATGCCAATTTGCTTGACAAGTATTGCCAAATTTATACATTGCATTATGTGCACATTTAAACAGAGGTCCCTTCTTGGAAAATGACCATGGTTGTATTTGTGATTTACATCGTTTTTCTCTGGATTTTTTCATGTTAAATGTCATAAGCCATGCATTTCATAATGATGCTTGCTACTTTGTATGTTGCCACATCGCATGCTATTGCAAATGACACAAATTGAATATAAAATTGTCTTTAATTGAGTTTAGTTTTTCCTAAGAGGTCTTAGATCACTCCTTAAGGTTTCTAAAGATGCCAAGTTTGCTCAATTTGCATGTCAATAGACCTCATTTCTATTTTTGTGAAGTCGCCCTAAAATCTGGAAAAAGTGTGAATTCGGATTGCATAAGGGTTCATTTCTATGACTTCATTTTACTAATTTGGTGTGGATTTTTCCATAAATATTTTGCAGTCAATTGCCTCATGAACATTGATTGTCACCTTCAGGATCATCTTGTGTTAAAATTTGAAAATTTTTGGACATCATCTACTAGGCCAAATCACCATGAATTTGCCTTAGAATTTTATTGCCATATTCTGTTATGATGCATCATACCATGTTCTTTTATTTTTATAAATTCATGTGTAGCTCTTCTTAGGAAAATTTCTTTATGAAAGTTGTTTCAAAAATTGAGTGGTTGATGTGCTGTAATTTTTGCAAGGCGAATTACCCATGAGTCTTGTCACAATCACTCACCCCTCAAATTTGTTGCGTTGAAATTTTCCCCTATTTTTCCTTTCATGACCTATCCCTGTTCTAGGATTTTTAGAAAATAATGCATGCAAAATCGCCTTTCAATGTCTTCATGACTTTTGATTCTCAGCTCTTGAAATTTAAGCACTTAAAATTTCAGAAAATAAAAAGACCATTCAACTATTATTAGAAGCATGTGATTGTACTTAGCACATGATGAATGTATGAAGTGACCCAGTGTTGGCTCACTAATTTTTTGGTTGGATGAGAAGTAAGGTTTTCAAACTTGCTTGCATATTTAATTTTAAGCTTTATGTATATGATTGTTAATTAATTGCATAACGTAATGCATATTCATGGGTTAAGCTTGGGGTTACACATTAGAACCCGACTTAGGAGTTTATGGTGTTAGTCACCATGAGTGAATGCTGATGATGGGTAATCACCATAAGTCAAGTCTAAAATAAATGGGTAGGTTCATTAGCAAGACATGTTGTGTGTGCAATCTTAAAGGTTAACCCCAAGGCCAATTTGAGTTGACTGATTTTGGTTTGGTTAATTCATTGACATAATTTGATTACCATTTGCATGATTCGATCTTTGTTTCAAATGTAATTTTTCATTCAAGCTATAGGCTAAAATTATAATAGGTACAAGAAGGCGATCCCAAAGACAATGGTAGTTGATATCTCTTTTGACTTTTTTTTCTAAATAGTGAGTGGTCAATATCCCTTCTGACCATTTTCCCTTGCATCATCCATTTAATACCCAATGTATGTCTCCAATTTTCTCTTATGTTATACAAAAACCTAATAAGGTGCGGTTTCTTCTTTCCCTTCTTTCTTTTGTTCTCTTAGGATTGTATTCTTAGATTTACTACTTTCATTGTGTGTTTGTTTACTACTCCGTACTTTCAATTCCAATTGTTTGCCTTTGTTTCATTTTGAGTGGAATTGGAATGACATGAAACTAACATCCATACATGATCACCCTTTTATTTCAAATAACTTGAAAAAGTTAAAAGACATGCATAATCACCTTATGTAACACGACAACTGTTGGATACTAAAAGGATGTTAATAGAAATATTAACATAACCAAAGTTCCCAAACCTTAGACTTTTGGTTGCATATAAATCAAGGGAACATGCCAAACTCTCAATTGGGCTTTCTAGCCAACCCTAAAAAGAGAGGCTAGTGGTGACTCCTAAAATTTTATCCTAAATTGTTTAATCAACTTAAATAATACAAATGAACCCGTTGTGCAGGATATGGGTCTCGTTGAGCACTCACCACAATTTAGCATACTCGACACGGTGTGATGTAATCCTTTTTGATTTAATGTACCATCGAGAGGGTTATCGTGGTAAAACTACATCCAAACTAATTTTTCACACTTGATCTCTTTTCTTGAAAAGTGTATCGTTTTTGTGGAAGTGAGTCATGACACCCTTCCCACTATTGCATGGGGTAAGGTTTGGCCGCATTTGTGCAGACTTCAAGCTCAATGGGTCAAGACCGAATGGAAAGGTCATGATGCCTTTGGTTGACATGGCTCTAGTGCAAGCTTACGAGCAAATACCCTTAGATTGCGTCCCTCCTGACACCGACTATCACCAAGGGCGGGTCACGACAATAAGATATATCTATTCGTACAAACACCACATTAATTCCATCATGGTTATTAGATGTCAAGGTCATAGACCTCATCTTCAAATATATTCCTTTGCATCACCTACCTCCTTACTCAATTATATTGGTTGGTAGTTGATTATGATGGATAGACAACAAATTCATATGCACATGTTTTATGTTTAAACCTATTAAACGGGTGGATTGAATTGGGTTTGGATCAAATCGAAAATGATACAACTCAAATTGACATATTTAACCCACTTTGACCTATTTCATGCAATGCAAATCTAGCGAATCACACCCAACCCATTCCTAACTCAACCCATTTTACTTAAACATTTCTATTTTTAACTTAATTTAAAAGAAAAACTCATATCTAAACTAAGATAAGAATATAGAGTGAGTGAGCATGAGATCAAGTTAGGGTGAGATAGAGTAAAAGATAAATTATAAAAATGTGTTCGGTCTAAATAAGCTGTGAACCTATTTAGCATATATATTATTTTAGGTCTTACCATTCTAAATCAATTTATAACCCATTTACTGAATATAACTAAAACATATAATAACCCATTGCTTTAAATATGAGTTAAGAAATTGGTTTATAATTCATTTTGACACATTTACCTATGTTTACGTGAGGATGAACACCTCTCTCTCTCTCTCTCTCTCTCCCCTCTCCCTTTGAGATCAACCACTAGTCCATCAATGTTGGCCCTAACTTGTTCAGCCACACTCAATAATTGATTAGCTCTTGCCTTCGTCATCCTCTCAGTTATGGCCTATGAGAAGTCAAGCTAGACAACAAGCTCATCTATGAATAGTAAGCACTTAAACTTCTAGCATTGATTAGCAATATGGGATGACAAGGGAGGGAGGGAGATATTAGGCCAATGACTAGAAAAGTAGTAAAATAAGAATGTATTAGTACTCTAATAGCTCATGAAAGGTTGACATACAAAGTGATGTATAGTTAGGTGAACCCAGTTTGTGGAAATCTATTTCATATGATTATAGCTTGACTATATAAGTCTCACATAGAACCCACTTAACTCATGCCATCGGATCCAATAACTTTCTATGCATAAAATCGAGGAAGGTTTGAATAATTTATTGTGCAATCGGAAAAACAATCTCAATCCATCAATAATTCATCAACAAAACTTCCTAATATTTTTTGAAGTTGACAAAATCATCAATAATTTATATTGATCTTGATAAATGCAAGAGTTGTTTGTATTTTAGGTTTTATCTGCTTTAAAATGATATTTTATATAATCGATGAAAAGATTCTAAGTGACTGGAAAACCTATGTGAACAAATTGAGAAGAATATGGAGATCATTTAGACTTGGAAACACCAATATATTAAGTTTACTGATCCTTCACCACTATCATACTTGAAGTGTTCTAAGAAGAACAATCAAATATAATAGAAAACTTGAATATAATTGGGAAGTTAGATATACATAGAATCTAATATAAGCAAATGTATGTGTAAGTTGTATATCAGTAGAGTACTTTGAAGTATGAACATAAGTGGAAGTTTGTCTAGAGTGTGATATCATTAGATAAATGAAATGTTTGATGTAACCGGTTACTATAAACATAAATAGAACATTTATACTACCTATAAAAACATTCTTTCCATGATGCTCAAGATTGTGTTATTTCTTTAACCATCTAATGTCATTGCCAATCCCTCCACTTCTATCTTGATATTTAAAGCAACCCTCTTCTTCTTCTTTTTTGAGGTACAAAACTCTCTCGATATTTCAAACCCTCCTTTTTTAGGGTTCAAAATTTTTGGCCACTCATGATTTTTAATTTGTTTTGTTCAGTATGACATGCAATCATCTTTTGCAAAAAGAGTTTCAGACTTTTGAGAGGATCTTCTCCGTTGCACTTCTTCATACTTATGTTAATCTATATTCACCATGTCAAAACAAGGACACTAAGTTTGGACATTACTTCTATGTTGGTTTCAATTGCTTTCTTAGTATCTCCCTATCACCTCCTTATTGTTGCCGCCTTTGCGACTTACCACTAATGTCCAGCCAAGTCCACTTTGCCAGATTTTTATCATCTATAGAACTAACTCTAATAGCTTGGTGGTGGAACCCATCACGATAACCCTAGCACAAACTTATTTGTCATATCTTGTCACTCATCAAAATCGCCGAATCTAGACCCACCATGGTCTCGGCCAGGGGATTGTTAAGCCTTGAGAAAGCTTTATTTGGATTCCTCAACGACACGTTTATCGGCCTTATGGCTTTCTGGGCCATCCTATCACTGCGCCTAAGTTGAGTAATGGATCCAATCACATGTATGATAAAATCATCAAGTTTTACCAAACAAGAACTACAATGAATGCGGGCCTACAATACAAAACCAGAGAATTTCTCATGACCTTTTTTTCTAGAAAATCATAATATTAACAGGTAGTTTCAACGTCATATAAAATCCATTCACATTGAGAAGATTAACTTTGTTTATTGTTGCTTGTACGGTCGATCCATCTTTTGATCTAGCCTTCACCAGAAATACATATATGCTCTTGCAAAAGGCTAGTGGGGACTGTGATCCTCCTAACCGATTAGGTTCTCAATTTAATTCTTTTACAATTGTTTTTTATTATCTTATAAAACTTTAGGTAGATTTCATTTAGTAACCAGTGTATTAGAGATGTCTTTTATCTAGCTATCCATGTAAGTCGCTACATTTAACAAATATTTGCCTTGCATTCTAAGTATAGAGATTAAATCCAATAATGTTAGGATTTTTTTTAGTACAAAAGTCACTAATCTCCTTATGAATAACTAATTATTTATGGGTTTATTGACAAATAATTGACGTCATGAGATGATAACTAGCTTATGTAACTATATATCTATTATGTCATTAGAAAAAGGGTTTGCTATTTTGGTTAGACTAACAAAAACACTATCTACATATTACACCTTGATTATATGAATTTAAGTTAAATACATTATCAAATGAAGAACTTGTTTATGAAGAAGAAGGACGAAGAGACTAAATTGCTAACAAAAATTGGTAGTCAAATAGCCAACAACTCAATAAAATAGTTTAAGTGAAGTCCAGTCTGTCCTCATTTGCAAATCACTTATGTTTGCATCCTTATTATTGACTTACTTTTCCAAGTCTCAGCTTGAGGCTGAGAATGAAACAGTCTATAATCACTCCACATCATTCAGCTTTCTAGAACCCATGTCAAAGTTATTCAGATTCAATTCATGGCACGACTCCCGTAAAGTTGAATAACTTCGCACAATTCAGGACTCACGCCATGAATTGAATCTGAATAACTTTGTCATGCGTTCTAGAAAGTTGAAAGATGTGAAGTGATTTTGGACTGTTTCGTTCTCAGCCTCAAGCGGGGACTTGGAAAAGTAAGTCAAGGATAAGGATGCAAACATAAGTGATTTGCAAATGAGAACAGATTGGACTTCACTTAAACTATTTTGTTCAAATTCAATTCATGGCGCGAGTCCCGTGCAAATTCAACCTAATATATATTATGTAATAAATATTTTCGCTAGACTTCTAGGATGGCAATGAAAGTAGAAATAAATGGACCCAAGGAGGTGATGGTTTCTCCAAATAATATATATATGGATTTGAATCTAATTTGTAACAAGCACATTTGGAGAAAATGATACAATTTTGAGAACACTTATCAATTCTAGGCCAATAAATGATGGGTAAAAGGGGGCAATATCTGAAGCGAATTAGATTATAGTGTTACAAAGCGATGTAGAAACGTATCTCCCGAATAAATAAATATAACTCGGGCGAAACGATTGAGAGGGTTTGATCTTTCCTTACATTGATTGACGGTTGCATGGGATTGTGCGAATCAATTTTGATATTGCAAAATTATTACTATTATTACCATAATTTTGATGGAAACTTCAAAGCTGCAAATGCCACCAAAATCACTTTCATGCCATCTCTCTCTCTTTCTACAATGACATCATTGGGATACACATCTTGACTTTTCTTCCTTCCAGTCTACACGCTGCAGCCGAAGAGGAATGCAACTAACGCAATTGATTTTGGTCAATGAACTCATAAGAGGGCAAGTGCTATCTTGCATCCTGGCCGTCCATCTTACTCCTCTGTCCCCTTGAATATTGATGGCCCCAACTAAACTCCAACTCCTATAGCTTTTAACATTGTAGGATATGAGATGAGTTAACGTCTAAATTTTAATTAAATATTTAAGATTAAATTGTATAAAAAAATTAATGATTAATTCAGCCATAACAAAAAAAGATTTTCACATCACACAGGTATTAATCTTATTTACATCAACTAAGTTTTATCTTATTTATTTTACTGCATTTCAGATAAATAGAAAATTAAAAATTTTTTTTAAAAAAAAAAAGAGAGGAAGAGAGCGAAATGGCTCGGGGCTGGGCCTGACCAGACCCCAGCCCCTTTTCTTTTCCATGTGGGCCCAGGGCCCATCCCTTTCATTCCTTTCCTCCGCCGGCCCCCTCTCTCCTTCTGCCTCCTTTCCTCACGCTATCGAGTGTGACGAGCAGGTGAGCGCGGCAGGGGAGCAGCGGCAGGGCAGAGCAGAGGAGAGGGGGCTGGTGGGCAGAGTGACCGGAGCAGCTTTTTCCTGATTTAAAAAATCCAAAAACTAGGTTATTTTAAATCTGTAAAAGCTTAAAAAACAGTTTCTGAATAGCTTTCGCATGAAAAATCCTTTAAAAAAAATACAAACTTTAAAGTTTAAATAACATTAGGCACAAGAAGGGTATTAATTGATAAATCAGTATAATCAAGTTCTCATTCTAATTTTTATGATTATGTGGGAATAAAATATTTTTTTAAATCCACTAGTGGATAATTGAGTTAGTTTGACTTTGGACACTTCATCGTAGAGATCCTAGGGTCGAAACTCCGCAACCGCTAACACATCTTAAGTGAGGGGTCCTGATGATGGGTTCATAGGCTAGCTCCCCTCCAGGTATAGTCGGTAGTCGTCGCTAGGCCTGTTAGGCCCGCCACGGTCATGCGCTCCCATAAAGTTGAGTCGGCGAATCTTGAATATAAAAAAAAGAAAGTATTTCTTTCAATATTTTATTTGAATTTCTAATCAACTCACTATAATGTGATTAGTGATGACTCCTAAATGAAAATGACTTGTAGGTTAAAAATTTGAATTATAAGCCACAAATTGATAGGCTTGAAAGAGTCCTGACTAAACTTAGACTTAATAAGCCATTAGCCATCCGTGCACGTAAGAGAACTCAAGGAGGTCGAAATGGGATGGACTTTAATGCTCTTTTGACTAAAAAGAAAAATGTCTTGGACCGGTTTGTCTTGACTTGGTCAAAAATAGCTTTGAACCTTATTAAACATGTTGCGTGGAAGACAATTCCAAATTGTAGATGTTCACAACTCAGTCCTCGAATTCCAATTTGCAATGGTGTGCCCTGTGTTGAATTTTCCAAAAGGAAAAATTGATGTTTCATCTTCCAAGCTTTCAATAGTGTTATTGAAAAAGAAATATGTGATCATAAAATTGTGAAATTTCACTATGATGACCTAGTATGATTAGTCATTCATACGATGTCATCGATCATTTGCATGTAGTTGCTTGGACAATATGATACTAGAGGAAATTATTGTGTAGGCTTAGCCTAATGGATTAAATTGATCACATATTGAGAAATGACAAAACATTGAGTCCTTCATGAAAAAAACTAGAGTTCTCACTGCTTGCCATTAATAGAATGAACCGATATAATCCAATAATTTCTCTGATATTTTTAGCAATGCATTATGGTGAACAAAATTTGTGATATGAAAATGTCCAAGTGATTAACTTTATACCATCATGATTCCAACTTAACCAGGACTTCGCTTGCATTTGTAGCCACTGGATCTCACCATTTGAACATTAATAACGTAGATAGAAGACTGGATATCTTGCAGGTATAAACATTAAACGTATGATATAGCCTAATCCCATATTATTTTCATCGGTGCACCTATCATTGCTCTTATTACAATTATTTACCAGATTTGACGACCTAGATTCATTTAAATGAACTTGCTAAATTCTCCGAATAGTTCCCGCAACATAAATATCTAGGAAGGCAGACTTCCCTGTTCTTCTTCCCATAATTCTCTGCTCCTTTCCACAAGGCCAAGGGATTCATCAACCTGAGAATGAGTTCTTGCTTCGCCATCTCCCTCTCCCTCTCCCTCTCCCTCCTCTTCTTCATCAATTTTCTGAGTACTGCATCAGCACTTACTTATCTATTTCCATACTGCCCAAACACCACCCTCTTCTCTCCCAACTCCACCTACCAGTCCAACCTCAACACCCTCCTCTCTTCCCTCTCCACCGCTGCCGCTGCCACCAACAACACCGATGGCTTCGCCTACGCCACTGCCGGCAAAAGCCCTCCTGATCAGGCCTACGGGCTCTTCCTCTGCCGCGGAGACGTCAATGCCTCCACGTGCAGCGACTGTGTGGCCAATGCAACGCAGGTTATCCTCCAAAAATGCCCCAACCAGCGGGTTTCTGTGATCTGGTACGACGAGTGCATGTTGAGGTACTCCAACGCCTCCATCTACTCAATCATGGAACTAGAGCCTGCTTATGTGATGCAAAACACTGGGAACATCACCGATCCAACCCGGTTCAAGCAACTCCTGGGACAGGCCACGGACGACGTCGCCACGAGGGCTTCGATTGATGAGTCGGGCAAGAAAGTTGCGGTTGCAGAGACGAACTTCAAGAGCTCGTTGAAGCTGTACACTCTTGCGCAGTGCACGCCGGACTTGACCACGTCAGACTGCAACACATGCCTTCGGTATGCGATTACGTACCTTCCTCAGGGGAGGCAAGGTGGGAGGTTGGTCACTCCGAGTTGCAGCGTGAGGTTCGAGCTGTACCTTTTTTATAATGCCTCGGCGGTGGTGACCTCGGCCCCTCCGCCATCCCAAAGTCCGTCTGCTCCTCCTGCTCCAGGGACCAGACCTAAAGGTTCGCGTTTGTATTTATTATTTGTCTTCCTCTGTACAAGAAACATCTATTGTATTTACTTATTTATTTGCCAAACTACTTATGCTACTTAATAGTCTAAATTCTTCTATTGAACCTTTTTAACAAAAAAAATTAACTATGGAGTGCTGTCAATGATTCGTACACATCAGTGATACTCTTAGGCTCTGTTTAGTAACATTTTAATTTTTCTATTCTTTTGTTCTTTTATTTTCTAAAAAAAAAAAAGAAATCCATTTAATAATGTCAGTTAACATTTCTATTCTCCAGAATATAAAATTGTCCCAGAAAATAAATTTGAAATAAAAAAAAGAAGTAAAAGAAGTTGCTTCTTGTTCTTGAAAATTTTTTGTGGAATAAGTCATTTTCTTTTTTTCTTTTTCTTCCTCTTCTAACTAGTTGCTGTCACCACCACTCACCACTGGTCACCGCTGGAAGAAGAAGATAGGAAAAAATAAAAATCTCAAAAATTATTAAAATATTTTTAAAAAAAATTACGTCATTGTGGATCGTATCAAATGCATTTTCATTCTTTTTCTATTCTAGGAATATAAATTTTGTGCTATTATCAAACGTGTTTATTTATTAAAAAATTGTTCCGGAGAATAAAAATAGAAAATAATTATTTTTAAAAAGAAATTATAGGGGATGTAGCTTTTTCATATTTTTTTCTCTATTTCTAAATTTTACTTCTTTTCATTTTTCTCTTGGAATGAATTCTACTTTTGACTTGTTTATTACTTGTAAATTTTGTGATTCACGCTTGACTTTTTTAGCATGAGTATTTAAAATATATTTTGACACAAATCTGATATTTAAAATTATATCTAATCTCCTTGATGTTCCCAAACTTAAAAGTGTTCTTTTGCTTCTTCAGATTTTGAAGGAAAATTATGAGTAGAAGGTGGAAAGTTATACATAAAGCACCTATGCATGTTTTTATTTTTACCCTTTTTAACTTCTCTTTATTTCTAGCTTCCTTGTTATTAGAGTCCAATGCATATTCTTTTTTTCCCTAAGTCTCGTCTTTCAATTTTGAATCAACATCTTGATCTAGAGGGTATTATGTTGTCTATGCATCCAATTAATCATGGAGCATTAATTACCATAAATCTTTTTCTGTCAAAGAAAAAGGATATAAATAACATTTGTGCTGAGTGATTGGTTAGATGAACGAAAGCATGATCTTCGATCACATAAAATTCTCTGGTCTTGTCGTGCTGCCTTTTTTTATTCTTCTTCTTCTTCTTCTTCTTTTTTGCAATTTAACTTTGAGTAATGAGTTAGGTGGCGCTGCTGTAAATTTTTGTTAAAGAAACTGTTGGTTGGCTGTGTTGAAGATATTATAAATAAGTGATAATAGTTATAGAAATAAATACTCCATCGATGTCCTTCATCCCATAAAGTCAAGATGTGGTAAATTTTACCAGAAAAATACATCTCAATCGCATTCAAGTTGAACATGGTGGGCTCTCCGTCCACTTATGACATTAGATTATTTACAAAACAATTGATTCAAGGTGGCTTTTTAATCAATTAATGGTTATTTTCCTATAAACAATTGGTGCCCTCACATTGGAATTAGGAAAATAATGGATTTTGTCAGATGGGCAGATTTTATATTACAGCTTAATTTCTTCTAGACATTTGCTCTTTAAGCACACTCTTTTTGTTTTCCTCTGTCGTTTACGTTTCCTCTGGCTTACAGTAGCAGTTCCAGTTTCTAAAATCTCAGTCATAAACACATACTGATGCTATTAAGATTTGGTTGCACATATGTAGGCAAAAGCAAGAAAACTACTGCGATAATCATTGCCGTCGCCGTTCCTGTTGGCGTGGGTGTGGGCGGGGTGCTTCTCTTCCTCGCTTGTTGTTTCAGGCAGAGGGAAGTGACCAAGACGTACGAAGTCGTCCAAGAAAATCAAAGCAGTATGAAATATGTACCTACGCCGTATAGTTGGATAGAATGACGAAACCATATACGCGGGATGTACTGTTTAATGCTTTTGGTGAAATGACCATCTTATGTTGGTTTGTCATGTAGGCATCATTACAGACGCGGATTCCTTGCAATATGAATTAGCCACCATAAAAGCTGCCACAGACAATTTCTCTCCCCAAAACAAATTGGGTGAGGGCGGATTTGGGGAAGTTTTCCAAGTATGGTTAGTTAGAAACTAGATTGAGAATGGCTTAATGTACTTGAAATATGTTTAGTATAAAAAGATTTGAAGATCTTTGATTAGGTAATTTTGAAAAGTTGTCATCATGATCTATTCACATGCACTTAAACATCAAAATGCTAACCTTTCAGGGTAGACTTCCTAATGGACAACAAATAGCCGTAAAGAGACTATCTCAAGGATCAGGACAAGGTGTTCGAGAATTTAAGAACGAAGTCCTACTGATAGCAAAGCTTGAACATCGGAACCTTGTGCGGCTGCTTGGGTTCTGCTTGGAGGGTGAAGAAAAACTTCTCGTTTATGAGTTTGTACCAAACAAAAGTCTTGACTACGTTTTATTTGGTACGTTGTGTTTCAATTTATTCCAAAGCTAATGCTTTCCCTATGGAGAGAGCATCTGAGTAGCCACCGGTTGCACTGAATGTTTCCCTAGCTTTTGTAACCTAAAGTTAGTTTTTATAAAATCTATTTGAGTGGATTTATTAAGCAAAGGTACCTGCATTTAAATTGTGCATACATGCAGATCCTGAAAAGAGTAGGCAATTGGATTGGTCGAGACGTTACAAGATAGTATGTGGAATTGCTCGAGGAATGCTTTATTTACATGAGGACTCTCGACTTCGGATCATTCATCGTGATCTAAAAGCAAGCAATATCTTGTTGGATGGTGAAATGAATCCAAAGATTTCAGATTTTGGCATGGCAAGGATTGTTGAAGTCGACCAAACACAGGCAAAAACCAGTAAAATTGTGGGGACTTTGTAAGTATTGTTATGCATTGTTCTCTACTTTTTATGCTTATGTATACTTATATTACTGATGCATTATGGTTTGCAGTGGTTACATGTCACCTGAGTACGCAATGCATGGGCAGTTTTCCGTGAAGTCCGATGTATATAGTTTTGGTGTTCTACTTCTTGAGCTCATTAGTGGTAAGAAGAATAGTTTCTTCTACCAAGCAGACGAAGGCGAAGATCTCACTAGCTATGTAAGTTGCAGAAATTGACTATAACTTAAAAGAAATTGTTAAACAAGGCAAATTTGATGTATTGAGAAATTTTCTCCAAATGAACTGTTTTTTAGGCTTGGAAAAATTGGAGAGACGGTACGCCGTTGGAAGTGTTAGATCCAATCATTGGAGGCTCGTATTCAAAGGATGAAGTTCTTAGATGCTTCCACATTGGTTTACTATGTGTTCAAGAAGATCCAGCAGATAGACCCACAATGGCAAATATAGTCCTGATGTTGAACAGCTACTCTGTTAGTCTTGCACCGCCCCAACAACCACCCTTCTTTCTCTGGAGCAAGATGGAGACACCGATGAAAGAGCTCGAATTGGAACAATCCACCAGCAGGTCTAAGCCATTGTCGAATAATGAGATGTCAGTCACTGAAATTTACCCCCGTTGAACGGTGATGTGAGTGGAAATCTTTCCACACGATAGTCTCCAAGAGAGATTGATAATAAGATCCTCAGCATTCCACCGAGATCATTGATGAGCAATGACCAAACACGTTTGTCCTGTACATCTAAAGGTACAAAGTGTCTTCTCTATGATCCACTAGGCATGGAGGCCGTTTATATTTATATACATGTGTGTTGTGGTCTTATTGGATTGAGGAATATAAGTTCTTCCTTGTCTGATGAAATTATGAACCAAAACGACTAGAGTTTCATTAATCATCATTTTTACGTAACTTTTCATGATGTATGAGGAGACATATCTATTTGAACATAATTTCCACCGCTTTATTTCGATTGCATTTATTAGAAGTTTAGGTCATAAACCTCACCTCCAGATATATTCCTTTGCGTGACTTGCCCAGTTACTTGATTATGATGATTGATGGTTGATTACCTATAGAAAGGCAAGCAACTAAGGCACAGATCCTTCCGTTCGTATATTTCCTCGTCTCTACACAAGCATAGACCTCTCTCTCTCTCTCTCTCTCTCTCTCTCTCTCTCTCTCTCTCTCTCATCCCGATCCATACACGGGCACAAGTTCACCAATGCCGGCCCCACTTCAGCCAAACTCCATAACTGGCTAGCTCTTTCCATTGCCATCCTCTCACGTCTCTCTCAATCCGAGATCTTAGCCGTGGCCTTCAAGGAGTGAAGCTCGTCACCGACACACGTCGGTTTGTGATTTGTATAGAGTACATAAGTGCTTCCATTATCAGCATATGAAGTGGAACTTTGGCTGAGTTGCATGTATCTCGACTTTTGCTGGTCAAGTCCTCCCCACTCAAGAGTAGAAGGCAGATCACGCAATTGACCTTGACAATGACGCTAAGGCGACCATCCTAACCGTTCATCTTATTCTCTTTCCCCACCTGAATCATAATGGCCTATAGCCACCAGCCAATTTATTCAAAGCATTTTGGGTCAATCGAATAGGCGACATATCATGCTCCGAATTTCGAGCACGTGATAACCCCTTCACTCTAGTCAAATAAATACAACATTTCAAGACATGTCATCAACCATTCTTTTTATCTTGTAATTAAACGCATGCAAAAGTGAATGTACAAAACATCCAGTTAATCAAAGCAGGGATAGTAGAAAGACTAATGCAATAGCAACAACATCGTTTTTATTTTTGTACTAATTAACCCTAGGAAGTTTATATACAAGACCCTCAATCGGGCAACTTCCTCTATAGTCATCCAAAGATACTAAGTAGGGTTAATCTACTTCATTCAACCATCGAGCACACAATCCTGCTGTCCTCAACAACGTGCTCCAACACTGTCCGATTCATGGCGGTATAGATGTCATAACTATGGACCTAAAAATGTTTAATAACGACGAGTGAGATATAGTTTCAGTGAGTTACCACCCTAAGTCCCAATTAAGACATCAACTCACCTCAGGATACCTATTGCATAGCCAAATCACTCAAGTAGATCAATAACAAAACAATACTCGTTTGCCTTAGTCAACAACTCAATCTACTCGGTAACCCCATGAGTACCATTGACAAGTAATCGACTCATAGGCAACCTTACCCAGTCATGCCATACACTGCACAGTAAGTACACATGCATATCATAATTATTGCATACCGCATTCTCAGTATTGCATTAATCAATCATAATTGAGTCGTATTGCAGGTGATCTCACCTAGCCATTGCCACACCTTCCACAGTACCAACTCAAGCATACCATAATCAGTGCAATCAGCACATACATAATCAAAACCAATGACAACATGTTTCTCATGCA
Source organism: Corymbia maculata (assembly GCA_014182735.1). NCBI lineage: Eukaryota > Viridiplantae > Streptophyta > Magnoliopsida > Myrtales > Myrtaceae > Corymbia > Corymbia maculata. Next base: position 37,942,664 of record CM024686.1, on the reverse strand, counting down.
CCCTTGCATTAATGTGTGTTTCAACTATTAATGCCCTCAAGGGCCATAACCGAACCCCCACTGGTGTCTTTTAGCTTAGCCTGGCATCATCCCGCCTCATTGAGCATGGCTGTCATGCCCTGACTCTTGAGCTCGCAGCAACCCCATTTCCATGGTTAATTGAAAGCGACGTCCCAAGACTCGTCAACGATCATTCATTTTATCTTTCGTTATTCACAAGCAGAAGACGAGCCATCTCCAGTCTAACAAACAATTAAGTAATCAATCAAAGATAGAGGGATGAACAACAATAACAACAACAACTACTAATTTATACATAATGGATTAACCAACGGAGGATCGTTTCCGATTTACAAGCCTAGCAAAGGGGCCGATCCGTCCTCTAAGCCAGACCAAAAGAAACTAGGCTAGGCTAATCCAACTATACAAAATGAACCCTTGGGTTCAACACTTCCATTCGAGAATCTCAAGAAGTTACAATAGTCCACCAAGCTTACAATGCTGAGCCTTTAATTGTTGGCACTTCAAACACTTAGCCACATGCTTTGCAATGTCCAACTTCATACCATTCCACTAGAAGTGCTACTTCAAATTCTAATACATTTTCGTACTGCTAGGGTGGATGCTGTAGTTACTGCAATGAGCTTCCGACAAGACTACTTCTTTAAGCTCTGCATCTTTCGGAACGCATAATCGTCCTTAAAACCTCAATGTCCCATCCTCGAATACTTGAAAGTCTGCTTTCCTTTTTGCCTGATCCATCTGCAGGATCTTAAGAACTTTAGGATCTGTCACTTAGGCACTCTTAATCCTACTTTGCATCTTGGGTTCCACCCTAAGAGTGGCCATTAGACTAACAAGAGGGCCGACCTCAATTTTAAAATTTGAGCCCTTGACTCCCTCCAAAAGAATCCATTCTCGTACCATCATCTGTGCAATCGATGACTTTCGACTAAGCGTATTTGCCACTTTGTTCGCTTTCCCTGAATGATACATAATCTCACAATTGTAGTCCTTAAGAAGTTCCATCCATCGTCGTTGCCTCATATTCAACCCCTTTTGAGAGAACAAATACTTCAAACTCTGATGGTTCGTAAAATTGGATACCTTTCCCCACACAAGTAATGTCTCCAAATCTTAAGTACAAAGATTATTGCTACTAATTCCAAATCATGCATCCGGTAGTTAAGCTCATGAGGCTTTAACTGTCAGGATGCGTATACAACCACCTTGCCATGTTGCATTAACACACAGCCTAGTCCTTTATACGATGCATCATTGTAGATTTCGTACCCACCAAGATCAGACAGTATTTTCAAGATAGGTGTAGTAGTCAATTTACTCTTGAGTTCTTGAAAATTATGCTCGCACTTGTTTGTCCAATCGAACTTCTCTTCTTTTTTTAACAATTTTGTCAATGGCATGGCTATCATAGAAAACTTCTCCACAAAACGTCTATAATATCCAACCAATCGAAGTTTCTTGGGATTGTAACATCATGTCAACAAAGATCACTTCACTTGAAATTACATCACCTAAAAATGCCACGTGAGATGACCAAAATTCGCACTTGCTAAACTTAGCATAAAGCTCATTCTCTCACAAGATCTGCAGTACTGGTCTCAAGTGTCTCTCATGATCCTTGAGACTCATCAAGTACACTAGAATATCATCAATGAACACAATCACGAATTAGTCCAAACACTTATTGAACACCCGGTTCATCAAGTTTATAAAGGTTGCAGGGGCATTCGTCATTCCAAATGGCATTACCGTGAACTCGTAATGACCATAGCATGTCCTAAATGTTGTTTTCGGTATATCCTCATTTTTTATCCTCAACTGATGATAGCCTATCCTTAGGTCTATCTTGGAAAATACCGAGGCTCTTTGAAGTTGATCGAACAAATTATCAATCCTTGGTAATAAATACTTGTTCTTAATAGTTGCATGATTGAGTTGTCAGTAGTCAATGCAGAGATGCAAAGACCCGTCCTTTTTCCTTACGAACAATACTGGTGCTCCCTGAGGAGACACACTAGGACGAATGAATCCTTTATCCAATAGCTCTTGCATCTACACCTTTAGTTCTTTCAATTCTGACAAGGTCATCATATAAGGTGCCTTGAAAATTGGTTCAGTCCTAGGGGCCAACTCAATCAAAAACTCAATTTCCTCTAGTGAGGGAAACACATCCATGTACTCTTGTACCACCGCAATATCCTCCACTTTCGGTCATTCTACTAACGTATCTGCCACCAATGCTAAATACCCTTAGCATCCAGATTTGGTTGTTGAAATCTTTCTATTGGGTGGGATGGGATTCCTTCTCCTCATCATTAGTCTCTATAAGGCACGAACCGCGAGCCAAATACGGTCGCTCTCTCGATCATATTCTTTTCAATCATCTGGGCCCTTTCGTACATCTTATCAAAACTCTTCAAGTTTAAGGGCACTAGTGGGGCTTTCAATTTTGGCTTCAAGCCATCTCTGAACCATCTCGCCCTATCCAAAGGGTCCTCCACCAACCTCAGCGCATACTTAGCCAACACAGTGAACTTCATCTCATACTAATCCACTAACATCTAATTCTGACGAAACTGTTGGAACTCTGTCATCTTTGACTCTCTCGTACTGTCTGAAAAGTACTTCCCATTGAAGGCCTCGCGAAAGGCACCCCAAGTTTGAGCTGTGCCTTTAGGGAACACTCTTCCTTGAGTGGCTTCCCACCAAGTACTGGCATTACCTTGAAGTTGATAAGCCGCTAGAAGTACCCGATCTTCCTCTGAATATCTTAGCACTACAAAAGTCCTCTTGATATCCCTTATCTAAAGGGTCATAGCTTCAAGGTCACCTACGCCACTGAACCTCGGTGGCTTCAATCTCAAGAACTACTCTAATAGCTTAGGCATCAATCTCTCACAAACCTCTCATCTCACTAGGGGAATTATAGGGACTACAGTAGGAGCACACAGTTTACTGTCCTATCAAGGTCTCTAACACCAGCAGGATCCTATCTAACCTAGGATCCACTTACACGCTACCTCTAGCACTGGTTTGACCAGACGCTGCCTTATGCCTAGGGGCTGAGCAAAGAGCCCTACACACATGCTCATTACTCTGGACTATGAGCAACCCACTACAAAATAAGAACACCAAGCAATCACATGCACGTAAAATAAAAATCATCCCAATCTCACTATCCCAAAAATCTCACGCACCTTATCACTCCGAGTCTTAGCCTCACTCTGATATCAAAACCGATGGGGTTGTCATGCCCTGATTCTCAAGCTTGCGGCAACCCCATTTCCAAGGTCAATTGAAAGCGACGTCCTAGGACTCGTTGACGACAATTCATTTTATCTTTCATTATGCGCAAGCAAAAGATGAACCATCCCCAGTCCAACAAACAATCAAGCAATCAATCAGGGATAGAGAGATGAATAACAAAAACAACAGTAACTATTCATTTATACATCTTTAATGGATTAACCAACGGAGGATCATTTTCGATTTACAAGCCCAACAAAGGGGCCGATCCGTCCTCTAAGCTAGACCAAAAGAAACTAGGCTAGGCTAATCCAATTATACAAAATGAACCCTCAGGTTCAGCACCATGGTCACTTGGACCCATCAGACTCAGGTTCCGTCGGATTAATCACTAGAGGAGTGGGGGCATGATTCTTCACTGCAAGTACGCCATTCTAAGGGGCCTGAAAGTGGTTATACAATAACCAGTGAGATAAAATCTCAGCGAGTTCTCCCCCTAAGCCCCAGTTAGTATACCAACTCAATCTGGGGTATCTCTCTAGAACCACCTCTTACTCAACCCAACAACAAACAACCAGCAACCTGCAATCAAACAACAAATAGGGTCAACCAACAATCATATAGTCAGTTCGCATGCAACCTTACCTGATATGCATACCCTGCACGTTAAACCTCATACAATGTAAGCAAGGCACATGGTCGTTAGATGATACAATTCACCAATCATATACGAGTCACGTCACAAGCGATCTCACCTGGCCATTACCACACTCTGCACGACGGTCAGTTCATGCATGCGGCCATAAATAATGTGATTATTATGACATTAAGAACATACGAATAATTAGAGCATTGTACACAGCTTTCTCATGTCTCACATTTACATATGCTCCGATTATTACAACTCTTCCCTCCTGGGCCACAGCACAAGCTTGTGGTTGGCGGTTCTTGGCCAAGCCAGCTTCGTCCTCTTTACCTCGAGGCACGGCGACATCAAGGGCTCACTCTTAAGATAGCATTTTCGAAGGAGCATAGGACCCGTCCACTACCGTAGTCCCGCAACTAGCAAAGGCCCAGGACTCGCCCACTACTGTAGTCCCACAACTAACAAAGGCTCGGGACTCGTAACTACCGTAGTCCACATAATAACCCCTCCCTATCAGGCATCCGACCAAATCAAGTGACCAAACGGCCATAGCACAACCCCATAAGGATTGGCGGTCTTCCGACAACACTAGGTTCCCTCTCTTAATGTGATTATACAACACATCATCAAGCAATTCATTTATATCTTTACTCTATCGTGAATGGAATATCTCTCGTGCTCATATGACATGCTATTTCAGATAACCCAGCATTCGATCACACATTTCATCAATATTCATGAGTATAATCAACAACTAGCATCTCAATAAATCACAACAATCAAGAACAAATCAAATTCTAAAAATTCTAGCTTCCATATGAATAGTGCGTGAACAGTAATTATGAACAATGTTTAGAATAGTAATCATTAATAATAATTATGAATAGTAAATTTCAGAATTCAATTGTTAATAAATTAAACTCAAAAATTTTAAAAAACATTAATTAAAACAATTAATCAATCAATTTAAGCTAACCAAGCTTAATTAACCACAAAACATAACTAATCACAAATTAAGCATAATTAAGCATAATTAAGCAAGATTAAGCTAAACTAATCTTAACCATCTATTTAACTACATATCTTAGGGCTAATACAACTAAACCAAGATTACCATAACTAAACCAACCCTAAGCAAGTTTATGCACTAACATTAGGGGCTAAATTCTAGTGAGCCTACATATCTACTCGGAACCGGTGGTCCGGGTTCCAATTTCTTGGAACCGATGGTTCCATAGGCGGATCCGTCCACCCGGACCGGACCAGTATATATTAATTTTTATTATAAAAAAATTTGGTTGAAAAAAATTAAAATTTTGAAGGACCCTGTTTAGAATTTTTATTTTTCATTTAAAGCCCTAAAAAACATATTGAAGAAAGAAGTGGCTCAATTTTTATTTTCCACTGAGCCCATTATCGTGAAAAACCATCTTGTGGTCGTGGAAGACTGGAAGTGGAGGTGGAGCAGCCCTTATTTGCAGATTTTAGTTCTCCTTAGACTCTCGAAGAAAGAAGCAGTTCAAGCTCCACTCCTTGAGTGTTCTCTTGTCAAGATTTCGACACTCTCACGACCACACTCACGGTTGTCGACCGTCGACTGCACCTCCTAGCTCTTGATTCAATTGTGTCAACTTCGTCGACCGCACTCACGATCGTCAACCGTGCCTCCCTCTCTCAATTTGGCCACGCCTCTCACCTTTGGTTGACTCAATCGCACCTCCCTCTTTTGACTCGAGCACGCCACTCACGGCTCTCAATTGATGTAAGTTGAATCTACTCACTAAATCCCTAAATCTATGAGTTCTTTGTTTGTTTGATTGATTGAACTAAAAACCTTAAATCCCTAAATTTTGATGTGCAAGACACTCCAGGTGGAGCACAAGCTCTTCTACTTCAATCTAAAGGAGAACCCTCGTGGCCGCTACCTCAAGATCTCCGAGAAGACATTGGCCATGCAGTCCACCATCATCATGAACAAGGAATTGCAGCTCGACACCAAGGCATGTGCTTTTCTTATTGGGCCATTTTGTTCCTTGTTTTTTGTCGTTTCTAGTGTGCACATTTTCTTGAATTACGTGTTGTTGGTTGCAGGTGTTCTTCTTTGATGTTGGCGAGAATCGGCGGGGACGCTTTTTGAAGGTAATTTTCTTGGGTCTTCATTCATTTGGGTTTTTGGTGCTTATTGGACTTGCAGTTATTCGTTTTTAATTTGTATATACTTTTGTAGCAGCTATCGATGCCCTTTATCTAGGCTTTATTATAATGTCCAATGTGATAGGCATAGTGGGTGTTCCGAACTAACTTCAAAAATTGCAAGGACTCACCTTTTGACATTTGTGTCTCTCCTAATTATACTTTATCTTTGAAAATGAAGGTTGCCCTGTCACTTTTGCTTTAAATTTTTTCACTTGTAGAACTTTTGCTTTTGCACTACGAGATCTAAATATTCCTTTTGATGTCAAGCAGTTCCAATCATTTTGATCCGTGCCTTTTTCTCCTCTGCTTTAATATGAGTCTTCAAACATCAAATACATCTCAAGAGGCATATATTCGGAGAGATACCAATGGGATACCCCATCCTCAGGTTGTAGTTAAATAATATTGTTGTATTTGTAGTGAGTTGCCGAGTGTCAACTTTCTAATGCTTGACATGACTTTTTTTCAACTTTTTTCTTGTTGTGCCATTGTTAGTCAGATGATTCCTACCCAACTAAACTTCTAGAATTTGGTAAAACAACTACTAGAAATTTTCTTGCACTATAGCAATTAGCTTTTGTAGTCGCTTAGGTGCCTGAACTCTTGCTTCTGATGTTTGTTGATTTTTCCATGCTTCTTTTAGGGTTCTTAAGTTTCTATTCAACTGTGCAAAGAGTCCTGTAAACATTTCGATTATGTGTATATTTGGTGTAACTTTTAACATAACCACATCGCTATGATGTAAAGATGTATCTAAACAATTTCCCACAATATTTAAGGCTTTTCGACTGTGCCAACACATAAATTAGGCGTTTCATTTTGCATGAAGCTTTCCAATAGACTTCTTTTTTTCATTTGACTTTTATTTTTTCTGTCTTTGGTGGAATTAGGGATTTTGCTCTTTTTTCCCCCTCAACAGTAAATTCTAAGATGATGTAGCATTGGATTTGAACCGTTTCCATATGACAATATCATTCATGTGACTAATTTGCATTATTTATTGTTATGTCTTCATGCAGAATCTTTTTGCAAGGAAATGACTTATTGTCTCACATTGTTAGAGAAGTCAGGGGATTCGTGGTCAAGCTGAAGGTGATCCATTAACATGTCAATGGAAGTGGAGGGATCCTATGATGCGATAACGCCGATAGTGGAATCAATAACACTAGAACATGGAGAAAGTGAAGACTTTGAAGAGACATCCAAAACAAACAAGGTATCCGGCTCTTGTCCTCCTCCTAAGAAGGGAAAATCAGTAGCCTAGCTTCATTTTCATAAAGGAATAACTCACTCGAGTGGGAAAGTTGATGTCTTCTACAATTATTGTCGGACCAAGTATTCACACCATGTTGATAATGAAGCACTTGAGAAAGTGCAATAAGTATCCTCGCAATGTGGATAAGAAGCAAAAATTGTTTGCATCACAAAGAGTAGATGAAACTCAAACGATAGGGGGAAATACTAGTACTGGGAGTGCTCAAGTTTTAACGACATGGAAGTTTGATCAGGAGAAATGTAGACAAATGCTTGTTCGGATGATTATAATTGATGAACAACCATTTTCAATGGTTGAACGTGTTGGATTTCGTGATTATGTGAATCAATTGCAACCTCTCTTCAAGCATATGTCACGATTTACGGTGGCTAGGGATTGCATGAAATTGTATTTTTGTGAAAAAAGAAGTTTGAAGGCTTCCTTTCGCAAGCTTAATTCTAGGATTGCACTCACAACTGATACATGAAGTTCCATTCAAAATTTGAATTATTTATGTCTCACTGCACATTTTATTGATGAAAACTGGAAATTATACAAAAGAGTCATCAATTTTGTGGTAAAGTCTAGTCACAAGGGCAAGGATATTGGGAAAGTGATTGAGAAATGTATATATGAGTGGGGAATAGAGAAGAAAGTGTCCACAATCACTGTGGATAATGCCAGTTCGAATGATGTTGCTATTGGTTATTTAAAAGAAAAAATTTCAAGGGATAGGCTCTTAATCTTAGATGGTGAAGTTTTACACATGAGGTGCACGGCTCATATATTAAATTGATTGTAAATGATGGCTTGGCTGAAATATGTGATTCCATTACACATATTAGAAATGTGATTAGATATGTGAGGAGTTCTCCCATGAGAGCTAAGATATTTCGATATTACATTGACAGTACAAGGGTCACTTATAAGTGTTCGGTTTATCTTGATGTGTCCACAAGATGGAATTCTACTTACCTAATATTAGAAAGTGCCATAAAGCTAAGAAAAGCTTTTGAAAGGATGGATAAAGATGATATATCTTTCTCAACTGAGCTTAATTCTGATATTCCAAGTAGTATTGATTGGGAAAATGCCATTATTCTTTCCATGTTTTTGAAGCAGTTTTATGATGCTACTAACAAGATGTTTGGGACTTTGTATATCACTTCAATTGATTATTTTAAGGAGATAGCTTCTTTGTATAATTATCTGAAAGAAGCGGCGAAGGCTTTTGATCATCGGGTGAGAGTTATGAGTGTGAAAATGAAAGACAAGTTCGACAAATATTATGGGAGTTTTGAAAAAGTAAATATGATGGTGTTGATTGCAGTGACGTTGGATCCTAGAAAGAAGATGAATTATGTGAGGTATTGTTGTAGACTCATTTATGAAGATGCTATGAAAGTTGATGAAATGTATGATAATGTGAAGTTTGCCCTGAAACATTTGTTTAAATTTTATGAAAGAACTTATCCTACTTCTTGTGAGAAAAATCTAAATGAACTTGTGAGTTCTATTAGTAGTGCTAGTAGTAACTACGATCCTCTTTGTGATGAGAGAACTGGAGAGGAAGATTGCAGTTTACTTTTCCATGTGCAACGGCCGTCATATGATGACTTTCTTAATGAGAAAAAAAGGTCTGAGGGCAATTTATCTGAGCTCGATCGATATCTTAAAGCTGAACTTGAAGATGCCCGTGATCTTGACATTTTGAAGTGGTGGAATGTTGTCAGCCAAAAGTTTAAAATCTTATCTTTGATGGCTTGGGATATTTTGTCTATCCCTATAACTATAGTTGCTTCAAAGTCAACTTTCAGTACATCCGGTCATGCGCTTGATGGCTTTCGAAGTTTTTTGACTCCCAGAGTTGTAGAAACTTTGATTTGCACTCAAGATTGGTTGCAAACAGTTCTTGAGCCGATTAATGTTGAAGAGTGCATTGCAAATGCGAAAAAGTTTGAGTTGGGTAAGTTCATGTCATTTCATCTTTTAATTCTTTTAGGTATCTAATAAGTGAATATTTTATTTAATACCTTCTTTTTTGTTAGATATGGATTATGTTAACATGGAGATTAACAATACATAGACTTTACAAGTTGAAGTGGGAGGAATACACATGGTGAGATTTTTCAATAATTGTTTGAGTTCAATTTCTACTAATATTGAGTGATCATCCATACTTATTTTTGTTTTACTTTCAGGAGATTGGGACTTGGAGTTTAAGAGCTCTCCAACTTGGGATTCACAAGCTTTATAAGTCGTGAATTTTTTGGCATCTTATTGCGATTGTTTGTCATTGTAGACTCATGCTGGATGAGTTTGTTCCATGTACTTGAGTTTTGTTTGGTATTATTGTTGGACTTGTGTTGTCATGATGGTGTGGTGCTCATGTGATCAACTTGATGGCCATTGTGATTTGTGGCTTCTGACTTTTGATTTGCTTTTTTAGTTCCACGTAATTGAATTTTGTTTGGTATGATTAGTTCTGTATTTCTTTGTCCGTTCTTTTGTGCATGAAACTTTTATTTCTCTCCACTTTGAGTTCTTTTTTGCCTTTGTCGCTCTACTAATTTGAGGGGCTTGTTTAGAAAGGAAAATTGAACAAGTTCACGAGCAATGCTAGTAGCTATGGAAGTAATGGTGCTGTGAATAAGCTGGACATGGAAGCACACCATTTGGATTGTGAGACATGATGGAAAGACTTGACAATTGGAGAACAAATTGGGCAAGGAACATCTTTCATGAAAGTAGTATGCTTTTTGCTTGTAGTTATTCTTCAATTTTTGGTGACATACTTTGAAAAAGCCCTAAATCATGTACAATTCTTGATAAACCAAAAATGAATGCAATCGAATTTGATTCAGGGATGAACCTGACAGTGGTCATTGCCTATTAGTTCATATTTACAACAGCTTTCCTAGCCCCTCTGGCTTTCTTCTTAGAAAGGTCTTACACACACTTCTCTTATCAAACAAAGTATATTTTTTTCCCTTTGTGATGTCAATCTATTCAAATATGCGTATACTAATTTCCTTATTTTCTTCTTTCACAATTAACAGGAAGAGCAGGTCGACGATAACATGGACAGTGCATGCGCAAGCCTTCTTTTGTGGGCTATTTGGGTAAGTGCCTGCTGTGCTATCGTTTGATCTATAATGTTTTGGAAATGCTTAGTGGCTTGTGGTGTTATGAAGATAGCACTTGTGATGACAGCCCAAAAGCCATGTTTCCATGTACTACAGCAGACTAGATGCAACATTTACTGGATTTTTCTTCTGAAAATAGACATATTGATTGACTTGCTTAGAGATCGGTTCCATGGATCCACCTGGGAACCGGACCGGACCGACGGTCCGGTTCTTGCGTGGATCTATGGAACCAACGGGCGGTTTCCAGATCCAATTTTTGGGAATCGGTCCTTAGCGGGTGGTTCCCGGTTCTAGGGTAGGAACTGCCCGCCCGGACCATACACACCCCTGAGCAGGCCAGCGACACGGACGTGGCGGCAGCAACAAAGGTGACACCTGGGGGCCTCAACCATGACACTCTAAGGTGGTCCCGAGGTCAAAATAGCAACAACAACCTCAAACTCCCTCTGCAACTTTTGAAAACTACACTGCACAGGAGGAAAGTGGCTAGCCAAAGCTAAAATGAGCTAGTCAGAGCTTCGGTGAGTGGTTGGCTAGTGACTAGTGGCACTTGGGGGTCGAGGGGGAACTGCTGATTGCTGGGATGGGCGGAGATTGGGTTGGAATGGGAAGAAAATAGTTGAAAAGGAGAAACTGGACAGAAGTGACGCTATAGTAGGTGATCAAGCCGACGATGACTTCTGGCCGGCCGGTGGGTCGACCGGCAACTCTGATCGACAAATGGCTGCCATGAAAAGTATGGAATGCCTCTCTTGAGCACAATGGTGGGTGGCATGGGCAGAGATCAACATAGGAAGCTCATGAACAACTCGGGTTTTTGGAGGAAGGTCAGAAGGAAAAATAGACGGAAAAATAGAAGGAAATGAGAGAAATAAGGGGAGAGAGTGGTGTGTAGTTTTGGAGCTGAAAGAGGAGATGAGAGAGTGAAATGAGAGCTGCATGACAATCCTAATTAAGGCCATAAATACTTGCCTCAACTTCCTAAGCAAGTGACCTCACCTTCTCTATCTTATTTTATCTTTTCTTCGATAATATCTATGGGCAAAATGGTCATTTTCACTTTGCACATTTCTCAATCTGCCCTTAGGCTGAAAATGAAGGGCGGGCCTAAGAAATGGGCTAGAAAATGAGAATTTGTTGGGCTCGAAACGGCTCAAGGTTAGACAACAAGCTCGAAAGGGTAAATTTGTCGGTTTGGTCCAATGGGCTCACTTGCTCGTCTCGGGCCTACCATGGTGGCTATCCCACATTGGGCATCAAGGCCACATTGATCTTGCCCAACCCATGTCCTCGTTAGCTCGTTTCCTCAGTCCGTAAATCCCTTTTCCAAAAACTTCGCTTAATTGACAATGTCGACTGTCGAATAAGCATCGTCCAAAAGTCCATTCTGGACGTTCCCAAAAATTCAAAGTCCAATACTATATTCTCATGCCTTGTCAATTTTGCTTGAATGCCATTTTGATACAACTTAGACTGACAGACGGCTTCGAGGATTTACGCGTAATCAACTCATGCCAAATCATGTTCAAGACTTCTCAACACATGGATATCCTTGACTACGTGAAATTGCAAAGGATAGATTTTTATTTCAAAGTACATGATTGCCAAGGATCAACATAGGGTCGTTCACGGGCTTGATAACAGTAAACGGAATCACTTGTCGTCCCATTATATTCTGTCTGCGAATCGACTTATATTTGTCCCTGGAATCGGCTTGCATATCTACAGGATCGTCTTTACGTAAGTCTCACGATCGAGTCGTTTTCCTAAGTCAAGATTTTTAGTCGCACGAGTTCTATCCTCATTAGCATTTCCTCTCAAGGTCAGTATCTCGGAAGTGATCAATTCCGAGTGAAATCAACCAACAATGCATTGATGAAATTCACATTCATTCATCTCTCAAAGGGCTCGAATTTCAAGATGTCACAACGGCTACATCTAGAACTCCCGCCCAGATGGCATTCTCGAAGGAATATAGGTTTGGCTTCTACCATGACCCGCATCTGGACTCCCGCCGGGATTTCCAACAAGTCAGATTTCGTCCCCCAAACTCTTGCCGGGGTGACGGGTTATATTATGCGACCACATGAGCACACAACAATTTATTAATCCCATGCATTACCAATGCAAATGTGGTTCATGCTCAACATAAAATTCTTATGTACATTTTTCAAGTAAAAATTGCAGGAAAGAATTGCACATGGTCACATTTTATTTCATAACCTATCCTAGTTTCATGCCTTATCATTTAAACATGACATTCTCATTTTCATTGCAAAATTTGACATACATACGCCCAACACCTCAGGGTTTTCCTTTTATATGTTCATGCAATAGTACACAAATGACAATGCCTAATTATCGAAGCAATCAAACACTTGACAATTTCAATCATACATTCAATACCCTATTGATCCAAGCATTAATTCAACATGCTTTAATAAATATGGACTCATCAAATCAATCCCACAATTTAATTATAAATAATTAATATTATTCATAATTAAATTAAATTAATTATTATTAAAATAATTAATAATAAACGAATTTAATAATACTTTAAAAAAATTAATTCTTTTTAATAAAATATTACTAATCAGGATTATTCCACTGATCCTAATTAACCACCATTAATTAGCACTAAGCATGATTAACAAAATTAATTAAAATTAATCATAGTTAACTAATCTAACCATGCTTCCACCATAGTTAATTAACTCAACCCTAGTTAATTAATCTAACCATAGATCAACTCTAGTTAACTAACCCAACCTTGGTTAATAAATTTTTCCATAAGTCAACCTTAGTTAATTAACCCAACCTTAGTTAATTGGGGACGGCTTGAATAAGGCTTTGTATAAACGATTTGTTAGCATGTAGCTATTGTTTGATTGAGGAATAAGCATAGTTTAATCAAGTCATTAGTTAGAGTAGCATACTACTTGGTTTTGATATTGTTTTCAATTAATTGATAAGAATACGAGTGCATTGGCTAGAATAACTATGATAGGCTGATTTTTTGCTTTCCCAAGTAGGTGATGCAATCTCTTCTAAGAATTTGTAAACTCATATCTTCAAAATGATAAAATTTTGATATATTATGAGTTACTAATAAGCATGTTTATTGTATAAAATTTGGATAGGATATTTACTATATTCTGGTATTTATAAATGATGTGAGAACTGTTTAGTGGAAATATATATTTTGTTTAATAAATGAAATTGAGAAATATTATATATTTTGGATTTACAAAACCTTTTTACAAAAAGCTTGACTTTGAGTTTGGTCAATAGAGTGGACCATTGACATGTGATTTGAGATTAGTCGATGGAATAGACCATTAACATGTAGTTAAATTTTATCAATATAATAGACCATTGATAGTTAATTTGTTGTTGTGAAATGATATTATTATTGTTTTATACTTAAAAAGGTTTGTTGCAAAAGATATTATCTACTTTTGATATTTTGTATATATAGTTTCTAGCTTTGGGATTGATGAATGGTGGTATCATGGTTGTAAAAGTGTATAGTGAATGTTTGATCCACTTAGAAATGATGCACTAATCATTGACCTATGATTACTCATCCCTCTATTATCCAACTCTTTTCAGGTTCTTCAACTAGCGTCGAGTAGTACGAGAGTGATATCGGCGAGGGAATTTTTGGGGAGTTGGGTTGTGGTGGTTTGAGGTTGCATCCTTTAGGCAAAAGGAATTTCATCCCCATTCTTGATGGTTGTGGGTGTGACGGGATTAAAGTGATTAATACCTTGAGCAAATTAGTCAGAGTCGCATGAAGACCTAGAAAAAAAGAGATCATTTTCATTTTCTTTCTCAAATAAAAAAGAGTTACTCAAGCGAAACGTTTTTGGAGGGGTCTGATCCTTAGGCCATGTTGCATCAAATCGTATGAATCAAATTTAATCTATCAGATTACGCTGTTGCCATTATGGAAAATTCAAAGCTAGACTTTTCTTCTTCCAACCTCCCTGTCGAAATCTTCTGTCCCTTGAATATTGATGGCCTAACTAACCCCGCGGCCTTAATATTGCGGAATGGACTTTAAAGCTTTTGACTTTATGGATGATCTCAAGACAAATCCCTAACTAACCCCGTCGCCTTAATATTGCGGAATGGACTTTAAAGCTTTTGACTTAATGGATGATCTCAGACCGGTTTGTCTTGACTCGTAATAATCCATTGACCTTCCCACAGAAACAAAAACAATCTAATAGCTTTTTATGATAAACTATCAATTTTCATATGTTTTATAACTTTTAAATGTGTCAAATTAAAAATTTTAAATGCTCACACTAGAGGCCTCATTTGGTTCGGCTTTGAAAAAATATCTTTGGGGAAATGCAAATGCATTCGGGCTAAAAGAGTTTTCTAAAATGCAAATAGTATTTGGTAAATTGTATTTGGAAAACACATTGGGAAATAACTTTGATCCAAATACTGCTTGGTAAAAACTACACTTTTTAAAGGACTTTTGCTAATTTAAGAAAAATTCAAACTATTTGCCAATAGAACTTAGCCGCTATTGGGTAGCCTCGCTAGAAGTTAAGGCCTTAGCTGGCAAGTTAGGATTTTCAATGAAATTTATGGAATTATGAAATTGAGCTAGTGCAAAGTGGAAAAAAAAATCAATTTGCATTTCGAAAATGCTAATTTCCTCAAACTTAAGTAAAAAATCAAACACCATTTGCATTTGTCCAAGGAACTTCAGAGTCCTAAAACCTTTTGCAATGCTTAACTAAATAGGACTAGAATATGTCTCAAGTTTGTAATGGAAATCTAATCCAAGAAAGTGTCCTAATTTGAGTAGGTTTTTTGGTTTGAGCATATTTTTTAAAGGAGTTTTCTATGTTGAATTAAAATATCTTGGCATATAGGAGATAGAATTCTATTCAATGGAACAAACTAGAGCAAACAAGAAGAACGTTAGGCTTTTGATATATGTGAGTTTTCAATGGGAGTTATTCGTAAGAAATTGTGAGATAACACATTTAGTTTTTTTTTTGTAATTGGGGGCTGGGAACATATAAATGATCAAACGATTGTAAATTGTGTACTTTCCAGATTTATAGTAGATTTCTTGATATCAAGTTCTCCTCTAGAGTTTAACACCTACAATCAAACCAAAGCACAAAATTTTCTAATGTCCTTGTCAATTTTTATTGATTTCTCTATTAATTTTACTCTCTTGTGCTTGACTTAAATTACAAGATCCGTTGCTTCCACATTATTTTTACAACAATTAGTATCAAAGCTAAGACTATGATTTTCTAGATTTAGTTTGGGGCTTTTGCTTGTCTAGTCACTATGAAATTCTTGTTGTAGTAATTATTTCTAAAGCAAAAGTGGAAACGGAGAACTTTAATGTTAAGAACAACTTTGGGTCATAGAGCGTTATGATGCTTTTGCTATTAACAACCCAAGTTTTTGCAAAGGCGTTGGATGACAAAGATAAATTGATAGAAATTATGAAAATACTACAAGGTAGAGATGATGGAGAAAATGAAGAGTATTATCCTACTAAGTCAGTCAAATAATGTGTTAATATAAGTAACAGATCGTAGATATGTGGGCAAATATTTAGGCCCTTTATGTAACAAAGGGTTAAAATAATCATCTATATAATGTTGAAGAGAATGTTTCAGTTTAGCTAAAGGTAGTCCCACTCATGCCCATTGAGACAAGTATAACAAAATCATGGTAGATATGAAGAATATCGACAAAGTCCTAACTGATGAAAAAGATGGCATGTGTTGTCAACTTCTCTACTAGAGTCAAGGGACCACTTCACATTTTGTTGTTATAAACATCAAGGGTCCAATAGCATATAATGTAGCACAAGGACTAGTGATTTGAGGTAGATATAAATATCGAGGGTCCAATAGCGAAGGTAAAACTAGGTTGAAGTCATGCCATGGAAAGTAGAAAGGTTCTGTGAAGTGTTTTCAATGTCACAAGAAGAGGAGCATGAGGTGAGATTGTCTAAAGCTAAGAAATAGAGATGGCAAACGGAAGTAGTGTGGCTATTATTGCCGTAGAGAGCACTATCGATGTAAAAATTGCCTCTTGTGTGATTACTAGCCCATCATGAGATGAGTAGGTGTTAGATTTGGGGTGTTTATATCATAGGGCACCTCATAAGAATCGGTTTGCTACTTACTGAACTCAAAATTATAGTAGAGTTCTCATGACGAATAATGCAACTTGTAAGGTTGTGGGGATAATGACAATTCAGACTCAGATGCATGATGGGGTAGAGTGCACATGAGAGGAGACATGAGGCATAGAGCTCAAGAAGAACCTTACATCTCCAGGGACCATTAATGACATGAAGTACACTATTAAAAGTGAAGTGCTAAAGATCTATTAGTGTGCCATGACATTGATGAAGGTAAAAAAGCGAGTTCTCTCTCATCTACTCAGAAAAACCATGACAAGATTTAATACGATTTCATTAGGTGAGTCAAACTCAAACTTGAGTTGGTTTTGGTATATGCATTTAGGGCATTTGAGTGAGATAGGTATGATGATGTTGAGTAAGAGGGATCCTCGAAGGGTCAAAAGATAAGGAAGCTAGACCTATGTGAGCACGACATCTTTGGGAGGTAGCTCTAGGTCATGGTACAGCTATGCATTTGATGAACCAACTAGTTGATTGCATTTATTCACATGCTAGGGCCAATCATCACATCCTTCAAAAGGAAGTGCCCGATTTATACTGACATTCGTCGATATTATTCAAGGAAAGTATGGCTGTACTTTCTAATAAAACAAATCCGAAGTGCTTCATTGGTTCAAGAAGTTTGGGGCATTTATTGAAAAGTAGTCAAGTAAACAGAATCAAGTGGCTTAGAACCGATAATGATATAGGATTCTATGGTAATAATTTTATTAAGTTCTCCAAAAAGAAGGGATTATGAGACATCACATCATGCCTAGAACACCATAGCATAATGCGTCGCAGGATAGAGAAATAAAACTATTCTCGAGCAAGCTCAATATATTCTTCATATGCAAGATTAGACAAGGTATTTTGGGCCAAATCAATGAAAATGTATATTGAGTAGGAGACTTTTGAGGATGTATGGTTGGGAAAACCAGTTGATTACTTAGGATTATGACTATTTGAATGTCCTGTATATGTTCGTGTAGAAATTATAAGCTCATGTTGAGAGTGAAGAATAGCATATTTCAAGGTTATGCTCATGGGAAAAGATAGGGTTTTGGTACATTGATCCCAAGTCACCCAGTTTTCTACTCAACAGAGATGCGATCTTTTACGACATTGCTATGCTTTGACAGAGGAATCTTAAGAAACTACTAGTAGAGAAACTGAATTATAATGTCAACGATGAGGTAGAGCATTAGGTAGAGACTTTTAAGACCTCAGTGGTAACAATGATTGAGAAAGTAGGCAAGGCCAAAATTCTTGAAGGCAGTGACACTAAATAACTAATAGAGTTGTAGCATGATAAACTACTAGCATATAGAGAAGGAATATCAAACCACCATTACATTATGGTCATATAGTTATTCCTTATGCATTGATTTTAAGTGACAAGGTAGAGACTGTTGAACAATCGTCTTACTTTGAACTGATCACAAGTGTTGACTTATTCTTAGTGGCTAGCGACCATGAGCTACAAGATGGAAGCATTCTATTTGAATTAGACATAAAAGCTAATGGAAGCTATATACGGTGCTCACTCTAGTGCTTAAAGTTTTTTTTCAAATAATTTAAGTCACTTTTAAAAAAAAATTATCATTTAAAGTATCAATTCCGGTTTAGGTCACCAAAAATCTAACGTGGTCTTATTTTATTAATATTTCATATCGATATGACTTGTCAGAATAATTCATCTAACGTATTATTCCCTATATGACATCATTTTCAACTTTTGCCCCAAATTCAAAACCCTAATTTAAATTTTGCCAAATTGAAACCTTAGTTTAATCTCTCCCCCAAAATCACACTCTTCCCCTCCAGAAGCCACTTGCACATTGAGGTCAAAAAAATTTCTTTGCCTCTGATGGAATGCTTGTGAGATTGTGTTCACAAGTGAAGAAGGCCGAATTTCATAGGTTAATAGATGATGACTTGATCGTGGGTTGTGAATATGGTTATTTGCAAAGAGCGGCTGAGCTGCTGAAATTGGCGGGCATGCGAGCAGGAGGATGAGGCAAGGTAGGGCGTGCCATAAATATCAAGTGCCAAGGGACACGAATAGCAACTGCAATCAGACTCACTAATCCAGCAACTTGCTACTCACTTGAGCACTGATAGAGACCTGAAGGCGGGAATGGACGAGTCGAATGCGGGCATGCACTGCCGAACGACTGCTCCTAACTCGACATACAGGCAAAGCTCCTTTACCTGCGCCCCCGCCTGCTGCACCCCCTTCTCCATCCACCTCTTAGCCTCCTCCGCCTCTTTGGTGGCAACGTCCTCTGTTTTCTCTGTGTGCGTATGTGTGTGTGTGTGTTTGTGTGTGTGTGCGCGCGCGCGCTTGTGTGTGTGTGTGTGTGTGTGTGTGTGTGTGTGTGTGTGTGTGTGTGTGAGAGAGAGAGAGAGAGAGAGAGAGAGAGAGAGTCAACAGGTTCAACAAAAAAAGAAAAGCAACGTCGCTTTTGGAAATGGGAGTCATGCGATGTCGTTTTTAGAAGGCTAGCCACATTGGCTCTTGCAAGGTCGTTTTACATGTCTATATGGACTGTATTTTTAATAAAATAAGCAAATTCATATTAAATTTTTAATTATAAAAGTCACATTATCATTTTGGCTGGAATTTTTTGTTGAAGGCAATTAAGTGATTGTTTTTCCTTCAATTTGGCACTTAAGTGAGTCGACACAAACTTTTGACACTAAAGTAAGTATCGTACATAACTTTTGGCAGTTTTAGTATTCTTCTGCCCCATAAAATTATCAAGTGCAAATAGGTCTACCAATGAAAGGAGAGCATTCCAAGTGCAAAGGTAGTGAGGTATAGGGCAAGACCTATTGCAAAGGGATATACTTAGTAATAAGGCATTCACTCTAACAAGGTTTTCTCTTATGCGGTAAGACATACATCTATTTGACTGTTACTTACTTTAGTAGTTGGACTACAACTCGAGCTAGAGTAGTTAGATGTGAAAGCAAAGATGAGATGGAAGAGCATATTTACACGAGGCAATTAGAGGGATATTCTATTTAGAATAATGAAGACCATGTTTGTTTATTAAATAAGTTATTGTAGGAGCTGAAACAGTTTCCTAGGTAATGGTATAAGTATTTTAATGTTGAAACAGTCTCCTAGGTAATGGTATAAATGTTTTGATGCTTTCTAGGGTATAAGTGTTTTAAAACAATCTTCTATATCGAAGTAGCAATTGAGTGCCCAGTTGGATAACTGTGTTTATTTTAGATAGGAGCATTGCACCTTTGTTTTAACTATTATTTAATGTTAATGATATCTTGATAGCAGTTAAACATATGTCTAATATTGATGTGTCAAAATGGCAATTGATGGCTAAATTTGAAATGAAAGATTTAGATACTACAAAAAGAGTACTAGGCATGGAGATTTTGCATGGCTACATGGTTTTTGCACTTGTTTCAAAATAAATATATTGAAAAGATTGTAGTGGGTGTAACATGTAGTGGGCAAAATTCATCAATACACTGTTAACCATCCACTCTAGATTGTCTAAAAAGTTATTGCCACAAAATAAGTAGGAGCATATGACCCACATTCGTTACTCTAGTGTATTGTGTCTGCCATGTGATGCACTAGGCCTAATATTTTACAAGTTGCGAGTATTGTTAACTATTACATGAAGCATTGTTGTAAGATTGATTAAGAAGTTGTAAAGTGAATCTTCAAATTTCAAAGAGGACAACAAACATTGGTATAGTGTATTGTAGGGATAACAATTACAGTGTGGCTTGGGGTTACTTGCATTTGGATCACGTTGGTGACTTAGATGAGGGAAGGTCTTCATTGGGATATATACATGCGCTAGTAGGTGGTGCATTGAGTTGGAAAGTGCTCTTATAGGGTAATGTTGCCTTGGCTTCAACTTACGCAAAGTGCATGCATTGACCTTTATAGGAAAGCAGGCAATATGATTGAGGAGTTTGCTTTTGAACTTTAGGTTGAAGCAGAAAAGTGTGGTCATACAATGTGACAACAAAGGTGGGATATATCTCACTTTGAATTCAATTTATCCCAATTGGACAAAGCATATTGGCATCAAGTGCTATTTCATCCAAGATTTCATGGCAATTGGCAAGGTGGTTGTGAAAAGGATCGCAATAGTGGACAATCCGACACACATGATGACCATGCTCATTCCTCTAGCAAAGCTCAAGTTTTGTTGAAACTCAATTAGAATTTTAGAGAGAGCGCTCATCAGCGCACTGGGAGAGCCGAATAGATGATGAGTGCTACAATTTAGCTACAAATATCAATCCAAGTTAGAGATTTATTAGAATATTTCTTTAGAGTTTCCCAAGGAACCCAATTTAAGTAAGTTTCCTACTGTAAATAGGTTTTTTAGTTAGAGTAGTTTCATGATTTGTGCAGGTTTCTTAAAAGGAGTTTCTTCTTTTGGATATAAATATCATGAACATAGAAGTTCGAATTTTATTCGGTGGACATACACATCAGAGAAAACAAGAAGATGTTAAAAATTTTATGTTTGTGAATTTTCCAAATGAGTTCTCTATAAGAGATCATGAGATAACATTTGTACATTTGCTTTGGGAGTAGTTGGATGCTGAGAAATACTTGAGTTATTAAGTGATTGTATACTCAATTCTGTGTGAATTCATAATGGAAGCGGCGTGCTTTCCTAGTGGAGTAGATATTGACACTTAGACTCCATTCGTTTCACGGAAAATAACTTCTAGGAAAACGTTTTCCGGATTTTCCGACGTTCGTTTCATAGAAAATAAATTCATTGGGGAAAACATTTTCCATGAAGGAAAAAAAAGTCTTCTAAAGTGAGGGAAAATGTTTTCCACTTTTCAAGTTGGGAAATCATTTTCCACACTCACTTCTTTCTATTTCATACCTCTTAGTAGTCCTCACTTCTTTCTTTCTATTTTTTTAAATCAATTTTTTTATTTTTTTCATAAATTCGAATTTTTTGTTATTTTTTAATAAAATAATGTTTTTTTTTTTTTTTTAATTTTTTTCTATCTTTCTTTTTTGCTTTTTTTTTTTTCGGCCGGTCACCGGCCACCACAACTGCCGGTGATAGGCGAGCCGAGCTTGCCGATTTGGCGTCGCCAGATGACAGCAAGGCTTGAGCGTCGCAGATCGGCAATGCCCGAGTGTCGCCAAAGGCGACGAGGCTCAAGCGCTAGATCGGCGACGCTCGAGCCTCGCCAGATGGCAACGAGACTTGAGCCTTGCAGATCAATGACACCCAAGTGTTGCTAGATGGCGGCAAAGCTTGGGCCTTGCAGATCAACGACGCCCGAGCGTCACCAGAGGCGACGAGGCACGGACCTCACTAGATTGATGATGCCCAAGTGTCGCCAAACCACGACGAAGCTCGGGCATCACCAATCTGTGAGGTCCGAGCCTCGCCGCCTCGAGCTCGCCTCATCGATGAGCTGATCGTGCGAGCTTGAGATAGGGAGAAAAAAATAATTTGATAATAAATTTTTTTAAATAATAAATAATGATTTTAAAAAATAAACTATTGAAAAGAGTTTATAAAGGAAAATATTTTCTTAAGCGAACAACAGAAAACATTTTCCACTTTAAAATCAAGTTTCATCCGAACACCAGAAAATAATTACATTTTCCTAGAAAATAGCTTATTGAAAAATATTTTCCGTGAAACGAACGGAGCCTTAAAGTAACCATGTGAATATTTGTGTCATTACTGTTTGTCATTAATTTCTTTGATAATTTCACTCTATCACTTTTGACTTAAATCACAAGATTCGTTAACTTCAGCATAGTTCAAAACTCAACCCTCGAATTTCCATTTACAATAATATGCTTTGTATAAAATTTTCAAAAAAAGTGATATTTCAGCTTTCAAGTTTTCATTTGTGCTGTTGAAGCAAATTGCAATTGCATTTTTCCTACAAACATATATTTGACCATAAAATTGCAGACTTTGCTCTGGTGCCCCTAGTCTAGTAATCATCTATATGAAATCTCTTTCATCATTTACATATCATTCAGTAGACTACGTATATACACAATAAGTTATTGCATAGACTTACTCTAATTCATTATATCAATCACATATTAAAAAAACAGTAAGAACAACAAGTCTCGTGAGTCTATATTCAATTACTTCTCAATGAAATTATTAAGAATGCACTATGATAAATAGAAGATTCCACTAAGCAGGACCTTTGCTTGCATATGTAGCCATTGGATTACAACCATTTGAACATCAATAACAAAGTTGGCAATCCAGAGGGTATTGTTATGGCAAAGGCAGAAACAATAACGAAATAAAAACTGAGAAGAATAAAAAAATACCATAAGTTACATAGAAACCCTAGCAAAAAAAATCACGGGGAAAGGAAAAGCAAAATCCACTACTTAAATCAAGGATTATAAAAAGTAGCTCTAAAAAGCTTGAACTCTTTTTGTCTCAACTTTTTGTATAAAAGCAAGAATCAAATCCAAAATAGGAAACCACTTTTTGGAAACATTTTCCAATTAGGAAAACCATTCAATTAAGAAACATACTTGAATTAGGAAACTTTCTTTTTTTGAGTTCAAATTTGAAACATATTCTAACATGTATAAATATTAAGGGTGTGACAGCCTAACCACATATTTTAGATTGTTTTTGCTAATGCAACTCTTTTTCTTTTTCTCTTTTTTTGGAATTGTTTACCGGATTCGGCGGTCTGGATTAGGTTCCATTTAATGCACGTCATAGACTTTTCCGAAGGGTTCCCACGACATAAATATATAGGAGAGCAGACCACGGTTCTTCTTCTTCTTCCCATAATTCTGTGCCTGTGCAGCAAGACCGAGGGATTCATCAAAATGAAAATGAGTTCTTGCTTCACCGTCTCCCTCTCTTTCCTCTTCCTCTTCATAAATTTTGTAGGTACTGAAGCAGCACCCACGTTTCTACGGCATTACTGCCCAAACACCACCCTCTTCACCCCCAACTCCACCTACCAGTCCAACCTCAACACCCTCCTGTCTTCCCTCTTCTCTGCCGCTGCCGACACTGCTGGCGGCTTCGCCAATGCTACTGTTGGCCAAAACCCTCCCGACCAGGTCTACGGGCTCTTCCTCTGCCGTGGCGATGTTGACATCGCTACGTGCAGTGATTGCGTGGCCACTGGAAAACAGGATATCCTCCACAGATGCCCCAATCGTCGAGTCTCCATGATCTGGTACGACGAGTGTATGTTGAGGTACTCCGATGAGTCCATCCACTCGGTCATGGAACAAGTGCCTTCTTTCACGACATACCGCACTGGGAACATCAACGATCCAACTCGGCTCATGCAAGTCCTGGGAGAGACCATGGACGACATCGCGGCGAGGGCTTCAGTCAGCAAGTCAGGGAAGAAAGTCGCGGTCGCAGAGGCAAACTTTACGAGCTTGCAGAAGATGTACACGCTCGCACAGTGCACACCGGACTTGATGGTGTCGGAGTGCAGCATGTGCCTCCGGGTGGCAATCGCGGGCCTCCCACAGGCAAGGCAAGGTGGGAGGTTGTTCACTCCGAGCTGCAGCGTGAGATTCGAGCTGTACCCATTTTATGATGCCTCGGCCATGGCGGCCCAGGTGCCCCCACCGTCCTGCCTACCATCTGCTTCTGCTCCCATGATCAGACGTAAAGGTACGTGTCTGTTTTTGCTACATGTCTTCCACTATAATAGAATGATATGTCCAATTTTTTTTTTTTTTGGGGAACTACTTATCCTATTTTATTTTTGAATAAGTGGAGTGAACCTTTAAAAAAAGGGAAGAAGACATTATAAGTGCCATAATCTACATGTAAATGTTTAATTAATTAATTAAGTATCATGACTTTGAAAAAGTATCCACTTGAGTAGTGATAAGGATTGCACTAATAAAAAAATATGATGTGTCAATAATTTAATATAACCGACAAAAAAAATTAATTTAATATAAAACTATCCAATATGGCTCGTGAAGGAAATGATACTATCAAAAGCTTGCAGAAACGATTCATTAGCCCTTTCTTGCCCTAATTTGATGAATTGGGGCCTAGTCGAACTCAAACCCTAACCCTATCTCTAAATTATGTCCAACAGTGGCCAGTCTTTGTCCTACAAGTGCCACCTAAGGACATCCTTAGGGTGAAAGAACCGCTACTGGTCCTCAAGGCTCACCACGATGGAAAAACTTTTGATTTGTGGTTACAAAGCTTTCTCTTTTTGGAATGGACCAGTATTATGTGTATCGACATTGGAGATTTTCCCTTTGAGGCTACGAGCTCAAGTAGCAGCACTCAGGGCTGTGCAAAAAGGGTGCACAATCTCAATTTCTTGAACAATCAGTTGCTTGTTAATTTGATGCAAGAAAAGGGTTAAACGACATCTTTTCTACATGCTTTTGATGATATTACTTACCCAATGAGCCCCATTGGATGATTTTATATTAAATTAATGCCACATCACACTCTCCGACAAGAGAAATTACCAAAGTTACTTAGTCAAACATCTTTTAAAATATTATAACACACAAACGATTGATTGAAAAGTTATTGCACTTAAAATATCATTTTCCCTATTTCAGATTATGCCTCTTATTGAGATGAACCTGTACCAACCTACTAGTCATTTTGAAGTTAATCGATAAAAAGAAAGAAAGAAGGGTAGCTCTCAAAATGACTAAAATAAAAATATAATTCGGCAATAATCTTGCTTTGAGTCAAACACAATCAGCAAAATTTGTGAATTATCAACCCAATCTCAAATCTAAGCATTTAAAAAATGGAAGAACCAATTCAGGAGAATAAAAAACTTAAATGATATAGATGATTGTTTTCCCCTCTGGACAAGTCCTTAGCAACTTTATGTACCCAAATCTACAATATCACAAACCTGTATATATATACACACACATCTACTTACAACATAATATTTAGCTTTGTCGGCTTAGGACGAATATTAAGGGCCATATAGCAGTCATTGCCCTGTTATTGGATACAACAGTAAGAGTGGACACATTCAATTTCAGCATATGACTTCATTTTCCTAACTCCTTGGTGTCTCGATATCCGCATGTTCTATAAGGAGATGATATTAAAAAAAAGCTGCAAATGCTTCTATTGGTTTAAAAATCTATATCCCAGTGGAATATCGGCATTCTGTGATGCACTTGAATAGTGAAAAGCCACTATTTATCTTGGCCCACCTGGAAACTAACTTATTCTATAAAAGGAACCTATTTGAAGCAAACCAAAAGAGAATCTACACACTGTAAGCTTGGTTCACATGCCTTGCTTTGTAGTAATCCTGTGTAGAAAAGGACATCACAAATGCCATTAGTACAATAACTTTTTATTCAATCACTTCATTATTATATATCTATATAAAACATTCACTTGACTGACTCCAATAATTTCTTTTATCAAAATATTTGACATGGCATTAATTAATATAAATCTTTTAGTGCGGGTCATCGGGAAAATGATATCATTAAAAGCTTGTAGAAACATCGTTTAGCCCTTCCTTGCCCCAAGTTGACGGCCAATGTGGTTGATCGGAAAACAGGAGGAAAGACTTCGTCACAAGTCCGTACACACCATACTACCCATGGCTCTAAGTGCTACTGGCCTTAAAGGGAAAATCTCCGATACCACATCCAAAATTTCAGTCCAATATCCATGGGAAGAAAGCTACGTTACCACAAATTAGAAGGGTTGCCATCCTTTGGCGGCACCCGCAGGATAATAGCCATTTCGTTGATTTGGGTCAACAAATGGCTAAATGATGTCGTTTCTGGACTCTTTAGATGACATCATTTCCCCGGTACGTTGCATCAAATGGTTTTATATTAAACTGAAGTTATGTCAGATGTTCTGGCAATACTGGTATAAACTTGACGTTTTTTCATTTTTAAGTGATGGCACTCAAGTAATTGATATTAAAGTGAGCCTGTTACAAAAGTTATGGTATCGATCATCTCATTTTCATGATTCCATTTTTATCCATTTTGATCTGCTTATAAGAGGTGAAGTTTTGCAAGGCATTTTTTTCACAAATACTTGTTGAATCTGTTCCACATTATTCCAATGACTGCACTTGTGTTCTTTGCTCCCCTTCTCCCGGCTTCAAGCACTTCAAAGCAGCTCAATTTACAACATAACTGCATCAAGTCCATTGGTTCAGAACCAAACACTTGTCTCTAGTAATCATGTCTTTGAGCTCGGGTTCTTCACGCCTAATGGATCAGCAAAGCAGTATGTAGGAATATGGTACACATACATGACTCCCTCCAGAGTTGTCTGGGTGGCCAACAGGGACAAGCCACTTGAAACCACAGATGAATCTGCAAGTTTAATAATTGGCGAAGATGGAAATCTGAAGCTTCTTGATAGGCAACAAAACACTTTGTGGTCTACTAATGTCATGGGAAAGTCCAATTATTCTGCAGCACTGCTTTCAGACTTTGGAAACTTTGTTCTTCAAGACAGAAACATGAATATAATGTGGGAAAGCTTTGATGAGCCAACCGACACTTTCCTGCCAAACATGAAGATTGGAGTAAACATGAAAACAGGAAAGAAACTAAACCTGATTTCCTGGAAAGGCGAAGATGATCCCTCATTTGGAAACTTTGTCGTAGGAGTGACATCAGAGACACCACCTCAGCTTTTCACTTGGAATGGATCAAGCCCTTACTGGAGAAGCGGACAGTGGGAAAAAACCAAATTCATTGGAATACCGACCATGGACAACACATACTACGATCTCCGGCAAGATAATGTCCAGGGAACCTCATATTATTACCTCTATAATTACAACAACTCCATCTTTGGATATTCTTTCATCTCATCTGAAGGATCTCTAGAGTCGGTTTATTGGGCCAATGGGTGGTTCACATACTGGAGGGCACCAGCACCAACTAACTCTTGTGAAATTTATGGAATATGTGGCCCCTTTGGAGTTTGCAACCAGTTTAGTTCACCTATTTGCAGATGCTTAAGAGGTTTTAGACCAAGATCAGATGAAGAATGGAATAGAGGAAACTGGACCAGAGGGTGCCTTAGGGAAATGGA
This sequence comes from Corymbia maculata, assembly GCA_014182735.1. Taxonomy (NCBI): domain Eukaryota; kingdom Viridiplantae; phylum Streptophyta; class Magnoliopsida; order Myrtales; family Myrtaceae; genus Corymbia; species Corymbia maculata. The sequence goes on along the minus strand of CM024686.1, from coordinate 37,914,895 downwards.
GTTGAATTGTCAGAAATCCGCAAGCAGCACAGCTTCAACGACTGTCAAAAAAGATACGTTCTGGAAAATTGAACAAATAAAATTGCCTGATTCCGCTGATTTTATAGTGATACATGATGCAAAAGGATGTCAAAGTTGGTGCTTGGAAAACTGCTCGTGCTTGGCCTTTTCTTATGTGAATTCTATAGGATGTATGGCTTGGAGTAAAGACCTCCTAGATACTCAGCAATTCTCCAAGGGTGGCGAAGATCTATCTATTCGACTTGTGGATGCGGGTGCGGGTGCAGATGTCGGTGTGGTTGCGGATACAGGTTGAAACTATTGAATTAATATGCATTTCGTTTTGCACTGCCTCTGGTTCTTACAATATATTTTCCCAGGTTCAGGTGTACCTATGCGGACAAAACTTATCATCAGCTTCAGTACTATTTCTGGCATCATCTTATTTGGAGCTGGTATTTCAGTCTGTGGTCCTTCAAAGTGGAGAGGTAATAAAAGATGTACGGTTTGTTTCTGTCTTAAGGGTGATGTTGCGCTAACCTCAACGTAAAAATCTTGAATTATTTGTAAAACCATGGCTTCAGAAGCTAAGCGGTTACTACCATAGAAACACTGCTTTACTTCTGATGTTCTCATGCTTATCTTGAGTTGATTTTGTTCTATCTGTAAGATGCAGGGAAGTTTAGGAAAATGACAATCCCAAGGCTCTTTATGTCAGTGGCTGCAGCCATCAGATCAGAAGATCTGCCAAGGGAAACTGCCTGGAAAGAGCAATTGAAGGAAGATGATGCATCGAAATTGGTGGTTTATGACTTTGATAGCATACGGCTTGCAACAGACAACTTCGATGCAAAAAACAAACTTGGGCAGGGAGGGTTTGGCCCGGTTTATAAGGTAAAAGAAAAGCCTTCTAAGAGGGAAATAAAGATAGTATCCAAGATCTGATAGTGATGTTCGTTTTGAAATAGGGAAAACTGAACGATGGTAAGGAGATAGCAGCGAAGAGACTTTCGAGCAGCTCAGGCCAAGGCATAGCGGAGTTCAAGAATGAGATCCTTCTAATATCCAAACTTCAACACCGAAATCTGGTGAGACTCCTTGGTTGCTGCATTGAAGGAGAAGAAAATATTCTGGTGTATGAGTACTTGCCAAACAAGAGCTTGGACGCCTTCCTTTTTGGTTTGTCTCACTCTTTGAAGAACTCATTCCTGCTTTCAACAAAATCTGATACTGAAACTAGATATTTCTTCTGTTTGCTACCTTGTTTAGATTCAAAAAAGAAGGCAAAACTTAGCTGGAGTGTACGCTTCCGCATTATCCAGGGTGTTGCAAGAGGGCTGCTCTACCTCCACCGCGATTCTTGTCTCAGGGTCATACATCGAGATTTGAAAGTGAGCAACATTCTCTTGGATGAAAAGATGAATCCCAAGATTTCTGATTTTGGGTTGTCACGGATGTTTGAAGGCACTCAAGTATTGGTGAATACTCACAAAGTTGTGGGGACACTGTAAGCTTTCTATCATCACTCTTAGGAGCACTTACTCATGAGGCAATATATCATCTTGAAAGTAGATTAGCAGTATAATTCACTCACCTTTCCCTTCATGCATGTTTCTACTGTTGCTTTACTATTACCGAGAAAACTCTTCCATGAACATCAAATGGTTCAGATAGTCAATTCGCTCCGAGGAAATTATAGACCAGCACTGCAATGCAAATACTAAAAGATAGGAGAAATACAGTACTTGTCAAGTTGGAAGTTTATCACTCTCCAATTTTCACACCTCTTATGTCATCCTTTAGTGTATGATTTTTTTGTTTGAATTGTACTTCGGGAACCCTCCACTTATATTATTTTGTCCACAGTGGCTACATGTCTCCTGAGTATGCCATGGGTGGGATATTTTCTGAGAAATCGGATGTATATAGCTTTGGAGTATTGCTATTGGAGATTATCAGCGGCAAGAAGAACACGAGTTTAGCTTACCCCGGTCAGCATCTCAATCTCCTCGCTTATGTAAGTGCTAGATCTAACTTCGAACTATTATACCTCCATTTCAGTTTCCAACCATAGGTAGACATTGAGACACTAACAATTGACAAGTTGTTACAGGCTTGGCACTTGTGGTGTGAAGGCAGAGGACTAGACCTAATGGATGAAGCCATTGCTGATGCATTTTCGACGCCAGAAGTGATGAGATGCATTCAATTAGGGCTTCTTTGTACGCAAGACCATGCCACAGATAGACCCAACATGTCGGCCGTGGTTCTAATGCTGAATGGGGAATCCGATCTTTCGCAACCAAAGCAACCGACATATACATTTTCACGCTTGCTGGCTCACGAAGTCCAATCACAAGAAAGAAGCATCCATTCCATGAATACCACCACCATTACTACGGTTGAAGGAAGATAAAATTCTCAAATACATTTTAACCACTAATTCATCTTTCCAAGGTTCAGTGTTCACCAAATTAAGGGCTTGAATATGCAATATTTTGTTGCACTTTTATGTGGATATATGATGCGAACATAGAGAAAGTGAGGGAATCCGTTTTATGTGGTAGGATAGTTTTATTTGGGTAAGGTCGCACAAAAGTCCAGAACATCTATACGCATGGGGATTTCTACCCCTTTTGCATATAAAAGTGTTATCCCTTTCAACATTTCCATTTGCATTTATTGCAGAATCTTTTTATCATATAAAAATCAGTTTATTGGTACATCCATTGCACAATCTTTTGTATATGGCTCTCACTTTAATGTCAAAAGTCTTTGCCAACTCACTTAAGTGCTAATTCGGAGAAAAAACGATCACTTAAGTGCCTTCGGTAATAATTCTAGCCAAAGAAATTGTGTGGCTTTTATATTTAAAAATTTTAGAGAGAATGACACTAGTGCCATAAGTTGAATATGACGCTCATTTTATTGCCAATTTTTTTTTTTGGGTCACTAAGGTACCATTTTTTTAATAAAAAAACAACCACATAAGTGTTAACTTTGATCTAGATTGCTAGAAATCCGAGTGACCATGTTTTAATATGTTTTCGATCTTAACCCCTAAATAATGCTGTGTAGCAGGTTGAAAAATAATCATTTAGTGCTAGTTGTTACGCCCTAACCCTAGGGTATCCAACAATCCCTAATCACTTGTGGTCAAATAAGTACGACATCCCAAAACATGTTGTTGACCATTCTTTTTATCTTTTAATTATGCACTTGAGAAAATAAAATCTTGAACTTCAAACACTCGATCAATAACAACAGAAAGAGGGATAGTTGAAAAAACAAACATCACAAAAATGACCTCATTTTTTTATTTATTAACTAGATTGACCCTAAGTAACATATGCATGTACAACCCTATCATGGGGCACTACTCCGATAGTCATCAAAAGATATAGGGGTAGAAGAGTCAATCTACTTCATCACTTAGGGGTCAAGGTCTTGTTAATCCAAAAAGTCAGCAGCCAATTGTGCCCATTAGGGACTTGAAAAAAATAGTTAACAATAACAAGTGAGATAATATCTCTCAGTGGATCAAGGCTCTAAGCCTTGATTAGGGTACCAATTCGCCTTGGGAGTACTTAACAAACACATTCCTTATAAAAACAACTGACAGTCAAATTGATTCACAGGCAATCTTACCTCATGACTGCACATACGATACCTATCATGCATACCAGGCACAGAGCAAATAGATAATTACAAAATCAAAGCGCCACATATACATTTCATGAACACAACAGTAAGGCGTGTTTCAATTATACACCTTCTCACATAAACACGCATCAGGACTCTACCTTTTTCCCGTGACACCCAACATTTCATTTGTTCAATTCACACATGAGGCCATGCCAACAATTATCACACAGCAAATATATTCAATCATCTAGGACATCGGTTAATTATTAACTCCCTACTCAAAACATCCATAAGTATCCAGATTACTACATCCACTTAGAGCCAAACTCGAAATCCATCGGGAGTATGATCATTGCCATTTAAGGCACACCCAAAATTCATCAGGTATCCAAAATTCATCGATAATGCTTCCCCGAAATCCATCGAGTGTTTGAAATCTATCAATAACATTTCCGTGAAGTTCATCAAGTATTCGAAATCCATTGGTAATATTTTTCACGTACGTGATCATACAAGCACATTAACCACTCATGAAATTTCATCTTTCTTCATTAGTCAATACAAGCTTCAGTGGCTAGGGCGGCTCGGGGCAATCTGGTAATTGTGCTAGGGTGGTCAAATGGCGATGAGGGGTGGCTAGACAGCAAGTGGCTGAGTTGGGTGACAAGGAGGATGGCTAATTTCCTTTGTCCATGAGGGGCTTAGGCAGCAAAACCGGGGAAGAGAGGGAACGGGTCAATGGGTGGTGGCAATTCCGACAACATGCGATGGTTCCCAGTGAGCTAGCGGAGGCTAAGGTGGCTAGTGGCTGGCCAACAACCATATCTAATGCAAAACAGGGGAAATAGAGAAAAACAGAGGAGGGGGAGAGGGTGGCATTGAGTGGAAGGGCTCGTAGTAGCAAACAGTGACTTGCCAACGGTCCAGTGACAAGCAAGTGAGTCAACTGAGTTGCGGCGATTGCTGGTGGTGCACAGAGGAAAGTAGTGACGACTAGAGATAGACAAAGGAGGAGGAAGGTAGAGTGGTTGGTTCGGCTCGCAACCTATGGACAAATGTGGCTCGCCAGCAGTTCAATGTGCAGCTAAGATGGTAGTGACGGTTGTCAACCGGGGCAGAGACAAGAAGAAGCTATAGGCAGTAGCAGACCGTCAGTAGCTGAAAGGAATGAAGCAAAAGAGGAAATGAAGAAGAAGAAAGAGCCAACTAAAGGAGAGAGAGAGAGAGAGAGAGAGAGAGAGATGTTAGAGGGAGGCAGCAAATGAAGGGGGAGAAGATTGCCCACCCACTTCCGTCACTTCATCAACAATTCCCCAAAAACATTTATCCTTTTGCTCTTAAATGAGAGGAAGGGCAAAATGGTCGTTTCCCATTATGTTTGACACATTCTTCCCAAAATGCCCTTGGTCCGAAAATTGGAAGTGGGAATGTCTTGAGTTTTAAATTTTTGGCTTGATAATCCTTTTTCCGATGTTTATGAGTGAACCGCAAGTTTTGGGAATTAATGAGGCAAAAATCCAGTAATTTAATCTTGACATCCGAAAAGTCCAACAATTGAATTTGGATTAAAAAAATCATGGCTAATTCAATCAATAGCAATTTTAGTGTGTCTTAGATTAGCAAGTAGCTTTAAGAAGTCACACATGTTCGACCCGCTATTTAAATAATATTAATCCACATTTGTATCTCCTCAATCTGGGCACAACTTTGGTTATTACGTAACTGTAAGAGACCAATTACTCAACCTTCAACAAACCCTATGCTAGAGTCGTCGGTCAAAGTTGAATTCTTTGGTCATGCATGCACTTAATTCCCTCATAGCCTTTCTTTTTCGGTTAGTGTCTTGTAAGTGATCAGGTCAAAACAAAACTTAACTAATAGTGCATTGACAAATATTCATTCATAAAATCTAAAATATGTCAAAAATTTCATGATGTCATCATTGTAAAAAAACTGACCACTTTAGTGTCAATAGTTGTTAAAAAAGTGATCACTTCAATGTCAATCTTAATGAAAAGTGATCATTTTAGTGTCAAAAAAATCCTACTTCAAATAAAAATTTTAATTATAAAAGTCACGTAATTTTTCACTGGAGGCACTTAAGTATCTATTTTCTCCGATTTTAGCAATTAAGTGAGTTGATGAAAACTTTTGGCACTAATGTTATCGCTATACATAATTTATGGTACTTCTAGTATCCTTCACCCAATTTTTTTCTAAGGTGATATTTTATTTACACTAAAGTGATCACTTTTTAATAATAACTGACACTAAAATGATCATTGTTTAACAACCATTGGCACTAAAGTGATAACTTCTTTACTTTCTATACAATATTATTTAGGTATTATATACTAACTGGGTATGCCGACAAGCCACGTAGGGTTGAGAAATTAACAAAATTAGACCACACCGGATTTTCGGTGACTCAAATTAAAGTTAGTTCTTAAGTAATCATTTTTTTTAAAAAGTAGCATTTAAGTGATATGAAAAAGAAAACTTTTGGTACTAAAGTGAGCTCCACATACAACTTTTAGCACTTTTGGTATCCTTCTCCCAAAGTTTTTGTCATAAAAATTAATTTGAGGTAAATGTGACACAGGTATATCAATATGGCATTTTTTTTATGGCATTAGCCCTTTCCTTAGTGGTATATGGCTTGTGGCTTATTCCAAAAAGTTATAGCTTCCCAAATTCCCATTAATCAAAGTTGTTTGCTCATCCTTACATGAGGTGGGCCGTCCATAAACAGAGATTTGAGGCCATCAAAGTCGGAGTTTCTAATGTCTATTTGGCTTGAAAATTTTACATAACCATAATCTATGTATTAGCTCGTTCCATTATAAATTTCAATTAAAACGGATGAATGCTGAGTACATACTCGTCATTTCTAGGTGACCCATGCACAACAGGGCTTTGATCCAATGGATATTGGTTAGAAACCATTGTGTAAGTGGTTTGGCTGATCACCATATGTGACGTCCTAAAACTCGAGCTCTTTGACGAATGAATGAATGTGAATTTCGTCAATGTATTATTGGTTGATCTCATTCAGAACTAATCACTCCCAATATACTGACCTTGAGGGGAAAGGCTAATGAGGATAGAACTCGTTCAACTAAAGAACTTGACCTAGGAAAATGACTTGACCATGAGACTTGTGTAAAAACGATCTTGTAGTTATGCAGGCCGATTTCAGGGATGGCTATAAGTCAATTTGTGGATAGAATATAATGGGATAACAGGTGATTCCATTTATTATTATCGAGCTCGCGAATGAACCTATGTCGTTTCTTAATAATCGTGTACTTTGAAATAAAAATCTATCATTTGCAATTTCATGTAGTCAATGACATCCATGTGTCAAGAAGTCTTGAACATGATTTGGCATGAGTTGGTTATGCGTGAATCATCGAAACCATTTGTCAATCTGAGTTGTACCAAAATAGCATTTCGACAAAATTAACATGGTATGAGAATCCAAGATTGGACTTCGAATTTTTTGGAACGTCCGAGATAGACTTTTGGACGATACTTCTTTGACAGTCAATAGTGTCAATTAAGCTGAGTTTTTGGAAAAGGGATTTACGGACTAAGGAAACAAGCCTACGAGGACATGGGCCGAGCAAGACAAATGTGGGCCTCATGCCCAAGGTGGGATAGCCACCATGGTAAACTTGAGGCAAGCGAATGAGCCCGTTAAATCAAACTAACCATTTTACCCTTCCAAACCTATTGTCTAACCTTGAGCCATTTTGAGCTCAACCAATTCCCGAGCTCATTTCTATTCATTTTCTAGCCCCTTTCTTAGGCCCGCCCTTCATTTTAAGCCCAAGGGCAATTTGAGAAATGTGTAAGGTGGAAATGACCATTTTGCCCCTAGATATTTTGAAGAAAGGATAAAAGAAGAGAGAGAAGATGATGTCACTTGCTTGGGGAATTTGGGCAAGGCTTAAATAGCCTTAATGAGGCCTTGAAAGCAACCTCACTTCACTCTCTCTCTCTCCCTTGTTTTCCTTTCCTTTCTTCTGACCTTCCTTCGAAAAACCAAGTTGTTCATTCCCTTTTTGTGTGAATCACCGTCCGTGCCACCCACCATCGTACTTAGTAGATAATTTCCGTATAGACCACAGTGACCGTTCGCCGATTGAAGACCCCGATCGACCACCGATCGGCCAGAAGTCACCATCAGCCAACATGCCTACTATAGCGCCTATTATGTCCAGTTTCACCTTTTCAATTATTTTCCTCCCATTCCGACCTAATCTTTGCCCAGCCTAGCCACCAGCATTTCCCCCTTAAACCCAGGTGCCGCTAGTCACCGGCCAACCGCTCGTTGAAGCTCTAGCCAACCCGTTTTAGCTCCGGTCAGCCCTTTCCTCTTCAGGTAGTCAATTTTTTTGAAGTTGCAAAGGGAGTCCAAGTTTGTTGATGTTGTTTTCAGCCTTGGGATTGCCTTGGAGTGTCTTGGGTGAGGTCCCCGAGTGTTGCCTTCATCGCTGCCGCCGCGTCCGTGTTGCCGACCCGCTTAATGGGTGAGTTTAGCTCATAATCTCTTGTTAGTGCCTAAACTTGCTTAGGGTTGGTTTGGTTAGTGATAATTTTGATTTAAGCGATTTAATTAAGTTGTGTTAGCCCTAAGATAGGTGGTTAAATAGATAGTTAAAATTTGTTTAGTTTAATTTTGCATATTGAGCTTAATTGTGCTTAATTTTTGATTAATTGTGTTTATGTATTAACTAAGCATGATTTACTTTAATTGATTGATTAATTTTTTAATTAATGTTTTTTTTAATTTCTAAGTTTAATTTATTAATAATTGAATTCTGAAATTTATTATTCATAATTACTGTTCACGATAACTGTTCACGGCACTATTCATGTGGAAGCTAAGTTTAGTCTTAATTTGATGTGCGCTTGATTGTTGTGATTTATTGAAGTGCCAGTTGCTAATTATATTCGTGAATAATGATGAAATGCGTGATCAAATGCCAGTTGGAATTGAATTTTAGGATTGTTGATTGATATTGCATGACATATTGTGTGGGTTATTTGGAATGGCATGTCGCATGAGTATGAACGATATTGCATTCACGACAGAGTAAAGATATAAATGAATTTTTTGATGATGTGTTGCATGATCACATTAAGAGAGGAAACTAGGCGTTGCCGGAAGACCGCCAATCCTTATGGGGTTGTGTCGTGGCCGTTTGGTCACCTAACTTCGGATCGGATGATTGATCGAGAGGGGTTACTATGTGAGACTGCAGTAGTGGGCGAGTCCTAGGCCTCTATTAGTTATGGGACTACGGTAGTAGGCGGGTCCTATACTCCTTTGGGAATGCCATTTTGGAAGTGAGCTTTTGACATCGTCGCGCCTTGAGGTAAAGAGGACAAAGCTAGCTTGGCCAGGAACCACCAACCATAAGGTTGTGTCGTGGCCCAGAGGGGAGGGGTTGTAATAATTGAAGCATATGTAAATGTTGAGGCATGAGAAAGTTGTGTACAATGCTTTGATTATTTGCATGCTCTTAATGTCGTGATGATCGTATTATTTATGGTACGCATGCATAAATTGACAATTGTGCAGGGTGTGACAATGGCCAAGTAAGATTGCTTGTGATGCGACTCGCATGTGATTGATGAAGTATATCATCTAATAACCATGTGTCTTGCTTGCATTGTATGAGGTTTAATGTACAAAGTATGGCATACCAGGTAAAATCGCATATGAACCGATTGTATGTTTATTGGTTAACCTTATCTATTGTTTGCTTGTGAGTTGCTGGTTATGGTTATAGGTTGTGTGAAGGGTAGTTCTGGAGAAATACCCCGGGTTGAGTTGGTATACTAACTGGGGCTTAGGGAGAGAACTCGTTGAGATTTTATCTCACTAGTTGTTGTATAACCACTTCAGGTCTCTAAAATAGCGCACCCGCAATGGAGAATCTTGCCCCCGCTTCACCAATGATCGACTCGATAGAGCCTGAGTCCAATTGGTCTAAATGATGATGGTGCTAAACCTAAGGGTTCATTTTGTATAGTTAGAATAGCCTAGTCTAGTTTCTTTTTGGTCTAACTTAGAGGATGGATTGGCCTCTTTTGTCATGCTTGTAAATTGAAAAATGATCCTCTGTTGGTTAATCCATTAAAGATGTATAAATGAGTAGTTGTTGTTGTTATAGATGTTCATCCCTCTATCTTTGATTGATTACTTGATTGTTTGTTGGATTAGGAATGGTTCGTCTTCCGCTTGTGCATAATGAAAGATTAAAATGAATAGTCGTCGACGAGTCCTAAGACGTCACTTTCAATTGACCATGGTAAGGGATTATCGCGTGCTCGGGGTTCGGGGCGTGACACCATATTAAGGGATTTAGGAAAAATTGTCGAAAAAGTCCTAAATTTGTTATAAAACGGCCAATTCGTTCCTAAACTATTTAATTGTGCCATTTAATTCTAAACATTTTGACAATTTGTTAATTTAGTCTTAAACCTTTTAATGATTGACAATATAATCCTTCAGCAATTTCTAGCCAAACTAATCTTGAAGAAATACATTGGCAATTTGGTAAAAGATTTATGAATAAATTGACAATTTGTCAAAAGGTTTAGGACAAAATTGGGATGGTTATGAGGCTTAGACTAAATTGATTATTGCATAATAAATTTAGGATTAAATTGACACAAGTAAAAAGTTTAAGACTAAATTGGCCACCGTACAATAGGTTTAAAACTTTTTGAACAATTATCCAAGGGATTCAAGATATTTTTCTCCCTCTCTCTAAACTCATATCTCTCATTTCTATCTTCATTTTTCTATGTCATTCTCTAGTCTTACATCTCCTTCAATCCTCTCTAGCCTTGAAAAACCATAGAAATTGGGATTTGAGGAACACAAAATTGTTAAGTAATGAGTGAAGGTTGAGAGAACTAGAGCAAACTAGGTCAATTTTGCCAAACATTATGAGTTGAGTAAGAACGTAGGACCCCTTGCTTCATATATTCAAGATAAAACACTTTCATCCCTCTATCGTATAATGTTGTATCTCATTCGCCAAAGATAGATGAGCTTCGGATTACAATTAAAAGCCAAGGTATAGTTGCTTGGATAGCCCTCACGAGCATTGTGAATCCACTACCTTGGTCTACCGATTGATCGACATAGTTATGGCATCTAATACATATATTTTAACCATTTTGGGTTATGTTAGACATAAGTTCGTTGTTCAACGGGTGCATTTCCTCCTCCTTTGGCTGTGACCTCTAGTAGTGTTAGGAGAGCATTGCAAAAGTTCGATACTTTCACCTAGAAAGATCTCCAAGGGAGAAATCCAAGCTCGAGCCTATCAATATATTCAATTGGATCCACCTTAATACAAAAGCTTAAGCTAATAAGTTATGGTTCAATTATGATATATTAACTACTCCGCATCACATCAATTATTCGATATTCGATATGAAACTACTTCTCTAACACAATTCACACATGTATTCTAACAATCTTCCGCTCACGTGTGAGCTCTAGTATTAGGTCTACTTCCCCTTAAATCAAATATCCTTCTGGCCCAACATCATCCTCACGGGCCTGCATTATGACACCACAATGCCGACCTGCTTGGAAATCGTAACCATTAGCTTTGATACTAGTTATTAGGAGTACGTAATAGAAGTCTGATACCTTCACTTGGGGAAACCTCTAAGGAGGAAATCCAAGCCCAAGCCCATCAATATATTCAATTGGACCCACATTTACTCAAAAACTTAAGTTAGTGAGTTATGGCCTAATTAAGATATATTAACTACTCCACATCACATATTTTCTCCGATATGGGATTACTTCTCTAACACAACTTACACGTGTATCTTAACAAGTAGCTTTGTCTAGCCATTTCCCTTGATTTTTTTCTTGAAACCTTGCATATGTGTCTTGCCCTATCCTTTGGCGGAGGGCCTTAGGGTGTCGAGCTCATTTTCATCGTCATTTCCTCATGTTGATATCATATTCTATGATGGATTAAGATGTAATGTTGATTCCTATGTTGAATGCTATGGTAGTGAAGTTTGAGACCTGGTGGTCAACCGGTTCTAAGGACCGGTCCTTTGATGTGATAATATCATTTCTTTTGCCACCTACGTTGTTTAATCTCATGTTCTAGTGTAATCGCACATCATCATTCACTTGTCATCAAGATTCCACGTTTGTTTGGGACTGTTTAGAGGGCAAAGCACATTCAGCTCATTGTCCAGCACACCTAATGGGCAGGACAATCGGTTTTGGAAGTCCTATTGCATTATTGCATTATTCCCGAGCCATATTTGCATGTTTGCCTCATTCCGTTTACTGAATTTTCACCATGGTTGTTGATTTGCAATTTATTGACCCGTTTGTAGTATAGTTTAGATATCTAATCATGTCATCATAAATAGAGATGAGAATGACAAAAGAAATTACAAAAGAAATTATAAATGATATAATGAAAAAATGAATCAAACTTGCATTTAGTTAGTAATTGCATTCGAGAGATAGGTTTGCTTAATCTTTGATTGTATGTTTTCTCGTCTGATACTTCATTATCATCATTTAGCTTTAGAAGATACGCACTCCTTAATTTAGGGCATTTGCAAATTTAATTATCAGCAGCCTTAGGAGTCCTATTCCAAGGCTCAACAATAAAATGATGTGTATTTTTTGCCCGACTCGTATCAGGCTTTCTTATTGCACATTTATTGCTTTTGATATCACCGTACTTTACTTGTTGTGAAGTCATTAATGGTTATGTACTTGTGTTGTGTTATACGACTTTAATTATGTGTGGTCACGTAGATGTGCGTGCCTAGGATGTTAAAAGTTGGAAAGATCACATGATTAAATGTTTTCAAGAAAGAGAAAAAAGATGCCAAATTAGGTGTTGGATAGACATCTAGCGTTATCATGTCCCTTGGCTCAAGTCTCTAATTTGTAAAGGTAAAATGACCTCTCTCATTTTACTTGGCCTCTTAGCAACCTGTAATAGATTGGTGGCAGCTCTCAAGTTAAAAATAACATTACATAATTAACCAAGGAAATCAAATTGTAATTGTCAAGCTTTGGAATAACTTGGGCTAATTACTAGTGCCTCCTCACAAGAGGGATCTTCTACACTCGCTCAGTAATCTGCAAACCATCTTAGGGTTTAGCCATCGGGAGGGTTGCGACAAATCTCCCTTAATAGAGGCATCCATCAAAAAACGAAAAAGTTCATGGCTCTGAGGATGTTATGCTTGGCATAAATCACAAGATCATAAACATTCAATCAGTTTATTTTCACGATAATTTTGTTAGACCAATTTGATTCAATTCAGCTCTATTTATTCCATTTCCAATGATTATTTAATTTAATTCACATAAAATTTATTACGAAAGTATAATGAAAGTCTTAAAACTTATTATGAAAGCACAATTAAGTTTAAGAACTTTAAAAAGTGCAATCAAATTTTAAAACTTATGAAATTGATACAATTGAATCATTCTTTAGCACCATCAATATATCTAATTGTAGCATTTTTAAATTAACTTCTATCCTAAGTGGCATTTTTATTATTAATTATTTTTCAAATCTTATTCAACTTAGATTAAAAATAAATAAAATAAAAGATAAAATTTATTTAAAAAAATTGATAAAAAAAGAGGGAGAAGAGTATGGTTTGCTAGTGGGGTGTTGCCGTCCATCACTTGGGGGGGCTAGTAGAGGTCATCAACCATGGGCAAGGGTGGTCGGCCCTTGCTAGCCTCAGGCAATGGTGCCAAAGCTAGGCAATGCCAACACTCACCTAGGCCCATAAGGGTGAGGCAACCCAAATCCAAGCAACATCCCCCTCCCCCAATTCTTTTTCAGCAAAGAATTGCCATTATTTTTTCAGTTTTGTCTTTTAAATAAAATGTTAGCCTTTTATATTTTTAATCTAATTTAAGTAATATCTTGAAGAAGAAAATATTTTAAAAAAATGCCGCGTAGAAGGAAAAATTACTTAAAAAATGGCATGTGAGCAACTCATTGCCAAGATCAATTTCTAGATTTAAAAAATGCCAAGTAAAAAACATGCCTGCGACTCGTTACCAACATCAATTTCCATAATTGTCAACTAATTTACCACTTCTTAAAGTTGAGTCAAATGCTCATACATGCTAGCTCCCTTTATATCAAATTACAAATCTCTTAACTAAAAATGCTTTATTTTGTGAGGTTCTCCTCTCACACACATCTTACAATTTCTTCCACAATGTTTCAACATTTTTGTTTTTGGTAAAGTAAATATTTATAAAATGCCAACCAAGCAAGCTATACAAGAGATGGATACAAGGCACCATCTTGCACTCAATAGACTAAGCACTTGAGTGGAAGGGGGCCAAGTATGCAACAAGGGGGACTAGGTACACGTTACAACAAAAGGACCTCGGCTGGGCCTAAGGTTACAATACAAAACAAAACCAGCTAGATGCAACAAGTAGCAGCCTCCAGACTCGGCCTAGGGGCCTCCAGTTTCCTCACAAAAATAGAGGGGTCAATACCCGAGCACCATTGGAGTCTTCTGTTCCTTGGGTTGTCATCAACATATATGAAAGTGGACACTTTGTCCTTGACGGCCCTAATGAGGTGTTGCTTCATCAAGGGAATGGAAAGTGATTGGCCACGAAACACCATATTGTTTCTGGTCTTCCAAATTAAGTAGCATAGTGCTCCAAATGAAAAACGAATCGTCTCCTTATAAAAACCGGTACCTGAATAGAGATCCGAGGCCCGTCTAAAATTGTCAAGCCACGTGGAGTTGACCCAGACAAGATTACATCTAGCCACCCAAAAGTCCACTAGAACATTGGTGATGTGATGTCTAAAAAATAAGTGGTCAGTGGAATCTGGTACGGCATTACAAAATACACATACCACCGCCAGGATACGACCAAACAGTAATAGGACATATTGGATGGGAAGCCAGTTTCTCGTAATCAACCATATATGGAATTGGTGCCTTGGTGCAAAGGACCTATTCTAGACAAATGAGGACCACAACACTGCAGGGGCTTTCCGCCAAAGTGCTTCCCATGCGAAGGCTATAGTAAAGGTACCCGCTGGATGCCATTCCCAGGTAAAGCTGTCTTAGATAAGAGAAAGAGAGGGGATTAGTTTGTGCCATGATTGCAGCTCCTGAAGGACATCATGGCCAGCAGAGGAGAAAAGTTCTGCCACCGTGGCTTCTCTAGGTAGTCCGGAGTGGTAAATGTAATTATCAGAAAAGACCGTTTTTAAAGGGCCTACCTCATGTCAGGGGTCAAACCATAGGGATATGGAAAGGCCATTCCCTATCCGCCATTTAAAGCAACCCTTAATTTCCTCTCGGAGGGCAAGTAATTTTTTCTATGCCCACGAACATGTTTCATCATTTGTTTCTAGAGCAACATGATTAAAAAAACTATCATCAATCTATTGTGAATAAAGCTAATCATTTGCCAATTGATTCGCTCTCGCTCTTTATCTTCGTTGTCTCCTTTGGCTATCTCCAATGATAGGATTATACAATTTTTTACAATACAATATGTCTTCAATCCGAGACTTCCAAAAAGAATAAGTTCAGGCATTTACCTTAAGTATGGTGCCATTGGTTTCCTCCATCAGATTCCACTTTATTGGGGAAAGATGACAGCGATTGATTGAGAACTTAAACCTGTCCAACACTAATATGTTCCTCCAAACTCAGCCAATTAATATCAAATTTATCTCAACAGCAACCAGTTACAATATTCCAGTAATATCAATCCCAAACAAGTAATAGTGCCAAAAATTAAAAGTAGAAAAACAAAACCCCATAATTTTATGTGAAATAGCCAATGCGGGAAAAACCACATGGCCTCTCAAAAGCTTCAACTAATCATCAAAACTAGCAGAATACATAATAATTCATCTCTTGCCAACAACTATAGGCTCGATATATCAAATACAACAATATATCATTACCACAAAGTTAGATTAACAAAAGAGAAAGAAAACTCTAACCACAGTCCGAGAAATTAAGAGACAATTTGGGGAAGGATATCAACGAACAAACCGGATCAACATTTTAAAATTACAGCCAATTCCAACAAAGTTTCACCGTATCTGCTCCTCTTTGAAGTTGCGCGCGCTCTCTGCCTCATTCTTTCTTTTCTTTTTCAGCAAGAAAACGCCGCTACTCTCGCTTCTGCACTGCTGTGAACGTTTAGCCCTCTTTTTCTTCTCTTTTCCCACTATTCTTTTTTTCGTTTTAAGGATGTGCTGGGCCTATGAGTCGGACCTAGCCCATCACTCTGGGCACGCTAAATGAGATGCAACGTGCCCTTGGCTTCAGTGTTCTCTGCAAGTCTTCGCTTGCGAACAAAAGAATGGAAGATGCCCGCAACAGTTGAATCGACTGACTTACGGTGCGGGCAACCCAAGTGGCTTGCATAATCAAATTCTTGTAAATTTAGTTGGATTTGCGCGTAGACTTGTGGTCAATACATGGCCAAAGTTCTGATTTGACACTGCCCTATATATATATATATATATATATATCTTCTGAATGTCTCTTCTCAGCCATCCATTCATCAAAAGATGAATTCTTGCAGCACCATTCACATCTCCCTCTGTCGTCCTTCTTCTTCTTCAATTTTCTCAGCATTTGCACTCACATTACTGAAGCTGCACCAACTTATTTATGGCATTACTGCCCAAACACCACCATCTTCACTCCCAAATCCACCTACCAAACAAATCTCAACACCCTCCTCTCTTCCCTCTCCTCCACCGCGGCTGTAGATGCTGACGGCTTCGCCAATGCCACTGCTGGCAAAACCCCACTTGACCGTGGCTACGGGCTATTCCTCTGCCGTGGGGACATTGCTGTCACCACTTGTGGTGACTGCGTGGCCAACGCGAGAAAGGAAATACTCAGCAAATGCCCTGAAGAGAAAGACTCCATCATTTGGTATGAGCAGTGCATGCTGCGTTACTCAAACCGATCCATTTTCTCTGTTGAGCAAGATTCGCCAGCCTTCATATTGATGAACGTGGCCAACATTTCAAGCCCTAGTAGCTTCGCCCAGTTGCTGAAGGACACAACCAATGAATTGGTGGAGAGGGCGGCAAGCGATGGGTCTGGGAAGAGGTTTGCCGTCAAGGAAGCCAACTTCACGAGCTCGGACCGACTGTACACTCTGGCTCAGTGCACGCCGGACTTGACGACGGCAGATTGCAAGGCATGCTTGCAAGGGGCCATCGAGAATCTGCCGAAAGATAAGGCAGGAGGGAGAGTCTTGGCACCAAGCTGCAATGTTAGGTTTGAGCTTTACAAGTTCTATAATGAGACTGTCTCTCACGAAGCATCAGCACCGGCGCCAACACTTTCTCTGCCACCTGCGGCGGGTGTAGCTTCTCCTGCTCCTTCAAGTGTGAGATCTAAAGGAGTCAGAGTTATGTTTACTTGTGAATTTTGCCTTCTTTGTATTGCTGGGGTAGCGTTTTTCCTTTTTCCTTTTTGACAGTGACTACAAGCTGGGGTTGTTGAAGTGGAGTTTCTTTCCCTTCAGTGTAATAACTGACGACGAAATAATGAGAACAAGTTTGCGAGTAGCTATAGATCTTGAATGAGACTCATTTAATAACAAGATGAGGAGATGCAATCCTCTACTGTAGGAGAGTATGCTAAAAATATACTAAGACTCATCTATTGAATTAAATAATGTGCGGATGTGTGTGTACTTAAACGAGTGAATTAATTTAGGTGTACAAATGTACCACATCATTTAACAAGTCAATTTAGCGAGGAATTTTCTTTATTCCTAACATGTCTAAGAGCATGTGTTAAAAAGTCTATTTAGTTCTGTGAGACTTGTTGTAAGTCTCATTAAACTTTGATTGGATGCGTTTTGGGGGTTTTTAGGCCTTTTTTGTCATCCTTGGAACTACCTCCAGTAGCTTGGTTGTGGATTTCATCACGATAACCCTAGCCTAAGCTTATTTGTTGCGTCTTGTCGCTCATCGAGCTTGCCGAAGCTGGAGTAGCCATGGGTGCCGCCAGGGGAATGGCAAGCTAAGGTCTCATGCTTGGATTCCTCGATGCCATGGTCACTGGCCTTGGAGCTTTTCGGGCTATCCTATCTCTGTACCTAAGTTAATTCAGCAAATTATTCATCATGTGTATGATAAATTGTCAAGTTTTATTGAGCAACAACTACAGCTAATGCTGGCCCACAATATATAACCAGAGAATTTCTCACAGCATTTTTCTAGAAAACCTTAATTTGACCATGCAGCTTCAACATCATACAAACCCCATTCACATTGACAGATCAACTTCTAGTCTTTCCCAGGAATACACACGGCGCACTTGCAAAAGTCAAGTGTTGGCCATCATCCTCCTGGCAAATTAGGCTTCAACATCGTACAAACCCAGTTCACGTTGAAATATCAACTTTAATTATTGTTGCTTGTACAGTCAGTCTATCTTTTGATCTAGTCTTTCCTAGAAATACATACCCGCACATGCAAAAGTCAAGTGTGGGCCATCCTCCTCCTGGCAAATTAGGCTTCTCAATATAAGTTTTTGGTAATTATTTGTCATTATCTTATAAAACTTTAGGTTATTGGAGATGTCTTTTATCTAGCTATCTATGTAAGTTTCTACATTTAACAAATATCGGCCTTTCATTCTAAGATCATAGATTAAATCCAATAATGTTAGGAGTTTTCAATCCAAAAATTTGCCGATCTCCTTATAAGTAACTAATTATTTTTTGGATTTATCAACAAATTAACTGAAGTCATTAAATAATAACGGGGCTTATATATCTATCTATCTATTATGTCGTGAAAAAAAAGTGGTCCCAACTTTTGATTAGACCAAAAAGGAAAAAAAAGTACCTATATAATGCACTTTGATTATGTCAATGTTGATTAAATAAAATATCAAAAGAAAAACTGGTATATGGAGGGGAAGGACGAAAATACAAAATTATTAAGTTAATTTAGTGTGTTTATATGTATGTACATATATATATAAATTGATACTATTAAATCCAGCAACTTTCTAGTGACCTTACCCCTTACAGATTCAAATATATATATGTTTACATAATAACTTCTTCTATAAACTTCTAGAATGTTGATGGAGAGTAAATGGACTCACCTACCGAGGGTATTATATAACTTGTAAGAGATGCATTTTGAAGAAACGATATAGTTTAGCGTCGGAAACTGCAACACTAAGCATATCTAATCGAGAAACTCTATCAATTTTATGCCGGTATATGATAAATAAAACGGTGCAATATCTTGAATGATTTCTGTTATGGTGTTACATAGCAACTCAAAAAAAAAAATCAATCGTATCATGTTTCCCAAATATGTAGGCATGATCAAGTGAAACATTTTGGAGGGTTTGACTTTGGTCCATCCTTACATGGGTCGACTATCGCATTGAATTGTACTAATCAAATTTCGAAATTCGAAATTATTACTATCATTACCGTAGTTTTCATGGAAAATTCAAAGCCATAAGCACCACCAAAATGGCTTTCATCCCATGTCTCTCTACAGCGACATCACTGAGAAACATGTTTTGACTTCTCTTTCTTCCAGTGTCCCCGTGGAGCCATATTAGCAGGCAACCCACGGAATTGACTTGGGTCAACAACGTCGTAAGACGGGCAATTGATGTCTTCCATCCTCCCCGTCCGTCTTACTTCCCTCTCGCTTTAGCCTCACGGAATGGACTTTAAGGAAAATCCCCCACCGGTTTGTCTTGACTAGTCAAAAATCTCTATCGACTTAATAAAAGCTACAAAAAAATCTTCAAATTATGTGTATAACATATATACTTTAAACCTTTTTTTAGTGACACAAAAATTCTAAACTTATACCCATATGATATAAATTATAATATTCTGTCAAATTTGCCTATAAACAGTATTGACATAGCGCCCATGGAAATAATATTATTTTAACTAAAAATCATCCAGTAGAACTTTGACAGATAATAAATATATAACATAGATACAAATTTGAGGTTTTTTGTATTAGAGTAAATGTGTGAAAATGGATATAATTTGGGATTTTTTATGTCAACAAAAAAATTCGAGATAAATTTGTCATGGTGAACATAATTTGAGATTTTTGGTAGCCTTTTTCTTTATCAACTATATACATATAATGTTTACGTAATAATTTCTTTTGAAGACTTCTAGAATGGCGATGGAGGTTGGAGTAAATGGACTCACCTACCGAGGGTGTGATATAACTTATAAAAGGTGCCTTTTGAAGATATGATACAATTTAGCGTCAGAAACTGCAATACTAAACACGCCCAATCAAGAAACGTTATCAATTTTAAGTCAATATATGATAGATAAAACAGCACAATATCTCGAGCAATTTATGTTATTGTATTACATAGTCACCCGGAAAAAGAAATCAATTGCACGTATTTTCCAAATATGTAAGCGTGACCAAAGCGAAATGTTTTGGAGGGATTTGACTTTGGTTCATCCTTACGCTGATCGACGGTCACATTGAATTGTATTAATCAAATTTCAAATTTCGAAATTATTACTATTATTACCGTAGTTTTGATGGGAAAATTCAAAGCTATGTGCACCACCAAAATCGCTTTCATCCCATCTCTCTACAGCAACATCACTGAGATTCATGTTTGGACTTTTCTTTCTTCCGGTCTCCACGTGGAACCAAATTAGAGGGCGACCCACGCAATTGACTTTGATCAACGACCTCGTACGAGCGGCAAATGCTGTATTCCATCCTCACCGTCCGTCTCACTCCTCCGTCGCTTTAGCCTCCCGGAATGGACTTAAGGAAAATCCCCCACCGGTTTGTCTCGACTCGTCTAAAGTCTCTTTCGACCTAACAAAAGCTGCATACTAGTCTTTTTCACTATTCAAGACGAAAAAAAAAAACTAAAAAAAGCTTCAAATTATGCTTAATATAACATATTTACTTTAAAAATTTCTTTCATGACACGATAAATTTCAAACTTATAGCCTTATAATATAAGTGATAAGATTATGTCAAATTTATCCATAAACAGCATTGATATAGCACCCACGTGAAATGACATTTTTTAAACTAAAAATCATGTGGTGGAATTAAAACTCTATATGTTTTATAACTTTTACCTATGCCATGTAGGAATAAAGTTTCACTTAAATGTTCCACGAATTCCAATTTGTGGTGGTGCTCCTTGGTATTAAAGTTTCAAAAACAATTTTTGATATTTCACTTTCCAAGCTGTCCTATTCCATTTTTCCTATAAAAAGCATGTCATCATAAAATTGCTCGGGTTTCAGTACGGCGCCTAGTTTTCATAATTATCTAATATTATATTTATCATCCATCTTTTACAGTAATTTAGTCAATTATAAACTTATTTTGCATATGCTAATTTATGAATAAATTTTTCAATTTTGCTAACTTAGTATTGGGTTTCTACGCAAAATTTCAATGTAATCCTCCTGATCAATTTTTGCATCCATATAACATGCTTAGGACTTGATTGGACAATTTCTCCTGTATCATTGTGTAGACTATGTGGCTGTCCGGATTTGTTTTCATACTTGAACTAGATTTTCCCAATAGTTCTTACAACAAAAATATCTTGGAGAGCATAGGATGCTCTTCTTCTTCCTGGAGTTCTGGCCCCTGCAGTGCCGCAAGCCCAAGCCATCATGAATTCTTGCTTCACCGTCTCCATCTCTCTCTCCTCCTCCTTCTTCTTCTTCTTCATCCAGATTTTCAGAACTAAGGCTGTACCCGAATATATGTATCATGATTGCCCAAACACCACCGTCTTCACTTCCAACTCCACCTACAAATCCAACCTCAACACCCTCCTCTCTTCCCTCTCCTCCGCCGCCACCAACAGCACCAATGGGTTCGCCAATGCCACCGCTGGCCAAAACCCTCCTGACAAGGCCTACGGGCTCTTCCTCTGCCGTGGCGACCTCGACACGGCCTATTGCAGCGACTGCGTGGCCGCTGCAAAACAGAAAATCCTCGAAACATGCCCCAACCAGCGCGTCTCGGTAATCTGGTACGCTGAGTGCATGTTGCGGTACTCGAACCAGTTCATCTTCTCGGTCATGGAGCAAGAGCCGTCTATCACTTTCTACAACACCGGGAACGTCACCAACTCAACCCAGTTCGCGCAGCTCCTGGGAGGAGCCCTGAACGACATCGCCACGAGGGCTTCAACCGGTGGGACAGAGAAGAAGGTCGCGGTGGCACAGGCGGACTTCACGACCTTGCAGAAGTTGTACACACTCGCGCAGTGCACTCCCGACTTGACAGCGTCAGACTGTGACACGTGTCTCCGGTATGGAATTGGTAAACTGGTTCAGGGGAGCCAAGGCGGGAGGGTGCTCGCCGCGAGCTGCAACGTGAGGTACGAGCTGTACCCTTTTTATAACACCTCGGCCCTTACAGCACCGGTGCCTCCGCCTCCCACTCCCACTCCGGTGACAGAACCTAAAGGTACGCATTGTTCATACTAGGCTTTTAATTTGAATTTTGATCAATCATAAAATTAGCCATCTGTGATTGAAAAAACGTTATTCAAGCGGTTGTATACATTATTGATATGAGAGGTGATCGAGGATCACATAAAAATTTTCTGGTCTTTAGCGCGTTTTTTGGTCCTGGGATTTTAGCTTGAGCGGTGACTCCGGTGATTGTGCTGCAACTTTTTCTTAAGAAAACTGTTGGCTGGGTTGAAAGATATTATAAGTATTACAAAAAAAAAAAAAAAAAGACAATTTGAAAGGCATTATCAGTTCTTTCAATTTAATGCTTCAAAGTCATGATGAAGTATCTTTTAGGTGAATACTTTTTCTTAGGTAAATTGATTACCTCAATCCACTTATGAGATTAGATTTATATAACAATTGGTTAAAGGTCGCTTTTAATCAAATTAATGGTTAATCCCCTATAAACAATTGGTGAACTAGCATGGGACTTAGGAGAGAGAGTAGATTTGTGAGTGCAGATCATGGGTTACAGCTTCATTTCTTCTGGACATATGCTCTTTAAGCCTTTTGTTTAACTCTCTATATTCCATTTGCTCTGGCCTACGGTAGCAATTCCAGTTTCTAAAATCTCATACAGTCATGAACGCATATATTGATGCTACTAAAATATGGTTGCACATATGTAGGCAAAAGCAATAAAACTACCGTGATTATCATCGCCATCACTGTTCCTGTTGGCGTAGGCATGGTGCTTCTCTTCCTCGCTTGTTGTTTCCGGCGGAAGAAAGCGGCCAAGACGTACGAAGTCATCCAAGGAGATCAAAACGGTGTGGAATATGTACCTGTGCCGTATACGTGGATAGAATGACGAAACCGTACATGCAGGGATGTATTATGTCTATCCTTTTGGCGAAATGACCATTTAGTGTTGTTTCATTGTGCAGGCACAAGTGAAATTTCAAATGCTGAGTCCTTGCAATATGATTTAGCCACTATACAAGCCGCCACAAACAATTTCTCTCATCAAAACAAGTTGGGTAAAGGCGGATTCGGTGAAGTTTTCCAGGTATGGTCAATCAAAAACTAGACTGAGAATGGTTTAAATATATTTAAGAGATCTTTAGTATTAAAAAATTTGAAGATCTTCAGTTTGGTAATCTCAAAAAACTATGATCAGAAGTTATTCATGTGTACTAAGCCATTGAAATACTAACCTTCCAGGGTAAGCTTCCCAATGGACAACAAATAGCCGTGAAGAGACTATCTCAAAGCTCGGGACAAGGTGCCCAAGAATTTAAGAATGAAGTCGTGCTGGTAGCAAAGCTCCAACATCGGAATCTTGTGCGGTTGCTTGGGTTCTGCTTGGAGGGTGAAGAAAAACTACTTGTTTATGAGTTTGTGCCAAACAAAAGTCTTGACTACTGTCTATTTGGTAGGTTGCCTTTCCATATATTCCTATGCTATTGATTTCCATGTTGAGGCGATCATGTGATTAGCCTCCAATTATGTTTAACGTTGCACTAGCTTTTGGAACCTAAATATGTTCCTTGCATAAAATCTGTTCAAGAGGATTTATCAACCAAACATACCTACAATTTCAACTGTGCATACATGTAGATCCTGAAAAGAGCAGGCAATTGGATTGGTCGATACGTTACAAGATAATATGTGGGATTGCTCGAGGAATGCTCTATTTACATGAGGACTCTCGACTTCGGATCATTCATCGTGATCTAAAAGCAAGCAATATCTTGTTGGATAGTGAAATGAACCCAAAAATTTCAGATTTTGGCTTGGCAAGGATTGTTGGAGTTGACCAAACACAGGCAAATACCAATAAAATTGTGGGGACTTAGTAAGTATTGATATGTTTTGTTCTCTACTTTTTATGACTTTGTAGGCATATATTGTTGACGTATTATGGATTTCAGTGGTTACATGTCACCCGAGTATGCAATGCATGGGCAGTTTTCTGTGAAGTCCGATGTCTATAGTTTCGGAGTCCTACTTCTTGAGATCATTAGCGGTAAGAAGAATAGTTTCTTCTTTGAAGAAGATGGGGGTGAAGATCTTGCTAGCCATGTAAGTTGTGCAAACTGACTACAACTAGTATGAAAATTGTTAACTCCAGCAAATTCGTATGTTTTGAGACTTTTTTTCAATGAACTATCTTTAGGCCTGGAAAAATTGGAGAGATGGTATGCCATTGGAAGTGTTAGATCCTGCTATTGGAGACTCTTATTCAAGGGATGAAGTTCTTAGATGCCTCCACATTGGTCTACTTTGTGTTCAAGAAGATCCAATGGATAGACCCTCAATGGCAAGCACAGTCCTTATGTTGAGTAGCTACTCTGTTTCTCTTGCAGCGCCCCAACAACCGGCGTTCTTCCTCAAGAGTAGGACAGAGAGAACAATGAGTTATTTGGAATCGGACCAATCCACCAGTAGATCTATGGCAATGTCGAACAATGAGATGTCGGTCACCGAATTTTACCCTCGATGAAAAGTCATGGGATTGGAAGTCTTTCCTCATGATCGCCCCACAAAGACCTTGATCTTAATATCTCCAGCGTTCTGCTGCGATCAATGATGAACAATGAGCAAAAACCTATGTCATGTATATCTAAAAGTACAGAGTGTCTTCTCCATGAGGCAAATCGTGTTTTGGTCCACTAGAGTGCCACGATCTTCTTCTAATACTTTTCATTATATCTTACAAGATATATCCATGAGTACACGCATTGCATTATTTCCATCATAGTTGATAGAAATCAAGGTCATAGACCTCACCTCCAGATAAATTCCTTTGCATCACCCGCCTCTTTACTTGATTATAATGGTTGGTGATTGATTATAATGGAAAGGCAAGCTAATTCACATGCACATTTCCAATGTCAAGACCTGTCAAATGGATGGGTTTTACGGAAAATTGTCTAATCCAAATTGACTTGTTTAAACTATTTTAACCATTTTCATGCAATATAAATTTAATGACTTACAATCAACTTACATCTAACTTTATCCATATTGCTAAATACTTCTATATTTAACTCAATTAAAAAAAAAACTCATATCCAAACTATGGTGAGAGCATGGAGTGAGCAAGCATGAGATCAAGTGAGGGCAAGAGAGAATGGAGAGCGAATCATAGAGATAGGTTGGTCTAAATAAGTTGTGAACCCATTAAATACCTATATTATTTTAGGTCTTACTATTCTAAACCCATTTGTTGAATATAATTAATCCACATAACAATTAACCTATCAAATATGAATTCAGAAATGGGTCTATAACTCATTTTGACACGTCTACCTATGTCTATGCAAGAATAAACACCTCTCTCCCCCAAACAATACATGGTCACTAGTCCACCAATGCTGGCCCCATCCTATTCAGGCTCACTAGAATTGATTAGCTCTTTCCACCGTTGTCCTCTCGTCTATCTCTCTCTATCCGAGTTAAGCCATGGTCTATAAGAAGTTGAGCTAGACGATAGGCTCCTTCATGGACTATAATCGCTCAAACTTCTAGCGATGAGTAGTGAGATGGGATGACAAGGGAGAGAGGAGATATTAGGCTGACGACCAAACAAGTAGTTAAATCAAAATGCGTTAAGTTTCTAATAGCTTATGAAATGTTAACATACAAAGGGATGTAAAATTTGATGAACTCGATTTGTGGAAAACTATTTCATATTAATAGAACTAGATTATATGAGTCTCACATAGAATCCACTTGACTCGTCCCATCATATCCAATAATTTAACATGCATAAAATTGAGGAAGGTTCAAATAATTTCTTGTGCAACATGATATATGATCACAATCCGTCAATTTTTTTTTTTAAAATAACCTCCTCATATGTTTTGAAGTTAACAAGACTATAAATCATTTATATGATCTTGATAAATGCAGGAGTTGTTTATTCTTCCACTAATATTCACTTTAAAAGGACCTTTGATATCATCGGTGGAAAGATTCTAAGTAAGTAGGAAAACTTACATGAACAAATCTAGAGGAGTGGAGAGTTCATTTATACTTGGAAATACCAATGTATTAAGTCTATAGGATCTTCGGCACTATCATATTTGAAGTGCCTTGAAAAGAACAATTGAATATAACCAGAGAACCTAGATATAACTAGGAAGCTAGATATACCGAGAGTCTAATATAAGCAAATGCATGCGCAAGCTAAATATTCGTAGAGTACTGTGAAGGATGAATATAAGCATAAGCCTGTCTGGTGTCCAATATAATCAAATAATTGGAATATTGGATATAATCGGTGATTGTGGGCATAAGCGGAACACCTATATTACCCATGACGACAATCTTGTCATGTCTTTACTGGTGAAATGTCATCATCAATCCCTCTACTGTCCTCAAATTAAAATCAGCCTCCTCTTTTTTTGGGTTGGGAGGGGGTTTTATAAAAACCGGTTCAAAACATGTCTACTTTTGGCCGCTCATGATTTTTAATTTGCTTTGTTCAGTATGACATGCAATCCCTTTTTTGCAAAAAAGAGTCACAAACTTTTGAGAGGAGCTTCTCTGGTGCACCTCTTTATACTTGTGTTAATATGTTTTCACTATGTCAAAACTAGGAGACTCAATATGGACATTATTTGCGGGAAAATAAAAAAAAAGTTTTAAATTTATTGTAATTATGTCAATTCAGTTCTTTTTTTTTATTATTAATTTAGTCATAAGACTTATATAATTATGCCAATTCAATCCATTCAATCAATTCTGGTCAGCTAATGCTGACGTGAGTGCTAGACATACGACCCACACTAACATGGATGACTTTTATAATATTTTATATTTTTGAACATTTTAATTTTTCTTTTCTTTTCTTTTCTTCCTTCTTTACCTTTTTCCCCGTAGTGGTGGCCTAGACGAGGGCTATGAAGCCCTTGCTTATTGTCAATGAGGGTCACAGTCCTCACCCATATTTAGGCAAGCCTGCCTTTGCTCGTGGCCCCTGGACCTAGCCTAGATCTATGCGAGGCCAAGCAAGAAATTATGGGGAAAAATGTAAAGAAGGAAGAAAAGAAAAAAAAATTCAAAAATTAATTAAAAATTCAAAAAAAAAGTTAAAATATTATTAAAAATTGTCCACATTAGCATTGCTCGGATGGTAGTGCCGGCCGGCATTCACCTCAATCCTTGCCTGGCCAAAATCAGTCGAATGGATTGAATTGATATAATTATAACAAAGTTTATAACCAAAATGGCCAAAAAAAAAAGATTTAGGACTAAATTAGCATAATTATAATAGGTTCAGGACTTTTTTGGTAATTCTCCCCATTATTTTTGCATTGGTTTCACTTGGTTTTTTAGTATCTCCCTATCACCTCCTTATGGTTGCCACCTTGGCGGCTTATGATCAACATCCAGCAAGGTCCACTTCATCGGTTTTTGATCTTTTATCATCTATGGAGCTAACTCTAGTAGCTTGGTGGTGGATTTTGTCGTGATAACCCTACCATAAGTTTATTCATCACATCTTGTTACTTATCGAAATCGCCAAAGCTTGACTTGCCATGGCCCTTGCTAGGTGAGTGTTAAGCTTAGTGTAAGCTTATCTAGATTCCTCGACGACGTGGTCACGGGCCTTATAGCTTTCTGGGCCATCCTATCACTGTACCTAAGTTAATCAATGGATCCAGCAAATTATTCTCCCTATGTATGATAAACCACTAACCAGAAAATTTCTCACAACCTTTTTCTAGAAAACCTTAATTTGACCATGCAACTTCAGCATCATATAAACACCATTCACATTGAAGGATCAACGTTGATTATCGTTGCTCATACGGTCAGTCCATCTTTAGATCTAGCCTTCCCCAGAAATACATGCACGCACCTGCAAATCGCAAGTGCGCACCATAATCCGCTTGGCCAATTAGGTTCTCAATTTAATTTTTCAGTAATTGTTTATCATTATCTTATAAAAATTTAGGTAGAATCCATTTAATATTTAGTGTATTAGAGATTTCTTTTATCTAGTTGTCTATGTAAGTTTCTACATGTAACATTAATTTCCCTTTCCTTCTAGGTACAGAGATTAAATCTGATAATGTTAGGATTTCTCAATACAAAAATCGTTCTCTTTATAAATAACTAATTATTTATAAATTTATCAACAAATAATCAAGGTCATGAGATAGTAACAGGATTTATGCATCCATTTATCTATTATTTCATGAAAAAGTGGTTCCTAGTTTTGATTAGACAAAAAAAACTATCTACATATTGCACTTTACTTATGCTAATGTTGATTAAACATATTATCAATCAAAGAATTTGAATAAGAAGGAGAAAGACGAAAACACTAAATTACTAATGAAACTAATAGTCAAATACCCAATGACTAAACAAAATATATTAAGTGGAGTTGAAGTCCAATCCGTACTCGTTGGCGAATCACTTATCTCTGCATCCTTATCCTTGACTTATCTTTCCAAGTCTCCGCTTGAGGTTGAGGAAGAAACATTCTAAATTCGCTTCACATCATTCAACTTCTTGAAAGCCACGGCAACGTTATTGGAATTCAATTCATGAGGCGAATCTCGTGATTATTAATATCGATTATTATATGAACAAAATTATTTGGTGAAGTTAATATATAATAAATTAAATCTGGATCGTCACATCGATAACTCTCTCGATGATCTCACCCGTTGTGAATATAACCATATATATATATATTATATTATATGGTAATTTCTTTGCTACACTTTTAGAATAGCAATGGAAGTGGGAATAAATGGACTTACCTATCAAGGAGGTAATAGTGTCTCCTAATAAACGTAGGTTATCTAATTTGTAAGAAGCATTCGGAAGAAATAATACAATTTGGTGTTGAAAAACTGCAATACTAAATATGTCTAATTGAGAACAATATATTTTCTAAGTCAGTATATAATGAGCAAAAGATGACGATATCTTAAACGAATTAAATTATAATGTTACACAGCAATCTAAGAAATGAAATCAATTGAATTGTATCTCCCAAACTAATATATGTAACCCGAGCAAAACGTATCGGAGGGGTTTGATCCTTCCTTAGGCCGATTGATGGTTGCATTGATTTGCATGAATCAATTTGATATCGCAAAAGTATTACCATCATTACCGTAATTTTGGTGGAAAATTCAAAGCTACGAGCGCCACAACATCACTTCCATCCCATCTCTCTCTCTCTCTCTCTCTCTCTCTCTATATATATACAATGACATGATACGGACACATGTTTTGACTTTTACTCGTTCCAGGCTCCACGTGGACCCAATTAGAACGCAACTCACGTAATTGACTTTGGTCGATCATCTCCTACGAGGAGCAAATGCTGTCTTCCATCCTCACCGTCCATCTTACTCCTCTGTCCCCTTGGAATACTGATGGCCCCAATTAAACTCCAACTCCTGTCGCTTTAACATCGTGGGATGAACCTTAATGTTCTTTTGACTTTTAAGGGAAAATCTCGCTTCGGTTTGTCTAGACTTGGTCAAGAATGGCTTTTGGACCTTACAAAAACTAAGATATGAATTTTATATGTTTTTTGAAACTACAAAATATGTCACTAGGATGATAATTCCAAATTTGTTATTTATTTACTAATGAAATGTCATTGCCAATCCCCTACTTTAGTCTTGAAATCAAAATCGCCCCTTTTTTTGGCGGGGATCAAAATCATCCTAGTTCTTCAATCCCTTTAGGGTTCAAAAGATGTCTTAATTTGTTTTGTTCAGTATGACATGCAATCCTCTTGTTGCAAAAAAGAGTTAAACAGACTTTTGAGAGGTTCTTCTCTATTGCACTTCCTTGTGATGTGCGCCATTAGACATGTTTCCGATTTTTTTCACTTGTGTTAATCCGTGTTCTCCTTGTTGAAACTAGTAGACTGAATTTGGACATTATTTTTGCATTGACTTCATTTGTCTTTTAGTATCTCCCTATCACCTCTAACGGTTCTCGCCTCTGCAGCTTACCACCAATGTCCAGCGAGGTATGCTTGCAAGTTTTCAATCTTTTTCATCCCTGGAACTACATCCAGCTGCTTGGTTGTGTATTTCATTGCGATAACCCTAGCCTAAGCCTATTTGTTGCGTCTCGTCACTCATCGAGCTCGTCAAAGCTTGAGCGGCCAGGGGTGCCACCGAGGGAGCGGCAAACTAAGGTCTCATGCTTGGATTCCCCGACGCCATGGTCTTCAGCCTTGTAGCTTTTCAGGCCATCCTATCTCTGTACCTAAGTTAATCCAGCAAATTATTCACCATGTGTATGATAAATTGTCGAGTTTTACCGAGCGGTAACTACAGCAAATGCTAGACCACAATATATAAACAAAGAATTTCTCACAACCTTTTTCTAGAATATCTTAATTTGACCATGCAGCTTCAACATCGTACAAACCCCATTCACATTGAAAGATCAACTTTAATTATTGCTGTTTGTACGGTCAGTCAATCTTTTGATCTAGTCTTTCCCAGGAATACATACGCGCACTTGCAAAAGTCAAGTGTGGGCCATCATCCTCTTGGCAAATTAGGCTTCTCAATTTAAGTTTTTGATAATTATTTGTCATTATCTTATAAAACTTTGGGTTATTGGAGATGTCTTTTATCTAGCTATCTATGCAAGTTTCTACATTTAACAAATATTGGCCTTTCATTCTAAGCTCATAGATTAAATCCAATCAATCCAAAAATTTGCCCATCTCCTTATAAATAAGTAATTATTTTTGGATTTATCGACAAATTAGCCGAGGTCATGAAATAATAACAGGACTTATGTATCTATTTATCTATTATGTGATGAAAAAAAGTGGTTCCAACTTTTGATTAGACCAAAACGAAAAAAGAAACTATCTACATATTGCACTTAGATTATGTCAATATTGAATAAATAAATTATCAAATGAAAAACTTGTATATGGAGAAGAAGGACGAAGATAACAAATTACTAATAAAAATTGGTAGTCGAATACCCAACAACTCAACAAAATATTTTAAGTATTGTTGAGAAAACTTAATGTAGAGAATTCATTTTCTTCAATGAAAACTTATTTAAATTTACTTTGTAAGCAGCATGAATGTCTTCCACTAACAGCCAGTTACTTCTACGTCCTTATCGTTGACTTCTCTTTCCAAGTCTCCACTTGAGGTGGAGGACGAAACAGCCCAAACTAACTCCTTATCATTTGGCTTTCGATAACCCATGGCCACTGAACTACAATTGCGTCCAATTCAATCCATGACGCGAGTCACGTGACCATTAATGCGACACTCATGTGAACAAAATTTTTAAGTTAATTTAGTAATAACCTCTTCAGTAAACTTCTAGAATGGTGATGGAAAGTAAATGGACTCGCCTATTGAGAGTATCATATAACTTGTACGAGACGCTTTTTGAAGAAATCATATAGTTTAGCGTCGGAAACTACAATACTAAACATCTTTAATCGAGAAACTCTATCAATTTTAAGCCGGCATATGATAAATAAAACGACGCAATATCTTGAATGATTTCTGTTATAATTTTACGCAGCAACTCAAAAAAAGAAATCAATTGTATCGCGTTTCCCAAATATGTAGGCATGATCGAGCAAAACATTTTGGAGGATTTGACTTTGGACCATCCTTACGCGAATCGACGGTCGCATTGAATTGTTTTAATCAAATTTCAAAATTTGAAATTATTACTATTATTACCGTAGTTTTCATGGAAAATTCAAAGCCATAAGCACTACCAAAATCGCTTTCATCCCATCTCTCTCCACAGCGACATCACTGAGAGACACGTTTTGACTTCTCTTTCTTCCAGTCTCCCCGTGGAGCCATATTAGCGGGCAACCCACGGAATTGACTTTGGTCAACGACGTCGTACGACGGCCAATTGATGTCTTCCATCCTCCCCGTCCGTCTTACTCCCCTGTCGCTTTAAACTCACGGAATGGACTTTAAGGAAAATCCCCCACCGGTTTGTCTTGACTCGTCAAAAACCTCTTTCGACCTAACAAAAGCTGTGTACTAGTCTTTTTCACAATTCAAGACGAGAAAAAAGCTACAAAAAGCCTCAAATCATGCCTAATATGATTTCAAATTTTTAGTGTTCTATAAGTCATAAGGTTATGCCAAACTTGCCTATAAATAATATTGATATGTGCCTATGTTGACTAAAAATAATCTGGTGGAACTTTGATGGATGGTAAATATATCACATAAATACAAATTTAAGATTTTTGTGTTATAATGAAAAAAATTAGAATGAATGTGTGAGAATAGATATAATTTGGGGTTTTTTATGTCAACAAAAAAATTCAAGATAAATTTGTCAAAATGAACAAAATATGAGATCTTTTATGGCTTTTTCTATATAACTCTATATGTTTTATAACTTTTAGCTATGCCACGTAGAAATAAAGTTTCATTTAAATGTTCAAAACTTGTCCAAGGATTCCAATTTGCGGTGGTGCTCCATGGTATTAATTTCATGAAAAAAGAGGTTCCTAGTTTTGATTAGACAAAAAAAAACTATCTAAATATTTCACTTTACTTATGTTAATGTTGATTAAACATATTATCAATTGAAGAATTTGAATAAGGAGGAGAAAGATGAAAATACTGAATTATCAATGAAATTAATAGTCAAATACCCAACGACTCAACAAAATATGTTAAGTGGAGTTTAAGTCCAATCCGTCCTCGTTGGCGAACCACTTATGTCTGCATCCTTATCCTTGACTTGTCTTTCCAAGTCTCCGCTTGAGGTTGAGGACAAAACATTCCAAATTCGCTTCACATCATTCAACTTCCTGAAGGCCACAGCAATGTTATTGGAATTCAATTCATGAGGCAAGTCTCGTGATTATTAATGTCGAATATTATGTGAACAAAATTATTCGGTGAAGTTGATATATAATAAATTGAATTTGGATCGTCACATCTGATAACTCTCTCATGATCTCACCCATTGTGAATTTAACCAATTATATATATTATGTGATAATTTCTTCGCTACACTTTTAGAATCACAATGGAAGTTGGAATAAATGGACTTACACATCAAGGAGGTGATAGTGTCTCTTGATAAACGTAGATTATCTAATTTGTAAGAAGCATTCGGAAGAGATAATACAATTTGGTATTGAAAAACTGCAATGCTAAATGTGTCTAATTGAGAACAATGTATTTTCTAAGCTAGTATATGATGAGCAAAAGATGACGATATCTCAAATGAATTAAATTATAATGTTACACTGCAATCTAAAAAATGAAATCAATCGGATTGTATCTCCCAAGCTAATATATGTAACCCGAGCGAAACGTATGGGAGGGGTTTGATCCTTCCTTAGGTGGATTGATGGTTGCATCGATTTGCACAAATCAATTTGATATTGCAAAAGTATTACCATCATTACCGTAATTTTGGTGGAAAATTCAAAGCTACGAGCGCCACAACATCACTTCCATCCCATCTCTCTCTCTCTCTCTCTCTCTCTCTCTCTCTCTATACAAAGACATGATATGGACACATGTTTTGACTTTTACTCGTTCCAGGCTCCCCGTGGACCCAATTAGAACGCAACTCACGTAATTGACTTTGGTCGATCATCTCCTACGAGGGGCAAATGCTGTCTTCCATCCTCACCGTCCATCTTACTCCTCTGTCCCCTTGGAATATTGATGGCCCCAATTAAACCCCAACTCCTGTCGCTTTAACATCGTGGGATGAACCTTAATGTTCTTTTGACTTTTAAGAGAAAATCTCGCTTCGGTTTGTCTAGACTTGGTCAAGAATCGCTTTTGGACCTTACAAAAACTAATATATGAATTTTATATGTTTTTTGAAACTACAAAATATGTCACTAGGATGACAATTCCAAATTTGTTATTTATTTACTAATGAAATGTCATTTTCGATCCCCTACTTTCTTCTTAAAATCAAAATCGCCCCTCTTTTTTTGGCGGGGGTCAAAATCATCCTGGTTCTTCAATCCCCCTCTTTTTAGGGTTCAAAAGATGTCTTAATTTGTTTTGTCCAGTATGAAATGCGATCCTCTTGTTGCAAAAAAGAGTTAAAACATACTTTTCAGAGGTTCTTCTCTATTGCACTTCCTTGTGATGTGTGCCATTAGACATGTTTCCGATTTTTTTCACTTGTGTCAATCTGTATTTGTCTTGTTGAAACTAGTAGATTGAGTTTGGACATTTTTTTTTGCATTGGCTTCACTTGTCTTTTCAGTATCTCCCTATCACCTCCTAATGGTTGTTGCCTCTGCAGCTTACCACCGATGTCTGGCAAGGTATGCTCTGCAGGTTTTCAATCTTTTTCATCCCTGGAGCTACATCCAATTGCTTGGTTGTGTATTTCATCGCAATAACCCTAGCCTAAGCCTATTTGTTGCGTCTCGTCACTCATTGAGCTCGCTAAAGCTTGAGCGGCCAAGGACGCTGCTAGGTGAGTGGCAAACTAAGGTCTCATGCTTGGATTCCCCAACACCATGGTCATCAGCCTTGTAGCTTTTCAGGCCATCCTACCTCTGTACCTAAGTTAATCTAGCAAATTATTCACCATGCGTATGATAAATTGTCAAGTTTTATTGAGCAGTAACTACAACTAATGCTAGCCCACAATATATAAATAGAGAATTTTATCACAACCTTTTTCTAGAAAACCTTAATTTGACCAGGCAGCTTCAACATCATAAAGCCCCATTCACATAGAAAGATCAACTTTAATTATCGTTGCTTGTACGGTCAGTCCATCTAGTCTTCCCCATAAATGCGTACACGGACTTGCAAAAGTCAAGTGTGGGCCATCGTCCTCCTGGCAAATTAAGTTTCTCAACTTAAGTTTTTACTAATTATTTGTCATTATCTTATAAAACTTTAGGTTATTAGCGATGTCTTTTATCTAGCTACCTATGTAAGTTTCTACATTTAACAAATATTTTCCTTTCATTCTATGCACATAGATTAAATCCAATAAAGTTACGAGTTTTCAATCCAAAAATTCACTGATCTCCTTATAAGTAACTATTTTATTTTTTGGATTTATCGACAAATTAACTGAGGTCATTAAATAATAACGGGGCTTATATATCTATTTATCTATTATGTGGTGAAAAAAAGTGGTTCCAACTTTTGATTAGAACAAAAAGGAAAAAAAAAAGTACCTATATATTGCACTTCGATTATGTAAATGTTGATTAAATAAAATATCAAAAGAAAAACTGGTATATGGAGGAGAAGGACGAAAATACTAAACTACTAACAAAAATTGTAGTCAAGCACCCAACAACTCAACAAGATATTTTAAGTATTGAGGTCCAAATTGTCCTCTTTTGCAAATAAACTCTAAATAATTTAATGTAGTAATTTCTGATCGTTGAGAAAACTTAATGTAGAGAATTCATTTTCTCCGATGAAAACTTATTTAAATGGACTTTGTTAGCAGCACGGATGTCTTCCACTAACAGCCAGTTACTTCTACGTCCTTAACGTTAGGGGTGTCAATGGGTCGGGTTGGGTCGGGTCGGGTCTTGATGTTACCCGACCCGACCTTAATTGTAAAGGGTCATGCTATGACCCGACCTGACTCGACCCGAAACGCATTAAGCATTTCGGGTCGGGTCAGGCCGGGCCGGGGATAAAAATCATGTAGATTACCTATGCAACCATGAGCAATTTTCATGAAGAAACATATGCCTAAATGAGCACACAAGGAATGCTACAAAATCATCAAGACAAACCCGATGCAATAGACCAAATATTTTATCACAACCTTAAAATCAAGTTTGTTCATGCAATTAATTGATCATCGAAGTTTGATTAGCATGATTCTTACCGTTTGATAAAGGTATGGAGTTACACTATAATTTTCACAAAGATATCAAAGCCGAAATCACATTTACACTACTAATTTTTGCACTACTGATTTTGTAAGTGTAATTCTGATCAATAAAAAGACAGATTAGACTTAATCCCAAATCATAAGGGTTCTCCGCAAAAAATTACGGAACATAATCGAGACGTGCATGATCATCTTTCATGCAGGAACTTAAGGCCAGAATCCACAAAAATTCGACAAGGTTGCAGATCATAGGAAATCAGCCCGCATAGAGGTCAAATGGCATGCGTTCTCAACACCAGACAACTGCCTTCCCCTGTTGCCACTGCTCAACAAGCACACCAGGCCCTTCAGCTATCTTATAGGCATCGCCAAGATCCAAAAAGTGGTTTGCTTCTTCTTTGATCGGTGAAGGGAGGATCGGGTTGAGCAACGGATGAAAAACACACGGAGAGGGGTTTGTTTTTTCTTTGTTTATTTTATCCAAAATGCCTGTCCGCGCTGAAGGGAGGACCGGTCGGTGGTCGGCGAAGGGATGATCGGTAAAGGGAGGATCGGGTTGAGCAACGGATGAAAAACACACGAAGACAGGTTTGCTTCTTCTTTGTTTATTTTATCCAAAACGCACAAGCAGTATCACCGGTACCATACTGGTGTCAAAAAGACATGAGCCGACCCGTTTCGATCCGGTTCTAAATGATACCGGCTCCATACTCAAATAATATTTTGACCCGACCCGAAAATACCCTAAATTTAGGGTCGGGTCGGGTCGGGCCGGGTCGGCTCGGGTTTTTTTGACACCCCTACTTAACGTTGACTTCTCTTTCCAAGTCTCCACTTGAGGTGGAGGACGAAACAGCCCAAACTGACTCCTTATCATTTGGCTTTCTAGAACCCATGGCCACTGAACTACAATTGCATCCGATTCAATCCATAATGCGAGTCACGTGACCATTAATGCTGACGCTCATGTGAACCAAATTTTTAAGTTAATTTAGTATATATATGTTTACGTAATAACTTCTTCAGTAAACTTCTAAAATGGTGATGAAGAGTAAATGGACTCGTCTACCAAGGGTGTGATACAACTCGTAAGAGATGCCTTTTGAAGAAATGATATAGTTTAGTGTTGGAAACTGCAATTCTAAACATATCTAATCAAGAAACGCTATCAATTTTAAGTCGGTATATGATAGATAAAACGACCCAATATTTTGATTTTTGTTATAATGTTACACAGCAATTCAGAAAAAGAAATTAGTTGTATCGTGTTTCCCAAATATATAAGCATAATAGAGCGAAACATTTTGGAGGGTTTGACTTTGGTCCATTTTTACATGGATCGGCGATCGCATTTGAATTGTACTAATCAAATTTCAAATTTCGAAATTATTACTATCATTACCGTAGTCATGGAGAATTCGAGCCATAAGCACCACCAAAATCGCTTTCATCCCGTGTCTCTCTACAGCGACATCACTGAGATACATGTTTTGACTTCTCTTTCTTCTTGTCTCCCCGTGGAGCCATATTAGCGGGCAACCCACGGAATTGACTTGGGTCAACGACGTCGTACGACGGGCCAGTGATGTCTTCCATCCTCACCGTCCGTCTTACTCCTCCGTCGCTTTAGCCTCACGGAATGGACTTCAAGGAAAATCCCCCACCGGTTTGTCTTGACTCGTCAGAAACCTCTTTCGACCTAACAAAAGCTGTGTGCTAGTCTTTTTCACTATTCAAGACGAGAAAAAAGCTACAAAAAGCCTCAAATCATGCCTAATATGTCATATTTACTTTAATTTTTTTTCATGACCCAAAAAATTTCAAATTTATAGTGTTCTATAAGTTATAAGGTTCTGCCAAACTTGCCTATAAATAATATTGATATGCGCCCATGTTGACAAAAAATAATCTGGTGAAACTTTGACGGATAGTAAATATGTCACATAAGTACCAATTTGAGATTTTTGTGTTATAATGAAAAAATAAGAATGAATGTGTGAGAATGGATATAATTTAGGATTTTTGATGTCAACAAAAAAATTCAAGATAAATTTGTCAAAATTAACATAATGAGATCTTTTATGGCTTTTTCTTTATCAACTCTATATATTTTATAACTTTTAGCTATGCCATGTAGGAATAAAGTTTCATTTAAATGTTCAAAACTTGTCCACGGATTCCAATTTGCGGTGGTGCTCCTTGGTATTAATTTCATGAAAAAAGAGGTTCCTAGTTTTGATTAGACAAAAAAAAAACTATCTAAATATTGCACTTTACTTATGTTAATGTTGATTAAACATATTATCAATTGAAGAATTTGAATAAGGAGGAGAAAGACGAAAATACTAAATTATGACTGAAATTAATAGTCAAATACCCAACGACTTAACAAAATATGTTAGGTGGAGTTTAAGTCCAATCCGTCCTCGTTGGCGAACCTCTTATGTCTTACGACCAAAAAAAAAAAAAAAAAAAAACCACTTATGTCTACATCCTTATCCTTGCTTATCTTTCCAAGTCTCCACTTGAGGTTGAGGACAAAACATTCCAAATTTGCTTCACATCATTCAATTTCCTGAAAGCCATGGCAACGTTATTGGAATTCAATTCATGAGGCGAGTCTCATGACTATCAATGTCAATTATTATATGAACAAAATTATTCGGTGAAGTTGATATATAATAAATTAAATCTGGACATTCACATCTAATAACTCTCTTGTGATCTCAACCATTGTGAATTTAACCAATTTTATAAATATATATTATGTGATAATTTCTTCGCTACACTTCTAAAATCACAATGGAAGTGGGAATAAATGGACTTCCCCATCAAGGATTCGGATGAAATGATAAAATTTAGCATTAAAAAACTGCAATACTAAACGTGTCTAATTGAGAATAATATTTTTTCTAAGTCAATATATGATGAATGAAGAGGGTGATATTTCAAATGAATTAAGTTATAATGTTGCACCGTAATTTGAAAAAATGAAATCAATCGGATCGTATCTCCCAAACTAATATAGGAAACGTATCGGAGGGGTTTGATCCTTCCTTGGGCCGATTGACGGTTGCATCGATTTGCACGAATCAATTTGATATTGCAAAAGTATTACTATCATTACCGTAATTTTGGTGGAAAATTCAAAGCTACGACCGCCACAAAATCACTGCCATCCCATCTCTCTCTCTCTCTCTCCTCTCTATACAATGACATGATATGGACGCATGTTTTGACTTTTCTTCCTTCCAGTCTCCACGTGGACTTAGAACGCATCTCACGCCATTGACTCTGGTCAACGATCTCGTTCGAGGGGCAAATGCTGTCTTCCATCCTCACCGTCCATCTTACTCCTCTGTCC
This sequence comes from Corymbia maculata, assembly GCA_014182735.1. Taxonomy (NCBI): domain Eukaryota; kingdom Viridiplantae; phylum Streptophyta; class Magnoliopsida; order Myrtales; family Myrtaceae; genus Corymbia; species Corymbia maculata. Next base: position 37,875,494 of record CM024686.1, on the reverse strand, counting down.
CCCTGGAGTATTGATGGCCCCAGCTAAGCCTCAACTCCCGTCGCTTTAACATCGGGGGACGGACTTTTGACTTTAAGGAAAAATCTCGCACCGGTTTTTCTTGACTTGGTCAAGAATCGTTTTTGGACCTTACAAAATATAAGATATTGATTTTTTAATGTTTTTTTGAACTACAAAATATGTCACGAGGATGACAATTCCAAATTGTAGATGTTGACAACTCGGACCTTGAATTTTTATTTACAGTGGTGCGCCTTGTATGAATTTTTCGAAAAGAAAATTTTCATATTTCGCCTTCAAAAATTTGATATTTCACCTTTAAAGCTGTCGATGGTGCTGCTAAACCTAATATCGATGGTGTTTACCCTATAAAAAAAAAGCATGTGACCATAAAATTGCTTAGATTTCACTTTGATGACTCTAGTGTAAACATATCATCCACCATTTGCATGTCATTGTTTAGACAACATGGTGCATGAGGAAATTATTGTATAGGCTTAGCCTGATGGATTAAATTAATCACATACTAAGAAATCGTGAAACGACGAGGCCTCCATTAAAAAGTGCACGTTTTCAGCAAGGCCATTAAAAGAATGACCCTATATATTCCAATAATATCTATGATATATTTTAGCAATGCATTGTGGTCAATAAAATTTGTGATATGCCAATGTCCAATTGATTAGCTTAATACTATTATGATTCCAACTTAACCAGCACCTTGCTTGCATTTGTGGCCATCGGATCCCCACCATTTGAACATCAATAACAAAGAGAAAATACTGGAAATCCAATGGGTATAAACTTTAAATGTGCGATATAGCCTAATCCCATATTTTAGATTATTTTCACCAGTGCACCTAGGGTTGAACGTATCATTTGAACACCAATCACAAAGATAATAGATTGGAGACCCAACAGGTATAAACATTAAGCCTATGATATAACCTAATCTCATGTTTTAGATTATTTTCGCCAGGGCATCTAACATTGTTCTTAGTGCAATTGTTCACCAGATCCAACGGTCTAGATTCATTTTAATCAACGTATTAAAATATCCCGAATAGTTCCCACAACTAAAATATTTAGGAGGGCAGACCATGCTCTTCTTCCCATAATTCCCTGCCCCTTGCCGCAAGGCCACGGGATTCATCAACCTGAAAATGAGTTCTTGCTTCACCATCTTCCCCTCCCTCTCCCTCCTCTTCTTCTTCATCAATTTTCTGGGTACCGAATCAGCACCTACTTATCTATGGAATTATTGCAACTCCACCCTCTATTCTACCAACTCCACCTACCAATCCAACCTCCAAACCCTGCTCTCTTCCCTCTCCGATGCCGCCGCCGCCGCCAACAACACCGATGGCTTCGCCAACGCCACTGCCGGCCAAAACTCTCCCGATCGGGCCTACGGGCTCTTCCTCTGCCGCGGAGACGTCAGTGCCTCCACGTGCAGTGACTGCGTGGCCACCGGAACACAGGATATCCTCCAAAAATGTCCCAACCAGCGAGTCTCTACGATCTGGTACGACGAGTGCATGTTGAGGTACTCCAACCAGTCCATCTACGGGGTCATGGAGCAAGCGCCTTCTCTCAAGATGTGGAACACCGGGAACATCACCGATCCGACCCGGTTCACGCAAGTCCTGGGACAGACCATGGACTCCATCGCCACGGCGGCTTCGACTGACGAGTCGGGGAAGAAAGTGGCGGTCAACGCGACTGACTTCACGAGCTTGCAGAAGCTGTACACTCTTGCGCAGTGCACGCCGGACTTGACGGCGTTGGACTGCAACACATGCCTCCGGGTGGTGATTGCGGGCCTTCCCCAGGGGGCGCAAGGTGGGAGGAAGTTCACTCCGAGCTGCAGCGTGAGGTACGAGCTCTACCCCTTTTACAACGCGTCGGCCGTGGCGGCCCCAGCCCCTCCGCCGTCCCAGATTCCGTCTCCTCCTCCTGCTTCCGTGATCAAACCTAAAGGTACGCGTTTGTTTTTATTTTTTGTCTTCCTCTATACAAGAAACATCTTTTGTATTCTTTCATTTATTTATTTTGCTAAACTACTGATGCTACTTCATAATTTAAATTCTTGTATTGAACTTTTTTAACAAAAATAAACAGTGAAGTACTGTCGATTATTCATACACATCCGTGATAAATCAAGTTTTGGGATGTATTCCAGGGGCTTTTCAGAGTCTAACTCTCTTTCGCTGTACCCTTAATAATTGGACTGGGGATGGAGCTTTTCCATATTTTTTCTCTGGTTTCTAAGTCCTACTTCTTTTCATTTAACTTTTGGAATGAATTATAGTTTTGACTTGTTTATTACTTGCAAATTTTGCGATTCACACGCTTTTGACCTTTTTAGCACGAACGTCTAAAATATATTTTGATACAAGTACTGATATTTAGAAATTATATCTAATTTCCATAATGTTCCCAAACTTAAAAGTGTTCGTTGGCTTCTTCAGAATTTTATGAGTAGAAGGAATAAATAACTTTTGATGAAAGCCATACATTAGGCACCTACACATGTTTTTACTTTTACCCTTTTTTAACTTCTCTTTATTGCTAGCATACTTATTATTAGAGTCAAATGCATTTTTTTTCCTAAGCCTCCTCTGTCAACTTTGAATCAAGATCTTGATTTAGAAGGTATTGTGTTGTCTATCCATCCAATTAATCATGGGGCATTTATTACGGAAAAAGATATAGATAACATTTGTGCTGATTGATTGGTTAGATGAAGGAAAACATGATCTTCGATCACTAATATTTTCTGGTCTTGTGGTGCTGTCTTTCTTTTCTTTTCTTTTTTCTTTTTTTTTTCTGTTTAATTTGAGTGATGAGTTAGGTGGTGTTGTTGTAAATTTTTGTTAAAGAAACTGCTGGGTGGCTGTGTTGAAGATCTTATTATTAAGTGCTAAAAGTTATAGAAATAAAAACTTCATCGACATCCTTTGTCCCATAAAGTCAAGATGGGGTACATTTTAGGAGAAAAATATATCCTAGGTGGATCACAGGCAATTATATATCTCAATCTCATACCAGTTGAACATGCTGGGTTCTATGTCCACTTATGAGATTAGATTATTTACAAAACAATTGGCTAAAGGTGGCTTTTTAATCAATTATTGGTTAATCCCCTATAAACAATTGGTGCACCCACATGGGGATTAGGAAAAGAATGGATTTCGTGAGATGGCCAGATTATGGGTTACAGCTTAATTTCTTCTGGACATTTGCTCTTTAAGTGCGGTCTTTCTGTTTTTCTGTGTCGTTTACGTTTCCTCTGGCCTATAGTAGCACATACTGATGCTACTAAGATTTGGTCGCTCATATGTAGGCAAAAGCAATAGAGCTACTGTGATAATCATTGCTGTTGCCGTTCCTGTTGGCGTGGGCGTGGTGCTTCTCTTCCTCGCTTGTTGTTTCAGGAAGAGGAAAGTGACCAAGACGTACGAAGTCGTCCAAGAAGATCAAAGCAGTACGAAATATGTACCTGTGCCGTATTGTTATATAGGATGACGAAACCGTAAACGCGAGATGCACTGTTCAACGCTTTTGTTGAAATGACCATCTTATGTTGTTTTGTCGTGTAGGCCTAAATGACATTACAAATGCTGAGTCCTTGCAATATGATTTAGCCACCGTACAGGCCGCCACAGACAATTTCTCTGACCAAAACAAGTTGGGTGAGGGCGGATTTGGAGAAGTTTTCCAGGTATGGTTAGTCATAAACTAGATTGAGAATGGCTTAAATGTACTTGAAAGATCTTTAGTGTAAAAAGATTTGAAGATCTTTGACTTGATAATTTTGAAAGTTGTCATCAGGAGTTATTCATGTGTACTTAGACATCAAAATGCTAACATTTCAGGGTAAGCTTCCTAATGGACAACAAATAGCCGTGAAGAGACTATCTCAAGGCTCAGGACAAGGTGCTAGAGAATTTAAGAATGAAGTCTTGCTAGTAGCAAAGCTTCAACATCGGAACCTTGTACGGTTGCTTGGGTTCTGCTTGGAGGGTGAAGAAAAATTGCTCATCTATGAGTATGTGCCGAACAAAAGTCTCGACTATGTTTTATTTGGTACGTTGTGTTTCAATTTGTTCCTAAGCTATTGCTTTCCCTGACCACCAGTTTTGTTGAATGTTTCCCTAGCTTTTGGAACCTAAAGTTAATTTACATAAAGTCTATTTAGGAGGATTTATTAAGCAAAGATACATACATTTGAATTGTGCATACATGTAGATCTTGAAAAGAGCAAGCAATTGGATTGGTCAAGACGTTACAAGATAGTGTGTGGAGTTGCTCGAGGAATGCTCTATTTACATGAGGACTCTCGACTTCGGATCATCCATCGTGATCTAAAAGCAAGCAATATCTTGTTGGATAGTGAAATGAACCCAAAGATTTCAGATTTTGGCATGGCAAGGATTGTCGGAGTTGACCAAACACAGGCAAATACCAATAAAATTGTGGGGACTTTGTAAGTATTGTTTTGCTTTGTTCTCTCCTTTTTATGCTTATGTATCTTATGTTACTGATACATTACGGTTTGCAGTGGTTACATGTCACCTGAGTATGCAATGCATGGGCAGTTCTCCGTGAAGTCTGATGTATATAGTTTCGGTGTTCTACTTCTTGAGCTCATTTGTGGTAAGAAAAATAATTTCTTCTACCAAGCAGACGGGGGCGAAGATCTTGCTAGCTATGTAAGTTGCAAAAATTGACTTTAACGAATAAGAAGATTGTTTAACAATGTAGAGTAGACATGTTGAATAATTTTCTTTGAATGAACTGTCTTTTAGGTCTGGAAAAATTGGAGAGACGGTACGCCATTGGAAGTGTTAGATCCAGCCATTGGAGACTCATATTCAAGGGATGAAGTTCATAGATGCCTCCACATTGGTCTACTTTGTGTCCAGGAGGATCCAATGGATAGACCCACAATGGCAAACATAGTCCTTATGTTGAACAGCTACTCTGTTAGTCTTGCACTACCCCAACAACCGGCCTTTTTCCTTCGGAGTAGGACGGAGGCATCGATGAAAGAGCTCGAATCGGACCAATCTGCTAGTAAGTCTACACCAGTGTCGATCAACGAGATGTCAGTCACCGAAGTTTACCCCCGTTGAACGGTGATGTGAGTGGAAACCTTTCCTCACGATAGTCTCCTTGAGACTTTGATCATAAGATCCTTGCCATTCCAACGAGATCATTAATGAACGATGAGCAAACACCCTTGTTCTGTACATCTAAAGGTACGAAGGGTCTTATCTTTGAGGCCAATCATGTTTTGATCCACTGAGCATGGGAGGCTGTTTATATTTATATACGTGTGTGGTCTTATTGGATTGAGGAATATAAGTTCTTCCTTGTCTAAGGAAATGATGAACAGAGCTAGAGTTTTATTAATCTACATTTTTATGGAAGTTTTCACATTGTATGAGGAGATATATCCGTCTGTACCTAAGTGGCATTGCGTTATTTCTGTTACATTTACAATACATCGAGGTCAAAAACCTCATATTAGATATATTCCTTTTGCGTGACTTGCATACTTACTTGATTATTGTGAGAAACATTGCCAACTATTTTAATGGCTTAAATTAACTATTAGATGAATTAATACTAAGCATGAACATATTTAATTGAGAAGATAAATACAGTGCTGGAAAATTCGAACTCAAGATTTCGTAATTCTAATATCATGTGAAATTCTATGGAACTACTATAAATTGTTGTAAAAGTTTAAACTGTTAGATAAAAATATAATTTATTATTTGAATATTCTAGCAATTATAATGATTGGTGATTGATTGCTGATGGAAAGGGAAGCAACTAAGCACGGATCCTTCCGTTCGTATATTTCCTCATCTCCACACAAGCATAAACATCTGCCTCTCTTCTTCCCCATCTACAAAAGGCCACAAGTTCACCCATGGCGCTCCCACTTCAGCCAAACTCCATAAGTAATTAGCTATTTCCACCGCGATCTCCCCATATGTCTGTCTCTTTGTCCGAGATCTTAGCCATGCCCTCCAATGAGTTGAGCTCGTTAGTGACACATGTCAGCTCGTGATTGGTACACGGAACATAAGTGCTTGCCACGTCAGCGTAAGAAGTGGAACTTTGTAATCACTGATTTCTTTCTTCTCAGGTAGAGCCCACTTACCTGGTGCAATTGAACCCGATAAATTTTGTAGGGTCAAATCGAGGGAAGTTTGAAAAATTTCATAGTGCAACAAGGACACATGATCCCAGTCCATCAATGGCTCTCTGTCGCCATCATCGCTTGAAACTGAGATATTGGAGTTCCATGTATCTGGACTTTGGTTGGTGTAGGTCTCCCCATTATATAAGAGAATGCGGCTCACGCAATTGACCTTGACAAGTGACCCTTGTAAAAACACAAAAAGGGGACCATCCTCACCGTTTATTATATTATCTTTCCCCACCTGAATCATAATGGCCTAACCACCAGCCATAAATTCAAAGCCTCTGGGTCAATCCGATAAGTGACATCTCATCTTCCAAAGTTTTTCGATCAGTCAAAGAAGTGAAATGATGATAAAAGTTTTGTTTATTTTACGAAAAATAAATAATTTAAAAATTATTTTTTTAAAAATGATCATGTTTATATAATTTCAAGTTGTTTTTTATTATCAACGATAATTCATGTTTAAATATTTTGTGAACAGTAAAAAAAATTTCATTCATTCATTTTTATAAGTGATGTGAGTGATCATTTGAAGAAAAATATTTTTTAAATTATTCATTTTTCACTAAATAAACGAAATCAAAAACTTAAAACCCCAATACATCTCTCTCTCCATTGAGGTTTACACGGCCCTTGCCTCACTGCTATGCCTCGCCACCATTGGCTATTGCACGAGCTGGCCTCTCTATTGTGTAGGGAGGAAGGTGATGACATTATCTGTGGAATTGAGGAAAAAATCTAGGGGTCCTCTTCAAAGAAGACCCCTAGATTCAACTAAAAGACTCTGCGATAGATGCAAATGGAGATGTTGAAGAGGGAAAACACTTTTGAATGCAGAAGGGGTAGAAATCCTGCATACAGATGTTCTGAAATTTTGTGCGACCTTCCCCACATAAAACCATCCTACCAGAGAGCTAGCAACTCAGATTCCCTCATAATCTCTATGTTTACAATATATATTCACATAAAAGTGCAACAAAATATTACATATTCAAGCTGTTTGATTTGGTGAACACTAATCCCTGGAAAGATGAATTGATAATGACAATGCATTTGAGAATTTTTATCTTCCTTCAATAGTAGAAATAGTGATGGTATTCATGGACCGGTCGCTTCCATCTTGTGATTGGACTTCATGAGCCTGCAACTTTTGAAATGTATAGGCCGGTTTCTTCGGCTGTGAAAGATTGGACTCCCCATTCAGCATTAGAACAACGGCGGACATGTCAGGTCTATCTGTGGCGTGGTCCTGTGTACAAAGAAGCCCTAACTGAATGCATCTCATTACTTCTAACGTAGAAAATGCTTCAGCAATGGCTGCATCCATCAGGTCCAATCCTCTGCCTTCACACCACAAGTGCCAAGCCTGTAACAATCGGTCAATTGTTAGATTTTTTTCAAGGACTACCCAAGGTTGAAAACTACAATGGAGGTGTAATAGTTTGAAGTTAGATCTCACACTTACATAAGCCAGGAGATTGAGATGCTGCCCTGGGTAGTCTAGACTTGTGTTCTTCTTCCCACTGATAATCTCCAATAGCAGTACTCCAAAGCTATAAACATCAGATTTCTCAGAAAATGTCCCACACATGGCATACTCAGGAGACATGTAGCCGCTGTAGACAAAATAATATAAGTGGAGGGTTCCTGAAGTACAATTCAAACAAAAAATCATAGACTGAAGGACGATGACACGAGAGGTGAGAAATTGGAGGGTGATAAACTTCCAACTCGATGAGTACTATTAATCATGTATCTTTGAGCATTTGCATTGCAGCGCTGGTCTATAATTACCTCAGAGAAAACTGACCTATTAGAACCATTGGATGTACATGGAAGAGTTTTCTCAGTAATGTCAAGCAACAGTAGGAACTTGTGTCAAGGCAAACGTGAGTACATTATACTGCTAATCTGCTTTCAAGGTGATATATTGCCTCATGAGTAAGTACTCCTAAGAGTGATGATAGAAAGCTTACAGTGTCCCCACGACTTTGCGAGTATTTACCAAAACTTGAGTGCCTTCAAACATCCGTGCCAACCCAAAATCAGAAATCTTGGGATTCATCCTTTCATCCAAGAGAATGTTGCTCACTTTCAAATCTCGATGTATGACCTTGAGGCAAGAATCGCGGTGGAGGTAGAGCAGCCCTCTTGCGACTCCCTGGATAATGCGGAAGCGTACACTCCAGCTAAGTTTTGCCTTCTCTTTTGAATCTTAACAAGGTAGCAAACAGAAGAAATATGTAGTGTCAGTACCGGATTTTGTTGAAAGTAGAATTGAGTTCTTCAAAGAGCGAGACCAACCAAAAAGGAGGGCGTCCAAGCTCTTGTTCGGCAAGTACTCATACACTAGAATCTTTTCTTCTCCTTCAGTGCAGCAACCTAGAAGTCTCACCAGATTTCGGTGTTGAAGTTTGGATATTAGAAGGATCTCATTCTTGAACTCCATTATGCCTTGGCCTGAGCTGCTCGAAAGTCTCTTCGCTGCTATCTCTTTACCATTGTTGAGTTTTCCCTGTTTTGAAACAAACAGCATTATCAGATCTTGGATGATCTCTTCATTTCCCTCAGAGAAGGCTTTTCTTTTACCTTATAAACCGAGCCAAATCCTCCCTGCCCAAGTTTGTTTTTCATGTCGAAGTTATCTGTCGCGATGCATATGCTATCAAAATCATAATCCACCAATTTCAATACATCATCTTTCTTCATTTGCTCTTTCCATGCACTTTCCCTTAGCAGTTCTTCTGATCTGATGGCTGCAGCCACTGACTGAAAGGGCCTCGGGATTGTCAATTTCCTAAACTTCCCTGCATTTTGCAGATTGTGAACGAAATTAACTCAAGCATGAGAACATTATAAGCAGAATCAACTGAAGCCATGGTTTTATCAACATTTCAAGATTCTTATATTGTGGTTAGTGCAAAATCACCCTCATGACAGCAACAAACCATACATCTTTATTACCTCTCCACTTTGAAAGACCACAGACTGAAATAACAGCTCCAAATAAGATGACGCCAGAAATAGTACTTAGGCTGATGATAAGTTTCGTCCGCATAGGTACACCTGAACCTGGGAAAATATATTATAAGAACCACAGACAGTGGAAAACCTAACGCATATTAATTCAAGCTTTTCAACCTGTATCCACAACTACACCCCCATCCACACCCGCACCCGCATCCACAAGTCGAATAAATAGATCTTCACCACCCTCGGAGAATTGCTGAATATCTAGGAGGTCTTTACTCCAGGCCATACATCCTATAGCATTCACATAAGAAAAGGCCAAGCACGAGCAGTTTTCTAGGCACCATCTTTGAATATCATAGATTTTTAAAAACCCTTACTACAACTACTATACAACTTCGAATTATTGGCACTTTGGTAAATGATTTTAAGAAGTTATGATATTCAAGTGAAGGCCTCTCCAAAAGTCATGGCATTCTAGTAGTTGGGAAAAAGTTATAATATTCAATCTGAATCGTATGAAAGTTATAATACTTGTAGTATCCTTATTCCATAGTTATTGGATTAAAATATGCAAAGGTGATATGTTAGGATTAAAGATTTGCCAAAGTGATTATGCATAACAACTCGAATGGAAACATTTCATGATATAAAGCGGCAAACCTTCAAATGTTAAGAAATATTGATAAAAACTTTATACTTACATATAAATAGATCTTCACCATCCGTGGAGAATTGCTGAATATCTAGGAGGTCTTTACTCCAAGCCATACATCCTATAGCATTCACATAAGAAAAGGCCAAGCACGAGCAGTTTTCTAGGCACCAACTTTGAATATCATAGATTTTTAAAAACCCTTACTACAACTACTATACAACTTCGAATTATTGGCACTTTGGTAAATGATTTTAAGAAGTTATGATATTCAAGTGAAGGCCTCTCCAAAAGTCATGGCATTCTAGTAGTTGGGAAAAAGTTATAATATTCAAGTGAAATCAAAAGTCATGGAAGTAGTTATAATACTTGTAGTATCCTTATTCCATAGTTATTGGATTAAAATATGCAAAGGTGATATGTTAGGATTAAAGATTTGCCAAAGTGATTATGCATAACAACTCGAATGGAAACATTTCATGATATAAAGCGGCAAACCTTCAAATGTTAAGAAATATTGATAAAAACTTTATACTTACATAATGTCATGGTAAATTTTCATCTATATAAATCTTACTAAACCCTTTCTTCGTTGCCCGATTGAAACTGTCGTCTCACCTTTCTTCTGGGCCACAAAATCGTCATCTCACTAGGCTTCCAAATTTGAGTACAATTTCAAGTGAATTTAGCCTGAATTATGGTCGCGTCACTTAAACGACACCTCAGGCTGCGTTTGGTACTTTTAAACATTTTTCCGACTTTTTTCCAGGAGAGTACGGAGCAGCATACTCTTCTTCTTTGGACGATTTTTCTATGCTCGGCCCTCTTCATCTTTCTCAATTTCCTCAGCAATAACAGTCATACTACAGAAGCCGCACCTATTTATCAATGGCACGACTGCCCGGACACCACGCTCTTTTTTCCCAACTCCACCTACCGGTCCAACCTCAACGCCCTCCTTTCTTCCCTCTCCTCTGCCACCGCCTCCGATGACGCCGACGGTTTTGCAAACGCCACTGCCGGGAAGGACGCTCCCGACCGTGCCTATGGGCTCTTCCTCTGTCGCGGCGACGTCAGCACCGCCGCGTGCAGTGATTGCGTGGCTGCGGGTACAAAAGACATCCTCCAACGGTGCCCCGACAGGAGATCCTCCATGATCTGGTACGACGAGTGCATGTTGAGGTACTCGGACCAGTCCGTTTACTCGGTTATGGAGACCGTACCTCTACAAACGCTACCGGACACCGGGGACGTTGCTGAACCACAGCGATTCGTGAAGCTGCTAGGAGAGGCCATGAGCTATGTGGCAGAGAGGGCTTCAGGCAGCGAATCGGGGAAGAAGTTTGCTGTCGCGGAGGCGAGCTTCACGAGCTCGCAGAAGCTGTACGCACTTGCGCAGTGTACACCGGACTTGAAGGGCTCGGACTGTAACACGTGCCTCCGGGCGGTGATGGCAAGTCTACCCCAGGGGAAGCGGGGCTGAGGTCGTTCACTCCGACGTGCGTGGTGTGGTTCGAGCTGTACCCCTTTTATAATACCTCGGCCGTGGCGGCGGCGCCCCTGCTTCCTTCTTCTCCTCCTGCTTCGGTGAACGGACCCAAAGGTACGTGTTTGATTGAATCGAGGAGATGGATTTAGTCATTTAAGCTCAATGAAAGTTATATATGTTCATAGATTCTGGTGATGATTTATGTCCATCCTGACCGGTGTTTGCTGGTCAGGACTCTTGATGGAGTTTTAGTTATTGAATCATATAAAGGATTTTATTTAAAAATGTCCCTAAGAACTCGTTAAGCAATCAAATAAAGAAAATTTATAATTTTAAATGCACTATTTTTTCTTGTGTTAGATGTAATTAGCTATTTATAATGTATACTTTATAAGCGGAGCACCTGCTAACAAGACGCTTATGCAAATTCAGCAATGGATATTAGCCACATATTCTTTTGGTGTTTGCAGCTTTGATTTTTTAGATTTAACTTTTGCTGGTTTTTTTTACTTTTGTTGGTTTTTTTTCGATTTTGCCTGGCAAATTATGTCTTTCTCAAATAATTAATTACAAGTTTTCCATTCTTTCCTCTCTCTCTTTTTCCCTTTAATGCTTCATTCAAGTCTTCCGTCCCATAAAGTCAAGATGAGGTACAGCATAGGTGCAAACTTTCCCCATCGGACCAAGCAATTGTCTCAATCTCATACCTGTCAAACATGGTAACGTCTGACATCACTTCAGAGATAAGATTATCTAGAGAACTTTCCCCCGAAAGCCAGAGCTAGTGGAACTTCTAGTAAAGTTAGTCGCTTATACCAAATCCCAAGATACAAGAATTAGAACGGCGAAAACATAATGTGAGATGGACAAATAATGGAGTAACACATTACTCTTCTAAAATATAATGCACTCCTATGAGATGGTTGCGCATATGCAGGCAAAAACAATAAATCGACCGTGATAATCATTGCCATGGTCATTCCGGTTGGCGTTGCTGTCATAATTCTCTTTGTGGCTTGCTTTTGTCATCGGAGTAAAACAACAAAGACGTATGAAGTTGTCCAAGCAGAAGGGGGTACGTAAAGACGCGCATGCATATGCCTCGCACTTGTACATAATTTCGGAACTGTCCACATGAGATTCACTGTTCTATGCTTTTGGTGAATGAATGTCTCCTCTTGTTTCATGCTGTAGGGACAACTGAAATGACAACTACCGAGTCCTTGCAGTACCATTTAGCTACCATACAAGCTGCCACAAACAATTTCTCTCATCGAAACAAGTTGGGTGAGGGTGGATTTGGTGCGATTTTCCAGGTATTATTAGTTAGATTCATAGTGTTTTACAAAGTATTTCAATATGTTTGATATTTTCAATGTGAGGTTGTGGTCCAGAAGCCATTCACGTGTACTCAAATTTTTAGGGTAGGCTTCCAAATGGACAAGAAATAGCTGTGAAGAAGCTATCTAAAAGCTCAAGACAAGGTGTTGGAGAATTCAAGAATGAGGTTGCTTTGGTAGCGAAGCTTCAACATCGAAACCTTGTGCGGTTGCTCGGGTTTTGCTTAGAAGGAGAAGAAAAGTTACTTGTCTATGAGTTTGTGTCCAACAAAAGTCTCGACTACTTTCTATTTGGTACATTGCATGCTTCAATAGACTATTAAGTTGTTATTTTCCATGTGGAAGAAACTGTCTTTAATTAGCATAAACTTAAGTTGAAACAGTCACTAGCTTCCAATGAACATGATGAAAGTTCTTTGAGAATTCATCAAGAATAATTGCATTTTAATTGTGTAAATATGCAGATCCTGATAAGAGAAGGCATTTCGATTGGTCAACACGTTACAAGATAATATCTAGAGTTGCTCGAGGAATGCTTTATTTGCATGAAGATTCTAGACTCGGATCATTCATCGTGATCTAAAACCAAGCAATGTCCTATTAGACAGTGATATGAACCCAAAAATTTCAGATTTTGGCATGGCTAGGATTTTCGGAGTAGATCAAACTCAAGCAAAGACTAATAACATTGTGGGGACCTAGTAAGTCTCAAATTCTTTCTTAGATGACTAATATTTTATTGTTTATATAATCTATCTTATGGTTGATCTATGAATTAGAAACAGGCTCCTATACATGTTATTCCTCGTACATATTCATTAGAATGTGATTCATTTGCGACTTGCTCATTCTATCAACTTATAATAACATAATCGATACTATGGCCCATGTCTTTGGTGTGCAGTGGTTACTTGTCTCCTGAGTATGCAATGCGTGGGCAAATCTCAGTGAAGTCTGATGTCTATAGTTTTGGTGTCCTAATCCTAGAGATTATTAGCGGCAAGAAGAATAGTAGCTTCTTCCAATCAGATGGGGGTGAAAATCTTGCCAGCTTTGTAAGTTGCATCTATGCTATTATGACATCTGTTACATTGCACCGATCTTATTAAGTTGAAATTCCTCTAATGATATAATTTTTACAGGCGTGGAAGCATTGGAGAGCCGGTACACCGCTCGAATTGTTAGATCCGTTCATTAGCAACGGATATTCAATAGATGAAGTGGTTAAATGCCTCCACATTGGCTTATTAGGTGTTCAGGAAGATCCAGCTGATAGACCTAGCATGGCAAGCATGGTCATTATGTTGAGCAGCCACTCTGTTAAGCTTCCACAGCCTCCACAACCGGCCTTCTTCCTTGGAAGGAGCACGGAGAGACAGTTGAAAGAGCTTGTGTCAGATGAATCTACCAGTATGTCTACGCTGCCGTCGACCAATGAAATGTCAGTTACTGAGATGTACCCTCGGTGAATCATGACGTGAGTAAAAGTCTTTCTTCTTGATAGTCTCACGGAGGCCTCGAAATCCTTGGCCTTTCATAGGGATCAGTAATGAACAATCAACAAGGAGGCTGCTAGTTGCCATGGGATCATGCGCATGAATTACGTAGTGGCTTCTCCTATTAAGCAACAAACACAACTACACACCAAATAAAGGCAATAAATAAGTTATGACAGTTCTCTCATAATTTTCTTGAAATTTGACCTTTTCTTGGCATTCCAATTTATCGTTTCTCAATCTTTACAGTAAAGACATCCAACGGGTCCTAGTTTTCTCGAAAGATAGAGAAAAAAAATCCAAAAATTGAGCCTATTCAAACATGTGACGAGGAATGAGTGGAGTGACACATGCCTATGTGGCAAAATATGCTCACCTAATATTTTCTCCCATTCATTACATGCTACTCTCCGCCTTCTGGTCCATTAACTGAACTGGCGAATAGTCGGCAAATAGTCCGATTGATCGATACAAATGAAACGAGCAAAGTCTTCATTTAATCAGCTTCGCCATCGCCATCGACCAAGCATCTCGGCCTCAAAGGCGCCTCCGTTATCATCTCCTCTGGTAAGCAGGTTTCTTTTCCAATTTCCTCATAAGCCTTAAACTGTTTTGCTTCTCTTGAGGTAGTTTCGATGAATACGTGGTGCGCGAGTATGAATTGCAGTCATTTCTATGATGTTTTTAGTTGATTTGGTTTTCTTATGATAGTTGAGGATAGTGATACGCCTGAATGAGCTGAGTTGATCATAGTGACACTCATACGTGATCTAAGCTGCATTGATTATAGCAACACACCCGAGTGAAACTGAGCTGAGTTGGTTTTTCGTTAGCTTTTTCAGCGGATGTGCTGGAAATGTGTTAATGTTTTTTTTTTTATCCAAGGAAAAGGAGCTGGGTGATGATAATTTCCCATATGTGTTACTATTTAGCTGGTAACTTTGTCAGTGCCATAGTGAATTACAGTTTTGTAGATCATCACATCAGGTTCGGTTCATAACAATTTTCTTATTGTTGGAATTCGGTCCTCAGCACGGTGAGCAAATGAGACTCTGTTATAACTGGTATATATTGTTTTTTCTTATTGATTACTTGTTCGGTGGACTGGAAGTGAATGGTTAAACTGGTGATCAGAAAAACGTGGGTGAGGCTGTTGAAAAGCTTAGGGCAGAGGGTATATAGAGGTTTTGGGCTTGGTTTGTTATGTTTCCCATGCACTGCAGAGGAAGTCCCTGATAGAGTAGACTGTTCAATGCTTTGGTAGCATAAATACAGAAAAAATAAAGTGGCGGTATTAAATGTTGCTGTAATTTATCTGTTGATCCCATTTTAGAGACCTAAGAGTCCGTTGTTGACAGGTTAAAATGAACGTCAACGCATCTATACTACTCCTAAAGATGACAACGTTGTGCCCAAGCATCTGTACTACTGCTAAACAGACAATTTCAATCTAATGTCACTTCAGAGCATTGCCCCTACAAGCAGCATCTGTGATGGAACAGTATCAGAATGGGAGCCAGTCCATGCAACCGTGATCTTGACCTAGTCAGCCTGCTGAGAATGTCTTTAGTTGTTTTGGTTAGTAGTTAATAATTCAATAGAAGACTGTCGTATATTAATTTTATGATTGGTTGGGCAAGTTTTCCTTTATTTAGTAGTGATGGTTATTTTTTTATGGATCTTTATTTTTCAAATACGAGCCAATATGAGATTAATCTTTTGAAATTATTATTTGTCAAATATGATTAAAAGTTAGATATTATGTCATGATAGGTATCCGTACAATATTGATCTCTTTCAAAATCACGTGATAATCCTCGATATATCCATATGAGAAAAATGACATTATGTACATCGCTCATTTGAGTGCCATAATTTTATTTTTATCACTTAATGTCATAATTTATATATGACATTTACTTGAGTGTAATATTACTTTTTAATTGATCATTTGAATATCATAAATTTTAAAAAACCCTTACTACAACTGCTATACAACTTTAGATTCTCGACACTCGTTAAATGATTTAAAAAATTATCGTACTTAAGTGAACATTTTTCCAAAAGTCATAATATTCTAGTAGTTGAAAAAAAGTTAGACACTCAATATAAGTCGTATAAAAGTTATAATACTTGTATCCTTATTCTATAGTTATTGAGAATAAAATATGAAAAATTGACTTGTTAAAATTAAAGATTTGCTAAAATGATTATGAAAAACAACTCGAATGTAAACATGTCTTGTGTATGTGTATATAAAGCGGCAAAGCTTCAAATATTAAGAAATATGATCAAAACTTTGTACTTACCTAATGGCATGGTAAATTTTCATCTATATAAATCTTACTAAACACTTTCTCCGTTGCCCGACTGAAACCGTCGTCTCACCTTTCTTCTGGGCCACAAAATCGTCATCTCACTTGGCTCCTAAGTTTGAGTACAATTTCAAGTGAATTTAGACTGAATTATGGTCACGTCACGAAAACGACTCACTAGGCTGCGTTTAGTACCTCTAAACGCTTTTCCAACATTTTTCCAGGAGAGTACAGAGCAGCATACCCTTCTTCTTTCGACGATTTTTCTATGCTCAGTCCCGCAAGCAAAACTAAGGATCATCAGACCATGAATTCTCGCTTCATCATCTCCCTCGCCCTCTTCCTCTTTCTCAATTTTCTCAGAAATTACGGTCATACTACGGAAGCAGCACCTACTTATCTGCAGAACGACTGCCCGGACACCACGCTCTTCGCTCACAACTCCACCTACCGATCCAACCTCAACGCCCTCCTCCCTTTCCTCTCCTCTGCCGCCATCGACAACGCCGACGGTTTCGCCAACGCCACCGCCGGGAAGGATGCTCCCGACCGTGCCTATGGGCTCTTTCTCTGCCGGGGTGATGTCGGCACCGCCATGTGCAGCGAGTGTGTGGCTACGGGAGCAAAAGACATCCTCCGACGGTGCCCCAACAAGAGATCCTCCGTGATCTGGTATGACGAGTGCATGTTGAGGTATTCGGACCAGCCCGTTTACTCGGTTATGGAGACGGTACCTATATACAATATGCCGGACACCGGAGACGTTGCTGAAGCAGATCGGTTCGTGCAGCTGCTAGGAGAGGCCATGAACTATGCGGCGGAGAGGGCTTCAGGCAGCAAATCGGGGAAGAAGTTTGCGGTCGTGGAGGCGAGCTTCACGAGCTCGCAGAAGCTGTACGCACTTGCACAGTGCACGTCGGACTTGAAGGGCTGGGACTGTAACACGTGCCTCCGGGCGGTGATCGCAGACCTACCTCAGGGGAAGCGAGGAGGAAGGTCGTTCACTCCGACCTGCACGGTGAGGTTCGAGCTGTTCCCCTTTTATAATACCTCGGCTGTGGCGGCGGTGCCCCTGTTTCCTCCTTCTCCTCCTGCTCCGGCAAACGGACCCAAAGGTACGTGTTTGATTGAATCGAGGAGATGGATTTAGCCATGAAAGCTCAATCAAAGTTATTTATGTTCATAGATTCTGGAGATGATTTATGTCCATTCTGACCTGTATGTTTTTGTCTGGCGGATAAATTTCTGTCCAGCTATTCCCATTATAATATTTTTTAGGACGAGTGTGGGTGTATTTGCTGGTTCAGTTAAAGGATTTTATTTTAAAAAATGTCTCAAAGGACTTATTAAGCAATCAAATAAAGAAAATATACAATTTTGAATGCACTATTTTTCTTGTGTTTTATGTAATTACTTATTTATAATGTATACTTTACAAACCGGCCAGTTACTAACAAGACGCTTATGCAAATTCAGCGATGAATATTGGCCACATATTCTTTTGGTGTCGCAGCTTTGATTTTTAAGATTGAACTTTTGTCGGTTTTTTGTCGATTTTGTCTGGCAAATTACGTCTTTCTCTAATAATTACTTACAAATTTTCCATTCTTCTCTCTCTCTCTCTCTCCATGGTTGTTATTGTTTACCTTTAATGCTTCATTCAAGTCTTCCGTCCCATAAAGTCAAGATGAGAAACATCTTAGGTGCAAACTTTCCGTAGTGGACCAAACAATTGTCTCAATCTCATAGCTGTCACACATGGTGGCTTCTTAGATTATCTAGAGAACTTTCCCACGAAAGCCATGGCTAGTGGAACTTTTAGTAAAGTTGGTCGCTCATACCAAATCCTAAGATATAAGAATTAGAACAGGAAAAACATAATGTGAGATGGACAGATAATGGAGTACCACATTACTCTTCTAAAATATTATGCACTCCTATGAGATGGTTGCATGTATGCAGGCAAAAGCAATAAATCGACCGTGATAATCATTGCCGTGGCCATTCCGCTTGGCGTTGCTGTCTTACTTCTCTTTGTCGCTTGCTTTTGGCATCGGAGTAAACCAACAACGACGTATGAAGTTGTCCAAGAAGAAGGGGGTATGTAAAGACGCACATGCATATGCCTCATACTCGGGACAGAATTTCGAAACTGTCTCCACGAGATGCACCGCTCCATGCTTTTAGTTAATGACTATCTGCCGTTGTTTCGTGGTGTAGGGACAACTGAAATTACAACTATAGAATCCTTGCAGTACCATTTAGCTATTATACAAGCTGCTACAAACAATTTCTCTCATCGAAATAAGTTGGGTGAGGGCGGATTTGGTGTGGTTTTCCAGGTATTATTATTTAGAGTCATCATGTTTTAAAAAGTATTTCAATATCTTCAATGTTTTTAATGTGAGGTTGTGGTTAGAAGCTAGTCACGTGTACACAATTTTGTAGGGTAAGCTTCCAAATGGACAAGAAATAGCAGTGAAGAAGCTATCTAAAAGATCAGGACAAGGTGTTGGAGAATTTAAGAATGAAGTTGCTTTGGTAGCAAAGCTTCAACATCGAAACCTTGTGCGGCTGCTTGGATTTTGCTTAGAGGGAGAAGAAAAGTTACTTGTCTATGAGTTTGTGCCCAACAAAAGTCTTGATTACTTTCTATTTGGTACGTTGAACACTTCAATAGACTCCTGAGTTGTCATTTTCCATGTGGAAGTAGACCCGTCAAATGGGTGGGTCGGGTCGGGTTTAGGTCGGATAAAAAATGGTCCGATCCATTTAACCCGTTTTGATCCAAATTCATGTAATGTAAATCTAGTGACCAATACTCGACCCGACCCACACCCGATCCATACCCGACCCGACCTGTATTATTAAAAGCCATTATTATTGTAGAGAAACCCAAACTCACTCTAAGCTCTATGTTAAATAACCCACTCAACCCATATCTGACACATATTTAACTTTTACTTGACCCATATTTGATCAATATTTAACCTTCACTTGACTCATATGTGACTCATATTTAATTTTCACTTGACCCATATTTGACCCATATTTAACTTTCACTTGGTCCATATTTGACTTATTTAACTAAAAGTAGGTCATAATATGGGTTTGTGACCCATTTTGACACCTCTATGTGGAAGAAACTGTGTGTGAATAGCATAAACTTAAAGTTGAAATATCACTAGCTTCTATGGAACATGATGAAGTTCTTTGAGAATTTATCAGCTTAGAATAATTGGGTTCTAATTATGTAAATATGCAGATCTTGATAAGAGAAGGCAGTTGGATTGGTCAAAACGTTCCAAGATAATATCTGGAGTTGCTCGAGGAATGCTCTATTTGCATGAAGATTCTAGATTCCGAATCATTCATCGTGATCTAAAACCAAGCAATGTCTTGTTAGACAGTGATATGAACCCAAAAATTTCAGATTTTGGCATGGCTAGGATTTTCGGAGTAGATCAAACTCAAGCAAGCACTAATAACATCGTGGGTACCTTGTAAGTCTCAAATTGTTTCTTGGATGACTGATAATTTATTGTTTATATGATCTATCTTATGGTTGATCTATGAATTAGAGACAACACAATGCTCACATACATGCTAATCCTCATACATATTTTTTTAGAATGTGGGTCATTTGAGACTTGCTTATTTTTGCAACTTATAATAACATAATGGATGCTCTGGCCCACATATTTGGTTTGCAGTGGTTACCTGTCTCCTGAGTATGCAATGCGTGGCCAAATCTCAATGAAGTCTGATGTCTATAGTTTCGGTGTCCTAATCCTAGAGATCATTAGCGGCAAGAAGAATAGCAGCTTCTTCCAATCAGATGGGGGTGAAAATCTTGCCAGTTATGTAAGTTGCATTCATGTTATCATGACAAATACTATGCTCTACCAATCTATGTAAGTCGAAATTCCTTCACTAAAATAATTTTTACAGGCATGGAAGCATTGGAGAGCTGGTACACCACTCGAAGTGTTAGATCCGTTAATCAGCAATGCGTATTCAATAGATGAAGTGGTTAGATGCCTCAACATTGGTTTACTAGGTGTTCAACAAGATCCAGCTGATAGACCTAGCATGGCAAGCATAGTCCTTATGTTGAGCAGTCGCTCTGTTAGGCTTCCACAGCCTCGACAGCCGGCCTTCTTCCTTCAAAGGAGCATGGAGACACAATTGAATGAGCTTGTGTCGGACCAATCCACCAGTATTCCTATGCCGTGGTCGACCAATGAAATGTCGATTACTGAGGTGTACCCTCGGTGAATTGTGACGTGAGTGGAAGTCTTTCTTCATGATAGTCTTACCGAGGCCTTGAAATCCTTGGCCTTTCATAGGGATCAGTAATGAACAATCAACAAGGAGGCTGCTAGTTGCCATGGGATCATGTGCATGAATTACATAGTGGCTTCTCCTATTAATCAACAAACACGACTACACCAGATAAAGGCAGTAAAAAAGTTACGACAGTTCTCTCATCATTTTCTTGACATTTGACCTTTTCTTGGCATTCCATTTTATTCGTTTCTCAATCTTTATATTAAAGACATCCGATGGGTCCTAGTTTTCTCTAAAGATAGAGAAATAATCCAAAATGTGAGATCACTTGAACACATGGTGAGCAATGAGTGGAGTGACACACTGCCTACGTGGTAAGATATGCCCGCATAATATTTTCTTCCATTCATTACATGCCACCCTCCGCCTTCTGGCCCATTGATTGAACTGGCAAATAGTCCGATTGATTGATACGAACAGAAATGAGGAAAGTCTTGATTTCATCGGCTTCGCCATCGCCACGCCATCCTCCGTTGTCATCTCCTCTCGTGAGCAGGTTTCTTTTTCCAATTTCCTCATACGCCTTAACTGTTTCGCTTCTCTCGAGGTAGTTTCGATGAATACGTGGTGCGTGAGTTTGAATTGCGACTATTTCAATGATGTTTTTAGTTTATTTGTTTTGTCTATGATATTTGAGGATAGTGATATGCCTGAATGAGCTGAGTTGATCATAGCGACACGCATACGTCATCTGAGCTGCGTTGATTATAGCGGTACGCCCGAGTGAAACTGAGCTTCGTTGATTTTTCGTTGGCTTTTTTGCCGGATGTGCTTGAAATGTGTTAAATTTTTTTTTTTCCCATATGCGTCACTATTTAACTGGTAACTTTGTGAGTGCCGTAGTGGATACGGTTTTGTAGATCATCACATCAGGTTCGGTTCATAACAAGTGCCTTATCGTTGGAATTCGGTCCTCAGCACGGTGAGCTTAAACTTAAGGTATTTCTAAAGATTTCTTGAGCAGATGAGACTCTGTTTCAACTGGTATTTAAAAAAATTGAGTTCTATCTCCATTTGAATTCACTGAAGTGAAACGGACACCTCTTTCGCACTGTCTTTTTACTGCTAGGGATCTCCTTTTTAAGGCTTTGGTTTCATCTCGAAACAACTCGGGAATCATCTATTGCTTTTTCGTATTGATTATTTGTTCAGTGGACTGGAAGTGAATGGCTAAACAAGTGATCAGGAAAAACGTGGGAGAGACTATTGAAAAGCTCAGGGCAGAGGGTACATAGAGGTTTTGGGCTTGGTTTGTTTTCTTTCCCATGCACTGCAGAGGAAGTCCCTGATAGACAAGACTGTTCCATGCTTTGGTTGCAGAAATACGGAAAAAATGAAGTGGCGGTATTGAATGCTGCTGCTAATCCATCTGTCGATTCCATTTTAGAGACCCAAGAGTCCATTCTCGACAAGTTAAAATAAACGTCAAAGCATCTATACTACTCCTAAAGGTGACAACGTTATGCCCAAGCATCTATACTACTGCTAAAGAGACAATTCCATATTATGATCACTGCAGAGTATTGCCCCTGCAAGCAGCATATGTGTGGTACAGTGTCAGACTGGTAGCCAGTCTCTGCAACTGTGATCTGACCTAATTTAGCCTGCTGAGAATGTATTTAGTCGTTAATAATTTAGAGAAGACTATCTTTGGACGCCTGTACATGGATCAAAGAATTATCCAATTGGTGAACCTACTAAGAATCTTTTTGAACCGAGAACCTTTTATTTGGACTCCTTTCATGGGGCGTTAGATTGTCAAAAACAGTGGGTATTTGTATCACTCGTGCGGCTGTTTGTATCTTCAAATTTAATAATTAGTTCGTGTTGATGCAGGATGCAGCACGTCATATGTAGAAGGGTTCATCCCTAGTTTTATCACTTTCAGTTGGATACCAGACACAAGCTTCCATGGCTATGTATGTAAGACTAAATCTAATAAAAATACCAACAATCCCTAATTTATTATTCATGGGCAAATTTGTGCAATATCGAGAACAATTTGCAGAAATGTAAAGGATCCATATATACCTCTAGCCATTGATGAAATTCTGCAAAAACAAAAAGCCCAAACCTTAAATGGGTGTGCAAAGTGTATGTTTATTTGGTTTTGCGAATTTGGAATCGGTAGATTTGACATCTCATTTCACTAGCCAATACCCCTCAAAACTTGATGGTGTGTTTTTTGTAGCGATAGGATTTGAACTAGATGACCTAACATGTTTTTCCGTTTCTAACTATTATCAACATCTTCTATCAAGACTATTATTATAACAATTAACGGGCAATTATCACGCAATTACCGTGGGCAATAAATCAGGCAATAAATAGAAATTAATTGAGAAATTGAATGTGGGATTATATATAAATTAATAAGTATTATATTATTAAAATATTATAACATTCTCCCACTTGATCCCTTCATCAAAGGAAATATTAAATTAAACCCGCATGAACTTCATATTGAAATAAAACACATGAATCACTGACGATAAGTCCTCTTGGAGCAAGTATTATTTTCTATGTATGACAATGTATTTTATCAGCCCATGTGTGATAATACAACTTAAAGGATAAACCTTATGTTCATTTTAGGTCGAATATGATTGTTTTCCTCAAAATAATTAAATGTATATAACTATATGAGAAAAACATCACAAATAAATAGAAGTCTTGCAAATTCTTTCATATGAAGAAAAAATTTACATGAGAGAACCAGTGTCCATTTTGACTATATGATCCTTATAACTTATAGGTGGTATGCCTTTAATTAAGGACCAATTATCATCAATTTATTGTTTACGTGTTCTATGACCACTTTCTTCTCTTTAACACATTCCTTGATGGCCAAACCCTTGATGTTGATTTGCTTGCTTTGACTACCACTTTTTTGGTTCTTACCAAAAAAATTGCAGTTGAATTATTGCCAAACATTCTTAATGGCTTAACAATGGAATCCACAACTCTAAATCTTGACATGAAACATTTCAACCACATACCATTTGAGGTGGCCTCAAAATAGAAAACAAACTTAGCCTCCACAATGGAGATGGCAACCAAGGTCTATTTCACCCTTTGACTCTATAGTAAAAGTGGCAACCAAGGTCTATTTTGCACTTCTCCAAGACACAACTCTACCAGCAAACATAAAAATGTAGCAAAGTTGAATTTGAGTAACCAACTACCTCCAAGCTATTACTCCATCTATACATAAGCATGTGGCTCTTTATACTTTGAATGTATCTCATTACTTTCTTTGCATCTTTCAGTGGTTCGTATCTAGGTTATTGTGATATCTTCAAAAAATTCTCATAATAGAAACAATGTCAGGTTGAGTGCAAACTCGAGCATATATCAAGATTTCGATAGTGGAAGCAAATTGGATTTCTTCATTTGTTCCATTTCAAAATTGTTCTTCAAGTATTGGTTCAAATTAAACATGTTATCCTTCATAATGGATGTTATACTTGATGAACAATTTCATCTAAAATCTCTTAAAGACCTTATTGATATAATTTTCTTGAGATTATTCTAATATACCTCGAGGTTTATCCCTGTAGATCTTAATGTTAATGATATAAATGCCTCACTCATATCTTTCATGTCAAAATTCTTATAACTAAATTATTCAACTTCATGTAATAACCCTTTATCCATCGTTGAAAGTAAAATGTCATCCATATATAGGACAAGAAAACAAATCCTACCTCCCCTAACCTTTTAGTATATACATTGATTTATGATATTCTTTGAAAAACTGAATGAAGAGATGACTTATTTCAAATTATACAAAGACTTTTTAAGTTTGCACATCAAATGCTCACAACAATGGAGAAGAATTATTCTAGTTGTTTCATATAAACCACTTCTAGTTTTTATTAAGGAATGCCATTTTCATATCTATTTGACGTAACTCCATATTAAAATGGGCAACCAATACAAAAATAATACGGAGAAAATCTTTCTTAGATATAGGAGAAAATGTCTCCGTGTAATCGATTCTCTCATTTTAAGAGAATCTCTTGACAACGAGTTTGGCTTTGTATCTCTCAATATTGCCCAATGAATCCTTCTTAGTTTTGAAGGCCCATTTGCAACTAATGTCTTTTGCACCATCAAAAAATTCAACTAAATCCCAAACCTTGTTAAATATTGTAAAACTTATCTCTTTCTTCATAGCATTGTATCACAAATTGGATTTATCATAACTTGTGGCTTGTGAAAATGTTTTGGGATTATTTTCAGCTCCAACATTATAATTAGATTCTTACATATACACAATATAGTTATTGGGAATTGCTGATTTCTTTATTTTGGTAGACCTTCTTAATATTGCATCAACATTCTCCTGAAGAGTCTTTGTTCAACTAGTTGCTTAACAGCTTTTAGTAATTGCTCGATAGTTGGGTCTACTGGTTTAATATCAATATGTTGGGGATATTCAATGATTGGTTGTTAACAACTAATTGAACTAAATGGGCATTGTAAATAACAACTAATCTAATACCTAAGGTGAAATGTTAAGTATCTAAATGATCTTCTTAAAAAATGGTCATTGAATTGATTGCTCCCATTGATCAGGTTATTCTCAAGAAAATTAGTGTTTTTTGATTCCACTAACCAAATGGTGTAAGATAAACAATAAAACTTGTATCCCTTGGAATTTTCAAACCAACAAAATACCAACTTATAATTCTTGGGTCTAATTTCTTTTCCTGTAGATTGTAGACTATTATTTCAAATGGGCATCCCAAATGCATACATGTTGTAAACTCGATTTTCAATCTTTGAATAATTTAAAAGGCATCTTTGGGATGGCCTTGGTTGGAACTTAGTTTAATATTGTACATTGCTATTTTAAGAGCCTCAGTCTATAAGGACTTAGGAAGTTTGAAGCTACAAAGCATACTCCATACCATATCCAATAAAGTTTGGTTTCTTCTTTCTACTACACTATTCTGTTTCAAAAATCAAGCATAGTGTATTGGGCAACAATCTTATGCTCTTCAAGAAATTTTGCAAATAGACTAGGTGTTTATCCTTCTTTAGTGTATCTACCATAGTATTCTTCACCTCTATTTGATCTCATGATTTTAATTTGTTTACTATATTGTTTCTCTACTTTAGTTTTAAATACATTAAAGGCATCCAATGCTTCATGTTTGTTACAAAGCAAGTAGAGATATATGAATCGTGAATGATTTTTTATGAAACAAATGAAATATCTCTAACCATTTGAGTCCATATTTGGCCTACAAATATCTGTATGTATGATTTTTAATATTTTGATACTCCTCTTAGCACCTTTCTTTGACCTTGGTTTGCTTTCCCTTTATACAGTTCACACAAGTGTTAAAATTAGTAAAATCTAAAGTATGAAGTACTCCCTCATTTCTTAATCGCTTAATTCTATCATTGGGTTATGTTTTAATCTCCGATGCCATAATATAGAGGAATCCTCACTCACAACACATTGCTTTATTCCAGTTTTATCATGAATGTGCATCGTATTATAAATGAAATTATCATGTAAATTAATTCGAAAGAGACTGTTAGACAATATACCACTCCCAACAATTTCAAATTTATTCGACAAACTAAATATTGAAACTGGAAATTCAAAGGAGTATCCCAATGGTACGAATCTTGAAACTAAAATTTAATTCCTAGAGAACCTAGGAATATAAAATGTCATTTCTAAATTTTAAAAAAAGGTCACTATTGAGAACTACTCTACATTTCCCAATAGTTTATATACACGAATGCATTTTGTTTCTTGAATAGATGCTTTGTTCACTTTCCACTGGTTTTGGCTAGTCTTGAAAACCTTGTATGGAATTAGAAATGTGGATTGTAGAAGAAAATCAATCCACCAAGTGTTGTGACATAAATCACCCATATTAGATTCAAAACAAACATATGAAAGTCCATTACCTTTTTTCTTGAGCCACGCCTTATATTTGGTGCAATCTTTCTTTATGTGCCCCTTCTTTCCTTCTTTTTATAGAAGAAGCACTTAAATTCTTTCTTGATGCCAGCATAGGGAGGTATTTTACCTTTTTCCCTTTGCTTGCCTTACCCTTTTTACTTACCCCGTGTTACCATATGGGCACTTTTTCCCTTCTCCATAAGTAGCCTCTCTTCCTCTTGAACACACATGGTCATGACTTCATTGATTGACTATTTAGTATTGTGTGTTGTAAGATATCTTGAAAATGGCATACTATTGTAGGAGAGTGCTAAGGATATAGTATACAAGAAAGGATTCTAATATCCCAACCTCAAGATTCTTCAGCTGAGCTGTAATGTTCCTTAGCATCATGACATGCTAATGCACACCTCTTACACTAGTAAGCTTCAATGATGAGAACTTCATAATCAAGGTTATAGCATGTACCTTCTTTAAAGATTCAAATTGTGCACCAATAGCCTCCAACAACTCCTTGGCATTGTTTTGCTGAATGACTGAATCATTAATGCTAGTAGAAAATTTTGTCTTTATGTACATAACATTGAGGTGGTTGGATTGCTTCCATTGTGCATAAAAAGTAATTTTAGCTTGGGTGCTAGCCTTAGTAGGAATATGTGGTTTGTTTGATCGTATAGTATAATCAATATTCATGCACTCCAATTGGAGAAGGATTAATTCTCTCCATTCTTTATAGTTATTACCATTTAGCTTGGAAACAATTATACCAAAACTAATTGTACATGGTAAAGATTGTATCATAATCAAAGGAAAACTTGTGTATCAATATATTTGAGGCAAATAAACTTTAATCATGTAAAACATGTTATAAATCACATAACATCAAAAACTATTTGTGGGCTAAGTTTTTAATTTAAATAGATTTATAAATACTCTATTAAATTATATTCCATTTCTCAATCCCTATAGGTAAATTAAGAAAGATAAAATGATATTTCATCCTAATTAATTACATTAATATTTTGAATATTCCTATGGGATAAAATTCATAATATTAAGGTGACTAAGCACAATTAATATCTTTGACTATATGTGATCCAAAAGTTCTAAATGTATATAATTTAATATAATAAAAATGCTGTGGTTAATCTTCAATTAATTAAATATATATGAATCACTAGACATTTAATTTCACGAGAAAATATTTATAAAAATTGCACATAGGGGCAAAACATTAAAATCACGTGTTAAAGGGAGTAAAACTGGAATTTTACACACAATGGAAAAATTGGAATTTCACTTGTAAGGGGGATATTATGAATTTTATGCCCAAAAGGGCAAGATCGTAAATTTACATGCCAAGGCAGAGATGAAAATTGCGCTCTGATGCTAACTACAAGACTGAATATAATAAAAATACTAACGATCTTGATTAATCATTTATGGACAAATTCTTGCAATATTGGGAACAATTTGCAAAAATGTAAAGGATTTGTATATACTTTTAGCCACTGATGAAATTCTGGAAATGCAGAAAGCTCAAATTTTGAACGGATACGCAAAGTGTAAGTTTATCCGGTTCCGCAAATTTGGAATCAGCAAATTTGAATGTCTCATTCCACTAACCAATACCTCTCAAAATTTGATGTCGTGTTTACAGTAGTGATAGGGTTTGAACTAGATGATTTGACGTTTTACTTTGTTTATCATGTTACCGACGTCTTCCACCAAAACCATTATGATAACAATTAATGGGCAATTATGGTAACATTTCACCAGCAAAGCTTTGAATGTTAAGAAATATGATTGCAACTTTAGACTTACCTAATTTCGCGGTAAATTCTCATCTATTTAAATCTTACTAAACCCTTTCTTCGTTGCCCGATTGAAACTGTCGTCTCACCTGTCTTCTGGGCCACAAAATCGTCATCTCACTGGGCTCCCAAGTTCGAGTACAATTTCAAGTGAAATTTAGCATGAATTATGGTCACGTCACTAAAACGGCTCCTCAGGCTGCGTTTAGTACCCCCAAACATTTTTCCAACTTTTCCCCATGGGAGTACAGAGCAGCATACTCTTCTTCTTTCGACGATTTTTCAATGTTCAGTCCCGCAAGCAAAATTAAAGATCATCAGACCATGAATTTTCGCTTCTTCATCTCCCTCGCCCTCTTCCTCTTTCTCAATTTTCTCAGCAATTACAGCCATACCACCGAAGCCGCACCTACTTATCTGCAGCACGACTGCCCGGACACCACGCTCTTCGCTCCCAACTCCACCTACCGATCCAACCTCAACGCCCTCCTCCCTTCCCTCTCCTCCGCCGCCACTGACAACGCCGACGGTTTCGCCAACGCCACCGCTGGAAAGGACGCTCCCGACCGTGCTTATGGGCTCTTCCTCTGCCGGGGTGACATTGGCACCGCCACGTGCAGCGAGTGCGTGGCTACGGGAGCAAAAGACATCCTCCGACGGTGCCCCGACAGGAGAATCTCCGTGATCTGGTACGACGAGTGCATGTTGAGGTATTCGAACGAATCCGTTTACTCGGTCTTGGAGACGGATCCCATATACCCGGGGCCAGACACCGGAAATGTCACCGAGCCAGATCGGTTCGTGCAGCTTCTGGGAGAGGCCATGAACTTTGCGGCAGACAGGGCTTCGCGCAGCGAATCGGGGAAGAAGTTTGCGGTCGTGGAGGCGAGGTTCACGAGTTCACAGAAGCTGTACGCACTTTCCCAGTGCACGTCGGACTTGAAGGGCCCGGACTGCAACACGTGCCTCCGGGCGGTGATCGCAGCCCTACCTCAGGGGAAGCGAGGAGGGAGGTCGTTCAATCCGTCCTGCGTGGTGAGGTTCGAGCTGTTCCCCTTTTATAACACCTCGGCCGTGGTGGCGGCGCCCCTGCTTCCTTCTTCTCCTCCTGCTCCGGCGAACGGACCCAAAGGTAAGTGTTTGATTGAATCGAGGAGATGGATTTAGCCATGAAAGCCCAATGAAAGTTACATATGTTCATAGATTCTGGTGATGATTTATGTCCATCCTGACCTGTATTTTTAAGTACTGAATCTTCTGAAGGGTTTTATTAAAAAAATGTCCCTAGGGACTTGTTAAGCAATCAAATAAAAAAATTTATAATTTTGAATGCACTATTTTTCTTGTATTACATGTAATTAGTTATCTACAATGTACACTTAACAATCGGAGCACTTCCTAACTAGACGCCTATACAAATTCGGCGATTAATGTTGGCCACATATTCCTTTGGTGCTGTAGCTTTGATTTTTAAGATTTTATTTTTGTCGGTCTGTCGATTTGACCTGGCAAATTATGCCTTTCTCAAATAATTACTTACAAGTTTTCCATTCGTTCATCTCTTCTTCTTTTTTTCCTTAGTTTTTTTTAAAACTTTAGTGCTTCATTCAAGTCTTCCGTCCCATAAAGTCAAGATGAGGTACATCTTAGGTGCAAACTTTCCCAAGAGGACCAAGCAATTGTCTCAATTTCATACCAGTCAAACATGGGGGCTTCTGACATCACTTCTGAGATAAGATTATCTAGAGAACTTTCCCACGAAAGCCATTGCTAGTGGACTTTGCGTGAAGTTAGTAGCTTATACCAAATCCTAAGATGGAAGAATTAGAACAGGAAAAACATAATGTGAGATGGACAGATAATGGAGGTACCACATTACTCTTCTAAAATACAATGCACTCCTATGAGATGGCTGCACATATGCAGGCAAAAGCAATAAATCAACCGCGATAATCATTGCCGTGGCCATTCCGGTTGGCGTTGCTGTCATACTTCTCTTGGTCGCTTGCTTTTGGCATCGGAGTAAAACAACAAAGACGGATGAAATTGTCCTAGTAGAAGGGGGTATGTAAAGACGCGCAGGCATATGCCTCGGACAGAATTTCGAAACTGTCTACATGAGATAACACTGTTCTATGCTTTTGGTGAATGACTATCCCCTGCTGTTTCGTGTAGGAACAACTGAAATTACAACTGCAGAGTCCTTGCATTACCATTTAGCTACTATACAAGCTGCCACAAACAATTTTTCTCATCAAAATAAGTTGGGTGAGGGAGGATTTGGTGCAGTTTTCCAGGTATTATTTGTTAGATTTGTAACGTTTTAAAAAGTATTTCAATATCTTTGATGTTTTCAATGTGAGGTTGTGGTCAGAAGCTACTCATGTGTACTAAAATTTTAGGGTAAGCTTCCAAATGGACAAGAAATAGCTGTGAAGAAGCTATCTAAAAGCTCAGGACAAGGTGTTGGAGAATTCAAGAATGAGGTTGCATTAGTAGCGAAGCTTCAACATCGAAACCTTGTGCAGCTGCTCGGATTTTGCTTAGAGGGAGAAGAAAAGTTACTTGTCTATGAGTTTGTGCTGAACAAAAGTCTCGATTACTTTCTATTTGGTATGTTGCACACTTCAATAGACTCCTAAGTTGCCATTTTCCATGTGGAAGAAACTGTATGTGATTAGCATAAACTTAAAGTTGAAACTATCACTATCTTCTAGGGACCATGATGAAAGTTCTTTGAGAATTTATCAACTCAAAATAATTGGGTTCTAATTGTGTAAATATGCAGATCCTGATAAGAAAAGGCAATTGGATTGGTCAAGACGTTACAAGATAATATCTGGAATCGCTCGAGGAATGCTCTATCTACATGAAGAGTCTAGGCTACGGATCATTCATCGTGATCTAAAACCAAGCAATGTCCTGTTAGATAGTGATATGAACCCGAAGATTTCAGATTTTGGCATGGCTAGGATTTTCGGAGTTGATCAAACTCGAGCAAAAACTAATAGAATCATGGGAACCTTGTAAGTCTCAAATTCTTTCTTAGATGACTGATAATTTCTATTTATATGATCTATCTTTTGGTTAATCTATAATCAAAGACAACACCATGCTCATATACATGCTAATCCTCGTACATATTCATTAGAATGTGGGTCATTTGCAACTTGCTTATGTTTGCAACTTATAATGACATAATGGATGCTCTGGCCCATGTATTTGGTTTGCAGTGGTTACTTGTCTCCTGAGTATGCAATGCATGGACAAATCTCAGTGAAGTCTGATGTCTATAGTTTTGGTATCCTAATCCTAGAGATCATTAGTGGCAAGAAGAATAGCTGCTTCTCCCAATTTGACGGGGGCGAAAATCTTGCCAGCTATGTAAGTTGCATCTATGCTATCACGTCAAATATTATGTTCTACCAATCTAAGTAAGTCAAAATCCCTTCACTGAAATAATTTTTACAGGCGTGGAAGCATTGGAGAACCGGTACACCACTCGAAGTTTTAGATCCGTTCATCAGCAATGCATATTCAATTGATGAAGTGGTTAGATGTCTCCACATTGGTTTACTAGGTGTTCAAGAAGATCCAGCTGATAGACCTAGCATGGCGAGCATAGTCCTTATGTTGAGAAGTCACTCTGTTAAGCTTCCACAACCTCGACAACCAGCCTTCTTCCTTCAAAAGAGCACGGATACACAGTTCAAGGAGCTCGTGTCGGACGAATCCACTAGTATGTCTATGCAGTGGTCGACCAATGAAATGTCGGTTACTGACATGTACCCTCGGTGAATCGTGATGTGAGTGAGTCTTTCTTCATGGTAGTCTCACAGAGGCCTTGAAATCCTTGGCCTTCCATAGGGATCAGTAATGAACAATCAACAAGGAGGCTGCCATTTGCCATGGGATCATGCGCATGAATTACATAGTGGCTGCTTCTATAAAGGAATAAACACGATTACACACCAAATAAAGGCAGTAAAAAAGTTATGACGGTTCTCTCATCATTTTCTTGACATCTGACCTTTTCTTGGCATTCCATTCTATTAGTTTCTCCATCTTCATAGTAAAGACATCCAGCGGTCCTAGTTTACTCGAAAGATGTAAATAATCGGGAAAGTGAGCCCACTCGAACTCATGGCGAGCAATGAATGGAGTGACACACTGTCCACATGGCAAGACATGTAATATTTTCTCTCATTCATTATGTGCCACCATCTTTCTTAAGGCGCATTGATTGAACTGGCAATAGTCCAATTGATTGATATGAACAAAACGAGCAAAGTCTTTATTTCATCGGCTTCACCATCGCCATCACCCGAGCATCTCGGCCTCAAAGGCACCTCTGTTGTCATCTCCTCTCGTGAACAGGTCTCTTTCTCCAATTTCCTCATACGCCTTATCTCTTTTGATGAGGGAGAGTGCGATAAATTGGACCAATGACCGAACAAGTCTAAACATGAATGAACAATGCACTAACGTTTGAATAGCCCATAAAGGGTTGACGTACGAAGTAATGTATAATTCCGTGAACTCAGCTTATGGAAACCTATCTCATATGAACGTAGAGCCCAATTACTTTGTGCAATTGAACTCAATAAGTTCTCTCGCGACAAATCAAGGGAAGTTTGAAAAAGATTCTTAATGCAGCAAGGATACTCAAAGCAGTCCCTGCCGCCATCGTGATCCCTTGAAACTGAGATATTCGAGTTGCGTTGTATCTGGACTTTGGTTGGTGAAGTCTCCGCCCTCAGCAATAGAATGCAACTCACGCAATTGACCTTGACAAATGACCCTTGTACAAGGACAAAAAGGCGACCATCCTTGCCGTTCATCTCCTTCTGTTTCCCCACCGGAATCATAATGACATAACTACTAGCCATTTTATTCAAAGTATTTTGGGTCAATCAGAGAAGCGACATATTGTCTTCCAAAATTTTATGATCAATGAAGAAAGCAAAATCAGCACGAAAACTTTAAATATTTCTCTCCCCCATCGCAGCCCTCACCTCATTGCCGTGCCTTGCCGCTATTGGCTATGGCACGAGCTTGCCTCTCTATCGCATAGGGAGGAGGATGGTGACATTATCCGCGGAATCGAGGAAAAAGCATAGAATGACAAAAGAAAGGGAAAAATATACAAAAGAAAATGCAAAGAGAATAAAGGAGAAACAAATAGGAGGAATAAATTCAGATAATTCTATTCTATATTTTTATAAATTAGAAATCATCTGCTCAACGCAACAAATCAAAAAATTGTCATTTTACACTCATTTGGGAAAGAAAATGTTCAATCTGTTAAAATTTAGAGGATCTCAGTATGTAACAAAATAAAATAGGAAGATGCATATGTAAAATTAGTAACATGCCCGTGTACTCATAGATTTAAGACTATATTTGTTTTATTATTTTTAAATGTAGGTTTTGAAATGGATTTTTACAAAAAAAGAAGAAGAAGAAGAAGAATATAAAAAAGATAAACACCTACATCAAGCAAATTCTCCTCTAGAGCATATGTGAAGTTTTACTTATAATGGATTCCGATTTAAGAAAACATGAGACATACAATCATAGAATATTTTGGAATCACAATACAAATACATGCAATAAATAATAAGAACAAATAAGAATCGTGGAAGCATAAAGTCAGAACATAAAGTGTCCTCTATTGTTTTCTCAATTTGCTAAAATCTTCAACTTCGTCTCGTGGACTTGTTGTGGGAACTGCGATTGAGATACTTGGTATGGTTTTCTTGAGAGTAAAATTTTCTGTTTTCTTCGCCGAAATAGGCACAACAATTCGACATCCCCTAAAATCATTATCAAAGGCAAATTATCAGGTAAAGCTCCCAATTTGTGCGCCATAAAGTTTAATCTCGCACGACCTCTATCCATTTTGAATATATATACATATATATATGTATATATATATATATGTATCTATAGATATATGTAGAGTAAAGATTCATATATTAAGAAATCTTATTAAAACTTATACTTATCAAATGACGTGATAATTTTCTATTAAGTAATTAGAAAAGTCAATTATTCAATTTACAGGTGTCGCTTCTTTCACCCGGCAATTGAAACCCTCGTGTTACGCTTGTTTTGGGCCACAAACTCATCTCCTAGTACGATTACTTTACCTGTAACATTCTTCCAACTTTTTCCCCAGAGAACTGAACATTCTCTTCTTCTTTCGATAATTCTATGCTCAAAATAAAGATCATCAGACCATGAATTTCCGCTTCATCATCTCCCTCGCCCTTTTCTTCTTTCTCAATTTTCTCAGCAATTACAGTCATACTACCGAAGCTGCACCTACTTATCTAGAGTATTACTGCCCGAACACCACGCTCTACACTCCCAACTCCACCTACCGATCCAACCTCAACACCCTCCTCTCTTCCCTCTCCTCCGCCGCCACCAGCAACGCCGACGGCTTCGCCAACGCCACTGCTGGGAAGGCTGCTCCCGACCGTGCCTACGGGCTCTTCCTCTGCCGTGGCGATGTTGGCACTGCCACGTGCGGCGAGTGTGTGGCTACCGGATCAAAAGACATCCTTCGGCGATGCCCTGACGGGAGAGTCTCCGTGATCTGGTACGACGAGTGCATGTTGAAGTACTCGAACCAGTCCATTTACTCGGTCGTGGAGATCGTACCTGGATACACGGTGCCAGACACCGGGAGCGTCGCCGGCCCAGATCAGTTCGTGCAGCTGCTAGGACAGACCATGAACGACGTGGTGGTGAGGGCTTCGGACAGTGAATCAGGGAAGAAGTTCGCGGTCGCAGAGGCGAACTTCACAAGCTCGCAGAAGCTGTACACACTTGCGCAGTGCACGCCGGACTTGACAAAGTCCGACTGTAACACATGCCTCCGGGCAGCAGTCGCAGATCTATCTCAGGGGGAGCAAGGTGGGAGCTCGTTCACTCCAAGCTGCACGGTGAGGTTTGAGATGTACCTCTTTTATAATGCTTCGGCGGTGCCGCCACCGCCCGAGCTTCCTTCTCGTCCTGCTCCGTTGGGCAGAGCCAAAGGTACGTATTTAATTGAATTAAGGAGATGGATTTAGTCGTGAAAGCTCAACCGTGATATGTTTCCCCATAATAATTTATGATTAAGGATTACTAGTTTTCTCTTTACAACCTCTGTGAATTGATCTGTTGATCTTTGTTCCTAGATTCTGCTCATGCATTATGTCCATCTTGACTTGTATTTTTAGCGTCCCATCCTATATATTTCTGTCCAGGTATGCTTTTTGTAATATTTATTTAGGCCGAATGAGGGTGTATCTGGTGGTAAGGAACTTTGAGAGAGTTTTCCTTATTCATTCATGTACGGGATTTTACTATAAAAAAATGCCCCAAGAACTGGCTGAGCAATCAAATAACATTTAGTTCTTCATGGTTTTTCTCAGAAGTAAAATCTAGATTTTACTTCTGTTAGTTTGTCGCTTTTGCTTAGCGAATGAGGTCTTCATCAAATGGTTACGTACATGTTTTGCGTTCTCTCTTCTTTTCTCTTTATTCTTCTCAAAGAGTGCTTTCTTATTTCTGTTTTTCGACCTTCAATGCTTCATTAAAGTCTTCCATCCCATAAAGTCAAGATGAGGTAATTTTAGGTGCAAACTTTCCTTAGTGGATCAGGCAATTGTCTCGATCTCATCTCAGTTAAACATGGTAGATTCTAACGTCATTTCTGAGATTAGGATATCTCGAGAGCATTCACGCGAAATCCATCGCTGGTAGACCTTGGAATCAGGTGTTTAGTCTTTGAAGCTCTCTTTTAGTCTAATTAGTCTCTAATACAAAATTAATAATGGTTACGCTCCTACAATATAAGTAGTAGAAGAGGAAAAACATATAGTGAGATGGGCAGATTATGGGGCACAGGATGTTTCCTTTAGACATTTGCTCTTTAAGCTTGACAGTTTTAACAAAATAAAATCTCATACCTGAAGAACTTAAAGAACATGATTTGAGTGGAAAAAGAAAGTAGAATCATTCATTTGAATGAGTCTGTGATATCTATTTTTTTCAAATTTTCTTCTATCTGTAATAGCAAAATTAGCAATTCAAATTTCTAAAATGCCATATGGTTGCACATATGCAGGCAAAAGCAATAAATCTACCATGATAATTGTTGCCGTGGCCATTCCGGTTGGCGTTGCTATCATGGTTCTCTTTGTTGCTTGTTGTTCGTCCCGGAGTAAAACGACAAAGACGTTTGAAGTGGTCCAAGCAGAAGACGGTACATATTTGCGCATGTTTATGCCTTATTCTTAGAGAGAACTTTGAAACTATGTACACGAGATACACAGTGCCATCCTTTTGGTGAATGACTATCTCCTGTTGTTTCGTCATGTAGGCGCAACTGACATTACAACAGTAGAGTCCTTGCAATACCATTTAGCTGCTATACAAGCTGCCACAAACAATTTCTCTCATCGAAACAAGTTGGGTCACGGCGGATTTGGTGAAGTTTTCCGGGTATTGTCAGTTAGAAATAGTGATAATGCTTCATGGAAATCTTTGAATATTGTTGATGGTTGTTATGTGAAGTTGTGGTCAGAAGCTATTCATTTCTACTCAAAGAACCACATTAAATTTCAGGGTAGGCTTTCGAATGGACAAGAAATAGCTGTGAAGAGGCTATCTAAAAGCTCAGGACAAGGTGTTAGAGAATTCAAGAATGAGGTTGTTCTGGCAGCGAAGCTTCAACATCGAAACCTTGTGCAGCTACTTGGGTTTTGCTTAGAGGGAGAAGAGAAGATACTTGTCTATGAGTTTGTTCCAAACAAAAGTCTTGACTACTTTTTATTTGGTACATTGCACCCTTCAATGGACTCTTAAGTTGTCATTTTTCCATGTGAAAGAAATTGCATGTGTGATTAGCATATGTTGAAACTCTTTCTAGCTTCATGATGAAAGTTTTTGAGGATTTACCAACTAACATTATTCGTTTCTAATTGTGTAATTATGCAGATCCCAATAAGAGAAGGCAATTGGATTGGTCAAGACGTTACACGATAATATCTGGAATCGCTCGAGGAATGCTCTATCTACATGAAGGTTCTAGGCTACGGATCATTCATCGTGATCTAAAACCAAGCAATGTCCTATTAGACAGTGATATGAACCCAAAGATTTCAGATTTCGGCATGGCTCGAATTTTTGGAGTTGATCAAATTCAAGCAAATACTAATAGAATCGTGGGAACCTTGTAAGTCTCATATGTTTTTTTTTTAGATGACTAATAATTTCTTATTTACACAATACTATCTCTCGTTTGATTTGTAAATTAGAAACACCACCATGCTCATATACATGCTAATCCTTGAACGTGGTCGGGTCATTCACAACTTGCTTATTATATCGGCTTACAATAACATAATGGATGCTACAGCCCATGTATTTGATTTGCAGTGGGTACTTGTCTCCTGAGTATGCAATGCGTGGGCAAATCTCAGCAAAATCCGACATCTATAGTTTTGGTGTCCTAATCCTAGAGATCATTAGCGGCAAGAAGAATAGTGGTTGCTTCCAATCGGATGGGGGTGAAAATCTCACCAGCTATGTAAGTTGCATCTGTGCTATAATGACAAATATTACACTCTTACCAATCTAATTAAGCTGATATTCCTTCACTAAAATGATTTTTACAGGCGTGGCATCATTGGAGAGCCGGTACACCGCTTGAAGTGTTGGATCCATTCATTAGCAATGCATATTCAATAGATGAAGTGGTTAGATGCCTCCACATTGGTTTACTAGGTGTTCAAGAAGATCCAGCTGATAGACCCACCATGGCAAGCATAGTCCTCATGTTGAGTAGCCTCTCTTTGGAGCTTCCACAGCCTCGACGACCGGCCTTCTTCCTCCAAAGGAGCATGGAGAGACAGTCGAAAGAGCTCGAATCGGATGAATTAACCAGTAGGTCTATGCCATGGTCGATCAATGAAATGTCGGCTACTGAAGTGCAACCCCGGTGAATCATGATGCCAGTGAAAATCTTTCTTCAGACTAGTCCTACAGAGACCTTGAGATCCTTGGCCTTCCACATGGATCATTAATGAACAACCAGCGGGCACCTATGTTTTTCGAAAAGAGGCTGCTAGTTGCCATGAGATCATGCGCATGAAGTACATAGTGACTTCTCCTATCAAGGAACAAGCACGAGGACACCGAATTTATCAGGCCCATTGTTTTGTAGAGAACAGTTGCACTTACCGCTATTTAAGTAACATGATTACAAGAGTTGGTTTCAACCTATCGGTGAACAGCCTAGTATTGCACTGCTATCTAGCCATAATAAAAGTCAAGTGCATTCTTTATTTCTGTTTAGCCATGATGAGAAAATAAGACCGCAATGACATGTGGACAAGAATATTCATATATAAACATGATTATTCATAGACACAGAAACATGATCTGTTTTTGTTCTTCGCCAGAAATTTTCGACGGATTCAAATTGATTGTTTTACACCAAACTCCTTATTTCGTCAATCTCATTTGTCTTTTATTTTTCGCTAGTCTAATATGTTAAAACTCAAATAGGAACTGAAATTTTATTTAGAGCAGAGCATGCAAAATCGAGGATCGCCAAGATTAGACATTCCCTAGAGCAAAATCCCATCTTCATCCTCCATGGTTCGCTCATCGCTAGAACGTCCATCTGCAGCTGCCAAAATCGCTCTTAATTAGTCGAGTTTTCTAGCCGATCAGTTCCGTTCGCAGCCGAGGTTTCAGTCAGGAGCGGGTGGGACCGATCGTCCGCACCACAAGTGGTCTTCGATTTTTTGGGTCTCTATTCATCTAATTAATTAATTAATTAATCAGTTAAGGTACAAGGGGTCTACAAACTAATCATCCATCATGAAGTTGGAGAAGATTTTTCGATGGGAGTCAGGGAGGGCAATTGCGTGGAAAGTGTAGAACGGACAAAACTTACGGGATGACAGAATTTTTCTTGCCGCCATTATGATTGCTTGTGCAGTGTAAGTACACTTTTGAAGGTTGAAAGAGTATGAAGTATCGGATTTTTGTCCTTTATCTTTTCCATTATATATGCTCTTCCTTCGGATTTTATTTCCTTATTAATAGGTGATGAAATAGGGGTTGTTCATCCAAAATTTTTTTTTTCTTCTTAATGTTTTCACTTATTCGAATTCAGCCCCGTCATAAGGGTAAGCTATTCCAAGTTTCTTATAGGTTCTGCTTGGGACCCAGAACCTACCTTCGAGTATAGGTTCCTCAATTTTTGGAACTTGAAACTTACTCATCAAAATCTGGAACCTAGAACCTACCCCCTCATAGGTTCCGGTTCTAGTTTCAGGGTCCAACATGTTTTTTTTTTTTTTTTTTTTTCATTTAAGTGGAACCGGTTCTGATTCCGAAAAAAGAGGAATCGGGAACTGGAACCTCTCTCCCTAGAACCGGGAACCGTGATCATCCCTTCCAACATATTTTTATAATGATAATGACATAATTTCTATGAAGATCTCCCTAAGTCATAAAACAATCATGTCATCATCCGTGATTTTTTTTTTTTTCTGGATATTGATCATATTGCAAAGCAGGATGTACATCGCAAGTCTCACAAATTAAAGAACAAGATTATCTACAAAATGAGAGACTTACATCATCAATGAATAAGATAAAATTATGCTTTTTCTTAAATCTCACAAACTCATCCATTTGGTGTAAAGTCTCCATCCATGTTAAACAAACTATGGAGGAAGAAAACAAGGATCACCCAGTTTAAAATTTAAATTACTATCTATTGAACTAAAATAATTATTAGAAAGCCTTACCACGTATCTTCATTCCGCTTTAATTGGTAAACTCTATTTACTGATAATCTTTTATTAAGACAATCCATATCTTTAAAAAAAAAAAAAGATTAAATGAAACATTCACTTATTAGACATATAAAAGGATTTACAACATATAAAACTAGAAATATCATTTACCCAACTCAAATTTTTCTACATTCTCAATGCACTCTTCAACATTAATAGGCATACGAACAGCTCTCAACCAATCTTAAGTGCAAATCAAAACTTCCACTACTTTAGGAATCAAAGAACTTCGAAAGTCATCAAGCACACGACCTGAAGTACTGAAAGTCGACTCTGAAGCAACAGTAGTTATGGGAATAGATAAAATATTTCGAGCCATCAAAGATAGGGTTTTATATTTTGAGCCACTAGTCTTCCACCATATCAAAATGTCAAGATCAATAATTTTTTCAGCTTTATTTTCAAGATATTCATCAAGCTCAGATTTATTGACATCACACAATTGTTAGCTCGAGTTCATAAAGGTTTTCCGCCATGCTTGGGCGTCATACTTCCTTTTATTAGCTCCATTGCCACCGACATTGGCGTTGGAACCACTACTACTAACACTCTAATTTTGGACACCAAAATTCTGATCACTTGAATCAAAAGAAGATTGATTATAAAATTCAAACAAACGCTCCAATGCATTTTTCACCTTATGATGTATGTCATTAACTTTTGATTCATCGTCATAAATTTGTTCATACAAAAATTTCACATAATTCAACTTGACTCTAGGATCCAATACAATCGTAATCAACACCATCATATTCATTTTGTCTAAGCTCCCATAATATTTGTTGAATTTTTCTTTCATTTTCAAACCCATAGCTTGAAATTTAGGATCCGAGTCATCTGCCGCATCTTTCAAATATTTATACAAAAGAGTTATTCTCTCAAAATAATCATTGGAAGTTATATATGAACTCCCTGACATTTGATTGGTAGCATCATAGAACACCTTTAGAAACTCTAAAAGAATAACAGCATTTTCTCATTCATCATCTTGAGGAATCTTATGGTTAAGCTCACTTACAAAAGATAAATCATCTTCTTCCAATCTTTCAAAAGCTTTTCTAAACTTTACAGTAGTGTTTAACATAAGATAAGTAGAGTTTCATCTAGTGGTTACGTCAATAATAACTAAACCCATATAAGTGATATTTTCACTCTCAATACAAGATTGAAATGCTCTGACTCTTAAGGGAGAACTTTTCACATACTTAACCACGTTGTGGATACGTGCGATAGAGTCACGTATCATGCTCAAGCCATCTCTCATAATCAAGTTCAATATATAAGCTGTGCACCTCACTACTATCTAATATCGCCACCATTTCTCTTGAAATTTTTTCCCTTAAATAACTAATTGCAACATCATTGGAGCTATCATTGTCAATAGTAATTGTTGACACTTTTTTTTTCTATTCCCCACTCGTTAATACACTTTTCTACCATTTTTCCAATCTCCCTACCTCTATGAATATGCATCACCACAAAATTGATGATTCTTTTATGCAACTTCCAATTCTCATCAATAAAATGTGTAGTGAGACACAAATAATTCATGTTTTGAATAGAAGTCCAAGTATCAGTTATAAGTGCAATCCTAGACTTAATCTTACCAAAGTAAGTTTTCAAACAAACTTTTTCACGAAAATATAAGTTCATGCAATCTTTAGTCACTGTAAAACGTGATAAATGCTTGAAGAGAGGTTGTAACTTAGAGACAAACTCACGAAATCCGACACGCTCTACTAAATAAAAAGGTTGTTCATCAATAATGATAAACCGGGCGAGCATTTCCCTACAACGTTCTTGATTAAATGACCATATCGATAAGACATTACCAGTGCTGGATTCTTCTCCTACCTTGCTAACCCCACTTACATTATGTGGTACAAAGAATTTCTGTCTCTTCTTTATATTATGAGGAAACTTCTTGCATGTTGTTTAGTGCTTTCTCATGGCGAAAGTACCATTAGAAACACGGTACTTTAACAAATATCCACAATGAATGCACTTCACCTGATATGTGTTTCCATCATTATCTTTGATTTTTGTATAATGATTTCAACACGTAGATGTATATTTCTTATCACGAGAAGGAAGAGAAGAACCAAGTACCTTGTTTATCCCACTCATGTTTGGGGATGAATCTTGTTCTTGTTCATTTTCATCACCCGACATTTCCATTTCTATAATAGGAGTCATCTCCTCATAGGACTTATCCCTCCTCCTCCATTGACATATTAACTTGATAAGTCCAATAAACAATACTGCCAAGCAACCATTTAATCATCTCAATAATCAGAAATAAGGTCACACGATGACAATTTCACATAATCTGCTAAAGCAAAACATATTAAAAAAAATTTACCTAGTAAGCAAAAATCATTCTCTAGTCCCTTTCTGGATCAATTTCAGGTTCTACAAGACCAAAATCCAATCAACGGCAAAGCATTTTATTTGCCTCATAGGACTTCTAGTACCCTGCGTCGAGTCCAAAAGCTGCACCTTTTTTAGTCTTGACCTTGTAACAACATGGTTACAACATTACAAGGGAGGATAACTAACACACATGCAACAAGTTGTTAGGGGTATGGTACGCTTTCTTTTATGTGCATTTGAATTCTGACCGCCTTTTCTTTTATGTGCATTTGAGTTTTGATCACAGCTTAGTGATAGCTCATAAGTTGAAGGGACAATCTTAACATGGTGCCTTGTTAGTTGGATTTACATCGAATGATTAAATGGATAGAACTTCTTACTTGTCTATTTAGAAATGGACGATCGTTACAAAGGTGCAAACATAATATGGAACTGCGAAATGCAAGCTACTGCTATAGAGGTCAAATCTTGAGATCAATCAAGACCATTCTACCTATATAATAAGTGACGGGATGGTAATAACAGGTTTACTAAAACAAATGTGATAGAGGACTAGGAGATTTGTGGTGGAAAATCTTCAGATTTCAAGTGTTTGGAGAAATCGTTCAGTTATATGGTCCCTAAGCCTACGAAATTTTTGTTTCTTTTCTAAGGA
This sequence comes from Corymbia maculata, assembly GCA_014182735.1. Taxonomy (NCBI): domain Eukaryota; kingdom Viridiplantae; phylum Streptophyta; class Magnoliopsida; order Myrtales; family Myrtaceae; genus Corymbia; species Corymbia maculata. The sequence continues at coordinate 37,832,015 of CM024686.1, read as the reverse complement.
ACTAGTTTTTAAGGTGGTGTCCATGGCTGCAGAAAAAATGGCTTAATTTGGTCATCTCTCAAGCATTAATGTTTTGCAATGGAGACTGGAGTGAGTGGGCCATGGCTGAGACTCTTGCCATTTTTTCTTTGCAAGCGAAGGAAATTGTTCAGTTATATGGTCTCTAGCCCTAATAGTGTTAGACTTGGTTGTGAACAACTAATTTCTACTTCGAGTTTCTTCTAGTCTACACTCCATATTTATGTTCTCTAGCAACCTGACAGTATAGTCTCCCTTCCAAAGTTTTCACCACACACATGAAGACAACCTCGTCGAACCACATCAGCATTATATCTACTTCAACTTACTTCCTAAGGCAATCACAAACAAAATGATACCGACCAACATTCACAAATAACTCAAACATTCCCACAGCGAACTACTGAAGAGTTTTTTACAGTAAGCAATACTTCCAATTGTCAAAGCAAAATCGAAACAGTGACACACAATGATCGCGAAAGCATGAGAAAATCGAAAGCAATGTCTGAATGCACATTACCTCCCGAGCTTCATCCTCTAGCGCGAGATTCTGAACATCTTTCCCTCCTCCTCAAGAGCTTGAACCGTAAGAAACCTCTAAACCAAATCTCGGCACCATCGACACATCCACACTCCAGAAGCTTGAAAGCTTGAACCTAGACTAGCGTCAAGACAAGAAATCCCCCCCCCAAAAAAACCCAAAGAGCAAGTTCCTCTTCGGAAACTTCATCATCGATGGCGAGCTCATTCATTAACTTGGAGAGTGAGTGAGTGAGCGAGTGACGACGAGAGAAAGAGATCAGAGAGGATGGACGAGTAGTGGGCGAGCTGTGATGAGCGGCAGGTGAGGTGCGAACAAACGAGCGGCAGGCGAGCTGCAGGCAGAGCCGTAGAGAGGATAGCGACAATGTACGAGCGGCAGGCGACAAGGAGCCACGAGCAGCAGGCGACAGTGACAACCGGCAAGTGGCTTGCTACAATTGAGGGCTCAACTGAACTGAGTCAACTTGAGTCAATAGAAGTGAGGCGTGGAGAGAGATGGAGAATTAGAAATGGGGGAAAAATTAGGGTTAGAAGCTTAGAATTGGGGATTTTATGGGAAGGACAGACCAGTTCCGGTTCCGGAAAATGAGGAACCGGGAATCGAAACTGGTCTCCCTAAAATCGGCCAGTTCGATTCTCCGATTCTCGATTCTACTCGGGAACTGTGCTCACCCCTACTCGTCATTTTATCATAAACAAAACATACAAATGCTAGAACTGCAATTGAAGTTTAGACTTTTACGTTTAAGCCTCTCCATTCATATCTCCCAAGGCCCCTTCTTGTGTGTCAAATTGCCAACCTTCACGCATCAATCTTAGGTCATATTCCAACCTAGTGAAGCAAAGTGTTGTGATGTTTGATATTGGCACACTTTCATCTAAAATTTTTTTAGATTGGTTTGGCAATTGTCTCATATACAAAATGGTACTTGTGTAGGAAAAACCAACAAATCTACCATGGTGGCCATCGCCATTTCCGTTCCTATTGGAGGTGTCATGGTACTTCTCTTTCTCACTTGTCGTTTGCTTCAAGGAAAGAAGACTGATGAAATCGTCCAAGGAAATGGTGGTAAGCAGACCATTTGCCTTTATTTTTTGTAAACTATCTGTTTCATATGGTTGAGCATATTATGAAACTTCTTTATTTTTTGTAAGGAATCAGATATATTAATCATACAAGTAGAGTCCATTTGATATGAATGTAGCATATATAATGGAAAAGATAAAGGACAAAGATCCGATTCTTCATGCTCTTTCAACCTTCAAAACTATACTTACACTACACAAGCAATCATAATGGCAACAATAAGATTGGAAATATAACATCTCATTTCTAGGCGTCAAGATAAATAGATGCAACAATTCTACAAAAATTTTACCAAACACCTATAAAAATCTTTGCTTTTTATAGCCTGCTGCATCAAGACAATTCAAACTCCCAATCCGCAATAATATTATTAGGAAAACATAGATGAAGGGCACTCTTCCAAACTTGCTTAGAGAAATTGCATCCACAGAACAAAAGGGATCTAATCTCAATGCTTTTATGACATGAAAAGTAAAGAGTTTGACCTTGGTTAGAAGACTATCTATCGATTCCTTGAAATATAGGCAGCTTATCTTGTATCTTCAAACAAAATTTGACTCCAAATTTCAGCAAATTAGATGAAAATCAAATCAACTGATACCATTCAACTCTTGTGGCTCTTTACCTCACAATCTTCAAATCTGAAGCAAAGGTAAGAATGTCACAAGAAGTAGCATTGCAAGAATCTCAGTCTTCCAAAGAAGCCTTTAGACAAATTACACCACAAATAGCTGCTTGGATTGATACCTTATCTTCTTACCTCACTTTGAGCCTTTTTCATTCAAAGCATGAATCATATTAGTTGCTTTTGTAGTTCAAAGAATAGTAGAATTGTAAAGCACTCTCCTTTGGTATACATCTAGCAAGATCCCAATTAGGATATAATGAGTCACGCCAAAGGAATATAGATTCGACATGACCAACCACAGAATGGGGCCTCTAAATGCTCTTAACATTTAGCAATTCCCTCCAAGCATAGGTAGCATCTGCACTGCAATTAATAGACATAGCATTACCTTTAGCATGAAGAAGTGATCATGGTACAGGGTTCATCTCATTACTTTGTTACCGAACTGTTGATGATATTGTAATTATTTTTTCTTCATGACCAATTAAGAGGGAAAAGATTTCATTGGGGTAAGGGGACAACCATGCTAGCCTAATCCGATGCTCTTCATTGTGATAATGTTCCCAAGCACTGGCAACCGTATAAACACCACTAAAAGCCAATGTCGATACAATTTCATAATCACATTGCACATTTTGTTAATGCAGGTGCAAATGAACTTACCACTATGGAGTCCTTGCAATTTGACTTAGCTATAATACAAGCCTTAACAAATGATTTACCTCTTGAAAACAAGTTGGGTGAAGGTCGATTTGGTGAAGTTTTCCAAGTATGTATTACATATAAGTCAGAAACAATCAATAATGCTTTACATATGAATTGAACATAATGGTGCTGAAAAAAAGAAGAAAAGAAACACGTAATGCTTTTTTATGTTAGTTTTTAAGAAGTTGTGATAAGGAATTAAACGATAAATTCAAAACACTTTAGGGTAGACTTCCTAATGAACAACAAATTGCAGTGAAGAGACTATCACGAAGCTCAATACAAGGTGAAGAATTCAAAAATGAAGTTCTATTAGTTGTGAAGCTTCAACACAAAAACCTTGTACGACTGCTCGGATTTTGTTTGGAGGGAGATGAAAAGCTACTTGCCTATGAGTTTGTGCCAAATAAAAGCCTTGATTACTTCTTATTTGGTATGTTACAAATTAACCTTCTTATGTACATTTGCTTGAAATCAAATGTTCCAGCGTTTAGTAGTTGTTAAAAACATGGAATTAAGAGGTTTTCTATTCTTTCAACTAATTATAATTTTTTGTTAAGGTACCTTTAATTGGTGAGGGTAAAGGTATTTGTCTTGAGTTTTTGAATAGGTACCACACTAGCACATAATGAGTTTTGGTGCACTGATGTAGATCCCTAGAAAAGCGGTCAATTGAATTGGCCATTATGTTATAAAATAATATTTGGGATCGCTCGAGGAATGCTCTATCTACATGAAGATTCTTGTCTTTGCATCATCCATCATGACCTAAAATGTAGCAATATCTTAATAGATAGTGAAATGAACCCTAAGATTTCAAATTTTGGCATGGTAAGGATTTTTGAAGCTGATCAAACTCAGGCTAGCACAAACAAAATCGTGGGGACTTTGTAAGTCTTAGTTTTAGAATAGATGACTTTGTAATTGGATGCTGGACTTGCTTGTTTTATCTAATTCTGCATTATACATATGGCTAATGTTTGGTTTTGTAGTGGTTACATGTCTCCCCAAGGTATGCAATGCATGGAGAGTTCTCTGTAAAATCCGATGTTTATAGTTTCGGCAAACTACTTTTAGAGATCATTTGTGGCAAGAAAAATAACTTCTACCACCAATTGGATGGGGGTGAATATCTTGCTAGTTATGTAAGTTTAGCCGTGCTACTTTACACTATAGCCTTTGTAATTTTGGTAAAGTAAAATCGAAATTGCTTTGTAAAAACTTAGTCCTCTAACTTGCAGAAACACTTATGATCATTTTTTCTATTCCTTGGTCATATATGGTTTTTTGCAAGATTCAAAGGTCTTGCATGATGAGTTGTTGAGTTAATGCCACAATTTTGTGAAGATTTTCCGGAATTATTCTTGTAGGCATGGAATCAATGGAGAGACGGCACACCCTTGAAAGTATTAGACCCTGCTATCGTGGATTCATATTCAAGAGATGAAATACTTCGATGCATGCGCATTTACTTACTGTGCATTTAGGAAGATCTGGCTATTAGATCCACCATGGCAACTGTAGTTCTCATGCTCAGTAGCAGTTACTTTAACTCACCATCGCCTCAACATCCAGCATTCTTTGTCCGAAGTCGATTACAAGGACTAAGCCTCCCAATGAAAGAGCTTAAGTCAAACCAATCCACTAGTAGTATTATGCCTTTATCAACAAATGGTATGTTGTTTACCGAATTCCACCCTCAGTGAATGATGCTATGAAATCTTTCTTCATGGATGGTCCTACAGTGAGATTGCTTGGCCTTCTGCCGAGATTATCTATTAAATAAAAGAAAACATTTATGTAATTAGAGAATAAGCTATTAATGGCTCTAGGGGTGGATTGCTAAAAGAAGAGTCTATACATGATATTATGATTCATCTAAGACTTTGTTATTATTTGAGGCTAAATCATACATCAATCCACTATAATTTAGTGCATTTGTACATTATTGTTCTTTTATACAACTCCATATAACTACTTCTCTTGCGTAGACTAAATAATCAAATTCAAGTATTCGTTAGCTGACATAATAGGCTACACCTTTCTTTATTATTGAAACTAGTCGGGTTTCGGTGTTGTTAATAAATTTAAGTATTTTGAGTCTTTATATTCTTTGCCAGTAGTATAGCTAGAGACAAAGTTTATCTATTTGTATTGTCAATGTGCATTCTCTTGTGAAATCATGAATAAATTTGTTGCAATTGTGTCTAATATTTTGGCACAAAAGAATATCTCAAAACTAGCATTATTCTATAATTCTGTGCTCAGAGTTATGCATCTTTTGCTGTTCTGGAAAGTACATTACTATTGGGAAGAGTAAAGTGTTTCTCCAATTTTCATTTCCAAAAAATACCATTCTTAATTTTAAAAAATAAGAACCTAACATTCACCCAAATATTACAATCCCTGTCTTTCAAATATTATATTTCTTTTTCATTATTTCTCTTCAATTTGACAATTTCAAAGAGGTCGCTACGATGTATTCGTTACTGCTTCAACCAACTTCTATTCTCCTTTTGTAGACATCTAATTTTCTTTCCAAAGTTAAAGAAGTTGCTGATCTTAACGTTGGAAATTCCTTTGATGGTGTTGATTATAGACCATCTACATCTTTCGAAGGTACTCATTCAACGCTTAGAGATGTCGCTAACTTATGACTATGGAAGTCGGCTTCACAGCCTTTGGTCTTACATTCATTTCTTTGGGAGACTGCCATACGTTTTCCATTATTTTAGTACTTACAAATATATCAATCTTCTTATTTCATTCATTGATTGATTTAACTCTTTAGTTAGCTGTCTTGATATTTAATTAGATTAACTCTATCAATCTTCTTATCATGTAGTAGACGAGACAAAAGTCTGATTCTTATCCTTTGAAGACAGGCAGTTAAGCCGTCCTTAAAAGGTTTTTTGGCAACATGTTTCACAAAAACCTAACCAGCGATAGGTGATGGTCTATGAGACGTCGCTAATGAGAGTTTGTTTAGGACCAATTTTGACTTTTGTGTACGGTTTTGCCCATCACCGATCAATTTTATAGTAGTGTTAGCTCTTTTAGGGAACTCCAGGAACAGCATGATTTTTGGAAGTCTCAGAAAGGAAAACGATGAAGCAAGTCGGCTCCTATAGTGGAGGTGTCGTAAGATGGAAGAACAGCATGACTTTCTAATATTGTGATCCTTAGTCTTATTTGGCAAGAGTTTAGTCATGTACTCAACAAATTCTGATGAAGGAGCAATAAGATATTATTGGATTTGCAAGAATATATTGCCCGTATACATTTAAGGAAATATAGTATGCTTCTAGTTTCTGAACATTTTCGTATGACGTTTTCATTTTAAGTTCCTCACACTTAACATTATCATGTCACTTTTAGTCTTCACAAAGTTTCTAATAGTAATACTGCAAAGATTGGAGGATTCTTATATAGTAATAACCATACACAAAGAGCAACTTTTTCAGAGAGGGAAGATTCATTTGGTAGATGAGTACACCTTCTATCTCATTCTACAATCTTCGAGTAGGAGCCCGACTCCTGAGCATTCTGTTAGGAGCACGTCGTGAACATGATGTTTCAAGCACCTAGTACAATCATAATTTACAAGACAACCATTGCAAGCCGCCTGATCATGGCACTGGATATGGAATCCCACGGTATTGATGCGAAAATCTCTCTGAAGTCCTAATAAACAGACAGAGTAACCATCTCTCCCTCTCTCTCATCCAATTGCGTCTACAGCCTTGGATTTTCCTTTTCCCAAGTCTCCGCTTGAGGATGAGGACCAAAGAGTCCAACTCAGTCGGCATTATTCAGCTTTGGAAAAATGTAAGATAACGTGATTGTCTTGCTTCAATAACGGGACCATAAATCCTGAGGCTCATGCTTCCAATGCCAGGGCGAGGACGAGGATACGTTTTTATGACATGGGCCTATCTCTTTTTTGTTAAATGTCGAATAAGACAGGGCAAATTATTTGGTAATTCAAGATTAAAATAGAGGGGACCTCGTAATTCTCAAATTCTTTCTCAGATGACCTATACTTTCTTGTTTATATGATCTATCTTATGGTTGATCTATGTATTAGAAACAAACCCTATGCTCATATACGTGCTAATCCTCAAAGCACATTCATTAGAAGGAGGTTCATATGCAAGTTGCTTATTTTACCAAATAATAATTACATAATGGATGCTATCACTCATGTATGTGCAATAATTACTTGTCTCATGAGAATGCTATGCGGGGACAATTCTCAGCAAAGTCTGATGTCTATAATTTGAGTGTCCAAATTCTAGAGATCATTAGTGGCAAGAAAAAATAGCTACTCCAATCAATCAGATAGAGGCAAAAATTTCACCAGCTATGTAAGTAGCATATTGATGGGAGAACAATAACAATTCGAATAATATCGAATTAACGCAGCGGAATAAAATAATCTCCCCTCTTGTATAAACCTAATAGGAACCAACATAATAGAGCAAAATAAATACCAAGCACACAAACACAAGATGTTTTTTTACGTGGAAAACCCCCTCAATGTGAGGAGATCAAAAACCACGGGACCGGAGTCCACCCGAAAATCTTCACTATCAACAAAATTTGGTGAACAATGTTCTTCTCTAGCAAATACTAGGGTACATAGCAGCAAAGATCTTAAGAACATAATTCTTGGCAATTACACATAAACTTCACAAGAAATCAAGGATAAATCTGATAAAAAACGCAAGTTTTGATCAATCCACGAAAAACCTGATGTAGGGAGCTTCAAACCAAAATCAAACCGTTCAGATTCGAGGAGATTGCACCACGAACACGCTAACAAAATTTCAGCTCAATTGGATCTCGAATCGACCTCCGATGCTAGCATGATGTAAATCAAACTTTGCCCCAAACCCCAGATTTTTTGCTTTCTCTTTTTCTCTTGTTACTACGTCTTTTGCGGCTACAATTTCAACGATAGTGAGAAACCCTATTTCTCCATATAACTTATTACATTGGCTCAAGCCCTTTTGGGCTTGCAACTCATTGGGCTTCCTCCACATAGGAGTGAACCCAGCTAACAAATCTCCCCCTCACGACAATGTGGAGTCATTCTCCATCTCTGCTATCAATCGACAATGTTCAAGTTTCTCTCTTGGTAGAGCCTTCGTCATCATATTAGAGCCATTATGGTCTGTATGAATTTTCTCAAATTCCAACAACTTTTCTTCTAGAACATCTCTTATCCAATGATATATAACATCAATATGTTTTGATCTAGAATGAAAAGATGAATTCTTATCAAGATGAATTGCGCTTTGATTATCACAAAATAGCACGCACCTCTTTTGCTTGAACCCAAGTTCTTTCAAGAACTTCTTCATCCATAGCATCTCTTTACTAATTTCAGTCGCTGCAATAAATTCAGTTTCGGTTGTAGAAAGTGTAACACACTTCTGCAATCTTGACTTCCATGATATAGCTCCACTCACAAAAGAAATCAAATAACCAAAAGTAGATCTTCGAGTATCAATATCTCCTGCCAAGTTGAAATCTTTGTATCCAACTAACTTAAGTTTCCCGGTCCCGAAACTAAGTTTCAAATTTGAAATTCCCCAAAGATACCTCATAATCCACTTCACTGCATTCCAGTGCTCTCTACTTGGATTTGACAAATAGCAACTAACAACACCAACTACATATGTCAAGTTTGGGTGTGTACATACCATCGCATACATTAAACTTCCTACAGCTGAGGCATATGGAACACTTTCCATATCTTTCTTCTCTTTATTAGTCGTAAGATTTTGCTTCATATTTAACTTAAAGTGGGCAGCAAGAGGAGTACTAACCACTTTAGTCTTGTCCATATAAAATTTCTGAAGGATCTTCTCGATATATTTCTCTTGCGACAAAAATAACTTCTTAGCATCTCTGTCTCGGGTAATTCTAATGCCAAGAATCTACTTCACCGAGTCCAAGTCTTTCATGGCAAAAGACTTACTCAATTGTTTCTTCAATAACTCAATTTGTGAAGCATTCTTACCAACAATCAGCATATCATCAACATAAAGCAAGAGAATAATAAAGTCATCATTAGAAAATTTTTGGACAAACACACAGTTATCCAAGAAAGTCTTCTTATAGCCATATTCTGTCATAACTGACGCAAACTTTTTATACCACTGTCTCAGTGCTTGCTTTAGGCCATAGAGACTTTTCTTCAGTTTGCACACATAATCCTCTTTCCCTTTCACTTTAAAACATTCAGGTTGTTCCATGTATATCTCTTCCTCCAAGTCACAATGTAGGAAGGCTGTTTTGACATCCATTTGCTCAATCTCCAAATCTAGGGTAGCTGCTAGCTCTAGTACCACACGGATAGAAGACATTTTCACTACCGGAGAAAATATATCATCAAAATCAATACCCTTTTCTCTGACCGAATCCCTTAACGACCAATCTAGCTTTATATCGTGGTTGTGAAGTATGTTCATCTTGCTTCAACCTGTATACCCACATGTTCTTCAAAGCTCTTTTACCTTTAGGTAATTTCATCAGCTCAAAAGTATGATTATCATAAAGTGACTCCATCTCATCTCGCATAGCATCAAACCAATTACTTTTGGACTCATCTTCTATTGCTTCTGCAAAGCACTCTGGTTCACCTGTATCAGTCAATAATACATACTCATCTTCAGAATACCTGGTGGAAGGTCGTTGGTCTCTAACAGATCTCCGGACTGGAATATCCAGTGGAACATCTAATTGAGCATCTGGTTCAGGAATAATATTATCCGTTTCAACATGTTCAGGAACATGTGTGTTATTTGGAACATTGACTTTTTGCTGTTCTTCATCAACCTGGGTAGGAATATTTGTAAGAGGAACTGGATCCATATCATCACTAACCTGTGGTGTTGAAATCATCTCTGATTTCTCAATATCCTTTATTGTTTGATCTTCCATAAACACAACATCTCTGCTTCTTACAATTTTCTTTTCAACTGGATCATAAAACTTGTAGCCAAGTATATCATGTCCATAACCAATGAATATGCACTGTTATGTTTTCACATTAAGTTTAGACCTCTTATCTTTGGGAATATGCACAAATGCTTTGCACCCAAAGACACGCAAATAATCATAATAAATATATTTACCTGTCAAAACTCTATTAAGAACATCAAACTCTAAAGGAACGCATGGAGTAAGATTCAATACATATGCAACTGTACTTAAAGCCTCATCCTAAAAGGATCCAAGTAGCTTTGACTGTGAAAGTAAGCATCTTACCATTTCAACCAGTGTTCTGTTCATTCTCTCAGCTAAGCCATTTAACTGAGGCGTCTTGGGAGGTGTCTTTTAATGTCGAATACCCTGCTGTCTGCAATATTTATCAAAAGGTCCAATATACTCTCCCCCGTTATCAGTTCTGATGCATTTCAATTTCTTTCCAGTCTGTCTCTCAACTGAAACCTGAAACTGCTTAAAAGCATATAATACTTGATTTTTAGCTTTCAAGGTATAAATCCAAATTTTTCTTGAAAAATCATCTATGAAGGTAACAAAATAAAGAGAGCCACTAAGTGATTTTGTTTTCATAGGACCGCAAACATCAGAATGCACTAAATCCAATATACCTGACTTTCTTGAAAGAGGGGAGCTTTTAAATATAACTCTGTTCTATTTTCCTGCTAGACAGTGAGCACACTTATTTAGCGCTAAACTTTTCAATCCTGAAATGAGCTTCTTCTTGGCCAATAAAGACAAATCATTTTCACTGATGTGACTGAGCCTCTTATGCCATAACTCAGCTGCATCTTCGCTGTCTACTGCATTAATTTTTTCTGTGAACAACTTTGCCTGGATAAGGTACAACAAAGAATATTTTTCACCTCTAACCACAACAAGAGAACCTTTGGTGAGCTTCCATTGACTATTATTGAAGGTGCTGCAATACCTCTCATCATCCAACTTGCCTGTAGAAATCAAATTCAAGCGGATATCAGGTATATGTTTAACATTATTCAATACTAACCTTGGTTTCTAAGCACACATCACCGATGCCTACAACTTGAGTCAGCCCATTGTTTCCCATCTTCACAGATCTGAAGTCACATGACCTGTATGATGTAAAGAAATCCCTACGAGATGTAGCATGAATAGATGCACCACTATCAATTACTTAACTGGTCTCATGAGATACAAAATTCATCACATCATCATCAAAAATAATGAGAAAGTCTTCTTTAAGTGCAGCAACATGATTATCATCACTGTCACTATCACTTTTCTTCTCTTTACCTTTCTCCTTTTATTTCTCCTTTTTTAACTAGCGACAAAACCTCTGAATATGTCCCTTCTGATGACAATAATGGCACTCAACATTAGTAAATTTATTATACTTACATCTGCTTTTATCTCTACTCTTGTCTCTATTTCTCGGACCTCGAGACTCACTTATTCCCATTTTCTTAACAACCAAGGCATTAAAATGTGAAGAAGACGATCATTGTGTCTTCCTTCTCATCTCTTCATTCAAAATACTACTCTTGGCCAAATTCATGGTAATCGTACCATCCGGGGCATAATTAGACAAAGACGTTCGAAACGTCTCCCATGAGTCTGGCAAAGTACCAAGCAACCATAGTGCTTCTATCTCATAATCAAACTTAATTCCCATCGCAGCCAACTGATTAATAATTCCTTGAAAAGAATTTAAATGATCAGTCAAACAAGTACCATCTTGATATCTCAGAGCCATCATCTGTTTTATCATAAATAACTTATTATTCCCAGTCTTTCGAGCATATAACTGTTTGAGCTTATTTCATAAACCACGTGCATGTGTTTCCTCAATAATATGGTTCAAAACATTATCATCTACCCACTGCCTAATATAACCACACACTTGACGATGAAATATAGACCATTCAGCATCAGTTTTGTTCTCCGGTTTCTCATCGGCAAATACGGGCAAATAAAAATCTTTCACATATAAAAGATCTTCCATCTTCCCTTTCCAAATATGATAATTCGAACCATTCAGTGTAACCATTCTACTTGTATTCGTTTTCATTGTTTAACACTAGGCAGAAAAAAAAAATCAAGCAACAACCTGAAGCTCTGATATTACTCTGATGGGAGAACGATAACAATTCAAACAATGTCGAATTAACGCAGCGGAATAAAATAATCTCCCCTCTTATGTAAACTTAATAGGAACCAATAGCAAAATAAATACCAAGCACATAAACACAAGATGTTTTTTTACGTGGAAAACCCCCTCGGTGTGAGGAGATCAAAAACCACGGGACTAGAGTCCATCCGAAAATCTTCACTATCAACAAAATTGAGTGAACAATGTTCTTCTCTAGCAAATACTAGATGTACATAGCAGCAAAGTTCTCAAGAACATAATTCTTGGCAATACACATAAACTTCACAAGAGATCAAGGATAAATCTGATAAAAAACGCAAGTTTTGATCAATCCACAAAAAACCTGATGTAGGGAGCTTCAAACGAAAATCAAACCATTTAGATTCGAGGAGATTGCACCACGAACACGCTAACAAAATTTCAGCTCAATCGGACCTCAAATTGACCTCCGATGCCAGCTTGATGTAAATCAGACTTTGCCCTAAACCCTAGATTTTTTGCTTTCTCTTTTTCTCTTGTTACTACGTCTTTTGCGGCTACAACTTCAATGATAATGAGAAACCCTATTTTTCCATATAACTTATTATATGGGCTCAAGCCTTTTTGGGCTTGCAACTCATTGGGCTTCTTCCACATAGGAGTGAACTCAGTTAACACATATGTGCTATTAAGACATATGTTACGTTGCATCGATCTAATTAAGTTGAAATTCCATCTTAATGTTGGAATTGTTCGGGAAGTCCCAACTGACGGACTCACCAAGGTATGTAGAGTCTTTATGTTGAGCCATGTTGACCGGGTCCGCCTATATGGGCGTAGGTAACATTAACGTAAGAAAAAAGAAGTCAAAAGTCAAGAAGCAAAAAGTCAAAAGCAGAGAAAGATAAAAAACAGTGTTGCAGGGTCCGCCTATATTGTTAGATAGTAACTGAAATTCGTCCTCTTGCCGATCTCGTGCTCCTTCTTCTTGACCTTGGGCTTCCGCAAGATCCAGGAGGTGACTGAAAGTTTCAGCTGCGTCGAGAGAGAGAGAGAGAGAGAGCAGACAGAGAAGCGACAGAGTGCTTCGGCGGTCGGCTCACGCGACACGTATCGCCCCGTGAATGGGATAGGTTTTCCTGGGGCTTGCGCTCAAGTTCTACCTAATATTTTCTTGAGAGAGACCGACAAGTTTCGTTTCGGTCAGGAGCGGGTGGGACCGATCGTCCGCACCATCTTAGATTTTTTTGTTTTCTATTTATCTAATTAATTAATTAAGATGGGAGGGGTTTAAAAACTAATTATCCATCATAAATATGGAGAAGACTTCCCGATGGAGTCACGGCGGGCAAAGTTTGTGGAAAGTGTAGAATGGAAAAAACTTGTGGGACGACAATTCCAACACCATTGTTCCTATTAATTCCGTGCCGACCTCGCTATAGCCAATACGATCATCAATCCAACCATGAAGTCTTGGTTCGCCTTCTCCATCTCTCTCCTTCTTCTTCTTCTTCATCAATGAAGCTGCACTCAAATATCTAAGTCGTGACTGTCAGAAACACAACCCTCTTCACTCCCAACTCCACCTACCTATCCAACCTCGACGCCCTCCTCTCTTCCCTCTCCTACGCTGCCACCAACAGCGCTAATGGCTTCGCCAATGCCACCGCCGGCCAAAACCTAGCACATGGCAAGACATACTCATGTAATATTTTCTCCCATTCATTATGTGCCGCCATCTTTTTTAAGACCCATTGATTGAACTAGAAATAAATAGAAAGAATAAATTCAGATAATTCTATTCTTTATGTTTATAAATTATAAATCATCTCCTCAATGCAACAGATCAAAAAATTGTCATTTTACACTCATTTGGGAAAAAAAAATGTCCATATGTTCAAATTCAAAGGATCTCAGTATGTAACAAAATAAAATAGGAAGATACATATATAAAATTAGTAACATGCCCAGGTACGCATAGATTCAAGACTATATTTGTTTTTTTTATTTTTCAATGTAGTTTTTGAAATGGATTCTTACCAACAAAAAGAAGAAGGAAGAAGAATATAAAAAAGATAAACACCTACATCAAGCAAATTCTCCTCTAGAGCATATGTGAAGTTTTACTTATAATGGATTCCGATTTAAGAAAACATGAGACATACAATCATAGAATATTTTGGAATCACAATACAAATACATGCAATAAATAATAAGAACAAATAAGAATCGTGGAAGCGTAAAGTCAGAAAATAAATTGTCCTCTATTGTTTTCTCAATTTGCTGAAATCTTCACCTTTGTCTCGTGGACTTGGTGTGGGAACTGCGATTGAGATACCTGGTATGGTTTTCTTGAGAGTAAAATTTTCTGTTTTCTTCGCCGTTTTATTACCAAACGAGGCACAAGAATTCGACATCCGCTAAAGTCGTTATCAAAGGCAAATTATCAGGTAAAGCTCCCAATTTGTGAGCCATAAAGTTCATTGTCGCACGACCTCTATCCATTTTGAATATATATGTATGTATGTATATATAGATATATGTAGAGTAAAGATTCATATATTAAGAAATCTTATTAAAACTTATACTTATCAAATGACGTGATAATTTTCTATTAAGTAATTAGAAAAATCAATTATTCAATTTACAGGTGTCGCTTCTTCCACCCGGCAATTGAAACCCTCGTGTTACGCTTATTTTGGGCCACAAACTCTTCATCTCCTAGTACGATTACTTTACCTGTAACATTTTTCCTACTTTTTTCCCAGAGAACTGAACATACTCTTCTTCTTTCGATAATTCTATGCTCAAAATAAAGATCATCAGACCATGAATTTCCGCTTCATCATCTCCCTCGCCCTCTTCTTCTTTCTCAATTTTCTCAGCAATTACAGTCATACTACCGAAGCTGCACCTACTTATCTAGAGTATTACTGCCCGAACACCACGCTCTACACTCCCAACTCCACCTACCAATCCAACCTCAACTCCCTTCTCTCTTCCCTCTCCTCCGCCGCCACCGGCAACGCCGATGGCTTCGCCAACGCCACCGCCGGGAAGGATGCTCCTGACCGTGCCTATGGGCGCTTCCTCTGCCGCGGCGATGTCAGCACTGCCACGTGCAGCGAGTGTGTGGCTACCGGATCAAAAGACATCCTTCGGCGATGCCCTGAGGGGAGAGTCTCCGTGATCTGGTACGACGAGTGCATGTTGAAGTACTCGAACCAGTCCATTTACTCGGTGTTGGAGATCGCACCTATATACAGGGTGCCAGACACCGGGAACGTCGCCGGCCCACATCAGTTCGTGCAGCTGCTGGGACAGACCATGAACGACGTGGTGGTGAGGGCTTCGGAGAGTCAATCAGGGAAGAAGTTCGCGGTCGCAGACGCGAACTTCACAAGCTCGCAGAAGCTGTACACACTTGCGCAGTGCACGCCGGACTTGACAGAGTCCGACTGTAACAAATGCCTCTGGGCAGTAGTCGCAGATCTATCTCAGGGGGAGCAAGGTGGGAGTTGGTTCACTCAAAGCTGCATGGTGAGGATCGAGATGTACCTCTTTTATAATGCTTCGGCGGTGCCGCCCCCGCCAGAGCTTCCTTCTCGTCCTGCTCCGATGAACAGAGCCAAAGGTATGTATTTAATTGAATTAAGGAGATGGATTTAGTCGTGAAAGCTCAACCTTGATATGCTTCCCCATTAATAATTTTTATGATTATGGATTACTAGTTTTCTCTTTACAACCTCTGTGAATTGATCTGTTGATCTTTGTTCATAGATTCTGGTCATTATGTCCATCTTGACTTGTATTTTTAGCGTCCCATCCTATATAGTTCTGTCCAGGTATGCTTTATGTAATATTTATTTAGGCCGAATGAGGGTGTATCTGGTGGTAAGGAACTTTTAGAGAGTTTTCCTTATTCATTCATGTACGGGATTTTACTATAAAAAAATGCCCCAAGAACTTGCTGAGCAATCAAAGAACTAAATTCATGGTTTTTCTCAAAAGTAAAATCTAGATTTTACTTTTGTTAGTTTGTCGTTTTTGCTTAGCAAATGAGGTCTTCATCAAATGGTTTCGTACATGTTTTGCGTTCTCTCTTGTTTTCTCTTTTTTCTTCTCAAAGAATGCTTTCTTATTTCTGTTTTTCGACCTTCAATGCTTCATTAAAGTCTTCGATCCCATAAAGTCAAGATGAGGTACAGTTTAGGTGCAAACTTTCCTTAGTGGATCAGGCAATTGTCTCAATCTCATCCCACTTAAACATGGAAGGTTCTAACGTCATTTCTGAGATTAGGTTATCTCGAGAGCATTCATGCGAAATCCATTGCTGGTAGACTTTGGAATCAGGTGTTTAGTCTTTGAAGCTCTCTTTTAGTCTAATTAGTCTCTAATACAAAATTAATAATGGTTGCGCTACTACAATATAAGTATTAGAAGAGGAAAAACATATAGTGAGATGGGCAGATTATGGGGCACAGCATGTTTCCTTTAGACATTTGCTCTTTAAGCCGGACGGTTTTAACAAAATAAATTTTAAACCTGAAGAACTTAAAGAACATGATTTGAGTGGAAAAAGAAAGTAGAATCATTCATCTGAATGAGTCTGATATCTGTTTTTTTCAATTTTCTTCTACCTGTAATAGCAAAATTAGCAATTCAAATTTCTAAAATGCCATATGGTTGCACATATGCAGGCAAAAGCAATAAATCTACCGTGATAATTGTTGCCGTGGCCATTCCGGTTGGCGTTGCTATCATGGTTCTCTTTGTTGCTTGTTGTTCGCCCCGGAGTAAAACAACAAAGACGTTTGAAGTGGTCCAAGCAGAAGACGGTACATATTTGCGCATGTTTATGCCTTATTCTTAGAGAGAACTTTCAAACTATGTACACGAGATACACAGTGCTATGCTTTTGGTGAATGACTATCTCCTGTTGTTTCGTCATGTAGGCGCAACTGACATTACTACTGTAGAGTCCTTGCAATACCATTTAGCTGCTATACAAGCTGCCACAAACAATTTCTCTCGTCAAAACAAGTTGGGTCACGGCGGATTTGGTGAAGTTTTCCAGGTATTGTCAGTTAGAAATAGTGATAATGCTTTATGGAAATCTTTGAATATTGTTGATGTTTGTTACGTGAAGTTGTGGTCAAAAGCTATTCATTTCTACTCAAAGAACCACATTAAATTTCAGGGTAGGCTTTCGAATGGACAAGAAATAGCTGTGAAGAGGCTATCTAAAAGCTCAGGACAAGGTGTTAGAGAATTCAAGAATGAGGTTGTTCTGGCAGCAAAGCTTCAACATCGAAACCTTGTGCGGGTACTTGGGTTTTGCTTAGAGGGAGAAGAGACGATACTTGTCTATGAGTTTGTTCCAAACAAAAGTCTTGACTACTTTTTATTTGGTACATCGCACCCTTCAATGGACTCTTAAGTTGTCATTTTTCCATGTGAAAGAAATTACATGTGTGATTAGCATATGTTGAAACTCTTGCTAGCTTCTGGTAAACATGATGAAAGTTTTTGAGGATTTACCAACTCAACATTATTGGTTTTTAATTGTGTAATTATGCAGATCCCAATAAGAGAAGGCAATTGGATTGGTCAAGACGTTACACGATAATATCTGGAATCGCTCGAGGAATGCTCTATCTGCATGAAGGTTCTCAGCTACAGATCATTCATCGTGATCTAAAACCAAGCAATGTCTTATTAGACAGTGATATGAACCCAAAGATTTCAGATTTTGGCATGGCTCGGATTTTTGGAGTTGATCAAATTCAAGCAAATACTAATAGAATTGTGGGAACCTTGTAAGTCTCATTTGTTTTTTTTTTAGATGACTAATAATTTCTTATTTACACAATACTATCTCACGTTTGATTTGTAAATTAGAAACACCACCATGCTCATATACATGCTAATCCTTGAATATGGTCGGGTCATTCACAACTTGCTTAGTATATCAGCTTACAATAACATAATGGATGCTACAGCCCATGTATTTGATTTGCAGTGGGTACTTGTCTCCTGAGTATGCAATGCGTGGGCAAATCTCAGCAAAATCCGACATCTATAGTTTTGGTGTCCTAATCCTAGAGATCATTAGCGGCAAGAAGAATAGCGGCTGCTTCCAATCGGATGGGGGTGAAAATCTCACCAGCTATGTAAGTTGCATCCGTGCTATAATGACAAATATTACACTCTACCAATGTAATTAAGCTGATATTCCTTCACTAAAATGATTTTTACAGGCTTGGAATCATTGGAGAGCCGGTACACCGCTTGAAGTGTTGGATCCATTCATTAGCGATGCATATTCAATAGA
This sequence comes from Corymbia maculata, assembly GCA_014182735.1. Lineage (NCBI taxonomy): Eukaryota > Viridiplantae > Streptophyta > Magnoliopsida > Myrtales > Myrtaceae > Corymbia > Corymbia maculata. Next base: position 37,813,576 of record CM024686.1, on the reverse strand, counting down.
TGAAGTGGTTAGATGCCTCCACATTGGTTTATTAGGTGTTCAAAAAGATCCAGCTGATAGACCCACCATGGCAAGCATAGTCCTCATGTTGAGCAGCCTCTCTTTGGAGCTTCCACAGCCTCGACTACCGGCCTTCTTCCTCCAAAGGAGCATGGAGAGACAGTCGAAAGAGCTCGAATCGGATGAATTCACCAGTAGGTCTATGCCGTGTTCGATCAATGAAATGTCGGCTACTGAAGTGCAACCCCGGTGAATCATGACGCCAGTGAAAATCTTTCTTCAGACTAGTCCTACAGAGACCTTGAGATCCTTGGCCTTCCACATGGATCATTAATGAACAACCAGCGGGCACCTATGTTTTTCGAAAAGAGGCTGCTAGTTGCCATGAGATCATGCGCATGAAGTACATAGTGACTTCTCCTATCAAGGAACAAACACGAGGACACCGAATTTATCAGGCCCATTGTTTTGTAGAGAACACTTGCACTTACCGCTATTTAAGTAACATGATTACAAGAGTTGGTTTCAACCTATCGGTGAACAGCCTAGTATTGCACTGCTATCTAGCCATAATAAAAGTCAAGTGCATTCTTTATTTCTGTTTAGCCATGATGAGAAAATAAGACCGCAATGACATGTGGACAAGAATATTCATATATAAACATGATTATTCATAGACACAGAAACATGATCTGTTTTTGTTCTTCGCCAGAAATTTTCGATGGATTCAAATTGATTGTTTTACACCAAACTCCTTATTTCGTCAATCTCATTTGTCTTTTATTTTTCGCTAGTCTAATATGTTAAAACTCAAACAGGAACCGAAATTTTATTTAGAGCAGAGCATGCAAAATCGAGGATCGCCAAGATTAGACATTCTCTAGAGCAAAATCCCACCTTCATCCTCCATCGTTCGCTCATCGCTAGAACGTCCATCTGCTGCTGCCAAAATTGCTTTTAATTAGTCGGGTTTTCTGCTAGAAAATCGATCAGTTCTGTTCGCAGCCGAGGTTGCAGTCAGGAGCGGGTGGGACCGATCGTCCACACCACAAGTGGTCTTCGAATTTTTGGGTCTCTATTCATCTAATTAATTAATTAATTAATCAGTTAAGATACAAGGGGTCTACAAACTAATCATCCATCATGAAGTTGGAGAAGATTTTTCGATGGAGTCATGGAGGGCAATTGAATGGAAAGTGGAGAACGGACAAAACTTATGGGACGACAATTCAACAACATTATTGTTCCCATAATCCCGTGCCGATCTCGCTAACCCAATCAATCCAATCTTGAAGTCTTGCTTCGCCTTCTCCATCTCCCTTCTCTTCTTCCTCGATTTTCTCGGTGTTGATACTCAAAAGTTCTGAATCGGCGCCTACATATCTATGGCATTACTACATAAACACCACCCTCTTCACTCCCTATTCCACCTACCAATCCAACCTCGATGCCCTCCTCTCTTCCCTCTCCTCCGCTGCCACCAACAGCACCAATGGCTTTGCCAACGCCACCGTTGGCCAAAATCCTCTTGACCAGGCTTACGGGCTCTTCCTCTGCCATGGTGACATTGTTGAGAAAATTCATAGTTTTGATACTAACAAATCCTTTTATGCACTCATCATTTCAAACACAAACTGAGGAAGAAACATATTATTCTGAGTCTACATGTTACAGAAGGAGAAGCAAAAAGACTCAGAATCTCATTCTATTAAGGACCAGAACGAATCTATGGGAGTAGAACGAGGACATGATCACCAACGGTTACGGATTTCACTTACCTTACTCGTATTGATTTTGGTAAATCAAATTGATTAACAAGATCAATCATCAAGACAATTTTCAAAGAAGGATTGAACACTTATGGAAACCTAAATTCTGATTGTATGGGCGAACAAAATCAAATGGGATTCAATCTATCTTCAACGGTCAAGAAACCTTTTCTTATGGAGTCTATCCAAAAAAGGAAATGGAAGGCAAATCTCTCACGGTGATAGCCAACGGTCAGTTGTGACTTGAAGAGTATATAAGGGGAGGATGTGACCAGAAGAAGAGTAGAGTGAATACAATATTCCAAAGTCTGATTCTATTCTTCACTATGAGAAAGTGCAAAAACCGAGTGATCCTAGTTTATTGCTAAGAAGAGTGACTTAGTGAGAAATATCATAACCGAGTACTAACACTCAAGAGACATGTAATCACTTTTGATCACATAATGAAATTCAGCCAATTGGCTAATCGTGTGGGAGAGTGGACGTAGGTTTAACAAAAGCTGAACCACTATAATTGTGTTTGTAATCTTCTTTTCCCTCACTCTTTTACTTTTGATTGCATACTACAAAGTCTACCTCATCCAGACTGTGTTTAAAACTAACATTCTGATTCTGTTACTATCAGACTTCATATTATTTGTTTTAGTGCATGAATTTCATTTACACCTATTCACCCCCTCTAGGTGTTGGTACTAGCAATATCATATGTCAGCACCACCACTTGCAGCAACTGTGTGGAAAGTGGAAGGGAATATATCCTCCAGAATTGTCCCAACCAACGAGTCTCTATGATCTGGTACGGCGTGTGCATGCTGAGGTACTCAAATCAGCCCATCTTCTCGGTCATGGGGCGAGAGCCGTTTTTCACTTTGTACAACACTGGGAACGTCACCGACTCACAGTTCATGGATGTCCTTTTAGAAACCATGAGAAACGTTATCAAAAGGGCTTTAGCTGGCGGGTCAGAGAAGAAGGTTGCTGCAGCGCAGGCGAACTTCACGAGCTTGCAGACCCTGTACGCATTAGCGCAGTGCACGCCGGAATTGACGGCATGGGATTGTAACACGTGCCTCCAGTTCGCGAACGGTTATCTGGTTCAGGGGAAGCAAGGCGGGAGGGTGCTCACTCCGAGCTGCAACGTGAGATACGAGTTCTACCCCTTTTATAATGTCTCCGCCCTGCCGGTGCCAGCGCCCCTGCCTCCCCCTCCGATGACCGGACCTAAAGGTACATTTGTGATTGCATTGATTGTCTTCCTTCGTTGTATAACAAGTTTAGCACTTTTTGGACAATTATCCCTACTTTATCTTATGAAAGGTTTGAATAGTCACTTTTATGTGCTAGAAATGATGTCGCAATTCCGGGTGGCTGAAGGCATATCAATTAGAGCCAATTGGGATGAGTTAAAGAAATTCGTGAGGGAGTTGAAGAACGGCAATGAAGCCTTTCCCGATGAGAAACAAGGAATGCTGTCATTGGCATCTTTCAAACTCTACCGATACTATTCTAAGTGGGCTCATTACAATTTCCTTAGAAAAGATGAAGCCCACCTTATTTATAAGGAGTGACAAAAGAAGTTACGAAAAAGATGATTTGGCAAATGATATGACTCAAAGCATAGAGTCTGAAAGTAGCCTATGGAAAAATTGTTTTAAATAGAGGTCCAATGTCCGGAATCATTAACGTTATGATGAGGTAAGGCACTATATGAGAGACTGGTCGAAGTACAAAAGTAAATGAGTTATGAATGAAGTCTGCAAGTGACACTAGCGTTGTTACTATAACAAATGATAGTTCGAGTGATCAAACAATCTGTAAGTTTCCCTTAAGTATGCTCTTCCTTCGGATTTTATTTCCCTTTTTAATAGGTGATGAAATAGGGGTTGTTCATCCAAAAAAAAATTTGGCTTCTTAATATTTTCACTTATTCGAATTCAGCCCCGTCATTTTATCATAAACAAAACATACAAATGCTAGAACTGCAATTGAAGTTTAGACTTTCACATCTAAGCCTCTCCATTCATATCTCCCAGGGCCCCTTCTTGCATGTCAAATTGCCAACCTTCACGCATCAGTCTTAGGTCATATTTCAACCTAGTGAAGCAGAGTGTTGTGATGTTTAATATTAGCACACTTTCATCTAAAATGTTTTTAGATTAGTTTGGCAATTGTCTCATATACAAAATGGTACTTGTGTAGGAAAAACCAACAAATCTACCATGATGGTCATCGCCATTTCCGTTCCTGTTGGAAGTGTCATGGTACTTCTCTTTCTCAATTGTTGTTTTCTTCGAGGAAAGAAGACCGATGAAATCATCCAAGGAAATAGCGGTAAGTTAACCGTTTGCCTTTATTTTTTGTAAACTATCTGTTTCATATGGTTGAGCATATCATGAAACTTCTTTATTTTCTATAAGGAATCGGACATATAAATCATACAAATAAAGAGTCCTTTTGATATGAATGTAGCATATATAATGGAAAAGATAAAGGATTGAGATCTGATTCTTCATGCTCTTTCAACCTTCAAAACTATACTTACACTGCACAAGCAATCATAATGGCAACAATAAGATTGGAAATATAGCATCTTATTTCTAGCTGTCAAGATAAATAGATGCAACAATTCAACAAAAATTTTACCAAACACCTATAAAAATCTATGCTTTTTATAGCCTGCTATATCAGGACAATTCAAACTCCCAATCCGCAATAATATTATTAGGAAAACATAGATGAAGGGCACTCTTCCAGACTTGCTTAGAGAAATTGCATCCACAAAACAAAAGGGATCTAATCTCAATGCTTTCATGACACGAAAAGCAAAGAGTTCGACCTTGATTAGAAGACTATCTGTTGATTCCTTGAAATATAGGTAGCTTATCTTGTATCTTCAAACAAAATATGAATCCAAATCTTAGCAAATTAGATGAAAATCAAATGAACTAATACCATTCAACTCTTGTGGCTCTTTACCTCACAATCTTTGAATCTGAAGCAAAGGTAAGAATGTCACAAGAAGTAGCATTGCAAGAATCTTAGTCTGATGTCTATAGTTTGAGTGTCTAAATTCTAGAAATCATTAATGGCAAGAAAAAACAGCTGCTCTAACCAATCAGATGGAGGCAAAAATTTCACCAGCTATGTAAGTAGCATATGTGCTATTAAGACATATGTTACACTACACCGATCTAATTAAGTTGAAATTCCATCTTAATGTTGGAATTGTTCGGGAAGTCCCAGCTGACGGACTCACCAAGGTATGTAGAGTCTTTATGTTGAGCCATGTTGGCCGGGTCCGCCTATATGGGGCCTAGGTAACATTAACGTAAGAACAAAGAAGTCAAAAGTCAAGAAGCAAAGAGCAAAAAGCAAGAGGAGAAAGAAAAAAAGCAATGTTGGCCGGGTCCGCCTTTATTGTTAGTAATTGAATTTCGTCCTCTTGCCGATCTCGATCTCCTTATTCTTGACCTTGGGCTTCTGCGAAATCCAGGAGGTGACTGAAAGTTTCAGCTGCGTCGAGAGAGAGAGAGCAGACAGAGAAGCGACAGAGCGCTTCGGCGATCGGCTCACGCGACTCTCCCCTTCGTGGAGCTATGGGGCCCAGGCGACACGTGTCGCCCCGTGAATGGGATAGGTTTTTCAGGGGCTTGCACTCAAGCTCTACCTGATATTTTCTTGAGAGAGACCGATAAGTTTCGTTCGCAGCCGAGGTTCCAGTCAGGAGCGGGTGGGACCGATCGTCCGCGCCACAGCTGATCTTAGATTTTTTTTGGTTTCTATTTATCTAATTAATTAATTAATTAAGATGGGAGGGGTTTACAAACTAATCATCCATCATAAAGTTGGAGAAGACTTTCCTATGGAGTCATGGCGGGCGAGTGCGTGGAACGTGTAGAATGGACAATTCTTATGGGACGACAATTCAAACATTATTGTTCCTATAATTCCAAGCCGATCTCGCTAACCCAATACAATCATCATTCCAACCATGAAGTCTTGCTTCGCCTTCTCCATCTCCATCTCCCTTCTCTTCTTCCTCAATTTTCTCGGTGTTTATACTCGAAGTTCTGAATCGGCATCTACTTATCTAATTCATTACTGCAACTCCACCCTCTATTCTACTAACTCCACCTACCAATCCAACCTCAATACCCTGTTCTCTTCCCTCTCCACCGCCGCCGCTGCCCCCAACAACACCGACGGCTTCGCCAACACCACCGCTGGCCAAAACTCTCCTGATCGGGCCTACGGGCTCTTCCTCTGCCGTGGAGACGTCAGTGCCTCCGTGTGCAGTGACTGCGTGGCCACCGGAACACAGGATATCCTCCAAAGATGTCCCAACCAGCGAGTCTCTACGATCTGGTACGACGAGTGCATGCTGAGGTACTCGAATCAGCCCATCCTTTCGGTCATGGAGCGAGAGCCAACTTTCACTTTGTACAACACTGGGAACGTCACCGACTCAACCCAGTTCATGGATGTGCTGTTAGAAACCATGGGAGGGGTTATCACAAGGGCATCAGCTGGCGGGTCAGGTAAGAAGGTCGCTGCAGCGCAGGCGAACTTGGCGAACTTGCAGACCCTGTTCGCATTAGCGCAGTGCACGCCGGACTTGACGGCATGGGACTGTAACACGTGCCTCCAGTTCGCGAACGGTTATCTGGTTCAGGGGAAGCAAGGCGGGAGGGTACTCACACCGAGCTGCAACGTGAGATACGAGTTCTACACCTTTTATAATGTCTCCGCCCTGCCGGCGCCAGCGCCAGCGCCTCTGCCTCCCCCTCCGATGACCGGACCTAAAGGTACGTTTGTGATTGTATTGCTTGTCTTCCTCCATGCTCTTCTTTTTATTAGATCGAAGACTGGATTTAGTCCAGTGGGCCAAAATAATTACTCAAGATATAGCTAACCTCTATATATAAAATATTTTGCACCAATGGCTACATACATCATTGATTTGAGAGAGCAAGTAGTTATAACCCCTATATAAAATAATTGACAAATCGTCAAAAGGTTTAGGACTAAATTGATATAATTGAAATGTATATGATTGAATTGTTTGTTGTACAATAAGTTTAGTACTTTTGGACAATTATCCCCACTTTATCTTATGAAAGGTTTGAATAGTCACTTTTATTTGCTAGAAATGATGTCGCAATTCTGGGTGGCTGAAGGCACATCAATTAGAGCCAATTTGGATGAGTTAAAGAAATTCGTGAGGGAGTTGAAGAACGGCAATGAAGCCTTTCCCGATGAGAAACAAGGAATGCTGTCAGTGGCATCTCTAAAACTTTACCGATACTATTCTAAGTGGGACTCATTACAATTTCCATAGAAAAGATGAAGCCCACCTTATTTATAAGGAGTGACAAAAGAAGTTACGAAAAAGATGATTTGGCAAATGATATGACTCAAAGCATAGAGTCTGAAAGTAGCATATGGAAAAATTGTTTTAAATAGAGGTCCAATGTCCGGAATCTTCCACATTATGATGAGGTAAGGCACTACATGAGAGACTGGTCGAAGTGCAAGAGTAAATGAGTTATGAATGAAGTCTGCAAGTGATACTAGCGTTGTTACTATAACAGATGATAGTTCCAATGATCAAACAATCCACAAGTTTCTCATAAGTATGCTCTTCCTTCGGATTTTATTTCCTTATTAATAGGTGATGAAATAGGGGTTGTTCATCCAAGAATTTTTTTCGCTTCTTAATATTTTCACTTATTCGGATTCAGCCCCGTCATTTTATCATAAACAAAACATACAAATGCTAGAACTACAATTGAAGTTTAGATTTTCACGTTTAAGCCTCTCCATTCATATCTTCCAAGGCCCCTTCTTGCATGACAAATTGCCTACATTCACGCATCAGTCTAAGGTCATATTCCAACCTAATGAAGCAGAGTGTCGTGATGTTTAATATTAGCACACTTTCATATATAATGTTTTTAGATTAGTTTGACAATTGTCTCATATACAAAATGGTACTTGCATAGGAAAAACCAACAAATCTTCCATGATGGCCGTTGCCATTTCCATTCCTTTTGGAGGTGTCATGGTACTTCTCTTTCTCACTTGTTGTTTGCTTCGAGGAAAGAAGACCGATGAAATCATCCAAGGAAATAGCGGTAAGTTAACCATTTGTCTTTATTGTTTGTAAACTATTTGTTTCATATGGTTGAGCATATTATGAAACTTCTTTATTTTTTGTAAGGAATCGGATATATTAATCATACAAATAAATAGTCCATTTGATATGAATGTAGCATATATAATGGAAAAGATAAAGGACAAAGATCTGATTCTTCATGCTCTTTCAACCTTCAAAACTATACTCACACTACACAAGCAATCATAATGGCAACAATAAGATTGGAAATATAACATCTCATTTCCAGCCGTCAAGATAAATAGATGCAACAATTCTACAAAATTTTTACCAAACACCTATAAAAATCTCTGTTTTTTGTAGCCTCCTACATCGAGACAATTCAAACTCCCAATCTACAATAATATTATTAGGAAAACATAGATGAAGGGCACTCTTCCAGACTTGCTTAGAGAAATTGCATCCACAAAACAAAAGGGATCTAATCTCAATGCTTTCATGACATGAAAAGCAAAGAGTTCGACCTTGATTAGAAAACTATCTATCGATTCCCTGAATTATAGGCAGCTTATCTTGTATCTTCAAACAAAATATGAATCCAAATCTTAGCAAATTAGATGAAAATCAAATCAACCGATACCATTCAACTCTTGTGGCTTTTTACCTCACAATCTTCAAAGCTGAAGCAAATGTAAGAATGTCACAAGAAGCAGCATTGCAAGAATCTTAGTCTTCCACCTTTAGACAAATTACACCACAAATAACTGCCTGGATTGATACCTTATCTTCTGACCTCACTCTGGGCCTTTTCCATTCAAAGCATAAATCATATTAGCTACTTTTGCAGTTCAAAGAAGAGTAGAATTGTAAAGCACTCTCCTTGGATAGACATGTAGCAAGATCCCATTAGGATACCATGAGTCATGCTAGAGGAATATAGATTCAACATGACCAACCACAGAATGGGGCCCCTAAATGCTCTTAACATTTAGCAATTCCCTCCAAGAATAGGTAGCATCTGCACCGCAATTAATAGACGTAGCATTACCTTCAGCATGAAGAAGTGATCATGGTACAAGGTTGTTCTCATTACTTTGTTACCGAAAGTGTTGATGATATTGTTATTCTTTTTTCTTCATGACCAATTAAGAGGGGAAAGATTTCATTGGGGGTAAGGAGACAACCATGCTAGCCTAATCCGATGCTTTTCAATGTGATAATATTCCCAAGCACTGGCAACTGTATAAACACCACTAGAAGCCAATGTCGATACAATTTCATAATCAAATTGCGCATTTTGGTAATGCAGGTGCAAATGAACTTACCACCGTGGAGTCCTTGCAATTTGACTTAGCTACAATACAAGCTGCGACAAATTATTTCTCTCCTGAAAACAAGTTGGGTGAAGGTGGATTTGGTGAAGTTTTCCAGGTATGTATTACATATTAGTCAGAAACAATCAAGAATGCTTTGCATATGAATTGAACATAATGGTGCCGAAAAATAAAAAAGAAACACGCAATGCTTTTTTATGTTAGTTTTTAAGAAGTTGTGATAAGGAATTAAACGATAAATTCAAAACATTTTAGGGTAGACTTCCTGATGGACAACAAATTGCGGTGAAGAGACTATCATGAAGCTCAAGACAGGGTGAAGAAGAATTCAAAAATGAAGTTCTATTAGTTGCAAAGCTTCAACACAGAAACCTTGTACGATTGCTCGGATTTTGCTTGGAGGGAGATGAAAAGCTACTTGCCTATGAGTTTGTGCCAAATAAAAGCCTTGATTACTTCTTATTTGGTATGCTATAGATTAATCTTCTTATGTAAATTTGCTTGAAATCAAATGTTCCGGCATTTAGTAGCTGTTAAAAACATGGAATTAAGAGGTTTTCTGTTCTTTCAACTGATTATAATTTTTTGTTAAGGTACCTTTAATTGGTGAGAGTAAAGGTATTTGCCTTGAGTTTTTGAATAGGTACCACACTAGCACATAATAAGTTTTGGTGCATTGATGCAGATCCCCAGAAAAGTGATCAATTGAATTGGTCATTACGTTATAAAATAATATTTGGGATCGCTCGAGGAATGCTCTATCTACATGAAGATTCTCGTCTTCGCATCATCCATCGTGACCTAAAATGTAGCAATATCTTATTAGACAGTGAAATGAACCCTAAGATTTTAGATTTTGGCATGGCAAGGATTTTTGGAGCTGATCAAACTCAGGCTAGCACAAACAAAATCGTGGGGACTTTGTAAGTCTTAGTTTTAGAATAGATGACTTTGTAATTGGATACTTGACTTGCTCGTTTTATCTAATTCTACAATATACATATGGCTAATGTTTGGTTTTGCAGTGGTTACATGTCTCCAAAGTATGCAATGCATGGAGAGTTCTCTGTAAAATCCGATGTTTATAGTTTTGGCATATTACTTCTAGAGATCATTTGTGGCAAGAAAAATAACTTCTACCACCAATTGGATGGGGGTGAATATCTTGCTAGTCATGTAAGTTTAGCTGTGCTACTAGCCTTTGTAATTTTGGTAAAGTGAAATTGAAATTGCTTTGTAAAAACTTAGTCCTTTAACATGCAGAAACACTTATGATCATTATTATATTCCTTTGTCATATATGGTTTTTTTGTAAGATTTAGAGGTCTTGCATGATGAGTCGTTGAATTAATGCCACAATTTTGTGAAGATTTTCCGGAATTATTCTTGTAGGCATGGAATCAATGGAGAGATGGCACACCCTTGAAAGTATTAGACCCTACTATCATGGATTCATATTCAAGAGATGAAGTACTTCGATGCATGCATATTTGCTTACTATGCATTCAAGAAGATCCGGCTATTAGACCCACCATGGCAACCGTAGTTCTCATGCTCAGCAGCAATTACTTTAACATGCCATCGCCTCAACATCCAGCGTTCTTTGTCCGAAGTCGATCACAGGGACTAAGCTTCCCAATGAAAGAGCTTAAGTCAAACCAATCCACTAGTAGTACTATGCCTTCATCATCCAATGGTATGTCGTTTACTGAATTCCACCCTCGGTGAATGATGCTGTGGAATTTTTCTTCATGGATGGTCCTACAGTGAGATTGCTTGGCCTTCCGCCGAGATTATCTATTAAAAATAAGCAAACATCTATGTAATTAGAGAATAAGCTGTTAATGGCTCTAGGGTGGATTGCTAAAAGAAGAGTCTATACATGATATTATGATTCATCTAAGACTTTGTTATTATTTAAGGCTAAATCATACGTCAATCCACTATAATTTAGTGCATTTGTACATTATTGTTCTTTTATACGACTCAATATAACTACTTCTCTTGCGTAGACTAAATAATCAAATTCAAGTGTTCATTAGCTGACCTAGTAGGCTGCACCTTTCTTTACTATTGAAACTAGTTGGGTTTCGGTGTTGTTGATAATATCAAGTTTTTTCAGTCTTTATATTCTTTGCCAATAGTATAGCTGGAGACAAAGTTTACCTATTTGTATTGTCAATGTATATTCTCTTGTGAAATCATGAATAAATTTGTTGTAATTGTGTCTGATATTTTCGCACAAAAGAATATCTAGAAATTAGCATAATTATATTATTCTGTGCTCAGAATTACGCATTTTTTGCTGTTCTGGAAAGTACATTACTATTGGGCAGAGTAAAGTGTTTCTCCAATTTTCATTTCCAAAAAATACCATTCTTAATTTTAAAAAATAAGAATCTAATATTTACCCAAATATTACAGCCCTAGTCTTTCAAATATTATATTTGTTTTTCATTATTTCTCTTCAATCTGACAATTTCAAAGAGGTTGCTACGGTGTCTTCGTTACTGCTTCAACCAACTTCTATTCTCCTTTTGTAGACATCTAATTTTCTTTCCAAAGTTAAAGAAGTTGCTGATCTTAACGTTGGAAATTCCTTTGATGGTGTTGATTATAGACCTTCTACATCTTTCGAAGGTACTCATTCAACGCTCAGAGATGTCGCTTACTTATGACTATGGAAGCTGGCTTCACAGCCTTTGGTCTTACATTCATTTCTTTGGGAGACTGCCATACGTTTTCCATTATTCTAGTACTTACAAATCTATTAAACTTCTTATTTCATTGATTGATTGATTTGACTCTTTAGTTAGCTGTCACGATATTTAATTAGATTAACTCTATCAATCTTTTTATCATGGAATAGACGAGACAAAAGTTTTTTGGCAACAAGTTTCACAAAACCCTCACCAGCTATAGGTGATGGTCTATGAGACGTCGCTAATGAGAGTTTGTTTAGGACCAATTTTGACTTTTGTGTACGGTTTTGCCCATCACCTATCAATTTTATAGTAGTGTTAGCTCTTTTAGGGAACTCCGGGAACAGCATGATTTTTGGAAGTCTCAGAAAGGAAAACGATGAAGTAAGTCGCCTCCTGTAGTGGAGGTGTCTTACGATGGAAGAACAGCATGACTTTCTAATATTGTGATCCTTAGTTTTATTTGGCAAGAGTTTAGTCATGTACTCAATAAATTCTGACGAAGGAGCAATAAGATATTCTTGGATTTGCAAGAATACATTTCCTGTGTACATTTAAGGAAATATAGTATGCTTCTAGTTTCTGAACATTTTTGTATGACGTTTTTCATTTTAAGTTCCTCACACTTAACATTATCATTTCACTTTAAGTCTTCACAAAGTTTCTAATAGTAATACCGCGAAGATTGGAGGATTCTTATATAGCAATAACCATGCACAAAGAGCAATTTTTTTAGAGAGGGAAGATTCATTTGGTAAATGAGTACACCTCTTATCTCATTCTACAATCTTCGAGTTGGAGCTGAGCCCCCACTCCTGAGCATTCCGTTAGGAGCACGTCGTGAGCATGATGTTTCAAGCACCTAGTACAATCATAATCTTCAAGACAACCATTGCAAGCCGCCTGATCGTGGCACTGGATATGGAATCCCATGGTATTGATGCGAGAATCTCTCCGAAGTCCCTAATAAACAGAAAGAGTAACCATCTCCCTCATTTTATCTGTCTCCGCTGCATATTTGCTGCACCACAGTCTCGTCCGGCATGCCTCTCCCAATCTGGCAGATGCAATGAAGACCGACAATGGCAGCCACGATTCTATCAAGAGAAGCCATATTCGTTTCTCTATGCATTTGTTTCTCTCTGCGTTGTTGTGTTTTCTTTGCTGTTTCACTAGAGAAACGGAATTATGCCTGTATATTGGAATGCCCCAAGCCTTTTAAAATGTGCTGCTAGGTTGCAACCTTTCCTTTTCTCAGTCATAATTTAATGCTCTCCTCTGGGGATTGTCTACTCTACAATGAAGTAATTCTATGTCCCTCAGAGCGGATAATCTGAAACCTACACACACGAGTGTTCAATCATTTCGTGCTAATTGTAGGGCAAAACATCATAGTAATTTTTCATTACGTCCTTTTCCAAGCCGAGCAAACTAATTCACATCCTTAGCTCAATCGACGTTGCAAGCATTTCCATTGGCATCTGGAGGTGACTACCTGTGAAAGTTGTTCCGCAATTTTTTTTGTGAAAATCACTTAATACACACGCAAATGCATTACGTGAAGCAGCAGTAATATTGGATATTTTAGCCGTGGCCTACAAGGAGTCGAACTATGTCAACAAGCTCCTTCGTGAACGGCAAGTTCTCAAATGGTTCAAGTGTTGGGTAGCAAGATGGGATGATGAGTTTCAACTCGGTCAATAAACTTGTCCAATTAGATCCAATACGTTTCCTCACGTAAAAATCAAGGAAGGTCCAAATAGTTTCTAGAGCAATAAGAGTTCGAAGGGTCAAAAAACGCTGTCAATCTCAGTGGCCATCCCTTGAAACTGAGATATTGGAGTTACATCTTATGTCGACCTTTGCTGGTCAAGTCTGCCCACCCAACAAGAGAATGCAAATCACGCAATTGACCTCGTCAATGACCCTGTACGAGGCCAAAAAGGTGACCATCCTCGCCGTCCATCCTCTATTTTTTTCCCCTCCTGAATCTTAGTGGCCTAACCAATAGCAAAGCATTCACAATTTTTCGGTGAATCCAATAAGGTGTGAGCATATACCAACATCCAAAGTTTGTTCCAATCTTGCGTTCTAGATTTCAAAAAGTGTCATTTTATCTTCCAAAGTTTTTCGATCAATGAATGCAGCAAAATTAGCACAATCTTAGATCCCCATCTCTTTCTCTCCACCTCCACCGCAGCTCACACGTCCCTGACCCCGTTATCATGCCTCACCACTAGCGGCAATCGCTTCTCCATTGGAAATTATAAACGGGAAAGAAAAAGAAAAGAAGAACGAAAAGGTATAAATGGGAAGATTAAGTTCAGACCTTCCTTCTTATGTTAATGTGCCATTCTCTCAATTCCGCAAACTCAAAACGTCAATTTACACTCATCAAAAAAAGAAATTCAGAAACGTCAATTTCAATGAATCTTAATCCGTAATAAATTTTTAGTTGCATGTGAAGTTTATTCATATATAAAAACTAGCAAGATGCCCGTGCAATTATAGAATCTAAATCCGTAAATTCTGAAGCACCTAACAACTTTTCCTCAGAAAAGGCACGTCCTTGGCGGAAAAAGGAATCGGAAACACCCTAGATCTTTTATATAGTGACGTATCATGAAATATAAAACAAGAGTTCCTTTCGTCTAAAATGAAGATTCCCGTCTACATCCTTCTTTTCTGCCCCAAGTCTCTGTGGACCATAGAGCCCAACTCAGTCGGCATTATTCTGCTTTGGAAAAACGTAAGATAAGGTAATTGACTTGCTTCAATGATATGACCATTTATCCCGAGGCTCATGCTAGCACCTTATTGGTTTCCCCCTTCCTTTCTCTCTCTACGACAAGCAAGTCTTGTACTCATTCATGTCTCGACCTCCTTTTCATGTCTTGAAGGCTAATGACTTGGCAAATGCTTTGGGGCTTAGCTTGAACTCTCCCAAGTCTATAACTAATTTACGATTTATAATTCAAGTTTTTAACTTGTAAACCAATTTCATTTTAGAAAAGAGTCGCTACTAATCAATTTATGATAAATTAATTAAAATCTCAAAAAAAAAATGCTGAGAAATATGTTTTACTTCTATGTAGCTCAAGAACTACAATAAGAGATTTCTTCACTACTATCTTTCCAATACAAATTTTGTTTAAATCTTGAGCTTTAATGTTTTTGGATTTTTCTAAGATTTTCCATGAATTGCATTTATGTAGAATAAGAATTGTCTTTTGGGTTTTTCTGATTTTAGGAAAATATACATTTTGAAAATTTTAGCTCCTAAAACTTTTGCGATACCTTGACGTCTTACATATAATTTTCTACTTTTTTTATTATAAAAAATTGGATATTAAAATTATTATATTATATTATATTATATTATATAGTAAAAACCTTTTGGAGGTTCGGATCTCTCGGGTCAGACAGACACGTACAAATATCTGGGCTTTTGAGTCAAGCCCGCGGCCGGATCTATGAGCCTGGCCTGTATTGTAGGTCTTTTCGGTCCGGTCCCTTCCCAAAATGAAGCCCATCCGTTATATTTTGTGCTTGTGACTATAAAAAATAGAAAATTGGATATTAAAATCAACCCAAAACTTAAAAAGAGATCTCCGGGTCAGACAGACTTGGGCCCCACTGAGCCTGGCCCCCGGCCCCACCCATCCTAAGCCCACCACTCAAAGCCCATCTTCTTTGTTTTCTTTCTTTCACGCCCTCGCGCACCCACGCGACCATCTTCTTCACGAGTGACCGAAGACGCTGTAAATTTAAGCACTAAAGGAGATTTAAATTTAACCAAAGTTTCAGTACCTCTGCAGACCGTGTTCAGTCATCGCACGGCTAGCAGCTGTGACCGTAGCCACCACCACCCTTCATCCTCACCGTTCAAGAACCGGTCACTCCCGAAAACACGACGCACGCAGAAAAACGTCAAAACAAGAACATACGAAGCGAAAGGGTAACGGCATGGATCTACCAAAATGCATTTGACAAACCACGAACACCAAAAGTCGACGAAGGACTGAGAACGAGCACACATATTCCGGTCAGACCTTTCGTCAAACATGTGGAGGGTGTCAGCTTAAGGAGCTGTTATAAGCCCGCCCGATACTCAAAGCTCATGCCGAGATTAACATACAGTGAATAAGCGAGACTCGACTTCAGTGCAGGCATGAACATAACGCAGCAAGCTCGGTCATAAAAAAGTACACGAAAGTGCAGCTAGCATTTCATCGAACACATGGCGTGCATCGGCGGAGGAACGAACAGAAGCTTTGACCGGGACATTGGGTGAGGACCGACGCGTACAGAAAAAGATAAATGGAGACCTAACAGCAACAAAGCAACATAGCGAGGTCGGAACTCGCATGAACCGGAAAACGGTAGCCCGATCCGGCGAGCCCGAAGCAGAGCGTGCGTGCAGAAACAAGGCAGTCAGCCAGAGTCCCTACCCGGCTTGCGACGTCGGACGGGAGCTCGAAGATCGAGCTACGTCCGTCCGCCTCGCACCTCCGCGAGCCGAGATCCTTGGGCGACCGACCCCGAGTCGAGACAAAGAAAAGAAGCAAAACAGCACCCTCTTCGGCTCGCTCTCTTAGATCTTTCTCTGGCAGATCTCACTCTCTGCCCTCATTCGGGCCCATCTCTCTCTCGATTTTTCTCGCTCTTTCGCCCCCTCTTACTGGTCTTTCTCCTAACTCAGATCTCTCTGCGACGTCTTTTTTTTTTTCTCTCATATCCACGTCTCATCAGATTCCTCTCCCACTTCTCTCTCTATTTAGCTCGCTGTCTCTCTCTCCGACCTCCTGATTTCTCTCTCTTTCCTCCTCTCATCTCCTCCTCCACCGGAGCTGCAGCCGCTCTATTTACAGGCAGGGGGGACCAGTCGACAGGGCGTTCGGCTGCAGGATCTGGGCGCGCCGACAGGGCTTCCTCCCGGCCGAACCGGCATCCCCTCAGTCGCCCGCCTGCTCTGCATTGAAGACATTTGATCTGCGTCCCATCCATCCGGATGTACCGCCGGTTTTTGCTTCGCTCCACGTGCTCGCGGACGTCGTTATCTTCCGCCCCTCTCTCTCCGTCGTGCGCGTGAAGCGCAGTACGGAGGAAGAAGAAGAAGATGGCTGGGTCGGGCCGTAGGAGAAGAAACGAAGGGGGCCGGTAGTGGGCCGGTAGTCGTCTTCTGCCCCTCTCTCTCTCTCTCTCTCTCTCTCTTATGTCCAATTACCTCTACATCCTTAAGCTTTTCTGTCCCAAGTCTCTGCTTGAGGTGTTATCCTTAAGCTTTTCAATGCTTCGACGTTATTCTGCTTTGGAAAAACGTAAGATAACGTAATTGACTTACTTCAACGACAGGACCATTAATCCCGAGGCTCATGCTTCCACTGCCAGGAGGAGAAGGAAGATACGTTTGCATGAAATGGCCTATTTCTTATTTGGTAAATCTCGAATAAGACAGGGCAAATTATTTGGTAATTCAAGATTGAGTTAAGAGGAAAAGAAAATTATGGAAAGAATCTCACTATCAATCGAAGTCACTAGTGATCAGACCACTATGTGGTGGCTGCCTAAGGCCAAAAACAACCACACAGTGTCCATTGGAGATCATGGCATGGTGGCTGCCCAACGCTCGACACTAGATAAGGATAGGGAGGTGAGGAAGGAATCATGTGAGCACCACCTGGACTCACGCTAAGGAGACTTAGCCGTTGTGCTCTTAGGCCGTGGTTGCCCAAGCCTGCAATGTGGGTTGGCGACCATAGTGATCGCTTCAGGCCATCCTCCACATATCTAAAGTAAAAAAATCAACATCTCTTTCATATTCAACCCATCTTTTTTTTTTTAGTCATAAGGTGGTACTGGCACTAATTTTCGCACATATCGATTTTTTCACCTCCCAAAGTGATCTTTAAGGCGCACCTGTCTTTTATAGGCTTGGTGCATTCTAACTTTTATCTTAAAGTGTTTTTCTAACAAGGCTTGAACCATAGATCACTAGAAGAGGTGAAAAACTCCCTTACCATCTAAGCTGGCACCTTACTGGTTTCCCCCTTCCTTTCTCTCTCTACAACAAGTCTTATACTCATTTAGACATATGAGCCAATTCCATCTTGGCCATTAAATCATATAGGTTCCACTTATAACTCTTACCGACTAATAACTGAGATGAAGTAGACCTGTATGCTCCTCTACGAACGAAAGTATCCGTCCTTTTCTTCTCGTGGTCTCCACATCGGAGCAAGCGAGAACGCAAATCCACATAAATTGACTTTAATCAATGACCTCATACGAGGGCAATTGCTGTCTTCCATCCTGACCATCCATCTTATTCCTCTGTCCACATGAATATGAATGGCCTAGCCCATCCCTTTTCCTGTGGCTTTAACATTGGGGAGGGGACTTTATCTGTATTTGACTTTTTGAGGAAAATCTCACACGGTTTGTCCTGACTTGTTGTAAACCTCTTTTGACCTCCCTATTCAAAGAAAAATAGATATTATAGTTTTTTATGATTTAAGATATCAATTTTTATATGGAGTAAAACGTTTAAATATGTCATATGGAATAAAATTTCAAAATTTTAATTGTTCAAAACTTGATCCTCGAATTTTAGTTTGTAATGGTGCGCCTTGTGTGAACTTATCAAAATAAAGAAATATGACAATTCACCCTTAATCTTTCAGTTGGCACTGTTGAACCTAATCTTGGTTGCATTTTCTTATAAAAATTTTATGATCATAAAATTGCTCAGATTTTGCTTTGTTAACCCTAATCGGATAATCTATATTATGTATCATCCATCACATGTTGTTGTATAGACAATGTGTTACAAGAGAATTTCATGCGTAGGCTTAGCCTAATTGATTAAGTTAATCCAAGATTAAGAAAAAGTGAAAACAACGAATCTCACATAAAAAAAATACAAGTTTCTACCATATGCCTATTTATAAAACGAGCCTATATATTCCGATACTTTTCTACGGTATTAATAAGGGAAATTTGTTATATGATGATGTCAAAGTAATTAGCTTAATACGATGATTTCACTTAACCAGGACCCTTGCTTCCTTAAAAGCCAATAGAGGATGATAGCCTAATCCCATATTTAGATTGCTTTTACTATTACAAAGTTGGAGCACCAAATATTGGTCACGCTGCAACTATTCTCCAGACATGACGGACATGACGGTCCACATTTATTTTAATCCATGTATTTAGATTCTCCAAATAGTCCTCACCACAAAAATATCTTGGAGAGAGACCTTATGCTCTTCTTCCTACTATTCCGTGTCCGTGCTGCAAGCTCAATCTATTCATCAAGCTAACTGATCGTGAATTCTTGCTT
Organism: Corymbia maculata; assembly: GCA_014182735.1. NCBI lineage: Eukaryota > Viridiplantae > Streptophyta > Magnoliopsida > Myrtales > Myrtaceae > Corymbia > Corymbia maculata. Next base: position 37,794,311 of record CM024686.1, on the reverse strand, counting down.
CACCATCGCCCACTCCTCCTTTTTCTTCATCAAAATTTTCGTTACTGAAGCTGCACCTAATTACATAGATCATGATTGCCCAAACACCGCCCTCTTCAGCCCCAACTCCACCTACCAATCCAACCTCCACACCCTCCTCTCTTCCCTCTCCTCCACCGACAGCACCGATGGCTTCGCAAACGCTACTGCCAGCCAAAGCCCTCCCGATCAGGCCTATGGGCTCTTCCTCTGCCGTGGCGACCTTGACATCGCCACTTGCAGCGATTGCGTGGCCACTGGAAAACAGGAGATCCTCCAAAGATGCCCCAGCCAGCGGGTCCCCGTTATCTGGTAGGATGAGTGCATGTTGCGGTACTCGAACCAGTCCATCTTCTCAATCATGGAGCATTCGCCCTCTCCCCTTTTGTACGATAAGAACGTCGTGGACCCAATCAGGTTCAAGCAGATCCTGTTAGAATCCCTGAACAACGTCGCCGCGAGGGCTTCCGCTGGCGGGTCGGGGAAGAAGGTCGCTGTAATAGTTGGAATTTCTATTTGACCCGGTCAAAGATGTGGTGGGGCCCACTTGGTAAAGAAACAAAAAAGAGGAAGAGGTGCTGAAAGGTCAAAATGAAAGGGGAAAAGAAGTGAGAAAGGGACCGCTCACTCTTTGAGGCCAAAGCACATTGGGAAAGGGAGAGAAAAGGAGAGAGAGAAGGGAAAGAAGAAGAATAACCAAATAGAGGAAAAGGAGGGGTTTTGTGTGTAATCACTACAGACTCTCGCCAACCCAATTCGACTATGTTACGCGACACCTATTGAGTACTCGTGCTCCTCGTTCGTTCAATTGAAGTACTTTTTCTGATTTAGAGCTCAAATTCGGAATTTAGGGACAACCGAGCTGTGAAGTCCAATTTTTTAGTTGTTGAGTCACGTATATTTATAGGAATGATAGTATGGGATATTATAAAGCCGTAGGATTTTACAGAATTGGATTTGAGCTTGTGGTTTGCTCAAAATAATATTTTGAACTTTTCTACGTGTGATGAACAGTATGCGCCCAGCCCTTTTGAGACCTTATTTCGTCAGTTTTTCAGCTTGAGTTTGGGTTGTTCAAGTTGTGGATCTTCTAGTGCTTGCAATGATCTTCATTTTGGCTATACGATCGCTTGAAACAGGGTTCAGGTGAGAGATTTATGGCCAAACCAAGTTTCACGCTCAAGTTCTGTGTTGCGAACAGCTTGATTAATTGCTTTAGGTATGTGATTTGTTAACGTAGAGGAGTCATTTTATTAGTGTTAAGGTGCAGTTTAATTGTTTTGTAGCTGAGATAGAATTTTATTTAATTTTATCATTATTCCTTGATTATTTATTAGGGCCTCAAGTTTGAGGATACAACACTATTTATTATTTGGCCGTAGGCAACGATGTGAGTGATACTATATCTTCTTTAAATTTGTAAAACTCATGTTCCAAAATTTCTATGGATTATATATAGTAAGATTATGAAATGGCATTGTTATTGTATAAAAACTGGATCGGGCATGTACTACTCTTTGATTGTTTACGAAGGTTTAGAAAGTGTGTTATACAAAGTATAGTGAAGTAATATATATGTAATTGCTTCACAACTTGTTAATGGAAAGATTATGATTGATTTGAGAAATAAATAAGAAATGACGAATGGTTATAGTGCAAATGGTTATTTGCTTGGTTTATGAAATTGATTTTTAAATTAGATTTCTGATATTGGACGATGGTTTTTTATACTCATTATTGCTTTTAGCCCATTAAGGGCCATATTGATATGCATATTGGGTTTAGGATATCCTTCTAAGCTGAGCCATTGATATTGTAGGTGGATATCTTGCCAATGGAAAATCTTGGTTGCCTTGTGACAAGGCGTTGTGTCGTGACTAACGTAGGATATTAAGCAATAGATTGGTTAATAGATTGACCATTAATGTGCGGTTTAATGGAGATTACTTAATGGACTTGACCATTAATTCTTGAATTGCGATGATAGTTTAAATAAGTTTTTTATATTAGTATAAAGCTTCAATGATAAGAAGCATATTATTAGTCCTTTAGCCCACAAAAACACTTATGTTTCTGTTCCTTAGTCACTTATGAGTTTTTGCAAGATTTAGATGTCTTGCATGATGAGTCTTTAAATTATTGTTGTAATTTTGTGAAGATTTTCTGGAATTATTCTTGCAGGCATGGAATCAATGGAGAGATGGCACACCCTTGAAAGTGTTAGACCCAGCTATCGTCAATTTATATTTAAGAGATGAAGTACTCCGATGCCTACACATTTGCATACTATGTATTCAAGAAGATCAAGCTATTAGAACCACCATGGCAACCGTAGTTCTCATGCTCAATAGCAATTTCTTTAACCCGTCATCACCATGACATCCAACCTTCTTTGTCCGAAGTCGATCATGAGGACTAAACATCCCATTGAAAGAGCTTGAGTCGGATCAATCCATTAGTAGTACTATGCCTTCGTCCACCAACGATATGTCGGTTACCAAATTCTATCCTCGATGAATGGTGCTGTGAGCAAAATCTTTCTTCATGGATGGTCTTACAGTGAGATTGCTTGGCCTTCCGCTAGGATTATTTATTAACAATAAGCAAACATCCATGTAAATGGAAAGCTATTAATTGCTTTAGGGGGTGGAGTGCCAAAAGAAGAGTCTATACATGTTATTATGATTCATCTATAATTTTTTACTATTTAAGGCTAAATCGTAAGTCAATTCATTATAAGTTTTTGCATTTGTACATTATCATGTTTTTATACAATTCAATCCAGTCAAGTCTCATGTAGTATAATGGATCATCTATTTGTATTGTCAATTACTTTCTCTTGAGAAATCATGAATAAATTTATTTTGTGTCTGATATCTTGGTACAAAAGAATATCTCAAATCTAGCATAATTCTATTATTCTGTGCTCAGAATTACACATTTCTTGCCCTTCTGGAAGGTACATTACTATTAGAAAGAGTAAAGTGTTTCTCCACTTTTCTTATCCGAAAAAACCCTTCTAAATTTTATGAAGTAAGAACCTAACATTTACCCAAATGTTACAACCCTTGTCTTCCAAACATTATATGTAGTTTTCATTTTTTCTCATCAATCTGACAATTTCAAAGAGGTCGCTATGTTGTCTTCGTCAATGCTTCAGACAACTTCTATTCTCCATTTAGACTTCTAATTTTCTTTCCGAAGTTAAAGAAGTTGCTGATCTAAACGTTGGAAATTCCTTTGATGGTGTTGACTATAGACCATCTTCTTCTGTTGGTGGTACTCTTTCAACTTTCAGAGATATCCATAGTAATGGATATGGAAAGCCGTAATAGTTATACCCTGATCCCACGGTAATGATGCAAAAGTCTCTCAGAAGACCATATAAACAAAAACAGTAACCACTGTCCTCAGTGTATTTGTCTCCGCTATATATTTTTTGCTGCACCTCGGTCTCGTCTGGCATGCCTCTCACAATCTGGCAGATACAATGAAGACCAATGATGGTAGTCGACATTCTCTGAAAAGAAGCCATATTTGTTTCTCTATGCCTTTGTTTCTTTCTGTGTCGTCATGTTTTCTTTGTTGTTTCACTAGATAATCTGAATTATGTCTGTATAGTTGAATGCCATAGGCCTTTTGAAATGCGCTGCTTGGTTGCAACCTTTCCTTTTTCAGTTATAATTTAATGCTATCTTCTAGGGATTGTCTACACTACACTAGATCATTCACCTAAATTCCACCCTGGTTTACGAATTACTGAGTACTTAGAAAAGGATCATAATTGACTAGGAGCTACACAACAATGAAGTAATTCTGTCCCTCGAAGCAGATGAGTGTTCAGTCATTTCATGCTAATTGTAGGGTAAAAACTTTGTAACATTTCAAAGTAATTTTTCTTTATGTCCTCTTCGAGCTGAACAAACTAGTTCACATCCTTAACTCAATCCACGTTGCAAGTGTTTCCATTGGCATTAGGAGGTGACTATCCTAAAAGTTGTTCGGCAATTTTTCGTTGATATCACTTATATACAAGTAAATGCATTGCGTGTCACAGCAGTAATGTCTTCCTTTATCAGAGATTTTAGCCGTGGCCTACAAGGAGTTGAACTAGGTCAACAAACTTGTCCAATTGGATCCAATACATTCCCTCACGTAAAAATCAAGGAAAGTTCAAATAGTTTCTAGTGCAGTAAAAGTTCGAAGGGTGTGAGCGTAGACCAACATCCAAAGCGTATCCACAATTTTGTGTCAAGATTTCAATAAGTCTCACTTTATTTTCCAAATTACTTTTGATCAATGAATGCAGCAAAATCAACTCAAAATCTTATATCCCCATCTCTTTCTCTCTCCACATCCACCGCGGCTCAATGGCCCACACCTCATTGTCGTGCCTCGCCACTAGCGGCAATCGCTTGGCTATCCTTCCATGAGCTCCCTCCCTATCACAAAAGGAGGAGGGTGGTGATATCACCCGTGGAACTGAGGAAGAAGCGAAGGAAAATATAAACGGGAACGAAAAGAAATTGAAGAAAAAAGGGTACAAATAGGAAGTTTAAACTTTCTTTTTATGTAAATATGTCATCTTCTCAATGTAGCAAACTCAAAATGTCAATTTAGTTACACTCGTCAGAAAAGAAAAATATAACATCGTCATTTTACACTAATTTTAGTGAATCTTAATCCGCAATAAAATATAGTTGCATGTGAAGTTTATTCATATAACAAACTAGAAAGATGCCCAGCCAATTAGAGAATTTAATCTGTAAATTCCAAAGCGCCTAACCACTTTTCCATAGAAATGGCACGTCCTTGATGTTTAAGAGAATTCCTTATGTGACTATTTTAATCTACTATTAGAATAATAACTTTTTTATTACCTTGGAAAAATAAATAACAAATATCGTTGTGGAGCCTGCACCTTAAAAAATTTGTGATTCACAACATACTGTTATTCTAATAATAGTCCAAAAACTATTATAGTAGCAAAGCCTAATGTTCTATATAGTGGGGTATTATGTAACATAAAACAAACGTTCCTACGTTCTTTTAGTACGAAGACTAGAACGAAGACTCCTCTCTCTCTTATCCAGATACGTCTCTCTCTCTCTCTCATCCAGTTGCGTCTACATCCTTGGACTTACCTTTCCCAAGTCTTCGCTTGAGGATGAGGACCAAAGAGTCCAACTCAGTCGGCATTATTCAGCTTTGGAAAAACGTAAGATAACGTGATTGACTCGCTTCATTGACGGGACCACAAATTCTGAGGCTCATGCTTCCATTGCCAGGACGAGGAGGAGGATACGTTTGCATGAGCCTATCTCTTATTTGTTAAATGTCGAATAAGACATGGCAAATTATTTGGTAATTCAAGATTAAGATAGAGGGGACCTCATAATTCTCAAGTTCTTTCTCAGATGACCTATACTTTCTTGTTTATATGATCTATCTTATGGTTGATCTATGTATTAGAAACAAACCCTATGCCCATATACGTGCTAATCCCCAAAGCATATTCATTAGGAGGAGGTTCATATGCAAGTTGCTCATTTTACCAAATAATAATGACATAATGGATGCTATCACTCATGTATGTGCAATGGTTACTTGTCTCCAGAGAATGCTATGTCTGGACAATTCTTAGCAAAGTCCGATGTCTATAGTTTGAGTGTCCAAATTCTAGAGATCATTAGTGGTAAGAAAAAACAGCTGCTCCATCAATCAGACAGAGGCAAAAATGTCATCGGCTATGTAAGTAGCATATGTGATATTAAGACATATGTTACGCTGCACAGATCTAATTAAGTTGAAATTCCTCCACAAAAATAATTTTTATACTGCTCAAAAGCGTTAGATTTGTTCATTAGCGACTCATAGATGAAGTGCTTAGATGCCCTCTACGTTGGTTTACTAGGTGTTCAGAAAGACCCAGCTGATAGACTCACCAAGGTGTGTAGAGTCTTTATGTTGAGCCATGTTGGCCGGGTCCTCCTATATGGGGCCTAGGTAACATTAACGTAAGAAAAAAGAAGTCATAAAGTCAAAAAGCAAAAAGCAAAAAGCAAGAGGAGAAAGAAAAAAAAGCAATGTCGGCCGGGTCCGCCTATATTGTTAGTAATTGAATTTCGTCCTCTTGCCGATCTCGTGCTCCTTCCTCTAGACCTTGGGCTTCTGCGAAATCCAGGAGGTGACTGAAAGTTTCAGCTGCGTCGAGAGAGAGAGCAGACAGAGAAGCGACAAAGCGCTTCGGGGTCGGCCCACGCGTCTCTCCCCTTCTCGTCCGCACCACAGCTGATCTTAGATTTTTTTGGTTTCTATTTATCTAATTAATTAATTAAGATGGAAGGGATTTACAAACTAACCATCCATCATAAAGTTGGAGGAGACTTCCCTAAGGAGTCATGGCGGGCGAGTGTGTGGCACGTGTAGAATGGACAAGACTTATGGGACGACAATTCAAACATTATTGTTCCTATAATCCCAAGTCGATCTCGCTGACCCAATACAATCATCAATCCAACCATGAAGTCTTGCTTCGCCTTCTCCATCTCCCTTCTCTTCTTCCTCAATTTTCTCAGTGTTTATACTCGAAGTTCTGAATCGGCACCTACTTATCTAGACTATTACTGCCCGAACACCACGCTATACACTCCCAACTCCACCTACCAATCCAACCTCAACACCCTGCTCTCTTCCCTCTCCGCCGCCGCTGCTGCCCCCAACAACACCGACGGCTTCGCCAACACCACCGCTGGCCAAAACTCTCCTGATCGGGCCTACGGGCTCTTCCTCTGCCGTGGAGATGTCAGTGCCTCCGTGTGCAGCGACTGCGTGGCCACTGGAGCACAGGATATCCTCCAAAGATGTCCCAACCAGCGAGTCTCAACGATCTGGTACGACGAGTGCATGTTGAGGTACTCGAACTGGTCCATCTTCTCCGTCATGAAAGAGCTGCCTGCTTTATGGAAGTGGAACGGCGAGAACATCACTAACCCGGACGAGTTTGTGAAAGTACTCGATGACACCATCACAGAAGCCGCCTTGAGGGCTTCGGTCGGCGACTCTGGGAAGAAAGTCGCAGAGGTGGAGGCCGGTTTTGGAAGCCTCGAGAAGCTGTACACGCTCGCGCAGTGCACGCCGGACTTGTCGAAGTCGGACTGTAACACGTGCCTTCGGTCGGTGATTCCGGATCTTCCCGAGGTGAAGCGAGGAGGGAGGGCATTGACTCCTAGCTGCAACGTGAGGTTCGAGGTGTCCCTTGTCTATAATACCTCAGCCCTGCTGTCCCAACCTCCTCCTCCCGTTACACCTGAAGGCCCTTCTCCTCCTCCGGTTCAAACACCAGAAGGTATATCGAATTTTTCTTTAGCCTCTCTTCCACTATTTTTAGGCCACGTTTATTAGACTAGGAATTCTAATTCCAAAAAAAATGAAAAGAAACTTCTACTCACTAAATTGCCCTGGTCTCGTTTTCACTAAATTTTCTTATGAGGCGCGAATTAATTTGGACTTATCATACGAAATTGACATTAATTTGGGTCTTAGTGATACTAACCCTTAAATTTAAACCGAGTCTATCTTCCGTGACCTTGTGCAGAGAAAACCAATGGGTTTGTTAGCCATTAGTCGACTATTGCATCATGCGTTTTGTCAATTTGAGGCTTGTCAATGTTAATGGTTGGATTTGAGCATGACAAATTTTCCTTGGTTTTGCTAAATGGCACCATGGGCTCAACCTTAATTTTATCTTCAGAAGATCCTTTTGGAAAGGGAAAAAATCAAATCACAATAGCGAATGAGTGGAAGTCTTGCTGATTTTAGAAAGGATGAGGCTACATCTACCATCGATATGACTAAATCCACTCATCTTTCACCATATAGACAATATCGTCTTTATAGGTTTAATTTAGTTACTTTCTATTATGGATTTCCTTCAAGTTTGATCTTATTGCTATTTAAAGAATGAAAAATAGCCACTTTTTCATCGTTATTGTTATAGCAACCTACCCATTCTTCGTCACTTTTACCTCAAAGACCCACCTTTGGGGAGTCACGTCTCTAGTTACTATATCTAGTGGTTTTATTTCGCTATGGATGTGATACTTTATCTTAGAGTGTGTAAAATAGTATAGGAAATATTTTAAGGATGCATTTGTTTCATGAAAGATGATCAATTATATCACTTACAAAAATGAGTCAATGAAAAATATTATTATTAGTTATAAAAATGTTTAGATACAAATCATTATTGATAATATAAATATTTTTTATTGATTAATTATTTTAAACGATGCAATAAATTAATTTTAAAAATGTATTTTGTAAATCATTCCTTTTTCATGAAACAAACGTGACTTAATTTAAAAAGCTCTTACAATTGTCTTATACATATAATGTGACGTGTGCAGGCAAAAGTAACAATGAAGGAAAAGCCAACAAATCAGTCGTGATAATCTTGGCCATAACCGTTCCTGCTGAAGGTGTTTTCGTACTTTTATTTCTTACTACTTGTTTCCTTCGGAGAAAAGAAAAGAAGACGAATGAAGCCGTCGAAGGAATAAGAGGTAAATTGATCATTTCCCTTATTCTTTTCTCAATGCCTAAATATCAAAAGTTTTCCTCACTTGTTTCTCAATGCTTACATGTGATATATGGGCTGAAATTATATGATGTAGGATATGCACCGGTAAATGTTGTCGCTTCCCTTACCTATATATCAATAAAGTTTTGTGTCGCAGTAATAAAATTTTAAAATAATGCTATCGTGATTTTACATCAATTAGATTTGAACAAGACCAACTCAGATATCGTAGTAGGACTAATTAAAGATTTTAAAGACATAGCAAATCTAGTAATTTAATTTGTTACCAATTCGTGTCGTCAAATGAAAAATCACAAGAATACTTTTTCGTTTTTATAAATATCAATAAAACCAATCTTAGTTTTAAGCATATAAATGATTCAAGAAATGCTACATCATTAATCTACTTGAAAAAATACATGAAACAAATTCAAAATTGAAATATTTCACCCTAGTATTAGACATTTATAATGTGGTTCACCCCACAAAATTGAGTACTTTTTCGTAACTTTAGCACGTGCAATAAACGGAAGTTTTGTTGAAAATCACACACTTTCATGTAAATTAAGTAAAAAAATGAGTATTTTACTCATAATGAGGTATCGACATTATATATGTAAATTAAGTTGGTGCAATTCAAGGTTCCTCATTTTCAAGATTTGATTTGGAAAACCATCCCAAGAAATCTTAACCAATAGAACGTTTTTGGTCAATAAAACGATAGAGCTGGCTACACATTTAAGTTTCTTGGCCATTTGGACTCCATCTATCATGAAATAGGATCTCTAGAAATCCTCATTTTCAGGACTAGTTCTCCTAGAACCCCATATTGACTTTAGTACGAGATATCCCATAGCAAACAAATCTCAGGAGCTCCAACAACTGCTGCTGTACAACTAGGGATGAGCATCAGATATACTCCAACTCAGGAACCAACGGGAATCATGTTGGTTTAGTTTCGAGCCACTACCCTCCAACTTAACCATGTCCTCAATATGGAAAGCAACCATGTCACCACTTAAACATGACAATTTTTGTAACAAACAAATGCAACTCTTCTCTTTTATCATAAGAAGCTTAATTATTACCCAAAATATAAAAATGAGTAGGTGGAACCGGTTGGCTCGGAGCCAACCAATTTGGTTTTGGATCTAGATCGGGAACCAAATTATTCTAGTTTTGATGACTCCTATATACACAACCAACACCAAAAAACGATCAATAACAATTAAGATTCGAGAGACGGTATTCCATAAACGGAAGATTTCAATTCTTCATGCACTTCCAACCTTCAAAATATAATTGATTCACCAGCAACTATAGTTCTGTCAATAGAAGGAATAGTTTAGGAGTGTAACAGCTCAATTCTAACCTTTTAGATGAAATAATGCAACAATTCTACAAAAATTTCACTGAACACCAATGCAAATTTCTTCCTTTCATAGGCTATTGCATCAAGATAATTCATACTCTCAATAACCAATATCATTATTAGTACAACCAAAACTGAAGATCACTCTTCTAGACTTGCTTAGAGAAACTACATCCAAAGAACAAATGAGATCTAATCTCAGTGTTTTCATGACGCAAAAAACAAAGAGTTTGGTCACAATTAGATGACTACCTATCAACTCCTAGAAATATAGGTAGCTTATCTTGTATGGCCAACCAAAATATGAATCCAAACCTCAGCTCATTAGGTGAAAACCAAATCAAGTGAGGCTAGTCAACTCTTGCACCTCTTTTCTTGACAATTTCCCTAGTTGAAGAGAAGGTAAGAATGTCATTGGGAGTAGCAGCTGGGTCTTCCAAAGAAGATGTGGAAAAAATTACGCTATAAACTGTTGAGGTTGTCCCTCATCAATTGTGTAAAAGACTGGTGATCGGGATACAAGTGTGAGGAAAAGCCTATCCTTTGAAGAGGCCCAAAATCACCCAACACTTGTATTAGAGCCTAGGTTACCAATAAGTTTGGACCTAACAGTCACATGAGAGAGTTACGGGTTGTTGCAGCTCTAGTCCAAAATCAATGTGTAAAGGGGAAATTGTTGAGGTTGCCACATTTGTCGTGAAAAAGGCTAATGGTTGGTTTATAAGTGTGAGGGAAAATCTTACATTTTGTGCTAGTTTTTTAGTGGAAAAGGCCAAAAATTGCCCAATATTGGTATCAAAGCCTAGGTTACCAAAAATTCTGGACAAAATAGTTACACAAGACAATTACAAATTGATGTGGCTTTGATTTAGGCTAGATGTGCGAGGAAGAGATTGTTGAGATTATCTCACATTTATTGTAGAAAGGACTAATGGTCAGTTTATAAATGTGGGTGAAAACCTTATCTTTTGAGTTAACTTTTGGAGAGAGAAGCTCAAGATCACCCAACATTGATATCAAAGTTTAGGTTGCCAACAATTCTAGACCCACCAGTCACATAGGAGAGTTATGGGTTATTATGGCTCCGACATATGCCTGATATGCGAGGAAGTGATTGTTAAAGTTGTCCAACATTAGTTGTGGAAGGGGCTTGTAGTCAATTTATAAGCGTGAGGGAAAACATCACCCATTGAAATTGTTGCGGAAAGGGCGAGTGATCTAACAATAAAATAGACAGAATAAAGAAAATAAATCGGACACCAGATTTATGTTATTCGGTCGTAGAGACTTACGTCCACAGGGAGAGCAACGATGAATTCCACTATAGAACAAACGATATAATGGAAATTACACACTCAAGTCACTCAAACACACTTAGTGTTTCCTAAGCCTCAATTACACCTAATAACTCATGTAATGTTTAGTCCCACAATTTCTTGAAAAATAATCTCTCAATCTCACAAAGGAATTATACACAAATTCTTATCACAAGAATTTAATTGGCTACAAACACTTGAATCTTCTTGGTGTAATTGCTCAAATGAAATCAATGGAGAAAACTCCTCTCAAGCACTTGATGACGAATCAGCGTTTCAAGACCTCTTGCATCAACAACGACTCAATTCTTCTCCACGCATGACCGTATATATATAGTGGACTTGAGGACTTTCCAATTCTTGAAAGTCACTCCTACGTAAACTAAGAAAGAATACATAACGATATAAAATTAAGAAACCCACACATACTAGGATTAGGAATCAAATTTTTGCTTTTGGCTCAAACTCGAGGAATATTTTCAACAATCTCCACATTGGCTCGACGTTTAACCAAGTGACAATTGTTTCAAAAATTCAAACTTTGCCACTTCTCTCCCATAGCGCCCGATGGGCTTAACCGCCATAGATATCTTTCAAGTCCAAGTCCCGCTTGAACTTCGTCATAATCGAGGATCTCATAAGAACACCAACTCCACATGCACCTTTAACTGCTACGCAAGGATTTTTCGACACAATTTCCTTAACCACAGATAAAGCAAAATCATTGTCCCATCCATATCTATCAAGAGATCGAATACGTATCTTGTCAATATCAGCAGTTACAACAACTGTTGGCTTTACAAACTCTACCTCATTACAAGCACCATTTGTGTTGATTACCACATTAGTACTCGCTACCTCAGGAGTTTTTGGTTGCAACTTCACCTCAAGCTAAACACCATTCAACTCCACCTCAACCTAACCATAAGTACTGGAGACTCGTCAAACGTAACTTCTCTGTTGATAACAGGTGAATTTAACTCTGGGCACCACAATCAATAACCCCGCTCACCTTGTGCATAGCTTAGGAATATGCACTTTCTTGCCCTTCTATCGAGCTTACCATCACTTGCTCAAACATAACATGGGCAACCAAATATTTTAATAATAGAATAATCAACAAGGTTACCTGACCACACTTCTTCGGAAGTCTGATGTTTAATTGCAGTCGATGGAGATCTATTAATCAGGTAGCTCACCATACTAAGCACATCCGCTAGAAATCTCCTAACCATACCAGCACTAGAGATCATTTTATGGGCCATCTCTAGTAATGTTCTACTCAACAATTCCGCAACATGTTGTGGTTCATTGGCAATAGTGCGGTGTTTCACTATGACTTCCTTCATGTAGAATTCGTTTAATAGCTTCGAGCAAAATTTCATACTACTATTAGTCTGCACCTACTTGATTGTCTTACCAGTCTCCTTTTCGATCAAAGTTATCAATTGCATGATCCTAACAATAGTATCAAATTTGTACCTAAGCACAAACACCCACGTCTTCATCGAGTAGCCATCAACAACTGTTAACATATATCTAGCACTCTTCCTAAAAGGAAACCGTGACAACCTGCGAACATTCAAGTGAAGTAACTTTACAATTTCCATGGTTTCTTTGACTATCGTACTGAACTGTACTTTCCACCATTGATCTAAATTACAGCACCTGTATACATTCAATTTGTTAGCAACATAACCACATAGCAGATTTCTTTCACTTAAAACCTTAAGGCTTCTCTTGTCAATGTGCCCCAAACACATATGCCACAATTCGAATTCTCGAATAGATGCATTTGACGTATTCGCAACGAAATCTGTCATTGTCTCACCTTGAAGCTCATATAGGCCATTGTGCTTGATTCCTTTCATTATCACTAAAGCACCTCGAACAACTTTTAGAACTTCATATTCTGAAAAATACTGACACCCAGTTGAATCCAAGGCACTCAAGGAAATTAAGTTCTTTTTCAATTCTAGAACGTGCCTCACTCTAGTCAATGTCCTCACAACATTATTATGTATTCTGATTTTAATATCACAAATACCTACAACATCGCATTCAGCGTTGTTCCCCAACTGCACTTTATTACCATCTGTACATTGACAAGTAGTAAACTAGTTTCTATTTGGTGTAGTATGAAAAGAACAGCCAGAATTCATAATACATCTATCAAACGATGAATAATCAATGACAGACAAGATATAATTGGCATTATCCGAATTACCAATAGCATCATTTGCAATATTAACTAAGATTTCCTTACCCTTCTCATTATTCAGCTTAAGGCAATTTCTTCAAAGACGCCCCATTTTGCCACAGTTCCAACAGACTGCACCACCAATCTTTAATTGGCTATGTCTGTTTATGTTTCTGTTACCATGTGTACTAGTTCTTCCTCTATTTACACCTACTAAAGTAGTAGATATGAGTTCACCATATTCTCTTTTATGAATATCCTCACTTAGAATTAAATCTTGAACCCCATCAAATGTTAAGCTTGTTAACCTAAAAGAATTATTAACAAAAGTAACAGTAGTATTCCAACTATCAGGCAATGAGGATAACAAAATCAAAGCACATACCTCATCTTCAAAGTCAATATCAACTGAACTCAATTAACTAACAATCACATTGAATTCATTGATATGATTTGCAATTGACGCACATTTGCTCATCTTCAAGTTAAATAGACGCCGTATCAAATAGAGTTTATTGATTGTAGAGGGCTTTTTGTACATATTCGATAAGGCTTTCATGAAACTCGTAATGGTAATCTCCTTCACGATGTTAAATGCGACGTTACGAGCCAACATTAGCCGAATAACACCCAAGTCCATCTATCCAACAAATCCCAGTCAGCTTTCTTCATCGTCTCTAGCTTCTCGCCCAATAGGGGCGCGTGCAGTTTCATTTGATATAGATAATCTTCAATTTGCATTTTCTAGAAACCGAAATCCTTCCCATCAAATCTGTCGATTCTCACTTTTACTTCTTCTGTCGCCACCGATTCGCTTTAGCTCAGCCAAGCCTAACTCTGATATCATTTGTTGCGGAAATGGCAAGCGATTGAACAATAAAATAGACAGAATAAATAAAATAAATCAAACACTAGATTTATGTAGTTCGGTCATAAAGACCTACATCCACGGGGAGAGTAATAACGAATTCTACTATAGAACAAACGATACAATGGAAATTACACACTCGAATCACTCAAACACACTTAGTGTTTCCCAAGTCCCAATTACACCCAATAATTCACATAGTGTTTAGCCCCATAATTTCTCGCAAAAAAGGAATTATACACAAATTCTTACTACAATAATTTAATTGGCTACAAACACTTGAATCTTCTTGACGTAATTGCTCGAACGAAATCAATGGAGAAAACCCCTCCCAAGCACTTGATAACGAATCGGCGCTTCAAAACCTTTTGCATCAACAACGGCCCAATTCTTCTCCACGCATGGCCGTATATATATAGTGGACTTGAGGACTTTTCAATTATTGAAAGTCACTCCTATGTGGACTAGGAAAGAATACATAAAGATATAAAATTAAGAAACCCACACTTACTAGGATTAGGAATTAAACTTTTGCTTTGGACTCAAATTCGAGACATATTTTCAACAAACTAGCGTTGAGATGAGAGAAGACAAAGACCACTTAACATTGGTATTGGAGCCTAGGTTGCCGACAAGTCTAGACTCAATAGTCACATAAAAGAGTTATAGATTGTTGTAGCTTCGACCCAAGGCCCAAGTATAAAGGGGGAGATTGTTAAGGTTGTTCCACATCGGTTGTGAAAGGAGCTTATGGTAGGTATATAAGTGTGAGGGAAAGCCTCATCTTTTGAACTAACTTTTAGGGTGAGAGAATCCCAAAATCACCCAACACTAATATGAGAGCCTAAGTTGATGAGACTAGACCCAATATTCATATGGGAGAGTTACAAGTTATTGCGGCTTTGATCCAAACTCGATATATGAAGGGGAGATTGTTGATGTTGTCTCAGATATGTTGTGGATGGGCTAGTAGTCAGTTTGTAAGTGTGAAGGAAAGCCTTGAGATAGCTTTTGAGATAAGAGAAGCCCAAAATCACCCGTATAAGTGTGAATGAAAGCCTCATCTTTTAAACTAGCTTTTAGGATGAGAAAAGCCCAAAATCACCCAACACTAATATGAGAGCCTAAGTTGATAAGTTTAGACCAAATATTCATACGGGAGAGTTACAAGTTATTGCAGCTTCGATCCAAACTCAATGTATGAAGGGGAGATTGTTGATGCTGTCTCAGATATGTTGTGGATGGGCTAGTAGTCGGTTTGTAAGTGTGAAGGAAAGCCTTGAGATAGCTTTTGAGATAAGAGAAGCCCAAGACCACCCAACACTAGTATTAGAGCACAAGTCGCCAACAAATCTAAACCTAATAGTCACACGGGAGAGTTACGAGTTGTTGTAATTTTGACCCAAGCTCGATGTGTGAGGAGGAGATTGTTGAGGTTGTCCCACATTTATTGTGGAAGGGACTTGTGGTTGGTTTATAAGTGCGAGAAAAAAATTCACTCTTTGAGCTAACTTTTAGAGTGAGAAATGCCAAAATCACTCAACACAAACACTTACCTAGATTGATACCAAATCTCCGGACCTCTTGTTGAGCCATTTCCATCTAGAGTTACAAAATCACCTTTGCGATTCAAAGAAGATTAGAATCATAAACTACTACTCTCCTTGGGTATACATCTAGCAAGATCCCATTAAGATGTCATGAGTTCCGTCAGAGTGATATAAATTAACAATTATCAATCACGTACGAGGTTTCCAAATACTCTCAACCTTTAACAATTCCCTCCAACCATAGGTAGCATCTGCATTGCAATTAGCAAACCTAACACTATCATTAGCATGAAGAAGTGATCATAATAAAGATTTATCTGATTACTTTGTTGCCTATAGTATTCATGATTTTTATATTTTCTTCATGACTAGTTAAGAGAGGAAAGATTTCTTTGATGTAGTGGGACAATCATGCTAGTCTAATCCGATTTGTGCTAATGCTCCCAAGCAACGGCAACCATATAAACACCATTAGGAGCCAATGTCGATGTAATTGATAATCAAATTTCCCCCTTTTTGTAATGCAGATGCAAACGACCTTGCCATAGTGGAGTCTTTGCAATTTGACTTCGCTACAATACAAGCCGCAACAAATGATTTCTCTCCCGAAAACAAGTTGGGTGAAGGTGGATTTGGTGAAGTTTTCCAGGTATGTATTACATATTAATTAGAAACAATCAAGAATGCTTTATATATGAATTGAACTTAATGGTGCCCAAAAAAAAAAAAAAACCAAAGGAAACATGCAGTGCTTTTTTATGTTAGTTTTTAAGGAGTGGTTATAAGGGATTAAATGATGAATGCAAAACACTTTAGGGTATGCTTCCTAATGGACAAGAAATCGCGGTGAAGAGGCTATCCCAAAGCTCAAGACAAGGTGACGAGCAATTCAAGAATGAAGTTCTACTAGTTGCAAAGCTCCAACATAGAAACCTCGTACGGCTACTTGGATTTTGCTTGGAGGGAAAGGAAAAGCTACTGGCCTATGAGTTTGTGCCAAATAAAAGCCTTGATTACTTCTTATTTGGTATGTTGCAGTTTAATTTTCTTATCTAAAGAATGTATAATTTGCTTAAAATCAAATATTTGAGCTTTCACTAGCTGTGGAAACCTTGAAATTAAGAGGTTTTATGTTTTCTCAACTAATTATAGCTTTTTAGTTAAGCAACCTTTGATTGATCAGAGTAAATATATTCACCTTGAGTTTTGGATAGGTGACACATGCTAGCACGTGATGAGTTTTGATGCAATGATGCAGATCCCCAAAAAAGTGGTCAATTGAATTGGCCATTACGATATAAAATAGTATCTGGGATTGCTCGAGGATTGCTCTATCTACACGAAGATTCTCGTCTCCGAATCATCCATCGTGACCTAAAATGTAGCAATATCTTGTTAGACAGTGAAATGAACCCGAAGATTTCAGATTTTGGCATGGCAAGGATTTTTGGAAGTGATCAAACTCAAGCTAGCACAAATAAAATTGTGGGGACATTGTAAGTCAAAATTTTAGAATAGATGACTTTGTAATTGGATGCTAGACTTGCTCATTTTATCTATTTCTACAATATACATACGGCTAATGTTCGGTTTTGCAGTGGTTACATGTCTCCAGAGTATGCAATGCATGGAGAGTTCTCAGTAAAATCTGATGTTTATAGTTTCGGCATACTACTTCTAGAGATCATTTGCGGCAAGAAAAATAACTTCTACCGCCAGTTAGATGGGGGCGAATACCTTGCTAGTTATGTAAGTTCAGTTGTGGTATTTTACACTGCACTCTTCGTAATTTTGGTAAAGTGAAATTGAAATTCCTTTGCAAAAACTTAGTCCTTTAGCTTGCAAATACACTTATGGTTTTGTTCCTTAGCTACAAAGGATTTTTTGCAAGATTCAGATGTCTTGCATGATGAGTTGTTGAATTAATGCCGCAATTTTGTGAAGATTTTCTGGAATTTTTCTTGTAGGCATGGAATCAATGGAGAGATGGCACACCCTTAAAAGTGTTGGACCCGGCTATCATGGATTCATATTTAAGAGATGAAGTACTCAGATGCATGCACATTGGCTTACTATGCATTCAGGAAGATCCGACTATTAGACCCACCATGGCAACCGTAGTTCAAATGCTGAACAATAATTACTTTAATCCGCCATCGCCTCAACATCCAGCTTTCTTTGTCCAAAGTCGATTGCGTGGACTAAGCATCCCAATGAAAGAGCTTGAGTCGGACCAATCCATGAGGAGTACTGTGTCTTCATCTACCAATGGCATGTCGATTACTGAATTCTACCCTCGATGAATGGTGCTACAAGCAAAATCTTTCTTCGTGGATGGTCTTCTAGTGAGATTTGTTGGCCTTCCACCTGGATTATTTATTAACAATAAGCAAACATCTATGTAAATGGAGAATAAGTTGTTAATTGTTCTAGAGGGTGGAGTGCTAAACGAAGAGTCTATACATGTTATTATGATTCATCTTAGACTTTGCTACTATTTGAGGTCCAAAAAGACCCTTCTTAGTTTTATAAAGTAAGAGCCTAACAATTACCCAAATGTTACAACCCTTGTCTTCCAAACATTATATTTAGTTTTCATTATTTCTCATCAATCTAACAATTTCAAAGAGGTCGCCATGATGTCTTTGTCACTACTCCAAACAACTTCTTTTCTCCATTTAAGACATCTAATTTTGTTTCCAAAGTTAAAGACGTTGCTGATCTTAACGTTGGAAATTCCTTTGATGGTGTTGATTATAGACCATCTACTTCTTTCGGTGGTACTCATTCGACTTTCAGAAATATCCATAGCAGTGGATATGGAAAGCCGTATTATGTCCATAATAATTATACCTTGATACTACGGTAATGATGTAAAAGTCTCTTAGAAGTCCGTATAAACAGATATAGTAACCATCTCCCTCAGTGTATTTGTCTCGCTGCTCATCTGGCATGCCTCTTGCAATTTGGCAGATACAATGAAGACACATAATGGTAGCCGATGTTCTCTAAAAAGAAGCTTGTCGCGACCTCCCTCTCGCGTCCCGGGAGACTAATGGCTCGGCTAAATGTCTTTATCAGGGTTTTAGCCCAAGCTCTCCTAAGCTCACCAATTCACGATTTAAGGTTTGATTTTTTAACCTGCAATTAAATTTCATTTAAAAAGGAGTCACCACTAATCAATTTGGGGTGGGTCGATTAGAAATTCAAATAAAATATTGAGAGAAATATTTTACTCCTACGCAACTAGAGAAATTAGGATTGGAGATTTGATTACACTAGTTAATCACTAATACCCTTCCAGTACCTAATCAATTTGGGGTGGGTCGTTTAGAAATTCAAGTAAAATATTGAGAGAAATATTTTACTCCTGCACAACTAGAGAAATTAGGATTTGAGACTTAATTACACTAGTTAATCACTAATGCCCTTTTAGTACCTAATATTGTTTAAACCCTTAGGTTCAATATTCTTTTTGAATTTTTCAATAATTTTTCCATGCATTGTTGTAACAGACATTTTTTGGCTTTTTCTGATTTGTTTTGGGAAAATATGAAATATTTTTGGATTTTCTTTGTTTTTCTGGAAAATATGAAATATTTTTGAATTTTTCTGACTTTTTTTTTTTGGGGGAATTATAAACTTTATTTTTTTATTTTTTTTATTCTTCTGAAAATATAAATTTTATTAATTTTTTATTATGGGTTTTTTCGAAAATTGTTTTTAATTTTTTAAATATTATTATAATATTAAAAGGAACCGGGTCGGATTCCCGGGTTGGGACCGACCCAGATCGTCCATGAGCCCAGCCCAATATTTTTTTAAAAACACACTCCTTGAGCCTAAAACAAAGCCAAGCCCACCTTCCAATTAAAAAAACCAGCCCACTATTAACTATGGCCCACTAAAGAAAAACCCTAGCCCAAGAACCAAATCGAACTGGGTTGGGCAAACCTGCGGGCGAACCCGCAGGCCGACCCAGTTTCCTCCTAAGCTGCGGCTCACCCACGGGGACCGAGATGACGACGTCAAGCGTCGCCCCCTCGCCTCCGCCGCGCCGAGGGCTTACCTTGACGCCGTCGCTGGCTGCACGGAGTGGATGGTTGGTCCACGACCGACCGGTCGTGTCAAGCCGGCGGCCGCCGTTAGCAGGGACAGGTCGGGATGACCTCCTCCTCAGCGGAGACCGAAGGCAGCCAAGGGGGGCGAAAAATGTGTGCGTCGAGCCGGCCAACCGGCCAGCGCCCAGGAGTCCCCACATCACAGGTTCGCCTCGACGAGGGACGGCTGGGCACCGGCGGCTCAGATCTAGCCGAAAGAGGCAGAGAAAAGAAATTTTTCATTGGGGCAAATCGTCGAACAAACGGCGTGCGTGACTCGGACAGGAGGCGAAACCGGCGACGGCAACACACGGAGCAACTCAGTAGGGGGTCGGCGAAGGTTTCCCTACGCGACTCGTGGCGTCGGATAGTGGACAAGCTCGGAAACCGAGCTGCCTTTGTCTGCCTCGCGCACCCCCCGAGCCGAGATCCTTGGGGAGCCGACCCCGATTTTAGACCAACAAAGACGACAGAAGGAAAACAGAGCGACACCCACCAGTCGTCGGTTGTCGGAGGTCGCCGAGGCTCAAACGCTCTCTCTCTCAGATCTCTCTCGATGTCTCTCTCTCTCAGATCTGGATTTTCAGAAACTCTCCTCTCACTCTTTCTCAGATCTCTCTCCATTTTTTCCGTCCCCTTCTTCTCACGCCCCTCCCCTCTATTTATAGGCTGAAGGCAGTCCGGTCGCCCGGGGTTCGGTCGCCGGTTCTTGGGATGCCGACCGACCTCCTTCTAGCCCGAACCGGCGTCCCATCCCCTCTTCTCCGCCGAGGCCATCTCGACATTGAAGAAGTCCCCGCCAAGACGTCCCCTACGCCCGGGTTTTGCGCCGGATCTCACACGGCAACATTGATGGTGCTTGCGAGACGTCTCCTTCGTCGCCGATCTGCTCTCCTCCACTACCGCAGGTCCTCCTCCACGCGTCGATGTCTCCTGCGCGTGATCCGCAATGCCGAGGAAGAAAGAGAGAGCAAGGAAGGAGGAGAAAGCAAAGGAAGAGAGGGGGGCCAGTCCTTGGAGCCACCACGAGCTCCTCGGCGCATTGAATGCGCCTGCCTCCCTCCATCGCCGGCTACTGGTCTACGTTGATGGCTGCCCTCTCCGGACTCTACAGGCGCTGCCGTCTTCCCTCTCTTTCTCTCTGTTGGGCGCGTGAAGAGCAGCAAGGAGGAAGAAGGAAGAAGGCTGGGCTGGGCCAAAGGAAGGAAAATGAAAGGGGCTGGGCCCTGGGCCGGCGCGGATAAGAAGAAAAGAAGAATGGGGCTGGGCGCGAAAGCCCAGCCCCTCCATGGACCCTTTTAAAAAATAATAATAATGATAATGATGATAATAACCTGAAAATGGAATAAAAATATGGTAAAATAAAGATAGAAAATAAAATTAATGTATGCAAAAGATATTAGTATCCAGGTGATGCAAGTCATTTTTGTTAGGATCAAATTGAACCTTAATTTCCTACGCAATTTAAATCTTAACATTCAGTCAAAATTTAGATGTCAATAAAGCCATATTCGTTTCTTTATGCTTTTGTTTCTTTTTGCGTCGCTGTGTTTTATTGGCTATTTCAATAGAGAATCCGAATTGTGTCTGGATATTGGAATGCGCTAGACCTTTTGAAATGCGCTGCTTGGTTGCAACCTTTCCTTTGCTCAGTTATAATCTAACGTTCTCATCTAGGGATCGTCTATTCTACAATGAAGTAATTCCTTGTCCCTCAAGGCGGATGATCCGAAATCTGCACTCATGAGTGTTTAGTCATTTCATGCTAATTTTAGGGTAAAAACACTGTAACATTCCGTAGTAATTTTTCATTACGTCCTCTTTGAGCTGAACAAACTAGTTCACATCCTTCACTCAATCCACCTTGCAGGTGTTTCCATTGGCATCAGGAGGTGACTACCCGTGAAAGTTCGGCAATTTTTCGTGCAAATCACTTGTATAGTAAATGCATTACGTGTCGTGGCAGTAATGTCTCACTCTATCGGAGATTTTAGCCGGCGTACAAGGAGTCAAACTATGTTAACAAGCTCCTCGTGAACGGCAAGTGCTCAAATGGTTCAAGTGTTGGGTAGCAAGATGGGATGATGAGTTTCAACTCGGTCAATAAACTTGCCCAATTGGATCCAATACGTTTCCTCACGTAAAAATCGAGGAAAGTTCAAACAGTTTCTAGAGCAATAAGAGTTCGAAGGGTCAAAAAGCGATGTCAGTCTCAGTGGCCATCCCTTGAAACTGAGATATTGGAGTTACATGTTATGTCGACCTTTATTGGTCAGGTCTGCCCACCTAAGAAGAGAATGCAAATCACGCAATTGACCTTGTCAGTAACCCTGCACGAGGCCAAAAAGGTGCCCATCCTCGCCGTTCATCTTCTATTTTTTCCCCACCTGAATCTTAGTGGCCTAACCAATAGCAAAGCATTCACAATTTTTTGGTGAATCCAATAAGGTGTGAGCATAGACTAACATCCAAAGTTTGTTCCAATTTTGCGTTCTAGATTTCAAAAAGTGTCATTTTATCTTCCTAAGTTTTTTGATCAATGAATGCAGCAAAATTAACACAATCTTAGATCCCCATCTCTTTCTCTCCACCTCCATCGCGGCTCACGCCCCTGACCTCATTATTGTGCCTCACCACTAGCGGCAATTGCTTCTCCATTGGATTAGCCCATCTTTCCATGAGCTTGCATCTCTATAACAAAAAGGAGGAGGATGATAATATTACCCCTTGTCGCGACCTCACCTCGAGTGCACCATCTAGGGTTTTGCTAATGGATCATTAAGCCTAAACTTAGCTCGGGTTCTCCCAAGCCCATACCAATTCGCAATTTAAGGTTAAAGTTTTAATATGCAAATGATTTTTACTTAGAGTCGCCACTAATCTATTTTTTGGTGGATCGATTAGAAACCCAAGTAAAGTAACGGGAGAATTACTTTACTTCTACGAACCAGAGACTATGGGATCGGGGACTTGATTACGTTAGATTTTTCTAACGCCATTTCGGTACCTTTTCTCTTTTATTTGAAAAAAATGATTTGCAGGCAGTTTTTGATCATTTTAATTTACTCTCTAACATGCAATGTGATCATGCAAGTGCGCAACCATTATCTAACACTTAATGAAGCAAAGTAATAAATAAATTGCAAGGAAAAGGAGGAAGTTACTTACCTTAAAACTACGAAAGCATATGCGATGTTAGCTTAAAAATTATATCAATGATCGATATAATTTCTAATTAACACGCACTCATTCAAATATTTTTTAAAGTTTTCACTTATTTAATGAAGCCTAAAACTACATGCAATGCATGTAATGACGTACGAAAGTGTCTAACTATAATAACATGCAACATGCAGCCTAATATGCAAACTATATGTCACGCGACGTTAATTATTTAACTTAATCTAATGCTAGAAAATATTTAATGCAACTACCCTAGTATGTCACGCATTCAAATGACCCTAAACATGCAATAACTAGATGACACACGGGTGATGACCTAATTCTACATGACATGAGCATGGCAATTTTTATGTTTTTTTTTTTTTTTTTTTTTTTTATAACTAATGAAATTTCCTAAGCTTCTACGTCATATGCAATGTAGACTATAAAACTAGTCCGACATGAAACACATTAATTTACCCTATTATGTAACAGATTTTTTTCATGCATTTTTTGTAAGTTTACTAAAAAAATCAACACATGATGCAACCGATCATATAAAGCATACAATTCTCCGTGACCCAAGATAGAAAATCAAAACAATCAAAAACCTAATCCGACGTCTCGTGGCTCAGTATTTTTGATTATTGAGATTTTTTAATCACGACACAGCAACCTCACTCAATCGGAATATGCCAAATATCTCAAGGAAATCACATTAGCAGTAAATGCATTGCTAATTAGGCAATTTTATATTCAGATAAGCGAACAGATTAGGAAATTACTTTAATGGTCTTTCTTTGGTTCTCACAAACGATCCGAGATGGTTTTCAATTACTAATGACAGCACCTAACCCTGTTCCAGGGCCGCTAAAGATGCTTGGCTCGATCAGTTCTCGCAGTCATTGATGATCTCAGGCAAAAGCGAGAGCTTTAGATAACCTGCGGAAAAAAAGAAATTCTCCAAGTTGCCAAGAGGGGTCGTCCAAGGCCTTTAATGAAAGACTAGTGTGCTTCACGCAAGGCGTGACTCCTTCGTCGTTGATGCAGGAACTCATAGTACTGGAACCTCTTGACCACAGGTTAGTAGGTCATCGACATTGCAGCAGAGACCATCATGGGTAAGATACGATGGCAATGTAGTCCCTTGTTGAAGCAGGAGGTAGCGGTGCGGACCGGAAGCAGCAGGAAGGGGTGTTGCACGACGTGGGTCTTCTTGGCTCGGCCGAGAGAGGATCTCTCTTCTCTCTCTAGCAAGGGCTGCAGCTCTTTTCTCTCAATTGTGGCTGTGCTCTCTCCCACTTCCTTTTCTGTGCTTTTTTTTTTGTGTCCCTTCAGTGTGTAGCCCCCTTTTTTATAGGTGAGAGAACTATATTATTTAAGGAAAGATGATAAATTTGCACGTTGCATATTTAGCCCTTGTATCCCACGTGTAATATTTTTTCAATATTTCATTCGACACCTTCCCTGAATATTAAAAGAATAATGTGAATATTCTCGAGAACATTCTTATATTCCAACTCGTCACCCCTTAACGAGAATATTTAACTCGACACCTTCCTTGAATAATGCGAATATTCTCGGGGATATTCTCATATTTCCAAGAATATTCTCATATTCCAACTCGTCACCCCTTAATGGGCCTAGCCAAATTCTTTTTCACCGTGGGCTTAGTCCAATTTGTTAAATTAAAAATTAGAACCATCAATTGAAGCCCATCTGCCACATGTCCAATGCAAATGCAATAATAAATGCTCCTAAAACTATATGCTATGCAATTTAATCATAATATTTTTTGTTTAGGGATTAAAATTAATCCATAAATTTTTGTGCATTAAATTATGAATGATCAATCAAAATTTAGGTGTCAATACCCCTTGAACTAATTAAGAACTGAAAGGAAAATATAAATGGGAAAGAAAAGGAAAAGAAGAAAAAAAAAGGTATAAATGAAAGATTAAGTTCAAACCTTCCTTTTTATGTTAATATGCCATTTTCTCAATTTGACAAACTCAAACATCAATTTACACTCATCAAAAAAAAAAAAAAAAAAATGTCAATTGACTCTACTTTCAATGAATTTTAATCCGTAATAAATTTTAGTTGCGTGTGAAGTTTATTCATATATAAAAACTAGCAAGATGCCCGCGCAATCAAAGAATCTAAATCCATAAATTCTGAAGCATCTAACAACTTTTCCTCAGAAAAGGCACGTCCTTGGCGGAAAAAGGAATCGGAAACACCCTTGGTCTTTTATATAGTGACGTATTATGAAATATAAAACACGAGTTGCTCCATTTTTTTCAATACGAAGACTAAAATGAAGATTCCTCTCTCTTATATATCCATACGTCTACATCCTTAAGCTTTTCTGCCCCAAGTCTCCGCTTGAGGATGACGACCATAGAGCCCAACTCAGTCGGCATTATTCTGCTTTGGAAAAACGTAAGATAACGTCATTGACTTGCTTCGATGATGGGACCATTTATCCCGAGGCTCGTGCTAGCATCTTATTGGTTTCCCCCTTACTTTCTCTCTCTACAACAAGCAAGTCTTGTACTCATCCATCTCGCGACTTTCAAGGCTAATGACTCGGCTATGCTTTAGGGTTTAGCCTGAACTCTCTCAAGTTTATCACTAATTTATAATTTATGGTTCAAATTTTTAACCTGTAAAAAAATTTCATTTAAAAAAGGTTTCGTCACTAATCAATTTGGGATAAATTGATTAAAATCCCAAACAAAAACAAAATACTAAGAAAAATATTTTATTTCTGCGCAACCAAAGAACTATAATCAGAGACTTCATCACTACTATCCTTCCAATACTTAATTTTGTTTAAACCTTGAGCTTTAATGTTTTTGGATTTTTCATGAATTGCATTTATGTAGAATAAGAATTGTCTTTTGGGTTTTTTTCTGATTTTAGGAAAATCTATGTTAGTTTTGGAATTTTCTGATTTTTTATTAATTTTTTTGGATATTAAAATAATTATATTATATTATATTATATTATATCAAAAACCTGGTTCGGATCTCCGGTCGATAGACTTGGGCTGTCAAGTTCGCGGGCCGGATCGAGCTCGGCCTCGGAGGTCCGGTCCGGTCCCTTCCCAAAATGAAGCCCATCCGCAAGGGAAATCAACCCAAAACCAGCCCGTTCGTTTCACGGAAAATAACTTCTAGGAAAACGTTTTTCGGATTTTCGGACGTTCGTTTCACGGAAAATAAATTCATTGAAGAAAAAAAAATTTTCCATGAAGGAAAAAAAATCTTCTAAAGTGGCTCTCTCTTATCTTACACTCTCCATTAGTCCTCACTTATTTCTTTTATTTTTAGATTTTATTATTTTTTTTTTATAAATTCGAATATTTTTGTTATTTTTTAATAAAATCGATTTTTTATTTTTCTTTCTTTTTGCTGTTTTTCTTTTCAGCCGGCCGTCGGCCACGGCAATGGCGGTGATCGACGACAGGCGAGCCAAGCTCGCCAAATTGGTGACGCCCGAGCATCACAAGACGGAAACTTATTTTCAAATTTACCCATTTTCAAAATAAAAACTATAATCCTCTCTTTCCTCGCTATACGAACCTAGCGCCCCGTGCTTACCTCTCTTTGCTTCCTTCAAAATAATTGAATCCCTCCTTTTTAAAGTAAAACAAAGTCAATCACTTGCCCTAATTGGTCGATCTCCCTCACTCAACTTTTGCACGGCTTGTGCTTCTTCTTCCTCCTAGTAGTTCAACTACTTTCCGAATTGAAGCCGCATAACTCGCAATGCCGATCTCATGCGAGGCTCGAGCCTCATTGCCTTCACTCACCTTGCCAATAAGCCGATCATGCGAACTCGCGAGGTAGGCAAGCCTCGAGCCTTGCTAGCAAGGTAAGCTTGAGGCATGGCCGGCGACCGGCCAAAGAAGGAGAGAACACAAAATAAAGAAAAAAATAATTTAATAATCTATTTTAAAAATAATAAATAACGATTTTAAAAATAAAATAATAAAAAATTATTGAAAAAGAGTTTATAAAGGAAAATATTTTCCCAAGCGAACAGCGGAAAATATTTTCCACTTCAAAATCAAGTTTTACCCGAACACTAGAAAATAATTACGTTTTCCTGGAAAATAACTTATTGGAAAATATTTTCCAAAAAGTAGAGCCCCCCTAAGCCCACCACTCAAAGCCCATCTTCTTTGTTTTCTTTCTTTCACGCCCTCGCACATCCACGCGACCATCTTCTTCACGAGTGACCGAAGACGCTGTAAATTTAAGCACTAAAGGAGATTTAAATTTAACCAAAGTTTCAGTACCTCTGCAGACCGTGTTCAGTCATCGCACGGCTAGCAGCTGTGACCGTAGCCACCACCACCCTTCATCCTCACCGTTCAAGAACCGGTCACTCGCGAAAACACGACGCATGCAGGAAAACGTCAAAACAAGAACATACGAAACGAAAGGGTAACGGCATGGATCTACCAAAATGCATTTGACAAACCACGAACACCAAAAGTCGACGAAAGACTGAGAACGAGCACACACATTCCGGTCAGACCTTTCGTCAAACATGTGGAGGGCATCGGCTTAAGAAGCTGTTATAAGCCCGCCCGATACTCAATGCTCATGCCGAGATTAACATACAGTGAAAAAGCGAGACTCGACTTCAGTGCAGGCATGAACATAACGCAGCAAGCTCGGTCATAAACAAAGTACACGAACGTGCAGCTCGCATTTCATCGAGCACATGGCGTGCATCGGCGGAGGAACGAACAGAAGCTTTGACCGGGACATTGGGTGAGGACCGACACGTACAGAAAAAGATAAATAGAGACCTAACAGCAACAAAGCAACATAGCGAGGTCGGAACTCGCATGAACCGGAAAACGGTAGCCCGATCCGGCGAGCCCGAAGCAGAGCGTGCGTGCAGAAACAAGGCGGTCAGCCGAGAGTCCCTACCCGGCTTGCGACGTCGGACGGCAGACGAGCTCGAAGATCGAGCTACGTCCGTCCGCCTCGCACCTCCGCGAGCCGAGATCCTTGGGCGACCGACCCCAAGTCGAGACAAAGAAAAGAAGCAAAACAGCACCCACTTGGGCTCGCTCTCTTAGATCTCTCTCTGGCATATCTCACTCTCTGCCCTCATTCGGGCCCATCTGTCTCTCGATTTTTCTCGCTCTTTCGCCCCCTTTTACTGGTCTTTCTCCTAACTCAGATCTCTCTGCGACGTCTTTTTTTTATCTCTCTCTCATATCCACGCCTCACCAGATTCCTCTCTCACTTCTCTCTGTATTTAGCTCACTGTCTCTCTCTCCGACCTCCTGATTTCTCTCTCTTTCCTCCTCTCACCTCCTCCTCCACCGGAGCTGCAGCCGCTCTATTTACAGGCAGGGGGGACCAGTCGACAGGGCGTTCGGCTGCAGGATCTGGGCGCGCCCACAGGGCTTCCTCCTGGCCGAACCGGCATCCCCTCAGCCGCCCGCCTACTCTGCATTGAAGACATTTGATCTGCGTCCCATCCATCCGGATTTACCGCCGGTTTTTGCGCTGCTCCACATGCTCGCGGACGTAGTCGTCTTCCGCCCCTCTCTCTCCGTCGTGCGCCTGAAGCGCAGTAAGGAGGAAGAAGAAGATGGCTGGGTCGGGCCGCAGGAGAAGAAACGAAGGGGGCCGGTAGTGGGCCGGTAGTCGTCTTCTGCCCCCCTCTCTCCCTCCCTCCCTCTCTCTCTCTCTCTCTCTCTCTCTCTCTCTCTCTCTCTCTCTCTCTCTCTCTCATATCCAGTTACATCTACATCCTTAAGCTTTTCTGTCCCAAGTCCCCGCTGGAGGATGAGGACCAAAGAGTCCAACTCAGTCGGCGTTATTCTGCTTTGGAAAAACGTAAGATAACGTAATTGACTTACTTCAACGACGGGACACCATTAATCCCGAGGCTCATGCTTCCATTGCCAGGACGAGAAGGAAGATACGTTTGCATGAAATGGCCTATTTCTTATTTGGTAACTCTCTAATAAGACAGGGCAAATTATTTGGTAATTCAAGATTAAATTAAGAGGAAAAGAAAATTATGGAAAGAATCTCACTATCAATCGAAATAACTTGGGATCGGACCACGATGTCGTGGCCGCCTAAGGCCAAAAACAACCACAAATGTCCATTGGAGATCATGGCATGGTGGCTGCCCAACTTTCAACACTAGATAAGGATAGGGAGGTGAGGAAGGAATCATGTGAGCACCACCTGAACTCACGCTGAGGAGACTTAGCCGTTGTGCTCTTAGGCCATGGTTGCCCAAGCTTGCAATGTGGGTTGGCGACCACAGTGATCACTTGAGGTCGTCCTCCACATATCTGAAGTAAAAAAATCAATCTCTTTTATATTCAACCCATCTTCTTTTTTTTAGTCATAAGGTGGTACTGGCACTAATTTTCGCACATATCGATTTTTTCACCTCCCAAAATGATCTTTAAAGCGCGCCATCTTATATAGGCTTGATGCATTCTAACTTTTATCTTAAAGTGTTTTTCTAACAAGGCTTGAACCACAGATCACTAGAAGGGGTGAAAACCTCCCTTACCATCAAAGCTGGCACCTTACTGGTTTCCCCCTTCCTTTCTCTATCTACAACAAGTCTTGCACTCATTTAGACATATGAGCCAATTCCATCTTGGCCATTAAATCATATAGGTTCCACTTATAACTCTTACCGACTAATAACTGAGATGAAGTAGACTTGTTTGTTGGAAATTTCCTATAATGGGCTTACATTAATTAATCAATTTTCTATTTTAAATAATCGGGTTAATGGATATTTCAATATATTTGAAATCCTCAAGTGATCTTATTGAACTGAGTTTTGGCATCTATTAATAACGGGCCTAGTTGAGTAGCAAAGTGTAGGCAATTGTGTTTAACTGAAGCCCGTAATGAGAGGGGCCTAGTTAACACACTATTGATTAAGGTTTGCTAGATCCACTTTCTAGCCTATAAAAGGGTAGGTTATACCTATTAGTTACTGAATCCCATTAAAGTTGCTATACCGAAATAGGTTATAGAGAGGAAGATTTGGCATTCCGATAGATCACTAACATTGTCAGTTTGATCTGTTTTTCATTAAGCGATGGCTCAAACAGAAACGTTTTAATTCCACTGTACATATAGGTTTTGGTGTTTTACATTCATATATGGATCTGGTTGTTCTTGATTAATTAGTTGTTTATGTAGAGTATTTCTACATGTGGTATCAGAGCTAGTCATATATGATTGTAGAACCCAATTTTTTTTTTTATGAACAAATTCAAAATTTCTTCTCTTGAACCGAATTTTGTCGTTATTTTTTTTCATGTGGACTATTTGATCGATTGATTCTGAAACCTTAGGGTTTTTATTCTACATGTCAAGATCTTTTCAACCATATATAATTTATATATTTTCATTGAGAATTGAGAGAAAATTTCGAATTTGAAATTCTAGGGTTTGTACCTTGAAAAGTTCTAACTTTTTTTAAAAATTACTTGCAATTGAATGAAGTATGTTATAAATTGTTATATGGGTATTGTAATACATGAGTGATTTATGCGATGTTGACTGACATATAGCATGGTTGGAGTTTCTGCATGATGAGATCGGGGGTTTTGTGCGTGCGTGTTGGATATCACATTGGTGAAGATCCTTGGATTGAGTTAGTGTGAAGAGAATGTTCCTATTTTTCCTATTCTACTAGAATGTGTCTATGCATGGGCGTTTTGCTAGTTCTTGAATTGCTTTGAGGTGGACTGACTGATGTGATTTCGTTTTGTTTTGATGTTGGGTTATTCATGCGTGCTTGTTTATGGGTTCGTGTGCTTGCACATGTAGAGCGGTTTGAACTCCCTGTGCCCTCTAAATAGCTAGATACCTTGTGAAAAACAAAATCCTTTGTGATGTCAATTGTGTTTTGTGTTTGCAAGAAGCTTTGCAGAGTTTTTTGTTTTTGTTTTTTTTTTGGCCCCGCATTTGACGAGGGTGTTTGTTTGGCAATTTGCACGTCAAGCTTTTTTATTTTTTCATCTTGGTTTTGCGATTCTTGGGTCTCAATATGTTCCTTTTCAATTCTTGCCCACGAACCCATGTTGTTTCTTGAGTAGATTATTTTCGATATGTTTTTGTTTGGTTTTGGACATTACCCATTGGTTTTCTTGGCTTTTGCGGGTGCCTATGTTGCTGCCTATCTACGGGTTTTTAGCCGTCTATTCAAGTGAATTGAGGCTCGACTCTACGGTTGATGACGAATCCCTTTGCTTCCCATGTGTGATCGAGTGCACCGATTGATTGGGTCTGGTTCTTGTATTTCTCAATCTATATGTGTAGTTTGATTCTTGGTTCCATCTTATGGTGGTTTGCCTTGGTTGGAGTTTCAGGTAGTTTTCACTTTTTTAACCTTTTCTTTAGTAAGATAGGGTCTACATGAAAAGTTTTTTTCTTTTTATTTTTTTTTCATTTGATTATATGGAATGTTTATTGGAAAGTAGTATGGATTTTGTTGGATTGAATAATAGGCTCTATTTGATTATATATGTGCAAAAGAAAATGCGACAATCTAGCTTGTTCTTCCTTTCTTTCCCATGATCTTCTCACTTGTGGTTAATTGCAATGTCATGGCTGGGACATTGAGTCCATTATTGTTTTGAATATTAGTTGTAGAACCCGACGATGCAAATGTAGAGCCTCTAGATGGGGTGAAACTGGAGATACTTCTTTTCAATTGTATTTTGTTATTTTTTGAGGTTTAGAGTATCTAGTATTATGTATTATTATTTGAGTTTTTGAAGATGAGTAGTAGTAGATTGAAGTTACAAGACAAGAACAATAATTTCTTGAGCTTGGATATGGACGATTTAATTTGGTTTTTTCTTCAATTAATTCATCTTGGATTTTGATTGGATGTAAGATTGTCTTAATTATACGTAAATTCATTTTCTTAATTTTGTTGAACTCATGTCAAGAAAAGGGAAATTCCAAGTTGGACTTGTTGACCAAATTATATGGTTTCCTACTCCAAGTTGAAGTAGCAAATTCGAGTAAAGATGAGATTATTAATTCGACTATGAAAACAATACTAATCCGAAATAGGACTTTCATAGGTACTATGGAGTAATGCAGTGCTTGATTTTTACGAAGGATTTTGTGTTGTAATTGAGACTTGTTCATTTAGTCTCACAATTGATGTTTTATGATGAGTTTGTAGCAGGATTATTGACTTACTTTGTGGTTTTGCTATGATTAAGATATAAACTATTTAATAAAAAGGATAGTCTTCATGAATGATTAGTAACATTATTGCTATTTGAACAAATATCGATTTCATTAATTTCTTGGGCTACATTAGTGGGGATGGGCTTACTTTTCACTTGGCTTTTGTATATGCTTAATATAAAGCCACGTATGAGAAGTGGTCAATTGCCCACTACTTCCTGAAACATTAGTATAACATAATACCGTAGAGAAAATAGTGTTCTAATATTCTCAATCACAATATCTCCATTTTTTATTAAGTCCTTAACAATATAATATTTGATCCGGTTAACATCTCAACCGTGGCATTGTTGTTGTTCATAGCAAAAGTAACTATTTGACACACATAATGCAATATGATCAATTATGGGCAATAAGTAATTCCACAAAATAATTAGTACATCATAAACTCTCCTTTGGGCAGAGCGTATAATGCACCATTATTTTCCACAGCATGAAATTTGTAAAACAACAATAAGGAGAATTATATATAATTGTCAATGATCTATCCCCTTTGGGCAGATAAATCATTTAAATTATACATCTCCATAATATCAATATATAGAGACGATAAGGAGAATTACATATAATCTTCAAGAATCAATCCCCTTTGGGCAGACAAATCCTTTAAATTATACATCTCCATTATTTCAACATAAAGGGGAATTACATATAACTTTCAAAATTTATCCCCTTTAGGCAGATAAACCTTTTGAGTCATATATCCCCATCATTCATTTCTAATATATCAATATAGAGGGGAATTATACATAATTTTCAAAAATTTATCCCCTTTGGACAGATAAATCTTTTTGAGTCATACATCCCCATCTTTTAATTTTGAAATTTATCTTCATGCAATTTTCAAATTAATATACACAATAACCCTCTTTGGGTAGGCGATTGTATATATTAATTTTTATCAATAAGAAACTTCAATAATTTACAAACTTTAATAATTTGTAAATAATGTTCCATTTAATCAATGCCCAAAAATTCATCAAACAATATGAAGCACTTTACGACATGTGCTTCCCAAGATCATATTGCATTTATCAATCAATAATTTTTGCCACAATTTTATGTGTCTATTTCTACAATTAAGCATGTAAGATTATCTAGTTAAACAAAAGCAAGAAAGCATAGATAATCAATACTAAATTAGAGAAAGGGAATATTGTCATCCTATCCCTCATACACTATAATAAATTTCCATAAATTAAAAATTGAAAAAATAGGCACAATTTTTTTTATGGAATTAAATATGGATATCAATAAATATTTAAATATGCCAAAATTAAAATTTACCATACCAAAAAAAAATCATAAATTAAAAATTAGGCATATTAAAAAAAAAAATTGGAACAAGATAGGCCATGGAGGACCCTACACTTCCCCCATGCACCATTATGTGCACGTGGATCTAATAACTTGGCTGCACTACATCAGTAAGCTTTGCCGATATCAAGGCAAACTATTGGAGAACATTATAATTCATTTAAGACCTTGCACTTCACAAATGATGGAGGCAAACACATGGAGGAACACAATTCTACACTAGCTATAGGCACATGAGCCTGCCAATTAAAATTTATAGCGTTCAAGGGAGAAGTGAGGACAACTCAAAATCCGTTATCTCAAGTGCTTGTTCAAATTAGCTGAATCTCATTAACACCAATCAATAGAGAGACTTGAAACCAAACTAATTTGATAGCCTGACGGAGAGATGACGATAACAATGAAAGATAAAGGGAGCTCGTCAATGCACATGAATAAATTTATTGATGCAATATAACACTTATTAGCACTACATAATACTATTTTCTCTATGGTATTATGTTATACTAATGTTTCAGGAAGTAGTGGGCAATTGACCACTTCTATACGTGGCTTTATATTAAGCATAGACAAAAGCCAAGTGAAAAGTAAGCCCATCCCCACTGATGTAGCCCAAGAAATTAATGGAATCGATATTTGTTCAAATAGCGATAATGTTACTAATCCTTCATGAAGACTATCCTTTTTATCAAATAGTTTATATTTTAATTACAGCAAAACCACAAAGTAAGTCAACAATCCTGCTACAAGCTCATCATAGAACATCAACTGTGAAACTAAATGAACAAGTCCCAATTACAACACAATCCTTCATAAAAATCAAGCACTGCATTACTCCATAGTCCCTATGAAGGTCCTATTTCGGATTAGTATTGTTTTCATAGTCGAATTAATAATCTCATCTTTACTCGAATTTGCTACTTCAACTTGGAGTAGGAACCCATATAATTTGGTCAACAAGTCCAACTTGAACTTTCCCTTTTCTTGACATGAGTTCAAGAAAATTAAGAAAGTGAATTTACGTATAATTAAGACAATCTTACATCCAATCAAAATCCAAGATGAATTAATTGAAGAAAAAACCAAATTAAATCGTCCATATCCAAGCTCAAGAAATTATTGTTCTTGTCTTGTAACTTCAATCTACTACTACTCATCTTCAAAAACTCAAACAATAATACATAACACTAGGACCTCTAAACCTCAAAAAACAGCAAGATACAATTGAAAAGAAGTATCTCCAGTTTCACCCCATCTAGAGGCTCTACATTTGCATTGTCAGGTTCGACAACTAATATTCAAAACAATGATGGACTCAATGTCCCAGCCATGACATTGCAATTAACCATAAGTGAGAAGATCATGGGAAAGAAATGAAGAACAAGCTAGATTGTTGCATTTTCTTTTGCACGTATATAATCAAATAGAGCCTATTATTCAATCCAATAAAATCCATACTACTTTCCAGTAAACATTCCATATAATCAAATGAAAAAAAAAAAAAAAAAAAGAAAAAACTTTTCATGTAGACCCTGTCTTACTAAAGAAAATGTTAAAAAAGTGAAAACTACCTAAAACTCCAACCAAGGCAAATCACCACAAGATGGAACCAAGAATCAAACTACACATATAGATTGAGAAATACAAGAACCAGACCCAATCAATCGGTGCACTCGATCACACATGGGAAGCAAAGGGATCCGTCATCAACCATAGAGTCGAGCCTCAATTCACTCGAATAGACGGCTAAAAACCAGTAGATAGGCGGCAACATAGGCACCCGCAAAAGCCAAGAAAACCAATGGGTAAAGTCCAAAACCAAACAAAAACATACCGAAAACAATCTACTCAAGAAACAACATGGGTTCGTGGGCAACAATTGAAAAGGAACATATCAAGACCCAAGAATCGCAAAACCAAGATGAAAAAAAAGAAGAAGCTTGACGTGCAAATCGCCAAACAGACACCCTCGTCAAACGCAGGGCCAAAAAAAAAACAAAAACAAAAAACTCTGCAAAGCTTCTTGCAAACACAAAACACAATTGACATCACAAAGGATTTTGTTTTTCACAAGGTATCTAGCTATTTAGAGGGCACAAGGAGTTCAAACCGCTCTACATGTGCAAGCACACGAACCCATAAACAAGCACGCATGAATAACCCAACATCAAAACAAAACGAAATCACATCAGTCAGTCCACCTCAAAGCAATTCAAGAACTAGTAAAACGCCCATGCGCAGACACATTCTAGTAGAGCAGGAAAAATAGGAACATTCTCTTCACACTAACTTAATCCAAGGATCTTCACCAACATGATACCCAACACGCACGCACGAAACCCCTGATCTCATCATGCAGAAACTCCAACCATGCTATATGTCAGTCAACATCGCATAAATCACTCATGTATTACAATACCCATATAACAATTTATAACATACTTCATTCAATTGCAAGTAATTTAAAAAAAAAATTTAGAACCTTTCAAGGTACAAACCCTAAAATTTCAAATTCGAAATTCTCTCTCAATTCTCAACGAAAATATATAAATTATATATGGTTGAAAAGATCTTGACATGTAGAATAAAAACCTTAAGGTTTCAGAATCAATCGATCAAATAGTCCACATGAAAAAAAAAATAACGACAATATTCGGTTCAAGAGAAGAAATTTCGAATTTGTTCATAAAATAAATTTTACGTGCTACAATCATATATGATAAGCTTTGATACCACGTGTAGAAATTTTCTCTACATTGTCTGCTCCTCTACGAACAAAAGTATCCGTCCTTTTCTTCTCGCAGTCTCCACATCGGAGCAAGCGAGAACGCAAATCTACATAAATTGACTTTAATCAATGACCTCGTACGAGGGTAATTGCTGTCTTCCATCCTGACCATCCATCTTATTCCTCTGTCCACATGAATATGAATGGCCTAGCCCACCCCTTTTCCTGTCGCTTTAACATTGGGGAGTGGACTTTAACTGTATTTGACTTTTGAGGAAAATCTCACACGGTTTGTCCTGACTTGTTGTAAACCTCTTTTGACCTCCCTATTCAAAGAAAAATAGATATTATAGTTTTTAGTGATTTAAGATATCAATATTTATATGGAGCACAACGTTTCAATATGTCATATGGAATAAAATTTCAAAATTTTAATTGTTCAAAACTTGATCCTCGAATTTTTGTATAAGTACAGCGGGAGTGCCAAAACTTAGTACAGAGGGACACTTAAGTGCCAAAATTTATAAATGGTACACTTAAGTGCCACTTTTCAAAATAAATGGATCACTTAAGTGCCAAGTCGCCGAAATCCCGCCGGAAATCCTACGTGGCAATTTTTTATTAATTTTTTGCTTACGTGACTCGCTGGAAATTGAAATGACGAAAAATCAGCCGCAAAACGATGTCGTTTTTGTGCCGACGTGGATTTTAAAAATTATTAATTAAATAATATTAAATAATTTAAAAAATAAATTATTATAAAATTGACTAATTAAAAAAAAATGGGGGGAGGGGGAAATCGGCGAGGGCTATGCAACCCTCGTCGCCGCTCCACCATCGCCGGGAAGGGCCAACGACGGTGGGCGAGGGTCGGTCGGGGTCGCCGGGCCCCGACTAGTAGCCGGCGACCTCGGTTAGCTGCGGCGAGGGGCTCGCAGCCCTCGCCTAGATCTGGGGGCGAGGGTCGCGACTATCCCCCAGATCCGGCGAGGGTCGCCGGCCCTCACCCCGCCAAGCCAAGGGCCGTCGGCCTCCTAGATCCGACGTGGTCCGGGCGGTGGCGCCCTTGGCTCGCCGGGCCGAGGGCCGGCGACCCTCGCCGAATCTGGGGGAGGGTCGCGACCATCGCCCCAGATCTAGGCAAGGGCTTGTGGGCCCTCGCTGCAGGTTGGCAGGGGCCCAGCGACCCCGGCCGACCCTCGCCCACCGTCGCCGGTGACGGTGGTGGCGGCGAGGGCCGCACAGCCCTCGCCGATCCCCTTCTCCTATGTTTTTTTTTTAAAAATAAAATCTATTTTTTTTAAAATCTAACGTGGACAATTTTTTTATTAAAATTGCCACGTGGAATTTTTTATTTTTAAAAAATGCTTCGTCAAAGCAAATGAAGTCGCCGAAAATTGACACGTGGCAATTTGGCCGGATTTTCTCGCCGTTGGCACTTAAGTGATTCTTTTTACTCCGATTTTGGCACTTAAGTGTCCTTTCGTGCCAAGTTTTGGCACTCCTGGGATCCGTACCTCTTGAATTTTAGTTTGTAATTGTGTGCCTTGTGTGAACTTATCTAAATAAAGAAATATGATAATTCACCCTTAATCTTTCAGTTGGTACCGTTGAACCTAATCTTGGTTGCATTTTCTTATAAAAAGTTTATGATCATAAAATTGCTCAGATTTTGCTTTGTTAACCCTAATCTGATAATCTATATTATGTATCATCCATCACATGTCGTTATATAGACAATGTGTTACAAGAGAATTTATTGCGTAGGCTTAGTCAATTGATTAAGTTAATCCAAGATTAAGAAAAAGTGAATTCTCGCTTCTCCATCGCCCTCTCTTTCTCCTTTTTCTTCATCAAAATTTTCGGTACTGAAGCTGCACCTAATTACATAGATCATGATTGCCCAAACACCGCCCTCTTCAGCCCCAACTCCACCTACCAATCCAACCTCCACACCCTCCTTTCTTCCCTCTCCTCCGCCGCTACCGACAGCACCGATGGTTTCGCATACGCTACTGCCAGCCAAAGCCCTCCCGATCAGGCCTACGGGCTCTTCCACTGCCGTGGTGACCTTGACATCGCCACTTGCAGCGATTGCGTAGCCACTGGAAAACAGGAGATCCTCCAAAGATGCCCCAGCCAGCGGGGCCCCGTTATCTGGTAGGATGAGTGCATGTTGCGGTACTCGAACCAGTCCATCTTCTCAGTCATGGAGCATTCGCCCTCTCCCCTTATGTACGATGAGAACGTCGTGGACCCAATCCGGTTCAAGCAGATCCCGTTAGAATCCCCGAACAACGTCGTCGCGAGGGCTTCCGCTGGCGGGTCGGGGAAGAAGGTCGCTGTAATAGTTGGAATTTCTATTTAACCCGGTCAAAGATGTGGTGGGGCCCACTTGGTAAAGAAACAAAAAAGAGGAAGAGGGGCTGAAAGGTCAAAATGAAAGGGGAAAAGAAGTGAGAAAGGGACCGCTCACTCTTTGAGGCCGAAGTACATCGGGAAAGGGAGAGAAAAGGAGAGAGAGAAAAGGGAAAGAAGAAGAATAATTAAAGAGAGGAAAAAGAGGGGTTTTGTGTGTAATCATTACGGACTCCTCGCCAAGCCGATTCAACTATGTTACACGATGCCTATTGAGTTCGTGCTCCTTGTTCGTCCAATTAAAGTATTTTTCCGATTTAGGGCTTAAATTCGAAATTTAGGGACAATTGAGCTGCAAAGTCTGATTTTTTAGTTGTTGAGTCACGTATATTTATAGAAATGATAGTTTGGAATGTTTTGGAGCCATAGGATTTTACAGAATTGGATTTGAGTTTGCGGTTTGCTCAAAATAAAATTTCGAACATTTCTACGTGTGATGAACAGTATGCGCCCAACCCTTTCGAGGCCTTATTTCGTCAGTTTTTCGGCTTGAGTTTGGGTTGTTCAAGTTGTGGGCCTTCTAGTGCTTGCAATGATCTTCATTTTGACTTCAAGATCGCTTGGAACGGGGTTCAGGTAAGAGATTTATGGCCTAACCAAGTTTTGCGCTCAAGTTCTGTGTTGCGAACGACTTGATTAATTGCTTTAGGTATGTGATTTGTTAACATAGATGAGTCATTTTATTAGCGTTAAAGCGTAGTTTAATTGTTTTGTAGCTGAGGTAGAATTTTATTTAATTTTATCATTATTTCTCGATTATTTATTAGGGCCTTAAGTTTGAGGATACGAGCACCATTTATTATTTGGTTGTAGGCGATGAGGTGAGTGATACTATATTTTCGTTAAATTTGTATAACTCATGTTCCAAAAATTCTATGGATTATATATAGTAAGATTATGAAATGGCATTGTTATTGTATAAAAATCGGATCGGGCATATACTACTTTTTGATTGTTTACGAAGGTTTAGAAAGTGTGTTATACAAAGTATAGTGAAGTAATATATATGTAATTGCTTCACAACTTGTTAATGGAAAGATTATGATTGATTTGAGAAATGGATAAGAAATGGTTATTTGCTTGGTTTATGATATTGATTTCTGAATTGGATTTTTGATATTGGAGGATGGTTATTTATACTCATTATTGCTTTTAGCCCATTGAGGGCCACAAGGATATGCATATCGAGTTTAGGATATCCTTCTAAGTTGAGTCATTGGCATTGTAGGTGGAGATCTTACCAATGGGGGAATTGTCACGCCCCGAACCCTGAGCACGCGACTGTCGCGACCTAAATTTTTCGAAATAAATATAGGTTTAGGGGTATTGTTAATTTCGGGCCGACAACCTTAATTAACTCGGGCTCTCCCAAGCCCATACCCCACGCGACATTGGGTATTCATAAAAATTTTCAAACAAGAAGTCGCCACTAGTCTATTAAGGTCGACTAGGAACCAAGCGAGATATGGGAGCGTGTCTCACTATTTACGCAACCAGAGGGTCTAGGGTCGGGGACTTGATTACGTTAGTCATGCAACTAACGCCCTTTCGGTACCTAACTTAATTTTGTGTGAACTAAAGACATGGCAACACGTTCAAAAACCTATTGTAGAGCCCTAAAGGCTTATTCAATTTTAGTCTTTTTTTTTTTTTAAGGGTTTTCTAATTTTTTGGAAATTTTAATATTCGAAAAAGAATAAAAATAAAATAAAATAAAATGAAAACAAACTTTTAAAACCTTTCAAGTAAAATTCTTT
Source organism: Corymbia maculata (assembly GCA_014182735.1). Taxonomy (NCBI): domain Eukaryota; kingdom Viridiplantae; phylum Streptophyta; class Magnoliopsida; order Myrtales; family Myrtaceae; genus Corymbia; species Corymbia maculata. The sequence goes on along the minus strand of CM024686.1, from coordinate 37,753,637 downwards.
TTTAATTTTTAATTTAATTTTTTTAATTTTTAAGGATTTTCGAAATTTTCTTTTTTTAAATATTTTCTAAGATTTTTTTAATATTTTTTTTGAATTTCTAAAATATTTGATTTTTTTTTTTGAATTTTTAAAATTTTAAATTAATATTAAAAAGTGATTCGGACCGGGTCGGGTGACCCGGCCCTACTAAGCCGACCCGGCCCCTATTAGGCCGGGATGGAGTAACGACCGGCCGGCCGAACGGCCCGGTCGAAATATTTTTAAAATGGCCCAGCAACAAAATTAAAAGAAAAACCCATTTCTAATTCCTAATAAAAGATGGCCCAAGCTCAGATTGGGCCCACACGAACAAATAAAAAATGGTCGGCCCAGCCCCCCTGTCTAAATTTTCGGCCCGGCCTCTTTTCTCTTTTTTTTTTTTTTTTTTGTTCTTCTCCGCGGACGTCCCATGCCGGAGCCTCGCTGGAAACCTAGCGTCTCCCTCTCGCACTACCGCCGACATCGCCACGAGCCTGCACCGATCCTAAAAGTGTGGCCGCGTCGTCCAGTGTCGGCCGTTCTATCCGGCCGACGCTAGACGTCGCCGGGGACGACCTTCGGCGACCCGGAAGCACGCCCTTGCCATAAAACCAAAAACGCCTCCTTTCGACTCAAAAATGCATGGAAATCTCGCGAAAACAGGTAAGAGAAACACGAAAGTAAACAATATACAACCAAAAACTTACGAAACCAGGTTGTCTAGGCCAAATTCATCCATGAAATTTTCTGGATCTCATTCGGACATTTCGTCAAACACCTATTGGGCACTATTGGGTTCGAGGATCTCCGGCTCAACCGGGCCTCGTACTCGCTATGGGTCATCGAAGATCATGTAAAAAGGCATCAGGGGCAAGATAGAAGGGTAGCAAGGGCCGAGGTTCGTGCGAATTGGTCGGCATGAGCTCCAGCCCGCCGCCTCACCCAGCGAAACAGAAGCAAGTGGGAGAGAAACCTACCTGGTTCGGGGGGCAAATGAGCTGCGGCGGACGATGGCGGACAGACGGCCTCCAGCAGCAGCTAAGCATCCTTCGAGTCTCATTCTTGCTTTTGGTTATCTCTCGCGGATCTCACTGTCCCGGTGCCACCTCCTTGCTTTTTTTTTCTTCTCTCTATTTTCCGGCACCGGAGTTGCGGTGTGGCGGGGAAACATCAACGATGGATTAGGCATGGCCATCAGTCATTCTCCTCCCCCCGTTCGCCTCTTTCTCCTCCTTCTTCTCCTCTTTTCTTGGTTTCTTTTTCTTTTCTTCCCTGACTAGAATCGCCGCTCCCCTGATCGTTGATCCTCCTGCACCCCATAACCATTTCTATCCTCCCCCCTATGGTTGCGTGATAGCACGGCAAGGTGCTGGCGTCATGCGGCTGACGTTAGGATCCGAGGAGACTCGGACAACGTCATATGCTTCTTCATGCTCCCATGCGTGTGGGGAGGAGAGGAAAAGAGAATAGAGGGGGGGGAAGAGGCCGGGCCGAGAGAGAGATAAAAATAGAGGGAGATGGGCCGAAGATAAATAAATGGGAAAAAGGCCCAAGAAAAAAAAAGCTAGGAGAGTGAACAAATGGGCTAGGATGAATCAACCCATTCAGATTTTTTTTTTTTTTTTACGATTTTTTTTATCTTTTTTTATAAATTAATATATATTTATAAATGCAAAAACAAATGGGCATTTAAAACAAAGATAAACAAAAATTTCGGGTGTCGACAACCCCTTACCATGGTCAATAGAAAGCGACGTCCCGGGACTCGTCGACGACCATTCATTTTATCTTTCATTATATGCAAACGGAAGATGAACCATTCTCAGTCCAAACAGACAATCAAACAATCAAACAGTGATAGAAGGATGAATAGTAGAAACCTCAACTACTCATTTATACAACTTATTGGATTAACCAACGAAGGATCGTCTTTTGAATTACAAGCTCGACAAAAGGGGCCGATCCATCTTCTAAGCCAGGCCAAAAGAAACTAGGCTAATCTAGCTATACAAAATGAACTCTCGGGTTCAGCACCACGGTCACTCAGACCCATTTGACTTGACTCCGTCAGGTCGATCATTGGTGGAGCAGGGGCAAGATTCTCCACTGCGGGTGCATCATTCTAAAGGCCTGAAAATGATTATTCAATAACCAGTAAGATAAAATCTCAATGAGTTCTTCCCCTTAAGCCCCAGTTAGTACACCAACTCAACCCGGGGTATCTCTCCAAAACCATCCCTCACACAACCCAAAAACAAATAACCAGCAATCAACAATTAAACAACAAGCAGGGTCAACCAACAATCAAAAGCCGGTTCGCATGCAACCTTACCCGGTATGCCATACCCTGCACGTTATATATCAGCACAATACACACAATGCACATGGCCGTTAGATGATGTAGTTCACCAATCACATGCGAGTTACGTCACAAGTGATCTCACCTGGCCATTGTCACACCCTGCACGTTATCAATTCGTGCGTGCGTGCCATAAATAATGATGTGATCATCTCATGCATAATCGGAACCAATAATGCCATGTTTCTTATGCACTTTTACATCCACACGTATTCCGATTATTACTACCCCACAGGGCTACAATCGAGGCGCAATGACGCTACGGTGCCATTCCTCCGTAGAGGCACAACCGTGCCCTTCCGTGCCTAAAAGACGTCAAGAGATACTCTCCCAAGACGGCATGCCCAACAAACGTCAAGAGATACTCTCCCAAGACTACATGCCCAATGACCATCAAAGCATACTCTCCGAGACTGCATGCCCAACGAAAGTCAAGGGATACTCTCTCGAGACGACATTTTCCAAAGGATGTTAAGGGATACTCTCCCGAGACGGCGGGTTCAGTTTAGTGATCATGCAAGCATGCTGTCACAACCCACTTATTATCTTAGAGCATTAGCCAAAGCACACATGCTTGAATATAAAACCTCACGTCCTTTCTCATAAAAACAGTCCATTTCCGATGTCCCTTGGACCCATTTTTCCCCTCTTTTGTGAAAATCACACGATTCAAGCAGATGTTCATGTAATGCCATATTCAATTCATCTCATAAAATCAAGACACATAAAATTATGCACATTTTTAATTTCCGAATGAACAGTGCATGAATAGTGAAATTTCAGAATTTAATAATTAAATAATTAAATTCCGAAATTAAAATAATTAAATAAATAAATTCCGAAAATTAAATAATTAAATACAGAAATTAAATAAATCATTAATTAAAGAAATTAATCACATTAATCAAGATATTAAGGCAAAACATGCTTAATTAACACATACCACTCAATTAAGCCTAATTAAGCACAATTAAGCATAAATAAGCAAGATTAAGTTAAGCTAATCTTAATCATTTGTCTAACCACCTATCTTAGGGTTAATACACTTAATTAAACATCCTAAATAGCCCTTAACAATAATTAACCCAACTCTAAGCAATTTTAGGCACTAACTAAGGGAGTAGAGGCTAAACTCACCCATTAAGCGGGCCGGCGACACGGACGCGGCAGCGGCGATGAACCTGACACCCAGGGACCTCTCCCACGACACTCCAAGGTGGTCCCGGGCTGAACACAGCAGCAACAAACTCGGATTCCCCACTGAACCTCTAAAAACAACACTGCAAGAGGAGGACAAGGGTTGATCGGAGCAAAAAGGGTTGGCCGGAGCTTCGACGAGCTGGTGGTCGGTGATCGGTAGCTCCAGGGGGTCGAGGGGGAGTTGCTAGTGGCTAGTATGGGCAGTGGTTTAGTCGAAATGGGAGAGAAACGGAGGAAAAGGCGGAACTGGGTAGAGTTGCCGCTACAGTAGGCGGTTAGCGACCCGCCAGCTTCCAACCGCCGTATGGATTAGCCAGCGATTCCGTTCGACAAACAGCCAACTCCATCCGTACGAATTCTCTCTCCTGAGCACAACGGTGGGTGGCACGGGCCAAGATTTATACGGGAAGGCCACGAACAACTCGATTTTCAGAGGAAGGTCAAAAGTTGAAACTGCAAGAAGGAAGAGAAACTGAGGGAGAAAGGTGTGCGGTTTTGGAGGGGCTGAAGAGGAGGAGAGAGAGGGAGATGAGAGCTGGTTTCAAGGCCTCATTAAGGCCATTCAATGACTTGCCCAACTCCCCAAGCAATGACATCATCTTCTCTCTCTTCTTTTGTCTTTTCTTCAAAATATCCAAGGGCATTTTGGTCATTTCCACCTTGCACAATTCCTAAACTGCCCTTGGCTGAAAATGAAAGGAAGGCCTAGGAAATGGGCTGGAAATGAATAAGGACGGGCTTTAGAATTTGTTAGGCTCAAATTGGCTCAAGTTTAGACAATGAGCGCAGGATAGTAAATGGGTTGGTTGGGTCCAACGGGCTCACTTGCTCGTCTCAGTCTTCCACAGTGGTTGTCCCGCTATGGGCGTGACCCCCACACTATTCTTGCCCGGCCCACGTCCTTGTAAACTCATTTTCTCAGTCCAAAAATCCATTTTCCAAATACTCGACTCAACTGGCACTATCGACTGTTGAGGAAGCATTGTCCAAAAGTCTGTCCCAAACGTTTTCCAAAATTCGAAGTCCAATCTTAGATTCACATGCCTTGTCAATTTCGTCCAAATGCCATTTTAGTACTACTCAGGCTGATAGGTGGCTTCAAGGACTCACGCGTAACCGATTCATACCAATTCACGTTCAAAACTTCTCGACACGTGGACATCATTGGCTGCATGAAATTGTGAATGATCGATTTTTATTTCAAAATACACGATTATCAAGGATCGGCATAGGGTTGTTCGCGGGTTCGATAATAGTAGATAGAATCACCTGTTGTCCCATTATACTTTGTCCGCGAATCGACTTCTAGTCATCCTTGAAATCGGCATGCATATCTACAGGATCGTCCTTACGCAAGTCTCACGGTCAAGTCGTTTTCCCAAGTCAAGTTCTTTAGTTACACAAGTTCTATCCTCACTAGCTTTTCCTCTCAAGGTCAGTATCTCAAAAGTGATCAATTCCGAGTGAGATCAACCAACAATGCATTGGCGAAATTAACGTTCATTCCTCCCTCAAAGGGCTCAAGTTTCAGGACGTCATAGGAATCTTGGTTGCCTTGTGACAAGGCATTGTGTCGTGACCATCGTAGGATATTGCTTAATGGACTTGACTATTGATTCTTGAATTACGATGGTAGTTTAAATAAGTTTTTCATATTAGTATAAAGCTTCAATGATAAGAAGCATATCATTAGTCCTTTAGCCCACAAAAACACTTATGGTTCTATTCCTTAGCCACTTATGAGTTTTTGCAAGATTTAGATGTCTTGCATGATGAGTCTTTAAATTATTGCTGTAATTTTGTGAAGATTTTCCGGAATTATTCTTGCAAGCATGGAATCAATGGAGAGATGGCACACCCTTGAAAGTGTTAGACCCGGCTATTGTCGATTTATATTTAAGAGATGAAGTACTCCGATGCCTACACATTTGCTTAGTATGTATTCAGGAAGATCTAGCTATTAGACCCACCATGGCAACTATAGTTCTCATGCTCAATAGCAATTATTTTAACCCGTCATCTCCATTACATCCAGCCTTCTTTGTCCAAAGTCGATCACGGGGACTAAGCATCCCAATGAAAGAGCTTGAGTCGGATCAATTCATTAGTAGTACTATGCCTTCGTCCACCAACGGTATGTCGGTTACTGAATTCTATCCCCGGTGAATGGTGCTGTGAGCGAAATCTTCCTTCATGGATGGTCTTACAGTGAGATTGCTTGGCCTTTCGCTAGGATTATTTATTAACAATAAGCAAACATCCATGTAAATGGAGAATAAGCTATTAATTGCTTTAGGGGATGGAGTGCCAAAAGAAGAGTCTATACATGTTATTATGATTCATCTAAAATTTTGTTACTATTTAAGGCTCAATCATAAGTCAATCCATTATAATTTTTTGCATTTGTACATTATCATGTTTCTATAAAATTCAATCCAGTTACTTCTCGTGTAGTATAATGGATTATCTATTTGTGTTGTCAATGTACTTTCTCTTGAGAAATCATGGATAAATTTGTTGTAGTTGTGTCTGATATCTTGGTACAAAAGAATATCTCAAATCTAGCATAATTATGTTATTTTGTTCTTAGAATTACGCATTTCTTGCCCTTCTGGAAGGTACATTACTATTAGAAAGAGTAAAGTGTTTCTCCACTTTTCATATCCAGAAAGACCCTTCAAAATTTTATGAAGTAAGAACCTAACATTTACCCAAATGTTGCAGCCCTTGTCTTCCAAACATTATATGTAGTTTTCATTATTTCTCATCAATGTGACAATTTCAAAGAGGTCGCTATGTTGTCTTCGTCAATGCTTCAGACAACTTCTATTCTCCATTTAAGACTTCTAATTTTCTTTTCGAAGTTAAAGAAGCTGCTGATCTAAACGTTGGAAATTCCTTTGATGGTGTTGACTATAGACCATCTTCTTCTTTCGGTGGTACTCTTTCAACTTTCAGAGATATCCATAGCAATGGATATGGAAAGCCGTAATAGTTATACTCTGATCCCATGGTAATGATGCAAAAGTCTCTCAGAAGACCATATAAACAAAAACAGTAACCACCGTCCTCAGTGTATTTATCTACGCTGTATATTTTTTGCTGCACCACGGTCTCGTCTGGCATGCCTCTTGCAATCTGGCAGATACAATGAAGACCAATGATGGTAGTCGACATTCTCTGAAAAGAATCCATATTCGTTTCTCTATGCCTTTGTTTCTTTCTGCGTCGTCATGTTTTCTTTGTTGTTTCGCAAGAGAATCTGAATTATGTCTGTACACTTGAATGCCACAGGCCTTTTGAAATGCACTGCTTGATTGCAACCTTTCCTTTTCTCAGTTATAATTTAACGCTATCCTCTAGGGATCGTCTACACTACACTAGGTCATTCACCTAAATTCCACCGTGGTCTATGAATTACTGCGTACTTAGAAAAGGATCATAAATGACTGGGAACTACACTACAATGAAGTAATTCTGTCCCTCAAAGCGGATAATACGAAACCTGCAAACAACGAGTGTTCAGTCATTTCATGCTAATTGTAGGGTAAACACATCGTAACATTTCATAGTGATTTTTCTTTACGTCCTCTTCGAGCTGAACAATCTAGTTCACATCCTTAACTCAATCCACATTGCAAGTGTTTCCATTGGCATCAAGAGGTGACTATCCTAAAAGTTGTTCGGCAATTTTCGTTGAAATCACTTATATACAAGTAAATACATTACATGTCACAGCAGTAATGTCTTCCTTTATCGGAGATTTTAGCCGTGGCCTACAAGGAGTTGAACTAGGTCAACAAACTTGTCCAATTGGATCCAATACACTCCCTCACGTAAAAATCAAGGAAAGTTCAAATAGTTTCTAGTGCAGTAAAAGTTCGAAGGGTGTGAGCGTAGACCGACATCCAAAGCGTATCCACAATTTTGTGTCCAAGATTTCAATTAGCCTCATTTTATTTTCCAAAGTACTTTTGATCAATGAATGCAGCAAAATCAACTCAAAATCTTATATCCCCATCTCTCTCTCTCCACATCTACCGCGGCTCAATGGCCCGCACCTCATTGTCATGCCTCGCCACTAGCGGCAATCGCTTGGCTATCCTTCCATGAGCTCCCTCCCTATCACAAAAGGAGGAGGGTGGTGATATCACCCGTGGAACTGAGGAAGAAGCGAAGGAAAATATAAACGGGAAAGAAAAAAAATTGAAGAAAAAAAGGTATAAATAGGAAGTTTAAACTTTCTTTTTATGTTAATATGTCATCTTCTCAATGTAGCAAACTCAAAACGTCAATTTAGTTACACTCGTCAGAAAAGAAAAATATAATATCGTCATTTTACACTAATTTTAGTGAATCTTAATCCGCAATAAAATATAGTTGCATGTGAAGTTTATTCATATAACAAACTAGCAAGATGCCCAGCCAATTAGAGAATTTAATCTGTAAATTCCAAAGCGCCTAACCACTTTTCCATAGAAATGGCACGTCCTTGATGTTTAAGAGAATTGCTTATGTGACTATTTTAATCTACTATTAGAATAATAAATTTTTTATTAACTTGGAAAAATAAATAACAAATATCGTAGTGGAGCCTGCACCTTAAAAAATTTGTGATTCACAATATACTATTATTCTAATAATAGTCCAAAAACTATTATGGTAGCAAAGCCTAATGTTCTATATAGTGGGGTATTATGTAACATAAAACAAGCGTTCCTACGTTCTTTTAGTACGAAGACTAGAACGAAGACTCCTCTCTATCTCTCTTACCCAGTTACGTCTCTCTCTCTCTCTCTCTCTCATCCAGTTGCGTCTACATCCTTGGATTTTTCTTTCCCAAGTCTCCGCTTGAGGATGAGGACCAAAGAGTCCAACTCAGTCGGCATTATTCAGCTTTGGAAAAATGTAAGATAACGTGATTGACTCGCTTCAATGACAGGACCATAAATCCTGAGGCTAACGCTTCCATTGCCTGGACGAGGAGGAGGATACGTTTGCATGACATGGGCCTATCTCTTTTTTGTTAAATGTCGAATAAGACAGGGCAAATTATTTGGTAATTCAAGATTAAAATAGAGGGGACCTTGTAATTCTCAAATTCTTTCTTAGATGACCTATACTTTCTTGTTTATATGGTCTATCTTATGGTTGATCCATTTATTAGAAACAAACCCTATTCTCATATACGTGCTAATCCCCAAAGCATATTCATTAGGAGGAGGTTCGTATGCAAGTTGCTCATTTTACCAAATAATGATTACATAATGGATGCCATCACTCATGTATGTGCAATGGTTACTTGTCTCCTGAGAATGCTATGTGTGGACAATTCTCAGCAAAGTCCGATGTCTATAGTTTGAGTGTCCAAATTCTAGAGATCATTAGTGGCAAAAAAAAACAGCTGCTCCAATCAATCAGACAGAGGCAAAAATTTTACCAGCTATGTAAGTAGCATATGTGCTATTAAGACATATGTTACGCTGTGGGGCCCGGGCGACACGTCTCACCCCGTGAATGGGATAGATTTTTCACGGGCTTGCGTTCAAGCTCTACCATATATTTTCTTGAGAGAGACCGATAAGTTTCGTTTGCAGCCGCGGTTTCAGTCAGGAGCGGGTGGGACCGACCGTCCGCTCCACAGCTGATCTTAGATTTTTTTGGTTTCTATTTATCTAATTAATTAATTAATTAAGATGGGAGGGGTTTACAAACTAATTATCCATCATAAAGTTGGAGAAGACTTTCATATGGAGTCATGGCGGGCGAGTGCGTGGAACGTGTAGAATGGACAAGACTTATGGGACGACAATTCAAACATTATTGTTCCTATAATCCCAAGTCGAACTCGCTGACCCAACACAATCATCAATCCAACCATGAAGTCTTGCTTCGCCTTCTCCATCTCCCTTCTCTTCTTCCTCAATTTTCTCGGTGTTTATACTCGAAGTTCTGAATCGGCACCTACTTATCTATTTCATTACTTCAACTCCACCCTCTATTCTACTAACTCCACCTACCTACCAATCCAACCTCAACACCCTGCTCAGAAAAAGAAATCAATTGTATAATGTTTCCCAAATATATAGGCATGATTGAGTGAAACATTTTGGAGGGTTTGACTTTGGTCCATCCTTACGCGGATCGATGGTCACATTGAATTGTACTAATCAAATTTCAAATTTCGAAATTATTACTATTATTACCGTAGTTTTGATGGGAAAATTCAAAGCTATATGCACCACCAAAATCGCTTTCATCCCATCTCTCTCTACAGCAACATCACTTAGATTCATGTTTGGACTTTTCTTTCTTCCGGTCTCCACGTGGAACCAAATTAGAGGGCGACCCACGCAATTGACTTTGATCAACGACCTCGTACGAGGGGCAAATGCTGTATTCCATCCTCACCGTCCGTCTTACTCCTCCGTCGCTTTAGCCTCCCGGAATGGACTTAAGGAAAATCCCCCACCGGTTTGTCTCTTTCGACCAGCTGCATACTAGTTTTTTTCACTATTCAAGACGAAAAGAAAAAACTACAAAAAGCTTCACATTATGCTTAATATAACATATATACTTTAAAATTTTCTTTCATGACTCAATAAATTTTAAACTTATAGCCATGTGATATAAGTGATAAGATTATGTCAAATTTGTCCATAAACACTATTGATATAGCACCTACGTGAAATGACATTTTTTTAACTAAAAATCATGTGATGGAATTTTGATGGATAGTAAATACGTTATATAAATATAAAATCATGTGGTGGAACTAAAACTCTATATGTTTTGTCACGACCCGAACCTCAAGTCCGCGACAACCCCTGTTCTCTTGCGGTCATTTGATTTGCGACTCTCCAGGATCCATCGCCGACCGTTATTTTTATCTTTTAATTAAACGCATGCGGAAGCGAAACACAATCCCCGGTCAATTACAAAAATAGGGATAGTAGGAAAACCCAACAAGAATACATTCAAAAGTACTGCTTTATTAATCTACTTGATTAACCCTAGGAAGTTTACAAGTACAAGCCCTTACCACGGGCATCTTCCCTGTCGAGCCAAAGAAACCAACAAGTCGAGGTTAATCTACTCCCTTCACAAACGGCCACGAGCTGAAACATGCGTCGATCCTCCATCCTATGGACCTGACAGTGGTTATTCAATAACCAGTGAGATAAATCTCAGCAAGTCAAAATCCTAAGCCTCGGTTAGGAGACCTACTCGCCTCGAGTGCGCCCTGACGTGCAATGTCTCTATCGCTCACCACTCAACAACAGAATAACATCCAATCAACCATTGACAAACGCACGATTAGACCAAGGCTCATATGCAATTATTAACAGTTAACAATCGCAATCACAGGCATCCTTACCTCGCTTTTGCCACACGCAACCTGCATGATACAGTTTATCATATGCTCATCTCGATGCAGCAATTATAATAAACAATCAGAGCACCTTTCAATTGTCTCATACACCATGCACTTGCTCGTGTTCCATTTATTAACACCGTGGGGGAATTTCCTTCCAACACACAAGTTGGTAGCTACCGGCATAACCGGGCATCGTCCCACTACATTGGGCACGGCTACGTCGGCCCCCGGACGGCATTCCCGAAGGAGCATTGGTCCGGCCTCTACCGCGACCCGCATCCGGACCCCGCCCGGGCATTCCGATAATACGGACTTCGTCAACCACAGATCCCCCACGGGTGACGGGCTCTTACGTGACCACGCAAGCACATCAATTAATCATGCTCATTTCATTATCTTGTAATGCAGCCAATGCAGACATGATTCGTGCTTGTACACATTAATTCATTGCAAACTCTACATGTAATGCGATAATATTTCACACGTGGTCACACGAATACAAATGCCTTTCATACGTAGTCACACGAATATGCTGAATATACTCAACCCTAATTCACAATCGCAATCCGTGAATTTACTCCACCGAGTATATATTAAACAATATCATCAAAGGCAGCATATATACATGTATTCAACATATAATTCACGTGAAGAAAATACGAATAATAATCCACTCAATATATAATCCACGTGAGGAAAATACAAACAATAATCCATCGAAATTAATCGATACTAGCACAATTAATAAATAATGTACTTTCCAAAAATAATACTTTATTCCAAAAATATTCCATTAATAATTATCCAATAATCAATAGTCAACATCCAAGAATAATATTATCCAACAATCAATATTCAACATCCAAGAATAATTAATCATTCACCATTAATTAATTAATTATTCTCCAAAAACAATTAATTAATTATTACCCAAGTATAATAACAACCAATTTCGAAATTAATAATAAATTAATTAATTCCGAAAATAATAAATAATAATTCCGAATTTAATAAATAATTATTATTTTATTCCAAAAATAATAATAATATTTATTAATACTAATCATGGTTACCGGTCTAACCCAACTATAGTTAATTAACCCGACTACGATTACTTTAATCTAACTGTGATTAACCAACTATAGTTACTCTAACCGCAATTAATCTATTCTAACCGCAATTAACACTAAACAAGCTCACTCAATAATAATCAAACACCAATCATCAACATTAACCATGCTTAACATTAAACTAATCACCCTAAGGGAGTTTAGCACCCTAAACAAGGTTTAGAAAATCGACTCACGGGTTTAGCGAATCCGACGACACGAGCGCGACGGTGGCGGCGAGGACAACGAGCGGCTCGCTCGGGGACAACGATGGGCGACAACCGGCGGCCGTTTTCCAACAAAACAGCTTCCGATGAAGCTGTTTTGTGCTGACAGCAGCCGAACAGCGGCTGGCGATGCTGGACAACGGCTGGCTGTGTCCCGGACAGCGGCCAGCAGCAACCAGCAGCAACGGCAGCAACTTCCAGCGGCAGAAACAGCAAGAAACAGCAGCAGACAGCAGCAAACAGCAAGCAGAAACAGCAGGAACAGCAGCAGACAGCAGCAAACTCGGACAGAGGAGGAGGGGGAGTGGTGCAGCTAGCTCGCGGGGCCGGCGGACGACGAGACCGGCGGACCGGCGGCGAGTTGGCTGGACGGCGGTGCTGCGGTGGTGATGGCAGCAGCAGTAAGAAAATACAGCAGCAGCAGCAGCAGCAGCAAACCAGCGTTGGCCGAAGGAGGAGAAGAAGAAGAAGAAGAAAGGAAGAAGCTGCTGGGAAGGGGGCTGAACGTGCAGGGAAGCTGCGCACGCGGGAGAGAGAGAGAGAGAGAGACACATGGGGTTGTCAGCAAGTGGATGGGGGAGAGAGAAAAAGAAAGTTGACAAGTCAAAGATGGGAAAGAGATGGGTAAGTGGCTGTCGACCAAGGGAAGAAATGTGAGGGGGAAGAGAAAGAAAAAGGGGGAGAGAGAAAGGGAAGAAACGTGGGGAAGGGGGTTGCCGAAACTTGGAGGAGAAGGAGAGAGAAAAGAAAAGAAAAAGGAAAAGAAAAGAAGACAAGACAAAACAAGATAAAAATCTAAACAAATATCTAGAGAGGGGTATTTTGGTCTTTTTACCCCCAAGTACAAATTCCCAAATATTTAGCTTCAAAACTCGGCCTGTTGAATCCTTTTCCAATAATTCGGGCTCACCAATAAATCCGAGAATCAATGAGACAATGTCCAATATTTAGTCTCGACACCCTTAAAAATTCGATACCCGATACCGGATTGAAATTCGTGGTTAACATCGATCAATCGTGACTTTAGTACGACCTAACTTTCGGGCGGCGTTTAAGGGCTCTCGCGTGTTTGACCCGTGGTTGATAGCTTTTCAATCCACGATCGTGCATTCGAATCAGGGCGATCCTCGGTTGTCATGTAATCACGAGAGGTTAATTGCTCACACTGAGTACAGGACCAAAAGGAAATCGGTTTAACGTCGTCCGCAATTAATATCGAAGTTGTGCGGAATCACCCGCAATCCAACCTCGTATTTTTGCCGACTCGATTTATTTCCGTTCGCTAATTGGCCTGCAACAATGTAGTATTATTCCTCTCTGATTCTTATGGTCGAACGGCCTATCCCTGATTAAATTCACTAGTCGTACGCGTACCGATCCTTAATTGCCTTGCCGAACAGTTAGTTAACTCGTGAGAGATCAATTCAGAGTACACGTAACTAACAGTGCATTGATAAAATAACCATTTCACCTATCCCGGAATGGGTCGAAATTCAGGATGTTACAACTCTTCCCTCCTTATAAAAATTTCGTCCTCGAAATTTGCCGAACTTCCAATATCCTTAAACAGATGAGGGTATTAATGTCTCATTGCATCCTCACTTCTCCAAGTCGTTCCTTTCGTACTATGATATACCAAATTACTTCCAATTCCTTTTTGGTTCCCAAAGGCTATGCATATCTGATTCTGTCAAAAGCAACTTTGCTACACCTCTCGGTTTCGAATTCTCAGTTGGACTTGTAGAGCTTTATCCCGCATACCATTGTACTACAGTACTGGTAGTGTCCAAATCGATATATCCCTCTTATCGACGACACCTCAAGGAACAATGCAACACTGAACTTAACAACCCAACAGTCTTAGTCTTGTCTGTATCGCTTTTCTAGCAGCTTTGCGTTGTCCTTTATCTGTCACTGACAACTTGACAGCATCCATTAACTGCTAGACCATCTCTGAACCAGCGATTGTCCTTTCTCTGACCTTATTCCAATAGACTGGAGTTCCACAAACTTGACCAAACTTCTATTATGCCACTTGGATAAATTTTATCCCACAAGCATTCTCTTTTTGTCAGTCTGTAGTTCAGTTCATTTCTGCCCCTTTCGACATCCTAGAAGCATGCCAGGAGTCGCTCCTTGCTCAGGCACTCCAGCCCCGGCATCCACTCCCCGCCCTCATCGGATCAGTCGTCATGGGCATCTACGAACTGCACCACTTCTAACAAAAGTCCCTTTTAAACATGCTTTATCTCATAGAGGTATTATCCGCTTTGGCCTGTCCCATACCAAGCCTCACGGTTTTAACCTCATCTGAGCACCTCAAAGTACGAAACTTTCTCCAGCTCGTCAACTCATGAGCTCGTTTTCATAGGACCACTCGTCAACACTTGAAATCTGATCCACATATTTTACCTCATCCAAAATCACACCACAAACAAAAGCTATGCGAGTAAACCTAAAACTCGTACGTACCAAACTTTGCATACTTTTTATGCCCTCAAATGGTCTATAGCACTATCCTCAAGTGCTGTTCGTGTTCCTCTAAATTCCTCGAATATTTCCAATATATCGTTCACGCGCACAATTACGAATTAATCCAAATAGGCCTTAATTACTCAATCCATTGAATCCATAAAAACAACTGGCGTATTAGTTAATCCAAACAACGGGATGGTAATCTCTTAGTGACCATATCACACCCAGTGTGTCATCTTAATATATTCCCCTTTTTAATCATCAATTACTGATAGCCCGTCCTTGGGTCTATCTTGGAACATATCGAAGCTCCTTGAAGTGGTCAAGCAAGTCATCTGTCCTTGGTAATTGATACTTGTTATGACCGTCTCTTTGGTTACACTGCCGATAATCAATGCATCTCAACGACAAATTTCAAAGGAATCGAGGGTCCTCCTTGATTCCAGTAAACTCAAAACTAACCCCACCTAATGGGTTAAACTGGATTACCTTCCATTAGCAATCTATTGTAACTTGATACTTAATAATCCAATCCCTTCCAACCATCACATAGTAATCGTACATTGCCAACACAATCAAATCGATCAATTCCTTTTTGATCGCTAATGACCATTGTACAATCTGAACAATCCTACCACATACAACCTTGTCCTTTGACTGGGTCAACCTGTTAAGAACCTCTTCTAAATATTTCGGTCTTAGCCTCACCAACTTAATAAAGTATTCTGCTGAAAACAAATGCGTGGCTTCCAAACCACTTAACGCATAAGCGACATAATCACATTGGGAAGTTGTACCAATAGTCACAGTCTTTGAATCCAACACTTGGCATTCCAATTATATTCCGATTTTTCCCAATGCCATTCCTCTTATCATTAGCTTTTTCCCAAGCCCATGATTATCCATATAAGGTCCAAACCATTCCACATACAGCTACTCATTCCGCCACGTCCTTTTAATTAGTTGGGCTCTCTTGTACCATCCATCATAGTCCTTTAGGTTCAAGGACACCAACTAATCCTTAATTTCCGATTTCAAACCATCTCCGACCTTCTGACTCGGTCTACTAAATTCCCAATCATTCTATGTGCATACTTCGAGAACTCTGCAAACTTAATCTCCTATTGCACAACTGACAAATGGTTCTGACGAAATTGTAGGAATTCAATTACCTTCTACTCTTGCATGCACTCAGAAAAGTATTCACCGTTGATCACTTCGTTGACAGTACTCCACTCGAGGACGGTACCTTTGGGCAAAACCCTTCCTTGGTTTACTTCCCACTACATGCTAACATTACCTTGCAATTGGTACTATGCTAGGGCTATCCGATCTTCCTTTGAGGATTCCCACAATGCAAACACTTACTTCAATTCCTTGATCCAGAAGGTTGTGACCTCAAGATTACTCGCCCTAATGGACTTGGACAACTCAAACTCCAGGAACGGTTCAACCAACTTACACACCGACTGATCGTCAATCCTATTTCCAACCCACAGAACTTACAAGGCGAGACAATAGCAACAACAGCGGCAACAGCAACGACAACTTGAGTCTAAACTCACTGCCTTATCTCAATACCCAAGGCTTCCAATGCCTGTAGGATTTCATCAAATCTAGGATCCCCTAGTGCTCTCCCTTTAGCACTAGCCCATCCTTCAACTGCCCCTCCACAAAGCTCTCGAATCAGGATCGTTCGTCTTACAAAATTATCACTGAAACCTTATTTCCAATCCCACGAGGAATTAGAAATTATGAACGACCCGCTTAAAGCCAAAGAATCAAATAAACAAACACAAGCACGGGGTGTTTTCCTAACTAACTATCCCAAAACCCATCGCACCTTATCACTCCATACATTGACCAGGCTCTGATACCAAAACCGACGGGGATGTCACGACCCGAACCTCAAGTCCGCGACAACCCCTGTTCTCTTGCGGTCATTTGATTTGCGACTCTCCAGGATCCATCGCCGACCGTTATTTTTATCTTTTAATTAAACGCATGCGGAAGCGAAACACAATCCCCGGTCTATTACAAAAATAGGGATAGTAGGAAAACCCAACAAGAATACATTCAAAAGTACTGCTTTATTAATCTACTGATTAACCCTAGGAAGTTTACAAGTACAAGCCCTTACCACGGGCATCTTCCTGTCGAGCCAAAGAAACCAACAAGTCGAGGTTAATCTACTCCCTTCACAAACGGCCACGAGCTGAAACATGCGTCGATCCTCCATCCTATGGACCTGACAGTGGTTATTCAATAACCAGTGAGATAAATCTCAGCAAGTCAAAATCCTAAGCCTCGGTTAGGAGACCTACTCGCCTCGAGTGCGCCCTGACGTGCAATGTCTCTATCGCTCACCACTCAACAACAGAATAACATCCAATCAACCATTGACAAACGCACGATTAGACCAAGGCTCATATGCAATTATTAACAGTTAACAATCGCAATCACAAGCATCCTTACCTCGCTTTTGCCACACGCAACCTGCATGATACAGTTTATCATATGCTCATCTCGATGCAGCAATTATAATAAACAATCAAGAGCACCTTTCAATTGTCTCATACACCATGCACTTGCTCGTGTTCCATTTATTAACACCGTGGGGGAATTTCCTTCCAACACACAAGTTGGTAGCTACCGGCATAACCGGGCATCGTCCCACTACATTGGGCACGGCTACGTCTGGCCCCCAGACGGCATTCCCGAAGGAGCATTGGTCCGGCCTCTACCGCGACCCGCATCCGGACCCCGCCCGGGCATTCCGATAATACGGACTTCGTCAACCACAGATCCCCCACTGGGTGACAGGCTCTTACGTGACCACGCAAGCACATCAATTAATCATGCTCATTTCATTATCTTGTAATGCAGCCAATGCAGACATGATTCGTGCTTGTACACATTAATTCATTGCAAACTCTACATGTAATGCGATAATATTTCACACGTGGTCACACGAATACAAATGCCTTTCATACGTAGTCACACGAATATGCTGAATATACTCAACCCTAATTCACAATCGCAATCCGTGAATTTACTCCACCGAGTATATATTAAACAATATCATCAAAGGCAGCATATATACATGTATTCAACATATAATTCACGTGAAGAAAATACGAATAATAATCCACTCAATATATAATCCACGTGAGGAAAATACAAACAATAATCCATCGAAATTAATCGATACTAGCACAATTAATAAATAATGTACTTTCCAAAAATAATACTTTATTCCAAAAATATTCCATTAATAATTATCCAATAATCAATAGTCAACATCCAAGAATAATATTATCCAACAATCAATATTCAACATCCAAGAATAATTAATCATTCACCATTAATTAATTAATTATTCTCCAAAAACAATTAATTAATTATTACCCAAGTATAATAACAACCAATTTCGAAATTAATAATAAATTAATTAATTCCGAAAATAATAAATAATAATTCCGAATTTAATAAATAATTATTATTTTATTCCAAAAATAATAATAATATTTATTAATACTAATCATGGTTACCGGTCTAACCCAACTATAGTTAATTAACCCGACTACGATTACTTTAATCTAACTGTGATTAACCAACTATAGTTACTCTAACCGCAATTAATCTATTCTAACCGCAATTAACACTAAACAAGCTCACTCAATAATAATCAAACACCAATCATCAACATTAACCATGCTTAACATTAAACTAATCACCCTAAGGGAGTTTAGCACCCTAAACAAGGTTTAGAAAATCGACTCACGGGTTTAGCGAATCCGACGACACGAGCGCGACGGTGGCGGCGAGGACAACGAGCGGCTCGCTCGGGGACAACGATGGGCGACAACCGGCGGCCGTTTTCCAACAAAACAGCTTCCGATGAAGCTGTTTTGTGCTGGACAGCAGCCGAACAGCGGCTGGCGATGCTGGACAACGGCTGGCTGTGTCCCGGACAGCGGCCAGCAGCAACCAGCAGCAACGGCAGCAACTTCCAGCGGCAGAAACAGCAAGAAACAGCAGCAGACAGCAGCAAACAGCAAGCAGAAACAGCAGGAACAGCAGCAGACAGCAGCAAACTCGGACAGAGGAGGAGGGGGAGTGGTGCAGCTAGCTCGCGGGGCCGGCGGACGACGAGACCGGCGGACCGGCGGCAAGTTGGCTGGACGGCGGTCTTTGCGGTGGTGATGGCAGCAGCAGTAAGAAAATACAGCAGCAGCAGCAGCAGCAGCAAACCAGCGTTGGCCGAAGGAGGAGAAGAAGAAGAAGAAGAAAGGAAGAAGCTGCTGGGAAGGGGGGCTGAACGTGCAGGGGAAGCTGCGCACGCGGGAGAGAGAGAGAGAGAGAGACACATGGGGTTGTCAGCAAGTGGATGGGGGAGAGAGAAAAGAAAGTTGACAAGTCAAAGATGGGAAAGAGATGGGTAAGTGGCTGTCGACCAAGGGAAGAAATGTGAGGGGGAAGAGAAAGAAAAAGGGGGAGAGAGAAAGGGAAGAAACGTGGGGAAGGGGGTTGCCGAAACTTGGAGGAGAAGGAGAGAGAAAAGAAAAGAAAAAGGAAAAGAAAAGAAGACAAGACAAAACAAGATAAAAATCTAAACAAATATCTAGAGAGGGGTATTTTGGTCTTTTTACCCCTGAAGCACAAATTCCCAAATATTTAGCTTCAAAACTCGGCCCGTTGAATCCTTTTCCAATAATTCGGGCTCACCAATAAATCCGAGAATCAATGAGACAATGTCCAATATTTAGTCTCGACACCCTTAAAAATTCGATACCCGATACCGGATTGAAATTCGTGGTTAACATCGATCAATCGTGACTTTAGTACGACCTAACTTTCGGGCGGCGTTTAAGGGCTCTCGCGTGTTTGACCCGTGGTTGATAGCTTTTCAATCCACGATCGTGCATTCGAATCAGGGCGATCCTCGGTTGTCATGTAATCACGAGAGGTTAATTGCTCACACTGAGTACAGGACCAAAAGGAAATCGGTTTAACGTCGTCCGCAATTAATATCGAAGTTGTGCGGAATCACCCGCAATCCAACCTCGTATTTTTGCCGACTCGATTTATTTCCGTTCGCTAATTGGCCTGCAACAATGTAGTATTATTCCTCTCTGATCCTTATGGTCGAACGGCCTATCCCTGATTAAATTCACTAGTCGTACGCGTACCGATCCTTAATTGCCTTGCCGAATAGTTAGTTAACTCGTGAGAGATCAATTCAGAGTACACGTAACTAACAGTGCATTGATAAAATAACCATTTCACCTATCCCGGAATGGGTCGAAATTCAGGATGTTACATGTTTTATAAATTTTAGCTATGCCATGTAGGAATAAAGTTTCATTTAAATGTTCAAAACTTGTCCACAAATTCCAATTTGTGGTGGTGCTCCTTGGTATCAAATTTTCCAAAACAATTATTGATATTTCACCTTCCAAGCTATCCTAATGTCGATTCCATTTTTCCTATAAAAAGCATGTCATCATAAAATTGCTCGGGTTTCAATATGGCACCCCTAGTTTTCAGAATTATCTAATATTATATTTATCATCCATCTTTTACATGTCATTTGGAAAAGTTATTCTGTCAATTATAAACTTATTTTGCATATGCAAATTTAGGAATAAATTTTTCAATTTTGCTAACTTAGTATTGGGTTTCTATGCAAAATTTCAATGTAATCCTCATGATCAATTTTTGCATCCATATAACAAGCTTAGGACTTGATTGGACAATTTCTCCTGTATCATTGGGTAGACTATGTGGCTGTCCGGATTTGTTTTCATACTTGAATTAGATTTCCCAATAGTTCTTACAACAAAAATATCTTGGAGAGCATAGGATGCTCTTCTTCTTCCTGGAGTTCTGGCCCCTGCAGTGCCGCAAGCCCAAGCCATCATGAATTCTTGCTTCACCGTCTCCATCTCCCTCTCCTCCTCCTTCTTCTTCTTCTTCATCCAGATTTTCAGAACTAAGGCCGTACCCGAATATATGTATCATGATTGCCCAAACACCACCGTCTTCACTTCCAACTCCACCTACAAATCCAACCTCAACACCCTCCTCTCTTCCCTCTCCTCTGCCGCCACCGACAGCATCGATGGGTTCACCAACGCCACCGCCGGCCAAAACCCTCCTGACAAGGCCTACGGGGTCTTCCTCTGCCGCGGCGACCTCGACACCGCCGATTGCAGCGACTGCGTGGCCGCCGCAAAACAGAAAATCCTCGAAACATGCCCCAACCAGCGCGTCTCGGTAATCTGGTTCCTTGCGTGCATGTTGCGGTACTCGAACCGGTCCATCTTCTCGGTCATGGAGCAAGAGCCGTCTATCACTTTGTACAACACCGGGAACATCACTAACCCGGCCAAGTTCGTGCAAGTACTCGGTGACACCATCAAAGATGCCGCCTGGGGGGCTTCGGACGGCGACTCTGTGAAGAAAGTCGCAGAGGCGGAGGCCAATTTCACAAGCTTGCAGAAGCTGTACACGCTCGCGCAGTGCACGCCGGACTTGACGAAGTGGGACTGCAACACGTGCCTCCGGTCAATAATTCCGAACCTTCCCGAGGGGAAGCAAGGAGGGATGATCTGGACTCCTAGCTGCAACGTGAGGTTCGAGTTGTACCCTTTCTATAATAGCTCGGCCATGCATCCTCCAGTTCCCCCTCCGGTGACAACATCTGAAGGTTCTCTTCCTCCTCCGGTTAAAACACCCGAAGGTATATCGAACTTTTCTTTTGCCTCTCTTCCACTACTTTTAGGCCACGTTTATCAGACTCGGAATTCTAATTCCAGAAAAATGAAAAGAAAGTTCTATTCAATAAATTGCCCTGATCTCGTTTTCACTAATTTTTCTATGAGGCGCGAATTAATTTGGAGTTATCATATGAAATTGATATTAATTTGGGTCTTAGTGATACTAACCCTTAAATTTAAATCGAGTCTATCTTCCGCGACCTTGTGCAGAGAAAAACGATGGCTTTGTTAGCCATTAGTCGACTATTGCATCATGCGTTTTGTCAATTTGAGGCTTGTCAATGTTAATGGTTGGATTTGAGCATGACCAATTTGCCTTGGTTTTGCTAAATGGCACCATAGGCTCAACCTTAATTTTATCTTCAGAAGATCCTTTTGGAAAGGGAAAAAATCAAATGACAATAGCGGGTGATTGGAAGTCTTGCTGATTTTAGAAAGGATGAGGCTATAGCTACCGTCGATATGACTAAATCCACTCATCTTTCACCATATAGACAATATCGTCTTTATTGGTTTAATTTAGTTACTTTCTATTATGGATTTCCTTCAAGTTTGATCTTATTGCTATTTAAAGAATGAAAAATAGCCACTTTTTCATCGTTATTGTTATAGCAACCTACCCATTCTTCGTCACTTTTATCTCAAAGACCCACTTTTGGGGTGTCACGTCTCTAGTTACTATATCTAGTGGTTTTATTTCGCTACGGATGTGATACTTTATCTTAGAGTGTGTAAAACAGTATAGGAAATATTTAAGAATGTGTTTGTTTCATGAAAGATAATCAGTTATATCACTTACAAAAATGAGTCAATGAAAAATATTATTATTACTTATAAAAATATTTAAATATAAATCATTGTCAATAATATAAATATTTTTTATTGATTAATTATTTTAAACGATACAATAAATCAATTTTAAAAATGTATTTTGTAAATTATTTATTTTTACGAAACAAACGTGGCTTAATTTAAAAAGCTCTTACAATTGTCTTATACATGTAATGCGACATGTGCAGGCAAAAGCAACAAAGCAGGAAAAGCCAACAAATCAATCGTGATAATCATGGCCATTACCGTTCCTGTTGGAGGTGTTTTGGTACTTTTATTTCTTACTACTTGTTTCCTTCGGAGAAAAGGAAAGAAGACAAATGAAGCCGTCGAAGGAATAAGAGGTAAATTGATCATTTCCCTTATTCTTTTCTCAATGCCTAAATATCAAAAGTTTTCCTCACTTGTTTCTCAATGCTTACATGTGATATATGGGCTGAAATTATATGACGTAGGATATGCACCGGTAAATGTTGTCTCTTCCCTTACCTATATATCAATAAAGTTTTGTGTCGCAGTAATAAAATTTTAAAATAATGCTATCATGATTTTACATCAATTAGATTTGAACAAGACCAACTCAGATATCGTAGTAGGACTAATTAAAGATTTTAAAGACATAGCAAATCTAGTAATTTAATTTGTTACCAATTCGTGTCGTCAAATGAAAAATCACAAGAATACTTTTTCGTTTTTATAAATATGAATAAAATCAATCTTATTTTTAAGCATATAAATGATTCAAGACATGCTACATCATTAATCTACTTGAAAAAATACATGAAACAAATTCAAAATTGAAATACTTCACCCTAGTATTATAGATTTATAATGTGGTTCACCCCACAAAATTGAGTACTTTTTCGTAACTTTAGCACGTGCAATAAACAGAAGTTTTATTGAAAATCACACACTTTCATGTAAATTAAGTAAAAAAAACGAGTATTTTACTCATAATGAGGTATCAACATTATATATGTAAATTAGGTTGGTGCAATTCGAGGTTCCTCATTTTCAAGATTTGATCTGGAAAACCATCCCAAGAAATCTTAACCAATAGAGCGTTTTTGGTCAATAAAACGATAGAGATGGCTACACATTTAAGTTTCTTGGCCATTTGGACTCCATCTATCATGAAATAGGATCTCTAGAAATCCTCATTTTCAGGACCAGTTCTCTTAGAACCCCATATTGACTTTAGTACGAGATATCCCATAGCAAACAAATATCTTAGGAGCTCCAACAAATGCTGCTGTACAACTAGGGATGAGCATCAGATATACTCCAACTCAGGAACCAACCTGAATCATGTTGGTTTAGTTTCGAGCCACTACCCTCCAACTTAACCATGTCCTCAATATGGAAAGCAACCATGTCACCACTTAAACATGACAATTTTTGTAACAACCAAATGCAACTTTTCTTTTTTATCATAAGAAGCTTAATTATTACCCAAAATATAAAAATGAGCAGGTGGAACAGGTTGGCTCGGAGCCAACCAATTTGGTTCCAGATCTTGATCAAGAACCAAATTATTCTAAGTTTTGATGACTCCTACATACACAACCAACACCAGAAAACGATCAATAATGATTAAGATTCGAGAGACGGTATTCCATAAATGGAAGATTCCAATTCTTCATGCACTTCCAACCTTCAAAATATAATTGATTCACCAGCAACTATAGTTCTGTCAATAGAAGGAATAGTTTAGGAGTGTAACAGCTCAATTCTAACCTTTTAGATGAAATAATGAGGCAATTCTACAAAAATTTCACTGAACACCAATGAAAATTTCTTCCTTTCATAGGCTATTGCATCAAGATAATTCATACTCTCAATAACCAATATCATTATTAGTACAACCAATGCTGAAGATCACTCTTCTAGACTTGCTTAGAGAAACTACATCCAAAGAACAAATGAGATCTAATCTCAATGTTTTCATGATGCAAAAAACAAAGAGTTTGGTCACGATTAGATAACTACCTATCAATTCCTAGAAATATAGGCAGCTTATCTTGTATGGCCAACCAAAATATGAATCCAAACCTCAGCTCATTAGGTGAAAACCAAATCAAGTAAGGCAAGTCAACTCTTGCACCTCTTTTCTTGACAATCTCCCTAGCTGAAGCAAAGGTAAGAATGTCATTGGGAGTAGCAGCTGGGTCTTCCAAAGAAGATGTGGAAAAAATTACACTATAAACTATTGAGGTTGTCCCTCATCAATTGTGTAAAGGACTGGTGATCGAGATACAAGTGTGAGGGAAAGCTTTATCCTTTGAAGAGGCCCAAAACCACCCAACACTTGTATCAGAGCCTAGGTTACCAATAAGTTTGGACCTAATAGTCACATGAAAGAGTTACAGATTGTTGCGGCTCTAGTCCAAAATCAATGTGTAAAGGGGAAATTGTTGAGGTTGCCCCATTTGTTGTGGAAAAGGTTAATGGTTGGTTTATAAGTGTGAGGGAATATCTTACATTTTGAGCTAGTTTTTTAGTGGAAAAGGCCAAAAATCGCCCAATATTGGTATCAAAGCCTAGGTTACCAAAAATTATGGACATAGTAGTTACACGTGAGAGTTACAAATTGATGTGGCTCTGATTTAGGCAAGATGTGTGAGGAAGAGATTGTTGAGATTATCCCACATTTATTGTAGAAGGGATTAATGGTCAGTTTATAAATGTGAGTGAAAACCTCATCTCTTGAGTTAACTTTTGGAGAGAGAAGCTCAAGATTACCCAACATTGATATCAAAGTTTAGGTTGCCAACAATTCTAGACCCACCAGTCACATGAGAGAGTTATGGGCTATTATGGCTCCGACATATGCCTGATATGCGAGGAAGTGATTGTTAAGGTTGTCCAACATTAGTTGTGGAAGGCGCTTGTAGTCAATTTATAAGTGTGAGGGAAAACATCACCCATTGAAATTGTTGCGGAAAGGGTGAGCGATCAAACAATAAAATAGACAGAATGAAGAAAATAAACCAGACACCAGATTTACATGGTTCGGTCGTAGAGACTTACGTCCACGGGGAGAGCAGCGATGAATTCCACTATAGAATAAGCGATACAATAGAAATTACACACTTGAGTCACTCAAACACACTTAGTGTTTCCCAAGCCTCAATTGCACCCAATAACTTACGTAGTGTTTAGCCCCACAATTCCTTGCGAAATAATCTCTCAATCTCACAAAGGAATTATACACAAATTCTTACCACAAGAATTTAATCGCTACAAACACTTGAATCTTCTTGGCGTAATTGCTCAAACGAAATCAATGGAGAAAACTCTTCCCAAGCACTCGATGACTAATCGGCGCTTCAAGACCTCTTGCATCAACAACGGCCCAATTCTTCTCCATGCATGGCCATATATATATAGTGGATTTGAGGACTTTCCAATTCTTGAAAGTCACTCCTACATAGACTATGAAAGAATACATAAATATATAAAATTAAGAAACCCACACCTACTAGGATTAGGAATCAAACTTTTGCTTTGGGTTCAAACTCAAGACATATTTTCAACAATCTCCACCTTGGCTCGACATTTGAGCCAAGTGATAATCGCTTCAAAAATTCGAACTCTGCCACTTCTCTCCCATAGCCCCCGATGGGCTCAACCGCCATAGATATCTTTCAAGTCCAAATCCCGCTTGAACTTTGCCATAATCGAGAACCTCATAAGAACACCAACTCCACATGCACCTTTAATTGCTACGCAAGGATTTCTCGATACAATCTCCTTAACCACAGATAAAGCAAAACCATTGTCGCATCCATATCTATCAGGAGATCGAATACGTACTTTGTCAATATTAGCAGTTACAACAATTGTTGACTTTACAAACTCTACCTCATTACAAGCACCATCTGTGTTGATTACCACATTAGTACCTGCTACCTCAAGTGTTTCTAGTTGCAACTTCACCTCAAGCTAAACACCGTTCAGATCCGTATAAACACTGTTATTACCACTCCTAACCAGAGTACCAGAGACTCGTCAAACGTAACTTCTCTGCTGATAACAAGTGAATTTAATTTTGAGCACCACAACCGATAACCTCGCTCATCTTGTGCATAGCCTAGGAATATGCATTTTCTTGCCCTTCCATCGAGCTTACCATCACTCGCTCGAACATAACACGGGCAACCAAATATTTTAAGAATAGAATGATCAACAATGTTACCTGACCACACTTCTTCGGGAGTCTGATGTTTAATTGCAGTCGATGGAGATTTATTCATCAGGTAGCTCGCCGTACTAAGCGCATCCGCTAGGAATCTCCTAGCCATACCAGCACTAGAGATCATTTTATGGGCCATCTCTAGTATGTTCAACTCGACAATTCCTCATGAAATAATCTCTTAGTCTCACAAAGGAATTATACACAAATTCTTACCACAAGAATTTATTCGGCTAAAAACACTTGAATCTTCTTGGCATAATAGCTTGAATGAAATCAATGGAGAAAACTCCTCCCAAGCACTCGATGACGAATCGGCGCTTCAAGACCTCTTGCATCAACAACAGCCCAATTTTTCTCCATGCATGGCCGTATATATATAGTGAACTTGAGGACTTTCCAATTCTTAAAAGTCACTCCTACGTGTACTAGAAAAGAATACATAAAGATATAAAATTAAGAAACCCACACCTACTAGGATTAGGAATCAAACTTTTGCTTTGGACTTAAACTCGAGACATATTTTAAATAGAACTAGCGTTGAGATGAGAGAAGACAAAGACCACTTAACATTGGTATTGGAGCCCAGGTTGCCAACAAGTCTAGACTCAATAGTCACATGAAAGAGTTATAGATTGTTATAGTTCCGACCCAAGGACCAAGTATGAAGGGGGAGATTGTTAAGGTTGTTCCACATCGGTTGTGAAAGGAGCTTATGGTAGGTATATAAGTGTGAGGGAAAGCCTCATCTTTTAAACTAGCTTTTAGGGTGAGAGAAGCCCAAAATCACCCAACACTAATATGAGAGCTTAAGTTGATAAGTTTAGACCCAATATTCATACGGGAGAGTTATAAGTTATTGTGGCTTCGATCCAAACTCGATGTATGAAGGGGAGATTGTTGATGCTGTCTCAGATATGCTGTGCATGGGCTAGTAGTTGGTTTGTAAGTGTGAAGGAAAGCCTTGAGATAGCTTTTGAGATAAGAGAAGCCTAAGATCACCTAACACTAGTATTAGAGCACAAGTCGCCAACAAGTCTAAACCCAATAGTCACACAGGAGAGTTACGAGTTGTTGCAATTTTGACCCAAGCTCGATGTGTGAGGAGGAGATTGTTAAGGTTGTCCCACATTTATTGTGGAAGGGACTTGTGGTTGGTTTATAAGTGCGAGAAAAAATTTCACTCTTTGAGCTAACTTTTAGAGTGAGAAAAATCACTCAACACAAACACTTACCTAGATTGATAACAAGTCTTCGAACCTCTTGTTGGGCCATTTCCATCTAAAGTTACAAAACCGCCTTTGCAATTCAAACATGATTAGAATCATAAACTACTCTTCTTGGGTATACATATAGCAAGATCCCATTAAAATGTCATAAGTTTTGTCAAAGTGATATAAATTAACAATTATCAATCACGTACAAGGTTTTCAAATACTCTCAATCTTTAACAATTCCCTCCAACCATAGGTAGCATCTGCACTGCAATTAGCAAACCTAACACTACCATTAGCATGAAGAAGTGATCATAATAAAGATTCATCTGATTACTTTCTTGTCTATAGTATTCATGATTTTTATATTTTCTTCATGACTAGTTAAGAGAGGAAAGATTTCTTTGATGTAGTGGGACAATCATGCTAGTCTAATCCGATTTGTGCTAATGCTCCCAAGCATCAGCAACCATATAAACACCATTAGGAGCCAATGTCGATGTAATTGACAATCAAATTTCCCCCTTTTCGTAATGCAGATGCAAACGACCTTACCACAGTGGAGTCTTTGCAATTTGACTTTGCTACAACACAAGCCGCGACAAATGATTTCTCTCCCGAAAACAAGTTGGGTGAAGGTGGATTTGGTGAAGTTTTCCAGGTACGTATTACATATTAATTAGATACAATCAAGAATGCTTTATATGAATTGAACTTAATGGTGCCCCAAAAAAAAAAAAACAAAGGAAACATGCAGTGCTTTTTATGTTAGTTTTTAAGGAGTGGTTATAAGGGATTAAATGATTAATGCAAAACACTTTAGGGTACGCTTCCTAATGGACTACAAATCGCGGTGAAGAGGCTATCCCAAAGCTCAAGACAAGGTGACGAGGAATTCAAGAACGAAGTTCTACTAGTTGCGAAGCTCCAACATAGAAACCTCGTACGGCTACTTGGATTTTGCTTGGAGGGAAACGAAAAGCTACTGGCCTATGAGTTTGTGCCAAATAAAAGCCTCGATTACTTCTTATTTGGTATGTTGCAGTTTAACCTTCTTATCTAAAGAATGTATAATTTGCTTGAAATCAAATATTTGAGCTTTCACTAGCTGTGGAAACCTTGAAAGTAAGAGGTTTTATGTTTTCTCAACTAATTATAGCTTTTTAGTTAAGCAACCTTTGATTGATCAGAGTAAATATATTCGCCTTGAGTTTTGGATAGGTGACACATGCTAGCACGTGATGAGTTTTGATGCAATGATGCAGATCCCCAAAAAAGTGGTCAATTGAATTGGCCATTACGATATAAAATAGTATCTGGGATTGCTCGAGGATTGCTCTATCTACACGAAGATTCTCGTCTCCGAATCATCCATCGTGACCTAAAATGTAGCAATATCTTGTTAGACAGTGAAATGAACCCGAAGATTTCGGATTTTGGCATGGCAAGGATTTTTGGAAGTGATCAAACTCAAGCTAGCACAAATAAAATTGTGGGGACTTTGTAAGTCAAAATTTTAGAATAGATGACTTTGTAATTGGATGCTAGACTTGCTCACTTTATCTATTTCTACAATATACATATGGCTAATGTTCGGTTTTGCAGTGGTTACATGTCTCCAGAGTATGCAATGCATGGAGAGTTCTCAGTAAAATCTGATGTTTATAGTTTCGGCATACTACTTCTAGAGATCATTTGCGGCAAGAAAAATAACTTCTACCACCAATTAGATGGGGGCAAATACCTTGCTAGTTATGTAAGTTCAGTTGTGGTATTTTACACTGCACTCCTCGTAATTTTGGTAAAGTGAAATTGAAATTCCTTTGCAAAAACTTAGTCCTTTAGCTTGCAAATACACTTATGGTTCTATTCCTTAGCCACATAGGATTTTTGCAAGATTCAGATGTCTTGCATGATGAATTGTTGAATTAATGCCGCAATTTTGTGAAGATTTTCTGGAATTATTCTTGTAGGCATGGAATCAATGGAGAGATGGCACACCCTTACAAGTGTTGGACCCGACTATCATGGATTCATATTTAAGAGATGAAGTACTCAGATGCCTGCACATTTGCTTACTATGCATTCAGGAAGATCCAGCTATTAGACCCACCATGGCAACCGTAGTTCTCATGCTCAACAACAACTACTTTAATCCGCCATCGCCTCAACATCCAGCTTTCTTTGTCCAAAGTCGATTGCGGGGACTAAGCATCCCAATGAAAGAGCTCGAGTTGGACCAATCCATGAGGAGTACTATGCCTTCATCCACCAATGGCATGTCGATTACTGAATTCTACCCTCGATGAATGGTGCTGCGAGCAAAATCTTTCTTCATGGATGGTCTTCTAGTGAGATTTGTTGGCCTTCCACCTGGATTATTTATTAACAATAAGCAAACATCTATATAAGTGGAGAATAAGTTGGTAATTGTTCTAGAGGGTGGAGTGCTAAACGAAGAGTCTATATATGTTATTATGATTCATCTTAGACTTTGCTATTATTTGAGGCTAAATGACAAGTCGATCCACCATAATTTTGTGCATTCGTACATTATCATGTTTCTATACGACTCAATCCAGTTACTTCTCTTGTGTAGACTAAACAATCAAATTCAAGTGTTCATTAGCTGACCTAGTAGACTACACATTTCTTTACTATTGAAACTAGTTGGGTTTTGGTGTTGTTTAAAAATCTAAGTATTTTGAGTCTTTTTATTCTTTGGCAGTAGTATAACTTGAGACAAAAATTATCTATTTGTATTGTCAATGTACTTTCTCTTGTGAAATCATGAATAAATTTATTGCAGTTGTGTCTGATATTTTGGCTGAAAAAGAATATCTCAAATGTAGCATAATTCTATTATTTTGTGCTCAGAATTACGCATTTCTTGCTTTTCTGGAAAGTACATTACTATTAGAAAGATTAAAGTGTTTCTCCACTTTTCATATCCAAAAAGACCCTTCTTAGTTTTATAAAGTAAGAGCCTAACAATTACCCAAATGTTACAGCCCTTGTCTTCCAAACATTATATTTAGTTTTCATTATTTCTCATCAATCTAACAATTTCAAAGAGGTTGCCATGATGTCTTTGTCACTACTCCAAACAACTTCTTTTCTCCATTTAAGACATCTAATTTTGTTTCCAAAGTTAAAGACGTTGCTGATCTTAACGTTGCAAATTCCTTTGATGGTGTTGATTATAGACCATCTACTTCTTTCGATGGTACTCATTCAACTTTCAAAGATATCCATAGCAGTGGATATGGAAAGCCGTATTATGTCCATAATAATTATACCTTGATACTACAGTAATGATGTAAAAGTCTCTTAGAAGTCCGTATAAACAGATATAGTAACCATCTCCCTCAGTGTATTTGTCTCGCTGCATATTTTTTTGCTGCACCATGCTCTCATCTGGCATGCCTCTTGCAATTTGGCAGATACAATGAAGACACATAATGGTAGCTGATGTTCTCTGAAAAGAAGCTTGTCGCGACCTCCCTCTCGCGTCCTGGGAGACTAATGGCTCGGTTAAATGTCTTTATCAGGGTTTTAGCCCAAGCTCTCCTAAGCTCACCAATTCACGACTTAAGGTTTGAGTTTTTAACCTGCAATTAAATTTCATTTAAAAAGGAGTCGCCACTAATCAATTTGGGATGGGTCGATTAGAAATCCAAGTAAAATATTGAGAGAAAAATTTTACTCCTACGCAACTAGAGAAATTAGGATTGGAGACTTGATTACACTAGTTAATCACTAATACCCTTCCAGTACCTAATCAATTTGGGATGGGTTGTTTGGAAATTCAAGTAAAATATTGAGAGAAATATTTTACTCCTACGCAACTAGAGAAATTAGGATTTGAGACTTAATTACACTAGTTAATCACTAATGCCCTTTCAGTACCTAATATTGTTTAAACCCTCAGGTTCAATATTCTTTTGAATTTTTCAATAATTTTTCCATGCATTGTTGTAACAAACATTTTTTGGCTTTTTCTGATTTGTTTTGGGAAAATATGAAATATTTTTGGATTTTCTTTGTTTTTCTGGAAAATATGAAATATTTTTGAATTTTTCTGACTTTTTTTTTGGGGGGGAATTATAAACTTTATTTTTTTATTTTTTTGATTCTTCTGAAAATATAAATTTTATTAATTTTTTTCTTATGGGTTTTTTCGAAAATTGTTTTTAATTTTTTTAATATTATTATAATATTAAAAGGAACCGGGTCGGATTCCCGGGTTGGGACCAACCAGATCGTCCATGAGCCCAGCCCAATATTTTTAAAAAAACACACTCCTTGAGCCCAAAACAAAGCCTAGCCCACCTTCCAATTAAAAAAACCAGCCCACTATTAACTATGGCCCACTAAAGAAAAACCCTAGCCCAAGAACCAAATCGAACTGGGTTGGGCAAACCTACGGGCGAACCCGTAGGCCGACCCATTTCCTCCTAAGCCGCGGCTCACCCACGGCGGCGAGATGACGACGTCAAGCGTCGCTCCCTCGCCTCCGCCGTGCCGAGGGCTTACCTTGACACCGTCGCTGGCTGCACGGAGTGGATGGTTGGTCCACAACCGACCGGTCATGTCAAGCCGGTGGCCGCCGTTAGCAGGGACAGGTCGGGATGACCTCCTCCTTAGCGGAGACCGAAGGCAGCCAAGGGGGGCAAAATATGTGTGCGTCGAGCCGACCAACCGGCCAACGCCTAGGAGTCCCCACATCACAGGTTCGCCTCGACGAGGGACGGTTGGGCACCGGCGGCTCAGATCTAGCCGAAAGAGGCAGAGAAAAGAAATTTTTCACTAGGGCAAATTGTTGAACAAACGGCGTGCGTGACTCGGACAGGAGGCGAAACCGGCGACGGCGACACACGGA
The DNA here is from genome assembly GCA_014182735.1 of Corymbia maculata. Classification (NCBI taxonomy): domain Eukaryota; kingdom Viridiplantae; phylum Streptophyta; class Magnoliopsida; order Myrtales; family Myrtaceae; genus Corymbia; species Corymbia maculata. The sequence goes on along the minus strand of CM024686.1, from coordinate 37,720,967 downwards.
GCAACTTAGTAGGGGATCGGCGAAGGTTTCCCTACGGGGCTCGTGGCGTCGGACAGTGGACAAACTCGGAAACCGAGCTGCCTTTGTCTGCCTCGCGCACCCCTCGAGCCGAGATCCTTGGGGCGCCGACCCCGATTTTAGACCAACAAAGATGACAGAAGGAAAATAGAGCGACACCCACCAGTCGTCGGCTGTTGGAGGTCGCCGAGGCTCAACCGCTTTCTCCCTCAGATCTCTCTCGATGTCTCTCTCTCTTTCTCTTAGATCTGGATTTTCAGAAACTCTCCTCTCACTCTTTCTCAGATCTCTCTCCCTTTTTTCCGTCCCCTTCTTCTCACGGCCCTCCCCTCTATTTATAGGCTGAAGGCAGTCTGGTCGCCGGGGGTTCGGTCGTCGGTTCTTGGGATGCCGATCGGCCTCCTTCTAGCCCGAACCGGCATCCCATCCCCTCTTCTCCGCCGAGGCCATCTCAACATTGAAGAAGTCCCCGCCAAGACGTCCCCTCCGCCCGGGTTTTGCGCCAGATCTCGCGCGGCAACATTGATGGCGCTTGCGAGACGTCTCCTTCGTCGCCGATCTGCTCTCCTCCACTATCGCAGGTCCTCCTCCGCACGTCGATGTCTCCTGCGCGTGATCCGCAATGCCGAGGAAGAAAGAGAGAGGAAGGAAGGAGGAGAAAGCAGAGGAAGAGAGGGGGCAGTCCTTGGAGCCGCCACGAGCTCCTCAGCGCATTGAGGCCCTGTTTGGTATAGCTTTGCCAAGGGGCTTTCAGCCCCGAAAGCCCCTTGGCCAAATGCGAACCCGTTTGGTTCGTATTTTGGAGAGCTTTGGCCAAATGCAATTGCATTCTCAAAGGGGTTCAAAGGCCTTTAGGTCAATGGAGGGCTGGAGGTGCTTTCAAAACTTGTATTTTCGGAATGCCATTTGCTTGCTTTAATGAAAATATGCTAGTTGCCCATTTTGCCCTCATTTATTTAACAAAATCCATTTTTGCCCTTAGCTCAATGGAGATCTGGAGTGGCTTTGGCACTGTTCATCTTCTCCAAGGAGCCGACGCGGCTGAAGACCGCCGGCCAAGGCGTCCCCGACGCCGGCGATCGTCGGCCTAGCTCGCGTGCCCAGGTGACGACGACCCAGGTGACGGCGAACCCAGGCGACCGTCACTGTCGCCTAGGTCGCGCGCCCAGCAGGCGACCGTTGCCGCGCCTGGGTTCGTGACCCGAGCAACCGCGACCCGGGCGACGGCGAACCCGGGCGACGGCGAACCCGGAGTGACCATTGTCGTCGCTTGGGTCGCGCGCCCGAGGCGCTTGTCACCGTCGCCGGGTTCGCGACCCGGCGACGGCGACCCGTGTGACGGCGAACCCGGGCGACCGTCGCCGTCGCCTGGGTCGCGCGCCCAGGCGACCGTCGCCGTCGCCTGGGTCGCGCGCCCAGAGGCGACCGTCGCCGTCGCCTGGGTTCGCGCGACCCAGGCGACGGCGACGGCGACGGCTGACCACCGCCTGAGGTCGGCGACCTCAGGCGGTGCTGGCCGCCGGAGGTGAATTAATTAAAAAAAAATATTACAAATTTTTTATTAAAAAATAAATTTAGTCAAAGTGCATTACAAAATGTAGTATTTACCAAATGATATTTAGGCCAAAGTTGCTTTGCACTGCAATGAAAAGTTTCATTTTACCAAACGGTATTTGCATTTCGGAAAACCCCTTCAACCTAAAGATACTTGGATTTTCCTAAGGGCATTTGCCCAAAGCCGAACCAAACGGGCCCTGAATGCGCCTGCCCGCTCCATCGCCGGCTCGGTCTACGTTTATGGCTGCCCTCTCGCCCTCTCGCCCTCTCCGAACTCTACGGGCGCTGCCGTCTTCCCTCTTCTCTCTGTTGGGCGAGCCCCTCCATGGAACTTTTTATTTTTATTTTTAAATAATAATGATAATGATGATAATAACCTGAAAATGGAATAAAAATATGGTAAAATAAAGATAGAAAATAAACTTAATATATGCAAAAGATATTAGTATTCAGGTGATGCGAGAATCATTTTTGTTAGGATCAAATTGAACCCTAATTTCTTACGCAATTTAAATCTTAACACTCGGTCAAAATTTAGGTGTCAACAAAACCATATTCGTTTCTTTATACTTTTGTTTCTTTCTACGTCACCATGTTTTCTTGGCTATTTCAATAGAGAATCCGAATTGTGTTTGGATATTGGAATGCTCCGGACCTTTTGAAATGCGCTGCTTGGTTGCAACCTTTCCTTTGCTCAGTTATAATCTAATGCTTTCATCAAGGGATCGTCTACTCTACAATGAAATAATTCCATGTCCCTCAAAGCAGATGATCCGAAACCTGCACACATGAGTGTTCAATCATTTCGTGCTATTTTTAGGGTAAAAACATTGTAACATTTCGTAGTAATTTTTCATTACATCCCCTTTGAGCTGAACAAACTAGTTCACATCCTTCACTCAATCCACCTTGCAGGTGTTTCCATTGGCATCGGGAGGTGACTACCCGTGAAAGTTGTTCGGCAATTTTTCGTGCAAATCACTTGTATAGTAAATGCATTACGTGTCATGGCAGTAACGTCTCCCTCTATCGGAGATTTTAGCCGTGGCCTACAAGGAGTTGAACTAGGTCAACAAGCTCCTTCATGAAGGGCAAATGCTCAAATCTTTCAAGTGTTGGGTAGCAAGATGGGATAATGAGTTTGAACTCGGTCAACGAACTTGTCCAATTGGATCCAATACATTTCCTCACGTAAAAATCAAGGAAAGTTTAAAATGTTTCTAGTGCAATAAGAGTTCAAAGGGTCACAAAGCGCTCTCCGTCTCAGTCGCCATCACTTGAAACTGAGATATTGGACTTACATGTTATCTCGACTTTTGTTGGTCAGATCTCCCCATTTAATAAGAGAATGTAGCTCACGCAATCGACCTTGTCGGTGACCCCTGTACGAGGCCAAAAAGGCGACCATCCTCACCTTTGATCTTCTTCCCTTTCCTCCATCTGAATCATAATGGCCTAACCAATAACAAAGTATTCACAATCGGTGAGTTCAATGAGGGGTGAGCATAGACCAACATCCAAAGTGTATTCACAATTTTGCGTCCTAGATTTCAAAAGTGCCATTTTTATTTTCCAAAGTATTTTCAATCAATGAATGCAGCAAACACAAAATCTTAGATCCCCATCTCTCTCTCCACCTCCACCGCGGCTCACACCGCCTGCCTCATTGTCGTGCTTCGCCACTAGCAGCATCTCTATCACAAAAAGAAGCAGGGCGGTGATATTACCCGTGGAACTGAGGAAGAAGCGCAGGAAAATATAAAACGGGAAAGAAAAGAAAAAAGAGAAATAAAGTGTAAGTGCAAACCATTTTTTTCTTTTATCTTAATATGTCATCTTCTCAATGCAACAAACTCAAAACGTCAATTTACACTTTCAAGAAAGGAAAAAGGAAAATATGTCAATTTACGAAAGAAAAATATGTCAATTTACTCTAACTTCGTAGAATCTCAATCAGTAATAATATTTAGCAGAGTATGAAGTTGGGGAAATCACCAAAAATGTTTTCAACCTATTGTACTCGTGTCAATTCAATCCTAAACTTTTCAATTGTACAAATTGATTCATAATTCTTCACATTTTATCAATTGAGTTCATCCGATCAATTTTTCCTCGAAATCCTAACTAGACACTAGTAATCCTACGTGATACGAACTATGCTAGCGTGAATATTTTTTAATAAATTTTTGATATTTATTTTTATTTTTTATTTTTTATTTCTTTCTTTACTTTTTTTTTTTGGACTAAGGTCTAATGAGGATAGTTAGACAACCCTTGCCAGTCGGCCCTCAAAAAATCTAAGCAAGGGGCCATGCGTCCTTACTTTGGCTGGCAAGGATGTGGTGACCCTTGCCAACCACAATGAGAGTCGGCGAGCACCTCGACGCCCTAACCTAATACAAGTGAGGTTTGCTAGCCCTAGCCTATGGCCGACAAGGGTCAGCCAATAATCCTTGCCTACTCTAAGTCCAAAAGAAAAAGAAAAGGACAAACTAATTATAAAAATTAAAATATTATTAAAATATGTCAACATCAGTGCTGACTATGTCACTTAGGACAACCATCACCTACGTTAGCAATTTTGAGCCAAAATTGAGTGGAGGGACCAAATTGGTAAAAACAAAAAATATTTATGAGTATACTAATACAATTGAAAGGTTGAAAATAGAATTGACATAACTGTAATAGGTTTATGACTAAATTAGTAATTGTCTTGTGTAAAGTTTATGCATATATAAAAATCACACGGAAATAGCATTATTAAAAAGTAAGACGGCTAAAAAGTGGAATTAAGGAATGAAACGTGAGAAATTAAGTCATCCAGTGAGAGTTGTGAGCAAATATGTGAGAAATTAAGGAAATAAATGTTGGGAAGCTAAAATGTGATGGCCCGGGCGACGGTGCGTGGGGAGGAGGGATGGTGGTGCGTTTGTGTCTCAATCCTCAGATGTGTGCAAGGGAGGGGGGACATGTCTCTTGTCTCACATCGCTTAGGGAGGGAGTCTTGGGATAGTTTATAAGGCTAAGATCCCTCTCTCCTAAGTAATGCATTTTAAAGCCATGTCAGCCTCGGCTCAAAACGTACAATATTACTCAGCGAGTCCTAGGTCCTTACATAAAAAGTGGCTACTAAGATACCTAGGAGGCACTTCATATATGGCACTTTGTTTTATGAGAAACAGTTATGTGGACATAGATTTTGGTGGTGATATGTAAATCGGATGGGCACCTTGGTTATATTTTACCTTGAGAGGAACTCGGGTCAATTGGATATCTAGACTTCAGAAGTGGGTGACCCTCTTGGCCATTGAAATTGGCAAGGAGATTATTTGATTGAAGATTTTTTTTCGAGGAAATAGGTATGGAGTGGGATAATAGTGTTATTTTCAGTCATAGTTAAAGTACTATTTATCTTGCAAAGAATCATGTGACTTGATAGATGATATCACAATGTCATTGAAGCACATTGTCATTGAAGCAAATCCTTAGTAGAGAAAATCTAGCAAATTTGTTAACTTGGAGTGCGACCATTGAAAAATTCAAATCGTGCCTCAATTGGCCTCCATGGTTAGTGACAAGGACATGCCCATCACATAGATTAGCACATGCCTTAATACTTGGAGAGAATTTCATAAATGTGTGCACGAGATACACTATCCTACGCTTTTGGTGAATGACTATCTCATGCTGTTTCATCGTGTAGGCGCAGGTGACGTTACAACCTCCGCTTGCAATACCATTAGGTACTATACAAGTTGCCAAAAACAATTTGTCCCATCAAAAGAAGTTGCATAAGCGAAGATCTAGAGAAGTATTCCAAGTATCAGTTAGCAAGATAGATAATGTTTCATACAATCTGTCAACATATTTTATGTTCGTTATACGAAGTAGGGCTCAGAAACTATTCATGTGTATGCAAACAATCAAATTAAAGAATTTCAAGGTAGGTTTCCGAAGGGACAAGAAATAGCTGTGAAGACGCTATCTAAAAGCTCAGGACAAGGTGTTGGAGAATTCAAGAATGAGGTTGTTTTGGTAGCAAAGCTTGAACATCGAAACCTTGTGCGGCCCACCGGTTTTGTTTAGAGGAGAAGAAAAGATACTTGTCTATGAGTTTGTGCTGAACACAATACTCGACTACTTTATATTTGGTATGTCGCATACTGCAAATCTTAAGTTGTCATTTTCAATGTGGACGAAACTATATCTACATTTACCATAAACCTGGAGTTGGAACTCTCTGTGGCTTCCATGGAACCTCATGAAAGTTCTTAGAGGATTTATCAATTCAAAGTAGTTGGTTTTTAATTGTGTAAAAATGCCAATCCTAATAAGAGAAGGGAATTGGAATGGTCAACGCGTTATAAGATAATATCTAGAATTGCTCGAGGAATGCTCTATTTGCATGAATATTCTAAACTTCAAAATCATTCATTAGGATCTAAAACCCATCAATATCTTGTTAGATAGTAATATGAACCCAAAGATTTTAGATTTCGGCATGGTTAGGATTTTCGAAGTTGATGTAACTCAAGCAAACACTAATAAAATAGTGGGGACATTGTAATTCTCAAATTCTTTCTTAGATGACCTATACTATCTTGTTTATATGATCTATCTTATGGTTGATCTATGAATTAGAAACAACCTATGCTCATATACATGCTAATCCTCAAAGCATATTCATTAGAAGGAGGTTCATTTGCAAGTTGCTCATTTTACCAAATTATAATTACATAATAGATGCTGTCACTCATGTATGTGCAATGGTTACTTGTCTCTTGAGTATTCTATACGCGAGAAATTCTCAACAAAGTCCTATGTCTATAGTTTGAGTGTCCAAATTCTAGAGATCATTAGTGGCAAGAAAAAATAGCTCCTCTAGCTATTTAAGTTGCATTTGTGCTATTACGACATATATTATGCTGCACCGATCTAATTAAGTTGAAATTCCTCCACTAAAATAATTTTTACACTGCTCAAAGTGTTAGATTTGTTCATTAGCAACTCATATACACTAGATGAAATGCTTAGATACCTCCACGTTAGTTGACTATGTGTTCAGGAGGACCCAGCTGACAGATTCACCAAGGCGTGTATAGTCTTTATGTTGAGCAACGTTGGCCGGGTCCGCCTAGATGGGGTCTAGACAACATTAACGTAGGAAAAAAAGAAGTAAAAAGTCAAAAAGCCAAAAAGCAAGAGGAGAAAGGAAAAAGGGCCTCCTCGTTCTTGGAGAGAGAAAAGAAAGAGCGCGTCGCTCACCGAGACAGAGAACGCGGAGGAGAAGAAAAGGGGCTGCGACTTTGTGGTCTCAGATCGAAGGCCAAAAGGTGTTAGACTTGACTCAAATTTCGGTATATTATTCATGAGATCGAGTGCTACGAGTCATTTGGTTTGTTGCTGAAAATCTTCTCCGAATGATCTTTCATTTTATCCAATCACAGTAAGGGTTTTCTCGCTCTGCTAGTGTTAATCTATTTTCATGATGATGAAATACTGTTGTATTATTGATATTGAGCCTCTAATATGTGATTAGGAAAAAAATCGTTTATATATCTTATTATTGATATTGAGCCTCTAATAGTGATCCTTCACTATGTGGCAAGAGTTTAGTCATTTATTCAATAAAGTCCGATGAAAGAGCAATAAGAAATTCTTAAATTTGCAAGAAAATATAGCATGCTTATAGTTTATAAACATTTTTGTATGAGGTTTTTCATTGTACGTTTCTTACACTTACATATACGTGTTGCTTTAAGTCTTCACAAAGTTTCTAATAGTAATACCGTGAAGATCGGAGGATTCTCGTATAGAATAACCACGCACAAAGAGCAATTTTCTCGGAGAGGGAAGATTCTTCGGCAAATGAGTAAACCTCTTATTTCATTCTACAATCTTCTGAGTTGGAGCCAAGCCACAATTCTTGAGCATTCCGTTAGGAGCACATAGTCACGTAGTGAGCATTCTCCAAGCACCTGGTTGTTGCAATCTACTTTTTCCATCCAAATGCGAAAAAACATAGATTTAGGAGTACTACCCAAGCCCACAACCCTCGATTGGGTATGGGCTCTTCTAAGCTCATACTTGGTATGATATTGGGGTATTCAATTTTAGCTTCAATTGACGTTGTGGATTTTCTAATGCGGAGTCACCACTAAACTTTTTACATCAACTAAAAATCAAGTGAGGTATAGGAGTATACCTTACTTCCTAAGCAACCAAAGAATGTAGAGCTAGAGAGTTGATTACATTAATTAATCAACAAGTGCCATTTTCGGTATATAATCTTGTTTATTTTAGGAAGATGATTGTTAGGCAGTTTGGATTGATTTTATTTCTATCTACTAACATACGAAGTTATCATACAGGTGCACAATCATCAAAATAACAATTGACAACTAATGAAGCATTAAATAAATTGCAAAGCAAAGCGAGAATATAATGCTAAGAAATAAGAAAAATGCCATTCCTCGCTAAGCTAAAGGGAAACAACAATCAATATGTATTGAGAGTGAACAATTAAGTGATAATCAAAATAGAAATGCTCAAACAATGACCTAGCATTTATATCCAAAAACATTCAAACCCTATGACAAATCCCTAAAGCTCATTCAATTTTGAGCGCGATTTTTTTATCAAGGATTTTCACACATTGTAAGAGAAAACTTCTCAAACTAATTTTTAAGAATTTTTTAGGAATTTTATAATTTTATAATTTTTAATTTTTAATATATTTTTCAAAAAAATATATTTTATAAAAAATAAATTTTTAACCCAAAAATAGGGACTTGGGTCGGATCTCTGGATCCGGTCCGAGTCAGGACTAACCCGGGTTGCAAGGCCCTCAGCCGGACTGGGCCTGATAAGTGAGCCCGGTCCAGCTCAAAAATGGGTCCAACCCCTAAAAAATTCTAAATAAGCCAAGCCTGACCCAAGAAAGCAAAACTAGCCCACTATGCCCAATTCAGCCCGGCACACAAATTAGATTAAAACCTAAGCCTAAAACTAAGCCGAGCCGGCCCATCAAAATAAAAACCTAGCCCAAAACAAAATAAACCGGCCTGAAACAAAACGAGCCAGGCCGGTTGGACCCGTGAGCCGACATGACTCGAAATCTTTGAAAATGTCCCCAAATCGAGACCTACCGTGGCTTTGGCACAGGGGAAAGGACGCGTCGGCTAGTCATCAGCCACGGTCGAGGCACGGTGGCCACCAGAGACTCTACCTCACTCTCTGCTCTCGCTCAAACTCTGTTCCATCGATCACTCTCCCTCAGTTTCTCCCTTGGCTTCTCCCCCTCGGAACCCCTCTATGCCCTTTTAACCCCAACAGGCAGGCGCACGTGGCCTCTGCCAACGCCAGCCTTGGTCAGCCTGCCCCCTCTGCCACGTCGTACGTGGTGTCATTCTCTGCCACAGCAGAGAGTCCAGGACGAAGGGAAGAGGGAAAGAGGGAAGAGGAGAAGGCCGGTCCAGGGAAAGGGAAAAATGAGCCGACCTGGCCTCGGCCCAGTCTCATTTTTCCTTTTCTTATCTTTTTTTTTCTTAATAATAATAATAATTAGATAGATCCTATTACTATTAATGTGAATGTTCCTAATGTCTATATGTTATGCAATTTAATGATAATTTTTTGGTTTAGAGGTTAAAAATTAATCTCTAATTTTATATGCAACAAATGAATGTTTAAATGGATCTCAACACTAATACAATTATAATATGCAAGAAATCACTGCAGGGCGCATGACTACAGCACTGGATATGGAAAGTCCCTGAGAAGTCCGTATAAATGGACACAGTAACCATCTCCCTCAGTGTATTTGTTTCCGTTGAATATTTTTTATCTCAGTCTTGTCTGGCATGCCTCTCGCAATTTGGCAGATACAATGAAGACCAATAATGGTAGCCGACATTATCTGAAAAGAAGCCATAGTTGTTTCTCTATGCCTTGGTTTCTTTTTGCGTCTTCGTGTTGAATCTGAATTATGTTTGTATATTGGGATGCCCCAGGCCTTTTGAAATGCGCTGCTAGGTTACAATCTTTCATTTTCTTAGTCATAATTTAACGCTCTCCTCTAGGGATTGTCTACTCTACTATGAAGTAATTTTATGTCCCTCAGAGTTGATAATCCAAAACCTACACACATGGGTGTTCAGTCATTACGGGCTAATTATAGGGAAAAAACATCATAACATTTCATTTTAATTTTTCTTTACGCCCTCTTCGACTTGAGCAAAGTAGTTCACATCCTTAACTCAATCCACATTGCAAATGTTTCCTTTGGCATCGGGAGGTGACGACCCATAAAAGTCGTTCGGCCATTTTTCATTCAAATCACTTATATCCAAGTAAAAGCACTACATGTTGTAGCAGTAACGTCTCCCTCGATTGGAGATTTTAGCCGTGGCCTTCAAGGAGTTGAACTAGGTCAACAAACTTGTCCATTTGAATCCAATACATTCCTCACGTAAAAATAGAGGAAAGTTCAAATAGTTTCTAGTGCAGTGAGAGTTCGAAGGGTCAAAAAGTGCTGTCAGTCTCAGTCGTCCTCAGTTGAAACTGAGGCATCGGAGTAAACAAGTTACGTCGACTTTTGTCGATCAAGTCTCCCCCCCCTCAACAAGAGAATGCAGATCACGCAATTGACCTAGTCGATGACCCTTGTACGAGGCCAAAAAGGTTACCATCGTCACCGCTCATTTCCCCCACCTGAGTATTGATGGCCTAATCAATAGTAAAGTACTCACAATTTTTCGGTGAATCCAATGAGGTGTGAGCACAGACCAACATCCAAAGTGTATCCACGATTTTGCGTTTACGATTTCAACGAGTCTCATTTATCTTCCAAAGTGTTTTGGATCAATGAATGCAGCAAAATCAAGACAAAATCTTAGATCCCCATCTCTCTCCACGTCCACCGCGGCTCACATGCCCCTCACCTCGGTGTCGTGCCTCACCACTAGAGGCAATCGCTTCCCCATCGGATCGACCCATCTTTCTGCGAGCTCACCTCTCTATCACAAAAGGAGGAGGGCGGTGATATCACTGATATCACCCTGGAACTGAGGAAGAAGCGAAGAAAAATATAAATGGGAAATAAAAGAAAAAGAAGAAAAAATAAAGGTATAAATGGGAAGATTGAGTTCAGACCTTCCTTTTCATGTTATATGTCATCTTCTCAATGTAGCAAACTCGAAACATCAATTTATACTCATAAAAAAAAATTAATAATGCCAATTTACTCTAATTTCAGTGAATCTTAATCTATAATAAAAAAAAATTTTGTGTGAAGTTTAATCATATATGAAAACTAGCAAGATGCCCACGCAATCAGAGAATTAATCTGTAAATTCCAAAGCACGTAACCACATTTCCTTAGAAATAATAATGTCAATTTAATCCTTTGTTGAAAAAGGGAATCGGAAACACCCTTGGTGTTTTAAACAAATGTTTATGTGATTGTCCTTAATCCACTATTAGAGTTGTTTTGGATCATAGAAAAATAAATAACAACTAATTATAAATTGTTGTGATATCCACTCCTTCAAGAATTTATAACTCACAATATGTTATTATTTTAACAGTAGTCAAAAGGCTATTATGCTAGTAAAGCCTGGCGTTTTATATAGTAGGGTATCATATAAGTTAAAACAAGAGTTCCTACGTTCTTTTAGTACGAAGACTAAAATGAAGATTTCTCGCATTTGGTTACATCTACATCCTTGGACTTTCCTTTCCCAAGTCTCCGCTTGAGGATGAGGACCAAAGACTCCAACTCAATCGGCAATATTCAGCTTTGGAAAAACGTAAGATAACGTAATTGACTTGCTTCAGTGACGGGACCATTAATCCCAAGGCTCATGCTTCGATTTCCAGGGGGACGAGGATAAGTTTGCCTGAAATGGCCTTTGTGATTGTATTGCTTGTTTTCCTCCGTGCTCTTCTTTTATTAGATCGAAGACTGGAGTTAGTCCAGTGGACCAAAATAATAACTCAAAACATAGCTAACCTCTATATAAAAAATATTTTGCACTAGTAGCTATATACATCATTGATTTGAGAGAGCAAATAATTATAACCTCTATATAAAAAATATTTGTATAGTTGAAAGGTTTACGACTAAATTGACAAATTGTCAAATAGTTTAGGACTAAATTGACATAATTGAAATGTATATGATTGAATTATTTGTTGTACAATAAATTTAGCACTTTTTGGATAATTATCCCCACTTTATCTTATGAAAGGTTTTAATAGTCACTTTTATATGCTAAAAAGGATGTTGCAATTCCAGGTGGCTGAAGGCACAGCCCATTTGAATGAGTTAGAGAAATTCGCGAGGGAGTTGAAGAACGGCAATGAAGCCTTTCCCGATGAGAAACAAGGAATGCTGTCATTAGCATCTCTAAAACTTTACCGATACTGTTCTAAGAGGGGCTCATTACAATTTCCCTAGAAAAGATGAAGGCCACCTTGTTTATAAGGGGTGACAAAAGAAGTTACGAAAAAGATGATTTAGCAAATGATATGACACAAAGCATAGAATGCGAAAGTAGCACATGGAAAAGTTGTTTTAAATAGAGGTCTAATGTCCAGAATCATCGATGTTATGATGAGGTAAGGCAATACAAGAGAGACTGGTCGAAGTACAAGAGTAAATGAGTTACAGTGGAGTCTACAGGTGTTACTAGCGTTGTTACCATAACATATGATAGTTCGAGTGATCAAATAGTCCACCAGTTTCTCTTTAAGTATGCTCTTCCTTTGGATTTTATTTCCTTAATAATAGGTGATGAAATAGGGGTTGTTCGTCCAAGAATTTTTTTTTGTTGCTTCTTAATATTGTCACCTATTCGCATTTGGCCCCGTCATTTTATCATAAACAAAATTTACAAATGCTAGAACTGTAATTGAAGTTTGGGCTTTCACGTTTAAGCCTCTCCATTCACATCTCCCAAGGCCCCTTCCTGCGTGCCAAATTGCCAATCTTTGCGCATTAGTCTTAGGTCATATTCCAACCTAGTGAAACTGAGTGTTATAATGTTTAAATATTAGTACACTTTCATCTAAAATGCTTTTAGATTAGTTTGGCAATTGTCTCACTGTTCATGGAAGTGCCTTCATAAGAGTGACCGGGGTAAATATACTTCTAAATTCACTTTCGTTTTTGCTTGCGATATGAAAGTTGGGTCATGACACATTTCCGCTGTCGTGCGAGGAATAGGCTTGAAAGAGTCCATACTCACGGTCAATGGACCTCTTGATGGGTATGATCATTATCGATGATATGTTTGAGCCATCTTTGACGATTTGCCTTTCGAGGACTGTTTCATGAATAATTATCCCCAAACTTCCGTCTCTCATGACAAATGACGATTGCCAAGGGTGGGCCATGACAACCCGTGGAAGTAGAAATTCCTTCACTGAGGGTACTTTCTCAAGCAAATCTCTTGGAAGCTGAAGGGATTCAACAAAGGTTTGTATAATTAAACATGATTACTAAGAAGAGGCTAAAAGCCATCTGTCATGGGCAAAGCCACCAAAAGCAAGTAGCTAAGTCATTCAACCGCAAAGTCTGACCAAGACATTTTGAGGTTGAAGATCTTGTACTTCAAAAAGTTCTACCAATTATCCCCGATCATTGTGGAAAGTTCACTTCAAACTATGAGGGACTATACATTGTCAAAGTGGTGTTACTTGACAGAGCATTGATTCTTGTAGAAATGGATGGCTATGAGTTGCAAAAGCCTGAAAATGCTAACATGCTAAGAAATATTTCCCATGAATAAAGTGAAAGGTCTTTGAGCTACTTTTGGATTGAATCCAAGTCACTTTAGGGCACTTGCATCATGCACCTCATGCATACATAGTATATCCGCATGTTTGTTCATCTTGTAGATATTGAATGGCTCCCAAAGAAGACAACAACAATCCTCAAGAAAACAACTACCAAAGATCGATCACTTTTCCTAGAGTCTAAGAGTGATCTTGTTAATTAAGACACTTAAAAAGTGAACTTTTTTCCAAAATGATAAACTTCTGTCCAAAAAGTCTTTTAAGTCTAAATCTTGTTTTGAAATTGGCAAGGAAATAGGTACAGGGTAGGATCATAGTGTTATTTTTAGTGACGATCAAGGTACTACTTATTTTGCAGAGAATTGTGCGAGCTAATAGATGATGGCACATTGTCATTCAAGAAAATTGCCATTGAAGCAAATCCTTAGTGCCGAAAATCTAGCAAATTTGTTAACTTAGAGTGTCAGCACTGAGAAATTAAGGATGCGTATTGCCTCAATCAACGTCCATGGCTATGATGGAATTGTGGAGTCTGATAGAGAAATATATTATTGTGGGTAGACACTTTCTAGTAGGACACCCATCCTGAGATATTAAAGAAAATAGAGTTTATATTACTGCTAATAGCATATATGTAATTTCCTTTAATATGTATGCCCTAGACTCCTATTATAAATAGGGCAATTTCTTTTATAGTTGTAACGTTGAAGCTTTGTAACCCTGAGCTTGTAACATTAATACTGATAGTGAAGAGATTGCCTAGTGCGGCACCGTGGTTGTTCCCTTCTTGATTTTGGAAGGGTTTTCCACGTAAAAATTCCTGCTTGCCCTCATTTTCTTCCCTGCTTTTATTCTTCGCATATTCACGTCCCCCAACAACTAGTATCAGAGTCTGGTTTTGGAAAAATAGTGGGAGCGAATATGGACGAAGGAAATGTGAAGATTGATCGATTCGATGGTAAAGATTTGATTTCTGGAAAATGTAGATCGAGGATATGCTGTATCAGAAGAACTTGCATCAACCTTTGTCTGGAGAGAAACCAGAATCTATGAAGCAAGCAGAGTGGGAATTATTAGATCGACAAGCTCTAGGTTTGATTCGTCTTACATTGGCGCGGAATGTTGCTTTCAACATTGCCAATGAGGCGACAACGGTGGATTTGATGGCGGCGATGTCTGACATGTACGAGAAGCCTTCTGCATCAAACAAGGTATATTTGATGCGTCGTCTTTTCAATCTGAAGATGGACGAGGGTGACAGATCACATCAACGAATTCAACATGATCACAACTCAGTTGAGTTCGGTGGATATCAAATTTGATGACGAGGTATAGGCTTTAATTTTATTATCTTCTCTACTTGAAAGTTGGAGTGCAAGCGTGATTGCGAGCGCAGTTAGATTCGGTAAGAAAAAGTTGAAGCTTCAAGCAATCCGAGATTTGATTCTTAGCGAGGATATTCGCAGAAGAGAATCGGGTGAATTTTTAGGTGCTGCCTTAAATATTGAAGGTAGAGGAAGAAGCAATCAACGGGGACGAAACCAGTACCATTGTAGATCAAAGTCCAGAGGGAGAAGCAAATCGAGACCTCATGGTGAAGTTATTTGCTGGAATTGCGAAAAAAGGGACATCTGAAACGGGATTGTAGAGCTCCAAAGAAGAAAGTTCAATATTGAGATCGAAATCAAGAGGAAGAAAAATCCGTGAATGTAACTTTTGAAGAGACTCAAAATAGTGATGCCTTAATTTTGAGCATTGATAGTCCAATTGAGTCATGGATTCTTTACTCAGGTGCCTCATTTCACTCTACTCCATGCAAAGAATTAATGCACAATTTTGTTGCTGGAAAATTTGGTAAGGTTTATCTTGCTGATGATGAACCTTTGGATATTATGGGAAATGGTGATATTTATATAAAATCTATTAACAGATATCAATGGAAGTTGCATGATGTCAGATATGTTCCAGGACTTAAGAGAAATCTAATC
Organism: Corymbia maculata; assembly: GCA_014182735.1. Lineage (NCBI taxonomy): Eukaryota > Viridiplantae > Streptophyta > Magnoliopsida > Myrtales > Myrtaceae > Corymbia > Corymbia maculata. The sequence continues at coordinate 37,705,605 of CM024686.1, read as the reverse complement.
TCTATAAGTCAACTAAACAGCATAGGTTACAGTACTATTTTTGGGGATGGCTCTTGGAAAATTGTTAAAGGTGCTTTGGTTGTAGCACGTGGAACAAAGTCAGGAATGCTCTACGTGACTAAAATCAATAGAGAAATTGCAGCAATTGTTGAATCAAAATTTGATTCTAAATTATGGCACCATAGGCTTGGACATATGAGCGAAAAAGGAATGAAGATATTAGCATCTAAGGGAAAATTGCCTAATTTGAAGTCCATAGATATTGGTCTATGTGAAGATTGTGTTATGGGTAAGCATAAACGTGTTAGTTTTTCGAAGATTGGAAAAGAATCAGAGAAAGAAAAATTAGAGTTGGTGCATACAGATGTGTGGGGCCCAGCTCCTGTGCAATCCCTTGGAGGCTCGCACTATTATGTCACATTTATTGATGACTCCACCAGAAATGTATGGGTTTATTTTCTAAAAAATAAATCTGACGTGTTTGCTAATTTTAAAAGATGGAAAGCTGAAGTGGAGAACGAGAGGCGGCCTGAAAATTAAATGTTTAAGGTATGATAATGGCAGTGAATATGATAGCAAGGAATTCAAGCAATTTTGTGCAGAGAACGGAATCAGAATGACAAGAACTGTTCCCAATAGACCGCAACAAAACGGAGTTGCTGAGAGGATGAACAGAACTCTGAATGAGCGTGCAAGAAGTATGAGATTGCATGCAGGATTACCCAAGATGTTTTGGGCAGATGCAATTAATACAGCAGCATATCTAATTAATAGGGGACCTTCGGTTCCACTTGATTTTAAGTTATCAGAAGAAGAATGGAGTGGAAAGAAGGTAAGTCTCTCACATCTGAAAGTCTTTGGTTGTGTTTCCTATGTCCACATAGATTCTGAAAGTAGAGATAAACTTGATGCAAAAGCTAAAAAGTGTTTCTTCATTGGATATGGTTCTGATTATTTTGCCTATCGATTCTGGGAACAAAATAGAAAAATAATAAGAACTGCTGATGTCACGTTCAATGAGAATATGTTGTACAAGGACAAATCCGTGACAGAATCTAGTGTGAAGGAAAATTTGGTGAAAAATACAGAGATTGAATTGGAAGGGAATTCTAAAAGTGTTCTAGTTGAAATTCCTAAAACTATTGCTGAACAAGAAGCACGTACACCTGATCCCACTTTGAGAAGATCTAGTAGAACACCTAAACTTGTACAAAGATATTCTTCGTCATTGCATTATTTGTTTTTGACTGACGTTGGCGAACTAGAAAATTTTTCGGAAGCATTGTAGGTTGAAGATTCTGTTAAGTGGGAGTTAGCAATGCAGGATGAGTTGGATTCACTCGAGAAAAACAAAACTTGGGTGTTAACTCAATTACCAGATGGGAAGAAGGCATTGCAGAACAAGTGGGTGTATCGGGTCAAAGAAGAACCTGATGGTAGTAAGAGGTACAAAGCAAGGTTAGTAGTAAAAGGGTTTCAGCAAAAAGAAGGAATTGATTATACGGAGATTTTTCTTCGTTGTGAAATTGACTTTTGTTAGATCGTATTGAGTATTGTTGCTGGAGAGAATTTACATCTAGAGCAGTTAGATGTTAAGACTACATTCCTCCATGGTAATTTGGAGGAGGATATTTATATGGTACAACCAGAAGGTTTTCATGATCCTAGAAAAGAAAATTATGTCTGCAAATTAAAGAAAAGTTTGTATGGCTTGAAATAGGCTCCTCGACAGTGGTACAAAAAATTTGACACATTTATGTGTGGTAACGGGTTCATTAGAAGTGACATGGATCACTGTTGTTATTTCAAAAAAATTGATGACTGCTATATTATTTTGCTGTTGTATGTGGATAATATGCTCATTGTAGGATCTAGTATGAGAGAGATCAACATACTGAAGCAACAATTGTCAAAAGAGTTTGAGATGAAGGATTTGGGCGTAGTGAATTAGATTCTTGGGATGAGGATCATGCGGGATCTAAAGGAATTCTAAAGTTATCTCAAGAAAAGTACATTGAAAAAGTGTTTGACAGATTCAGAATTAAGAATGCAAAGCCCAAAAGTACTCCTTTAGGAAGTCACTTCAAGCTCTTAAAGGAGTAGTCACCAAAGACGAATGAAGAGCGGGAGTATATGGCTAAAGTGCCTTATGCATCAGCTGTTGGTAGTTTAATGTACGCAATGGTGTGTACTAGACCAGACATAGCTCATGTAGTGGGAGTTGTGAGTAGATACATGGCAAATCCAAGAATAAAACATTGGGAAGCTGTAAAGTGGTTATTAAGATATCTGAAAGGCACTTCAGGTATGTCATTATGTTTTATGAAAAATAGTGCAACTTTACAAGGCTTTGTTGATGCAGATCTTGGTGGTGACTTGGATAATAGGAAAAACACCTCAGGTTATGTTTTAACCTTAGGTGGCACTGCAATCAGTTGGATGTCTAGACTTTAGACTTGTGTATCTCTCTCAACCATTGAAGCAGAGTATGTGGCTATATCTGAAGCTGGTAAAGAGATGATTTGGTTGAAAAATTTTCTGAAGGAGATAGGCAAAGAGCAAGATAACAGTATTCTTTTCAGTGATAGTCAAAGTGCTATTTGTCTTACAAAGAATCCGGTATTTCACTCAAGGACAAAACACATTGAGTTAAAATATCATCAAATTCGTTAGTTAATAGATGACGGGACATTGTCATTAAAGAAGATTATTGGTGCAGAAAATCCAGCAAATATGTTAACAAAGGTTGTCACCACTGAGAAACTGAGGGTGTGCATTGCCTCAGTTGGCCTCCATGGTAAGTGATGAGGAGGGCCGCTGCACTAGGACAATTTGGGTTGAAAAGATGAAGACTATAAAATATTATTGCTGTTTTTTGAAGATCAGCCTCCAAGTGGGAGATTGATGGAATTGTGGAGTCTGATAGAGAAAGATATTATTGTGGGTAGACACTTCCTCGTAGGTCACTCATCCTAAGATATTAAATGAAATAGAGTTTATATTACTGCTAATAGCATATATGTAATTTCCTTTAATATGTATGCCCTAGACTCCTATTATAAATAGGGCAATTTCTTTTATAGTTGTAATGCTGAAACTTTGTAACCTTGAGCTTGTAACATTGATACTGATAGTGAAGAGATTGCCTAGTGCGGTACCGTGGTTTTTCCCTTCTTGATTTTGGAAGGGTTTTCCACGTAAAAATTCCTGCTTGCCCTCATTTTCTTCTCTGCTTTTATTCTTCGCATATTTGCGTCTCCCAATGTGTGAATTGTGTTAGAGAAGTAAGTCCCACATCGGAGAAGTGATGTGGTGTGGAGCAATTAATATATCCTAGTTGGCCCATAACTCACTAGCTTAAGCTTTTGAGTTGAGATGGGTCCAATTGGATATATTAATGGGCTTGAACTTGGGCTTCCCCCTTAGAGATCTCCCAGGTAAAGATATCGGACTTCTGTTGTGCGTATCCCCAACAACTGGTATCAGAGCAGATGGTTACGGTTCTTGGGCAAGTAGGCGTTGTGGTGTAACAACGTGGGCCCGTGAGGATGGCCCGGGTGAGCATTGTGGTGTAACAACGCGGGCCAGGATGATGTTGGGCCAGAATGATATCTAATTTAAGGGGGAGTGGACCTAACACTAGAGCTCACACGTGAGGAGGAGATTGTTAAGATACACGTGTGAGTTGTGTTAGAGAAGTAAGTCCCATATCGGAGAATTGATGTGATGTGGAGCAATTAATATATTCTAGTTGGCCCATAACTCACTAGCTTAAGTTTTTGAGTTGAGATTGGTCTAATTGGATATATTAATGGGCTTGGATTTGGGCTTCCCCCTTAGAGATCTCCCAGGTAAAGATATTGGACTTCTGCTATGCGTAGGCTCGTGATGTGAACATGTTGCATTAAGACAATATGGGATACAATAACAAGAGACAATTACTATTTTGAAGATTAGCCTTCAAGTGAGAGACTAATGGAATTGTGGAGTATAATATTTGAAAGTATTATAAAAGGGTATACATGTAATTTATTTCATAACTTTGGATGCCCTAAACTCTTGTTATATATTGGGGTGTTCTTTATTATAATTGTAACTCGATATTTGATAATAAAAAGATTTCCTAATGTAGTAACGTGATTTATTCTTTTCTAACTCCTAAAGTGTTTCCACGTAAAATATTCATATGTCCTCTTCTTTGATTTTTTTTTTTTTTCAAATAATCCTGCGTTCCTGACAATTACAAGAAAAGCAAGTGTGGCTATTTTCTTAACTCTTTCGTTTTTATTTGGGCCACATGTTTTCAATTGGAGGAGACTTCTGCCATCTACAAAAGGGGGCTAAAACTGGACGTCACTCACATTTGTATTTGGTTAATTTCACATGTAAATGATATTTACAACTTATAACTCACCAATAAGAGGGAGATAAAATTTGCTTTAACTAGGGTCGGTGGAAAAATTATTCTTTTTGTATGTTCAATTAACATCTTAATTTAAAACGTATCACATTTTTCTGTCATCCAAAAAATCAAGGGAAATTTTGTCCTAAGTTATATTATTTTTTTAAATAAAAAATATATTGAAAACACTGTTTATACCAAGTGATTGATTGGACTAAGGAATAAGGTGATATTCGAAGATGACATAAACATTTCTCCAATCAGTGTGGCTGTTCATCGTAGTGGCCTATCACTTTGAGGGGGTGAGAACGTATTGAATATTTGTGCTTTTAAGATTATCTGAACACTATACGAAAATACCGAGCTCTCTCTCTACTTCTGAACTTTTTATATTTCTTGTTATTCCTTGTATGAAACCTCTTCATCCGAAACTTATTTTCACTCAACGAAAAGTTTTTTTTTTTTTTTTTTTTTTTTTTTTTGCAGTAGCTTTTTCTTTTCATCGATGTCGACAAACGAAAAGAAAAAAAGAAAGTCTTCTCAACCGGTGAAGCCAATTACGTTCCTTTCTTTTCTTATTTTCCTTCCAAAAGTGTTTCTTATTTTATGCGGAAAAAAGTTTCGATAGGTTCATAGACCAATTGGTCCATAAGTGATTTCTACTTGTCTCTTTGTCATTGAAGAGAATGTTTGATCCCTCTCATGGTTTCGTTGACTTTTAGGCCATAACACCTCCACAAGATTTTTTATTAATGGGAGTACATACTTTCACACTTCCCAATAACACAAAGGAAACGGCAATGACTTTCTCAAATGATTCCGCACAAGTGTTTTCTCGTTTGTGTTTATCGACCTTTAATGTTTCATTCAAATCTTGCGTCCTATAAACTCAAGATAAGGTAAATGTTAGGTGCAAACTTTCCTTAGTGGATCCGGAAATTATCTCAATCTCACACCAATTAAACACGGTAGATTCTAACATCACTTCTGAGATTAGATTATTTAGAGAACTTTCGTGCGAAAGCCGTTGATAGTGGACTTTGGACTCAAGTGTTTGGCATTTGAAGTCGCTTTTAGTCAAATTTAGTGGCCAATACCAAATTAAAAATTGGTGCACTCTTATATTATAAGAATTAGAAAATGAAAAAGTTGTTGTGAGATGGACAGATTATGGAGGACAGCATAATCCCTCTAGACATTTGCTTTTCGAGTGGGAGATTTTTTTAACAAGACAAAATATGATGCCTCAAGAATTTAAACAACATGATGTGAGTGGCAAAAGATAGTGGTACCATATATTTAAATGAGTTTATACTGTTTTTGGATATGTTTTTTTAATTTTGCTCCTACCTGTAGTAGCAAATTTTCAATTTGAATTTCTACAATATCATGCCCTCCTAGGAGATGGTTGGCGTTGTTGTCGTGCTTATTGCTTCCTGTTTACATCGGAGTAAAACAACAAAAACGTATGCAGTCATCCAAGCCAAAGGCAGTACATAGATTCGCACATGCCATAATACTCGGAGAGAATTTCAAAACTGTGCGCACGAGATACACTATTCTATGCTTTTGGTGAATGTCTATCTCATGTTGTTTCGTCGTGTAGGTGCAAGTGACATTACAACCATGGAGTCTTTGCAATACCATTAGGTGTACAAGCTGCCAAAAACAATTTCTCCCATCAAAACAAATTGGGTGAGTGTGGATCTGGTGAAGTCCTCCAAGTATTATCGATTAGCAAGATAGATTATGCCTTGTAATATTTCTCAATATATTTGATATTCGTTAAGCGAAGTTGGAGTCATAAGCTATTCATGTGTACTCAATCAATCAAATTAAAAGAATTTAGGGGTAGGCTTTTGAATGGACAAGAAATAGCTATGAAGAGGCTATCCAAAGATCAAGGCAAGGTGTTGGGGAATTCAAGAATGAGGTTTTGGTAGCAAAGCTTGAACATCGAAACATTATGTAGCTGCTCAAGTTTTGCTTAGAGGAAGAAGAAAAGATAATTGTCTATGAGTTTGTGCCAAACAAAATTCTCAACTACTATTTATTTGGTACATCACACATTTTAAATCTTAAGTGGTCATTTTCAATGTGGAAGAAACTCTATTTGTAATTAGCCTAAACTTAGATTTGGAACTCTCACTGGCTTCCAAGGAACCCGATGGAAGTTCTTCAATTATTTATCAATTTATAGTCGTTTTTTAATGCATAAAATTGCAAATCTTAATAAGATAAGGCAATTGGAATGGTCAAGATGTCATAAGATAATATCTAGAATCCTCAAGGAATGTTCTATATGCAAGAAGATTCTAGATTTCACATCGTTCATCATGATCTAAAACCCATCAATATTTTGTTAGTGATATGACCCTAAAGATTTCAGGTTTTGGCATGGCTAAGATTTATAGAGCCAATGAAACTTAGGCAAACACTAAGAAAAATTGTGGAGACCTTGTAAGTTTCAGCTTCTTTCTTAGATGACTGATACTTTTCTTGTTTATATGATTTGTCTTATGGTTGATCTACGAATTGGAGATAACCCCATGTTCATATGCTTGCTAATCCTCAAAGTATATTCATAATATTGTGGTTCATTCACAAGTTGCCCATTTTACCAAATTATAATTACATAATGGATGCTATCGCTTGTGTATGTTTGTTAGTAGTGGTTACTTGTCCCCCGAATACGCTACGTGTGAGCAATTCTTTGCAAAGTTCGATGTTAATAGTTTGAGTGTCCAAATTCTAGAGATCATTAGTGGCAAGAAAAAATAGCTACTCGTACCATTCAAACGGGGACAAAAATCCCACAAGCCATGTAAATTGCATATGTTCTATTATGATGTAATATTGCACTGATCTAATTGAGTTGAAATTCCTCTACTAAAATAATTTTTACTAGTGTGGAAGCATTCGAGAGCTAGTACACCACTCGAAGTGTTAGATTTGTTCATTGCAAACTCATATTTAGTAGATGGAGTGCTTAGATGCATCTACATGGGTTTATTAGGTGTTCAGGACATGTATCCTCCTTATGCTGAGCAGCGTTGGCTGAGTCCACCTATGTGGGGCCCAAGTAACATTAATAAAGGGGCAAAAGAATATTAGGAGTGTCACAACTTTTTATGGCACTCACTTTGGTGTCAAAACTTTTTTTTCACTTACTTAAGTATTACAAGTTTGAAAAAATGTTCACTTAAGTGCCATTTTTGATTTGTCTACCGGAATAGCTCACATGGCTGTCGGAAAGCGATGTGGTTGCTGATGGACAATATTTTAATATTTTTAAATATTTTTATTAATATTTTTGAATTTTTTGAATTTTTTTCTTTTTCTTTTTAGGGCTGATGAGGGCCACTATTGACCCTTATCGACCACTGAACCCTTGCTGTCAATTGCAAAGGCCTTGGGCGAGGCCGTTGTGGCCACCTCGCGATTGGCGAGGGCCATTGCAGCCTTGCCTAGGGTCGTTGCACATTCAGATTTAGGCGAGAGCCACCTAGCCATCATCGTAGCCGCCATAGATGAGACCTTCAAGTCCTCGCCGACTACTAGCAAGGCTATAACGACCCTCGCCAAGTTTGGGCGATGGGTTGCGAGGGCCATCAAGGCCTCACCAGCTATCAGCAAGGACCCGACAGCCTCACCTGTTGTTGCTATGGTGAGGGCCAGGTGTTCTTTGTGCATATCTAGCCCGCAAAGGCCCTGGGCAAGGCTATGATGGCCGACAACAACAGTGGGGGAGGCCGTGATGACCTCGCCCAAGGCCTTTGAGGTTGATGACAAGGCAACCCTCGCCCAATCTGGGCCAGGGTTTTGTGGCTGGTGAGGATCAACGGTAGCCCTGAAAAAAGCAAAAATATTTCAAAAACAATCATAATTTTTTTTTAATAAAAATATTAAAATATTGTTCCTTGATGGTCATGTCGTTTTTTCGGTGGCCACGTCAACTTTCCGACAGCCACGTCAACTTTTCCGATAGGCAAATAGGAAGTGACACTCAAGTAAACGTTTTTCCAAACTTGTGACATTTAAGTAAACAAAAAAAAAGTTTTAGCACCAAAGTGAGTGTCATATAAAAGTTGTGGCACTTCTAATATTCTTCTGCCTAAAAAAGGAAAAAAGAAGTCAAAAGTCAAAAAGTAAAATGCCAAAAGGAGAAAGAAAAAGATAAGGTTTCATGGAGAAAGAAAAGAAAGAGAGCGCGTTGCTCACTGAGATAGAGCACGCGAAGAAGAAGAAAAGGGGTTGCAACTTTATGGTCTTAGTTCGAAGGCCAAACTATGTCGGACTTGGCTTAGATTTCACTATATCGTTCATGAGATTAAGAGCTACAAGTCGAATGGTTTCATTCATTGAAAATCTTCTCCGAATTATCTCACATTTTCTCCAACCACAGTTAGGATTTCTTGCTCCATTTGTGTTAATCCACTTCCATAATAATGAAATACTGTTACAATATTGACGTTTGGCCTCTAGTGTGAGGTTAGAGAAGAATCTTTTATATATCTTATTATTCTTGGTGGTTAGTGGAAGTTTTTATGCAATTTGTGGTTTTTCCCGCATTGGATTTTCACATAAAATCTTGATCTTGTTGTTGCCTTTTGGCTCTTTATCATTTTGGCATTATATTTACATATTGCAAAGTTGTATTGCTCGAATAATTGCTGGCTTTTATTGGGGATAAGTCAACTTTAGTCAGTTTAGATTTGGAGAAATTGATTCTCAATTGGGTTAACTTTGGGTGATTGTTGCTCAGTTCTCCCCAACAAGCAGCCACTCTATTAAGCTTCCACAGCCTCAACAACTAGCCTTTTTTCTCTGAAGGAGCGCAGAGAGACAGCTGGAACCACCATTTTCCAACAACTACAAAGCTGGCCATGGCCGATTCCTACACTCAACGAAAGGCCAGACATGCTTATTTGGTTACCGCATTCCTCGGGTGAGTTATTTGTGGCTTCGGCTTGGGATAGTACTAGAAGTTGGTCCGAGAGAGTAAAGTGGTCTTCTTTCATGTGGAGCAAAGCCATGGTGCCTAGGCACCAATTCTTGCTCTGGTTGATTACTAAACACCGCCTCCCAACTCAAGTGCTATTATTATCTATTGGCAGGATTGTTGGTGCCGTTTGTCCTTTTTGTAAGAGTAGACCAGACTCTATTGATCATTTATTTTTTGGATGTATATTAACGCATGATATTGCTGTTTTTTGGGCGGGGAAGTGTAACTTGGCTTGGCCTAGAGGTTCATGGAGCAATACCCTTGAGTGGGCTTGTAGTAACTTGACTGCCAAAAGTTTCCAGAAAGAGATACTTAGGTTCTCTTTTGGAGCCCTTTGTTATATTATATGGAGCTCTCGTAATGACGCCTTATTTAGGGGCAAAGTGGTGTCCCTTTCTTCTATGAAGCACTATATTATCAAATCTGTCAGGGACAAAGTGGCTATAGGGCCAAAGGTTCAAGACAATATGGTCAACAGAAGGCTACAAAGAACTTGGGGATTTGAAGCCTCTGTTTTTTATGATTAACATCTTGTGTGCTCCTTTGTGTAGTTTCTAATGTAGATTTGCTTGGATTTTGGCACCTTTCCACTCAGTAGCCTTTGTTATTCGAGTATAAATAGGTGCCATTATCTTCTAGATTGCACAGTGGTTTCTGATTATATACAAGCTTACCTTACCAAAAAAAAAAAAAAGACAGTTGAAAGAGCTTGAGTCGGACTAATCCAAAAGTAGGTCTATGCCGTGGTCGACCAATGTAATGTTGGTCACTGAGGTGCATCTTCGATGAATTGTGACGTAAGCCAAAGTCTTTCTTCGTGATTGTCTCGCAAAGACCTTGAGATTCTTAGCCTTCCACAGGGATCATTAATGAACAATCAACCAGCACTTACGTTTTTTGAAGATAGGCCGCTAGTTGCCATGGGATCATGCGAATGAAGCACATAGTGGCTTCTCCTATCAACGAACAAACACGACTACGCCAAATCATTATGTTCATCGCTTGTGTAAAGGATATATGCACTCACAGCTTGATGAGTAATACGGTTACAAAATTTGGCTTTGAAACCAAATTCCGCCGCATGTCACCGTGAACAGTCTAGTGATGCACTGCTCTCTAGCCATTGTAACATCAAGTGCATTCTCGTTATTTCCTTTTAGCCGTAATTTAGCCATAATGGGAAATTAAGTCGGCGATGACATAAGATGAGATTATACATATAAGAACATGATTACTCATAGACACATATTCGTGATCTTCACTTCGCACTTGCGTAATTCTTAGATCAGCAGGACTTTGGGGTACACTAGAATTAATTTGGGTGAATTCTGATGTTGTACATAATTTAAAAATCAGTAATGGCATAACAACGGCTGAAAAAATATTTATCTCCCAGAATAAATTTAGTGTAGAAATGAATTATTTCTAAGCCTATTCTAACGTAGATTCTGTCCTTGAAAGCACGGAGGAATTAATATTATCCTAATTGGATAAGAAGCTTCACAAATAATTGGTTTAAGCTTTGAGGAAAGGTAATTCCAAATAGATGCGTCGTTTTTTTTTTTTGGGTCTGCAAATGGATGTGTCGTTGATAGGCCCGATTTTGCCTCTCTCTAGATCATCGCTCCGTATATTTAGAGAGAGCCTAATTGAAATAAAAGGAAAAACTTATCAATGGATTTTCTCTCTCTGTTTTGTTTCTTCCTGGAAATTTTCCACAAATTCAAATTGTTTGTTTTCTCAATAAAAATTCACATCAAACTCCTCATCCTGTCGATATCATTTGTCTTTTATTTTTCACTTGTCTAACATTATATAAACTCGAAAAGGAATTAACACGCGTCGCGCCCAAAAATCAAGAATCACCAAAAGTTGGCTATTTACAAAGTCGCCCCTTAAGCAAAATCCCACCTTGATCCTCCATGGTTTGCTCATAGCCGGAATGTCCACCTGTAGTTTCCAAAATCGCTCTCAATCAGTTAGGTTCTGTGCGCACCAAGGTGATCTTTTATTCTCATTCAGGAACTACATAATTGATCTGAACCCAACCTTCCCAATTGAGCGAGCCACGCCCCCTCACAGCGCAGAGATTTCAGTCAATCGTTCTCAACCATGAAATCTTGCTTCGCCGTCTCTCTCCCCTTCTTCTTCTTCTTCCTCAAATCTTTCAGTACTGAAGATGCACCCGAATATCTATATCACCATTGCCCAAACACCACCACCTTCGCTCCCAATTCCACCTACCAGTCCAACCTCAACACCCTCCTCTCTTCCCTCTCCTCCGCCTCCACCAACAGCACGGTTGGCTTCGCCAATGCCACTGCTGGCCAAAACCCTCCCAACCGGGCTTACGGGCTCTTCCTCTGCCGTGGTGACCTTGACACGGCCAGGTGCAGCGACTGTGTGGCCACTGGAAAACAGGAAATCCTCCAAAAATGCCCCAACCAGCGAGTCTCTGTAATCTTGTATGATGAGTGCATATTGCGGTACTCAAACCAGTCCATCTTCTCGGTCATGGAGCAAGAGCCATTTTTCACTTTGAGCAACATCTGGAACATCACTAACTCAACCAAGTTCATGGATGTCCTGCTAGAAACCATGAGAGAAGTTACCGCAGGTGCTTTAGCTGGCGGGTCAGGGAAGAAGGTTGCCGCAATGGAGGAGAACTTCACGAGCTCACAGAAGCTGTACGCATTGGTGCAGTGCACGCCAGACTTGACAGCATGGGACTGTAACACGTGCCTCCAGTTGGGGAACAGTCATCTGTTTCAGGGGAAGCGAGGCGGGAGGGTGCTCACTCCGAGCTGCTACGTGAGGTACGAGCTCTACCCCTTTTATAACGCCTCCGCCCTGGCCGTGCCAACGCCTCCACCTCTTTCTCCAACACCTCCGCCTCTTGCTCCAGCGCCTCCACCTCCTGCTCCGATGACCCAACCTAGAGGTACATTTGTGTTTGTATTGCTTGTCTTCCTCCGTGCCAACTCTCCTTTTTATTAGATCGAAGACTCTGGGTTTAGCTCAGTGGGCGAAAACAATTACTCATGACATAGCTAACCTGTATATGAAAAATATTTTGCACAATTGGCTATAGAGTAAGTTGTAATAATCCTTAAATTAGTAGTGGATCAAACCACTTGTATGAATTTTCTTTTTCACGTACGGCTTTATTTTTACTTAAATTTCTCCAACAATATTAACCTATGAACTTTTGCTGATCCATTGATAATGATGCGCCCGCATACTTCGCATTGTGACTTGAATAAGCATGGCATAGCTTAAATTGTGATAATTCAATTTGATCTTTTTTTTTGTTAGTCTTACTATAACTTACAATTTACTCTTAGACTTTTGCCTCGAGTATTTATAATACGAATTTAAAAAATTTCTTATTTTACGCAATAGTTTGATTTAATTAAATTCCATCTTTATAATTTTCACATTAAGAAATGTAATTATGATTTTATTTTTTCAAATCTTTAATAAAGGCTTTTTTTTTTTGCTTCATCCGGTCACCCCACTGCTTGTATATAAAAGATAAATGATAAGAAATAGTTTAATGGTTATATCACCACAAAAATACAAATTCGTAAATATTCGATTGTGTTGATAAAAATTGCTCATGATCAATTTTTTCTTGATCCTATAATTGTAATATCTATTTATTAAAAACTAATGAAATGGAAATATGTTATATGAGCCTAAAATTTACATGGGAATACATGGTAATACCCACTTGTCTTTACCGATAAAGACATGTTCTATAATGTGGAATAATGCACTTGGTTTTTTCTGTAGTTATTTCGAACTGGTTTGTTGCTAGATTTAAGCTTATTTGTTATTTATTTTGGGTAAGAAAAGGGGACAAAGCCGAGTCTTAAACTATATATATATTTTTGTTTGGATTGAGAGTTTACACATCGTTACTCTCCTAAAAAACCTGATCCGGTTTGATCTCCTATCAACAAAGGAGGTAAATATCTTGATGGCCTATCTAATGATAAAGTGCATTCACATCGTAAGATTGAAATACCCAATTTTCTAATTAATCTGTACATGAATCTCCTTCCCTAAAAATATGTATAGTTTTGACTTGTTGGATAAATTCATATTGTTTCCCAATATGAAAAAGGAGAATGTCACCAAAATTAAGAGAGGGAGTTGATTTCTAAAGCAGGAAAATGGATGCTTGTGAGTCCACCTCCTCAAAAAATTAATTTTTGTATTATTTTGCAACAATTGATTTCTAAAGTAGGGTTTCTAGATTTGATTTATGGCTTTAACTTGTCTGATCTTTGTGGGAAAAAACTGTATTGGCAATTATGTTTGGAACGAGAGTAGAGATTGAGAGGTCCAATGAGAGGATTAATTTTGGGCGTCGGTGCATTTAGATGCATGCCATGTTATCAATCCAAAGTTTGGTGACGAGTTGGACGGAAATGATAAGTTGCTAGAAGCGATGAAGGAGACCAAGATTTCAGTCAGGAGCTGGTGGGACCGATCGTCTGCGCAACAAGTGGTCTTAGATTTTTTTCTTCTTATTTATCTAAAATACGATTGTCTACCCACTATATATCCATCACAAATTTATAGAAGATTTTTCATTAGTGTCATGGTGAGCGAGTGCATGGAACCAGTAGGATGGACAAAATTTATGGGACGACAATTCAAACATTGCTTTTCCAATAACTCCTAGCCGATCTCGGTGGCTAATACAGCCATCAATCCAACCATGATGTCTTGCTTCGCCGTATCTATTCTCTTTTCTTCTTCTCCAATTTTCTCAGCTTTGATACCCAAAGTTAAGAATCAACACCAACAGCACCGATGGCTTACTGCCCAAACACCGCCCACTTCATTCCCAACTCCGCCAACGAGTCCAACCTCAACATCCTCCTCTCCTCTCTCCTCCGCCGTTACCAAGAACCGATGGCTTTGCCATCGCCACTGCCTGCCAAATCTTTCCCGACTGGGCTGACCGGCTCTTCTTCTTCCATGGCGATCTTGACACCACTACGTTCAGTAATGTGGCCACTGGAAAACAGGATATCCTGCAAAGATGGCCCAACCGGAAAGTCTCTGTGAGTGCATGTTGAGGTACTCGAACTGGTCCATCTTCGCAGTCATGGAAGAATCTCCTGATCTCACATTGTACAACACCGGAAACATCAGCGAGCTAACCCGGCAAGTACTCAGACATACCAACAAAGACGTCATTGGAGGGCTTCAGGCAGGGAGTTGGGGAAGCAAGTTGCAGTTGCAGAGGTGAACATCACGAGCTTGCAGAAGCTGTACATGCTTGCACAGTGCACGCCGGACTTGACGCTCGCTCAAGTGCCTCAGGTCCGCGATTCCAGGTCTTCCCGAGGGGAAGCAGGAGGAAGGACTTGCACTCCTAGCTGGAATGCTGGGTTCGAGTTGTACCCCTTTTATAATACCTCCACCATGCCGGCCCCACTTCCACTTCCGTTTACAACACCTGAAGGTATGTGGAAGTTTTCTTTTGCCTCTCTTCCACTACTTTTAGGCGACGTAAAAAATCGGTTCGCAAAGTTTTGATCAGACTTGAAATTCTCATTTCAAAAGGATCAAACGAGCTTCTTCTCACTATATTGCCCTTGTCCCCTTTCACCAAAAGCAGCGACTTGCTCGTGAAAATGTCGACAAAGGTCCCCTCACTGTTTCCTGCTTTCAAGTCTGGGGTTTGTTCTATTTGTCCATGGTTCTTGTTATTCGTGTGGGAAGGAGAAGGGAGGAGGCTTTAACTCATGAAGTCAAGACTAATAATTTTAAGCCAAGCTTGTCCTCCCGTAACCTTGTGCACAGAAAAGTTGCCAATGGCCTTGTAAGCCGTCGGTGGACTATTGGATTGCGTGTCTAAATGCAATTTTGCCTCCGTTTGGCTAAGGTCACCAAAAACTCGACCTTATTTTAATCTTGGAAAGATCCCTTTAGGAAGGGGAAAAAATCAAATGAAAATAACAGGGTGCTTGGAAGTCTTGCTATTACTAGAAGGGGCGGGCTATATTTATTCTCAATGTGACTAAATCTACATTTTTTTTTTTACGAAGTAGACGATATTACCCATAATGGTTTCCACGTATGTGCAAATTTCTGCGATTTAGTTATTTGCCTATGATGAAAATCCCTCAGATTTAAGCTTATTGCTATTTAAAGAATAAAAATAAGTCTCTTCTTCATTCATTGGTCTTAAAGTAACATATCAATTCTTCGATACTCTGAGCGAATCATGTAAAAATCTTTGGTGTCCTTATTATTCCTTATTGATTTATTTGATAATTTCTATTTGGGCTAACAATATAATTTAGAGGGTGATTAGTATGTTATTTGAAAACTTAATTTTTTCTTTTCCGGAATATAACAAGATAGACTTCGACCGTATCTTTAGTACGGGAGAATGCAGCGAAGCTAGGGGATAAACCACTGTATCTTTAGTACAGGTTCTGAGTGAGGTTTTTCTAGGGCCGCTTAGGCCCCTTTGTGAATCTGTAATTTTTCTCTTTTCCTTGTGTCTACAGTACCCCCTCACTCCGGTGACATGTTGTCCTGTAGAGTGATTGATGGTGTCGTGGTCTCTCTTCTGTATAGAATCTCTTGGTTGAAAGCTTAATATACTTACCTTACCAAAAAAAATAAAAAATCAAGATAGACTTCGACAATAGCAGAAACAAATTGATATATCAAGCAAGTTGGTGATGCTGTCAAACAGATATAGGCAATAATGAACTAATAAAAGATAACATATAATAATTTATAGTGGTTCGACTTTATTCCCAAAACCTACTTCTCCGCTCCAACCTAACAGTCTTAGTAGTGACTAGAATCTACTAATATCCGACATATTTATTTTATAACATGATAGTCCACACTAACATAACTTAATTATTGCTATCACACTTGTACAAATCTCTTACCACTATTTACAAGCAATGAGGAATCCACAATAGAGAGAATAACAAACAGATAATAGCATAGCTTGTACATAGTAGAGAAATTTGATAATAACATTGCAAGCTTTCTCAATTTTTTGCCAACTCATCCAGCTGCTTCAATCCTCCTTATATAGATTTTCATCCACCAATTCAACCGCTGGAGATGCTCATAAGGAGTTAAGAACCGTTAGGAGTTAACTAGAGTCGTTGTCGAGGTTCAAGCTTGTTGCAACTTGCCTTTCCCATCTAGAGGGGAAAGGGTGATAGGTTTAGGGGTATTGCCTTAAAGAGGGGCCTATGGTCCTAGTTTTAGATGTGGGCTCTCCCAAGCCCGTACCTCATATGACGTTAGGAATTCAGTGTTAAGTCAAAATGCTATAAATATTTTCTAATGAGAAATTGCCACTAACCTATTAGGGTTGGCTAGAAACCAAGTGAGCCAATGAAATATACCTCACTTTTTACACATCTAGAGAATCTAGAATCGGGGACTTGATTACACTAATCAATTAACAAGTGCCCTTTCAAAATCTAATCTTGTTTATCAAGCAATCTAGTTTGATTTTAAACTTATCCACAAACATATAAGGTGATTATGCAAGCCCGCAATCATTGAAATAACAATTAGAACCAATGAAGCATTAAATAAATTGCAAGGGAAAGTGAGCATCCAACACTAATAAATAAGAAAAATACCATTCTCAACTAGGCAAAAGGGAAACCATGATCAATATATTGATATCGTGTAATCAATCGATAATTCATCTCTGAAAAGGAAACATTAAAACCCTATTTGTAGAGCCCTAAAAGTTTATTCAATTTTGAGCACGATTAAAACTAATTCTAAACTAGAATTAACATGAAAAGTCTAATAAAAACTGTCCAAATTTAACCTCTAAATTTTTTTCTATATTTTTGAATTTTTTGAATTTTTTTACTTATTAAATTTTAAATTTTCTTTTAAATTTTTTAATATTTTTAATTTTGGAAAATGATCTCTAAACTTGGTTAGAGAACCGGGTCCGGATATGGGTCTGACTCGGACCCTAAAGGACTAGGTTGGGTTTGGAATTCGGACCGGCCCTAGGTCTAGTCCACAAGTCCTAACCTTGTAAGCCCATGACATCTAACCCATATTTAAGCGTGAGCTAGCCCATTCTCACCTAAGCCCACGATGCTTGTTCTTTGTCTTTGTCTCTTTTTCTTTTTTTTTTTTTTTTTTAATTATCTTTCTTTCCTATTTTCTCTTCCCCTTCTTCCCAAAGATCCCCTCGCGACGACGTCTTCCTCGAACTAGCAACCTCAACTGAGATGTGCCGCCATTGGCACTTACCCTCCACTAGTTGTCTATATCGACCGACACCAGTCATTGCTAACCACTATTTGGCTGGTGATTTCTATGTCTCTGGATAAATTCAGCAAGAGACATTCAAAGTCTAAAATTGCATACTAATACAAATCTATCCATCCTAACCTAGCAAACAGAGGTAAGCACAACAAAATAAAGGGAATGGACTAACAAGGGCAACCTCAAATCGTGGGCTTCTCCCATGAGGGTATGGATTTCTGGCGAGAAGTTCATGGCTGACTTGAATGGAGTGAGATATGCCATTTCAACTTGAGTGTCGATTGGCAGGGGTCGTCGACGAGCTCTTGCAAGGCTGAGGTGTCGGCCAAGGCTGTCTCTTGTTCCCCATTCAATCTCAGCATTCACTCTCTCCGTTTTCCTTCTCTTGAAGAAGCCTTTTGTCTTCCCCCTAACCCCCTAAAATGTCACACTTCTCTCTCGCTTTTTTTAAGCACCAATGTGCATGACAACTCTTATTTACCACGTTCATCGCCTTTTTCTCTTTTATCCCATGTCTTTCACCATGTCCATCGTTCTTTTTCGAAACCTACATCTAAACTTAAATCATCCTCACTTCAATCCCCCACAAAAAGATGGGGATTCAAACCCCCACTCCATCATGTGAGAATGGTGGCCATAAGGGAAAACTCTAGTGATTGAGTATGTCGTCCTTCTCCCTCTCCCTTTTGAATCTACCGTGAAAGACGAAAGAAGGGGGAGAGAGGGCAGGCCAAAAGGAAGGGAAAATTGATTCGGCCAGCCTAGGTGAAGAGAAGAAAGGGAAAGAAGAAGGAGGGTGAGCCGGCCTAACTTGGGCCTGGTCTAACTTCTTTCATTTTCCCTCTTTTTTTTTTTTTTAAATTAATTTTTTTTTGGTAATTAAATAAAGAAGAGATTCTCGAAAATTCAAAGTCTTTTTA
The DNA here is from genome assembly GCA_014182735.1 of Corymbia maculata. Taxonomy (NCBI): domain Eukaryota; kingdom Viridiplantae; phylum Streptophyta; class Magnoliopsida; order Myrtales; family Myrtaceae; genus Corymbia; species Corymbia maculata. The sequence goes on along the minus strand of CM024686.1, from coordinate 37,686,980 downwards.
AATTTTTTTCTCTCTTTTTTTCTAAAAAAAAATCAATTACTATTAATGTAATCTCCTAATGTCTATATGCCATGCAATTTGAATGAAAATATTTTTGCTAAGGATTAACAATTAATCTCTAATTTTTTATGCAATTAATGATAATTAAATAGGTCTCCAAAACTCAAGTGTCAACAAAGTCACATGGACAGCCTATTATTGGCAAAAGCATGGTGTTTCAAAATAGAATCTTTTAGTACTGTTATATGAGCTATTCATTCTGACTTATGACCAAACTTGTCAACTCTACTTTGACTCATTTGTAGTCTCCTTGCTACATATTCCCATTCCAACTTGTCAACGGCTATAATCTTTCGATGAACAATTCAGCCTTAAGATGAATGGATAATTAACACATTCTAGGAGTTGATATTTGCACGATACATTGTTCTTCATCACTTGACAGTAGCCACTTGACAATAGCACATGCTCTTGTCAATTGTTCATTGGTGCGGTTCACCATATTCTTTTCGAAATGACTTGCAATCTCTCATCTAATTTTCTTTCTAAGCATATCAGTATCCAAAGACTTTACTTTGATGATGACTTGATTTTGTTACCTTCAAGTCCTTATGAATTACTTGCTATACAAATTTGTTCAGCTCTTGTTAAGGTCATCATCCTTGTAAACATCCTTTGTTTAGTGGAGACCAATGATATTATCAAAGTCTTCTTGAAATTATCAATACTTAGTCACAATGTAGATATCAAACCAATGATAGTTTTGGATTCATTACAATATCAAAGGGAGTTTTCCCCACAATTTCATTAGCTGGCATTTGATATTGAACTATAAGATTCGTCAACTACCATGTTATTTCAAAACAATTGGTAGCAAAGTTAAAGTTGGGATTTCTAAAATTGATTTAGGGCTCTTTGCATGATCATTGTCCAGAATATTGTATTTATAATTATGTTTGGAGCAATAGGTGTGATTGAGAAACTCATTAGAAGGAACAATTTTTGGTTTGTGTCATTAAAATGTGTACTATGTTAAAAATCCAAAATTTGATGAAGCTGGGTTGCTAGAAGTGACAAAAAAGGTTAATATGATAGAGTTAATGGAGAAGTAGAAGAGCATAATCATGTTGAATGTGTCAAATGATATATTGATTGAAATGGTTAAAGAGAAGGATGTGGCAACATTATGGGGAAAATTTGAGTCACTTTATCTTATAAAGGTTCGAATAGTCACTTGTATATGTAGAAAAAGATGTTTCAATTATGAGTGATTAAATGCACGTCAATGAGAGCCATTTGGATGAGTTTAACAAATTCATGTTGGATTAGAAAAATAATAATGAAGCATTTCCTGATGAGAAAAAGTCATAATGTTATTGCCATTTCTACCAAAAGTTCATTGATACCCTTCTAAGTGGGCGCACTACGATTTCCTTGAAAGAAACAAAGTCCACAAAGTGGCAAAAGAAGTTGTGAAAAAGATGATTCCGCATGATATGATGCAAGGTTTGATTATCCGAGGTAGAGAAAAACATAGTTTGAATGTAGCATAAGAAATAGTCACTCTATGAAGAGGTTCAATGTTAATATAGACAATGTTATGATAAGTTAAGCCACTACAAGAGAGACTGCCTAAAGTAGACCAGTAATGAGTTATAGTGGAGTCTATAGGCAACGGTAATGTTGTTTCTATAATAGATGATAGTTCCAGTGATCAAATTGTCTACATGTTTGTCTTAAGTCAACTCTTCCTTCAAATTTAATTTCCCTATTAATAGGTGATGAAATAGGAGTTACTCATAGGCTTCTAGGTTAAGATTAGGCAAATAATCACAACTAAATAGAGTTAAAAGGCGAGACAAAAAAATCAAGATACAAGATTTTATCCTAATTCACCCATAAACTATGGCTACATCAAGCAGAGGATTCTATTATAATTTGCTTCTCCCACCTCTTTGTCACCAACTCTCAATTAAAAGAGAACGAGATTATATATAGGCAACAATAGCTATTCATGGGTCCAAATCAAAACTATTAATAAAATATGGACTTAAAATATCAAAGCCCTCTCCCTACAACTCCTGCTAGACGGAATCACCGTACCTTTTCTTGTCAATGGGAAATATGAACCATACCCCAATATTTAGCCCTATCATTTGCTAACAGCACAAACTTACAAATGATAGAATTTTATGCTTCTTAGTATTTTTCACATATTTAGCTTGAGTTGTCATTTTACTTTTAAGCAAAAATTACAAATGCTAGAATTGCGATTGAAGTTTAGACTTTCTTGATTAAGTCTCTTTGTTAAGATCTCTCAAGGCCCCTTCTTGCATGTCAAATTGCCTATCTTCACACATCATTCTTAAGTCACATTCCAACCCAGTGAAGTAGAGTGTTAGAATATTTAAATGTTAGACACGCTTTCATCTAAAATGTTTATAGATTAGATCAACAAATGTCTCATTTACAAATTAGTACTTGTGCAGGAAAGAGCAACATATCTACTGTGATAACCATTGCCATTACCGTTCTTGTTGGAGGTTTTATGGTACTTTTCTTTCTCACTTGTTTTCTTCGGAGAAAGGTAAAGAAGACCTATGAAGTCATCCAAAGAAAGAGCGGTAAATTGACTATTTATTTTTATTTTTTCGTAACTTATTTGTGACATATACTTGAGCATATTATAAAAATTCTTTTTTTGTTGTTGTTGTAAGGGAATCAGATATATTAATCATACAAATTAAAAGTCCATTTGATATAAATGTAGTATATATAACATAAAAGATGAATAATAAACATCTAATTCATCATGCACTTTCAACTTTCAAAACTATACTTGACCACACAAGCAATTATATTGCCTTCAATAAGTATTACTTTGAGAATGCAACAGCTCACTTCTGGTGATCTAGATGAAATTGATGTAGCAATTTGACAAAAATTTCACCAAGCACCAATGAAAATCTCTCCCTTTCTTAGCCTGCTGCATTAGGACTATTCAAACTCCCAATCACCAATGATATTATTAGGAAAACAAAGTTGTAGGGCACTCTTCTACACTTGCTTAGAGAAATTGCATCCAAAGAACATATGGGGTATAATCTAAGTGCTTTCATGACAAAAAACAATAGAGAGTTTGACCTTGATTAGAAGACTATTTGTCAAATCCTAGAAATATAAATAGGTTATCTTGTATCACCAACCAAAATAGGAATCAAAACCTTAGCTAATTAGATGAAAATCAAATTAGATGATGCCATTCAAATCTTGTGACTCTTTTCCTCACAATCTCCAAAGTTGATGAAGAGGTAAGAATGCCACAAGAAGGAACATTGTAAGTATCTTGGTCTTCCAAAGAAGAGCTTGGACAAATCACACCACAAATAGCTACTTGGATTGATACCAAGACTTTAGACTTCACATTGGGCCTTTTCCATTCAGAGCACAAATCATATTGATTGCTTTTGCAATTCAAAGAAATGTAGAATCATAAACTACTATCCCTAGGTATATGTCCAGCAAGATCCCATTAGGATGCCATGAGCCATGCTAGAGGGATATAGATTCAACATGACCAACCACAAAATGAGGCCTCAAAATGCTCCTAACATTTAGCAATTCCATCTAAGCATAGGTAGCATCTGCACCATAATCGATAGACCTAACACTACCCTTAGGATGAACAACTAATCATGATACAAGATTCATCTCATTACTCTGTTATTGATAGTATAATGACATTATAATATTTTTTTCTTCATGACCAATCAAGAGGGGAAAGATTTCATTAGGTAAGGGGACAACCATGGTGGTCTAATCAAGTGCTCTTCATTATGACAATGTTCTCAAGCACCAAAAACCGCATAAATGCCATTAGGAGCTAATGGAGATATAATTTGATAATCAAATTGCATTTTTTGGTGATGCAGTTGCAAATGAACTTACCACCGTAGAGTCATTGCAAATTGACTTGGGTACAATACAAGCTACGACAAAATGATTTCTCTCCTAAAACAAGTTGGGTGAAGGTGGATTTGTTGAAGTTTTTCAAGTATGAATTACATTTTAGTTAGAAACACTTTAGGGTAGACTTTTGTAAAGCTTTTGTAAGTTAGTTTTTAAGAAGTTGTGATAAGGAACTAAACCATAAATTTGAAACACTTTAGGGTAGACTTCCTAATGGACAACAAATTGCGGTGAAGAGGCTATCCCAAAGATCAAGACAAGGTGGTGAAGAATTCAAGAATGAAGTTCTATTAGTTGCGAAGCTTCAACATAGAAACCTTGTACGACTACTTGGATTTTGCTTGGAGGGAGATGAAAAGCTACTAGTGTATGAGTTTGTGCCAAATAAAAGTCTTGATTACTTCTTATTTGGTATGTTGTAGGTTAACTTTCTTATGTGCAAAATGTACAATTTGCTTGAAATCAAATATTCAAGCTTTTGCTAGCTTTAGAAACCTTGAATATTTTGATTTTTGTTCCTTCAACTTATTATAGGTTTTTCTTGAGCTAACTTTGATGAGTATTGTGTATTGAGCTTAGCCTTGAGTTTTGAATAGGTGCCACATCCTAGCATGTTAATGAATATTGGTGCAATGATGCAGATCCCCAAAAACGAGAACAATTGAATTGGCCATTTCGTTATAAAATAGTGTCTAGGATTGCTCGGGGAATGCTCTATTTACATGAAGATTCTCGTCTTCGGATCATCCATCATGATCTCAAATGTAGCAATATTTTGTTAGATAGTGAAATGAACTCAAAGATTTCGGATTTTGGCATGGCAAGAATTTTTGGAGTTGATCAAATGCAAGCTAACACAAATAAAATTGTGGGGACTTTGTAAGTCTTGGTTTTTGAGTAGATGACTTTCTGATTAGATGTTAGACTTGATCTTTTTATCCATTCAAGGATGCTACAAGATTTGCATCCAAATTTGCAATACACATGTGTCACGGGCCGATCGATTCCTCGTTCCTCTTGCACCCGTGCGGCCTTAGGATTTCTCCCAAGCAGCCTTTCCACTCAAACTCACACAATTCTAAAGAGAGAAACTGTAGAGAGAGAAGCTCTGGTTTTCTATTGCTTGTGTAGAATGAGATGTTTACAATGAGGGGGAGGAGCCCCTATTTATACAAGTACGGACTCACCGTATCCGTAGATCCATCCTCGATCTAACGGTGGAGATTGGATCTCCCCAACTACCATCTACCCACATTAATTACATTGAAGTAGCTCCCAACTACTTCCTACCCGTATTGAATACATAGGAGTAGCCCCTCAACTACTACCTACTTACATTGATTGCCTTGGCGTACAATGACCGTATCGCCCGCCCTAGGAATAATCTAGAAGACTCAAGAAAACCCTAGAATATGGAGACCATGGTTGAGGGTCGCTTGTACCAAGGTTCGGTCACGGCATCGCTCAAGAACCCTCTTGGATCGTGCAAGTCCTTGAGCCGTGACATTCTCCCCCACCTAATTGGGCGACGCCCTTGTCGCGTCTTCGGCATGGAATGCTTCAATTTGTTTCTTGAATTGCCAAAGAGCGTCCGCGGGTTCCCAGCTTGCTTCACTCTCCGGAAGACCCTTTCATCGAACCATGTATTCCCTCTTTGGCGCACAGTATGGTTTCCGTATAACTCGGTCGGCCATGATGTGGTCGACCTCTCGATCATACGAAGTCTTAGCTCCCATAGGTGCCCGTTGCGACTCCTCTCAGTTCGGATCTTCCTCATCTGTGTGGAAGGGTTTAAGCATACTTATCCCATAGGTGCCTGTTGCAACTCCCCTCGGTTCGGATCTTCCTCATCTGTATGGAAGGGTTTAAGCATACTTATGTGGAAAACCGGATGTACCTTTAGCTTAGGCGGTAGCTCCAGCTTGTATGCGACCTTTCCAACCCGTTGTAGCACACGGAATGGCCCCTCGTAACGTCGGATCAACCCCTTGTGTATGTCTTTGTATCGAAGGACCATGTGTAATTTGGCTAACACTTGATCCCCGATTTGGAACTCCACGTGCCGACGCTTTCGGTCCGCCCATTTCTTCATGCGCTTCGATGCCTTGTGTAGGCATGCCCTTGCCAAGTCCGCTTGTTCGTGCCAATCTTTCGCAAACTTGAAAGCCGGGTGACTACTCCCCTTGTAGCCCGATGCAACCGCACTCGGAGTTTGCGGTTGTTGTCCCGTTGCGATCTCGAATGGACTCTGGCCGGTCGACTCGCTCCGTTGCAAGTTATAAGAGAACTGGGCCACATCAATCAACTTTTCCCAGTCCACTTGTGTCGTGCTCACGTAGTGCCGAAGGTATATCTCCAGGAGTGCATTGGTCCGTTCCGTCTGACCGTCGGTTTGTGGATGCAAACTCGTGGAGAAGTTCAGCTTCGACCCTAGTAGCTTGAAGAGCTCCGTCCAGAATCGCCCCGTGAATCGGGGGTCACGATTGCTCACGATCGTTCGTGGTACTCCCTAGTATTTGACCACATACCTTAGGAAAAGTTTGGCCGCCTCTTCGGCCGGGCAATCCTTTGTTGCAGGTATAAATGCCGCGTACTTGGAGAACCTGTCAACCACCACCATAAGCGTCCGACACCCTTCGGATTTTGGTAGGTTGACGATGAAGTCCATGGAGACACTCTCCCATGGGCGAGTGGGGATGGGAAGAGGCTCCAGAAGTCCCGACGACATCCGTTGTTCGAGCTTGTCTTGTTGGCATACAAGACAAGTCTTCACATAGGCTTCGACGTCGTCCCGCATTTGAGGCCAGTAGAACTGTTCCTCGACGAGCGCCAATGTACGGTGGATTCCTGGATGACCCGCCGATTTTGAATCGTGGCACTCTCGCAGCACTTCCTTCCTTAGCTTCCCATGTAGTGGGACGTATAGTCGCCGTCCCTTGGTGTAGAGAAGCTCATCTTCACACCAAAATTGGCGGGTCTTATCTTCCTGCGCGTATCGTAGGAGTCCTTTAGCCCTTTGATCGTGCTTGATCCCCTCTTTGATACGGTCAACCAGGGGCAATCCGGTCGACTTACGATGTTGGCCAGCTCCGCCTTCCGACTCGGTGCGTCCGCCACGGAGTTGGATTTCCGGGCTTGTACTCCAAAGACGTAGTCGAATTCCGCCAAGAAATCTTGCCATCGAGCTTGCTTCGGACTCAGTTTCTTTTGTGTCTGGAAGTAGCTCGTGGCCACATTGTCCGTCCTTACAACGAACTTGGCTCCCAAGATGTAGTGCCTCCATGTCCGAAGGCAATGGACCACCGCGGTCATCTCCTTCTCTTGGACGGTATACCGTCGTTCGGCATCGTTCAGTTTTCGGGACTCGAACGCAACCGGATGACCATCCTGCATAAGAACACCACCTATAGCAAAGTCGGAAGCATCAGTCTCTACCTTGTAGGGTCTTGCGTGATCAGGCAACACCAGCACCGGCTCCTCGGTCATAGTTTGCTTCAATTGATCAAACGCTTGTTGGCATCGTGTGGTCCACTCCCACGGCTTGTCCTTCTTCAGCATGTCCGTGAGTGACACCATGATGCTTGAGTAGCTTCGAATGAAGCGCCGATAGTAATTGGTGAGGCCAAGGAATGACCTCTACTCCGTCACCTTGGTCGGCGGCTTCCATTCGACTATCGCACGGATTTTCGCTCCGTCCATCCGAACACGACCGCCCCCGACAATATGCCCCAAGAAAGGAACTTCCTTTTGGGCGAAGGCACATTTCTCCCGCTTCACGGACAATTCATTCTCCCGCAAGACTTGGAAGACTTGTCTTACGTGCTCAATATGCTCCTCCAACGTCCGGCTATATATCACAATATCGTCTAAATAAACTACTACGAACCGATCAAGGAACGGATGTAGTATCTTATTCATCATCGTGCAGAAAGTGGCCGGAGCGTTGGTGAGACCGAACGGCATGACAAGGAACTCGTACGATCCGTATCGCGTCACATATGCGGTCTTCGACTCGTCCCCTTCGGCGATCCGAACTTGATAGTAACCCGATCGGAGATCCAACTTGGTGAACCATCGGGCTTCCCCAAGTTGATCGAATAGATCCGCGATGAGAGGGATCTGGTATTTGTTCTTCACGGTGAGCTTGTTCAATGCCCGGTAATCAATGCACATCCGGAGTGACCCATCGTGCTTCTTTTGAAAAAGGACCGGCGCACCGAATGGAGACTTGGATGGTTGAATATACCCTGCATCGAGTAGTTCCTTGAGTTGTCTCCTCAATTCTTCCAACTCCGGGGGTGCCATGCAATAGGGTGCCATGGCCGGTGGTCGAGCGTCAGGCACTAGCTCGATCCGATGATCCACCTCCCTTCTAGGTGGGAGCTTCTTGGGAAGCTCGGATGGCATCACATCCGCGAATGTGTTGAGAACTTGGGTCACCTCAGTGGGAATCTCCTCCACCTTGCCCGCGTCTTCATCAACTTTCACCGTCGCCAGGAAGGTCATCTCACCCTTCTTAACTCCCTTCGAGAGTTGCATGGCTGATAACATCTTCCGATCGCGACCCAATACGCGATGGATTGGAATCATGCATTGGCACCTCTTGTCTAGAATGCAAATACAATCCGCGAATGGTAGTACACCCGCATTGATCCTATCGAAAAATCCTAGACCTAGAACAAAATCATAGTCGTCTAGGGGAATTACCTCAATAGTTTCTCTACTTGACCATGGTCCGAGGTGAAGCTCCACGTCCCTAGCCAATCCGCTAGTCGGGACCTCCTTGGAGTTCACCGTCTTGAGCCACCTAGCTCCTTTTTCGACCGGAAGGTTGAGTTTCTTCGCGGCCTCTTGTGAAATAAAAAGATCGGATGCTCCGGTATCCACGAGGGCACTCATCGTGGTGTCGCCGATCTTTAGATCCACGAACATCATCCCCTTAGATTCCTTAGCCTTCTTCGTCTTAAGGGAACTGAGGATACGCAGCGAACCCAACCGCGCTTCCTCCTTTGGCTCGTCTTCCTTACAAAGGGCCGCCAGCTTGGCCTTGTTCGGACAGTCATGTGCCATATGAGAACCGTCACAGAAAAAACACTTATATGTGCGTACCTTTCTTTGTCCTCCATTACTCGACTCCGCATGAAATCTCGGAGGGCCGGTCGGGGGTCTACCTCCATACGAACGATGGAATCTCCCTCGATCTCCCCCCACCAAAGGCCCTGTCCCTTGGTCGAGGTTCCGGCTTGGGTGCCGAAGATGCTTTGTACTCCACAAGCGACTCGGCCACCGTAATGGCCGCCGTGAGATCTCCCACGCTGCACCGCTTGAGCTCCTGCTTGGTCCATGGTTTGAGACCACCCATGAACTGATGATACGCCTCCGTGTCGCTCATCGAAGGGATTTGGAGTAGCAACTCCGAAAACCGCTTGATGTAGTCACGCACCGCACCCTTTTGCTCGAGCCGTTTCAGCTCATTCCGAGCATCTTCCTCCGCGTACGAAGGGTAATACATCCGTTGAAATTCCTCGACGAATCCTTCCCATGTCGCGATGGGATCGCCACTCCTCCCATCCGACCGACGACGCCACCACAATAATGCATTATCAACTAAATACATAGATGCAGTGTTTACCCGAGTAAGGTCGTCGTTGATTCCCATAGCTTGGAAATACCGTTCCATGTACCATAGGAAGTTGTCCACATCCTTGGCCACCCGTGAGCCCCTGAACTTGTCCGGCTTGGGTGCGTCCGTTCGTGGACTAGCATGCACCGTGACCACTCCGTTCACGCGTGCCGCTTCTGATTTCGCAAGCTTCCCTTTGAGTTCCTCAACCTCAGCACGCATAGCCACCATCATGGCCTCCAAGGTTTCCTCCCGTTGTTCTAGTTCTTACGTTAGGGTCCCCAGCAACTTGCCTCGGAGCTCTCCCATGCTGGACTTGAGCTCTAGCACTTCGGCCTCAAGCTCCTCCTTACCAGCTTCAACTTCTTCGATGGTCTGGGTCAGGTCGTCGACCGATCCTTGGATCTCGAAGGCGAATATCTCCACCTTTATCACCCGACGATCCAGATCCCCCACAGCATCCCTCGAACCGGAACCAGCACGGTTCTTTCTTACCTTGGGCCCTTTAGCGGCAGCTCTTCCATGCTCCTCTTGATCCGCTGCTAGCGCGATCAACACCTCAGGACGGGATTCAGCCATTGCGCCTAGGAATGAACTTCGCTTTGATACCACTTGTCACGGGCTGATCGATTCCTCGTTCCTCTTGCACCCGTGCGGCCTTAGGATTTCTCCCAAGCAACCTTTCCACTCAAACTCACACAATTCTAGAGAGAGAAACTGTAGAGAGAGAAGCTCTGGTTTTCTATTGCTTGTGTAGAATGAGATGTTTACAATGAGGGGGAGGAGCCCCTATTTATACAAGTACGGACTCACCGTATCCGTAGATCCATCCTCGATCTAACGGTGGAGATTGGATCTCCCCAACTACCATCTCACCACATTAATTACATTGAAGTAGCTCCCAACTACTTCCTACCCGTATTGAATATATAGGAGTAGCCCCTCAACTACTACCTACTTACATTGATTGCCTTAGTGTACAATGACCGTATCGCCCGCCCTAGGAATAATCTAGAAGACTCAAGAAAACCCTAGAATACGGAGACCACGGTTGAGGGTCGCTTGTACCAAGGTTCGGTCACGGCATCGCTCAAGAACCCTCTTGGATCGTGCAAGTCCTTGAGCCGTGACACATGCGGCTGATGTTCATTTTTGCAGTGGTTACATGTCTCCAGAATATGCAATGCATGGAGAGTTTTCAGTGAAATCCGATGTTTATAGTTTTGGCATAATACTTCTAGAGATCATTTGCGGCAAGAGGAATAACTACTACCACCAGTTGAACGAGGGTGAATATCTTGCTAGTTATGTGAGTTTTCCCATGCTATTGCGACAAATATTGGCACCGTACTCTTTGCAACTTTGGTCAACTGAAATTGAAGCTCCTTTATAAAAGCTTTGCTCTTTTAGCCTATGGATACACATATGGTTTTTGTTTAGTTCCTTGATCAAATATGGTTTTTTACAAGATTTACATGTCTTGTGTGATCGAGTCATTGAATTAATGCAATAATCCTTTGAAGATTTTCTGAACTTATTCTTGCAGGTCTGGAATCAATGGAGAATAGGCACACCCATGGAAGTGATAGACCCAGCTATCATGGATTCATATTCAAGAGATGAAGTGCTTCAATGCCTGCACATTTGCTTACTTTGCATTCAGGAAGATCCGGCTATTAGACCCACCATGGCCACGGTTGTTCTCCTACTCAGCAACAATTCCATCACGCCGCCATTGCCTCGACATCCAGCCTTCTTTGTTCAAAGCAGATTAAGGGGACTAGGCGTCCCAATGAAAGGGCTTGAATCAATTCAATCCAATAGGAGGACTATGCCTTGGTTGACCAATAACATGTCAGCTACCGAATTGTACCCTCGGTGAATGGCATAAGTAAAATCTTTCCTCATGGATGGTCTCGCAGTGAGATTGCTTGGTCTTCCACCGTGATTTTTTTATGACAATAAGGAAAAATCTATGTATTTCAAGAATAAGTTGTTAATTGTTCAAAGAGGATTGTGTGCATTAAAAGAAGACTCCACACATGTTATCCATCATAGTTATTGTTATAATTTTTCTAAGGGAAAAGTACACCAAAAACCCCAAACTATGCCCCTCGGGACAATTTTACCCTGAACTTTTTTTTGGGTCATAAAAAACCCCAAACTATGCCACTTGGGACAATTTTACCCTAAACTTTTTTTTGGGTCACCAAAAGCCCTAAACTATGCCACTTGGGACAATTTTACCCTGAACTTTTTCTTATGCCATGAAAAACCCTAAACTATGCCACTTGGGACACATTTACCCCAGACTTTTTAACTGAAGGGCATTTTTGTCTTTTCACGGTTTTTTTTTTTTTTCCTTTTTTTCTCTTCCTCTTCCCGGCTAGGGAAGCCGGCGAGCCCTCGCCGGCGGCGCGTCCGGCCTGGGGCACTCCACGGCGTGGGCGCGGCCGGCTCTCCCGACGTCGGGGGAGGGACGCCCCCGCCGGATCGCGCGGGCGGCCCTCGCCGGATCGGGGAGGGCTGCCCTCACCTTTGGCAGATCTGGCGATGGCGGCCCTCCTCGGCGTTGGGCGAGGGTTTCCTCCGCCTGATTCGGCGGAGGCGACCCTCGGGCGAGGGCCGCCCCGGCCAAAAGGCGAGGGCCTCGCCGGATCGGGGAGGACCGCCCTCGTCCCCGTCGGATCTGGCGAGGGCGACCCTCACTGACCAGGGTGGCCCTCGCCGCGCCCGCGAAGGCCCCCTTGTCGGCTTCCTCTGCTGCCATGGCCGGCGGAGGGGAAGAAAAAAGATAAAAAAAGATAAAAATTAAAAAAGAAAAAAAAAAGATTAAAAAAAAAAAAAAAGAAAAAAAGAAAAAGTGAAAAGACGAAAATGCCCTTCAGTTAAAAAGTCTGGGGTAAATGTGTCTCAAGTGTCATAGTTCAAGGTTTTTCGTGGCATATAAAAAAGTTCAGGGTAAAATTGTCCCAAGTGGCATAGTTTAGGGTTTTTGGTGACCCAAAAAAAGTTTAGGGTAAAATTGTCCCAAGTGGCATAGTTTGGGGTTTTTTATGACCCAAAAAAAAGTTCAGGGTAAAATTGTCTCGGAGGGCATAGCTTGGGGTTTTTGGTGTCCTTTTCCCTTTTTCTAAGATTTTTGTTACTATTTGAGGCTAAATCATACATTGATCCATAGTAATTAGACGCATCTGTACATTATTACGATTTTAGAAGGCTCAATACTACTTCTCTGGTTTAGACTAAATAATTAAATTGAAGTGTTTGTTAGTAGACCCACTAAATAATACATTTCTTCACTTACGAAACTAGTTGGGCTTTGGTGTTGTTAAAACTATACCTGTAGGTTGTAGGTGCTCCATCTCTTATAGGCTTTCTCTGAGGGCACTAATCAACTTGGGTGGGATTTGTGTGCCCTTAATATAATATGCAAATCTCATCAGTCCCATTTCTATGAAACCCAAGAAAAATCAGAAAATGCAAAAAATAAAAATAATTTGTATTTTCCAACAAAATAGAAAAAAAAGTAATCATAGTTTATATTTTCCAAAAAATAAGAAAAAGCCAAAAAAAAAAATTTCCCCACAAATGCATGAAAAATCTTTGAAAAATTCAAAAAATATCAAACCTAAGGGTTTAAACAAGATTAGGTATCGGAAGCGTATTAACTAGTGTAATCAAGTTCTTGATCTTAGTTTCTCTAGTTGTGTAGGAGTAAAATATTTCTCTCAATATTTTACTTCGAATATTTTACTCTGGTTTCCAATTGAACCACGTCAAACTGATTAGTGACTTATTTTAAAATGAAATTAAATTGTAGGTTAAAAAACTCGGATCTTAAGTCATGAATTGGTGGGTTTGGGAGAGCCTAAGCTAAGCCCTAATAAAGGCATTAGCCGAGCCATTAGCCTCCGAGATGTGAGAGGGAGATCGCGACACTCATTCGGTATATCTTCAATAAGATAGGGCAAATTATTTGGTAATTAAAGATTAAATTAATAGGAAATGAAAATTGTGAAAAGAAAATTTTAAAAGAATCTCGCTATCGACACTGTGGATTGCAGCCACTGCATGGCGGCCGCAAAACAGGAAATCCTCCAAAGATGCCCCAACCAGTGAGTCTCCGTAATCTGGTATGCTGAGTGCATGTTGCGGTACTCGAACTAGTTCATTTTCTCGGTCATGGAGCGAGAGCTGTCTATCACTTTGTATAACATTGGGAACGTCACCAACTCGACCCAGTTCATGCAGCTCCTAGGAGGAGCTCTGAACGACATCGCCATGAAGGCTTCAACTGGCGGGTCAGAGAAGAAGGTCGTGGTGGCACAGGCAGACTACACGAGCTTGCAGAAGTTGTACACACTCGCGCAATGCACTCCTGACTTGACAGCATCAGACTGTGACACTTGTCTCCGGTACGGAACCGGTAAACTGGTTCAGGGGAGCCAAGGCGGGAGGGTGCTCGCCCCGGGCTGCAACGTGAGGTAAGAGCTCTATCCTTTTTATAACACCTCGGTTCTTACAGCACAGGTGCCGCCGCCTTCCGCTCCCACTCCGGTGATAGAAACTAAAGGTACACGTGTTTCTATTGCTTGTGTACTCCGTCCAAACTCGCCTTTTTTATTATATGGAAGACTGGAATTAGTCCAGTGGGTCAAAAATATTTACTCGGATTTTGCTGGTCTCTCCTACTAGGCTTTTGGATTTAATTTTGATTAATCATAGTATTAGCCATCTGTAATAGAAAAAGCATTATTCAAGCGGTTGCATACATTATTGATCTGAGAGGTGATCAAGGATCACATAAAAACTTAAACTTTCTGGTCTTTAGTTCGTTTCTTGGTCCTGGGATTTTAGCTCGAGCGGTGACTCCGGTGATCATGCGGCAACTTTTTCCTAAGAAAACTGTTGGCTGGGTCGAAAGATATCATTAGTACTGACCAAAAAAAAAAGAGATAATTTGAAAGGTAATATCAGTTCTTTCAAGTCTTTAATGCTACAAAGTCATGATGAAGTATCTTTTAGGTGGATACTTTTTCTTAGGTAAATGGATTATCTCAATTCGCTTATGAGATTAAATTTAAATAACAATTGGTTAAAGGTCACTTTTAATCAAATCAATGGTTAATCCCCTATAAACAATTGGTGCGCTAGCACGGGCTTTAGGAGAGAGAATAGATTTGTGAGTGAAGATCATGGATTACAGCTTCATTTCTTCTGGACGTTTGCTCTTTAAGCCTTTTGTTTTACTCTATATTTTCCATTTGCTCTGGCCTATGGTAGCAATTCCAGTTTCTAAAATCCCATGCAGTCATGAACGCATATACTGATGCTAATAAGATGTGGTTGCACATATGTTGGTAAAAGCAATAAAACTACCGTGATTATCATCACCGTCACTCTTCCTGTTGGCGTAGGCATGGTGCTTCTCTTCCTCACTTGTTGTTTCAGGCGGAAGAAAGCGGCCGAGACATACGAGGCCATCCCAGGAGATCAAAACGGTGTGGAATATGTCCCTGCGCCATACACGTGGATAGAATGATGGATAGAATGATGGAACCGTACACGCAGGCATGTATTATGTCTATACTTTTGGTGAAATGACGATTCAGTGTTGTTTTATCGTGTAGGCATGAGTGAAATTTCAAATGCCAAAGTCTTTGCAATATGATTTAGCCACTATGTAAGCCACCACCTTCTCTCATCAATACAAGTTGGGTAAGGGCGGATTCAGTGAAATTTTCCAAGTATGGTCAATTATAAACTAGATTGAGGATGGTTTAAATACATTTGAGAGATCTTTAGTATAAATTTTTTTGAAGATCTTTGGTTTGGTAATCTTAGAAAAGCTGTGATCAGAAGTTATTCATGTGTACTTAGCCATCGAAATACTAACCTTCTAGGGTAGGCTTCCTAATGGACAACTAATAGCCGTGAAGAGACATCTCAAAGCTGGGGACAAGGTGCCCAAAAATTTAAGAATGAAGTCCTACTAGTAGCGAAGCCCCAACATTGGATTCTCATGCGGCTGCTTGGGTTTTACTTGGAGGGTGAAGAAAAAACTGCTTGTTTATGAGTTTGTGCCCAACAAAAGTCTTGACTGCTGTCTATTTGGTAGGATGCCTTTTCATATATTCCTAAGCTATTGTTTTCCATGTTGAGGTGACGTGTTATTAGCCTCAAATTATGTTTAATGTTTCACTAGCTTTGGAATTTAAATTTATTCCTTGCATAAAATCTGCTCAAGAGGATTTATTAACCAAAAATAACTGCAATTTCAACTATGCGTACATGTAGATCCTAAAAGGAGTAAGCAATTGAATTGGTTGAGGTGTTACAAAATAGTATGTGGGATTGCTCGAGGAATGCTCTATTTACATGAGGATTCTCGACTTCAGATCATTCATCACGATCTAAAAGCAAGCAATATCTTGTTGGATAGTGAAATGAACCCGAAAATTTCGCATTTTGGCATGGCAAGGATTGTTAATGTTGACCAAACATAGGCAAATACCAATAAAATGGTGGGGACTTAGTAAGTATTGTTATGCTTTGTTGTCTACTTTTTATGCCTGTGTAGGCTTATATTACTGACATATTATGGATTCCAATGGTTACATGTCACCTAAATATGCAATGCATGGGCAATTTTCTTTGAAGTCTAATGTTCATAGTTTCAGAATCCTGCTTCTTGAGCTTGTTAGTGGTAAGAAGAATAGTTTATTCTTCAAAGAATATGAGGGCAAAGTCTCACTAGCCATGTAAGCTGCGCAAACTGACTATAACTAGTATGAAAATTATTGAACCTAGCAAATTCGTATGTATTGAGACTTTTTTTTCTATATGAACTATTTTTAGGCTTGGAAAAGTTGGAGAGATATGAGATGCCATTGGAAGTGCTAGATCCTGCTATTGGAGACTCTTATTCAAGGGATGAAGTTCTTAGATGCCTCCACATTGGTCTGCTTTGTGTTCTAGAAGATCCAATGAATTGACCTTAATGGCAAACATAGTCCTTATGTTGAGCAGCTACTTAATTTCTCTTGCAACACCCAAACAATCAGCATCCTTCCTCAAGAGCAAGACGGAGAGAATAATGAAATATTTGGAATCGGACCAATCCACCAGTAGGTCTATGGCAATGTCAACCAATGAGATGTTAGTCATCGAATTATACCCTAAAGGAAAGGTAATGGGAAAGGAAGTCTCTCCTAATGAAGTCTTTCCTCATGATTGTCTCACAGAGACCTTCATCTTAATATCCTTGACGTTCCGCTGCGTTCACTGATGAATAATGAGCAAACACCTACGTCCTGTATATCTAAAAGTATAAAGTGTCTTCTCCTTGAGGCAAATTGTGTTTTGGTCCACTAGAGTGGCAAGATTTTCTTGTAGTACTTTTCATAATATATCATAAGAGATATCCGTGCGTCCACACACTACATCATTTCCATTACAATTAATAGAAATCGAGGTCATAGACCTCACTTCCAAATATATTCCTTTGCATCACCTGCCTCTTTACTTGATCATAATGGTTGGTGATTGATTATGATGGAAAGGCAAGCTAATTCACATGCACATTTCTCATGTCTAGACCTATCAAATGGGTGGGTCTTATGGAAAATGATCCGACACAAATTGACTCTTTTTAACTGTTTTGACCCATTTTCATATAATACAAATTTAATGACTTGTGGTCATCTTACACTTGACTCTATCCATATTGCTAAATACTTCTATATTTAGCTCAATCCAGCAAAACTCGTATCCAAACTATGGTGAGACAACGGAGTGAGCAAGCACAAGAAAATTAAGGACAAGAGAGAATGAAGAGTAAATCATGGAGATAGGTTGGGTCTAAGTAAGTTGTCAACCATTAAATACCTGTGTTATTTTAGGTCTCACCATTCTAAACCTATTTTTTAATATAATTAACCCATTTAACAACCAAACCCATCAAATATGGATTAAGAAATGGGTCCATAACTTATTTTGACATGTCTATCGATGTTTACGCAAGAATAAACACCTCTCTCCCCTGATCAATACATGGCCACTAGTCCACTAATGCCAACCTCATCCTATTCAGGCACACTATAATTGATTAGCCATTTCCACTGTTGTCCTCTCATGTGTCTCTCTATATCCGAGCTAAGCCATGGTCTATAGGAAGTTGAGCTAGACGATAGGCTCCTTTATGACAATAACTAGGACGTGGACATCTGAAGTGCCAAAACTTGGCATGAGATGATACTTAAATATCAAAAGTTATGAAATGTACATTTAAGTGCCAAAATCATAGTAAAATGGACTAGTTAAGTGCAATGGTGAGAATATCTGGCCAAAATGCACATGTGGCATTTTCTAGTGACTTTATTTGCTGAAAGGGCAATTTTCTTTAAAAAAAATTTGTGGGGCAAAAAAAATTGTTTGCATGGCAATGCCTTATTAGCTAAAAATCCCCAAAATTGATTTTATTTAAAAAAATATAAAAAAAAGGATGTGTGGGCAAGGGTTGCATAGTCCTCATCGTTGCCGCTATTGCTCCACCATCACTAGGAAGGGCTAGCAATGGTGGGGTAGGGGAAAGGGCTTGTAGGCCCTTGTTGCTAGTGAGCTAGGGTTGTTGGCCATTGGCCAAGGCCCAACAACCCAAACCAACCCTCACCCCATTGTCGTTGGCCCTTCCCAACAATGGTAGGGTGACAGCACCGATAACGAAGGTTGTATAGCCTTTGCCCACATACACTTCCTCTTTCTTTTTCTTTTTTAAAATTATTTATATTATTTAATTAATATTTATATTAAATGCCACGTCAGCATTAAAACGACATTATTTTGGCTAAGTTTTTGTTGACTCAGCTTTCTGGCGAGCCACCTAGGCAAATTATATTATTAAAATAAATTACGTCGGATTTCTAGCAACCTTCACCAAAGTCAGCACTTAAGTTATCCAAATTTTTTTTTTTTAAATGGCACTTAAGTGTACCTTTCGTAACTTTTGACATTTAAGTGTCCTGACATGCCAAGTTTTGATACTTAGACTGTTCTTATGCCAACAATAATCACTCAAATTTCTAGCGATGAGTAGTGAGATGGGATGATGAGGGAGAGAGGAGATATTAGGCCGATGACCAAACAAGTAGTTAAATCAAAATGCATTAGGGTACTAATAGTTTATGAAATGTTGACATACAGAGGGATGTAAAATTTGATGAACTCAATTCGTGGAAACCTAATTCATATGAATATAACTAGATTATATAAGTCTCACATAGAATCCACTTGACTCATCCCACTAGATCCAATAATTTAGCATGCATAAAATCAAGGAAGGTTTGAATAATTTCTTGTGCAACAGGATATGCGATCCTAATCCATCAATTTTTTGTTGAAAAAACCTCCTAATATATTTTAAAATTGACAAAACTGTCAATGATTTATATGGAATTTGATAAATGCAAGAGTTGTTTATGCTTCCATTAATATTCGCTTTAAAAGAATCTTTGATATCATTGGTGGAAAGATTCTAAGTAAGCGGGAAAACCTACACGAACAAATCTAGAAGAGTAGATAGTACATTTAGACTTGGAAATACCAATGTATTAAGTCTATAGGACCTTCAGCACTATCATATTTGAAGCACCCTTAAAAGAACAGTTGAATATAACCAGAGAACGTAGATATAACCAAGAAGCTAGATATACCCAAAGTCTAATATAAGCAAATACATGCGTAAGCTAAGTGTCAAAAGAGTATTGTGAAAGATGATTATAACCAAAAGCCTGTCTAGAGTCCAATATCATCAGATAACTAGAATATTAGATATAACCAGTGATTGTGGGCATAAGCGGAACATCTATATTACCCATGACGACAATCTTGCCATTTTTTTCTGGTGAAATGTCATCATCGATCCCTATACTTTTATCCTCACATTAAAACCAGCTTCTTCTTTTTTTGCCGAGGGGGGTGGAGTGGGGTCAAAAACCATTTCAAAACATGTCTACTTTTGGCCGCTCATGATGTTTAATTTGTTTTGTATGATATGCAATCCCCTTTTTGAAAAAAAGAGTTATAGACTTTTGAGAGGAGCTTCTTAGTTGCACCTCTCTATACTTATTTTAATATATTTTCACTATGTCAAAACCAAGAGACTCAATTTGGACATTATTTTTGGGAAAATTATAAAAAAATTCTAAATTTATTACAATTGTGTCAATTTAATCATAATTTTTTTGACTAATTCAATCGTAAGCCTTTTATAATTATTTCAATTCAATCCGTCAAGACGATTTTGGCTGGTCGGTGCTAACATGGACACTAGCCATCCAACCAACGTTGACGAGGATAACTTCTATAATATTTCATTTTTTCTAATTTTATAAATTATTTTTTCTTTTTTCTTTTATTTTTATTTTCTTCTTTCTTTACCTTTTTCCCACGGTGGATGGCCTAGACAAGAGTAAAGAAGGAAGAAAAGAAAAAAGAAAGGGAAAAATCAAAAATCAAAAATCAAAAAATCAAAAAATATTCAAAAAAATAATTATAATATTATTAAAAATTGTCCACGTGAGAGTTAACCAAATGGCAACACCGCCTGGCATTCATGTTAATTGCTGATAGGCCAAAATCTGTTGAATGAACTTAATTAGCATAATTATAAAATGTTTAAGTCTAAATTGGCCAAAAAAGAGTTTAGTATTGAATTTGCATAATTATAATAGGTGTAGGACTTTTCAGAGCTATCACCCCAATAATTTGATTCCAATTGTATCTACATATCCTAATTTTTTCTTGTCTTGCTAATGTAATTCTCCCCATTATTTTTGCATTAGTTGCTGCCTTGGTAGCTCATGACCTGTCACGCCCTGAACCTCGAGTACATAGCAACCCTTCCCTTGGCCAATAGAATGCGACATCCTAGGATGCATCGCCCACCATTTATTTTATTCTTTCATTATACGCAAGCAGAAGATGAACCATTCCCCAATCGATCAAACAAGGATAGGGGATGAATAACAGAACAACAACAACTACTCATTTATACATATTCACTAGATTAATCAACGAAGGATCATTTCCAATATACAAGCCCATTAGAGGGTCAGATCCATCCTCTAAGCCAAACCAAAAAGAGACTATGGCTAGGTTAATCCATCTATACAAAAAGAACCTTGGGTTCAGCACCACCATCACAGAGACCTATCGGATTCAAGCTCCATCTAGTCGTAGTTGAAGGCATTCGGGTCAATCACCAATGGAGTGATGGCAAGATTCTTCATTGCACCGTCAAGAGGGTCCAACTTCATGGGGTCCTAGTTTGCGTCTTCGAGGCCCCTATTGGGCGGTCCGTAAAAACCACACAAAGGACCGATCAGAAAATTGTTCTCCCAAATGTACCATGCCAGGATGATGGGGGATCCATTGCCCCAGTCCCTCATCCACCCAAATGGTGGAGAGATACTACTCATATAGATGCACCCTACCTTGGGAAGCGGTGGTGTGTCACGATGGTTTCCTAGTCCTTTGGGATCCCGAATCGCACTGGCAAGTGTGCCATTCTAATAGCCTGAAAATGGTTATATAATAACTAGTGAAATAAAATCTCAGCGAGTCCTCACTATAAGCCCCGATTAGTACACCAATTCAACTCGGGATATCTCTTCGAAACCATCTCTCAAGCAAACCAACAACAATCAACCATACAACAGCCAAGGTCAACCAATAGTCAAATAATATATTTGCATGCAACCTTATCCGATATGCCATACCCTATATGTTAAACTTCATATAATACACGCAATGCACATGGTCATTAGGTAATGCATTTCAGCAATCACATACGAGTCACATCACAGGCGATCTCACCTGACCATTGCCACATCCTGTATGTTATCAATTCATGCGTGTCATAAACAATATGATAAGATCATGCATAATGGAACCAATGATGCCATGTTTTTCATGCATTCTTGCATCCACACATGTTCCGATTATTACTTACTCTCAGGGCCACAACTGAACCTTCACCGATATCTACTAGCATAACTAGGCGTCGCCCTCCCCTGTGAGTCGTGGTGACGTTGAGGGTTCTCTCCTAATATGGCATTCCTGAAGGAGCGAGGGCCCGGCCTCTACCGTGACTCCGCACCTGGACCCTCGTTGGGTTCTCGATGGATCGGACCATCACTCCTCGAACTTCGGCCGGGCGGTGGGTTCAACTTAGTGATCACGCAAGCATACCACCACAATTCACTTTTATCTTGTACATTAGCCAATGTACACATGCTTGCATATATGATCTCAAATCCCTTCTCATAAAAGTGGTCCATTTTCGTGTCTCTCGGACAAATCATTTTTCCCTTTTTTGTGAAAATCATATGATTCATGAGGATGTCCATGTATTTACACATCCAATTCACATCATAGGATCAAAGCACATGAAATAAGACAATTTTTCACTTATGGATGAACAATGCACATGAACAGTATCGCGTGAATAGTGCATATGAACAGTGCCACAAGCAATAAAATCCAAAATTAAACAATTAATAAATTAAATTTAGATATCAATCAAAACATTAATTAAAGCAAACAATCAATTAATTAAAACTAAACAAGCTTAATTACTCATAAACCATAATTAACAAACACTAAGAAAGATTATTCTAAACTAATCCTAACCATCTAACTAACCACCTATCTTAGGGCTAATGCAACTTAATTAAGCCCCTAAACTAGGATTAAACCTAACTAAATCAACCTTAAGCAAGTTTAAGCACTAAACAAAGGATTAGGGCTAAACTCAGCCATTAAGTGGGCCGGAAACATGGGCGTGGCAGCGACGATGGAGGCTACGCAAGGAAACCTCGACCACGGTGATCCAAGACCGTCCCAAGGCTAAAACAGCAACAACCAACTCCGGCTCTCGTAGAACTTTTGGAAACCGGACTACATAGGCGGAGGAAGAGATTGGCCGGATTGATCGGCGCTCTGGCGAGTGGCTTGCCGGCGACCGACAGCTACAAGGGGTCAAGGGGACTGGCTAGTAGCTGGTGTGGGCAGCGGCTAGGTCAAAACAGGGGTGAAACAGCTTTTCTAGGTGATGTAGGGGTAAAACTAATGAGCTGACTTGCGGTGGCTTCTGGTCGGTGGCTTGGATCGATGAACAACGGCTGTAGGGGACATGGATGGAGGCTCCTGGTCATGACGGTTGGTGGTGCAGGTGGTGATCAGGCCAAAACAATAATAAACAACTCAGGTTTTGGAGGAAGGGTGGAAGGAGAGGAATAAGAAAGAAAGAGGGAGCGGCTAAATAGGGGAGAGAGAGATGTGAGAGCTAGTTGTCAAGGCCTCATTAAGGCTCATCAATGCAAGCTCCCACCCCCATGCAATGACATCATCTTTTCTCTCTTCTTTTCTTTTTCTCAATAATATCTAGAGGAGCGAAATGGTCATTTCCACCTTTGCACAATTCCCAAACTGCCCTTAGGTTGAGATGGTGAGTGGGACTAAAAAATGGGCTAGGAAATTAATAGGAATGGGCTCGGGAATTGGTTCAAAGCTAGACAATGGGCTTGGAAGGGTTAAATAGTTGGTTGGGTCCAATAAGCTCACTTGCTTATGTTGGGCCCACCATGGTGGCCGCCCCACCTTAACCATGAGGCCCACGTTGGCCTTGCCCGACCGAAATCCTCGTTGACTCATTTCCTCGGTCCATAAACCTATTTTCCAATTATTCAGCTTTACCGGCAATGTTGAAAGTTGAAGAAGCATTGTTCAAAAGTTCATCCTAGACATTCTTGAAAATTTATAGTTCAATATTAGATTTTCATGCCTTGTCAATTTTATCCGAATACCATTTTGGTACGTCTCGGACTAACGGGTGATTTTGAGGATTCACATGTAATCGACTCGTGCTTAACTCAATATCAAACCACATTCAAGACATCACATGAATGTCTTGATTACATGAAATTGCGAATGATAGATTCTTATTTCAAAGTACACAATTACCGAGAATCGACATAGGGTCGTTCGTGGGTTTGATAATAGTAAACGGATTCACCCATCGTCTCATTACACTCTATCTGCAAATCGACTTCTAGTCATCCTTAAAATTGGCCTATATATCCACAAGATTGTCCCTACACAAATCTCACGGTCGAGTCATTTTCCCAAGTCAAGTTCTTTTGTTGCACTAGTTTTTTCATAATTAGCCTTTCCCCTCAAGGTTAGTATTTCGAGAGTGATCAATTTTGAGTAAAATTAACCAACAATGCATTGATGAAATTCATGTTCATACATCCCTTAAAGGGCTTGAATTTCACGACGTCACATGACCGACATCTAGCAGGGTCCACTTCTAATTTTTTATCTTTATCATCTATGGAACTAACTCTTGTAGGTTGTTGGATTTCGTCTTGATAATCCTAGCGTAAGCTTATCTGTCACATCTTGTCGCTTATCGAAATCGCCATAGCTTGACCTGCCATGGCCGTAGCTCGATGAGTGTTAAGCATAACATAAACTTGTATGGATTCCTCGAAGACATGGTCACGGGCCTTATGGCTTTTTGGGCCATCCTATCACTGTACCTAAGTTAAATAATGGATCCAGCAAAAGTTTGCCATGTGTATGATAAACCATCAAGTTTAACGAAACAATAACCACAACTACCGTCGGCCTACAATATATAACCAGAAAATTTCTCACGACCTTTCATGACCTTTTTCTAGAAACCCTTACTTCGACCAGGCAACTTCAACGTCATGTAAACATCATTCACATTGAAAGATCGACTTCAACTATTGTTGCTTGTACGATCAGTCCATCTTAGCCTTCCCCAGAAATACATGCACGCAAATTCAAAAGGCAAGTGTGGACTATCATCCGCTTGGCAAATTAGGTTTATCAATTTAAATTTTTAGTATATTTGTCATTATCTTATCAAACTTTAGGTTACTAGAGATTTCTTTTATCTAGCTATCTATGTAAGTTTCTACATTTAACAAATATTTACCTTTTATTCTAAGTACATAGATTAAATCCAATAATGTTAGGAGTTTTCAATAAAATTGCTGACCTCCTTATAAATGACTGATTATTTATGGATTTATCGACAAATTAACTGAGGTCATGAGATAATAACAGGGCTTATGTATCTATTTATCAATTACGTAATGAAAAAAAAGGTTCCCACTTTTGATTGGGGAAAAAAAATTATCTACATATTACACTTTAATTATGTTAATGTTGATTGAATACATTATCAATTGAAGAACTTATTTATGAAGGAGAAGGACGCAAAAACCAAATTACTAATGAAATCGGTAGTGAAATACCCAACAACTAAACAAAAATATTTTAAGTGGAGTGAAGTTCAATGTGTCCTCGTTTGAGAATCACTTATGTCCCCATCCTTATCCTTGACTTATCTTTCCAAGTCTCCGCTTGAGGTTGAGAACGAAACAGTCCAATCTCGCTCCACATCATTCAGCTTTCCAGAACCCACGGCAACGTTATTTGGATTCAATTCAGGACGCGAATCTCTGCGGCCATCATAGTCCACGCTCTATGTGAACGAAATTATTTGGTAAAGTCAATATATATATTAAATTAAATCTGAATCGTCAGATCTGATAGCTCTCAACCCAATGATAATTTCTTAGCTAGACTTCTAAAATGGCAATGGAAATAGGAATAAACAGTCTTA
The DNA here is from genome assembly GCA_014182735.1 of Corymbia maculata. NCBI lineage: Eukaryota > Viridiplantae > Streptophyta > Magnoliopsida > Myrtales > Myrtaceae > Corymbia > Corymbia maculata. Next base: position 37,661,664 of record CM024686.1, on the reverse strand, counting down.
CCCACCGAGGAGGTGATAGTGTCTCTAGATAATATATGTGGGTTTGAATCTAATTCATAAGAGATGCAATAAAAAGAAACGACACAATTTGGCATCGAAAATTGCAATACTAAACGTGATTGAGAACACCATTTATTTTGAGCCAGTATAAAATGGATAAAAGAAGCTAATTTCTCAAGCAAATTACGTTATAGTGTTACACAACGATTTAGAAAAGGAAATCAATCCCATTGAATCTCCCAGAAGACGTGTAACTCGAGCGAAACTTGTCAAAGGGGTTTGATCCTTCCTAACACCGATTGACCGTTGCACCGAATTGCACGAATCAATTTTGATATTGCAAAAGTATTACTATTATTACAGTAATTTTGGTGGAAAATTCAACGCTATAAGAGCCACCAAAATCGCTTTCATCCATCTCTCTCTCTCTCTCTCTCTCTCTCTCTCCAATGACATCACTGGGATCCATCTTTTGATTTTTCTTCCTTCCAGTCTCCACGAGGACCCAATTAGAACGCAACTCACGCAATTGACTTTCGTCAACGACCTCGTGCGAGGGGCAAGTGCTGTCTTCCATCCTCACCGTCCATCTTGCTTGGACCTTACAAAATATGTCACTAGGATGACAATTCCAAAATGTAGATGTTCACAATTCGGACCTCGAATTCCAATTTGCAGTGGTGCGCCTTGTATGGAATTTTCCAAAAAGAAAAATGTAATATTTCGCCTTCAAAGCTTTCAATGGTGATGTTGAACCTAATCTCGATTGTGTTTTTTCCTATAAAAAAAAGTATGACTTTAAAATTGCTCAGATTTTGCTTTGGTGACTCTAGTTTGAATATATCATTCGTCATTTGTATGTCATTGTTTAGACGACATGGTGCCTAAGGAAATTATTGTGTAGGCTTAGCTTGATGGATTAAATTGAGAAACAATAGGTTCTCCATGAAAAAGTGCAAGTTCTCAATACATGCCATTAATAGAATGACCCTATATATTATAATAATTTCTATGATATATTCAGCAATGTATTACTCATTCGAACCAACAAATACTAACCAGAACCTGAATGAAAAACTTTTTTGCATTTGTCGCCACATAATTAGCAATTAGCAACAATTGGACCCCCAGGCACCATTCGAACATCAATAACAAATATAAGCTCGATTCAATTTGATTGCTATAATTGTTGTAATATTATTTCTCTCATTCAACATTTTTGATTCATGCATTAATGCTGAAGTCAAAAATACACCAAATCAAAAATTAATATTAACAATGTCTCAAGAATAGATCCGGTCGCAACTAATCTTATAGAATCATTCAGCAGAAGCAACTGAAATCCCTAAAAGTACAAATTCTGCTATTCTGCTATACTTTAGTGAAGGGATTTGCCACGTCTTCTATTGAAGTATCTTTATTGTTCATGCATTTTAATCAAAAATCAGAATAGCAAATTGAGTTTGATGGATTATAGCTTTAAACTCTCCTTCTCCACATATCAAGAATTAATCTCAGTCCTTTGCAAATAGTTAAGAATATTCTATCTAGTGCTCTTCCCTTGGGTTCGAAATGCGCTTACAACATGAATATCAAGTCTCATACATAGCATAGATATCTTTGCCATCTGCTCTCTTTCTTCGGAAGTGTTGGGACACATCTCCTTGGAAAGATGAATTCCATGCCTAAAAGGCAACAATCCTTTCTTGAAACATTGCATGTTAAAACATGTTAACACTTTATTTATGTATGTAGACTATGAGAGGCTAATCAATCATCTTGATTTATCTCTATAGATCTTGATACCTAAAATATAGGTTGCCTCTCCTAAATCTTTCATGGAGAATTTTTATGATTAGAATAGTTTTATTGATAATATCATTGGTATATCATTCTCAATCAATAGTATATCATCAATATACAGAACTAGAAATGTAATTGCATTCCCATCGACATTCTTGTTAACATAAGATTCATTTAGGTTTTCAATGAAGCCAAAGCCAACATAATCCGATGGATTTTAGCATGGTTACAGGTGAGAAAGTTTCATCATAATTGATTTCTTCTTTTTGACAATATCCTTTCGCCACCAGCCTTGCTTTGTAAGTTTCAACTTGACTTTCAACATCCATCTTCCTCTTGAAGATCTATTTACATCCAATTAGCACAATACCATTAAGCAGGTCAACTAAGGTCCAAATATTGTTGGAATACATTGAATCTATTTTGTATTTCATGGTTTCTAGCCATTTACCAAAATCAATGTCCAACATCACCTCCTCATAGGCATTTGGATCACTAGGTTGATCATTATCATTCATAATGAATAGTGGTTCAATATGTTCAATTGAGTGTCTAGAACGAGCAAATGGGCAAGACATTCTCGCACTTCTCCTAAAAGGCTGCGTATCAAAAGCTTTCATTGAATAAGATGTTAGTGTCTAAACTTGATTGTTTTGTACTTTATTATTTTCTTTTTATAAGACTATTTTTTGCCCAACACCACCTTTCTAGACAAATTGATTCTCTAAAAAAGAAGCATACTTGCTCACCAAAATTCTTTGGTCTAAGTGAAAATAGAAATAATATCCAAGAGTCTTCTTTGGATATCTAATGAAGTGATCTTCTTCAAATCTTGTCTTCAAATTTTCCATTTTTTGTTTTTTAACAAAAGCTGGACAACCTCAAACCTTAATATAAGTAAGAGTATTCAACTCCTCGATTAGATCAAAGAGTCCTTCAGCCTTGAATTCCTTAAACTTTTCAAAGGATTCAAATTTATACTTCATAAGGTTGGTCCTTGGGCTGGAGTGCCCCTTGACACCATAGTAATGACATTTCCCTTTTTCAATCTTGGGCTGTACAACAAGTTTGGCAAGTCTCTTCCATTTCTTTTTCTTCAAAATAGTCTTACTCTTTGAAGAAGAAGCTTTAGCCATAGCTACTACATTTGGCCTCGTGTTATGTATTTCCCTTTCATAAACTACTAGCATGCTATGTAACTCAGTGAAAGTTTTCTTCATTTTATGTATGTGAAAGTTTTGGATAAAACCAAAGAAGAAATTAGGCAAAGATTGAAGGATCAAATCCACAGCTAACTCATTATCCATAACGAGATTCAGCTAGCCAATTCTTTCATATGCCAAATCATTTTTAAAGCATGATCATTAACTGATGAGCATTCAGCCATCCTCATATGGTACAATGCTTTAGATATCTATGTTTGGAGGTTCAACCATTCTCATCAAATTATTCTTTTAAGTGCAAGATGATTGACCTAGCATCATATGTAGTTTCATACTCTTATGTAATTCATTATTCATCGAAGCAAGTATATATGACCTAACTTTTAAGTCATAGTCACACCACTTTTCATAAGTGATGTGGTCCTCTTGAGTTCTACCCTTAGGAAAGGAATTTGGCATCTTTTCATCAAGTACATACCCAATTTTCTCTGAATTGAGAACAATTCTCAAATTCCTAACCTAGTCAATGAAATTGGGTTCAATCAAACAATTCTTGTCAGTTATAGAAATAAGTGGGTTTGTGGTCACCAGTTTCAGAGTAAAAATATATATGTGTAGAAAATAAATTGTTAGCCATTGTCTTTCAAAATAACTATTTCATTTTGGCTTTTAAATGAAATAAATTCTCCCACTAAATTTATATTCGAATCCCATGCTCCTTAAGATAGGAAGCGATAATATTTGTTGGGTAAAGATTACTAGTGGAGTTTGGAGTCTCACTAGCCTAAAGCCCAACTCACCTAACAGTTATTGGTATTGTATAAAGTTAGTAAGTGAACTAAATTATTCAACACATCATATGCAAGTCTCAATTATAACTTTAGCCTCTAGACCATGAAAACTTCATCTAATAGTTATTGGCATCATGATCATTGTTAAGTCTAACCCTTCATCTCATGCAAGTATTGAAAGCATAAACAATTCCCTCACTTGACAGTATTGGAAATCATTTGGCTCCAACCCTACAACATCACATGTATAACGGAGTGGTCCAATATTATGAGTGATGATTAACCCTTATGTATCCATAGCCAGTTAATTAACCATTATAATGTTGGATCAAGCCACGATAATGGAAGTCCACAAGTCCAAAACCCATTTTGATTGAATATCATTAATAAGGAGGTTTGGGTTGTCATTAATGGTCTCAATTTGCACATTAACTAGTTTAACATTCATAATAACATAGACAGAACAAATAATTGATATCACATCAATATTTATCCTACATGGTGATCATGGAATTATGGCTCAATGAGTCTCAAGCCAATAAGACCCATTTAGCCATTTTAATGTTTTAATAATAAGGACATGCTCTTCACTTCTTCTTGGATCCTTGAAGTCTTCAAAGACCGAGTCCATAGAGCTCTCTAGCTTAATGACTCCTCCTCTCTTGTAGCATTTACATCAATAATTGACATACTAAACTATACTAAGATTACATTTCATGAAAATTAAAAGGAAGGACACAGCCTCCATTTAATAATTACAACAACAAAAAAATGTAATCATCATACATTAATCCATATATCAATCACATTGATAAGAGGTTTTTCCATGACCACCACCCTTTCTTGCAAGCCAAAAATTTAAAACTTAAAGCTTCAAAAGGCATAAATAATATTTTGCATTGAATCAAATTCAAAGCTGAACAACACAAGTCACATTAATAAATCAAAACCAGTGAAAAAAATTTTACGAGTGTGATTTTTAGTGGAAACCTCATTGTCACCTTTAGATTCACAATCACCAATCATTTTGCAGAATATAGATGCAAAATATAACAAGTTACTGATTTTTAATTCAAAATTGATTTAATTCAAAATTTTTGCTCAGTTGATTAAATTTATCACATAAATTAATCAACTTCTATAGGCCACTTAAGAGCAAACAATTCTCTTAACATAAGTATATTGGCCATTAGACCACAAAAAATATATACGAACCAAAATCAATTAAAATGGACGAAAGCGCCTAAGGTTGGCTCTGATACAACTGTTGGGATTTTTGATTCATATATAAGCAAAAATTAACATAAATGCAATGGAAGCAAAAGTAAAAATTATGCTATACAAGTATTTATAAAGACATTGTTTGTGCGTTTTAATAAAAAATCAGAATAGCAAAGGGGTTTTGATGGATTACCTATTGAAGCGCGCTTTAAACAAATTGATTTAGATATTTTTCAGTTCGAACCCCACAAATATTGGACCTCTAGTTTAGACATACTACCAACGGACATCGAACATAAGAGAGCTCACGGATAATCACCATTAGGATTGTACTAGCAATCTCGTGGAGACACTCCTTTGCACGCTTGATGTTTGAGCCACAGCCCCAATGAGAGAAAAACCTTCTTGCAGAAACGACACAAAAATGCACACTCTGCAAAACTGTTACTGATCGCCCCTTTTTTATGTGCAATTAGCAACAATTGCTGAAAGCACGGGGAAGAATAGCAACCGTTGCTGACCGTTCATGCATGATGGTCAGCAACGGTTGCTGACCATCATGCATGATGGTCCATGTTGACCATCATGCCATGATTTTTTTTTTAAAATTAAAATAAAAAAAGGCACATGATCAGTACATTGCTGATCATGTCATGCACACGGTTAGCAACTTGCTGACCGTGTCCACTTTTAATTTATTAATAAAAAAATCTTCCCCTTATTTTATTTTAATTCTACAATTAAAATAAAAGGAGCATGTGATCTTCATGTGTGCATTTTAAGCACATTAATATGTGTCCATTTTGGTCATGCACGTGCATCATTTGCATGTATGCTCATGACAAAATATGAATTAAATTAAAACTCATTCAACTTAATTATAGTTGGACTCAATTTGATTGTAGTAATTGCAAACATATTTGCAACATTATTTCTCTTGTTCAATGTTATATTGAATTGGTTATGATGTATGACATCCCTAGATTCATCACTGAGCCGATAGTAAGACTTGTACTAACATATTAGTACTCCTAAGAGAATTGGTTGTCCTGATCAATCTCTAAGTCCTACAAGCCATGGTCGACATATAGTAATATGTCATGGCTATCTAGACAATGTGAATGTTTTAAGAATATATTGAACCTCTCAGCTTTAGTTACAGTGTAATTCAATACCTCTATCTTACTATGTCCCAATCAAACAAAGACCATCAAATATTTGTCGAGTCACCAATTCAATCATATGCACAAACCTAATTGATATGCATTTTATTTGAGACATAAATAGTTTATTCTCGGTTACAACTCTATTCAAGGATTTTAATGTAGTGTCATAATTAGATCACATAGGACATCATTATTGTACATTGTATGTAATAAGGAAATATATTCCATATTGCACACATGTAACTTCATATATTAACAAACTATAACCATCAAGTATAAAGACGGATCAACGAGCCAGCAGTATGTACACTTGTGAACCATAGTCATTCAACATACAATTCAACATTGTGCCTCAGGTCTAAAGATTATTATACAAGACCAAAGCATGGACGATTAGACATTGACCATGCCAAAGGTTTTTAGGTCACTTATCGTTCTATATGTATCATGTTCACTGAACTTGTCTAATATAAGCACCCATATTCTAACTCGGGTATCACAATATCCAATGACTTGTGACTCATCATTCTCTTAAGTATCCAATACTTAATGGTGAAGTTAAGAACACACCGATCTCAATAAGATCATTAATATCCACTCAATGATCCATCGACTAGGAATGGTTTAAAGATTTGGTTTGACTATGAACCCATCACATATATTTTTAATGTCTCAAAAATAGATCCAATTGCAACTATAAAAATAATTGGACAAATGACATTAATTAAATAATAATATTGATAGTACAATTGAAATCCCTAAGATATAACTATTACATGGTAGCTTTAGGGTAGGTATCCAACAATATAAAAAGTTAGAAATCCAATAGGTATAGACATTAAATGAATGATATAGCCCAACCCCATATTTTAGATTATTTGCGCCAGTGCACCTAGCATTGAACGTACTATTTGAACATCAATCACAAAGATGAAAGATTGGAAATCCAACAAGTACGGACATTAAATGTATGATATAGCCTAACTTCATGTTTTAGATTATTTTTGCCGGGCACTTAGCATTGTTCTTATTGCAATTATTGGCCGGATCCAATGGTCTAGATTCATTTTAATGAATGTACTAAATTCTCCCAAATAGTCCCCACAACAAAAATATCTAGGAGGGCGGATTATGCTCTTCTTCTTCCCATAATTCCCTGCCCCTTGCCGCAAGGCCAGGGGATCCATCAGCCTGAAAATGAGTTCTTGCTTCACCATCTCCCTCTCCCTCTCCCTTTCCCTCTTCTTCTTCTTCAATTTTCTGGGTACTGAATCAGCATCTAGTTATCTAGGGCATCACTGCAACTCCACCCTCTATTCTACCAACTCCACCTACCAATCCAACCTCAACACCCTTTTCTCTTCCCTCTCCTCCGCTGCCACTGCCACCGACAACACTGATGGCTTTGCCAACGCCACTGCTGGCCAAAACCCTCCTGATCGGGTCTATGGGCTCTTCCTCTGCCGTGGAGACGTCAGTGCCTCCACGTGCAGCGACTGCGTGGCCACCGCAGTGAAGGGTATCCTCCAAAATTGCCCCAACCAGCGAGTCTCTGTGATCTGGTACGACGATTGCACATTGAGGTATTCCAACCGGTCCATCTACGGGGTTATGGATCAGGTGCCTGCTTACCTGTTGTACAACACCGGGAACATCACCGATCCAACCAGATTCATGCAAGTCCTGGTACAGACCCTGCTCGACGTCGCCAAGGCAGCTTCGGCTGACGAGTCGGGGAAGAAAGTCGCGGTCAACGTGACTAACTTCACAAGCTTGCAGAAGCTGTACACTCTTGCGCAGTGCACACCGGACTTGACTGATTCGGACTGCTACACATGCCTCCGGGGGGCGATTGGGGGCCTTACCAAGGCGAGGCAAGGTGGGAGGTGGATCACTCCGAGCTGCGGCGTGAGGTTCGAGCTGTACCCCTTTTACAATGCCTCGGCCGTAGCGGCCCCAGCCCCTCCACCGTCCCAGATTCCGTCTCCTCCTCCTGCTCCCGTGACCACACCTAAAGGTACTTGTTTGTTTTTATTAAATGTCTTCGTCTATACAAGAAACATCCACTGAATTTATTTATTTATTTGCTAAACTATTTATGTACTTGATTGGTTTAAATTCTTCGATTGAACTCATAAACTATGAAGTACTGTCAATGATTCATGCACATCGGTTGTGATTGGACTGGGGATATAGCTTTTCTTATTTGTTCTCTGGTTTCTAAGTTCTACTTTTTTCTTTTTTCTTTTGGAATAAATTATAGTTTTGATTTGTTTATTACTTGCGAATTTTGCGATTCACACGCTTTTGACTTTTTAAGCACGAACATCTAAAATATATTTTGAAACAAATACTGATATTTAAAATTATATCTAATTTCCAAAATGTTCCCAAACTTAAAAGTGTTCTTTCGGTTCTTCAGATTTTGAAGGAAAATTATGAGTAGAAGGAATAAAAACTTTTGATTCCACGCAGGAAAGCTATACATTAAGCACCAACGCATGTTTTTATTTTAACCCTTTTCAACTTCTCTATATATTTAGCTTACTTTTTATTAGAGTCAAATGCATATTTTTTTGTCCTAAGTCTCCTTTTTCAACTTTGAATCAAGATCTTGGTTTAGAAGGTATTGGGTTGTCTATCCATCCAATTAATCATGGGGCATATATTACCATATATGGATAACATTTGTGCTGAGTGATTGGTTAGATGAAGGAAAACATGATCTTTGATCACTTAATATTTTCTGGTCCTGTGGTGCTTTCTTTCTTTCTTTCTTTCTTTCTTTAACTTGAGTGATGAGTTAGGTGGTGTTGTTGTAAATTTTTGTTAAAGAAACTGCTGGGTGGCTGTGTCAAAGATATTATTAATAAGTGCTAAAAATTATAGAAATAAACACTTCATCGATATCCTTCGTCCCATAAAGTCAAGATGTGTTACATTTTAGGTGAAAAATATTTCCTAGTTGGATCACAGGCAGTTATATATCTCAATCTCATACCAGTTGAACATGGTGGGTTCTGCATCCACTTATGAGATTAAATTATTTATAAAACAATTGGATGAAGGTGGCTTTGTAGGTTTTTGCTGATTAGATTTTCCGGCAAGTCACATCAACCGAATTATAATAAATTTGTCACATTAAATTTTCCGGAAACACAAATTAATGTCACTAATGTGACCAATCTTTTCCCCATGTGGTGTTGTTGCTCAAAAAGTTCTAGTGTTAAAAACAGCGTACAAAATTGGCATGCACTCAAATTATCACAACAAGGTTTTCATTCTTGCAGGAATAATAGAGGAGAAACTTTCGGTGGAATGTTTAGTTCACAAGAAAAGAATGGGTTTCGTGAGATGGACAGATTATGGGTCACAGCTTAATTTACTCTGGGCATTGGCTCTTTAAGCGCACTCTTTTTGTTTTTCTCCGTTGTTTACGTTTCCTTTGACCTATAGTAGCAGTTCCAGTTTATAAAATCCCATAGTCATGAACACATACTGATGCTATTAAGATATGGTTGCACATATGTTAGGCAAAAGCAGTAAAACTACTGTGATAATCATTGCCATCGCCGTTCCTGTTGGCGTGGGTGTGGGCGTGGTGCTTCTCTTCCTCGCTTGTTGTTTCAGACAGAGGAAAGTGACCAAGACGTACGAAGTCGTCCAAGAAGATCAAAGCAGTATGAAATATGTACCTACATCGTATGGTTGGATAGAATGACGAAACCGTATATGCGGGATGTACTGTTCAATGCTTTTGGTGAAATGACCATCTTATGTTGTTTTGTCATGTAGGCTTAATTGACATTACAGACGTTGAGTCCTTGCAGTACGATTTTGCCACCATACAGGCTGCCACAGATAATTTCTCTCACCAAAACAAGTTGGGTGAGGGTGGATTTGGAGAAGTTTTCCAGGTATGATTAGTCAAAACTAGATTGAGAATGGCATGTACTTGAAAGATCTTTAATATAAAAAGATTTGAAGATATTTGATCTGGTATTTTGAAAAGTTGATCGGGAGCTATTCAAGTAGACCTAGACATCAAAATGCAAATCTTTCAGGGTAGGCTTCCTAATGGAAAACAAATAGCCGTGAAGAGACTATCTCAAAGCTCAGGACAAGGTGCTGAAGAATTTAAGAATGAAGTCCTACTGGTAGTGAAGCTTCAACATCGAAACCTTGTGCAGCTACTCGGGTTCTGCTTGGAGGGTGAAGAAAAACTACTTGTCTATGAGTTTGTGCAGCACAAAAGTCTCGATCAATTTTTATTTGGTACATAGCATTTCAATATATTACTGAGCTATTGTTTATATGTTGAGGCGAATTCGTGAGTAGCCTCAAGTTATATTAAATGCTTCACTAACTTTTAGAACCTAAAGTTAGTTCACTGCAAAAAATCTATTCAAGAGGATTTATCAACTAAATATACCTATTTTTGGTTGTGCAAACATGTAGATGCTGAAAAGAGCAGGCAATTAGATTGGTCAACACGTTATAAATTAGTATGTGGGATTGCTCGAGGAATGCTCTATTTACATGAGGAATCTCGACTTCGGATCATTCATCGTGATCTAAAAGCAAGCAATATCTTATTAGATAGTGAATTGAACCCGAAGATTTCAGATTTCGGCCTAGCAAGGATTTTTGGAATCGATCAAACACAGGCAAACACCAGCAAAATTGTGGGGACTTTGTAAGTATTGTTATGCTTTGTTCTCTATGTTTTATGCTTATGAATACTTATATGCTAATGTATTATGGTTTGCAGCGGATACATGTCACCTGAGTATGTAATGCATGGGCAGTTCTCCGTGAAGTCTGACGTATATAGTTTTGGTGTTCTACTTCTTGAGCTCATTAGTGGTAAGAAGATTAGTTTCTTCAACCAAGCAAATGGGGGCGAAGATCTCGTTAGCTATGTAAGTTGCAAAAATTGACTATAACAAATAAGAAAATTGTTAAACAATGTAGACTGGACATATTGAACAATCTTCTTTGAATGAATTGTCTTTTAGGTCTGGAAAAATTGGAGAGACGATATGCCACTAGAAGTGTTAGATCCAGCCATTGGAGACTCGTATTCAAGGGATGAAGTTCTTAGATGCCTCCACATCGGTTTACTATGTGTTCAGGAAGATCCAATGGATAGACCCACAATGGCAAACATAGTCCTTATGTTGAACAGCAACTCTGTTAGTCTTGCATTGCCCCAACAACCGGCCTTCTTCCTGCAGAGCAGCATGGAGACACCGATGAAAGAGCTCGAATCGGACCAATCTGCCAGCAAGTCTACACCATTGTCGGTCAATGAGATGTCAACCACCGAAGTTTTCCCCCGTTGAACGGTGATGTGAGTGGAAATCTTTCCTCACTAGAGTCTCCTAGAGACCCTGATCATAAGATCCCCTGCGAGATCATTAATGAATAGTGAGCAAACACCTTTGTCTAGTACATCTAAAGGTACAGAGTGTCTTCTCTTTGAGGCCAATCGTGTTTTGATCCACTAAGCATGAGAGGCTGTTTATATTTATATACGTGTGGTCTTATTGGATTGAGGAATGCAAGTTCTTCCTTGTCTAAAGAAATAATGAACAGAAACGACTAGAGTTTCATTAATCTTCATTTTATGGAACTTTTGATGATGTATGAGGAGACATATATGTTTGTACATAAGTCGCACTGCTTTATCTCTGTCACGTTTATCATAAATTAAGGTCAAAAACCCTCACCTTTAGATATATTTTTTCTTTAGATACATATATATTTTTTGCATGATTTGCATACTTGATTATTATGAGATTTTATGGGACAACTGCTAATTATTTCAAAAGTTTGAGTTAACCTTAAGATACCATGTGAAATCTAATGGAATTACTGTCAATTGTTCTAAAAACTTAAATTGTTAGATGAATGTGTGATTTATTATTTGAATATTCTAATAATTATAATGATCAGTGGTCGATTACTTATGGAAAGGGAAGCAACTTAGCATGGATCCTTCCGTTCGTATATTTCCTCATCTCCACAGAAGCATATAATTGTATATTTCCTCTTCTCCACAAAAGCATAAATATCTGCCTCTCTCTTCCCGATCTATTCAAGGCCACAAGTTCACCGATGTTGCTCCCTGTCACAACCCCTTTCCAAGGTTCGAGCTACGGGTTATTTTCGCGACATCCCAAGGCTTGTCACCGTCCCGATTCATTTTATTTTGTTTATATGCACATGCAGAAGCATAAACACAATAACAACATCCCCGATAAACATCACTAGAAGAACATGGGACACAAGTATATAATACTACTATTTTCATTAGTAGCTCGTATACAACTAACTTTCATATTACATAATATAAAAGGGCTTGGGTCTCCCTATCTCCGCTACCACCGCGATTTCCAAAATTGGGAACCCGTCCTGTTACGGGCTGGTAGCACTGATTAGAATTTGTCCCGTTGGACGTGGACCCTCCACTTAGGTTCATTGGGCCTCTAAAGCCACGAATAGGCCTAATCATTTCACCGTCCGACTAGACGTACCATGCCTCGTAACGATGAGGGACCAATTCGTCCTGTCCCTCGTGAACCCACATGGTTGATGTATATCTCCGGTACATTATCCCTGCTTCGACGTGTATGACGTCTACGATCGACCCTTCTATTCTCATCGGAAGACCAAAACGTATAGGAGGAGGATTAGCCATCTTATCAACCTGTAAAGGTAAAAGGGTGAGTTTTGGGGAAACTCAGTAAGTAAAACCTCTACCCTCGACTAGCGTGACATCTCTTCATTAATGACTAGCTAGAGCAACTCATGCGGACAATGTTGATGGCAGATCAATTACAACTCATATACAATGTCATGACTAATGCAAGGGCTCTACTTATTCACCCATCGACTAACACATAAACATATATCTTCCACACTCAAGCACATATACAAGGGTTTCACTTACTCACGTGTCTGCTAACACATAAATCAATATTACTCATACTTGAGCATAACCGGCATTTGTGTAGATCACTTTACATCGTCCTAGCTCAACCAAGCCCTCTCAACTCTTGCCGAGTCTTCTCAAGGCTTCCAGGGGTTACCCGGGACATCCCGTTGCGGGGGTACTAGTTGACGTTGTCCTGGCTCAACTAGGCTCTCTCAACTCTAGCCGAGGCTTCTCGGGGCCAGCTTCCCGAGGCTTCCGGGTGTTACCTGGGACATCTTGTTGCGGGGGTATCATCATCTTTCCCATCTTTCATGGGGTGATCTCACAAATGCATCACTTATGCATGTTCTTATTCTTGTCTTAAGCCGACTCATTCATGACTCAACAACGTCATGCTCATTCATAATCATGCGTGCCGTGCTTTCTACAACCCAAGTCTAATGATGCCATAATAACTTTAGGTTTGAGGTTTGGCTCAAACGCTAAGTACCAAGGGTCCCACACCAAATCCAAGACATGAGTTCCGTATACTTCGATGCCAACCAAGACCTTGTGGGCTTGAGTGATCCCCGTACCAAATGAGACTAGGAGTCGGCATGTCTTGATGCCAATCCAAGACCTCGTGGCCTTGGGTGATCATCGTACAATACAAAACTTGAGTTTTGACACTTCGTTACCGACTCAAACCTTATGGCTTTGGGCGTTCCCAACTTGTGTTGAACACCAACGGCGAACCATGGCATCATCTCAATCGTGAAATAATCACGCACATGCATAAAATTCACGTATGAACCAACATACACATAATCTTCCATATAATCACGGTTCAACAAGAGAAGACCGTCTAGTCCTCATGATATAAATGATCATACTAGGGAGAAGTAAGAGATTCTACTTACATGGACAAACCTCACGAGACTAGAAAAGCTACTTGATAGAGCGAAAGTGGCTTCCTTGAAAATTAAAGGAGAGAGTGGGCATGAGGAGGAAGAGGGCAGCCAAGGGAGGAGGAAAGAGGAAGGAGAAGAATGGTGCAAATGATGAGGGAGGAGGAGAGGCTTCTTCTATTTATAGTCCCCGAGCTCATCATTGCATTTTTAACCGTCTAATCCTCTCTTTCCAAGTGGCCCGCCTAGAATCTTAAGTGGCAAGCCTATTTCTTCAATAATTGCACCTTAGGGATGACTAGGCAAAGTTAAAGGTTCTATTTGGCGGTCCAGCGAGCAGACGTCATCGATGACTACCCGTCTTTCGCTTTCCTATTGGTCCACTTGTTTTCCCTCATTTATTGGCATTTTTGAAAGTTTGACTAGGAAGTCACCTAACTTGCCAACTAAGTATCTAAAATTCTATGTGCTCATAATGAGGGTTCGAGTGTTGCCTTCCGATTGAGCCGTGTGTAATCCATCTCCATCATAACCCTTAAGATATTTTTGACCACCATCATGACCTTTGAAAAGTAAAGGATGAGCCTTATCCAATAACATTAATGAGGTTTCTAGAGAATTCTTCTTCTTTTGACTTCTCCTTCCTCAAGAAGGCGGTCTAGAGAATTCCACCATCTAAGTCGGTTCCAGGGCCGGAAAAGAGATCATAGTACATGTCTCGGAAAACCAATTTACATGTGCCGGGGTTCGGGCCACATACCCCAAACCACTTCCTTAGGTAGTTGGTTGGCTTTGAGGGTCGGCCCTACAGTCGACACAATGGCCGGCCCTTGGGTAGGCATAGTCGGCTTTGGGTGGCTCTGGAATTAGCCCTCAGGCTAGTCCCTGGGCCTCCTACCTAACCTAGTGTGACTTTCCCTCATAATTTGGTCCTTGGATTTGTTCAAGGCCAATTCTAAGGCTATCCATGGCCTAACACTAAGCCAAGGCACTTATGGACCTTAGGAGTTATGACATAATAGCCGAGTCTATCCCTAAGGCTCATTTGGATTGGCACCCGATCCATCCGCATGGTTGTGGCCGGTGCATTACCAATAAGATATCACCAATTTAAGATTTATTTTCGGTCACTAAGAATTAAATAGGGAATGATGCATTTTTGGTCATAAGATGATCACTTTTGATCAAGTTGGATCGTCCGTGTATTGGTGCATAGCCGGGCGGAAATCATCCGCGGCCAAGTGCTATGACCGATCGAATCGACCCATGACCATCCGTTGATTCAAAATCATCCCATGATCAATTCTCGTGACCGAAAAGTCATCTTATGAGCTGATTGTTCATTACCATTGGTATGATCAGTATACCTTTCATGGCCGACACCTCGACCAATTCATGGTCGGTCGATCGATCGGACCATGACCGATCCTTGATCTTGCCGATCGAACTAATCGATCCATGGCCAATGGCCCATGGTCGACTTATTCAAGATCTTATGGCCGATTTCATGGGATTGGTTTTCAAGGATGTTACACTCCCCCTCTAGTCAAACTCCATAATTGATTAGCTCTTTCCACCGTGATCCTCTCATATGTCTCTCTCTATCCGAGATCTTAGCCATGCCCTCTAAGGAGTGGAGCTTGTCGCGACCTCCCCAAGCAGCCCCTTTTGAGCACATGTCCAAAGGCTACTAGCTAGCTAATCTTTGAAGCTGAGCTCGAGCTCTCTCAAGCTCATCAACTCACGATTTAAAGTTCAAGTTTTTAACCTACCAGTCAATTTCATTTAAAAAAAGGAGTTGTCACTAATCAGTTTGGGGTGGGTTGAAATTAGAAATCCAAGTAAAATTATGGAAGAAATAGTTTACTCCTATGCAACTAGAAAAACTAGATTGAAGATTTGATTACACTAATTAATCACTAATGCTGTTCCAATATCTAATTTTGTTTAAACATCAAGTAAAGTGTTTATGCATTGCAAAGACGCAGTTGGAAATAAACCAATAACACGATTTTCTTTTTATGATTTTCAAGGGTTTTTTTATGCATTAATGGAGGAAACTGATCAAAAACTAGTTTTTGGGCTTTTTCCTGATTTTTAGGAAAATACAAAAAAATTTGAATTTTCTAGTTTTTTATTCAAAAAATTTTCTTTGAATAATAATATTATATTATAAAACAAATGGACCCAATCGGGCTCAGCCTGACCTGGACTGACCAGGGCCCACCAAACTGGGCCCTCATCTTGAGTTCGGTCGGGCTGGGCTCTTTCAAGAGCCCAATTTGAATTAACTCTCCCCAGGCCCAAGTCTCATTTGAAAGAATGAAAAATGAGGCCCACGACCCTGCAAAAGCCCAAGCACACTCATTCTTCCACTTCTGGTACGTTTCCGCGCCGGGCCCCCACCCCCGCGCGAGCATTTTAGAATATAAACGAACAGACCGATGAAACAAGGACGCACAAAAGTGAGGGAAGACGCATCTAACAAGCAACGAGCACGAACTATAGAGTGAAAGCTAAAATCAATCCCCCAAATGTCACTTAGGCCTTTCATCAAACACACTGAAGGTGCCGGTTGAGAAGAGGTTTTAGACTTGCCCGACGCGTGAACTCGGGCCAAAATCAACAAACAACGGGCCTGCAAAACTTGATTTCATCCTGGGCACGACTCATTTATGTTCAACTTTAACTTGAAAGTCAGCAAATTTTGACCATTAGCGAAGAAAACAAACAGCCGCTTATCTTAGAGCTCGTTTGGGATTCGAATCCATGCTCATGTTTGAGGCAAACTATCCAAAACTGAGAACAGCAGCACACGCACAAGCGGGGTCAGAAACTTGTGCGAACTGAGCAATGGCGGCCCAGTCCGGCAAGCTCAAAATAGGGCGCAAAGGGGGAACACAGAGGAGGCCAGTGGGTGCTCCCTGCCCGACTCGTGACGTCAGATAATTGACGAGCTCGAAGATCGGGCTGCGTCAGTTGGCCTCGCAAGCCTCTGAGTCAGGATACTCGGGAAACCGACCATAAATCGGGCAAAAACAAAAAACAGCGAACCGGAACCCGCCGAGGCTTAGCGCAGGGAGAAGGGTGACGCCCGTGGAGTGTCGGCCGAGATATAGGCACGGCAGTCACCAGGGTCATTCACCATGTTGGGATTTGTTTCAAAAATAACAATACATGCATAGGTAAGAAGAATCAAATTTTGATTTGCAGCGGAACTAAAAGCGCGAGTACACATATTTCTTTGACATCTTTCATGCATTTTAATAAAAGCACATAGAAGTGATAGGTCTAATCAGATTATCTTTGTACTGTGCTAAAATTTTATAGTTCTGTTGATTCTCAGATTTTGATTACGAACATCTAATGTCTTCGCAGTCTTGATTCTAAGGTTCTTCAAATTCTGACTACACACTTTGGACCTCTTGTTGACACTTGCTTTGATGTTCTTAGAATTTTGGCTACAAATGATTGATCTATTTTCTGGTAACATAAGTTTTGACATTCTTCAATTGAGCCACACAAATGTCACGCCTCTAATTCAAACACATTACCAATCTCATGTTGATCCCAAGAAAGAAATTGAGAGCTCTCACCACCATAATTGTACTAGCAATATCTCATATATGAATGACTTAGTTGATTACTATCAACACTCTCAATTGTAAATTGTTAATCATCTTGCAATCTAATCTTTCAATTGCCCTTTTATAACCAATCTAGATCACATTTAATTTAACTCATTAACTCCAAAACCATTTTAGAAATTAATTTGACTATAATGTTTGAGCTCATCTGGACTTAAATTCTAAAACCGTTTCAGACATTAATTAAGGCATTTATTCTATAACTATTACAAAGTATTATTTAAGACATTAATTTGTAACCATTACAAGACATTATTATGGACTTAACTTTGTAATCATTACAAACATTTAATTTGACCGTTTTGTCCAAAACCATTTTAGAACATTGATTAGTCATTTGAATCTAAAACCATTTTAGATCATTAAATTGCCAATTTATTTTGAAAACATTTTAGATCATTAATATGGTCATTAAGCTTGAAATCATTTTAGAACTTTAATATAATTATTAAGTTTGAAATCATTTCAAATCTTTAATTTAACTATTAATTCTGAGCTCACTTCAGATCATTAATACGGTCATTAATTTTGAACTTAGTTCAGATCATAAATGTGATCATTGATTTTAAACTCACTTTAGATCATTTATGTAGTCATTAATTCTGAGCTCACTTCAAATCATTAATGCAGCCATTTATTTTGAACTCATTTTAGATATTTAATTCGATTGTTGAATTTGAACTCACTTCAAATCTTTGATTCAATTGTAATGGCTAAAACCCTTTCAATTCCTTAAAGTTTAAAACCCCTTTTCTTAGAACTTATATTTTCAGCCTGACATCATCCAATTATCTCAAGAACAAACACATTTTCAATATCAGCTCCCTTGTTCAAATGTTATTCTGAATTGATTATGGTGTATGACAACTCTAACTTCATCACATTAGCATAATCAAGAGAATTGATTGTCCTAATCAATCTCTAGTTCCTACAAATCATAAGTGACATCTAGGAATTTATCATGGCTATCAAGATAGTGTGAATATGTCAAAAACATAATGAACTTGTCAACCTTAACAACCTTGTAATTTGATTCTTTTGTCCACCATGTCTCGATCGAACAAAGGCCATGAAATTATTGTTGGTTAAGCCACAAATTCAAACATATGCCCAAATCTAATTGATATGTATTCTTTGAGACATGAACAATTCATTCTCAATTATAACCTCAGTCGAGGATTTCAATATATTGTCACGATTAGATTGCATAAGACATAAATATTCAATCTTGTATATCTACATATATAATGAGAAGACATATTCCATGTTGTGTATGCATGTGCCTTTGTATGTGAATAAACTATAACTATTTAGAGATGGTTTGTTGAAGCCTCAATATATGCACTTGTGAACCACAATCATCTAACATACAAGTTAGCATCGTGCCTCAGGTCTAAGGATCTTACACCAGACTAAAGAATGAATGATTAGTTATTAACCCCACTTAAAAGCTTCCATGTTGCTAATTATTATATACATGCCACATTCAGTGAACTTGTCCAAAACAAGTTTATGTATTCTAGCTCGGATATCACAATACCTAATGACTTGTGATTCATCATCCCTTTGAGATATTTAATACTCAATGGTGAAGCTTGAGAATACACTAATCTCAACAAGATCATCAATATCGTCTCAATGATCCATCAATAATTACTTTTTAAAGATTCAACATAACTATAAACCTATCCCACATATTCTTAACACCTTAAGAATAAGTTTAGTCGTAACTAATTTTATGGATTCATTCATATAGATAGAATGATGAATGAAAATTTCTTTGCCATTAAATAATCTCTAACATGTAACCGATACATGGTTGCTTTAGGGCATATAGCTAACACACTGTTCTCTCTCTTGGTTCCCTCTCGCTCAGAGCCCCCTCGCGCTGTTGGTCTCTCTTGGATTTCTCTTAGATCTCACTCACTTTTTCTCTTAAAAGCTCCTCTCTCTATCTCCTCGATTTATCTCTCACTTCTCTCTATTTAGCTCACTGTCTCTCTCTTTCTCTGACCTCTTTCACCCTTTGCTTGGCTCACGAACATCCTATTTATAGGCTAGAATGTTCAATTGATGGAGGGTTCGGCCATTGGCCCTTGGTGCCCCGACTAGGCTCCACCCATCTGCTCTGCTCTACTACACCGCTTGCTCTTTCTACTCTGCACCTGCTCTACCGTCTCATTCGTCACTAGGTACTCTGCTCTATCATAGTAGGTCATCCTTCACTCGTCGAGGTCTTCTGCACATGAGGCATAGCACTAGGGAAGAAAGAGGAAGGATGAAGAAGAAAAGGGGATGGGGCTAAGACAAGAAAATGTCAGATGGGCCCGAGCCTATGCGGAAGGAAAAGAAAAAGGGGGGCTTGGGCGTGAAAGCCTAGCCCCCATGGGCCTCCCTTTTTAATTAGTCTTTTCTATAATTATTCAAAAAAAAGGGCAAAATGAAGGAAAGTAAAAATAGAAAATAAAACTTAGTAGATGCAAATAATATTAGTATCTAGGCACGTGAAAACCCTTTTTTGTAAAGTCAAATTGATCCCTAATTTTCTATGCAAATTAAATCTAAATATTTAGTCAAAATTTAGATATCAACAAAGCTTATCAGTGACACATGTCAACTCGTGATTGGGATATAGTGCATAAGTGCTTGTCACATCAACATATGAAGGGAACTTTGTAATCATTGATTGCTTTCTTCTTAGGTAGAGCCCACTTACCTTGTGCAATTGAACCCAATAAATTATTTAGGGTCAAAAAATTATAAAATGATAAATATCTACATACCAAAACCGAGAGAGGCCCCCAATCTCTCTACCGCCTATGTAGTCTTTGCATCTTCTCACCTAAGATTCTCGCCTCAGACTTCTATCCTTGGCTATCCCGGTCACTCCATGAAAGCGATCGTATTGCCCATCCCTATGAGTGCCAGCTTCACATGTGCAAGAAGGCACCCATTCTCCCTTTGTTAAAACCCTAACAAATCAATCTATTCTAACCCTTTGCCATCACCCTCTCTAATCAGCTTGTCAAACCACCTTAGTTTTGGCTTCATTTCCCTCACACTTGCTTACCCTCCTATACCTAAGCTGACTCTTCAGCTGAATCTTTTGTCTTGCCAGTGTGAACCTAGTTGGAACTCCTTGCATAGCCTTTTCTCTCATCCCGTAGCTGCTGCCACCGAAGATGTAGCACACATTGGGACCTTTGCACAACTGGGTGATGACCTCAGAACATGGAGGAGGATAGTGGAGTTTATGAATGCCTTGAAAATCTCTACAATAAGCTCGGTAAGTTATTACATAAACAAGATATAGTGATTTGGGATGATGATTTCTTAGGGGAAAAACTGTTGGAATGCTAACTCTCCCTTATGGGCCAATTTCATCAAAACCCTAGCATTAGGCTCCGTTCGTTTTTGCAGAAAATGAAACATTTACGAAAAATGTTTTCCTAAAAGTAATTTTCAAGAAAATGACATTATTTTCTAGTGTTCGGCTAAAACTTAAAAAGTCCCAAAAAATATTTTCCAATGTTCGGAAAGGAAAATGTTTTCCAAACTTCACCACTTGAGCATGCACCGTTTTACCGACCCATAAACCCAATAAACAACTTATAATCTGATAAACAACATTTTCATCTAATAAACAACATCCAATCACTTCAGAACAAAGATCAATGATTCTTTAAGTTGAAATGTAAGTCCATGCTACTCAATGTCATAAGTGCTAAAAGATCATAAAAAGGCCATTAAAAAATAACCTTTGCATCAAATTTCATGTCTTGGAGTACTAACAATAACAACATAGAAAGAAAGAACACATGAGCCTTTTAACAATAAAGCTCAACACAATATATCACTCATTGATGATCATCTCCTTTACTTAGAAATTTGTCAATCCACACTTTTCGAAGATTCACACTTTTCACCATGAATGATTTTCCAATTTTTTCATTCTCAACTAGATGGTCAAAAACCGATCCAACATATCCATCCATTTTCATCACCTCGTCGTAGAGTCAAGAGTAGTATAATTAAGAGGGATCAATATCATTTTGACCTAATGACTTAATCACCGATGCCATCTCTCCAATATGTATTGAAAGTGTAGCTAATTTATCATCATTGTCGAAACACTTTCACCTTTTGTGAGACATCTTTCTGAAGGCATAGTAGATGAAAATGTTTTGAACCTTTCATCAACTCATCGAAGTCATCACCTAAATCAATAGGTGAAGAGTCTACTTTTGTTGCATTGATGTCTCCCAATTGCTTAGCAAAGCTTCCGGTGGCCGCGTCTCTCCCAACCACCAAGGCCATCTCATCACACATATTAATCATCTTATTCAAATATTTTTCATGAGAAGGATGGACCTATCAATGCACAATATTCATTTAGTTATTGAAAGTTGCATTGTATGAAGCTGAAGAAGGAAATCAACATGATCCATAAGCAAAAGAAAGAAATTGTGCTGTTGTATTATATGAATAGAAACCAAAGCTCAACCAAAGCCCGACCACATTGAAAACCATTTTACTAAAGAAAACAGGAGTTGAAACCAAAACTCAACAAGTGCATTTAAACATACAAACAAATGCAGAAACTAAAGCTCAACAAGCGACTTCAAAGACACACTAACAAGAGTTGAAACCAAAGCTCAACAAGCATCTTCAGACATACACCAGAGCACCCAAGTGGAGAAAAAGTCATGAAAAAACTTACCAACACATTCATCAAATTCATTTTTCTCGGCTATAACCATTTTCAACTTGTCATCCCAATTGAATCCATTCTTGGCACGTAGAGTTTGAATCGTCTTCCAATTGCTTTTGACTATCTTCAAATGGTTCTCAACGCAGTCGGGCTCACAACTAATGCCAAACCTATCTTTTATTGTATCGACAACTCGAGCAATTGAAGAAGGTTTGAATGTGCTCAAAGGCTTGTTTCCTTTAGTAGCTTCATCGACAAGAATTTCAAGTAGAACACATTCCATAGGCTTCGACCATCTAAATTGCTTGACCTTCTCCTCATTTGCCTTACTTTTATCCATCATAATAACTATGTAACAACTTTAAACAGCATGATAAGAAAAAATATGATGAATAATGACAGATAGTAAATATTTAAAATGATTATATTAAAGGAATGAAAATTGCATATTATAAATGAAACACTCAAAAGAAAAAAATGAAAACTAATGGCTTCTTCTAATATTCTGATAACTAATCCACATTGCATGTGCAATCCTATCCCTTTTTAATGTCCATATCCTATTTTCCTCCTTTTCCTTTTTTTGAGAAAGTTGCATTCTTGAATTTTCTCTTCGAGATTCCATTTGTCTATTCATCTCTTCCATGATAGAGTCATTAGGATCAACTCCCATAATAAAATTGTGAATGATACAACAAGCCAAGACAACATCAACTTGTGTTCCAAATGACCACAAAGGTTTAGAATTTAATACTCGAAAACGTTTCTTTAAGACTCAAATGCTCTTTCAACAGTAGTTCTTAGAGATGAATGGCACAAATTGAATAGTTCCTTCTCATTTTCAAGTGGGCAATCATTGAACTCCCTCAAATGGTATCTAACACCGCAATAGGGAGAGATGATGCCATTTTGGATTTCATAACTAACATCAGCAATATAATATTTTCCTACAAGTTATAAATAAATTTATTATTAAGTTACTAATCTCACTTCAAACATATTCTATAAATTCCGTTTTCTTACCTTTTGGAATGTTCAATCCATTTGGCTTTGAAAGTGTTAGACAAAATGCGTGAATCATAGGTAGTACCCTCCCAACCAGCTAATACATAAAAAATCTCAAATCAAATATAACGACGACTAATACATTTTGTGTTGTTCCATCCTTTCGACCACGAAATCTTCCTTGAATTTCAAGAGGAATCGATGCCTATACATGAGTTCCATCTAAAATAATCAATATAGTTACTAACCAAATACTAATAGAACTTTTCAAGCAATGCATAGAATTTTTTTTTCAAATTTCATACCTTAAAATATGGATAAAACCTTTGACTATTACTTATCTTGGGAGGAGTGGAATTGCTCAGTTCTTTCACCACATGTTTGTATAATTTCAAAATCGCTTGCAAGATGATTTTGAAATATCTATGCACGGTATCTATTGATCTATGGAATCTTCCCCCAATCACTCTAAACCTCACATTATGTCCAATGATATGACAAAATACCATAACTTGCTCCCTAATAGAAACATTTATCGTAGAACACAACAAGTTATTTGCACCAAGCACCTTACAAAACTCTAAAAAAGCATTTGGTGTCATCCATATTTGATCTACACAATGAGTATCACCAATACATAACACATGATTCATATATAACTCTCTCTCATAATCTCGATTCACATGAGGCTCTCTCGGTAGGCAATTCTCCAAATGATTATACTCTTCCAAAATTAGTGTGGCAACTGTCATAACCGCTGCAACTGCACCCATTACCACCGCTAGGATTTTATTATCCACCATCTATATCGAAATACATTGATCAAGGAATATAAATTATGTCAAATCTAGCTACATCTATTCATATTTACAATTTTTCATAGCGATGCACTCTTATATACTTAATTCCAACAAGAATCAGTAGTGCATGAAGTTCAGCTTCTAAGTGCAAGTTTTTTACATAATTAAGACATCAACTAAAGCAAGGCGTACAAGTTGAATAAAGAGCAAATAAATTTGAGATGTGATAATTATCTAACTATCGAAGATGAGGCAAATAAGAGCTAAACCCATATTTAAGTAGTCATCACCCCCATAAATAGTAATAAAGGAAACTACACGAAACCCAAACTTTATGCAAAAAAAAAAAAAAAGGAAAAACACTAGTTTTTGGAATGTAGAGTTCATTGTGCATGAAGAGCACACTGCTGCTCTTCTCCTTCAACGTTGCCCTTGGAAGTGCTAATTCTACAACTACACATGGGTCATAGAAGGTTATGTAAAGCTAGAGAGAGTCTATGTTGCTAGAATTCCCAGTATCATCGATATCTTCAAAAGAAATGAATACATGGGCTTTTGAATGGAAAAGTGCTTCTACAAACATTTTCAGAGATTAATTGTTTAAAACTTTAATGCTTTTGGTATGCTTGAAAATTTTCCAGGGATGATCAAGTAAATGAGCTTTTTTTTGTCAAACCAATGCTTTAAAAAAAAAGTGCTTCCCCTATGTTTGTCAAACAAATGCTTTGACTGACATAGGAGATTCTCTCTCTAGTGAATGGGCTTTTTTCTAGAGTTGATTTCTACTTTTATACCAGTTATATTCTTTAGCTTACTCTAAGTGAACAAGAAAAAGAATGGAACAATGATCAACATAGCGATGAAATGCACAAAAAACAGCCATAGAAGAAGAAATTAGAATTACAACAGGAGAGAACATCATTTATAATAAAGTCTTCAGCCAAACAACAGATGTTCAATATTGAAGTATTACTTCAATCTAAGGCCATATATCGAGTATGTGTACCCTAGACCATAATGGGAAGTTCAGCAGGGGAAAATATTCCAACTTGACTACTTACACAAAATCACTTTGTAATGCAAGCACTCAACGCATAACTCTACACATTTCAAATCATGTACTTCTAATTCATCGCTTCGAAAGTAGAGTGAAAGATACAAAAACCACCCAAAAGCACATGTAAATTGTGGCAGCAATTCAATTCGCCAAACACAAATGCAAGCTAACCCTCAAATCACCTCAATGTACTACAGTCGACACAGAGAATGCATTGTAAAAGCATGACAATGGGCATTGGAAATCACTACATAACAAGCACACTGCGAATCATTTTCGACATGGACTCGAGGAAGAGATGGAGAGAGTAGCTACAAATTTGCAAGTGATCGGGGTTTCTCGCTCAAAATCTAATCAGGACTTCTCGTTTGAAGTTGCGAGCAATTGAGAAGGAGAAACCCTAGTTTTTGCGAGAGAAAATGGGGAAAAGTGCAGATGCTGTGACAAAGGGGCAAAAGTGTAGATGGGTGAGAGTCGTGCACAGAAGATACAGGAGATGCTAGGCTGGGGAAGATGATTTCCTTTTTTCCACACTTTTAGAAGGGGATTTTCCATTGATCAGAAAATATTTTCTTTGACCACTTACCTTTCGCCCCTTGAATGCCGAAAAATTTGGAAAATATTTTCCCGGAAGTTATTTTCTGCGAAATAAATGGAGCCTTAATCTTCAAGCATTCTTGACAGCTTTCAAAAAAGCATGGAGAAATGATAGTGTTGTTATGAAAACACTAGAGAATGGCATCTATTGTTTCAATTTCAGCAATGAGGAAGAAAAATAAAAAGGTGCTAAACGGGGGCCATCGAGATTCCCTGCAAAGAACGAACACGTGAGAGGAACACAATACATTGACTTTCAGAAACTCATGGAAATTCAATAGAATACACCAACTTTCAAATTGCCCTCGAAGCCAAAGGATGTTTAAAAAAATTTAAATTTCTTTACCCAAAAAGAATGAGTCACTTAGGTTTATGATCAACTTGGAATTGAAAACATCATCCATAAAAAGAATAAAGACACAAGGAAATACAATACATTCCTATGAGTAACAAAAATTCTCATCCTAAATTTAAAGTCCACTTCTTGGCACGGTCAAGTAAAAACAATTCGAAGGATGGCCGTCACGCATCTGCAAGAAGAAGAAACGATGTCAGTATGTGAATGAGGAAATAATTCTCCAATGAGATCGCCTCCTACAATGAAATTGAGGCGATGACACATGCCCTAGAACTCCTATTATAGGATTTCGGTATTTTGCCAAGATTTGATTGTAAAAGGAGACATCATTGAAAGATCAATCTGCGATTATCAATCGAATGCCCACTCTATTCCCAAAAGTTTCATATCCAAAATGTGGCATTAATTTTGAAAGAATAATTTGTGCTTTCACTTGTTGCCAAAATGAGGTGATTTTTATTTTGAGAAATTTATACACAAAATGCGATTCAAATTTTCAATCTCAAAATATGAGGGAAAAAGAATTTGATTAAAAGTGCGATTTCAATTTTTTTGTGCCCCAAAACATAATCATGAATTGGAAGAATTTTTTTGACGAGATATGATTTTAAGCCCATGATTGGAAACTTTGACAAAATCATCCGTTATGCAAGGCTAAATTAATAATTTTTGAAATTGACACTGAATGTTTACTTATGAATAGTAATTATCAATTTTCCCAATTAGAAGCCTACACTAAGGGCATTCGATTGATCTCCGCAAATTTCAAAAATGAAAATTTCAATAAAATGAATAAGTAAAGGGAGAAATCATTCTTACCATTGGCGATGATTTTTTTCTTTTTTCTTTTTTTCTTTTTTCAATCACATAGACATGTGCATGAGACTGTGGGTCGATTTCTATTCTAAATGGCTCAAATGAAACCACGGGATTACCGAACTGAACCAGCATGGTCGCGGTTGGGTCAGGGTTCCCATGACTTCGGCTTTGTCAAAGAGTCGACCCGTGATGCACGGTTGCAACCGGGGTGGAAGCTCTCGATGTCAGAAGAATTTCGGAATTGAGATGGGCGACTCGTACTACATAGTGGTAGTCGGAGTGGTATATATCTCAACATCATCCTAGTGATCCTATGCGGCCCAGGTCCAGCGGCAGGTTGTGTGTGCTAAAGTGTAGTGCCATGTAAGGAAGACATGCACAATAGTTTATATAGCAAACAACACTTCAAAAATTCAAACTTATAAACATTCATTCCCTCCATCGACCTACAAAACAAAGTGTTAACAAAAACTCCACCCCTTATTACCCCAATTCTGCACCAACATTTAACACGAGGTTAATGGATTTACCTCACCTTCTCGAATGCGCTGCCAAAGAAACACATTAGATAACACACAATCAAGCTAATTAGGCCTAAGTCCTCTAAGGTTTAGAACCAATCCCCAGTGGAGTCGCCAAGCTGTCACGACCTAAAATTTCGAAAATAATAAGTAAGTAATAGGTTTAGGGGTATTGTTAATTTCGGGCCGACAATCCTCAATTAACTTGAGCTCTCCCAAGCCCATATCCCGCATGACGTTGGGATATTCATAAAAAAAATTTCAAACAAGGAGTCACCACTAGTCTATTAAGGTCAACTAGGAACCAAGCAAGACATGAGAGCGTGTCTCGCTTTTTTTACGCAACCAGAGGGTGTTAGGGTCGGGGACTTGATTACGTTAGTCATGTGACTAATGCCCTTTCGGTACCTAACTTGATTGTATATTAACTAAGGTTTTGGTAGCACTTTCAAAAAACCTATTGTAAAGGCCTAAAGGCTTATTCAATTTTAATCCTTTTTTTTTTAAGGGTTTTCTAATTTTTCTGAATTTTTCTGAATATTTATGAAATTTTTATATTTTTTATATTTTTATATTTTTTTAATATTTTCAAATTTTCCGAAATTAAAGAAAACAAGATTTCAAGATTTTTTGATATTTTCTGACTTTTCTGAAAATTTAAGAAAAACATTTATTACTGTTTTTTTGAATTTTCTAATCTTTTTTGGAATTTTTGAATATTCAAAAAAGAAAGAAAAATAAAATGAAATGAAATGAAATAAAATTAAAATGAACTTTAAAACCTTTCTTAAAATTAAAGAAAAACATTTCTTTTTAATTTTTTGATGATTTTCGGAATTTTTAAAGATTTTAAAGATTTTTGAATTTTCTGAAATTTTTATTTTTTTATATTTTTAATTTTTAAAATTTTATTAAAAAAGGCGATTCGGACCAGGTCAGGTGACCCTGCCCTACTAGACCGATCCAGCCACTATCGGGCCAGGCCGGAGCAACGACCGGGCTGGCCGAACGGCCCGATTAAAAATTCTTTTAAAATGGCCGATTAACAAAGAAAGTAAAACAACCCATTTTCCTTTTTTTTTTTTAAAAGACTCGGCCCACTCCTTAGCTCAGGCCCATTCGAAATGAGCCCATATGCAAATTTTTGGCCCTCAGCCCAGCCCTTTTTGAAAACTTTCGGCCCCTTTTCTTATTTTTTCTTATTTTTTTTATTGGTCGTCTTCTTCCTCGGTCTTCTTCTTCTGTACACCCGAATCTGCAACCCCTCCACTGCGTTACCGCCGACAACACCACACCTAGCCTTCGACCGCCGGTCAATGCCAACACATAACCAATTCCAACCACCAGCCGCTTCCAACGACCGGCGCCCATCTTCTCCAATGTACCCTTCCGGCGACCGCAAAATGCAAAAAAAAAAAGGAAAAAATCCAAACAAAAACAAACCACCAATGACGACCGATCTTTTAAAGAAATCGCATGAAAGCACAGAAAAAACACCACAATCAGATGGGCTTCAACAAATGTATACATAAACATGAAATGATCAAACTTAAACACGGATTACCCTCTCGGCCTTCTCTTGGACATTTCATCGAACACCTAATGGGCACTACCAGATTCGGGGTCTCCGGCTCGACCGAGCCTCGCACTTGCTAGGGGTTTTCAAGCATCACATCAAAAGGAAGCAGGGGCAAGATAAAAGGGGGGCAAGGGTCGGGGCTCGCGCAAACCGGTCGGTGCGAGCTCCGACCCGCCTCCTCGTCAAAGCAAAACAGAAACAAGTAGAAATGGAACCTACTTGGTTCGGATGCAACGTTGGGATGGCGGATGGTTGACGGGCTGGGCTCCGGCAAACGAACGCTCCTCTTTCCTTTCTCGTGCGAGCGATCCGGTGTACTTTCTCTCTCTCACTCTTCTTGGATCTCTCTTTTGTTCTCTGTTTCCCTTTGGATCTCCTGTTCCGGCGCCGGAGGGTTGCCGGCGGCGGGTCAGTCGTGGCTGCCAGCCGTATCTCCTTTCGTTCGCTCCTCTTCTTCCTTCTTCTCCTTTTTTTTTTCTCTACAGATCTGCCTTCTTCGCGGCTCTCACCTCCCAGCTCAGATCTGGATTTTTTTCTTCCTGCTGTTCGTCGTCCAGCTCCTCTCTCTTCAGTTTTTCAAAACCCAGAAACCAAAGTCTTGTTTTTCTCCATTTCTCCTCTCTGGTTTCTCTCGTTTTTTTTGTTTCTGTCCAAATTTCCTCCATCCTCCGGCGGAACCTTGCTGCCCCGTCGAGCTCTTCTCCGGTTCTCTTGTTTTTCGCTGCATGGCGGAGCGATGGTGGCGGTTCGTCGGCGGCGAGTCTGGCGGCGTCTCCCTTCCTGGCTTTTCTCTTCTCTTCTCCTCTTTCCGCCACGTGACCGCGTAGCAAGGGAAGATTCCCTTGTTGGTGTCACGCGAGCGACGTCACCGCGGTGGGAGGTTGCAGCGGCGCCGTTGGTCGCCTCCGTGCTGTTCTGCTCCGATCCTTCTCCCCCGGCAATCCTCGGTCGTTGCTCCTCTGTCCGAAAAATCCCCTTCGTTGATCACCTCCTCTTGCTCCTTCTTTTCTCCCCCGATTCCTCCTTCCTGTGTGCGTGCGTTCGTGAGGGAGACTAGAATCCCTCGGGGAATTGGGCCGGGCCGAAGAGAAATCCAAGAAGATCCCAATGGGCTGGGCCTGAGGACAAGGAAAAATAAAGGAAGATGGGAGTGGACTGGACCGAGCCAACCCATTCAAGTTTTTTTTTGAAATTTTATTTTTTCGGAAAATTCTTTTGTCTAAATTTTTTCATCTTTTCTATAGATTAATATGTATTTATACATGCAAAAATAAATGGGCATTTAAAATAAAGTAACCAAAAATTCGGGTGTCAACAACTACGGAGACGTTAGATGCATCTGTTTGAGAGTCTGAATTGTGGCATATGCATTTGGGGCACATTGATGAGAGAAGTCTGAAGGTTTTAAGTGAAAGAAATCCGCTATGTGGTTATGTTGCTAATGAACTGAATGTATGCAGGTACTGTGATTTAGATCAACAGTAGAAAGTGCAATTCAGTGCAATAGTCAAAGAAACCATGAAAATTACAGAGTTACTTCACTTGAATGTTCGCAGGTTATTGTGGTTTCCTTTTAGGAAGAGTGCTAGATATATGTTAATAGTTGTTGATGACTACTCGATGAAGACGTGGGTGTTTGTGTTTAGATACAGGTTTGATGCTATTGTCAGGATCATGTAATTGAGAGCTTTGATCGAAAAGGAGACTGGTAATACGATCAAGTAGGTGCAAACTAACAATAGTATGGAGTTATGCTCGAAGCTGTTAAATGAATTCTGCATAAAGGAAGGCATAGTGAAACACCGCACTACTGCTAATGAACCACAACATGTTGCAGAATTGCTGAGCAAAACATTACTAGAAAAATGGCCCACAAAATGATCTCTAGTGCTAGTATGGCTCGGAGATTTCTAGCGGACGCGCTTAATATGGCGAGCTACCTGATGAATAGATCCCCATCGACTGCAATTAAACATCGGACTCCCAAAGAAGTGTGGTAAGGTAATGTTGCTGATTATTCTATTATTAGAATATTTGGTTGCTTGTGTTATGTTCGAGCGAGTGATGGTAAGCTCGATAGAAGGGCAAGAAAGTACATATTCCTAGGCTATGCACAAGGTGAGCGGGGTTATCGGTTGTGGTACCAGGAGTTAAATTTACCTGTTATCAGCAGAGAAGTTACATTTGACGAGTCTTCAGTACTTCTAGTTAGGAGTGGTAATAGCAGTGCTTATACGAATCTGAACGGTGTTCAACTTGAGGTGGAGTTGCAACTAGAAACTCCTAAGGTCGTGGGTACTAATATGGTAATCAATACAGATGGTGCTTATAACAAGGTGGAGTTTGTAAGGCCAATAGTTGCTATAACTATTGATATTGACAAGGTACGTATTCGATCTCCTAACAGATATGGATGCGATAATGGTTTTGCTTTATTTGTGGTTAAGGAGATTATGTCGAGATCCTTACGTAGCAGTTAAAGGTGCATGTAGAGTTGGTGTTCTTATGAGGTCCTCGATTATGGCGAAGTTCAAGCTGGACTTGGGCTTGAAAGATATATATGGCGGTTGAGCCCATCGATGGCTATGAGAGAGAAGCGGTAGAGTTCGAATTTTAAAGCGATTGTCACTTGGCTCAAACGTCGAGCCAAGGTGGAGATTGTTAAAAATATGTCTCGAGTTTGAGCCCAAAGCAAAAGTTTGATTTGTTTCATAATCCTAATAAGTGTAGGTTCTTAATTTATTCTTTCCTACTTCAAGTAGGAGTGACTTTCAAGAATTGAAAGGTCCTCAAGTTCACTATATATATACGGTCATGCGTGGAGAAGAATTGAGGCCGTTATTAATGCAAGAGGTCTTGAAGCGCCGATTCGTCATAGAGTGCTTGGGAGGAGTTTTCTCCGTTGTTTTCGTTCGAGCAATTACGCCAAGAAGATTCAAGTGTTTGTGGCCGATTAAATTCTTATGGTAAGAATTTGTGTATAATTGCTTTGTGAGATTATTTCACGAGGAATTGTTGGCTTAAACACTGCATGAGTTATTGAGTATAATTGAAGCTTGGGAAATACTGAAAGTGTTTGAGTGACTCGAATATGTAATCTCCGTTGTATCGCTTGTTTTATAGTGGAATTCGTCGCCGGTCTCCCCGTAGACATAGGTCTCTACGACCGAACCACGTAAATATAGTGTCCGATTTATTTTCTTTATTCTGTCGATTTTATTGTTCGATTGCTCGCTCTTTCCGCAACATATCTTATGGACTTACTTATATAAATGGGTTAATGAATGAATACGTCTTTGCCATTAAACAAATAATACAACTTAAATTCCTAATATGCACCTATTAAGTCTATAACCAATGGTGCCTAAATGGTTCCTGAACATGATGATGTCAGGTCGCTGTAGAAGAGAAAGAGCCCGTAGGCCCAATCGGGAGGGTTTTGGCCGACGGTGGCATTGGCGAAGCCGTCAGTGCTGTTGGTGGCAGCGGAGGAGAGGGATGAGAGGAGGGTGTGGAGGTTGGATTGGCAGGTGGAGTTGGCAGTGAAAAGGTGGGATTTGGGCAATCATGATCAATGCGACTTGGGGCAGCTTCAGTACCGAAAATTTTGATGAAGAAGACGGAGGACAAATTAGGAGTGGGGGCGCGCGGGGGATGGTGATGAATGAAGAATCATGATTAGCTAGTCCGACGAATTGATTGGGCTTGCGGCAGTGGTATGGGCCCGGACACGGACAAGGAATTATAGGACGAAGAGCCCATGGTCTCTCTCCAAGAAATTTTTGTGGTGAAAACTATTTGGTAATCCAAATACATGTATTAAAGTGAACGTGGACCGTTATGTCTGGTAAATTATTGCGGCAAGGCCAATACCAGGTGCTCAAAACTTGTAATGGTAAAAGCAATCTGAATATGGGATTAGGCTATTGTCCTCTGTTGGCTTTTATGCAAGCAAGGTTCTGGTTTAGTGGAATCATAGCATTAAGCTAATTACTTGGACATCGTCATATAACATATTTCCTTTATTAATACTGTAGAAAAATATCGATATGGAATATATGGACTCATTCTATAAAGGGGCATGTGGTAAAAACTCGTATTTTTTTATGTGAGGTTCGTTGTTTTCACTTTTTCTTAATCTATGATTAACTTAATCAATTAGACAAAGCCTATGCAATAGATTCTCCTGCAACACATCATCTACATAACGACTTGTGATGGATGATACAGAATTAGACAAGGGTTGCCAAAGCAAAATCTGAGCAATTTTGTGATCGTATACTTTTTATAGGCAAAATGGAACCGAGACTAAGTTCAATAGTACAACTGAAAGATGGGGGTAAATTATCAATTTTTTTTTTTTGATAAGCTAACACAAGGCAACCCATTGCAAATTGAAATTGGAGGATCAAGTTTTGAACAAATAAAATTTTGAAATTTTATTCCATATGACATATTTAAACGTTTTAAAACATATAGAAACTGATATCTTAAATCATGAAGAACTGTAATATTTTTTTCTCTTTCTACAAGAAGATGAAAAGAGATTTATGACAAGTCAGCACAGACCGGTGCGACATTTTCCCTGAAGTCAGGTACAATAAAAGTCCATTCCACAGTGTTAAAGTGATAGGAATGGGTGTGTTAGGCCATTCATATTCATTTAGACAGAGTAATAAGATGGATGGTGAGGATGGAAGACAGCAATTGCCCTCGTACGAGGTCATTGATTAAAGTCAATTTATGTGGTTCTGCATTCTCACTTGCTCCGACGGGGAGAATGCGAGATGAAAAGTACGGACACTCTTATTTGTGGAGAAGCTTATGAGCCCACTTCATCTTAGTTATTAAACGTTAAGAGTAATAAATGGGTACTTATATGATTTAATGATGAAGTTGAAATGGGCTTATATGTCTAGATGTGTAAAAGACTTGCTTGTTGTAGAGAGAAAGGAAGGGGAAAACCAGTAAGCTGCTAGCTTAGATGGTAAGAGAATTTTTCACCTCTTCTAGTGGTCTATGGTTCAGGCCTTGTTAGAAACACACTGTAAGGAAAAATTGAGGATGCACCAAGCCGATATAAGACGTCGGTTTCCAAAGATCACTTGGAGAGGTGAACAAATCAATATGTCCGAAAATTAGTCTAGATACTACCTTATAACTGAAAAAAAAAAATAGATGGGGGGAAGATGAACGGGAGATTGATTTTTTTCTTTAGATATGTGGAGGATGGCCTCAATCCACCACTGTGATAATGGTCGCCAGTCCACATTGCGGTTTTGGGTGAGCACGGCCTAAGAGCGCAACAGCTAAGTCTCCTAAGTGTGAGTTCAGGTGGTGCTTGCATGATTCCTTCCTCGCCTCCCTATCTTTATCCAGTGTTGAGCGATGGGCAACCACCACACTGTGATCACCATGGGACACTGTGTGGTTGTTGCTGACCTTAGGCGGCCACGACATAGTGGTCTGGTCACAAATGGCTTCAATTGATAGCAAGATTGTTTTTATAATTTTCTTTTTCTCTTAATTTAATCTTGAATTACCAAATAATTTGCCCATCTTATTCGAGATTTACCAAATAAGATATAGGTCAATGTCATGCAAGCGTATCCTCCTCCGCCTCCTGGCAATGGAAGCATGAGCCTCGGGATTAATGGTCCCGTCATTGAAGCAAGTCAATTAAGTCATCTTACGTTAATGCCGACTGAGTCTGATTCTTTGGTCCTCATCCTCGAACAGAAAAGTCTAACGTTGTACTGTAGACGGTTTATGTTACATAAAAACATAGTGATCACATGCAAATTTTATAACTTATCATGAAAATACAATTGGAGTTTTAAAACTTTTTAAAAGTACAATTAAATCTTAAAACTTATCACGAAAGTGCAATTGAGTTATAAAACTTTCAAAAAGTGTAATCAAATCTTAAAGCTTGTCACAAAAATACAATCAAATTTTAAAACTTTCAAAAAATGCTATCAAATAGAAGAACATGATTTGATTAATTTGATTAGTTTTAGAATTTGATTACATTTTTTAAAAGTTTTATGACTTGATTACACTTTCATAACAAATTTTACTTTTTGAAAGTTTTAGGGCTCTATTACATTTTGTTGACAAGTTTTAGGACTTAAAATGCACTTATCTCAAAAATATAATATTGTTTCTGATATTTGGTGTGTCTTCGATTCCTTTTTCCAACTAAAGACATGCCTCTTTTGAGGAAAAGTTGCTTGGTGCTTTGGAGTTTACTCATGTGAAACCTTCCTTAAATTCGAGGCTTATTAGAGGATCATGGGCACGCAATGAAAAGCAATTGAAGGCCATTTCATCGGTTTATCCTCTTTTAGGAGTTTGCCACTTACAAGGGTAGCTTATGGCAGTCTTTCTAGTAAGGGTGCCCAGCCAAGGTGTATTCCTTATTTTAATATATCAATATTTACACACTTCGCATGTCTTGTTAGTAAAAGAATATTTTTTTCTACTCTAATCTGGGAATATGCCTAAATTTTATGTCATAGATATAGACGAAGTAATTTAAAGACTTGTTCAGGTCAAAAAAATCCATATTTATAATATAAGAGATAGCATATTCACATTTCACCCAATATCTTTTTTTTTTACAAATTGAGATGACTAATCACGTCAATTGCAAACCCTTGTAGTTACATCAACCATCCATACATAGTTCTTTTTGCAGAGCTGTCGGATAATATTTTTTAAATGAGTTTTTGCGCACCGATCGAAGTTATTTAAGTAACATAAATAAGACATCATCTTTCTTACCACTCAAAATCTCTATTGTTTTATTACCCAATCCTGTTTTTAACTAAAACTGGAGTGAAGAAAGGACACATTTTTATTCTCAAGAAAATTTGGATAAATATCTTGCCTGCCGTTTATCACACAAAGTCGATGACACAGGAACGAAGATTCCGACAAATTGAGGAACCAAGAGAGGACAATTTGTATTCTGCTTTCTTGCTTTTCATTAGTTATTGTTATTTTAGCTGCTGGAAGTGCTGATTATATTATTATTTAAAAAAATGCTACAATTATATATCTTATATTTTCCTTTCAATCGGAGGATAAAACCACTTGATGGAACTCCGCATAGGATCTAGCGGAAAATTGGCTTGATGTAAATGTTTGTCATGATTTCCTCGAAACAGGTTAACTCAAGCTTTTTCAAACCCATATCAATTCGTAACTCAAGGCTCAAGTTCTTAACATGCAAATCATTTTCATTCAAAATTGCCATTAACTAGTTTATGGTGAGTTGATTAGAAATTCAAATAAAGCATTGGGAGGAATATTTTATTCTTACAAACTAGAGATAATGGGTATGGGGATTTTGGTAACACTAGATTTCTCTAATGTCATTTTGGTACTGTTCTTTTTTATGAAAAATGTTTAGTAGGCAGCTTAGATCCATTTTATTACTTTTTAACATGTGAGGTGATCATATGGGTGTACAAACTACCAATTAAACACCCAATAAAGCTATAAAAAATTTGCAAGACTTACTTTATAACAACAAAAGCATTTATAATGTTAGCTCAAAATCACATCAACGGCCTTAAATATGATTTCTAGTTAACACACAATCATTAAATATTTTGGGATTTTCACTTATTTAAATAAATCTAGAAAAACTACATGTGAATGCAATGACGGGCAAAATTTTATTCTAACATGACATGAGACATATAATTAAATGAGCCTAACATACAAACTATATGTCACACAATATTAATTTTATGACCTAATCTAATGACGAACAAATATTAATGCAACTATTCTAATATGTCACACATTTAAATGATCCTAAACATGCAATTACTAAATGATGTGCAAGGGATGACCTAATTTGATAGGACACACGCATGATATTTTTATGTTTTCTTTTCCTTTTTATTAAAATTCAAATTAAAATTACCCAATAACTAAACATGCAATTTTAATTAAGGAAATCTAACATCCTAAAGCAATGTTTTGGTATTTTTTTATTTTTAAAATTCGGAAAAAATAAAATACCTAATCTAAACATATAATCTAGCCTAAACAAGCAATATCCTAGCAAGAATCAAATCCAATTTCAATATATTTTCTTTGGCTTTTATCTTTTAAGCAAAGCAATCAAACAAGAGAACCTAATAATTCCGTATAGAAGGAGAATAATTCCGTCGTGTTTGTTCCTTACTAGGAGAATTCATTATGTACATCATGTGCATGATCCCATGGCGACTAGCAGCCTATTTTCGAAAAACATAGGTGCCTGTTGATTGTTCATTATTGATCCTTGTGGAAGGCCAAAGTTCTCAAGGTCTTTGTGAGACTAGCTTGAAGAGAGACTTTCACTCACATCACGATTTACCGAGGGTGCACTTCAGTGACCGACATTTCATTAATCGACCACGGCATAGAGCTACTAGTGGATTCGTTCGACTTGAGCTCTTTCAATTGTCTCTCCATGCTCCTTTGGAGGAAGAAGGCTGGTTGTCGAGGCTGGGGAAGCTCAACAGAGTGTCCATTGAATGTAAGAACTACGCTTGCCATGGTGGGTCTATAAGTTGGCTCATTTTGAACCCTAGTAAACCAATGTGGAGGCATCTAAGCACTTCATCTATAGAATATGAGTCGCCAATGAATGGATCTAACACTTCAAGTGGTGTACCAGCTCTCCAATGCTTCCACGCCTGTAAAAATAGTTCAGTGGAGGAATTTCAACTTAAATAGAATGGTGCAATGTAATATTTGTCAAAACAGCACATATGCAACTCACATAGCTGGCAAGATTTTCACCCCCATCTGATTGGAAGAAGCTACTATTCTTCTTGCCACTAATGATCTCTAGGATTAGAACACCAAAACTATAGACATCAGATTTTGCTGAGATTTGCCCACGCATTGCATACTCGGGAGATAAGTAACCACTGTAGACCAAAATATATGGGCCATAGCAGCCATTATGTTATTAAAAGTTGATAAAGCTGTATTCTAATGAATGTGTACTAAAATTAGCATATATATAAGCATGGTGTTGTTCTAATTTATAGGTCAACCATAAGATAGATCATATAAACAAGAGGTTAGCAGTTATCTAAGAAAGAGTATGAGACTTACAAGGTCCCCACAATTTTCTTGGTATTTGCCTGAGTTTGATCAACTCCGAAAATCCTAGCCATACCAAAATCTGAAATCTTTGGGTTCAAGTCACCATCTAATAAGATGTTGCTGGGTTTTAGATCACGATGAATGATCCGGAGTCTAGAATCTTCATGAAGATAGAGCATTCCTCGAGCGATTCCAGATATTATGTTGTAACGTTTTGACCAATCCAATTTCCTTCTCTTGTCAGGCTCTGCATATTTACAAAATTAGAAACCAACTATTTGTATTGATAAATCCTCAAAGAACTTTCATTAGGCTCCCCAAAAGTTAGTGAGTCTCAACTTTAAGTTCATGCTAATCACATGTAAATTTCTTCTGCATGGAAAATGACAACTCATTGAAATATGTGACATACCAAATAAAAAGTAATCAAGACTTTTGTTTGGCACAAACTCATAGACAAGTAACTTTTCTTGTCCATCTAGGCAAAACCCGAGTAGCCGCACAAGGTTTCGATGTTGAAGCTTCGATAACAAAACAACCTCATTCTTGAATTCTCCAACACCTTGTCCTGAGCTTTTAGATAGCCTCTTCACAGCTATTTCTTGTCCATTCAAAAGCCTACCCTGAAATTTGTTAATGTAATTGTTTGAGTACACATGAACAGCTTTTAACCACAATTTCACATAACAAATGTCAAGGATATTCAAATATTTTTTATAAAGCATTGTCAAATTTTCCAACTGATAATACCTGAAAAACTTCACCGAATCCGCCCTCACCCAACTTGTTTTGATGAGAGAAATTGTCTGTGGCAGCTTGTATGGTGGCTAAATCATACTGCAGGGACTCAGCATTTGTAATTTCATTTACGCCTACAAGATGAAACAACATGAGATGGTCATTTCACCAAAAGCATATAATAGTACATCTGGCCTACCTAATTTTATCATTCTATGTAAACGGCATAGGCATATATTTCGTACTGCTTTGATCTCCTTGGATGGCATCGTATGTCTTGGTCACTTTACTCCGATTGGAACAACAAGCGAGGAAGAGAACCACCACGCCTATGCCCACAGGAACGGCGACCGCAACGACTATTACGGTAGATTTATTGCTTTTGCCTACATATGTGCAACCAATTTAATGGCATCAGAACATGTGTTGTTTATAACTGTATCAAATTTTAGAAGCTGCAATTGCTACCATAGACCAGAGCAAATGTTGAAAAAAAAGAAAAAGAAAAAGAAAAACCAAGTTGGTTTGATGTGAAGAAACTGACTGTTCATTTGTTTCACTGAAAATTTTTTTATCACTGAAAATGTTTTGGGAAATTCAATTTTGGAGAAAGTAAACTTTGGTTTGATGCTTTGCCCAGAAAACAAGTTGAAAAAATTAATTTGATGGTATTTATTAATAAGTGAATCAATCAAAGGCAGCTTGTATTGTTAAAATGGCATGTAATGACTAAAAAACTAGAATCAACACTTATTTATTCTGTAATCCATCAAATAACAAAAATTAAAAAGATATTGGGAAAGAATTATGGAATCATATGTGCAAAACATTATGTATCATCATGTTTGTCTGAGAATGTAACAGAAGGGGAGCATTAATGACTTAAACATATGAGACTTACCGAAAAAGAAAATAAGCAACATGATGAGAGATAAGAAATAGACATAGAGAGACCTATACTTCTCACTTTCATGCGCGACAATAAATCAAGAAAAATGTTTACCTTCTTGCTAGAAGGAGAAATCGTTTTGTCCTATCTATACTTGTATTTTGATTCATGGAAAACGCTCTTTATAAATCAACTAGGTTTTCGTTATCCAAATACTAAAAAGTTGTAAAACCATCTCCCGAAAATGGGTTTCCTTCAAACAAAAGGATCCTAAGTTGTAATCAATAATCTGTGTTTTTCACAAAAAATCCAATTTTTTTCCTAATTCCTATGTGAGCGCACCGATTGTTTATTGGGGGTTAACCATTAATTGATTAAAAGTAACCCTTTACCAATAGTCATGTAACTAATCTATCCACCTTAGAAAAGGTTTTCACCTAAAATGTATCTCATCATGACCTCGTAGCATTGAAGATCTGAAAGAAGCATTAATTCAACAACTTATAATACCTGTAATATCTTCTTTTTTTCAAACAAAAATACTTATAATATTTTTCAACCCAGCCGACAGTTTTCCTAACAAAAAGTTGCAGCATAAACACCAGAGTCACCTTTCAAACTAAAAGCCCAGGACCAACAAGCGCACTAACCAGGAAGTTTTTATGTGATCCTCCAATATCACCTAATATCTTCAGTCAACCAATCATATCTTTTTATTTTAGGAAAAATTCTATAATTTCTCATGATGGATGCGTGCTAAACCAAGATCTTGATTCCAATTAAAGCGACAATAGTTAGGACAGACGAAGATAAGCAATACGAACACACATTTACCTTTAGGTCCAGTCACTAGAGGGGGACGCGGAGGTGCCGGTGCCGGCAGAGCCGAGGTGTTATAAAAGGGGTAGAGCTGGTACCTCACGTTGCAGCTCGGAGAGAGCACCCTACCCCCTTGCTTCCCCTGAGGCAGATTAGCGATACCGAACTGGAGGCATGTGCCACAGTCTGATGCCGTCAAGTCCGGCGTGCACTGTGCAAGTGCGTACAGCTTTTGTAAGCTCGTGGTGTTTGCCTCAGCCACTGCGACCTTCTTCCCTGAGCCACCAGCTGAAGCCCTCGCGGTGATGTTGTAAGGGTTTGTAAAAGGACCTGCATGAACTGGATTGGGTCTCAACGTTCGCGTCGTTGAAAACTTTGAGATGGCGATTCCTCCATGACTGAGAAGATGGACTGATTCGAGTACCACAACATGCACTTGTCATACCAAATAATGGAGACCCGCTGGTTGGGGCATCTTTGGAGGATCTCCTGCTTTCCAGTGGCCACACAGTCGCTGCAAGTGGCGATATGTCAAGGTCGCCGCGGCAGAGGAAGAGCCCATAGGCCTGATCAGGAGGGTTTTGGCCAGCAGTAGCATTTGCGAAGCCATCGGTGCTGTTAGTGGCGGCAGAGGAGAGGGAAGAGAGGAGGGTGTGGAGGTTGGATTGGTAGGTGGAATGAGGGCTGAAGAGGGTGGTGTTTGGGCAATCATGAATTATGTATTTAGGTGCAGCTTCAGTACCGAAAATTTTGAAGAAGAAGAAGGAGAAAGAGAGGGAGATGGTGAAGCCAGAATTCATGATTAGCTCGCTTGATGAATAGACTGAGCTTGCAGCATGGACACGGCATAGCAGGAAGAAGAGCATATGGTCTCTCTCCAAGATATTTTTGTGGTGAGAACTATTTGGAGAATCTAAATACATGGATTAAAATAAATGTGGACCGTTAGGTCTGGAGAATAATTGTAGCATGACCAATACCAGG
Organism: Corymbia maculata; assembly: GCA_014182735.1. Classification (NCBI taxonomy): domain Eukaryota; kingdom Viridiplantae; phylum Streptophyta; class Magnoliopsida; order Myrtales; family Myrtaceae; genus Corymbia; species Corymbia maculata. Next base: position 37,620,052 of record CM024686.1, on the reverse strand, counting down.
TGCTTAAAAATTGTAATGGTAAAAGCAATATAAATATGGGATTAGTCTTCCGACCAAACGAACAAATATGGGATTAGGCTATCATCCTTTATTCGCTTTTACGCAAGCAACGTCTGGTTAAGTGGAATCATGGTATTAAGCTAATTACTTGGACATCGTCATATAACAAATTTCTTTTATTAATTCCGTAGAAAATATTGGAATATAGAGACTCATTCTATAAATAGGCATGTGGTAAAAACTTGTATTTTTTATGTGAGGTTCATTGTTTTCACTTTTTCTTAATTTGTAATGAACTTAATCAATTAGACTAAGCATACGCAATAAATTCTCATTTCAAACGTAGTCTACACAACATGTGATGGATGATACATAATATAGATTATCAGACTGGGGTCACCAAAGCAAAATCTGAGCAATTTTATGATCATATACATGTTATATGGAAAATGCTACTGAAATAGGTTCAACAGCACAATTGAAGGATTGGGGGTGAATTATATATTTTTCTTTCTTGTTTTTGATAAGTTAATACAAGGCGCACCATTGCTAATTAAAATTCAAGGATCAAGTTTTGAACGTTTAAAACTTTGAAATATTATTCCATATGACATATCTAAACCTTTCAAACCATTTAGAAATTGATATCTTAAATCATGAAAAACTATTATATACTTTTTTTCTTTTTACAGGAAGGTCAAAAGAGATTTATGGCAAGTTAGGACAAATCGGTGTGAGATTTTCTTTAAAGTCAAATACAATTAAAACGACAAGAATTGGGGTGCGTTAGACCATTCAAATTCATGTGGACATCAAGTTGCCCTCGTACGAGGTCATTCACTAAAGTCAATTAATGTGAGTTTGCATTCTCATTTGCTCCAACTGGGAGACTGCGGACAAGAAAAGTATCAACATCTTTGCATAGGAGTATGGGAGCCAATTTCATCTTAATCATTAAACGTTCAAAGTCATAAGTAGGACCTATATGATTTAATGACCAAGATGGAGTGGCCTCAAATGTCTAGATGAGTACAAGACTTGCTTATTGTAGAGAGAGAAAGGAAGAGGAAACCAGTAAGGCACTAGGTTAGATAGTAAGAGAATTTTCACCTTGTTCAGTGATCTTTGGTTCAAGCCTTGTTAGAAACACAATGTAAGGTAAAATTTAGAATGCAACAAGTCGATAAAAGACAGTGTGCTTTGAAAATCACTCGGAGAGGTGAACAAATTGATATGTGTGAAAATTGATGCAAGTATCACCTTATAAATATAAAAAAGGGGGAAAAAGACGGTAAAGCTGAAAGTGATATGGGTCTTTTTCTTTAGATATGTGGAGGATGGCCTCAATCGGCCACCATGATAGCGGTCGCCAACCTGCGTTGCGGGCTTGGGCAAAACGACTTGGGAGCACAACAGTTGAGTCTCCTAAGCACGAGTTTAAGTGGTGCTTGCATGATTCCTTCCTCACCGCCTTATCCTTATCCTTATCCATCTAAATATATTGTATTAATGTTATTTAGTCATAAATCTTTTAATGGTGCTAATGCAATTCTAAATCTTTTGATTTGATGCCAATTCAGTCTTAAACATTTTAATGATGTCAATTTAGTCATAATCCTTAAAAATTAATGTTAATTTAGTCTTAAATCTTTTGACTTGGTGCCAATTCAGTTTTTCTAACTAATTTTGGTTGGATTTTGCTGATGTGGATGCTCACCGGCTTACGTGGCATCGTCAACACTAACGTGGATAATATTTAATCATATTTTAATAATTTTTTATTTTTTAGTATTTTTCTGATTTTTTCCTTTTTTTCTTTTTTTTCTCTCACCTTACTTTCTTCTTCCTCTAGGCATTGGCCATGGCGAGGGCCCCCACACCAAATCCGGCTTATTTGCGAAAGGTAGATCGGGTTATTCTCAATTTGCTTCCTCCATGAGCTTCTCTCCCCGCTCTCCCCCAAGTGACCAGAGCAAGAGTCCCCCGGTGCGTCTCAAGATTTGCTTCCGTTCCCCACTCTCTTGAATTCAAGAAACCTCCCGGAATCAGAGAGTTGGGATCGCTCTCTTTCTCTCCTTCCATTGCCTTTCTCTTTGGCATTTCGATTCGATGCTATCCCTATTTCCGTTGATTTGACCCAGTTTAAATATAGGCTGCATGAGCTAGATCGTGGGTTTCGAAGGCTTTTTAGGCTTTTTAGGTTAGATCGACCGCGAGGGGGTGAGAGAGAAGCGGAGAAAAAAGCAGACAGATTTCTGCAAAACATGTCTGCTATAGTTGCTATAGTGGGTGGCAAGAGATTCTGTCGCGACCTTACCTCGGCTGCACCACCTAGGGTAGTTCGGCCTCTCCCAAGCCCATACCAATTTGCGACTTAGGTTTTTTTTTTTTTTTTAAGCATGCAAATGATTTTTATTTAGAGTTGCCACTAATCTATTTTTTGGTGGGTCGATTAGAAATCCAAATAACGGGAGGATTACTTTACTCCTACGAACCAGAGACTATGGGATTAGGGACTTGATTATGTTAGATTTCTCTAACACCCTTTCGGTACTTGCATTGATTTTAATTTACTCCCTAACATGCAATGTGATCATATGAGTGCACAATCATTATTTAATACTCAATAAAGCAAAGTGATAAATAAATTGCAAGCATAAGGAAGAAATACTTACCTCGAAACAACGAAAGCATCTTATTCAAACACTCACTAGCCAAAATTTGCCAGATTTGGCGAGACCACGCACGGTGAAGTTTGACAATGGCTTGGTAGATGGAAGCTGAGGTGATGGTGCTCGTTGGAAGGAATTGCTTGAAGTCTTGCTCGGTCTGAAGCATGAAGGGCTACTGAGTCGACGACGATTTTTCGTGAGGGCTACTGGGTAAATGCCAGACAGCAGGTGATTTGCTGCGGATCGATTTGGACTTCCAACCAAAATTTACCGGACCAGGCTTGCAAGTGGTGTAGGAAACGCAAGCGGGGTTGACTGGTCTGGCTGTGTGCCAAGGATAGAACTTCTCTTCCTTTTTGCCTTCACTGTGCACGATTTCTCGTCCCTCTTGTCTTTTCGCTTCACGATCAAGATTGGCGTCCTTCTCCAAAGTGGTGAACAAGTCTTCTTCTTATACTTTTTGGACCTGCAGGAAAAGTAGAAATTTTTTTTTTCTCTTTGGTCAAATCTGCCCACCACGAATCTCCGCTGAAACTTGACTTTTACTTTGACCAGGCCATTAAGTAAGCCCAAAATCGCGGCTTGGAGTCCACTGGACGATCTGGCTCGGTTTGTTAATGATGGTTGGTGTCGAGCGCGAGCCAGATGTCGATGGAGATTGCGGATGCCGTGACGCTGGAAAATGGAAGGGAGAATTGTCGATGAGTGACTCTCCAGCAAGCGTGTGATACCGAGTATTCGATGCAGTATTTTCGAGAAGAAAGCCTGAGTCTTCTCTCTATATTGCAGCCGAACCTTTCTCTCTCTCTTTTCTTCCTAAGTATTGTGTTTTTTTCTATCTGTGTCTTTCTTCAGTGTGTGTGGCCTCGTGAAATCTTATGTTATTTAAGGGAAGATAATAAATCATACGTTCTTTTATTTAAATTTCTTGTATCCCACGTGCAATCTTTTCCAATATTTCATCTCGACACATTTCCTAAATATTGAAAGAATAATGCGAATATTCTCAAGAACATTCTCATATTCTCGGGAATATTCTCAAATTCTAACTCGTCGCCTTACGGGAATATTTCATCTGACATCTTTCCTACATATTGAAAGAATAATGCGAATTTTCTCGGCAACATTCTCATATTCCCAAGAATATTCTCATATTCCAACTCGTCACTCCTTAACGGGCCTAGTCAAATTCTTTTCCCTTGTGGGCTTAGTCCAACTTGTTAAATTAAAGCTTAGAACCATCAATTGAAGCCTATCTGCCACATATCCAATGCAAATGCAATAATAAATACTCCTAAAACTATATGCTATACAATTTAATCATAATATTTTATGTTTAAGGGTTAAAATTAATCCCTAATTTTTTGTGTATTAAATTACAACTGATCAATCAAAATTTAGGTGTCAACAGATTCTATTTTTTTTTTTTAGGAATTGAATGTTGGGCCGTCCCCCTTCGTTTCCAAGAGAATCCGCTGCTCTTCCTCCTTGGTTCACCAGGCGAGGGCAGCCCTAGCAAGGATTCCCCTCGCCAAATTCAAGGCCACCCCTTGCCCAAGGTAGGGAGGCCTTGCTAGGCATTACCTAAGTAAAGGCAATGCTTGCCCTCACTTGCTCTAGCCTGGACAAGGGCCGGCCTTGCCGGATTTGGCAAAGGCTGACCTCGCCCAGGCTAGATCGAGCAAGGCTGACCCTAGTCAAGCCTCAACCTTGCCCTGGCTAGGCAAAGCCAGCCTGCCCAACTATGGTTAGTGGACGACCACCACTTATCGGTTGGCCACTGCTCAAAAGAAGAAGAAAGGAAGAAGAGAGAAAAAATAAAAATAAAAATCGAAAAAAATAATAAAAACTTGAATAATTTTTAAATATAAAACATCAATGCAGGTGACATCACGTAAGGCAATTGGCAGCTGTATTAGCAAAATCTGACCAAAATTAACTAGAAAGATTAAATTAATATCTAGTCTAAATGTTTATGATTAAATTGATACTAATTTAAAAATTTTATGACTAAATTAATATTATTAAAAAGGTTTATAACAAAATTAGCAGCATGACAATAAGTTTAGGACTTTTTCTAATTTTCCCTTTCAGTGTTGGGCAACCAACATACCAGGATCACCAAGTGGCACTGTGTGGTTGTCATTGGCCTTAGGTGGCCCCACCAAAGTGGTCCAATCACAAGTGGTTTCTATAGATAGTAAGATTCTTTTTATAATTTTCTTTTTCTCTTAATTTAATCTCGAATTACCAAATAATCTGTCCCGTCTTATTCGAGAGATTTACCAAATAAGATATAGCCCATTGTCATGTGAACGTACCCTCCCCAGCCTCCTGGCAATGGAAGCACGACCCTCAAGATTAATGGTCCCGTCATCGAAGCAAGTCAATTACGTTATCTTGAGTTTTTCAAAAGTAGAATAATGCCGACCGAGTTTGACAATTTGTCCTCATCCTCAAGTGGGGACTTGGGGATGAAAAGTTGTCAGTGCTTTGGAATTTACGGATAAAGGTGCTCTGATTGTAAGGGCATCTTGCTAGTTTTTATATATGAATAAACTTCTCATGCATCTAAATTTTATTACGGATTAAGATTCTCTGAAATTAGAGCATATTGACATTATTATTTTTTTCTTTTCTGATGAGTGTAAATTGCCCTTTGAGTTTGCTACATTGAGAAGATGACATATTAACATAAAAAGAAAGTTCTGAAATTAAACTTCCCGTCTATACCTTTTTTTCTTCAATTTCTTTTCTTTCCCATTTATATTTTCCTTCTCTTCATCCTCAGTTCCATAGGTAATATCATCGCCATCCTCCTTTTTCTGATAGAGAGGTGAGCTCGTGGAAAGATGGGCCGATCCAATGGGGAAGCGATTACTCTAGTGGCGAGGCAAGACAATGAGGTGAGGGCGTGTGAGCCGCGGTGGAGGTGGAGAGTGAGAGATGGGGATCTAAGATTATGTGTTGATTTGCTGCATTCATTGATTGAAAATACATGGGAAGATAAAAATGGCACTTTTTGAAATTTAGGACGCAAAGATTGTAAATACACTTTGGATGTCAGTCTATGCTCATTCTTATTGCATTCCAGAAAAATTGTGAATACTTTGCTATTGGTTAGGCCATAAAGATTCAGGTGGGGAAAAGAAAAGAAGATGAACGGCGAGGATGGTCACCTTTCTGGCCTCGTACAGGGGTCACTGACAAGGTCAATTGCGTGATTTGTGTTCCCTTGTTGGGTGGGCAGACTTGACCAACAAAGGTCGACATGACATGTGACTCCAATATCTCAATTTCAAAGGATGGCCATCGAGAGTGACAGTGCTTTATGACCCTTCAAACTCTTATTGCTCTAGAAACCATTTGAACTTTCCTTGATTTTTACGTGAGGAAATGTATTGGATCCAATTGGGCAAGTTTGTTGACCGAGTTCAAACTCATCATCCCGATCTTGCTGCCCAACACTTGAACCATTTGATCACTTGCCGTTCATGAGGGAGCTTGTTGACCTAGTTCAACTGCTTGTAGGCCACGGCTAAAATCTCCGATAGAGGGGGACATTACTGCAGCTTCACGTAATGCATTTGTTTGTGTATTAAGTGATTTTCACAAAAAAAAAAAAGGCATAAGTACGGCGGGAGTCTTGCAGCAGCGCGGAGGGATGACTTAAGTCTGCCAAAACTTACAAACTTGTACACTTAAGTGCACACTTTTAAAAAAAATGAATCATTTAAATGCCAAGTCGCCGGAAATCCTATGTGGCAATTTTTTATTAATTTTTTTGTTTATGTGGCTTTGGAAATTGAAACGACAAAAAGTCAACGCAAAATGACGTCGTTTTTGCGTTGACGTGGATTTTAAAAATTATTAATTAAATAATTAAAAATATATATTATTATAAAATCGATTTTATTTAAAAAAAAATAAAGGAGAAGGGGATCGGCGAGGGCTGCATCGGCGTGTTGCCCCACCCTCGTTGGGAAGGGCCGGCAACGGTAGGCAAGGGTCGGCGAGGTCATCGGGCCGCCAATGGTGGCGACCCTGGCCCTTGCCCAACAAGGCCAACAGCCGTCGCCCGCCCAGATCCGATGGCACTGGGTGAGGGCACCAGCGCAGGGGCGAGGGTCGCCTGCCATTGTCTCGGCACCGACGCCTTCACCCAATGCCGCTGGAGTTAGATCTGGGAGAGGGTTGCCTCCAGCGGCGCTAGGCGAGGGCATCATTGCCTGGGGGAGGGTCGACGACCCTCGTCTAGGCCGAGGCGAGGGCGGCCGACCCTCGCCCGGATCTAGGAGAAGGTCACCGCCCTCTCCCGACGTTTGGCGAGGGTCGTCGACTGTGCCCGGGCGTCGGCGACCCTCACCGTCCATCGCCACCGCCCTGCGGCGATGGGGTGGCGGCGACGAGCCGCTCCCCCATTCCCTTTTTTTTTTTTTAATTTTTAAAAATTTTTTTGCTCTTTTAATATTATTTAACTAATATTTATTAATATTAGTCAAAATGGGGTCATTTTGGGTTTGTGGCCACATCGACACCCAAAACGACGCCGTTTTGGGTTTACTTCACCACGTCGCCACAAAAACAACATCATTTTGACCCTATATCGCCGGAAAAATGCCACGTCGGCATTTTGGCCGGATTTTCTGCCGTTGGCACTTCGGTGATCCATTTTGCTCCGATTTTGGCACTCAAGTGTACCGTTTGTAAGTTTTGGCACTTAAGTGTCTCTCCGTGCCAAGTTTTGGCACTCCCGCTGTACTTATGCCCAAAAAAAAATATGAAACAAATTTTAGGGGTAGTCACCTCCCTCAGCGATGGTCAGTGTTGAGAAATAACGAAAACAAAATATAATGTTTGAAGGACAAATGTTGTAACATTTGGGTAAATGTTAGGTTCTTATTTTTTTAAAATTAAGAATGGTATTTTTGGAAATGAAAAGTGGAGAAACACTTTGTCACGATCCACCCTTGGCAATGATCGATGTCCAGAAGGATGGAGTTTAAGGGTATTTACTCATGAGTTGATCCTTGAAAATGGGTCGATCGTGAGTGTATATTCTCTCAAATTCATACCCTATGCAACAATAGGAAGTTTCATTTTTATTATCTAAGTTGATTAACAACTTAAGATAAATGTTTAGGAGTCACCACTAGCCTCAATTTAGGGGTTGGCTAGAAAGCCCAATCGAGGATCGAGAGAGGTTCCCTTGATTTCTATGTAACCAAAGCTCTAGAGTTCCAAGATTTGGGTTACGCTAACATTTCTATTAGCACTCTTTTGGTACATAATAGTCATCGTGTTTTATGTAAAGTGTCCGTGCATGTCATGTTACTTTTTCATGTAATTTAAAAAAATGAAAGGTGATCATGCTTGGGTGTTTGGTTTAATGCCATTCTAATTTTAAAAAAATAGAAAATGAAAAGCAAACAATTTTAATTGAAATTGCAGAGTGGAAAGTAAACAACTAAGGAATGCGGTAAATCTAAATATGCAATTCTAAGAAAGTACATGTAAAGGAAAATAAAAGAAAGGAACCCGCACCACGTTGGGTTTTTATACAACACGATAGAAAAACCCAAGACATATGTCAGGTGTCAAATGAATGGTACAAAGGTAGGGTTGGAAAGGACATCGACCATCACCGTCCTTTGGGGCTGCCTTCTTCGTCATCCCTAACTCTTAGCTAATTCTAAATGAACAGTTTACAATAGAAACATACACCAATTCAAACCAAAAAATGCAAAGTATGACAAGTAAACAAGCAGGAATCACCCAATCATTAGATCAGTCTTTTATTCTGGTAGCCATACACTCGCTGCCCGTGGCAGTGACGACGTTGCCACAGCAGAGGAAGAGCGCCTAGGCAGAGTCGGGAGCGTCCTTCCAAGCGGTGGCATTGGTGTAGCCGTCGCTGAAGGAAAGGAAGAGATAAGGCCGTTGAGGTTGGTTTGGTAGGTAGAAAGTGGTGTTTGTGCAGTCATGCTATAGACAAGAAGGTGAAGCTTCCGTAATGTGATGGGGATTGCTGAGAAATTTGAGGAAGAACAAGAGGGCGAAGGAGGCAACCGAGCAAAAATTGGTGGTCCGATGATTATTTTGCTTGCGGGACTGAGCATAGAATTATTGAAAGAAGAAGACTATGTTCTGCTCTCTCGGGAAAAATGTTGGAAAAATGTTACGGGTAGTGCAAGATTGAACTTTATGGCGCACACATTTGCGAGCTTTACCCGATAATTTGCCTTTGATCATCACTTTAGCGGATCTTGAATTCTTCCGTATACTTTGGTAATAAAATGGTAAAAAGAAGAAAAAACTTCACCCTGAAGAAAATTCTACACAAAAATCTCACTCACATTTCCCACACTATGTCAATGAGAAAGGTGAAGATTTCGGCAAATTGAGAAAACAGAAGAGGACAATTTATATTTTCACTTTATGCTTTCATGCTTCTTATTTGTTCTCATTATTTCATTGCATGTATTTATATTGTGATTCCAGAAAATTCTACAATTGCATGTCTCATGTTTTATTAGAACTTACATGATGGGATTCGGATCCATGTTAAATAAAACTCCACGTAAGCTCCAGGAGAATTTGCTTGATGTCGATTTTTTTTTTTTTTTTCCGGTCGAGAAAGAGCTTTTCATTTAGCTAATCCAAAATGGAAGGACCCGAGAGATGGGCTTCAATACATAATAAGTTCCACAGAAGAGACCCAATAATGGGGTAAGCCCTGTTTTCTATGGGTTTTGGCGACCCCAGTCAGTGACCACATTGACCTATGACAATAAGTAACTTGAACATTGGGTAGATGCGACAAATTATCTTTACACCTTTGGACTGGGACATGAGCCTCCCACATGAGCTGTTGGGGGATCGAAATTGCCTCAACCAAAGCCAAACAATCTGTTTCTACCTGGACGGCATCGTTGGGAGAGAGGGAATATAGCTTGCGAGGCCAACAGCTGCATTATGTGGAAAAAGTAAAAAATTAAGGGCTTTGACTAGAAGGGGAGATGCTGCTGGAACTGATCTTGCATCTCCGTTCAACAATTGGCTAGTGGAGTTATAGCAAATCCATGGGACCGAACCTGTTGTTTAACTAGGGATGAAAGCCCCATCAATGTTTACCTTGAAGGTATGAGCTCTCAGTGGTTTTTGGCAATTGGTTAGGTCTGATTTAGGTTTGATTTTGTTCCCTACTATGTTCCATTTTGGAAGCTTTGTAGTGCATAGAGTGCTATTTCCACCACCTTGCTAGCCTGTAGTGCTTTATTTTGAAGATGGCTGCATTTCTAGCCTTCCATAGGCTCCACAAAACCGAAACAATAGTGACCAGATCTGGTGAGTTCTTTTGCTTCGATATGTCCATCAACCACTCCTCAATCCAACTTAACCTATGACTTGATATTTGGATAGTTAGTGTAGTATTTGGCCAAACTGTGTTGCTTCATGGGCAAAGGTGGTAGAGATGCTCAATTGTTTCATAACATTGGTGGCATAAGGGGTAGAGAGGATCAGGTACAATCTTCCTTCAAAACAAAGTGTCCTTAGTTGGGAGTGCATTTTGTCATAAATTCCACAAGAATAGTTTGATCTTTGTGGGTGCCTGTAGTTTCCAAATATTTTTCCATAAGGTGCGAGGGGAATGTAATATGCTGAAGCTTCAATTTGTGTCTATTTTGCTAATGAATCTCGGATAAAATGATACCCACTTTTGACTGTGTATTGGCTTGCTTGGGTACCTCCACACAATTTGGTCTTGTTCTATTTGTGGTTTTAGAGGGATTGCCAATATTTTCCGAATAGTTTGCTCGTCAAAATGTTCTTATAATATTGCTTCCTTCCAGACTCCCTCTTTTAATAACATAAACCTAGAGATGAGTTGAGGTTCATTCCTTTTGGTCGGACCACTTAATATTCCCTTCTGTAGCCACTTGTCTTCTCTTGTTTTAATTTTGGTTCCATTCCCTATAGTCCACAGTGTGGCAAGGGAAATAGATTCTTTGCCTAGAACCAAACTTTGCTAGCCCCAAGAAGGGCATTGTCCTTTTTCAGCATGCCATAAGTCTTCAAGAGGAAAATATAGACCCTTAAATAGTCAACCCCATGGGGAGTTTAGGCTCATGCTTAAATGCCATGCTTGCTTCGCCAATATGTCTTTATTAAAGTCCAGCGGGTCTCGAAAGCCCAAGCCCCCATCTTCCTTTCTCCTCTTGAGCAACTCTCATCTTTTCCAATGAATTTTAGCTTTCCTCTTGTTAGTTTTCCACTAGAATTGTGCTATTTTATGCTCTATCGCCTTACAAACTGAAACAAGGATTTTAAACATAAATATGGTGTATTGTGGAATCGCTTGCACTACCGTCTTGATTAGAATTTCTTTTCCCACTTTAGAGATCAGTCTTTCTCCCTACTAGAAAAAAAAAAACCTGACTTGTTCAAATTGATTGCTTGTCCTAAGGCCACACAATATTGGTTGAGAATTGATGCCAAGTTCTGGCATTCCAAAACTTTCCCATCTAAAAAGAAGATCGAGTCATCTGCAAATAGTAGGTAGGAGAGGGTGGGGCACCATCTATTCAATTTTATTCCCTTGATATTGCGATCATCCATAGCCTTCCTCATGAATGTTGATAGCAAATTAGCAACCAAGATAAAGAGGTAAAGGGGACAAGAGTCCCCTAGTCTTATACCTCAAGAGGGCTTAAAGTATTGAAGTGGCTCTCTATTTACCTTCACGTTGAAAGATACAGATGTAACACTTTGCATGATCCACCCTACCCATCTTGCATCAAACCTAGTTTTAATTAAACAAGCCTCAAGGAAGTCGCATTCCACACGATCATAAGCTTTTTTCATGTCTAACTTTTGAATTGCTTGGAATTTTCTCCTTCTCTTCCAAGTTCTCATTTGGTGTAGCACCTCCTGTACCACAAAAATATTATCTTGAATTTGTCTCCCTCCGACAAAGGCATTTTTTCATTGGCAATTATCTCTAGAAGCAAAGGTTTAAGTCTATTCGCCATCACTTTTGCTATAAGTTTATAACCAAAGTTGCATAAGATGATAGGCCGGTATTGATCTAGCTTTTCTAGGTTCTGGATTTTTGGTATTAGGGAAATTTAGGATTTTGTTAAGGTTTGGCAGGATGGTGTTGGTTTTGAAGAATTCTTTAACCTCCATGATAATGTCCATTTTCAAAACTTCCTAGTTTTGTTGGTGGAATAGGCTATCGAGGTCATTTGGTCCTAGTGCTTTCTCAGCTCCTAGTTGAAAAGTTGCATTTTTAGTCTCATTTTCATTTACTTCAACCAGCAAATTCATGTTCATATCTTTCGTCACTACTCTTGAACATTGATATAGAACAGGGGAAAAGTCTCTTTGGCCTTCAAATTGATAAAGGTCACAAAAGAACACCAAATAGCTTTTTTAATATGGTCTAGGTTGGAAACCCATCTTTCATTGGAGTCTTTGATCATGGTTATCCTATTTCTTTGCCTTCATTGAATTGTTGTTGCATGGAAAAATTTGGAATTCTTGTCACTCCACTTAAGCCAATTTATCCATGATCAAAGCCCCCAATACATCTCTTCTTGTCTCCACAATGCTTCAATCTCTCCATGTAATCCTTTGACTCTTACTTTCTCATAAGGGTTGACACAGTTATTCATGAGTTGTTGCAATTCTTGTTTCAGCCGAGAGATTTTTTGTTGCCCGTTTGTAAAAGGTTTTTTACTCCAACTAATTAGTGCAAGAGACAAATATGCAGTTTTTTTGGTAAACATCCACTCCTTTTATGATAAAGATCCCCAAGCTTTTTGATGACTTCCTTACACTCTACATTCTCAAGCCAAAAGGCTTTAAATTTGAATTCTTTTTCCATTTCACCTTATTGGCTTGCAAAGATATAAGTAAAGGGTTGTGGTTAGAGCCCATAGTTGGTAAGGCAAATGATTCTGCTACCGGGTTTGATATTCTCTAATCTATGTTTCATAGGACCCTATCAAGCCATTCCTTAATGTTTTTCGTTCCATCCCTATTGTTTGACCAAGTGAATGTGCATCCTTTACTATCCATTTCCATTAGTAAACAATCATTTAGAAGCTCCCGGAACGCCGTCAAATGAGAGTTATCAGCCATATGCGCCCCCTCTTCTTGCAACAAAATAGTACCTCATTGAAATCTCTCATACAGACCCAAGGCAACAAATTTGAAGAACTCATTTTTGCACATCTCATCCCAAAGTTCAAGTTTTCTTTGGAAATTCTAAGCAGCGTGTATAAAAGTGATTCTCATTCTTTTATCGCTCACAAGATCCTTGTGTTCAAGGTTCACAAAATTCTCCATTGTGACTCAAAGTTTAGCTCGACTCTATCATCCCAAATTATGACCAATCCACCAATCGTACCTCTCGGGTTAACCACCTTACAGCTTTGAAAGGGTAGTTTCATCCCGATTCTCTAAAGAGGTGGTTCTTGGTTTTTTGTCTCTAGTAGTGCAATGGATGATTGTTGCTCTTGTGTTTCAAGAACCATCTTTGTAACTTCATCCTCATGTTCTTTGGAATTTTTCTCATAAAATACATCCCAAAATGGGTTATGATCCTATACTTGTGCTCGTGAGCAAGTTTTGTAACAGCTTCCCTTCTTCGTGTTGAATTTTTCCTCTCCATAAAGGATCTCCTTGCACTCACTAGTGTAGCAACCCATTTTTCCACATGAGTAGCAATAAAATGGAAGCATTTCATATTTAAAGTCCAGCTAAATCTTCCTTCCTCCATGAATAGCTGAATGCCCCACTTTAAGTTCCACTTGAATGTCTAACTCAATCTTTGCTTTTCCAACATGTTGAGCTATTAGGCTTTTGTCTTGATCTTCACTTCCAATATTTTCCCTATCATGCTTGCAGCCTTCTTTACAATTCCCTCAAATTTCCATTCAATAGAGAGACCCAGTATTCTAACCCAAAAGGCATAGGTTATGAATTCATAGCAATGAGGGGGCATATACTGCTCCTAAGCTTTCAGGATAAGCAATTGGTTAGAAAAGAAGAATAATCTAGGATGGCAAAATCGTGATTGTTCCAATGGAATCAATTTATTCTAAAATTGATTTGTCCATATATTTTCCTATAGGGGAGAACTAAACAATTTTGACGTTGGTTTTTAAATCAAATCACAAGCAAATACTCTCACAAGTCTTGATCTTGGAATTCAAAGGAATGAGAGTCCAACTTTGACATTGATTTCTTCAGAAACTTGCACTCATGAATTCAAACGACACTTCTGATGCATCGCCTTCCATCATGTCCCAAATCTTTGAAGCTATCAGATATGTAGCATTAAGGGTTGGAAAGATCACTGGCTAGATTGTATTTGATTAGCTTCTTGTGATGGGAGTTCACTGCCTCAGAGACTTATAGCTTGTTCAAGACAGATTACAAATCCGGTGTCCTCTTGAATGGTAGTTGCCAATAAAGACATCCACTTCTAGAGGGTCAATGTACCTAGACGATCTCTCCATAGATGGAAATGAATATACTCAGATCAGTGCTATCAATTGAGAAACGACCATTGAAGAATACATTACATAGGAGGTTTATGATTCCTCACTCATTGAAACTAAAAATCAATCTTTGATGAGAACCCGAAGTGCCTCAAGCATGTGTTGAAGCTTTGCTAGTGCCAATCTTCCACAGAGGCTAAATGAAGCCAAGTTCTGTTCCAAGAAGTTCCTTTATTTGGAGATCGGATGCCACCATCACTAGACTTTTGACAAGCTTTATCCATCGATGACCCACTTGCTCGTGAATTGGCATCACTAACGCATCTATCAGATTTGTGTGTTGCTTCGAACTATGTCATGGGGAAGATTAACCATACGAAGTCGCCTTGCTAAGAGACATCGAAGGTCATCCATCGTCAATTAACCGCACCAATCTTAGTTTTGAAAATGCACTGGATGTGCTTTGTTTTGTTTCACTTCACAACCAAGAGCCATTGAACTTTAGTTATCTTAATTTCTAGTCATGAAGACTTGAAGCATTCCCTATTCAGCTTTGTTGTGTAGTCAAGAAACACAAAATGTTTAAATCTGGTTTTAAACTCTTTCGGCGTCGACTTTGTTTGGAGACCATCAATGCAGCCCTCATGATTTGTGATGCAAAATGCAGCTTTGTTATCTGCTTTTTCATGAGGAAATGAGGCAAAACCTTCAAATATCAAACCAATCCGTCGATCGCTTTGCATGATGAGACAAAGGAAGGGAATTGCTAAGTATTCAAAAAGAAGACAGTTTGGGCACCAAGTTTTATAATGTTTGAAAAAGGCAACAAGGCATTCTTAAACCTAGTTTATCATGAGCGATGAAAATTCGAACGAGGCGGAGATTTGCTAATCCAACATGATAGAGCTCTGTGTGGCAAAGTTATTCTAACTTCATAAGGCGCACATTTGAGCATTGGGGTAATATTTCCCCTTTCTCTGCAAAAGATGCATTGGGATGCTAAGCCGTCTGACTTTGAAAAAGAGTGTATTTCGTTCCTAAATTTGATACTCTTTAGTATAAGAAAATGACACGACCTTTTCTTTGATATAGGATAAATTCGAGCGAAACAAAAACCCATCAAACAAGCATGGCAGGGCACAAGGTTTTAACATGTGTTGGAACAAGATATGATGAAGCTTAATTATTTGTCTTGAAAAAGACATTGAAGCAGCATTTGACTTTGGGGCAATATCTCTTCTTCCTCACCAATGACGCGTGTTGGGGCAAAAATGCATTACAAAAGGATGTATCGCTCCTAAATTGAGCCCAATTAAGTAGGGAGATAACACAACTCATCTTCTTTTATCACAGGGTGATCACCGACACAAGTCACTCAAAGCATAGTAAATCGCACCCATGAAGCATGATGAAATTGAGTCAATCAATTCGACCCCAAAAAGGATGTATTTTTCCTAAATTAGTCCAATTCAAGTTTGGAGTGCAAATAACATGTTCCATCTTTTGTAGGAAAATGTGCGCATTGACTGTGGGAGCAGTGCTTTCTACCAAAGAAGCATGTTAAAGCCCAGTTGTCCATTTTGGCGTAAAGGATGTATTTCGTTTCTAAATGATTTCCAATTGAGTGTGGAAATAACATGCTCAATCCTTTCTTCACAGGTGATAAATGGGGCAAAGCATTCAAGAAACAATGCCCTAAAATGTTAAAACATAAATGCTCATACTCAAAGAATAGAAGCACGTGAAGGGTAAATTGTATCGATTCCAATTGCTCCTATTGATATGGTCTCTAACATGATCCCATTTTCCTATGATAGGAAAACATCGGATGCAAAAAAAAAATAGCGAGTGAAGGGCAATTTGGGGTTGCCAAATATCCAAGAGGATGATGTTGGTACTTGAGCGATAAATGCAAGTGAAGGGTAATAGTGTATCGTTTCCAATTTTTCAATCCTGGAAAATTTTGGCACTAACACTTTCTTTTCTATTCTTTACAAGATTACTAGGTTACCATGTTACAGGTAGGTACCCTTATTCTCAAACTCAAAAGAAAAAATTGAGAATTTTCAAATCAAAAAAATTCCAGCATTTTATTGGGAGCATGTAAAAAAAAAAAAGAAAGAGAGGAAAAAAAAGATAAAAATTGAGAAAATGAACTTTTCACAAAAGTTTTTGAGCATTGTTTTTTATCTCAAAATTGTATGTCCGCTTGGTGGATCACTTATTTTGAATCAAAATTCCTCATGGAGATTAATCTACTTAGATGATCTCGACCAAATGAAATTGAGATGTTTAATCATACCAAGTGAGAAATGCTTAGGATGATGAAAGGCAATCCATTTCGAAACACGTCCTTCAAACACTGTGAGAATTGAGCGGAAAAAAAGAAAACCTATGTCGTTTAAGGACAAAGGAGTCATTCGCAATTGGTACATGGACCAAAATGAAAAGAGGCATTTCTTTTCTCTATCTTATACACTGGAGGTGACCATAGTCAGCCCCTTTGAGCCTTAAATGCGAAGAAATAAAAAAAAATACCCCTTTCAAGAACCACCTCACAATGGGGCAAATTTGGAGGTTTTGATTGATATTATATGATGAAAAGATGAGAAAGACTTCATTGCTTTCACTTGCATTAATCTTTTTGTGGTAACTTTAGGTGAATTCTTATGAAAGCTTGAAACATCCCAAGGTGAAGAAAAGCATTTATTTCTCTACCCAAACACCGATACCCATTGCTTAAACCAAGTTGAGTCTAATTATTCATTTTTGAAACCCAAGTGATGATTATCTCCCCATGTTGGGGCAAGGCACATGGTTGGCCAATACGATATGCATTTACATGAAAATGTGCAAAGCATCTTGAAAGTCTCGAAAGCTAAAAAAGTTCAAAAGAGCAAAAATCCAATGAAAATTAAGGGGCATGAAAAGCAGTGTGCCTAGTAAAAGCAAGGCCAATGTCCATGAAAAAAGAAGAAAAAAAAAGAAGAAGATTTGCATCGGGGGCAAAAGAAAACTCATGTGTGAAAAGAAATTGTCAAATTCAGAATGCTTTCATCAAAAAGAAAATTATTGCAAAAAAAAAAAATTGAGAAGGACAAAGTCTTATTTGGTTAGTAAAGGACTTTCGGAATAATTCAAATTTCAAAGGTAGAATGCCTCCAAAAGATTCGAGTGATATCACCATGACACCATGAAAATCACCTACTTTCAAATCCCTTTTTGTGCAAAATTCTGAGCCTTTCAAGTCATAACCAAACCAACATCACAACCCTTCCCGAAGTCTCTTCAGATTGGGATGATTCAAGCGAGAATAAGGATTTTCCAAAGAAGCCACCGCTCGAAGAAGTGGGGGCAAAGCTGTCTTATCTCATCTTAAGGTTTCTTGACTTGAAAACCTAGCGAAGATGTTGGCAGATAATTATTTCATTTCATGACCAATGATGCTTATCCATTGCTAAAACCATGACCAAACCCGCATTACGGTCCTTCTGAAAGACCTTTTGGATTGGTCAACATGTACTTATTGTGAATGATTTTCAGATCCTTCGACATTGGAAATGTGAGGTAGATTGAGTGATCAAATTACTTCACGTGTGAATGGATGGGATCAGATAGCCCCTTATTGAGAGCATGTGATAAGCCCTTTTTAACTAAGGAGCACTTGCTTGGCATGCTTAATAAACCTCTTTCATGAGTAGGATCATTTTGATATGATTTTTCTCTTAAAGGGATCTGATGATTAATGATACCTTTCAAATTTGATGACAATTTTGTGGTACATGTTACGAAAAAAAATCAAAAAAACAAAAAATCAAATGTTTTCAATTTGATCGGACTTAGCTTGATTTGCTCATGCAATTAATGCTACAATATTGTCAATGCATTTTTTCTGATATTGTCTCTAATGACATTCGCTCAAGTCGAATTTAACAGGTTCACTCAGTGAAGCTATACAATCTCAAATGGTTCATGGTCAACCGGAAAACCATGCAATTTTCACAGGGTTCGTGAGTCTTCCTTAAAACCACATGGTTCGTGGGTCCTCCTTAAACCACAATGGTTCGTGGGCTTATCCTTAAACCACAATGGTTCGTGGGCTTACCCTTAAACCATCATGGTTCATGGTCAATCGGAAAACCATGATATTTCCAACATGATTCGTGGGTCCTCCTTAAACCACATGGTTCATGGTCAACCGGAAAACCATGCGATTTCTAATAGGGTTTGTGGGTCTTCCTTAAAACCACATGGTTCATGGTCAACCTAAAACCATGCAATTTCCACATTGGTTCATGGTCAACCTAAAACCATGCATTCTCGGTGGAAGCCCGTTCTTACACGGTAAGACTTTACCAGTTCGGTCGAAACCCGTTCTTACACGGTGAGACCCCATTTCAAGTCGAAGCCTGTTCTTACACCATAAGACTTTACCAGTTCGGTTGAAACCCGTTCTTACATGGTGAGACCCTATTTCAAGTCGAAGCCCATTCTTACACGGTAAGACTTTATCAATTCGGTCGAAACCCGTTCTTACACGGTGAGACCCCATTTCAAGTCGAAGCCCATTCTTACACAGTAAGACTTTACCAATTCGGTCGAAACCCGTTCTTACACGGTGAGACCCCATTTCAAGTCGAAGCCTGTTCTTATACAGTAAGACCCCCTTTCAACTCGAAGCCCGTTCTTACACAGTAAGACTTTACTAATCCAGTCGAAGCCCATTCTTACACGGTAAGACTTTACTAATTTAGTCGAAGCTCGTTCTTACACGGCAGGACTCCACTAACATAGTCGAAACCCGTTGTTACACGGTGAGACTTTACTAACTGGGTTGAAACTCGTTCATACGAGCCAAAACCTCAAAAAAACGAAAAAACAAAAACAAAAACAAAAACAAAAACAAAAAAAGAAGAAAAGAAAAAGGAGGTGAGTAAAAAAAAAAAAAGAGAAAAATAAAATAAAATAAAAGAAAAAGATGAATGGAATAAATTCGTGCTTCCATGGCTCGTCGATGAAAGTCGGGTGTCATCTAGTCTTTGAAATGAATCTCTTTGAGCTCCCTTTCAAAGAGGAGCATTTGTTGACACCCGAATTTTTGGTTACTTTATTTTAAATGCCCATTTATTTTTGCATCTATAAATACATATTAATCTATAGAAAAGATGAAAAAATTTATACAAAAGATTTTTCCGCAAAAAAAAAAAAAAAAAAAAAACTTGAATGGGTTGGCTCGATCCAGCCCACTTCCATCTTCCTTTATTTTTCCTTGTCCTCAGGCCCAGCCCATTGGGATCTTCTTGGATTTCTCTTCAGCCCGGCCCCATTCCCCGAGGGATTCCGGGGTCTCCCTCACGGACGCACGCACACGGGAAGGAGGAATCGGGGAGAAAAGGAGGAGCAGGAGGAGGTGATCGACGAAGGGGATTTTTCGGACAGAGGAGCAGCGATCGAGGATCGCCGGGGGAGAAGGATCGGAGCAGAACAGCACGAAGGCAGCCAACGACGCTGCTGCAACCTCCCACCGCGGTGACGTCGCTCGCGTGACACCAGCAAGGGAATCTTCCCTTGCTGCACGGTCACGCGGCGGAAAGAGGAGAAGAGAAGAGAAAAGCCGGGGAAGGGAGACGCCGCTAGACTCGCCACCGATGACCCGCCACCATCACTCCGCCACGCAGCGTAAAACAAGAGAACCGGAGAAGAGAAATGGAGAAAAACAAGACTTTGGTTTTTGGGTTTTGAAAAAACGAAGAGAGAGGAGCTGGACGACGAACAGCGGGGAAGAAAAAAATCCAGATCGAGCTGGGAGGTGAGAGCCGCCAAGAAGGCATATCGTAGAGAAAAAAAAAGGAGAAGAAGGAAGAAGAGGAGCGAACGAAAGGAGATACGGCGGGCAGCCACGCCCGACCCGCCACCGGCAACCCTCCGGCGCCGGAACAGGAGATTCAAAGGGAAACAGAGAACAAAAGAGAGATCCAAAAAGAGTGAGAGAGAGAAAGTACGCCAGACCGCTCGCATGAGAAAGGAAAGAGGAGCGTTTGTTTGCCGGAGCCCAACCCGTCGACCGTCCGCCATCCCGGCGTTGCATCCGAACCAAGTAGGTTCCATTTCTACTTGTTTCGTTTTGCTTTGACGAGGAGGCGGGTCGGAGCTCGCGCCAACCGGTTCGCGCGAGCCTCGACCCTTGCCCCCTTTTATCTTGCCCCTGCTTCCTTTTGATGTGATACTTGAAAACCCTAGCGAGTGCGAGGCTCGGTCGAGCCGGAGACCCCGAATCTGGTAGTGCCCATTAGGTGTTCGATGAAATGTCCAAGAGAAGGCCGAGAGAGTAATCCGTGTTTAAGTTTGATCGTTTCATGTTTATGTATACATTTGTTGAAGCCCATCTGATTGTGGTGTTTTGGCCGTGCTTTCATGCAATTTCTTTAAAAGATCGGTCGTCGCTGGTGGTTGGTTTTTGTCTAGATTTTTTCCTTTTTTTTTTTTTGCGTTTTGCAGTCGTCGGAAAAGGTACATTGGAGAAGATGGGTGCCGGTCGTTGGAAGCGGCTGGTGGTTGGAATTGGTTATGTGTTGGCGTTGACTGGCGGTCGAAGGCTGGGTGTGGTGTTGTCGGCGGTAACGCGGCGGAGGGGTTGTAGATTCGGGCGTACATAAGAAGAAGACCGAGGAAGAAGACGACCAAAAAAAAAAAAAAAAAAAAAAGAAAAGGGGCCGAAAGTTTTCAAAAAGGTCGGGTGAGGGCCGAAAATTTGCATATGGGCTCATTTCGAATGGGCCCGAGCGAGGAGTGGGCCGAGTTTTTTAAAAAAGGAAAATGTTTGGTTTTAATTTCTTTGTTAATCGGCCATTTTAAAAGAATTTTTAACCGGGCCGTTCGGCCAGCCCGATTGTTGCTCCGGCCCGGCCCGATAGGGGCCGGATTGGTCTAGTAGAGCGGGGTCACCCGACCTGGTCCGAATCGCCTTTTTTAATAAAAGTTTAAAAATTAAAAATCTAAAAAAATAAAAAATTTCAGAAATTCAAAAATCTTTAAAATCTTTAAAAATTCCGAAAATCATCAAAAAATTAAAAAGAAATGTTTTTCTTTAATTTTCAGAAAGGTTTTAAAAGTTCATTTTAATTTTATTTCATTTCATTTTATTTTATTTTTTTCTTTCTTTTTTTATAATATTCAAAAATTCCAAAAAAGATTAGAAAATTAAAAAAAAAGTAATAAATGTTTTTCTTAAATTTTCAGAAAAGTCAGAAAATATCAAAAAATCTTGAAATCTTGTTTTCTTTAATTTCGGAAAATTTGAAAATATGAAAAAAATATAAAAATATAAAAATATAAAAATTTCATAAATATTCGAAAAAAATTCATAAAAATTAGAAAACCCTTAAAAAAAAGGATTAAAATTGAATAAGCCTTTAGGGCTTTGCAATAGGTTTTTTGAACGTGCTACCATGACCTTAGTTAATATACAATCAAGTTAGGTACCGAAAGGACGTTAGTCACATGACTAACGTAATCAAGTCCCCGACCCCTGACCCTCCGGTTTGCGTAAAAAAGGCGAGACATGCTCCCATGTCTCGCTTGGTTCCTAGTTGACCTTAATAGACCGGTGGCGACTCCTTGTTTGAAAGTTTTTTTTATGAATATCCCAATGTCGTGCGGGGTATGGGCTTGGGAGAGCCCGAGTTAATTGAGGGCTGTCGGTCCAAAATTAACAATACCCCTAAACCTATTACTTATTTATTATTTTCGAAATTTTAGGTCATGACAGTAGTGAAATTTGTCATTGTCTCACCTTGAAGCTCATATAGGCCATTGTGTTTGATTCCTTTCATTATCACTAAAGCACCTCAAACAATTTTCAAAACTCCACATTCTAAAAAATACCGACACCCAGCTGAATCCATGGCATTTAAGGAAATTAAGTTTTTCTTTAATATGGAATGTGCCTCACTCCAGTTAACGTCTTCACAATACCATAATGCATTTTGATTTTAATATCGCCAACGCCTACAACATTGCATTCAGCGTTGTTCCCCAACTGCACTTTACTACCATCCGTGCACTAATAAGTAGTAAACCAGTTTATATTTGGTGTAGCATGAAAAGAATAACCAGAATCCATATCCATCCATCAAATGATGAATAATTAGTGACAGACAAGACATAATTGGCATTATCCGAATTACCAACAGTTATAGCTGCAATATCATCTATGGTATCAACTAAAATTTCCTTACCCTTCTCATTCTTCAGCTTAAAGCAATTTCTTCGAAGATGCTCCCTTTTGCCACAGTTCCAACAAACTACACCACCAGTCATTGACTAGCTACGTCTGTTCATGTTCATACTACCACGTGTACTAGTTCTTCATCTGTTTTCACTTACTAAAACAGTAGATACGAATTTACCAGATTCTCTTCTACAAATATCCTCACTTAAAATTAAATCTCGAACCCCATCAAATGTTAAGCTTGTTAACCCAGAAGAATCACTAACAGCAGTAACAGTAGTATTTCAACTATCAAGCAATAAGGATAATAGAATCAAAGCACATACCTCATCTTCAAAGTCAATGTCAACTTAACTCAATTGACTAATAATCACATTAAATTCATTAGTATGATATACAACTGATGCACCTTCGCTCATCTTCAAGTTAAACAGACGCCGCATCAAATAGACTTTATTGATTGCAAAGGGCTTCTCATACATATCCAATAGAGCTTTCATCAAACCCGTAGTGGTAGTCTTCTTCACGATGTTAAATGCGACGATACGAGCCAATGTCAGCCGAATAACACCCATAGCTCGTCTATCCAGAAAATCCCAATCAGCTTTCTTCATCATCTCTAGCTTCTCACCCAATAGGGACACGTGCAATTTCATCTGATAGAGATAATCTTCAATCTCCATCTTCCAGAAACTGAAATCCTTCCCATCAAATATGTCGATTCTCACTTTTACTTCTTCTGTTGCCATCGATTTGCTTCAGCTCAGCCAAGCCTAGCTCTAATACCAATTCTTGCAGAAAAGACGAGCGATCAAACAATAAAATCAATAGAATAAAGAAAATAAATCAGACACCAGATTTACGTCATTCGGCCGTAGAGACCTATGTCTATAGGGAGAGTAGCGATGAATTCCACTATAGAACAAGCGATAACAACAAAGATTACACACTTAAGTTACTCAAACACTCTCAATATTTTCCAAGCTCCAATGCAGTATTTAGCCCCACAATTCCTCATGAAATAATCTCTCAATCTCACAAAGGAATTGTATACAAATTCTTACCACAAGAATTTAATCGGCTATAAACACTTGAATCTTCTTGGCATAATTGTTTGAACAAAAACAATGGAGAAAACACCTCTCAAGCACTCGATGACGAATCGACGCTTCAAGACCTCTTGCATCAACAACGGCCTCAATTCTTCTCCAGCATGACTGTATATATATAGTGAACTCGAGGACCTTTCATTTCTTGAAAGTCACTCCTACTTGGAGTAGGAAAGAATAAATTAAAAAACCCACACCTACTAGGATTATGAAATAAATCAAACTTTTACTTTGGGCTCAAACTCGAGACATATTTTCAACAAGATCAATTGCGACTAAATATCTTATTAAGGTGTTAAGAATATGTTTAACAAGTTTATAGTTAAACTGAGTCTTTAAGTAGTTCCCGATCAATGGATTATTGAGAAGATATTGATGATCCTGTTGAGAGTGGTGTGTTCTCAAATTTCATCATCCACTATTATAAGTCATAAGTCATTGGGTATTGTGATACCCAAGCTAGAACATAGGTACTTATATCGAACAAGTTCATTGAAAATGACATGCATAAAATGATTAGTAACATTGAAGCTTTTAGTGGTCATTTAGGCTTTGGTCTTATGTAAAATCCATAGACCCAAAGCACAATGTTGACTTATATATTAGATGGTTGTGCTTCACAAGTGCGCCTATACTCGATGATCTTAATTTATTGATAAATGAAGACACATGCATGCGTAATATAGAATCTATTTTCTTGTTATAAGATAATGATATTCAATGCAATTGAATCGTGATATTGTCTTGAATCCTTCGCTAAAGTTATAATCAAGAATGAATAGTTCATGTCTTGTTGGAATACATGTCAATTAAATTTGGACAAATGATCAAATTGATGGCTTGACAAATAATTACATGGCCTTTGTTTAATCGAGACATCACAAGATAGAAATATTGAATTACATGGTCATCAAAATTGACATGTTCATTATGTTCTTAACAAGATTCACATTATTTGGGTAGATTGAGACTATGAAGTTGGTTCAAACTTAGCAATCGAATTATACTTTGAAACGGTTTCGAAGTTACTGGCTGGGTATGAGATTGATAATATGAGAATATAGAGAGAAAATTATGTGATGATAGAGATCAAATTCATCGTACACAAGATAGATTACTTACATGACTATTGGTAAAGGGTTGCTTTTAATCAATTAATGGTTAACCCTCCACTAAATTGGCCCAGCCCTCTTTAGTCCACAAAAGAGTTGGCCTAGCATTAAACAAAACAAGTCCATCCCCCTTTTTTTATATTTTTCTACTTTTTTCGCTTTTTTTTTTTTTTTCCTTCACCTGCACGCCTGGAGCTCCTTCTACTCACCGCACCACCACCCTCGACCAAGATGTGCCATCGCCAGCGCCAAACCCTTGCCATCCATCTCTCCCAAGCCTTCATTATGCCATGCGCTGTCATTGTGACGATCCAAGTGGTGATGCGTAGGGAGGAGGGGATGCACCTTGATTCCTGGATGTGGGCAAGGATAGGAAGTGTCTCCTATCCCACATTGCCTATGGAGGGAGTCTTGAACTAACTCATAAACATGAGTTTTCTACTTGTGCATACGCATTTTTTGGGTAAAGTCTAAAGAAACAAAATCGTGAGAGCCTAATGAGATCCAAAGCGAACAATATGCTCATGTGGCGATGTGTAGGGAAGAGAGATGGTGGTGTGTCTATGCCTCAGTCCTTAGATGTGCATAGGAAGGGGGCATATCTCCTATCTCACATCCTCTAGAAAGGGAGTTATGAACTAGCTTATAAGTATATAGATTTTCTACATGTACATAAGAATTTTTTGGGTGAAGCCCAGAGAAACAAATCCGTGAAGGTCCAGTGAGGTTTGAAATAGACAATATGTGTATAGTAATGAACTCAAGATGTTACACTCACTCTCTGCAAGGGCTGCGATCCACCATCGTCCATCGCCAAAACGGAGGACACAAAACACACTACTTACGCGCAAGCAACCGTATTGAAGGAAAGAAGCGAGGAACCGCAACAACAACGTGTAAAAACCAACAAAATATGAACGAAGGGGTCTACGATTTTAGGAAGACGAACGTGATTTTCATGGGTATCACAGAGACATTTTGTCGGACACCTAGTGGGTGCCCACCAGGAGGCAAACGATAACTCGGCGGGACCTCAAAACGCAACTGAGATAGATATAGACAAAGAAGTAGAGTCTAGAGGCAACGAAGCGCAATACCGCCGGGGTCAGGACTCGACTGGACACAAGAACAGTGAGCCCCAATCGGGCGAGCTCAAAACAGGGCGACATGGAGCACGCTAGTGCACTTGGGTGATGGGCCCTACTCACCTCGAAGGCGGCGGCCAGTAGGCGGGCCTGAGACGGATCAAGCCGTGGCTGGCCACCCTGGCGTCGTCGGGACAAGATCTTCGGGTCGAAGGGGCGTTGAACTCAAAAAAAGGACTTACCGGAAACATGGGCATGGGGAAGCCGGGTCAGGAGCGCGGCCAAGCTCCTCTCTTGCTTTCTACTCTCGATTTCTTGCTCCGTTCTTACTTACGACACCTTCTCTCTGTCGAGCTCTCACTTGGATCTCTTCTGTCGAGCCCTCACCTGAATGTCTTCTCTCGAGCCGCTCCCTCTCGTCTCCCTCTCTCTCTGGTTTTTTCAGCCGGTGAACCCCTCCCCTTCCAAGAACCTCGGCGTTTGTTGCTCTCCTCTCTCCCTTTCAAGCCGCGACGCCAGCTGCTGCTAGCCTTCCTGACCGATCGTACCGTCCTCGCCTCCTGGCCCTTTTGCTTCCCTGTCGTCGAGCTATGGTCCAAGGCGAGAAGGAAGAGAGAAGGAGAGAGCTGGGCCGGGAGAAGAGGGAAGAAGTAATGGGTTAGCCTGCCCTCTCTGCAGGGCCCCGGGGGATTTCTAGATGTCACACTGTCATCGGCAAACTAAATGGAGACCTTGCTAAGGAAGGAACTTGGTTGCCTTTTCGTGAGGCATTAAGCGTGATCATGGTTAATATCCAAGCATAAGATTAGTGAATGAAATGAATCATTGATATGTGATTTTAGTGTCATTGATCAATGGGTTGAATTATTAACATTTGTTTTGAAATTATTGTGAAATGGATATTTCTACTAAAAAAATATATATATATATATATATATATATATATATATGTTGAAGCATATATAACCTATTTTCTTCTTATAAATTTGTTGCATAGTGAATGCTTAATCTGCTTAGAAGAAATACGTACTATTTACTAAACTGTAATTACTCACCCCTTTCTTTTCAAAACTTTTTAGGTTCTTTAGTTAATGACTAATAAAGCATGAGCACTATCGCAAGGATCTTTGGAAGTTTATTTATTTATTTTTTTTTTTTTTATAGTTTAAGGCTACATCCTTAGAGTAAAAGGATAGATGTGTCATCCCTCATTCTTGCCATCCTTCAAGTGGAAAGACGATAATTGCAAATATGTCTTTAATTTGAGGCGTCCAAATAGAATGGTTTAAGACATTTAACTTAAACATAGTGTTGCTAGTTTCTTCCATCAACGCTAACTTTGATATCACCTATTTTCGGAAGAGATGATAACAATTCGATAGAAATTAAACCTGTTCAAAATCAATATCTTTCTTAAAACTCAACCGACTAATATCAAATAGCCTTAGATAATGTGCGCTCTCTACCTCTTTCTTGCTTTTTTTGCGAGAAAATGCTGCTACTCTCTCTTCTCCACCGCCAAGAATGTTTGGCCCTCTTTTTCTTTTCTTTCTTTTGACTTTTCTTCTTTTTCTTGAGAGATAAGAGCATTAGAGGTCTTAAAATTTATATCGAAAATGCAATTAAGTCCTAAAACTTTCAAAAAGTACAATTGAGTTTTAAAACTTATAATGAAAGTGCAATTAAATTCTAAAATTTTCAAAAATATAATTGTGGTCTAGAACTTGTCAAATTGATTTATTTAAATCTTTTTATTGATTGCACTTTTTAAAAATTTTAGTATTTGATTATACTTATATTAAAAATTTTAAGATTGTGAGTGTATTTATCTCGTTTTTTGCAAAGATGTGATGGGCCTATGAGGCGGATCTAGCCCATCACCCTGCACACGTTAAATGAGATCCAACGTGTGCGTGACTTCAATTTGCTTATCTAGTCTTCTCTTGCAAACAAAACAAGGAAAAACTCAAGTCAGTTGACTTGACTGACTTATGATGGTACGAGCAGCTTGTATAATCAAAGTCTTGTAGGGTCAAACACTAGGGGGTTGCAATAGGGGCCCGGTAGGGGACCATCACCCTGCACACGTTAAACGACGTGTCCTTGACTTTAATTTGCTCCGCAAGTCTTCTCTTGCCAACAAAACAAGGAGAAACTCCAAGTCAGTCCAAGTCAGTTGATTTGACTGGCTTATGGCGCGGGCAAGCTCAGCGGCTCAAATAATCAATGTCTTGTAGAGTTGACTATTAAGGGGTTGCACTAGGGGCCTGATAGCGGAAAATGGACTAAAATATATATAGTGTCAAAACTTAGCACAAATAAATACTTTGATATCAAAACCCTCAAAATTGATATTTAAGTGCTAAAATCATAAAAAAATTGGGATATTTAGGCTGGGCCTCCCTTGTTTGTGGCTACTGTCCCTCACCGAGGGGTGGTGGTGATGGTTAGCAAGGGTCATCGATACCTAGGCAAGGACTGATGACCTCCGCCGGCTGGAGTAGAGGGTGGTAGCCCCTTGCCAAAAACCAGGAGAGGGCAATGACCCTTTCTAGATCTAGGTGAGAGTCACTCGCCCTCACCCTAGTTGTGGTGAGGGTTGGCGACCCTTTGCTAGTGTCATCAAACCTAGGGCGAGGTCCATCGACCCTTAACAAGAGCCGACAACCCTCACCTTTGGTCAGCAAGGGTCACTAGGCCTCGCCCATGCATCGATTACCCTCACTGGCCATTGCCGCCACCCCATCGGTGAGGGGTAATAGCCACAAGCAAAAGAGCCCTTCCTGCCTATTTTCCTCTTCCTCCTCCTCCTTCTCCTCCTTTTTTTTTAAATATTTTTATATTTTAATTGAATTTAATTAATTTTTATATCAAAAATTGAGTCTTACATAAAACAACGTTGTTTTGAGCTTATTTAATCACATCAGCTTGTTAAATGACGCCATTTTGCATTTTTCTCGTTGAAAAAGTGCCATGTGAGCCATTTGGCCGGTTTTTTTTGCTGTTAGCACTTAAGTATTCCACTTTTTTCCAATTTTGTCACTTAAGTATCTTTTTCAAAAGTTTTGGCATAAAAGTGTCTGCCTGTATCATGTTTTGACATTCTAGGTGTACTTTTGCTAGAAAAATGAAGGACCTCCAAAAAGAAAATCTTGTGAATTTCCTTTGTTCCTCCAACAGTAACTGCTTCATGTACATTTAGTTCAATTGCATGTAGACTAGTGGTTTATAAAAATAGCCAAAAGTTCTAATTAGACACACCCTTATATAAATATCTTCTAAATGTCTCTTCTTAACCATCCAATCATCAAAACATGAATTCTTGCTTCACCAGTCACACCTCTCATCATCATCATCATCATCAAAAACATCAACTTCTTCTTCAATTTTCTCAGCATTTGCACTCACATTACCGAAGCTCCATCAACTTATTTATGGCGTTCCTCCCGAAGCTCCACCCTCTTCGCTCCCAACTTCACATACCAAACAAATCTCAACGCCCTCCTCTCTTATAATTCACCATGTGTATGATGAACCTTTAAGTTCTAACAAACAGTAACTACAACTAATACCAGCCCCCAATTTATAACCGGAAAATTTCTTATAACCTTTTTCTTGAAAACCTTAATTTGACCAGGCACCTTCAACATCATATAAACATCATTCACATTGGAATTTAGTTATTGTTGCTTGTACGGTGGGTCCATCTTTTGATTTGGTCTTCCCCATAGATGCACTTGCAAAAGGCGAGTGTGGACCATCATCCTCCGGTCAAATTAGCTTCTCAATTTAATTTTTTAGTAAATATTTTTCATTACCTTATTAAACTTTAGGTATATTTCATATGATAGTTGGAGCATTAGAGATGTCTTTTATCCAACTATCTATGTAAGTTTCCACATTTAGCCCATATTTGCCTTTCATTCTAAGTACAGAGATTAAATCCGATAATGTTAGAATTTTTCAATACAAAAATTGCTGATCTCCTTATAAATAACTAAATATTTATGGATTCATCAAAAAATGATTGAGATCATGAGATAAAAACGGAGCATATCAATTTATTTAACTATGTAATGAAAAAAAGGGGTTTCAGACTTTTGACTAGACAAAAAGAAAACTATCTACAAATTACACTTTGATTATGCCAATGTTAAAGATATTATCAATTGAAAAACTTGTAGATGAAGGAGAAGGGCGAGAATACTAAATTACTAGCAAAATTGGTAGTCAAATACCCAACAACTCAACAAAATATTTTAAGTGGATTGAAGCCCAATTTGTCCTTGTTCGCAAATCAATTCTAAATAATTTAAGGAGTAAACTTATTAGAAAGTATAATTAAATTTTAAAACTTATCGTGAAAGTACAATTAAGCCTTCAAATTTTCAAAAAGTGTAATCTAGTCCTAAAACTTGTTAAATTAGTCTCATCAAGTCATTTGTTGATTTCATTTTTTGAAATTTTTAAGGCTTGATTGTACTATTTAGAAATTTTTAGGAGTCATTTACATTTTCACAACAAGTTTTATGATTTGATTGCACTTTCTAAAAATTTTAAGTTTCAATTATACTTTCATAACATTTTGATAAGTTTCAAGACTTCAAATACACTTATCTCATAATTTAATGTAGTAATTTCTCATGATAGTGAACTCAATTTAGAAAATTCATTTTCTTTGAGCATCCTTATGTTTTTTTTTGTTTAAAGAAAATTGTATTCATTACTCAAAAGGATAGAGGAACGTAGCCTTTACGACAAAACAAATCAAAATAGAAAACAAGGAGAATTAACGGAGCATTAGCAAAATTAAGCACATACTCATTCTAGAAGAAAAGATTTGTCAAGCAAAATAATTGGTAGTTGATCATTGGATCTTATGTCTTTGTCAATGATGAGTACACTAGAAGTTCTTTCTCCAATAACTACAGTGTTGCTAGTTGGCAGTGTGCACCTAGATTTGATTTTCTCTATACCATTGCTGTATGAAGACATCAAAATAGGTTGAACAAATACAGATCTAACATATGGAAGAACAAATCTTTGTGATTCAACAAGACACCAAAATTCCTGCGATCATCATTGAATATGAAGGCAAAGTACTAGTACACAAATAGAGTAGAGAGGTATTGAATCCCCAAAAACATATTTATTAAACTAGTAGATCTAGATTGGGAGAGGATAGCACCAAGATCTAGAACTAAATTAGGAGAGTTTAAACTCTCAAATCGAGAACTAGACAAAGAGAAGAAAGCTTCCACAATTAAGTCGGGAGAGAAGAAAAAGCAAGAAAAAAATAATAAGACACAAACAAAATTAACAAAAAGAGAGAGGAGGGTGAGACTAACTCAAACCCTCCCATGGTTAAAGGTTGAAGAAGATGATGGAGAAAAAAGAAAGAGAGAAATGACTTTTTGGCTCTCACTTCCAATAGTTGGCAAGGCCGAAAACTAATTTCTAGCATCCTTATTTTTGTTAAAGAAATCTTATGTAAATTAACTATGATGTTTGTAAGTAGCATGAATGTCTTCATACCTCTCTCTTTTTCTAACCTCCAATTTCGTCCACATCCTTATCCTGGACTTATCTTTCCAAGTCTTCGCTTGAGGACGAAACAGTCCAAACTCTCTCAACATCATTCAGCTTTCGGGAACCCACGGCAACGTTACTAGAATTGCGTCAAATTCAATCTATGATGCATATGTCAACAAAATTGTTCAGTAAACTTAGCTTGCGTATAAATAGATAAGTGGATTTGGACATCAGATCTGATAGCTCTCTCATGAGCTCATCCCTTATGGATTGAACTATATGCATATTATGTTTATGTAATAATTTCTTTCTAGACTTCTAGTATGGCAATGGATATAAAGAATAAATGGACTTGCCCATCAAGGAGGTGATAGTGTTTTTGGATAATGTCTATAAGAGCTGCCTTTTGAAGAAATGATGCACTTTAGTGTTGGAAATTACGATTTTTTTTTTGGTCAGAAGGAAACTACAATATTAAATGGGTCTAATTGAGAATACAATCAAGTTTAGTGGCCTTGTACAGACAAAACCGTAAGTGTGGGTATACTATAGATTAATTAGGGCAACATCTCGAGTGAATTCGGTGAGAGTTTGACCCAGTCAAATTCAATTTTCTCTCCCAAATAAATAGGCGTAATTCGAGTGAAACGTTCCGGAGGGGTTGGATTTTTCCTCTTCCTATCTCCACGTGGAGCCAAATCAGAACGCCACTCACGCAAATGACTTGGTCAACGACCTCGTACGACGCAAATGATGTCTTCCATCCTCACCGTCCATTCATTCCACTGCCCATCTGACTAACGCCACCTCCTGTAGCTTTAACATCTTGACTTTGGTCAACGACCTCACACCGGTTTGTCTTGAATTATCAAAAACCACATTTGACCGAGCAAAAAACTATATCATATAACAGCCTTTCACAATTTTAGATATCAATTTATATGTTCTAGAAGTCCTAAAAATGTCGTGAAGATTAATATTTTAATTTTATAATGTTCAAAATTCATGTGCTCAAATTTAGATTTGCAATAATGCCCCTTTGTATTAATTTAATAATATGACGGTAGAATGTGATTCATACTCTTTATCGATAGAAAGATGCAAAAACCCCGCTTTCTGATGAGCGAGTAGGGGTTCAAGGGTCACCTCAACAGGGGTAGTAGGGAGTCAGTGTGTCAGAGGGTTTGTGTAGTTTGGGGTCCATATTTTATTGGTTGTTTAGGTTTGAGCCTATTAATATCTACTAAGTATATATAAAGGTGGGGCTATTAATTATAGTGAAATCCTTTGCTAGATGTAGTTGTAATTTGAGAGTTAGTCGGGATAAATCTCATGTCTTATTTTATTTTTCTCACCTTTATTCTTTATTTCGTTGGCCTTAATCCTAACACATGAAAATGACAGTTTTCCGGCCCTGGTACTATTCATGCTGCGACTACTTATCCCCAGAATTGATGTTCACCAAAATTGATTCTGCGCATGCTCTTCTTCCTCCTACAGTCTTCTGCCCGTTCTCATGCCGCAAGCCCAATCAATTCATCAACTCTATCAAATCATGAATTCTTCCTTCACCATCTCCCTCTCCCTCTCCCTCTCCCTCTCCCTCTCCCTCTCCTTCTTCTTCTTCGTCCAGAATTTCAGTACTACGGCTGCCCTCACTTATCTCAATCATTTTTGCCCACACACAAGTCTCTTCACTCCGAACTCCACCTACGAGTCCAACCTCAACACCCTCCTCTCTTCCCTCTCGTCCGCTGCCACTAACAGCACCAACGGCTTTGCCAACGCCACCACCGGCCAGAACCCTCCTGACCGGGCCTATGGGCTCTTTCTCTGCCGTGGCGACGTCAGCACCTCTGCGTGCAGCGACTGTGTGGCCATTGGAAAACGTATTATCCTCCGAAGATGCCAGAACCAGCGAGCCGCTGTGATCTGGTACGACGAGTGCATGTTGCGGTACGACAACAGGTCCTTCTTCTCGGCCATGGATCTAAAGCCTGCTCTCTCAATGCAAAACATTGCGAATATCACTGATCCGACTCAGTTTGCGCAAGTCCTGGCAAAGACTGTGGATAAAATTGCCACAAGGGCTTCCAACGGCAGGTCGGGGAAGAAAGTTGCGGTCGAGGAGGTGAATTTGACGAGCTTACAGAAGCTGTACACCCTCGCACAGTGCACGCCGGACTTGACGGTGTTGGACTGCAACTCGTGCCTTCGGGCGATGATCTCGAACCTCCCCAAGGGGAGGCAAGGTGGGAGAAGCTTCACTTTGAGTTGCAGCGTCAGGTTCGAGGTGTACCCGTTTTATAATGCCTCGGGTGTTGCAGCCCCGGCGCCTTCGCCGTCCCCGCTTCCGCCGGCTCCTGCTTCTGCACCCACTCCTGCTCCTGAGACCAGATCTAAAGGTAAGTGTTTGATTTTATTATTTGTCTTCCTCTATACGAAAAAAATCTGATCTATTTAATTTTTTGGTAAACTGGTTATTCTAATTAATATTTTGAATTCTCAGATTCAACCTTTTTTTTAACAAAAATGATATGTGAAGTGCTGTCAATGATTTATACATATCTGCGATAAATCCAGTTTTGGGACTCACTCTTGGGGCTTTCCGGAGTCTCATTCTCCTTCACTGTCCTCTTGATTTGATTGGCGAATTAAATTTTTTATATTATTTTCTCTGTTCCCTCAATTTTACTTATGTTCATTTTTTCTTTTTCCAATGAATGCTATTTTGACATATTTATCTATCGTAACTTTTGTGGCTCACACATTTCTGGTCTTAGTGTAGTCCGGTCCTTGTTTTTATTCAATTTGAGTGATGAATTACATGTAGAGATGTCAAAATGGGTTGATGGCCTGTTTTTTAACTCATTTTTTTATGAAGTGGGTCGCTGGGAGTTGGAGCTGTCATGTATTCAAGGTCTGGTGTTTCAAGGTTGAAGACGCATTGATTTGTTAGCTTAATTGTTGCTAGTGTTCTCTTCAATCATATGCAGTGTTTTAGGAATTGCTTGGTTGGGTTCGACGATGGTGTTAATGTGCTTTCAATGTCAGTACTGTTGATATGCTTATTACTGCGATTTGTTCTCCATGAATTGTTTTTGGTTTCCTTAATTCTACCCGAGATTGTTTTACTAGGGATGGACTACAATAATATCAAGTACTATGATTTATCTTTCTGATAATGTTTGGGTGTTGTGTTTGACAAGCTTCATACTTGTAACACCCGGATGAGCTTTTCGAGTAGGCCTACTGTGTTAGGCTCTATGGCGCACGACAATGAAATTTATATTTTGAAAATAATCATAATTATGAGTCATATTAGTAATTATACTTGTCTTGACCGTGTGAACTTTTTTTTTTTTTTTTAAATTTCCCATTCTTTCTAGCAATATTAGAAACTATAATTCCGTACCGATCTTGCTGGTCAATGCAACATCAATCCAACCATCAAGTCTTGCTCTGCCGTCTCCGTCTCTCCTTTCTTCTTCCTCAATTTTCTCAGCGTTTATACTGAAATATCGCTCTCCTACCAAAATAAAAAATAAAAAATTCAAATATCAATTTTATTGGTTTTTGTATTTCCGCAGATTTCTTCAATTTAATCACTTTTCTACTATGGATTTCCTTCAAATTCAAACTTATTGCTAGTTAAAGGATAAAAAGTAGCCTCTTCTTCGTTATTGCTCTTATAGCAGCCTACTCATTCTTCCTCACTTTTAACTGAATAACTCACTTTTGTGGTGCATTTGTTATTTGCACTTTGACTTGTCTAAAAAGAATATAAAGTCTCTATTTACTAGAAAAAATTAATTATTTTATTTTTGCTATTGATGAGATACTATTATGCACAGCATATAAATAGAGGACTATCTCAAAAAATACTGATAATAGGGACATAAAATTTATGCACATCGAAACACCTTGTTATTTTTTTTCGTAAAAACTCCATGAGTGATGTTAATATTTTTCAATCTAAAATGACTAAAATTTAATCATCATTTTTAATTTTTTTTCTTGCTTTAGCAATGGTCTAATTTAATTATACATCATCTTTTAAATTTTTGCATTGGAAAATGGAACTGTGATCTTATTTTGGCAATTCTTTAGTGAGACCTTTTTTTGTGTTTAATCCGATCGTCTTGTTATATGTGTATAAAAGACAATCGAAAAGAAAGAGTTTATTGGTGATATGCATAACACAAGAAAAAATAGAATTTTTGACTGTTTTAAATAAAAGCATGTGTATGAACATTTGACTGTTTTAAATAAAAGTTGTCCATATATGAATTTTTCATAATACCCACTTATTAAAAATTAAAAAGCCTGTTGTACTCTTATTTTGGTTGAAAGTCTATATATACTTACCTTACCAAAAAAAAAAAAAAAAAAATTAAAAAGCCAAAACATGTGATATGAGCCTAAAATTTATATGTTCATGCATGATAATACCAACTTTATGCTTCCTAAAAAGGAATATAATTTTTTTTTTTTATAAAAAGAAGGACTATGAATAAATTTGGGGTGTGACACTTTAAATTTCAATTTGAGGTTTAAGAGCAATTTTGTCTTTTTAGTGAAATTAGGGTGGATTCAATAGTGTAGGGTTTGGAAATAATCGCACCCTTTTAGAAATTCTTGAATATTGGAACTATTGGAGGCTAACAATATAACTTAAGGGGGAGTGAATTGGTTATTTAAGAAAACTTGATGATCTTTCATGGAAATAAGCTAATGCCAAGTAAAGATGAGGTCAAGATAATGTTTCAAATCTCGTGATGGAATGTGTGCAAATGAGAGCAAGTAGATAGAAATAGCATCACACAAAGATGTATAGTGGTTTGGCTTTATCCCCAAGCCTACATCCACTTTTCATACTAATAGCCTTAAGTCGAGTTGGATTACATTAGTAATCTACTGAGAAATTTACAAATGGCTAACATCGATCATTTCAAAAGATAGATCATACTTTAAGATTCAATTGCTACTCTTACACTTGTATGCTTGACCCTTAGCATGATTACTTAAAACCAGCATAAGTACAAGTCTCAGAGAAATAGTAGAAAGAGAACATATTGCTAAGAATAAAATAGGAAGTTAATGTTTTAATCTTGGTATATTGCTCTCTCTAATATTTGACTTCTAAGGTCTTTTCTTATATAATGACGTACGGACTCTAAGAGTGCCAAAATTTGGCATGGAGGGATACTTAAGTGCTAAAAGTTACAAATGGTATACTTAAGTGCCAAAATCGGAGCAAAATGGATCACTTAAGTGCCAATGGTGAGAAATCTAGTCAAAATGCTAACATAGCATTTTTCCGATGATCTATGGTCGAAAATGCGTTGTTTTTTATACTGATGTGGCCAAATAAGCACAAAATGACATCGTTTTGAGTCTTGATGTAGCCACATCAGATCAGCACCCAAAACGACGCTGTTTTGGCCCAAATTTATTTTTTAACAAATATTAATTAAATAATATTAAAAGAGTGAAAATTAATAAAAAGGGGGGGTAGTAGCATGTGGTTGCCGCCCCATCGGCGATGGGGCGGTGGCGATGAACAACGAGGGTCCACAACCCACGTCTAGGCATCGACAGCCCTCACCAGATGCCTGGAGAAAGTGGCGACCCTCTCCCAAATTTGGGTGATGGTCCACCACCCTCGCCCAGGCCGCCCTCTCCCAGATCTCGAGTGAGGGTTGGCCACCCTCGCCGAGATCTGGGAGAGGGTCGCCACCTTCTCCTAGTGTCTAGCAAGGGTCGAGCAGCCCTTGCCGCAAGTCGGCAAGGGTCACTAACCCGTGCCTAGGCATCAGTGACCCTCATCGTCCGTCGCCGCCGCCCTACCAGCGATGGGGCGGCAGCCACAGTTGTTGCCCCCCCTTTTTTAAAAACTTTTCGCTCTTTTAATATTATTTAATTAATATTTATTAAAAAATAAATTTGGGCCAAAATGGCGTCATTTTGGGTGCTAATCTTATGTGGCCTTATCAGCACGCAAAATGACGTCGTTTTAGGCTTATTTGGCCACATCAACACCAAAAACGTTGCCATTTTGACCCTAGATCACCGAAAAATGCCATGTCGGCATTTTAGCCAGATTTTCTCATTGTTGGCACTTAAGTGATCATTTTTGCTCTGATTTTGGCACTTAAATGTACCGTTTGTAATTTTTGGCACTTAAGTGTCTTTTCGTACTAAGTTTTGGCACTCCCATTGTACTTATGCCCTTATATAACTATCTTCAAACTATCTATTGGAAGTGGATTGGAGAAGTAAATAGCCATTAGAGTTACTGTTGAGCTGCTATTTGGAGATAGAACCGCCCATACAATCCTTTTCCTCAAATATTTATAGGCTATTTAGAAATACAATTGTTGCTATCCCTTTGCTACATTCTCTAACAAACCTATTAGACGAACTAGCTACTTGACTTCTGCTTTCATCTAGAATCTATTGCTTGCGAATCTTTACCCATAACAACTAGTTTGTTGACCCAATGAACATCATTAGATGTATGTGGTTACCCAATCTTTACAGTTTTGACACAAACATCATCAACAGTTGATATTTAGGTCCACTATTATTGTTTATGGAAAAACATATCAAGACATATTGCAAACTTCCTTCCGCTGGATCACACAATGGATATTGCGTAGTCCTTTGGTATAAACATTTACATATACCATAGTAAATATTACACTAAGGATAGTTTGTATATCATCAAAATCACTTGGATATGTTTCTCCAAGTAAGAAAATAGGGTTTAGTTTTCTGATGATATTAGTGTAGTTGTTGATAATGTCTCTAATGGGGATGATTTTGTCTTATTTGTCATTAAGGATTTGTCATTTGACCAACGGATTATCGATTTTGATTATCAGTTTCAAACTACACCAAACAAGAGCTGATTTACCACTTATCAATGTATAAATAATGGTAAATTACAGTTAGGAAATAATGCTAAGTGCAATGTTGGTGATGTTACAATTAGAATACATGAATGTATTGTGAGGACATTAATTGGAGTTAGGTATGTTTTAGAATTGGAAAAAAACCAAATTTCCTTGGGTGCTTTAGATTCAGCTAGATGTCGATATACTTCAACAAATAGAGTTTTGAAGGTTGCTATAAGTGCTTTCATGATAATTAGAGAAATCAAGTATAATGGCTTGTATGAGCTTTAAGGTATTGTGTTGAATGATTTTATTGTGAAGAAGTCTTATATATCTATATTGTCTTATGGTCAAAGTCTGATGCATCTAATTGAAAGTTTGAAATGTGGCATATATGTTTGCACATTAGCAAGAGAAGCTTAAAGGTATTGAGTAAAATGAATCTTCTTTGGTGTAATGAGGCTAAGAAACTAAATGTATGCAAGAGCTATGGCTTGAACAAATAGTGAAAAGTGTTGTTCAGTACCATCTAGATTGTAGAGTTAATTCACTTGAATGTTTATAATGTGTTGCAGTTTCATTCAATGAACAATGCTAAATTAATGCTAACAATTATGGGTGACAACTTGAGGAAGCCCGAAGCATTTATGCTAAGGAACAAGCTTGATACTATTGTCAAAATTAGGCAATTGAAAGCTTTGAAATGAAAGAATACGGTATAATAATCAAGCATGTGTTACCTAAGAGTGGCATGGAGTTCTATTGGGAGCTTTTAAACAAATTCTACAACGAAAGGTCATAGTGAGACATTGCACTATTGCTAGTGAACCACAACAAGTTAAAGAGTTGATGAGTGGAACGTTATTAGAGATGACTCATAAAATATTCTCTAGTGCTAGTATAATTAGGAGATTCCTAGCAGATTTGCTCAGTACAAGAAACTACTTGTTGAATGGAACCCCATCATATGGGATTTGATGTCACACTCTCGAGAAAGTGTAGTCATGTCACATTGCTGATTATTTTGGTCTTATGATATTTGGTTGCCTCTATTATGCTTTAGTAAATAAGAATAAGCTTGATAGGAGAGTAAGAAGGTGCATATTCCTAAGCTATACTCAAGGTATATGAAGTTATTAGTTGTGATGCCCTAAATTAATTGCATTTGCTATCGGTAAAGAAGTTAAATTTGACGGGTCACAAAAATACTTATGAAAGAGAGATTATGGTAGTGTTTTTTAGGATTTAGAGATATTCAACTCAATGCGGAGTGGCAACCAAAAACTCTCAAAGTAGCATGTACTAGTGCAATAATAGACAAAAATTATACTTTTGATGAGGCGAAGCTTTTAGAGTTAATTGTTATTGTAGTAGCTGAGTTTGATAAAATGCATGTTCCATCTCTTGACATATATGGATGAAACGATGGTTTTGCTTTGTTTATGATAAAGGAGGTTACGTCTATAGATCATTATGGATTAGTTAAAGTACAATCAACTCTGATAAGGTCCATGGCTATGGCAAAGTTCAAGTGTAGTTTAAACATGGAAGATCTTTATAGTGATTGAGACACCCATGAGAGGCTATAGGATAGTAGCAGAAAAATTCATATTCCAATGAAACAATCATAGCTTGATATGGTAGAGATTGGTGAAAATACACCTCAAGTGTTAGCTGGCAAAAGAAACCCAAGCAAGAAAGTTTCCTAGTTTGAGTAGGCTTCATATGGTGAATTCAATTCTTTTCCATATATAGGAAGTGGGTGTTCTTTTTAAGGAGTATCCAAGATGCAGGCTTCTTTGTGAATTACATTGTACCAATTCAAGAGGAGTTTTCAATGTTGAAGCCAATATATGTAATTTCCACTATAACTTGTATGCCCTAGAATCCTACTATATATCAGGGCAATTTTTCTATTATAATTGTAACTTGATACTTGACATCGACACGGATGGTGAAGAGAATGCATAATATGATATTATGGTTTTTCTCCTTTCTAGGTTTGAAATGGTGTTCCACGTAAAAATTCTTTTTCTAATTTCTTCTCTTTTATATTTCGCATTCCTAACAACATTTTGATCTAAAAAAATTTTTTAGTTTATTTTGTTAATTGTCTCATACTCATAATGGTACGTGTCCAGGAAGAAGCAACAAATCTATTGTGATAGCCATTGCCATCACTGTTCCTCTTGGAGGTGTTATGGTACTTCTCTCTCTCACTTGTTGCATTCTTCGAAGAAAAGGAAAGAAGATGTATGAAGTCGTCAAAGGAAAAAGTGGTAAATTGACTATTTTCCGTTATTTTCTTATAAACTATGTATATTATATAAATTCATATTATGAAGCTTCCTAATTTTTGTAAGGAATCGGATATATTAATCATACAAGTCAAGAGTCCCTTTAATATAAACATTGCATATGTAATGGAAAGATCAAGGACAATATTCGATAATGGAAAGATCCGGTTCTTCATGTTCTTTCAACCTTCAAAACTATAATTGACTCCACAAGTATGTATAATGCTATCAAGTGAAGGAATAATTTGGAAATATACCAGCTCATTTATGGCCTTCTAGATGAAATAGATGCATCAATTCCACAAAAATTTCGCCAGTGACCTATGAAAATCTCTCCCTTTATCAAGACAATTCAGACTCCCAACCATCAATATTTCTAGGAGGAAAACAAAGCTAAATGGCCTCTTCCACACTTGCGCAAAGAAATTGCACCCAAAGAACACATGTGATCTAATCTCAATGCTTTCAAGACACAAAAAATAGAGAGTTTGGCCTTGATTAGATGATTATCTATTAATTGCTTGATTTATAGGCAGCTCATCTTGTACAACCCACCAAAGTACAATCCAAACCTCAACATCTAAGGTCAAAGCCAAACCAGTCAATGCCATTAAGCTATTTTGCATCAATTCCTAACAATCTCCTAAGCTAAAGCAAAGGAAAGAATGTCATTCGAAGTAGTAGAAAGAAGACTAGGGAAAAATTACACCACAAATAATTGCTTAGATTAATATCAAGTCTTTAGCTCCCGTTGGGCCATTTCCATTCCAAGTGACAAATTATATCTTCAAAGAAGAGTAGAATCATAAACTACCTACCTTGGATATGCATCCAGCAAAGTCCCATTAGGATGCCATTAGTCATGCTAGAGTAACATAGATTTACCATTACCAACCACATAACAAGGCATTAAAGTACTCCTAATCTTTAATGATTCCCTCCAAGCATAGGTAGCATCTACACCATAATTAACAAACCTAACACCACCCTCAACATGAAGAAGTGATCACAATACAAGATTCATCTCATTACTTTGTTTGTTGTAACATTGATGAATTTTTGTCCCTTCATGACCAATCAAGAGGGGAAAGATTTTTTTCGGTTAGGGGGCACAACCATGCCAATCTAATTTAGTGCCTTCTTTTTGATAATGTTCCTAAGCAATAGCAACATTATAAATGCCACTGGGGGCCACTGTGAATGTGGTGTGATAACAAATTGAGTTGCTGGGTAATGTAGGTGCAAAGGAGCTTACCACTGTGGAATCCTTGCAATTTGACTTGGCTATAATACAAGTTGCAACAAATTATTTCTCTCATGAAAATAAGTTGGGTGAAGGTGGGTTTGGTGAAGTTTTCCAGGTACGTATGTCATATCTATCAAAAACAATCAAGAATGCTTTACATGTGAATTGAACATAATGATGTCAAAGAAAAAGAAACACATGAAGTTTGTTTATGTTGGTTTTTAAGTTTTTGTAAGGAATTAACAAACATATAAAACACTTCAGGGTAGACTTCCTAATGGACAACAAATCGCGGTGAAGAGGCTATCTCAAAAGTCAAAACAAGGTGATGAAGAATTTAAGAATGAAATTCTATTAGTTGCGAAGCTTCAACATAGAAACCTTGTACGATTGCTTGGATTTTGCTTGGAGGGAGATGAGAAGCTATTGGTCTACGAGTTTGTGCCAAATAAAAGCCTTGATTACTTCTTATTTGGTATGTTGCAATTTAACCTTCTTTTGTGCACCGTGTACAACTTGAAATTAAGAGGTTTTTGTTCTTTCAACTCGCTATATTTTTTGTTTAAACTACATTAGATTCATGAGAATAAATATATTTTGGTATTGTGTGATTATCTTCACCTTGTGTTTTTGAGTACGCTCCTCATGCTAGCACAATAATGAATTTTGGGCACAAATGTAGATCCCAACAAAAGGAGACAATTGGATTGGCCATTACGTTATAAAATAATTTTTGGGATTGCTCGAGGAATGCTCTATCTTCATGAAGACTCTCGTCTCCGAATTATCCATCGTGACCTAAAATGCGGCAATATCTTGTTAGATAGTGAAATGAACCCGAAGATTGCGGATTTTGGCATGGCAAGGATATTTGAAGTCGATCAAACTCAAGCTAACACAAATAGAATTGTGGGGACTTAGTAAGTCTTCATTTTTGAATAGATGACTTTGTAATTGGACGCTGGACTTGCTCATTTTATCTATTTATGGATGCTCACTAATCTACATATGGCTAATGTTCAAATTTGCAGCGGTTACATGTCTCC
Source organism: Corymbia maculata (assembly GCA_014182735.1). Classification (NCBI taxonomy): domain Eukaryota; kingdom Viridiplantae; phylum Streptophyta; class Magnoliopsida; order Myrtales; family Myrtaceae; genus Corymbia; species Corymbia maculata. The sequence goes on along the minus strand of CM024686.1, from coordinate 37,577,314 downwards.
AGAATATGCAATGCATGGAGAGTTCTCAATGAAATCGGATGTTTATAGTTTCGGCATACTACTTCTAGAGATCATTTGCGGCAAGAAGAATAACTTCTACCAGGATGAATATTTTGCTGGTTATGTAAGTTTCACCATGCTACCGCGACAATTTTTTACATTGCATATTTGTAATTTTCCCCTTTAGCCTACATAAACATTTGTGACTATTATACTGTTCCTTTGTCATTTATGGTTTTTTGGCAAGATTTTAGATGTCTTGCATGATGAGTAATTGAATTTAAGCCGCAATTATTCTTGCAGGCATGGAATCAATGGAGAGATGGCACACCCTTGACAGTGTTGGACCCCACTATTGTGGATTCATACTCAAGAGATGAAGTGCTTCGATGCCTGCACATTTGCCTACTATGCATTCAGGAGGATCCGGCTCTTAGACCCACCATGACAACTGTAGTTCTCATGCTAAGCAGCAATTCCATTAACCCGCCGGAACCACAACATCCAGCCTTCTTCGTCCAAATGAAAGGGCTTGAATTAGACCAATCTACCAAGAGGACCATGCCATTGTCAATCAATGGCATGTCACTTACTGATTTTTTCCCCCGGTGAATGGTGGCGTAAGCAATATCTTTCTTCATGGACGGGCTCATGGTGAGATTGCTTGGCCTTTCATCATGATTTTTTATGAACCATGAGCAAAAAACTATGTATTTTGAGAATATGCTGTTAATTGTTCAAAGAGGTTATTAAAATATGTCTCGAGTTTGACTTTATGAATGAAATCCGAACTGAGATGAGGTCTGAATATTCTGAATTGAATATTTTGTGGACATCCGAAATTAAGCAATCCATAATGGGAAAATTACATCCGTGGTCAAGTCGCGATCAAGAGCAAAATTCTTTAATTTGTTGGAGTCGGCGAGAAAAAAAGAGAGGAAACGTTGGCACATAATTTCTTTTTACTGGAGTCGGTCAACGTATAAAAGAAAAGATCCACTTTCTTCATTCTGTTGAGGTCACGGTGGAGAAAAGGGAAAGTCCAAAAGTTGGACATATAATAACTATAAGTAATATGGTTCGCGGGACTCTCCTGGCAGAGAGATAAAAGAAGGGCCGCTTCCTTGAGTGCTTGACGTGTGCCGTGTTCATGTAATTGCAAAGGCGATTTGTGTCTTGAAATTTCGGTAATTACATCTTAGGGAAGAAGTAGTAGTGTCAAGTGTTGTGTATGACGCTCACTTTACTGCTAAAAGTTTTGAACGTACCAAGAAGAATATGTTCTAGTACATAAAACTTCACCAATTGCTACAAAAATTTAATGTGTTATGCATGATGATGTCTCCTACAAATTTCATGAAGGAAGTATGACCAGATTCAGTCCCAAAAATTGCATAAAAATCCAAGAACACTGAGGTTGTCGGTTTCACCATTCTAGCAGGTTAGACATCACAGAAAGACCAAATCTTTGTACCAACCATATCAATCCAGAAAAATCTGAAAAAAATATATATACGTCATAGTTCAAGAAATTTGTCACCACTTTCATGAAGGGATCATGACCAAAATCAAGTTAGGAACTTCTATAGAAATTTCACAAGGTTACAGGGTTACACGAGCAGTTCTGGGCAGCATAAACCCGGTAAAAACTTATGTCCATGCACCAAATAATTTACCTCAGAAAAATCCACGAAAAATATATTTCATAGATCAAGGTTTCTTGCACAACTTTCATGAAGGAAGTTTCATTCAGATCTCAACATAACGAGCGGCACAAAATCTGACAAGCTAGACAGGTTTAAAATTATCGGTTCTGGAAAGACAATAGGTAAACTCAAAACACTTGCAGTCCATGCATCTCACATGTCCGTAGTTCACATGCATAATCATTCTAGGCCTCACAAAACACATGCAAGACATATATCCAAGTATAGGTCACAAGAAGAGCTCCTACAAGCTAATACAAGTGCAGAAATCACAGGCAAGCCTACCGAACCTCCTAAAACCAACATGCAACCCATCCTTCTCCCAAAAAAGCACCACCACAGCACCTCTTCTTCTCGGTCCTACCATCACAGCAACAATCAAGACTACAACAACAAACAAAATCTCAAGAACAACCAAGGGACTCCCTATCCTACAAAAAACCAAGCCCCAAGTAGATTAAGGGGAGTACGAGAATGCCATTTCTCCTTGCCTTGTAATTTCTATGCTTCAGTCTCCTCTTCCTAGGCTCACCGTGAGCTTGAGGAAGCCTAAGGTTGCTGGTGAACTCTGGTACGAAGGAGAGAACGACAGAGGAAGAGAGAGATTATGGGTGGGAAGAGAAAGAGAGAGTGAGATAACGAGAGAGAGAGAGAGATGAGAGAAAAATGAAAGTCAAGGAGAAAAAGTAGGGGAGGGCTGCCGAAATAATGATGAGGAAGAGAGATTGGCTTGCTCATCACACCTCTTGCATAAAAATCTAGAGGGCAAGAGGGCCGGTCTCATGATAACCCTAAAGTAGCCTATTTTATCCTATTTTTCCAATTAAACTAATTTTTCATATCTTCTCATCAGCTATAGGGGTGCCAAAATAGAAATTAGGTCTAGAATATAATTTTAATTTTATGCAAATAATATCTAGGTGATCAGCCCTATAGTTGGTACACATTAGAAGTTTAATTAGGTACTATAGTAAGACTTAGGTACATATAATACTCACATAAGGTTCATATAAGGTATAGGCCAATTGGCTTCTTTCCTAAATTCGCTCACTAAATTAATTTGTCTATACTAATATAATCTATTGCAACTAATTAATTAGCAAAATGAAAATGTGGGTTGTCACATCATGTGCATTTAAAAGAAGAATCTGCAACATGATATTAATCATAGTTATTGTGATTCTTCTAAGATTATGTTACTATTTGAAGCTGAATCATTCGTTGATCCACTGTAATTTGGCACATTTATGCATTATTGTGCTTTTGTAAGGCTCAATACTACTACTCTTGTCCAGACTAAATAATTAAATGGAAGTGTTCGTTAACTTACCCACTAGAATACACATTTCTTCACTTACAAAGCTTGGGCTTTGGTGTTGTTAAACTTGTACCTTTAGGATGTAGGTGCTCCATCCCTAATAGGCCTTCTCTAGCCGTTGATCAACCTAATTGGGATTTGCAAGCCATTACTATAGAATGTAGATTTCGTCTGGGCCATCTCCATGAAATCCAAGTTGTCCAAAGTTATATTGAGCTCAATCAAGTAGCAGATTGGATCGTAAGAGCCCAAAGAATTGAAGTCCTCCCTTGTAACTAATTGTCTAACTCATCTCAACCTTTTGGGCTATCATCCTTTGTTTGGAAGCCCTTCTTTGCTGCTCAAAAATCATTAGTTGAAGAAATGAAAGTGATCCATTCGACCAAAAAGAGGAAAGAAAAACAAAGTCTATGTGTTATTTGATAGTATTTATAGATTGAGAAAAAAATTATCTATTTGCTTTGTGAATGCACTTTCTTTTGCTAAATCAAGAATAATTTTGTTATAGTTGTGTCTTCTTATTTCTTTGATTGATTGAGGTGACTTTTTAGTTAGTTGTCATGGTATCTAATTATATTCACTTTATCAAATTTTCAATTTTACCTAATAGGCTTATTGCATAATTAACACGGGTTGGGTGGGGCAAGCAACGATGCCCCTCGATCAGTCAAAGCAACGATGCCCCTCGATCAGTCAATCTCATTGCTTATAAGGAGCAAACATGGTCTGGGTGGGCCAGGCTCAATTGAATTTTTAGCCAAGCCATTCCAAACTGTTGTTCGAGGCTTTGCCACGCCCGAAAGTGGGCCCACCCTAACAGGAAATAAAATGGCACCCATTGGATGAACATAATTAGGTTTGAGCCAATACATGCCAGCCCTGAACCTGGTTGCACTGGTTTTTTTTTTTGGGGGGGGTGTTAAACCTGGTTATACTTTAATTGAGATGAGAATCGTCTTATATGAGTAGGTTGGTAGGCGAGTGATGAAGTTTATGAGTGATATCTTGAGCTTAAACTAATTTTTCCACAAAAGAGAGGGAGAGAAAAACCAAAAGGTACAGGGCTTGGAAATTTGAGTAACATTATACCACATGAAGCATCAAAACAAGTAAGCAATTATAGTATAGTGCAAATAGGAATTGGTTGTTTGACAAATGAATTATGGATTTTGATTGTCAGTTTCACGCTACAACAAACACTAACTATTTTATTTCTTATCAATGCATGGATAATGGTAAAGTGCAGTTGAGAAACAACATTGTGATGTTATAGGTGTTTGCGATGTGAGAATCAGAATGCATAACAGTATCTTGAGGACAATGATTAAAGTGAGGAATGTTTTATAATCGAAGAAGAATCTAATTCCTTGAGTGCCTTACATTCAGTTGAGTATCGATATACTTCGGAACCTGCAATTCCAAAGGTTGTTGGAGGAGCTTCAATGGCAATAAGAGAAATCAAACATATTGACCTCGAGACAATGATGGAATTCGCTGCAGAGTAGTTAGATGCATCTAATCAAAAGTCTGAATTATGGCATGAGAGGAATCTATTGTGTAACATCTGAAATTTTCTATGTTCGGTAGTAATAATTCCAATGTAAAGTTAAGTAATATTTAGTTTAGAATTTCGGATGGCATGCATGTTTTTAATATCATAAGGTGTGGAAGGTGTGAAGGATCATTTTCCACAACTGTAATAGCTTGGACTCCGATGCGTTAGAATTAAATTGACAACACGTTTGTGGTGTAGAATGACGGTAATTAATTCTTTTTTTCTTCTATCAAAGATGGTAGTTAATTCACCAGCATATTAGTGGGAGAGGCCGGTATGCTTTGAATTACTTATTTGATGATTTTCAATTTTTAAATTTACCGAATTGAGATTTTCCTAGTCTTTGATATTATTCACTAATAATTTCAGTGGGTCCAAAATATTTTGCACTTACAAGTATTTAGAACAATACTGATTTACTTATTTACGTACTAATTTATTAGATATCTTAGTAAATTGACAAAATATCTATTTTGGAATGAGCCTTTGGTCTCTCTTTAATTGGTACACACCTTTCATGATTTTTGTACAAAGCATTTTACACACTTTCATTTTGTGACATTGAACTTGGCTGACCACAATTTCACGTACCACATCACTTCTTTTAGCTTTAGCCAATTAATACTCTTGATGACTCAAATTCATTTCACTTGACCGAAGAAGAAGCTCTTTCTCTCATTTCAATGAAAATATCTCATTTTTAGTTACTCTTAAGACACTTGTATCTTACATACTCTCATTCGGCCATTGTACATAGTATTTTTGTTATTAAGTTAATAAGCAATCCTGTGCCAGTCATGTGACTTTTGATGAACTTCAATGGTTGAGACTAAAAGTTATTATGTTAGATCAAGGGTGCATAAATAGGTCTTTTGGTAATTTCGTCATTAGTTTTTCATTATTTAAATAAACATCAATGGTTCCTATTACACTAAGAAATAACCTTTCTCCGTTCCATCTTCAATTCAACTCTATTCTAGCACCGTTTTTGTTCATTTTGCTAATTTTGCTTCTCCAACCACGTTTAGCTACTATATCCTAGTAAAGTTTATGTCTCTCGCAATGAAAGACCAAAAATTTATCTCCAAAGGCGTTGTTTGTGCATTTTAATAAAAAATCACAATATCAAATGGGGTTATACGGATTTACCTCTCGAAGCATGCTTTAAACAACTTGATTAAGATGCTCTTTAGTTTGAGCCCCACAAACGTCGGACCTCTATTTCAAACATATCACCAATGCACCTCAAACAACAAGGGAAATCACACATAATTGCTATTATGATTGTGCTAGCAATCTAGTGGAGACAATCCTATGCACGTGGTTAGCAACTATTACTAACCATGTAATCTTATACCCTTCCTACTCACCCTCTCTCTGTTCTATATATAATGTCCTAGTGAATCAACATTTAACTTCCTCCAAAAGCCAATCTCTAACTTCTCAAACAAGTTGAATGACTACTTCCTCTAGAAGCTAGTCTCTACCTTTTCAAAGAAGTTAAATGACTACTTTCTCCACGGGAAGTTGCTTATGTTTATATAAGATGACCGAGCAAGGAAGTACAGACCCCAAAAGTGTCAAAACTTGGCATGGAGAGACACTTAAGTGCCTAAAGTTACAAACGGTAAACTTAAGTGCCAAAATCGGAGTAAAATGGATAACTTAAGTGTCAATGGTGAGAAAATCCGGCCAAATTGCCACGTGTTCATTTTCCGACGATTTCATTTGCTGACAAAGCATTTTTTCAAAATAAAAAATCCACGTGGTAGTTTTAATAAAAAAAATTATCCACGCCAGATTTTAAAAAAAATTAAAATTGATTTTATTTAAAAAAATAGAGAATAAGTGTCACACCCTAACACCCCCATTTCACTTGAGGTCTAGTTGTACGACGTCCCAGGTACTGTCGTCGACCAGTTCATTTTATCTTGTAATTAAGCACATGTGAAAACGAACAACTCCCAAACCAAATAACAGGGATAGCAACAACAGCAGTAGAGAAAAGACAAACAATATTTTATATATCTAAAGGTTAACCAGCACACCAGCAAATACATACACGCCTTACTACAGGCGACAAGCTAAGGCCTACTCAAAAAGAGACCAGCCTAACTAACCTAACACTGTACAAGTGCCTACTCGCTGTCCTCGATGGGATCGCTCTCTTCGATCCTCAAGTACTGCATCATCTAGGGCCTGAAAAGGTTAACCACGACGGGTTGAGATAAATTCAGCAAGTTAAAGCCTTAAGCCCCGGTTATGAACTTCGCTCGCCTCAGGAGTTTAACATACAACCTAATTCAGCAGTCAATACGATGCAAGGAGAAACCAAACAGAGAACAGTTTGATAAGCATACACAACCATAGGCGATCTTACCTGGCCTTGGCACACGTGACCTGCAAAAACTGTCAATCATCTCACAACAACAGTATGAGACATGCAAATAATCAGAGCCTTGCACAAATTATTCTCAAATCTCAATGCCCACATGTGCTCCGATTATTACGACTCTCAAGGCCACGGTACAACCTTATGGTTGGCGGTCAACTAGTCGTAGACCAGGCATCATCCTCTACCTCGAGGCACGGCAATGTCATGGGCTCTCCCCCACCGACGGCATTCCCTAAGGAGCATGGGGCTCGTCCCACTACCGCAGCCCCGCATTTGACCAATGTCAGGCAACCTAATGGTCACGGCACAACCCCGAAGGATTGGCGGTCATCCGGCTTAATCGGGCTATCAACTTTAATCTGACCATGCAACACATCATCAAACGGTTCATTTTTGTCTTTGCTTTTGCTTGGTCGTGAATGCAACATAATTTGTGCTCATATGACATGTTATTGCAGTTAACACACGTATAATGTCATGCAGTAGTATCCATCAGTCATGTACAATAGTAGTAGTCTAATCATTCACGAAAGTTGCAACAATCAGCAATTCAAGTCACAATCAACTCCGACCAATCAACATTATAACACTAGCATACTTGTCCAAAATAATCATGTACCTCAATAATTACCGGTACCCACTCACGTGACTCAATTGTTCAACAATAAATAAACACGGGTCCTCACAACTATGACAATCAATCATTCCAATAATTAATTACCCAACCCAATTAATTTCATTTAAAAAAACCCTTCTTTAAACCAATGTCATTTAATAAAGTAGTATTTAAATACTATTAACATTAGAAAATTAGGCCATAGTAATTTTCCCACAAAATTACTCAATTAAAAACATTTCCCATAAATAATCACAATTAATTATTTTCCCCAAAAATAATTAATTTTCAGAAAAATAGTAATATAATAATTCGAAATTATAAATTAATTTAATTAATTAATAATTTCAAAATAATATATAATTATTATTAATACTAACCATGGTTACAAAATTAACTCAACCCTAGTTAATCTAACCTAACCATGATTAACATTTAACCTTGATTACTTTAAAACTAACTATAGTTACTTTAATCAACTAACCATAGTTACTTTAATCAACTAACCATAGTTACTTTAATCAACTAACCATAGTTACTTTAACACTAACTCTAGTCAATATACTAATCTCAATCAGCATAATTAACCATACTAATCCACTAATTAACTCTAATTAAACACAAACATACAAATACACTAATTACCCCTAAAACAAGATTAACCCCTAAACAAGGATTAGGGAATCAACTTACTTGGATAGGAAATCTGGCGACACCGGCGCATAGAGGGGAATGAGGGGTGAGCTCGAGGATGACAACAGACGACGAACGGTGGCCAAAACGGACCGGAGTTACTGTTCACGTGGAACCGGTGCAGCTGCGCGAAAAAGGCCGAAACGGGCGGTCTGGGGCGATCAGGGGTGACCGGGGGTGTGCGGCTGGCTTCCTAACTTCCGTGACTACACTATGGGTGGTGGTGGCGGCTCCGGTGACGGCGGCAAGGCCGTTTTCCGGCTGGAAAACAGCAAGGGCAGCAAGGAACAGCAGAAATGGAAGGGAAAAGGAAGAGAAAAAGGGAGAGAGAGGGGGCTGCTATGCTGAACGAATTTGGGGAGAAAGGAGGAGAGAGAAAGCTGTTGGAAACTTGAGGGAGAAGCCAAGGCAAGTGGACTTGCCACTTGCTTCAAGAACCAATAAAAAACAAGCAAGAAACAAACAAAAAAACAAAGCCCACTTGGGCCCAAAAGGAAAAAGCCAAAAGAGAGAAGCCCATGGGCTGAGGAGGGAGAGGAACTTGAGCTAGCTTGGGCCCCCTTTGGGCTGGGCTGGATGGGCGCAAGGCCCATTGGGCCGCCAATCTTGGGCCGGCCCACCCGCGGGCCCGAAACTCGGTCCGATTTTTCATTTTTCCGACACTTCCGTGTCCAACGGAAAATCCCAAAATAAATGAGGCGACGTCCAAATATTTAGTCTTGATATCACTGAGAAGTCGGTTCCCAAAATCGGATTAAAAATCGAGGCTAAATTAAGTCGATTGCGACTGTAGTACAATTTGAATTATCAGGCGCCTTTTTAGGACTTTCTTCACTTTTGACCCGTGGTCAATCATTCTTTGATCCACATTAACGTCAATTCTCGAGTCAGGGACATCCCTCGATTGTTGTGTGATCCCAAGGGCTCAATTGATAATCCCGAGTACCAGATGAAAATGATTCGGTTTATTGTCATTCGTAGTTCGTATCGAAGTTGTGTGGAAATCACCCACAGATCAACTTCGTACTTTTGTCGAATCGATTTATTTCCGTTTCCTTAATAGTCTAGTACTTAGAGGATATCGTTCCCTCCCAAGTCCTCATGGTCGAAGGGTTCGTTCCTGATCGAAATTGCGGGTCGTATTCTTTACATCTTAAGAATATGCCTAGCACAATTGATCTTATGGAATAATTCATATGTATGTATGTATGTATGTATGTATGTATGTAATTGGATAAATGAATTAATACGTCCTTGCTAAGATTGATAGTTTAACTGAAATCCCTAACATGTAACTATTACATAATGACTTTAAGGCATGCGTCCAACAATTTATGTATTCCGAGAGTGGCAACTGAGATGGACCACTCCTAGACCTCTTATGAGAAAATCGTGAATTCCACTTGGTGAGTTTGCCGGACTGCCAAGGGGGGATTTTTTTCCATTAGATACAACAATAAATCAACCAAGACAAAATAAGTTAATAGAAAACGACAATTGTTAGAAACATCATCAATAGTCAAATGTTTTTGCAAGACAGGATTTTCTATTAGCAAAGTTATCAGTGCAAAACATTTTTCACACTTGCAATCGTGAAAGAAAATTATCTATCATTTAACAAAATAAACACAAGCATCAAAATTAAAAATCGAATGCCTGTTAGTATCTTAGCTTTGTCATTGAGAAACTTATTTACACCACTAACGTACGTAGAAGGTGAAAATTCATAAAGGCATAGATGGATGACTATTATATTTTGCGTCGAGTAACACTTACTGTGCATGGTTTGAGTTGCCAATTCCACTTCAATGGCAATCTGGGGTCAATAAAGTACCTTTTTCCATAGGGAATAATGGTGGCGTTTCGAAAGCAGCACTCTTTTGCGTCAAAACCGAAAGACATGCACGTTTGCCATTCTATGTCGAATTATACAGATGCTAATTCATTTTTAAATTTTTTAAATTTGTCAATCTAATTTTAAAATTTTGTGCAAAACTCTAATATAGTCTTTCTGGTTATTTTTTGTTGGAAATCATGACGTGGCAGTCAAATCATCACAAACTCTCCAAAATAGCATACTATTATATCAACGATTTTTAGCAAAATTTGACCGGAATAACTATACTATAATTTTGTGATAAAATTTAGTATTAAATTGATAAAATTAAAAAGTTTAAGGTTGAATTGGCAATCCATACAATAAGTTTAGGGTTAATTGGATAATTCCCTCCGTTTTTTACAATTTCTTTTGCCAATATTATGACTTTATCCTCTTTTTTTTTGATATTTTGTCCCTGAATATGGGTTTTCTTCCTTTTTCTTTTTCTTTTCTTAGTTCATTTCAATTGACTAGGGAACATCAAAACTGTCGGAGGTCCGAGTGATCCCACTATTGTTGTTGGTCTTGCTCGAGGAGACTCTTATTTAGTGGAGGCGGAGGTCGTGCAACACTCGTTCTACTTAATTGAGGGTTTCGACACCATGGATGGCTTGATCCCATCTCCAATCTCTCTTTTTTAGGTGTATCAATGGTTTGGTTTTCTGGAAAACCCAAACTAAACCATTTAGATGTGTGTATTAACTTTGAGCCCGACTGTGCTTGAACAAACTGAACCAAAGAGTCATTTTGGTTTAATTAGGATCAAATCGGTTGTTTGTTTTCTTTGAAAATATTTAAAAGAGGTCTAATAAAAAATGAGAGAGATCGTGTAAATAGTAATATGAAAAAGGGGGCACCAAACCAAATCGAAACAATCCGTACTGGAATAAAAGATAGTTATTTTTTAATATCCAAAACAAAAACTTGAACCAAATAGAAAATACATGAAAACTCACTTCAATTTGGATCAGTTTCAATTTCAGTTTGATTTTCTGATTGAATTCGCACACCATACTCTATGCTACTGCGGTATCTTTTAACTTAACCTGACAATTGTCAATGTATACCCATTAACTACACGAGACGGAAAAAAATATCACCATGTAAAATTTTCTCCCCTTTTTCTTTACATCATAATACCAGCCGCCACTACTGATAAAAAAAAATTCAAGGTTTATTGGCAAATCTCGCCCCCTTGACTATTTGGTAACCCATCAAAACAATAGACACCGGTAGCTCACTCCTTCCGTCCCCCTCTCCCAATAAGGAATCCCTACTAGCCACTTTCTAACCGGCATAAGCTCCGGTGGATGGCTGAAATATGATATTATTTGCACTCGATGATGTAGGGAAATTGAATCTATACTGTCAAACCCCAATCCATGTGTGCATAAGTTGGATCCTCGACTGCTAAGCTGTGGCGGATGGCCTAAATGTGGAATTGTTTGTATTAAGTGGTATGGGGAATAGAACTTGTGTCGTGCGCTTAGTCCGCACATAAATCAAATCCTTAAATACCAAGACAAATTTTAGGAGGGTCAGATGAAATCCAATATAGTAAATTTTCAGTTCATTTAGCAAGGCGTAAGCAGGAATGAGTTTTAATTACAAGTTTTAATTAAGGCCCATGTCCTCTAAAATCAAAATGAATCTCGAAATTTAAACCCAAGTCATTGATTTCACAGAACTCATAAGGAATTCTAACAGGCATTTGGCAAACTAATTTGGAGAAAATGGGGGAAAATACCACAATACCTACTATAGTCTATATCACGTACCTACAAGATTTCTCCATCACTTGACTAGCATGACACAAGATAAGGGATCTACTAATTGGCAAAAGATAGCTACTCAATTTGTTGCTTTCTTAAAGTGTGATTCCTAGTTTCTCAAAAGATGAAAAACCTAAACATTTTAACTGGGAGCAATCACAAGAGAATCGTCCCGTTCTCATTTCCCAGAATTTCGATGCCGAGATATTACAATACATTCCAACCATTTCAATCCAGCTCCCTCCGTCAGCATATGTTAACTTCATAATATAAAAGAAATAATTTTTCAGAAAAATATAATTATTTTCGGGTGTTCATCTAAAACCTGAAAATGAAGTGATACTGCTCGGTAAGATTTTGCAAGTCAAGAGAAATCAGATCTTCAGCTCCGGCCCGGTATTCTCCAAAATCGAATAACCGAGGCTCAGGGAAGCTTACCTCGTTCGGGCTTGACCTGCGGCGGACGTCGGCGGCGGACGGGCTCCCGGCGACAGCAAGCTGCTTCTCGAGGTTTCCTCCTTCCTCCGGTCCTCTCTCGTTCCTCGGCCTCTCCGGTTTTCTTTCTCCCGGGTCCCCTTTCCGGCCCCAGTCTTTCTCTCTGCTCCCTCTCGGGTTAAGCCTCCCTTTTTCTTTTTTCTTCCCTCGGCTCTCTCTGGTTTTTTCTTTCCTCTTTTTCCGGTCTCTCCCCCCGTGACCCTTTTTCTTTTCTCTCTTTCTGCTGCCTTTTTCTGCCGTTGACCTCTGCTGCTCTGACTTGCTGCCTTTTTCCGCTCCTGACTGCTGCAACCTGCTTCTGCTGACCTCCTGCTTCTGCCTTGCTGCTGCTGCTTTTGCTGCTGACCTGCTGCCGAGTTGCTGCTGCTGCTTGCTGCGTAAGACCGCACGTGGAGAGGAAACGAGCAAGAAGAAGGCCGAGAGGGCCGGGCCGAGGCAAGGGGAGAGGAAGGTGGGCCGAGATCATGCGGGAATGAAAAGAATAAGGGAAAGGGGCCGGGTAGGCCCAACCTTGGCCCAGACCCACATTTTTTTTCTAATTTGATTTTATTTATTTATTTAATTTTTTTTAATTAATTTTAAAACTAGTGATGCAAATGCTCCTAATGTCTATATGCAATGCAATTTTGATGAAAGAATTTTTCGTTAAGGGATTAGAAATTAATATTTAATTTTCCAATACAATTAATAAATATTAAAATAAATTGCCAAAATTTAGGTGTCAACAATAGCCATCGGCAAAATGGGTGGAAAGCTTGCCAAGAGAGGAGCTGGTGGTCACAATTTCATGAGGTGTTAAGTGTGATCATGGTTGATAAATGAGCATAAGATTGGACAATGGAATGGATCATTGATATGTGATTTTGACAAGATTGATCAAAAGGCTGGACCATTGATATTTATTTTGATATTATTGTGAAATCTATATTTCTACATATGTTGAAGCATATATAACTCATTTTCTTTTTATAAAATTGTTATATCCTGAAATTTAGTATTAATAAGTTATGTTTTTGTGTCTTAAACATGTATAGTGGATGCTTGATCTATTTAGAAGAGATACACACTACTCATTGAACTGTGATTGCTCATCCATTTCCTTTCCAACCTTTTCAGTTCTCTAGTTAGTGACTAGTAGAGCAAGAGCATTATTGCAAGGACTTTTGGAAGTTGATTTTTGTATAATTTGAGGCTATATCCTTTGGGTGGAAGGACCGATATTATATTCCCCATTCTTGCCGTCCTTCGGGTGGAAGGACAATAATTGTAAATATGTCTCAATCCAAGGCTTTCAAATAGAATGGTTTGAGACATTTAACTTAAATAGAGTGCCATTGGTTTCTTCCATCAACGCTAGCTTTGATACCGCTTTTTTGGAGAGAGATGATAACAATTCAATAGAAATTAAACTTGCTCAGGATCAATATCTTCCTCAAAATTCAACCAACATATATCAAATCAACCTCAGATACTGGGTGCTCTCTACCTCTTTCTTGCTTTTTCTGCAAGAAAATGCCGCTACTCTCTCTTTCCCACCGCTGAGAATATTTGGCTCTCTTTTTCTTTTCTTTCTTTCAACTTTTCTTCTTTTTTCTTTTAAGAGATAAGAATATTAGAAGTCCTAAAAATTATAATGAAAGTAAAATTGAGTTCTAAAATTTTTAAGAAGTACAATTAAGCCTAAAACTTGTTATGAAAATGAAATTGATTACTAAAACTTTCAAAAGTGCAATCATATCCTAAAACTTATTAAATTTGTTCATTTAAGCCTTTTCATTGATTGCAATTTTTGAAAATTTTAGGACTTAATTACATTTTCATAGGAAATTTTAGAATTTTGAGTGCACTTCTTATTTTTTATAAAAAAGATGTGATGGCCCTATGAGGTGGACGTAGCCCATCACCCTACACACGTTAAAGGAGATCCAGTGTCCTTGACTTCAATTTGCTTTGCAACTCCTCTTGCGGACTAAACAAGGAGAAACTCCAAGTCAGTCGACTTGACTGACTTATGGCACGAGCAACCTAAGTGGCCTGTATAATCAAGGTCTTGTGGAGTCAACCAATAGGGGGTTGAAATAGGGGTCCATCACCCTGCACACGTTTCTTGACTTTAATTTGCTCTGGTAGTCATCTCTTGTGAACAAAACAAGGGGGAAATCCAAGTCAGTTGACTTGACTGACTAATGGTACGACCAAGCTAAGTGGCTTGTATGATCGAAGTCTTGTAGAGTTAACCATCAGGGGGTTGCATTAGGGGCCCAATAGGGGAAAATGGACCCCAAAATAGGAAGTCTTGTAAATTTCCTTTGTTCCTCCGATAATAACTGCACCGTGTATATTTAGTTCAATCGCATGTAGACTTGTGGTTTATAATTAGACACACCCCTATATAAATGTCTTCTGAATGTCTCTTCTTAGCCATCCAATCATCAAAACGTGAATTATTGCTTCACCAGTCACCTCTCTCTCATCATCATCATCATCTTCTTCTTCTTCTTCTTCAATTTTCTCAGCATTTGCACTCCCATTACCGAAGCTGCGCCACGTTATTTATGGCGTTCCTGCCCAAACAACCACCCTCTTGGCTCCCAATTCCACATACCAAACAAATCTCAACACCCTCCTCTCTTATAATTCACCATGTGAACGATAAACTGTTAAGTTATACCAAACAGTAACTATAACTAATGCCGGCCCCCAATTTCTAACTGGAAAATTTCTTATAACATTTTTCTAGAAAACCTTAATTTGACCAGGCACCTTCAACATCATATGAACATCATCCACATTGGAATTTAGTTATTGTTGCTTGTATGGCCGGTCCATCATTTGATTTAGTCTTCCCCATACACGCACTTGCAAAAGGCGAGTGTGGACCATCATCTTCCTGGCAAATTAGGCTCCCTATTTATTTATTTTTAGTAAATATTTGTCATTATCTTATAAAATTTTAGGTAGATTTCATTTGATAGTTGGTGTATTAGAGATATCTTTTATCTAGCTATCTATGTAAGTTTCCACATTTAACCCATATTTGCCCTTCATTCTAGGTACAGATATTAAGTTCAATAATGTTAGGACTTTTCAATGCAAAAATCGCTGATCTCCATATAAATAACTAAATATATATATGGATTTTCCAAAAAATAACTGAGGTCATGAGAAAAAAACGGGGTTTATAGATCTATTTATCTATGTAATGAAAAATAAGGGGTTTCAGACTTTTGAGTAGACAAAAAAAAATCTACAAATTACACTTTGATTATGCCAATGTTCATTAAATATACTATCAACTGAAAAACTTGTAGACGAAGGAGAAGGGTGAGAATACTAAATTACTAACAAAATTGGTAGCGTAGTACCCAACCACTAAAGAAAATATTTTAAGTGGATTTAAGTCCAATTTGTCCTTGTTCGCAAATCAATTGTAAATAATTTAAGGAGTAAATATATTGAAAGTACTAAAACTTGTCATAAAGGTGTGATTAACTCCTAAAACTTGTGTGAAAGTGCAATTGAGTCATAAAACTTTCAAAAAGTGCAATCTAGTCTTAAAACTTATCAAATTAGTCTAATCAAGTCCTTTCGTTAATTGCATTTTTTTGAAATTTTTGGATTTGATTGTACTTTTCTAAAAGTTGTAGGAGTCATTTGCATTGCACTAAATTTTATAACTTGATTATACTTATTAAAAATTTTAAATCTCAATTACACTTTCATAACAATATGACAAGTTTTAAGACTTTCAGTGTGCTTATTTCATAATTTAATGTAGTAATCTCTTATGACAATGAACTCAATGTAGAGAATTCATTTTCTTCGAGCATCCTGAAATTTTTGTTTAAAAAAATTAAATTCATTACTTAAAATAAAGAAGAATGTAGCCTTTATGACAAAGCAAATCGAAACAGAAAAGAAGGAGAATCAATGAAGCGTGAGCAAACTTAAGCACACACTCATTCTACAAGAAAAGATTTGTCAAGCAAAATAATCAGCGGTTGATTATTGGATCTCATATCTTTGTCAGTGATGAGTATGCCAGAAATTCCTTCTCCAATAACTATGATGTTGCTAGTTTGCAGTGTGCAACTAGATTCGACTTCCTCTATACCATTGCCGCATGAAGACACCAAAATAGGTTGAACAAATATAGATCTAGCATGTGGAAAAACAAAACTTCGTGATTTAACGAGACATCAAAATTGGTGTGATCATTATTGAATCTAAAGGTGGAGTATCAGTACACAAATCTAGTTTAATATGATACTAAATTCCTTTATTAACGAAATATTTAATTAAGAGAATACCATCAAATCATTTAGGCACAAATCATTAGTATTTTACTATATCGTCAGGTTGTGTCAAGTCAAATTTGCTTCATTTTTTTTTCCGTTGCAAAAAAGAGATCCCTTCCCCAATAGAAGATGATGAATATGAAGTCCAGAAGGTTTTTAATCCCCAAAAATATTTATTAAACGATAGATCTAGATCGGGAGAGGATAGCATCAAGATCTAGAACTAAATCAAGAGAGTTTAAACTCTCAAATCAAGAACTAAACTGGGAGAAGAGAACTCCCAAAACTAAATCTGGAGAGAAGAAAAAACAAGAAAAGAATAATAAAATGCAAACAAAATTAACAAAAGGTGGAGAGGAGGGTTTGAGGGAGAGGAGAGAAAAGACTTTTTTTCTTTGACTTTCAACAGTTGGCTAGGCCAAAAACTAATTTCAAACATCCTTATTTTTTATTTTTTTGGTGAAAACTAATGTAAATTGACCATGATGTTTGTAAGTAGCATGAATGTCTAGCATGGATGTCTTCCATATCTCTCTTTTTTTTATAACGTCCAGTTTCGTCCACATCCTTATCCTAGGCTTTCCAAGTCTCTGCTTGAGGTTGAGGACAAAACAGTCCAAACTCAGTCAACATCATTCAGCTTTCGGAACCCACGGCAACGTTACTAGAATTGCGTCAAATTCAATCTATGATGCCTATGTCAACAAAAATTGCGCAGTAAACTTAGCGTGTGTATAAATATATAAATGGATTTTGACGTCAAATCCGATAGCTCTCTTGTGAGCTCCCCCTTATTGATTGAACTATATGCATATTATGTTTACATAGTAATTTCTTTGTTAGACTTTTAGAATGGCAATGAAGGTGAGAATAAATAGACTTGCCCATCAAGGAGGTGATAGTGTTTTTGGATAAAATCCGTAAGAGGTGCCTTTTGAAGAAATGATACCATTTTAGTGTTGGAAACTACAATATTAAATGGGTCTAATTGAGAATACAATCAAGTTTACTACAAGTAAAATTGTGAGAGTTAGTATATGATAGATTAATTAGGGCAACATCTTGAGTGAACTGGGTGAGGGTGTTACTAGTCAATTGCATTTTGTCTCCCGAATGAATAGGCGTAACTCAAGTGAAACATTTTGGAGGGGTTGGATTTTTCTTTTGGCAGTAGCATCAAATTATGCGTATCAATTTTCAAATTTCGAAATTTTTATTATAATTACCGTAATTTTGATGAAAATTCAAAACTATAAGCACCATCAAAATCCCTTTCGTCCCATCTCTCTCTCTCCATCGACATCAGTGCATTCATGTCTTGACTTTTCCTCTTCCTGTCTCCACGTAGAGCCAAATCAGAGCGCCACTCACGCAACGGTAAGGACCTAGTCCGAGGCAAATGCTGTCTTCCATCCTCACCGTCCATTCATTCCACCGCCCATCTAACCGACCCCACCTCCTGTCGCTTTAACGTCTTGACTTTGGTCAACGACCTCACACCGGTTCGCCTTGATTTGTTCAAAACCACATTTGACCGAGCAAAAAACTATATAATATAACAGCCTTTCACGATTTTAGATATTAATTTATATGTTCTAGAACTCCTAAACATGTCGTGAGGAATAATATTTCAATTTTATAATGTTCAAAACTTGTGATTGAATTTTGATTTGCAATGGTGCCCTATTATATAAATTTAAGAACATCATGGTGAGGTATAATTTATACTCCTCATTGATAGTAAGGTACGGGGGTCCTGCTTGACGGTGAGTAGGTGGGGGTCTGGGAGGCCGCCTCGGCAAGGATAGTAGGAGACCAATGTCGAGGGTTTTTATAGTTTGAAGCTGTATTTTATTGATTATTTGAGTTTGTGCCTATGAATAGCTATTAAGTATATATAGAAGGTGGACTGTTAATTATAGTGAAATCCTTTGTCAGGACCTGGTACTGTTCATGCTGCAATTACTTATCCTAAGAATTGATGTTCATCAAAATTGATTCTCCGCATGCTCTTCTTCTTCCTACAATCTTCTGCCCGTTCTCATGCCACAAGCCCAATCAATTCATCAACTCTAGCAAATCATGAATTCTTGCTTCACCATCTCCCTCTCCCTCTCCTTCTTCGTCTTCGTCCAGAATTTCAGTGCTGAAGCTGCCCCCACTTTTATAGATTATTTTTGCCCACACATTAGTCTCTTCACTCCCAACTCCACCTACGAGTCCAACCTCAACACCGTCCTCTCTTCCCTCTCCTCCAACGCCACCAACAGCATCAACGGCTTTGCCAACGCCACCGCCGGCCAGAACCCTCCCGACCAGGCCCATGGGCTCTTTCTCTGCCGTGGCGATGTCAGCACCTCCACGTGCAGCGACTGCATGGCCACTGGAAAACAAGATATCCTCCGAAGATGCCGGAACCAGCGAGTGGCTGTGATCTGGTACGATGAGTGCATGTTGAGGTACGACAACAGGTCTTTTTTCTCGCTCATGGAAACGAAGCCTACTATCCCGCGGTTCAACAGTTCGAACATCACCGATCCAACCCGGTTCGCACAAGTCCTGGGACAGACCATGGATAAAATCGCCGCAAGGGCTTCCAACAGTGGGTCGGGGAAGAAATTCGCGGTGGAGGAGGTGAATTTGACGGGCTTGCAGACGCTGTACACCCTCGCGCAGTGCACGCTGGACATGACGACGTTTGATTGCAACTGGTGCCTTCGGCTTATGATCTCGAATCTCCGCCAGGATAAGCAAGGTGGGAGGAGTTTCTCTCTGACCTGCGGCGTTAGGTTCGAGCTGTTCCCATTTTATAATGCCTCGGCCGTGGCGGTCCCGACGCCTCCGCCGCCCCAACTTCCGCGTCCTTCTTCTCCCGAGACCAGACTTAAAAGTAAGTGTCTGATTTTAATATTTGTCTTCCTCTATACGAGAAATATCTGATCCATTTAATTTTTGGCTATGCTGGTTGTTCTACTCGATAGTTTCAATTCTCAGATTCAACTTTTTTAAACAAAAATAAAATGTGATGTGCTGTCAATGGTTCATACATGTCTGTGATAAATCAAGTTTTGGGATGGATTCTAGCCTTTCTAGGGGCTTTCCTGAGTCTCGTTCTCCTCCTCTGTCCTCTTAATTTGATTGGTGATGTAAAATTTTCTTATCGTTTTTTTCTGTTTCCTGAATATTACTTATGTTCATTTTTTCCACTTGGTTCTACATCCACTCACGAGATTATACTTTAGATAACAATTGGTCAATGTCGCTTTAATCAATTAAGGGCTAATCCCTTACAAACAAATGGTGCTCTCCTATGGGAAGGATAATTATTGAATTAGTACCGAACTTATTATATGAATGTTAATTCAAATCTAGATATTCCAAATTTTGTTAATATAGTTTTTTCAGCCAATTGCTAATATAATGCTAGTCATTGTTGGATCCTACATGGCATTGCTAATGTTGATAACTTTGCTCTAGATGATGTATTATTTCAGCCATGGTATTAGTGATTTCCGACGATAATTGGTAGGAAAAACTATATTGGAATTCTATACAAAGATTTAAGACTATATTATTTGACACCATAAAAGGGGTAATGTTCAGAGCAATAACTTAGCAAATGCAAGTATTTAGTCTACTTGTGATGCCTTTTAGGCCTCTCCCTATTGGGACCGACTTTTAGTATCCAGCTAAATTCTTATTCCAAAAATAAGGCTTCATGACCTTAGTTTCTAATGCACAAGATCCTTATGAAGGCAAGTGCATGTTTAGGGTTGAATTAATGATAATTATAGAATGGGAATAAGGAAAAGAATGGTATTTTGAGAGATGGACAGTTATGGGATACAGCTTAATTTCTTTTGGACATTTGCTCTTTAAGCGTATTCATTCTATTTGTCTCTTGGCCCGTATTTTAAGGCGCCTTCTTACCTGTCAAATTGCCAATCTTCATGCGTCAGTCTTCAATCTAATTCCAACCTAGTGAAGAATTAGAATGTTTAAACATTAAACACGCTTTCATCTAAAATATTTTTAAATTAGTTTGGCGATTATCTCATATATGTAATGATACGTGTGCAGGAAAAAGCAACAAATCTACCATTATAACCATTGCCATTACCATTCCTGTTGGAGGTGTTATGGTATTTCTCTTTCTCACTTGTTATTTGCTTCGAAGAAAGGGAAAGAAGACATATGTAATCTTCAAAGGAAAAAGTGGTAAATCAACTATTTGCCTTTATTTTTTTTGTGAACTATTTCGGTTATATGAGCAAATTATGAAATTTCTTTATTTTTTTAAGGACTCAAATATTTGATCATATAGATTAAGAGTCTATTTGATATAAATTTAGCATATATAATAGAAAAGATCAAGGATACATATTCAATTCTTCATGCTCTTTCAACCTTCAATATTAAACTTGATTGAACAAACAATCATAATGCCATTGATATGAGGAATATTTGGGAATATAACTGCTCATTTCTGACCTTCTAGATCAAATAGATGCAGCAAATCCACAAAAATTTCACCAAACACCAATGAAATTCTCTCCCTTCCATAGCCTACTACATTAGGGAGACAAAACATAAGGGCACTCTACCAAACTTCCTTAGAGAAGTTGCATCCAAAGTATAAATGGGATCTAATCTTAGTGTTTTCATGGCAAAAAAAATAGAGTGTTGGGCCTTGATTAGAAGACTATCTATTAATTTCTTGAGATATAGGTAGCTTATGTTGTATCACCAACCAAAATATGAATCCAAACCTTAGCAAATTATATGAAACTCAAATTAGTTTATGCCATTCAACTCTTGTGCCTCTTTTCCTTACAATCTCCCAAGCTGAAGCAAAGGTAAGAATGTCACAAAGAAGCAGCACTATAGGTACCTTGGTCTTTCAAAGAAGACTTTGGACAAATTACACAAATAGTTGCCTGGATTGATAACAAGCCTTCAAACCTTGCATTAGGCCTCTCCATTCAGAGCACAAATAATATAAGTTGCTTTTGCAGTTCAAAGAAGAGCATAATCATAAACTATTCTCTTCGAGCATATATCCAACAAGATCCCATTAGGATGCCATGAATCATACCAAAAGAATATAGATGTTATAGGACCAACTATATAACAAGCCCACAAATTAATCCTAACGTTTGCACCCCAATTAACAGACCTAGCATTACCTTCAGCATTAAGAAGTGATCCTGATACAAGACTCATCTCATTACTTTGTTACCGATAATATTGATGACATTTTAATTTTTTTCTATGTGACCAACCAAGAGGGGAAAGATTTAATTGGGGATATTGGACAACCATGCCAATCTAATCCGATGCTCTTCATTGTGATAATGTTCCCA
Source organism: Corymbia maculata (assembly GCA_014182735.1). Taxonomy (NCBI): domain Eukaryota; kingdom Viridiplantae; phylum Streptophyta; class Magnoliopsida; order Myrtales; family Myrtaceae; genus Corymbia; species Corymbia maculata. Next base: position 37,555,224 of record CM024686.1, on the reverse strand, counting down.
AGCATTGGCAACCGTATAAATGCCCCTAGGAGCCAATGTTGATGTCATTTGATAATCAAATTGCATTTTTTGGTAATGCAGGTGCAAATGAACTTACCACCGTGGAGTCCTTGCAATTTGACTTGACTACTATAAAAGTTGCAACAAATGATTTCTCTCCCAAAAACAAGTTGGGTGAAGGTGGATTTGGTGAAGTTTTCCAGGTATGTATTACATATTAGTTAGAAACAATCAAGAATGCTTTACATATAAATTGGACATAATGGTGCCAAAGAAAAAGGAAAAATGTAAAGCATGTGTTTGTTAGTTTTTTTAAAGTTGTGATAAGAAATCAAATGATAAATTAAAACACTTTAGGGTAGACTTCCCAATGGACAAGAAATTGCGGTGAAGAGGCTATCTCAAAGCTCAAGACAAGGTGATGAAGAATTCAAAAATGAAGTTCTATTAGTTGCGAAGCTTCAACACAAAAACCTTGTACGACTACTTGGATTTTGCTTGGAGGGAGACGAAAAGCTACTCGCCTACGAGTTTGTGCCAAATAAAAGCCTTGATCACTTCTTATTTGGTATGTTGCAATTTAACTATATTTTGTCCTTTGATTGAAATGAAATGTCCCAGCTTTCACTAGCTATGGAAAACTTGAAAGTCTTTTGTTAAGCTACCTTTGATTGATAAGAGAAAATATATTTGCCTTGAGTTTTTGAATTGGTGCCACATGCTAGCATATAATGAGTTTTGGTGCAATGATGCAGATCCTCAAAAAAGCAATCAATTGATTTGGCCATTACGTTATAAAATAGTATATGGGATCGCTCGAGGAATGCTCTATCTACATCAAGATTCTCGTCTTCGGATCATCCACCGTGACCTAAAATGTAGCAATATCTTGTTAGACAATGAGATGAACCCAAAGATTTCAGATTTTGGCATGGCAAGGATTTTTGGAGTTGATCAAACACAGGCTAGCACAAATAAAATCATGGGGACTTTGTAAGTCTTAGGTTGTGAATAGATGACTTTGTAATTCGATGTTGGAGGTGCCCATTTTATCTATTTAAGGATGGTCATTGATCTACATCTAAATTTATGATATACATTTGGCTAATGTTCGGTTTTGCAGTGGTTACATGTCTCCTGAGTATGCCATGCATGGACGGTACTCAGTGAAATCCGATGTTTATAGTTTCGGTGTACTACTTCTAGAGATCATTTGTGGCAAGAAGAATGGCTTCTACCACCAATTTGATGGGGGTGAATATCTTGCTAGATATGTAAGTTTCACTATGCTACTACATCAATGCACTCTTTGTAATTTTGGTCAAGTGAAATTGAAATTCCTTTATAAAAACTCAGTCCTTTAGCCGATAGAAACACTTATGGTTCTGTTCCTTAGTCATATATGGTTTTTTGCAAGATTCACATGTCTTGCTTGACGAGTCATCGAATCAAAATTGCAATTTTGTGAAGATTTTTTGAGATTATTCATGTAGGCATGGAATCAATGGAAAGACGGCACACCCTTGAAAGTGGTGGACCCAGCTATTGTGGATTCAAATTCCAAAGATCAAGTGCTTCAATGCCTGCACATTTGCTTGCTATGCATTCAAGAAGATCCGGCTATTAGACCCACCATGGCAACTGTAGTTCTCATGCTTACCAGCAATTCTATCACCCCGCCATCACCTCGACATCCAGCCTTCTTTGTCCAAAGCAGATTGAGGGGAGTGGGCATCCCAATGAAAGGGCTTGAATCGGATCAATCCACCCATAGGACTAAGCCTTTGTCAACCAATAACTTGTCGATTACCGAGTTATACCCTCGGTGAATGGTGACATAAGTGAAATCTTTCCTAATGGATGGTCTTATAATGGGATTGCTTAGCCTTTCATCATGATTTTTATAAACCATAAGCAAAAATCTTTGTATTTGGAGAATAAGTTGTTATAAAGAAGACTCTCATATGTTATTCACCATTCTTCTAAGATTGTGTTACTACTTGAGGCTAAATCATATGTTGTTCCATTATAAATAGATGCATTTGTACATTATTGTGATTCTATAAGGCTCAATACTACTTCTCTTGTCTAAGAAGAAATAATCAAATTGAAGTGTTCATTAATTAACACACTAGACTACACATTTTTTCCCATGAGAAACTAGTTGGGCTTCAATGTTGTTAAAACTATACCTGCTAGTTGTAGTTGCCTAATCTCTAATAGGCTTTTCTCTAGGGCATTGATCAACCTAAATGGGATTTACAGGCCCTTATTGTGGAATGCAAATCTTGCTGGGCCCATCTCTTGTGAAATCCAAGTTGTCCACTATTATTGTGAGGCCAATTAGTTAGTTGATTGGATCATTAGGGCCCAAAGAATCGAAGCCCTCATAACCGATTGTCTAACTCACCTAAACCCTTTTGGACTATCCTTTGTTCAAAAACCCTTCTTTGCTATTCAGTAATCAAACTTGAAGAAATGAAAATGATTTATTTACTTCTTTGATAATAGTATAGCTCGAGGCAAAGATTATCTGTTTGATTTGTGATTGCACCTTCTCTTGCAAAATCAGGAATAAATTTGTTGCAGTTGTGTCTCATTAGTTCTTTGATCGATTGAGGTGACTTTTTAGTTAGTTATCATGGTATTTAATTAGATTAACTCTATCTATCATCTTATCATCCCAACATTTTCAACAAGAAGTTTTGCGAAACCCTGACTGACTATAGTAACATGATTTATTAGTCATCTATAACAAAAGTTTAAGACTAGCAAGTCATGTTTTGGACATATTGTATTGACTATTTTTTGTGTTTATAAAATGCCATTAAGCAGATGAAGTACACAAGCTTAGGAGCATCCCCTGGCATTACAAACACGGCTAATGATGCGAGAATAGGGAGGTAGGAAGCCTGCAAATAGTTGCCAACAAAAAAATTTGCCTCAAAAGGCCTACAATTTACGAAAGGTGAAGCCTTATGCTAAGTTTTTTTCACTTTCAAATTAGTGGTAAGGATATCTTGGACCATACACATGTTTAGGGTTTTTTGAAGGGAAACTATAAAAGAAATGTGTATAACAACATATCTCCAACCCCAGCCTTCATATTTTGTTCCCTTGTTTGTTTTTCCCATCTTTATGTTAGATCTTTAGATTTTGTGACTCACCAAGTGATTTTTGAGCATTTGGATTGCAGTCTTGTACCGATTGTTAAAGATAATGAAACTCCTCTCTCTCCCCGTAGTTTTTTCTCATTGAGGTTTCCACATAAATTTTACATCTTGTATGATTTTGATTTTGTTTTCATCTTTTGCCACATGTACTTTGATTAGTATATCTTTTAGTGTTGTTCCCCAACAAACTAGTATCAAAGTGAAGGAATTTTAATCTTTTTTGTTCGAGATGGCATCTATCAAGTTCGAAGAGGCACCCTTTGATGGCCAAAACAATTTTGGGCTATGGAGGATCAAGATGAAGGCTTTGTTGTGATGGGAAGGTTAGTTAGAGTCTTGGATGGAAAGTACCCCGATAACATTATGGTTGAGATCGAGGAGATGGAAGAGAGGGTGCATAGTACAATCCAATTATCGTTATCTAACAAGGTGCTTCACGAGGTCATTGATGAAGAAATGGCTTCGGGATTATAGAATAAACTTGAGAGTCCTTACATGAAGAAATCTCTTACAACAATATTATTCTTGAAGTAACTTCTTTACATGCTAAAGATGCAACAAGTTACTGCTATCAAAGAACATCTAGATGAATTTAATAAAATTGTAATGGATATGAAAAATCTAGATTCAAAGTTCAATGATGAAGATCAAGCCCTAATTGTATTATGCTCACTACCAAGCTCAGAGAATTTTATGAATTTTCTTCTGTATGGAAGGGAATCCATAACTCTTGAGGATGTCAAAGCCTTGTTGAATTCCGCAAAAATGCATGCAAAGTAAAATCTAAGTAGCAGTGATGATAAAGCTAATGGCTTAGTTGTTAGGGGATGGTCAAATCATCGTGATGAGCACAATAATAGTAAAGGGCATTCTAAGTCTAGGTCAAGCAAGGATAAGAGTAAAGTGGAGTGTTACTATTGTTACAAATCTAGACACTACAAAATGAATGTCCTATGTTCAAAACTAAGGGAAAAAAGTCGATGGAGAGTTTCGATTCAACTAGTTTAGTAAAAAATGACAAGTCAGTTAATGCAGACAATATTCTTATTATTTTGTCTTCAAATTGTCATGTCAATAATGAATGGATTTTAGATTCAATATATTCATACCACATATGTCCACAAAGAGATTGGTTCCACATATATGAGAAAATTAGTGGTGGTTTAATTTTGATGGGCAACAATGTAATTTGCAAGATTGTGAGTATTGGTACAATGTGATATGGATCAAATGTTATGATAATGTAGGAAAAGGTTGGCAAACGTTAGGCACATCCTAGATTTGAAAAAGAACCTTATTGCATTGAGTAGTTTAGATTCCATTGGATGCATATACAAGTGGAGGTGAAGTTCTGAAAATTTCAGAGGGCTCTTTGATTGTGATTAGGGGCAACAAGAAGAATAACCTTTACATTATGCAAGGGGGTACCATTGTGAGTTCTTTAAATATATCATCCCCTTCAAATTCTAAAAAATCAAGGTTGTGGCATATGCGGTTAGGCCACATTAGTGAAAGAGAAACGAGCATCTTGAGTAAACGCAATTTACTTTGTGGGGATCATATAGTCTCACTTCACTTTTGCTAGCATTGTATTTTTGGAAAGCAGTGCAGAGTTAGTACCAACATTAGAATGCACTTGAGAAAGGACATAATTGACTATATTCACTCCAATTTGTGGGGATTGGCACAGGTAACATCTAAGGTTGGTATAGTTTATCTTTTGACATTTATTGATGATTTTTCTAGAAAATTCTAGGTTTATTTCTTGAAGTGCAAAAGTGACGTTTTTATACGTTCAAGAAGTGGAAGATGTTGATGGAAAATCAAACTAAGAAGAAGATAAAGCATCTCATAATGGACAATGGTCTTGAATTTTGTAGAAGTGATTTCAACAAGTACTGTGATGATTTAGGGATTGTTCAACATCAAACAGTCAAGCATACACCTTAATAGAATAAGATGGTATAGTGTATGAACCAATCACTTTTAGAGAGAGCTAGGTGTATGCTCTCTAATGCTAGACTTGGTAAAGATTTATGGCCTGGAGCATTGAGCATGGCATGTTATTTGGTGAATCGTTCTCCTTCAATCACAATTGAATGTAAGACTCCTAATGAGGTATGGTTAAGTAAACCTTCTAATTATTGTAGTTTGAAAATATTTGGATGTCCGCTTATTGTCATGTAAAAGAAGGTGAGCTTGAACCTAGGGCCAAAAAATGTATTTCATTAGTTATGCAGATGGGGTTAAAGAATATAGGTTATGTTGTTCTGACCCCTAATCATCAAAGTTTATAATTAGTATGGATGTTACTTTTGATGAAAATTCTATAGAACAGAGAAAGGTTGCTACCGAGTCTACAGGTATTCGGGGGGAGAATATTGGGAAAGAGGTAGAGTTTCATGTGGAGTATCCACAGAGAATATTTGAAGATATTCCTATTTAGCCAGAAAGTGATAGTGAGTAACAAGACTCAAATTCAATCAAAGAAGAGGTAGAAGAAATTGAGCAACCTCAAAATTTGATTGTAGGGAGGGTTAAATGACAAATGAAGCCTCTCTAAAGGTATAGATATGCACTTATAGTTGCTAAAGAGCTTGGTGTTGAAGAACTTTCTACGTTTCATGAAACTTCCATTTGTTCTAAATTTGATAAGTGGCTTGTTGTGATGAATGAAGACATGTAGTCTCTTCATAAGAACCAAACATGAAATCTTGTGAAATTGTCTGAGGGCAAAAGAGCTATTGGGTGCAAGTGGGTCTTCAAAAGAAAAGATGGAATTCCAAGGGTTGAAGATGAAAGATTCAAAGCATGTTTATTAGCGAAAGGTTTTAGTCAAAAGGAGAGGATCGACTTTAATGAAATGTTCTCTCCAATTGTAAAACATAATTCCATTCTTGTGTTGCTCGTGCTAGTGGCCCTTTTGATCTAGAACTTTAGTAACTTGATGTTAAGACTGCTTTTTTGTATGGCAAGCTCGAAAAGACAATCTACATGTCTCAACTTGAGGGATTCGTTGTTGAAGGTAAAGAAGATCATACTTGCAAGTTGAAGCACTCTTTGTATGGTCTCAAGAAATCTTTGTGGCAATGGTATAAGAAGTTTGATAACTTTATGTTAGAGTTATGGCTACTTGTGAAGTGTGCATGATAGTTATGTATACCATAAGAGATTGCATAATGTTCTTTTATTTATTTACTATTAAATGTGGATGACATGCTTATTGTAGCAAAAATAATATTAGAGAGACAATAGTTGAAGAGGCAACTTAGTAAGGAATTTGAGATAAAAGATCATGAAGCTACAACTATAGAGATTTGCAGAGACAAATAGATTGGTAAATTATACCTCTCGCAGAAGAAGTATATTGAGAAAATGCTTGAATGCTTTGACATAAAAAATGCCAAACCAGCAAGTACTCTTTTGGTGTCCTATTTTAGGCTTTTAGCTTGATTGTCACCTAAAACTAAAGAAGAGGAAAATGAGATGTCTCAAGTTCGTATTCTAGTATTGTGGGTAGTCTCATGAATGCTATGGTTTGCACTTGTTTAGATATTTCCCAGGCTATTAGTGTTGTGAGCAAGTATATGGCACATCAAAGTGAAGGTCACTAGCAAGCCATGAAATGAATTCTTCAATACATTTGAGATACATTAGATGTGGGTTTGGTCTTTGATAGAGATTGTGATATAAAAGATTCACTTGTTGGTTTCGTTGATTCTGACTATGTAGACAATCTTGAAAAAAAAGTGATCTTTGACAAGTTATGTTTTTACACTTAGTGGTTCCATAGTTAGTTGGAGAGCAATTTTGCAAGACATGGTTGCTTTGTCTACTACCGAAGTAGAGTATATTGTAGTAGCGGAAGCACTAAAAGAAGCTCTTTCATTGAAGCATTTGGTTAAGAACTTGGGGTGAAGTAGGAGCAAGCCTCCATTATCTTTTGTGATAACCAAAGTGAAGTCCAATTGGCCAAGAACGCAATGTATCATGGGAGGATAAAACATATTGACATCAGTTGTCACTTTAAGCATGATGAAATTACTAAGGGTACGGTTATAATGAAGAAAGTACCCACGGCCGATAATCCGACACATGTTGATCAAATCAATCCATATGACCAAGTTCAAGTATTGCTTGGACTTGATTGGCATTTTCACCATTTGAGTTGCTTAGGTGGAATTTTTGACGTTTCATTCCTTGTTTCTTACACCGAGTGTGCTCACATAGGCTTAGGGGTGTGCGTCATTGATTCTGCCTTTTTGGGGGTGGCCTTATGTGATCACTTTTGCTAGTGAGGGAGAGAGGACTTGTGGCATTTGGGATAATGCTCTTTCGGAGATTTAAAGTCGAGGTGGAGATTTGTTTAGTTTTTTTTATTTTCAAATTAGTTATAAAAGTATTTTAAACCATGCACATTTGTTTAGGGTTTTTTGAAGGGAGACTATAAAGGGATGTGTATAACAATGTATCTCCAACCTTGGCCTCCATATTTTGCTTCCTTATTTGTTTTTCTTATCTTCCTATTAGATCTTTAGATCTTGTGGCTCACCAAGTGGTTTTTGAGCCTTTGGATTGTACTCTTGAACTGGTTGTTGAAGATGGTGAAACCTCTCTCTCTCTCTCTCTCTCTCTCTCTCTCTCTCCCCATGGTTTTTCCCGTTTTTGGTTTCCACATAAATTTTGCATCTCATGTGATTTCGATTTTGCTTTCATCATTTGCTACTTGTGCTTTGATTGGGGCATCTTTTGTTATTGTTCCGCAACACCTTACCTCTTACAATTTTATGTATCCTAGCCAAAACAAGATGCCTCTAAATTGATTTATTTTGGAAACATCTACGATAGCACTTCATTCAAATACAATACATGGTTGCGAAGAAGGATACCTTGATGAGCCATGCTTCCAAATTCTAGCCCTTCGTGGCTCTTATCATCCAATGAAGTTCAAAATCCCATCCTCTTGAAGAACGCAGATGCTATTCTGTGCAAGGATACTTCACCATATACTCCCAATTCAGTTACACTCAAAGAATTAATGAGTTCAGCCTTCTATACTAGACATACAAAATTTACTTTGAATATTAACTTAAGGCTTCCATTGTGATACGGCCACTGCCGTTATATTGACTCTACCGAGTGTTGGTCAATCACTTTTTCAAGCATCAGATTATCGGGGATCCATTTATATTAAACCCAGTAATTTTCTCATAGCATCCATTAATTTAAGGAGCTATCCGTTTCTAATTTCCAAAAAGAATCACATTCACCCTGAAAATGATGCCCCTATGTTGGATCAGGAATGGTATCTAGAATGTACTGTAAGTAGCTATCGTCATGAACTCGCACCCCTACTATTGGCCTTAGCCTCAAAGGTAAAGGAATTAAGGTTGAATGGTATACCTAAATTCCAAGTATTTCGCATTCTCTACGCACGCTTGAGGCATACAAACATCTCTTGCCAACTCATTGTATTTGTCTCTATTGCATATTTGCTGCGCCAGGGTCTCGTCCGGCATGCCCCTCACAATATGGCAGATACAACGAAGACCAATAATGGTAGCCAACGCTCTCCCAAGAGAATTCATAATCGTTTCTCTGTACCTTTGCTTCTCTATCTGCCTTAGTGTTTTCTTTGTTGTTTCACTGGACAAACTGAGTCAAGTTTGTTTCCATTGGACTATGCAGCCTTCAGGCTCCTTTTCTTCTGCGTCAGCCTGGGCAACTATCAGAAGGCGAGCCCTACCGGTCCCATGGGCATCATTGGTGTGGAGTAAATCGATTGCCCCCTGGCACCAATTCCTCCTATGGCTCATATCCCGGAACCGGCTCCCTACCCAGGTACTTCTGATGTCCTATGGTAGATTGCCATCCGTGCACTGTGCTTTTTGTAATACAAGGCCGGATTCCATAGAACACCTGTTTTTTGATTGTCATATTCCCAATTGCCTTGCTGATTTTTGGGCTACGAAATGTAATCTCGTGTGGATTAACCGACCCTGGATGGAAACTGTGCAATGGCTTATCACCACACTCTCGAGGAGTGGATTCTACGTTGACATAGCTAGGTTCTCCTTTGGCGTGCTTTGTTATGTCATTTGGAAAACCAGGAACGACCTCATATTCCGGTCCTCGAGCCTCTTTGTGCCATCGATGAAGCAACATCTCATTAAGGCAGTCAAAGATAAAGCCTTAACTCTCGGTATGGTCCCTGATTCCCCAAGACACAGGAGATTACAACGTAGTTGGGGCATAGACCCTATCATTTTTGGGTAGCTTGCCATGGAGGGTTTTATTAAACCGCTCCTACTTGTTGTATTTTACTTTGTGTGAACTTGGCCCTCCCACTCCAGCGACGTGCTGTCTCGTTGAGTATGGGTCGGAGCCTTGACTCACTCCTTGTACAGTTGTATGGTTGATAATCGTCTATAATACTTACTTTTACAAAAAAAAAAAAAACTGAGTCAAGTTTGTAATATTGAAATGCCTCAGGCCTTTCAAAATGCTCAGCTTGGTTGCAACTTTTCCTTTTCTTATTTATCGTTATGATGAGGGTTTTCCCTTAATAATTATAGGTCGTCCCTAGCTTGATTTATGATTACCATGCTTGGATCTTACTAGATTAAAATCTTCTGGCTGAAACTTATTAAATTTTAATGTTTCAGCCTATTTTCTCTCTTTTTTGTGTGTGTGGGGATGCATGCAAAAATATTAGAGTTAATTTGTCACCGCTTGCCTTGCCAATTACTAGAATGAATTTCTATTGTTTTCGGTATTTAATGAAATATTAAAAAAACGTCATTTGAGATTGCATGTGTATTAGTACTCTACAATATTGGATGAAGGAGGCAGCGTGGCAAGGGCATGCTACTTATGTCCGGGGCCTAGCGGGGGCTTTGATGGATCAATCACCCTCATGGCAAGCTGTATACTTATGTCATGTCGTAATTTGATGATATGAGATTTTGTTGTACCGATTGCTTATTACTAGTTTGATAATTAAGGCTGAGGACAACCACTGGCACTATAACTTTGACATAAGAACACGAATAACCAGAATAGATTCTAAGACTCACTTTGCAGTATGGGCATCCAGATAGAATGCTCCTTGTACATACATACGAGATTTAATGCTCATAAAAGAACTTCATGCCCCCAGGGATTGTGGACACTACACTAGGTCATTCACTTAATTACACCACTATTCTCAGTTGCCACCCTAGTCTACGAATTCATACCTAGAAAAGGATATTAATAACTAGGAACAACTCCAATTGCATTCTAATTGGATTGGAGCTAATGGACTTAAGCAGAGGGCTTTGAAATTAATTAAATTATCTGGTCTAAGCCCACAAGAGCACAAGCCCATAAATCCATTATGACAGCTTAATTTTATATGTTCATCCACATGGAGTGCCTTGATTTGGAAATATTGCATCCTTGATCAAATTTTGAATTGATAAAGTCAATTTATTTTTCGTCCAAAAAAAAGTCACTGTATTTGAAAATTTTGCTCATGAGGCAAATAAGAAAGAGAAATACCTTGATTTCCTATCTTGAGTATATTATATAAACTCCTTAGATGAACTTACGAAACTAGGATATCTTAGTCTTGCAACAGAAAAGCCCTAATCATTTTGCCCATAAAAAGACATTGAAAATACACGTGCGACTCAAGGGCACCGAAGTCCTCCAGCCTCGTGCCCTTGCCATGCCCGCCAATCCACCGCACCGGGCCCTTCTGCAGCTCCCTCAGAGAAAAATATTGCGTACGGCTCCGAGGCCAGCGTGGCGAGCCCACTCATGGCGAGCCCCTTCTCCCAACTCTGTTAAAGCGGGTCACTAACCGGGCGACACGTGTCGCACCGGGCCCCTTCTCCCAACCCGACTCATTTAAGATAATATAAAATTTTTATCCATATCCGACCCAACTCATGCCCAACCCATACCCGACCCAACCCATATTGTTAAAACATTTCTCTATTTAACTAAACTTAGGAAAATTTATTCTTATAATCTTTTTTAAAGATTTTAAACTTATTCAAGTTCATTAATAATCCATGTATTTTAATCTTTTTAATTTTTAAACTCATTATAGATATACTGTCAAAATAGGTGTATAATCTATTTATGACTCATTTAAAGCTTTCTTTAAATGGATCATAAATGAGTTATATTAAAAAAAAATTTGCTTCATTTATGATCCATTTAATATTTAAATGGATCATATAGATTATACAATAGGTGTACTCCCTTTCTTTATTTATTTTAATTTGAACGAAGAGAGACCTTCTCTCTTAACTTTCGTTTTTTTCGGTAAAGGACCTTCTCTCTTAACTTTCTCTCTCTCGACTCTCCCCGTTCCCTCTCCCCTTGCGCCGCGCTGCTCTTTCTCCGACCGACGACGTCCGACGAACGATGCCGCCGCCCCTGCCTCCGCATCCGCCTTGTCTGCTGCCTCCGCCTCCGCCTCATCTCCCTCCACTCGTCTGTCTCGCCCCCTCGGCTGCCGCCTGACCCTCCCCTTTGGAGATTTGCGCTGCTTTTCTCCGACCGACGACGGTGCCCACCATCCGACAAACCACGCCGCTGCCTTCGCATCCGCCTCATCTCTCTTGACTCGCTCTGTCTTCGCCGCTGCCTGTCGAGCCACTATGCCACTATGCCACCGCCTCCGCCTCCGCCTCCAGGTACTGATTTACCAACATCGTGTAATTTTTGCCATCGATTTGTAATTTTAGGGTTTTCTTTTGATTCAGGTTTTTTTTCCCTCTCCGTTCTCGCCTTTGCCCTCGCAAGAGCGTCCTCAGTCCCAAGCCCTAGCCATCCTTTCGCTTCCGCTTGTCATCTCTCTCTTGCTCGCGGCCATCGTTTTCGAGCTCGACAGTTGAGAGATTTCCAAGGTGACCCCTCAATCTACTGTTGGTCTTTGTTCTTGACTGACCTTTGTTTTTTGATTATCAGCATTCGTGCTCGTTTCGTTTGCTTGTTTTTCTGAGCTCGAGATTGTTTGAACTCAGCTGGGTTGATATGATCTTTTGGCGTCCTTTGTGATTGGAATGTGTCGTCGCGCTAGCATCTTGTAGAGAGTCACGGTCGCCGATGTTTTGGACTTTGAGCATTTTGATGATTGAAACTGAACTATCCAAAGCTTGCGCTTAAGAGTCTGTTGAGGAGAATGGTCGTAGATTTGCTGCTGTTGATGATTTTTAGCTTGAGCGTGGTCGTAAATTTGTTGTCGTGGATAATTTTTAGCTTGGCAGTTTTCGCAGATTTGCTGTTGTGAATGATTTGCTGTTGTAGAAGCTTAGGAAGGCGTTCTCCATGATTGGTTCGATGTTTCTGGTCTGATTTGATAATGATTTAAAGTGGTCTTAATACATGCAATGACAATGTTCTAATACTTAGCTGAGATGATATAGTTGTAGATTGGAGATGCAGACTAATAGGGGGCGGGGAAGATCTGGAAGGATGTGTCAAAAATATGCAGAAAGATTTGGAGCACTTTGATTTTACAGAGAACTTACTATGAGTGCAATGGAGTGTAATTTAGCTGATTCCACTTGGTGGTCCAATTTAGGCTCAGTGGTGTTCGGAATACTATTTTTTTTCTCTCCCTCTCTCTCTCCCTCTCTCCTCTTTGTTGAATTCAATTTCAGCGAAGAGTTCTTTCCCGTCCCACCCACTCTCCCGTTTGCTCCCCCCATAGCGAAGCGCTGCTCTTTCTCCGAGCCCGCCTTCTGGCGAACGATGCTGTTGCCTCTGCCGTCCACCAAAACCACGCTCTGTCTCGTCGTCCATGCAATCCTCTGGAATTCTTTCTGTTGAGGACAGCTTTTGCGCCTCCGTCCTTCGGGAACCTCTGGAGTTCTGGAAGATGAACATCGGTGAGCTTCGTCCTCTTGCTGATCCCGTGCTTCTTCTTCTTGACCCTGGGCTTCTGCAAAATCCCATGGATTTGGGCCGCAAGCCTTCTCTGCGGCATGTTTGTTGATGGTTTCATCCCATTCTTCTGGAGATCCTTCTCGATGTCGGTCATGTCCCGGGGTAATTCAATACTCCGAAAGAGTTGCTTCAGATCGTCGCCTCCTTCTATGGGCACTTTGGGATCATTTGGGTATGCGGCAGAGAGGGCGAGACAGAACGAGTCGACGAGGCAGAGTGTGGTTTCAGCGGACGGCCGAGGCAACAGATGAGGCGAATGCGAAGGCGGTGTCGTTCGTTGGACGGCAGGCTCCCGCGTGAGTCGGAGAAAGAGCAGCGCTACAACTGGTCTTAGATTTTTTTGGTTTCCATGTATCTAATTAATTAATTAAATAAAAATACGAATGGTCTACAACCTTCCCATCCATCATAAAGTCAATACAAGACTTGACGATGGAGCCGCGGCGGGAAACACATGGAACGTGTAGAATGGACAAGACTTGCGGGACGACAATTCAAACATCATCGTTCTTATAAGTCCACCCGGTCTCGCTCACCGCGGCGTGAAACACATGGAACGTGTAGAATGGACAAGACTTGTGGGACGACAATTCGAACATCATCGTTCCTATAAGTCCGTGCCGGTCTCGCTCACCCAATACAGTCATCGATCCAACCATGAAGTCTTGCTTCGCCTTCTCCATGTCCCTTCTCTTCTTCTTCAATTTTCTCGGTGCTTATACTCGAAGTTCTGAATCGGCACCTGATTATCTTTGGCATGACTGCGATAACACCACCCTCTTCACTCCCAACTCCACCTACCAATCCAACCTCGACAGCCTCCTCTCTTCCCTCTCCTCTGCTGCCGCCAACACCACCGATGGCTTTGCCAATGCCACTGCCGGCCAAAACCCTCCTGACCAGATCTACGGGCTCTTCCTTTGCCGCGGCGACCTCAGCAACGTCATGTGCAGTGACTGCATGGCCACTGCAAAACAGATGATCCTCCGAAGATGCCCCTACCGGCGAGTCTCCATAATCTGGTACAACCTGTGCATGTTGCGGTACTCGAACAAGTCCATCTTCTCGGTCATGGAAAAATCGCCTGCTGTATGGATGTTGAGCCCCAGGAACATCTCTGACCCGGCCAGGTTCACGCAAGTACTTGGAAAGAGCATCAGAGACGTTGCCTATAAGGCTTCAGGCGGCACCTCCGAAAAGAAATCCGCGTACACAGAGATGGAACTCACAAGCTTGGAGAAGCTGTACACGATGGCGCAGTGCACGCCGGACTTGACGGAGGTGGACTGTAACGGATGCCTCCTGTCTGCGATTGATGTTCTCGAGAGGGAGAGAGTAGCGATAGCATTGAATCCGAGCTGCAACGTGAGGTTTCAATTGTACCCCTTTTTCAATGCCACCGCCATTGGGGCCACACCTCCGCCTCTGGTTGCGACATCTGAAGGCCCACTTCCTCCTCCCGTCACAAAACCTGAAGGTATTTGGAACTTTTCTTTTGCCTTTCTTCCTCTACTTCTAGATCATAGGGGTAAAATTCGGTTTGGGAAGTTTATTAGACTAGGAATTCTCATTCCATGAGGATAAAAACAGGCTTGTTCTACTCACCAAATTGCCCTTGTCCCAGTTTCAAGAAGAACAGCACCTTGCTCCATTCACTGTTTTCTGCTTTGAACTCTATGGTCTGTTGTTGCTTATCCAATGTTCTTGTAAATTTGGATGGGAGAATTACCAAAAATGTCATAAAATTATTACAATTATGCTAATTTAGTTCTCAATTTTTTTTTGGCCAATTCAATCCTAAACTTTTTGCAATTGTGCCAATTCAATTCATCCGACCACTTTTGATCGATCGGCACTAACATGGGCAATTTTTAATAATATTTTATTTTTTAAAATTTTTTATTAATTTTATCTTATCTTTTTTTTTTTCTTTTCTTCCTTCCTTGCTTCCTATCCCCATAGTGGTTGGCGAGCCTCTAGCAAGGCTTGTTGACCACTGGGCCAAGTCTATGAAGCCCTTGTTGGCTATCGACGAGGGTCATGGCCCTCGTCCGACCTTGCCAAGATTTGAGCAAGGCCAGCCTCGCCATGGACTCCCCAATTGTGGGTGAAGGTGACCATGGCCTTGCCAATTACGGACAAGGGCAAGGTCACCTTTGCCTGTGACCTGTAGGCCTTGCTAGATCTACAAGGCTTGGTGAGGGTCACGACCTCATTGAAGGCTCAATGGCCACTATGGGGAAAGGAAGTAGAGAAGGAAGAAACATTAAAAAAATAAAAAATAAAAAGAAAAGAGAAGAAAAATGATAAAGAAATTAATAAAAAATTTCGAATAAAATAAAATATTATTAAAAAACTTTCACGTCAGCGTCAGTCAAATGACCAGTGTCAACCAATCAAATTTGGTCAGATGGATTGACTTCACACAATTACAAAAGACTTAGGCTTGAATTAGTTTAAAAAAAATGTTAAAATTGAATTGACACAATTACAATAAATTTAGAACTTTTTTGATGCTTTTTCTAAATTCAAATAAGATACACTAGGGACGAATCTTCAACTCATGAAACATAAAAATATTGAATGTAATCAATTTTAAGCTGAGTCTATCCTCCCGTGACTTTGTGCACGGCCTCGTCAGCTGGGTGTTTTGTCGGGCGTATGATTTGAAGCTTGTCAAGGTTGACTGGCGGATTTGAGCACAGCAAATTTGCTTTGGTTTTGCTAACGGCACCGGAGAGTGAGTAGTGATTTTTTCCATTTTTCTGACAGCAATCCCTTGGCAGCTATTTATGGGTAGACTGAATAGATAACCATCGAAGCGGTTATTATTTCAAATTCAAACTATTCCCAGGACATTCGGAAGGTCTTCAGTAACTTGCATCACATTATCCACAAAGTGGTTGAATCTTATTATGAATGAGCGCCTCGATTACTTGTCCGTCTCTTATATTGTTGTTTCCCTAATCATAGTTGACCCCAAACCATTGGTAACCACAATTGTGGTTATACACGAATCTCCTTCAAATCAGTGGGCCAATCATCTAATGAAGCTAGGTGGGCCTTATCGGCCAAGGGCAGCCCACGAAGGCCCCTTTTTGGTGTCAATACTACCAATTTAAATTCAAAGACTCACTTTTTTGTGGTACATCTGTTTTTTGTTTTTTTGTTTTTTTTTGGTAACCTAGGGAACCCCGCACCCCGCCGAGTTATTTGTTATTTTTTGTCTTCATAAAAATCAAGTCTCTGTTTACCATATCAAAAAGTTTGAAAATGGTGAATATAGATTTGCCTCTAGTTACAGATGCAGATGAGGAATTGTCATCGATAAAAACATTATTATCTATCGTGAGCACTTGCTTTTTTTTTTTCCTTAGGTCTTTTTTTAACTTATATCTTGTTAGATTTAAGTTTATTCAGTATTAGTAGGAAGATATATATGCTTGGACATTGGGGCCCTCTTTCAAGAGAGAATGTGCACGTTAAGTTACGCATAGAGCTTGAACTTGTGATTAAAATCTCAAAATTAAGTGTCGAGCTTGAACCCATTGATTGAGAACCCGACCCAATTGAAGTCCAGCCCGTATTGTGTGGAAACACAAATTTTCGTGCGATTAGAATTTGGCTGCTGACTTAAGTCGGGATCAAATTGGAGTCAAAGTCCATCGTGCAAAATAAACATCATAATTCATAAATTGGAGTCAAAGTCCATGGTCCAACTCACTGTCCGGCTCATGAATGAAGAAGACCAAAATTGGACCTCTTGTGGCGGTATAATATATTCATAAAGCCCAAGTGCTCATGTGGCTGTGGCCATAATCACAAGCTGAGTTCATCAATTCAATTATGGATAGAGCTCGGAGCGTCTAGTTTTTCCCTTTGTGAATTTTCTTAGTGAGACTATGAGAGGTTGTGAGCAAACACAATTGCGAATTCCCTGAGTGTAATCTAGGGGTGGAAACACTTGAGTGCTTCAATAATTGAAACTCTTTAATTCTATGAATTCATAGTGAATTTCTTTGCAGCTGGTTCTCCCAATAAAATAGATACCGACAATCAAAGAGTCATGTAAATATCTGGTATTCTTATTATTTGGTTGATTTCTCTGATAATTTTAATATCTTATTATCCTGCGAGTATTTAATTGCAAGATTCGTTAACTTTTGTGTTATTTCACGACAATTGATATCAAACCTAAGTTTATGATTTCTAGAACTAGAGTTTTTGTTGTCTAGAATATTGTATTTGGGATTATGTTTGTAGAAAGAGTTGAGACTGAGAAGGTCATTCGAAGAAGCAAGTAATAGAGCATTAGGATGCGTGACCTTAACAATCCAAAGTTCAACGAAGGAGTTGGATGATAAGGATAAGCTGTTGAAAGAAATGAAAGAAGCCGATGAATACAATTGATGAAGAAGGAAAAGAGCATAATCTTATTGATTCTGGGGATAAAGTGTTGTTGGAGTGGTCGACGAAAAGGCTGTGACAACATATGGGAAAAACTTGAGTTACTTCATCCGATGAAGGGTTTGACTAATTACTTATAAATACTCAAGCTAGACTTGGAAAATGTCCATGAAGCCTTTTCCAATGATACTGCCGGATTCTTCTAAGAACTTCACTAATACTCTTCTAATTGGGAACA
Source organism: Corymbia maculata (assembly GCA_014182735.1). Taxonomy (NCBI): domain Eukaryota; kingdom Viridiplantae; phylum Streptophyta; class Magnoliopsida; order Myrtales; family Myrtaceae; genus Corymbia; species Corymbia maculata. The sequence goes on along the minus strand of CM024686.1, from coordinate 37,537,461 downwards.
CTACAATTTCCCCATAAAAGATCAAGTCCGGCTTGCTCTCTAAGGAGTGGCAAAAGAAGTAATGACAATATCACATGGCATATGATATGGTGCAAGGTTTGGCTATTTGAGTAAGAAAAAATCAAAGAGAGCTTGTAAGTAGCAGATGAGCCATTCTAAATAAAGGTCCATTATCCGGAATCGTCCATGTTTTTGCTGCAATGAGGTGAGAAACTATAGGAATCACGGTTCAACATGCAAGGGTAAATGAGTTAAGGTGGAGTATGCAGGTAACAATAAAGTAGTTATCATAACAGATGATAGTTCAATATGCTCTTCCTTCAAATTTAGTTTACCTATTGATAGGTGATCAAACGGGGTTTGTCCATCCTAGAATTTGCTTTTCCTTCAGCCCTGTCATTTTACCGTTACCAAATACTTATGAATGCTAGAATTGCAATTGAAGTTTAGACTTTCTCGATTAAGCATCTCTATTCAAGTATCTCAAGCCCCTTCCTGCGTGTCAAATTACCAATCTTCACACTTTAGTCTTAGGTCTAATTCCAAGCAAATTACCAATCTTCACTCATCAGTCTCAGGTCTAATTCCAATTAGTTAAGTGAGGTGTTAGAATGTTTAAATGTTAACCATACTTTCATCTAAAAAGCTTTTAGATTAGTTTGACAATTGTCTCAAATATGTAATGGCATGTATGCAGGAAAAAGCAACAAATTCACCATGATAACTATCGCCATTGCCATTGCTATTGGAGGTGTTATGGTACTTCTCTTTCTCACTTGTTTGCTTCGAAGGAGAGGAAAGAAGACACATGAAGTCGTCAAAGGAAAAAGTGGTAAATTGACTATTTGCTTTTATTTTTTCATAAATTATCTATGGCATAGAATTGACCATATTATGATACTTCTTTATTTTTCACAATGAATCATATATATAAATCACACAAATTAAGAGTCAGTTTAATATAATTGTAACTATGTTGTGCTAGAAATTTGCTGTCAATTACTGCAACTTGTGAATTGAGTGATACAAACTCAAACTGTAATACCTTAGAACTGGACGAGACAACTCTATAGGCTTAAGTTAAGCTACTACAGCAATGACATGTTGGCCGAACATTTTATAGAAACCGCACCAACGCCCTTTTTGATAATTCAAGTTGGCCACCAAGCCGTATCAAATCAGACAAGTGGAGCTACTAATCCTTATTACAAGCTTTAAAACGATGTATTTTTTTTTTTTGGTAAGGTTTAAAACGATGTATTTGTATTCATCAATGCCATAAATATCGATAGTTTTCCTTTTAAACTTATCACTGAAAACCAACGTACATTGGATATTATAATCAATTAAATGACAACCAGTATCAACTTTTGTTAGTATTATACAAGACTAAAGTTATATGATTCAGAACACTCACGCCTACATATTATCGTTTCCCTTATTTGTACATCACAAAAGTTGTGTCACTATAACAGAATCTTAAAAAAATGTTATCATGATTTTACATCAGTTACAGTGTAAACAAGAAAAACTTACATATTATCGCAAGACTATTAAAAAATATAGAAATGCAGATGTCGAACCTAATAATTCACATTTGTTACTAATTCGTGTTATCAAACGGGGATCACAAGAATAATGTTTCATTTCTATAAAAGTGAAATTTAATTGATCATATGTTGGGTGTCATATCATTAATTGCCCCAAAAAAGAACATGAAACAAGTCTACCCAACTATAATATGGCTTTTCTTTGTATGTTTATAATTTGGTTTACTCCAAAAAGCAGACAAGTATTTTTCCGTTGGCTTAGCAAGTGTGCGACAAAATGAAGTTTTATTCAAAATTATATGCGCATATATAGTTTAAGCAAAAGTACGAGTATTTTACTCAAATAGGTATCAACTTCAATTAGTTTGGTCCAATTCGAGGTTCCTCGTCTTCAAGATGTGATATGGAAACCTATGCCCAGTAATCTTAACCGATAGAATGTTATTGGTCAATAAAACGATAGAGCGAGCCATACATTCATTCACATTTCTTGGCCAGTTGAATTCCATCTGTCGTCAAATAGGATTTCGAGGATTCCTCTTTTTCATGGATAAGTTAAGCTTGTTCATCGAACAAGAAGAGACAAGATGTCCCACAGCGATCATATTTCTAAGGAACTCCTATGACTGTTGCTAGACATAGTTCTGGGGGTGAGTATCGGGACAATTTCAACATGGGAACCGGCCAGAAACGGCCTGGTTTGTTCGGCTCCAAGCCAGTACCTCTATCAAGCCAGTCCCTCAATTGAACAGGCTCTAAATTGGCTTAGTAGCTTCTGAAAAAAATCAAAACTTTTTGTACTCAGCAAGATTAGAACTATGTCTTCAAAATGGACAGAAAACCATGTAACCACTTAACCGTGGACAATTTTTCCTTTTTATTTTAATAAACATTTCTTTTACCCAAAATATAAAAATGAGCTGGTGGAATAGGTCAGTTTAGAACCAAGAGGTTTGGTTCCTGGCACTTGATCGGAACTGAACCACCCTAAAATTACTCACTCCTATAAACAACAATCTCCACCAGAAACAATCCACAATAATCAAGATTCAAAGACAATATTCGATAGTGGAAGAATCCAATCGTTCATGCTCTTTCAACCTTCAAAACTGTACTTGACAGCCCAAGCAATTATGATGCCATGGATAGAAGGAATAGTTTGGGAAAGTAACAGCTCATTTCTGGCCTTCAAGAAGCAGGTGCAGCAATTCCACACAAAAATTACCAAACCCCTATGTAAATCTCTCCCTTTCATAGCCTGCTGCATTAGGACAATTTGAACTCCCAATCACCAATATCTCTATTAGGAAAACAAAGCTAAAGGGCACTCTTTTAGACTTGCTTAGAGAAACTGCATCCAAAGAACAAATGAGATCTAATCTCAATGTTTTCGTGACACCAAAAATAGTAAGTTTGGTCATGATTAGAAGACTATCTATCAATTGCTTGAAATATAGACAGCTTATCCTATATAGCTAATCATAGCATGAATCCAAACCTCAACACATTAAGAGAGCCAAATTAGGCGATGACATTCAACTCTCAAGCATCTATTCTTGACAATCTCCCAAGCTAAAGTAGAGGTAAGAATGTCACTTGAAGCAGCGGTGTAAGTATCTCTGTCTTCCAAAGAAGAATTTGGAAAAATTAGACCACAAACAACTACTTGGATTGATACCTAGTCTTCAGACTTGGCATTGGGCCATTTTCATTTAGAGTTATGAAGTAGATCAGCCACTATTGCAGATCAAAAAAGAGCATAATCATAAATTACTCTCCTTGGGTATACATCCAGCAAGATGCCATTAGGAGGCCATGAGTAATGCCAAAGTGACATGATTTACCATTAACATTGACATAACGAGGCCTCAAAATACTCCTATTCTATAACAATTCCCTGCAAGCAAAGGTAGCATCTACACTACAATGAACAAACCTAATACTATCCTCAAAATGAAGAAGTGATCATAATAAAAGATTCATCGCATTCCTTTGTTTGCTATAGTATTGATGGTTTTGTTATATCTTTTTTTTTCATGACCAATCAAGAGAGTAAAGATTTCTTTGGGGTAGGGAGACAACCATGATAGAATAATTTGAAGTGAATTGTTGATTCGGGGTAGAGAATTGTCTATCGAATGCCTAGAGTTGTCAATTCAGAATTTATTTCATCTTATTTTCACCTTATACGAAATGATCATGAGACTTGCTTCCAAGAATAAGTACACTAAAAGTGTCAAAAGTTATGTATGACACTCACTTTACTACCAATTTTTTTTTTCTTATCACTTAAGTTCTACTTAAAAAAAAAAAAACATTTAAGTGCCAACTCCAATCTAGGTTACCGGAAACCCGATGTGACTATATTTTATCAATTTCTCGGTTCTACATGGCATGCCGGCATATCTGGTCAACATATAACCTCTAAATAACATCATCTAAAATTTATAAATAGTGATCAGTTAAGTGCCAAATTTTATTTAAAAAGATTACTTCAATGTCGGTCATTGTTAAAAAGCAATTACTTCATTGCCAAGCATGCCACATGGAAATGACACATGGACTATGGTTTTTTTTTTTTAAAATTGCCAAGTCATATTAAAATTTTAATTATATATACCATGTAATCAATTTGGCTATAATTTCTCACCATTTACATTTAAGTGATCGTTTTTCTTCGATTTGATACTTAAATGAGCTTGCAAAAAAATTTAGTATTAAAATGAGCACGGCATAAGTACAGCCCAAGTGCCAAAACTTAGCACGAGGAGATGCCTAAGTGCCAAAAGTTACAAAATATACACTTAAGTACCACTTTTAAAAAAAATTGGATTACTTAAATGCCAATTCCGGTAAAGGTTGCTGGAAATCCGACGTGGCGTATTTTAATAATATGAATTGCTTAGGCTCGTCGAAAACTGAGTTGGCGAAACTCAACTAAAACGACGCCGTTTTGCGCTAACGTGGCATTTTAAAAATGTATTAATTAAATAATATTAAATAATTATAAAATATATTATTATAAAATTGATTAATTAAAAAAAAAAAAAAAGAGGAGGAATGGTAGGATTTGGCGAGGGCTGTGCAACCCTTGTCGCTGCCGCCCCACCATCATTGGGAAGGGCGGTGACGATGGGTGAGGGTCGGCGGGGTCGTCGGGCCTTGGCTAGTGGCCGGCGATCTCGACCAACTTGTGGTGAGGGCCTGTAGGCCCTCACCAAATCTAGGGGAGGGTTGCAACCCTCACCGCAGGTTGGCTGGGGTTGTCGGCCACTAGCTAGGGCCCGGTGACCCCGGCTCACCGTCGCCCACCGTCGCCCACCGTCATCAGCCCTTCCTGACAATGGTGGGGCAGTAAGGGCGGTGGCGGCGAGGGTTGCCGAACCCTCCCCTCTTCTTCCCTTTTTTTTTTTTTTTTTTAAATAAAATTGATTTTTAATTTTTTTTTTCTAGTTTGACTTGGATAATTTTTTTCTTAAAATTGCCACATGGATATTTTATTTTGAAAAAATACTCCGTCAACAAATAAAATCTCTGGAAAATGAACACATGGCAGTTTGGCTAGATTTTTTCGCCATTAGCACTTAACTAATCATTTTTGCTCCAATTTTGACACTTAAGTGTACCTTTCCGAACTTTTGGCACTCAAGTGTCCCCTCGTGCCAAGTTTTGACACTCCGGGGGTCTGTACGTCAAATGAGCATCATACATAACTTTTGGTATTTCTTGTGCACTTATTCCCTTGCTTTTACATAGACTTATTACATAACTCTTAATGACTCATAAATATATCTAGCATTCCAAGCAAATGGATTTTTAGAAATTTACAAAACATTAAACTAAACATAGAAATATGAACAGACTCTTAAAAATAACACTACAATGAAGACTTTTAAATTCATGCGCTATTCTTGGAACTCGAACGTATATCAACATTAAATTGACAACTAGTTATTTGATCAACAACCATGAAATCAACAACAAAAAAATGATAATTTGTCCAATGAATTAATAACCTCTCCGCATAATCGACAACTTCTTCCACAGTGGATGTGGTCTAATTATTAACACCATGCTAGTCTAATCAGGTGCCACTTCCCAAGCGCTGGCTAACCTACAAATGTCACTAAGAGCCATTATTGATGTAATTTTATATTCAAATTGTGTTGTTTCGTAATGTAGGTGCAAACGAACTTACAACCATGGAGTCCTTGCAATTTGACTTGGCTACCATACAAGCTGCGACAAATGATTTCTCTCATGAAAACAAGTTAGGTGAAGGTGGATTTGGTGAAGTTTTCCAGGTACATATCACTTATGAAGTTTTACATATGGATTGAACAAAATGATTTCGAAGAAAGAGAAACATAACAAGCCTTTTGAAGTTAATTCTTTTAGAAGTTGTAACAAGGAATTAAACGATAAATGCAAAACACTTTAGGGTAGACTTCCTAATGGACAACAGATTGCGGTGAAGAGGCTATCTCAAAGCTCAAGGCAAGGTGATGAAGAATTTAAGAATGAAGTTCTATTAGTTGCAAAGCTTCAACACAGAAACCTTGTACGTCTACTCGGATTTTGCTTGGATGGAGGTGAAAAGCTATTGGCCTATGAGTTTGTGCCAAATAAGAGCCTTGATTACTTTTTATTTGGTATGTTGCAGTTTAACCTTTTTATGTGTAAAATGTAGAACTTGCTTGAAATCAAATATTCTAGCTTTCACGGGCTGTGGAAACCTTGAATTTTTTGGTTTTTGTTCTTTCAACTTATTATAGGTTATTCTTGAGCTATATTTGATTAATGAGAGTAAATATATTTTGGTTTTGTGTAATGAGCTTTGCCTTGAGTTTTTGAATAGGATCCATGTCCTATTACATTAATGACTTTTGTTGCGATGATGCAGATCCTAAAAAAAGAGGACAATTGGATTGGCCCTTACGTTATAAAATAGTATTTGGGATCACTCGAGGAATGCTTTATCTACACGAAGATTCTCGTCTTCGGATCATCCATCGTGACCTAAAATGTAGCAATATCTTATTAGATAGTGAAATGGACCCGAAGATTTCGGATTTTGGCATGGCAAGAATTTTTGGAGTCAATCAAACCCAGGCTAACACAAATAAAATTGTGGGGACTTTGTAAGTCTTAGTTTTTGAATAGATGACTTTGTGATTGAATGTACACCTTGCTCATTTTATCTATTCAAGGATGGTAAGTGATCTAAATCTAAATCTATAACATAATGTGGTTACGATTCATTTTGCAGTGGTTACATGTCTCCAGAATATGCAATGCATGGAGAGTTCTCAGTGAAATCTGATGTTTATAGCTTTGGCATACTACTTTTAGAAATCATTTGTGGCAAGAGGAATAACTTCTACCATCAATTGGACGGGGGTGAATATCTTGCAAGTTATGTAAGTTTCATTGTGCGCCTGCAAAACACCACACCTTTTTTAATGTTGTTCAAGTAAAATAAAAATTCCTTCATGAAACTTAGTCCTTTTAGCCTACATATGACTATTTCTATTCCATGGTCTGATGGTTTTTTAAAATTCATATGTCTTGCATGATGAATCATTGGATTATGCCACAACTCTGTGATGACTTTTTAACTTGTTTTTCCAGGCGTGGAATCAATGGAGAGAAGGCACACCATTGAAAGTGGTGGACCCAGCTATCGTGGATTCATATTCAAGAGATCAAGTGCTTCGATGCTTGCACATTTGCTTACTATGCATTCAGGAAGATCCAACTATCAGACCTACCATGGCAACCGTAGTCCTCATGCTCAGCAATGATTCCATTACTCTGCCATCGCCTCGACATCCAGCCTTCTTCATCCGAAGTAGATTGCATGGACTAAGCATCCCAGTGAAAGAGCTTGAATTAGGCGAATTCATCAACAGGACTATGCCTTCATCAACCAATGGCATCTCAATTACCGAATTGTACCCTCGGTGAATGGCAGCATAAGCGAAGTCTTTCTTCATGGATGGTTTTGCATTGGCATTGCTTGGCCTTCCACTATGATTTTTTTTTTGAACGATGAGCAAAAATATATGTATTTGGAGAATAAACTATTAATTGCTCAAAGGGAGCCATTTGCATTTAAAAGGAGACTATTCATATTATCTATCATAGTTATTATGGTTCTTCTAGGACCGTGTTTCTATTTGAGGCTAAATCATACATGGGTAACTGTAATTTAGCACATTTTTGTACATTATTGTGCTTTACTATCTTGTCTAGACTAAATAATCAAATTGAAGTGTTGATTAACTGACCCAATAGACTAGACATGGCTTTATTGTGAAATCTAGTTGGGTTTTGGTGTTGTTAAAAGTATACCCGTAGGCTGTAGGTGCTCTATCTTTGATAGACTTTCTCTAGGCAGCTGATCAACTTGGGTGGGATTTGGGAGCCCTTATTGCAGAATGCAGATTTTGTCTGGCTAATCTCCATGGTCCACCTTTACCGTGTGGTCAATCAGTTAGCAAACCGGGTCCTCAAGTCCCATAAATTGAAGCACTTCTTTTAATTGGTTGTCTAACCCACTTTAAACCTTTTGAGCCATTCTTCGTTCAAAAGCCTTTCTTTGTTGTTCGGAAATCATTAGTTGAAGAAACGAAAGCAATCTATTTAACCAATGAAAAAATAAATGGAAGTGTTCATGTTCTTTGACAATATTTATAGCTCGACACAAAGATTATCTATTTGCTATGTAAATGCATTTTCTCTTGCAAAATCAATAACAAATTTGTTGCACTTGTGTTTTCTTAGTTCTTTGATTAATTGATGTAACTTTTTAGTTAGTTGTCATGGTACTTAAATTTGATTAGCTCTATCAATATCTTATTATGAAGTTAAGGGGACGAGTATCTAATTGTTATCCTTTGAAAATAGGTAGTAAAGTCTTCCCAATGTTTTTGGCCACCCACGATAGTTAATGATCTACAAGCCTTGGCTAATGAAGGTTTAGAACAGATTTTGACTTTTCCTTTTGTACAGTTTTGTCCATGGCCTTCCTATCGCCTTCTTCTAGTAATGTTATCTCGTTTAGGTAACTAAAACAATAGCTTTTTTTTTAAAGGAAGAAATTGGACTTTTTGGAGAAATAGGGCCAAGAAGACGGTCGGAGTGAGTGGATCTTATTGACCTTTACTAATGGTCCACCATTTTTTTTGTTAAGATAGTTTTGATTCACCCACTGTTTTGTTCTTCTTCTGTTCGATAAATTAGCAGCAAGAATTAAGTCACGCACCCGCCCGCAGTACCTGGATTTGCTAGAATATATGGCCTTTATTCATACACGTGTCCTCTCCTTAACCGTTGCACCAAATATGCCCAATCAATTAGAAAACAAAACATTAAAAATTATATGGAATTTTATATTTTAACGAATGGTTTGTATACTGGGAGATGATTTTTTTTTTTTTTTATGTTGCACATTCTGGAGCAGTCCAGAATCTCAGATGAGTCCAATGACAATTAATTCAATACGACTTAATTTTTTTTTTTTTTTTTTTGCCTTCCCTGGTATTCCTTCTTTTGTTTTAAGATATTTGAAAAGATCCATTTTAATTAGGCGTATCTATGATTTGTGTGGGTAGCCAAGTTGGTTTTGGTTTATCGACAAGAAAAGGGACACAATAAAATTAAAAAAGACGAAAATTGATTGATAAATTTATCACACAAATAACATGACCAATTAGCTACACCATGTCAATTGTACAACCGATGCATAGAGTACTCTTTTCTATATGAAGGTCTATCGGAAACATCACAAACTTAATATATGTTAGTCCTCATGCATAGGGTCATCTAATATTTCGTTAGGAATGTGAATTTTCAAAGTGAAAAGATAGAACAGAGACATGGGTTTTTCATGTAGAAAATCCTATCAAAATCAGAAAGGGAAAACAATCATGACGTCACAAATAGTTAATCTCTTCAGTATCAGCATTAGTAGCAGAATTATAAGTTTCGGATTCCAAATTTACAACTACAAAAGATATTGCTTTAAATATACAGGAGTTAGTAGTAAAAGTTCTCCCGCGACGCCATCACATGAGTCTACTTTCACCAATCCTAAGTGGACGACATGCCAGAATCGTCAGTGTCTCCTAGTGCTCAAATCCATATTTTTGTCTGGCTGGAAAAGTACGCTTCCCTTCAGGGTTGACGATGGATTTTATGCACATAAAATGTACTATAATTGGTCTGAAAAGGCAAAAGTCTGACACGAGTAATCCAAGGATATGGCAAGACTCGCATCAATTCCGTTTGGTTCAGCTTTAGATAAATACCCTTAAAAAAATATAAATACTTTTGAGTTAAAAAGATTTTACAAAATATAAATAATATTTAGTAAATTGTAATTTTACATTACATTGTGAAACAACTTTAACTTAAATGCCGTTTAGTAATTATTATATTTTACTTTTGCTAAATTTTTATTAAAAAAATTTATAAAGATTTTTTTAATCTACTTACCAAAGAAGCAAAATCGACCGCCGGTTAACCAACTGTGGCCAAATCTAGCTACTAGATAGCATCACTTGAGGTTGCACGACCTCAAGCGGTGGTCGTCTAGGTTGCATGACCCAAGTGATTGTCCGCTAGGTTAGAACCCAATTCTGTCGCCTGGGTTTGCATGACCGAGGTGGACGGTTGCCTAGGTTCGTGTGACCCAGGCGATGCTTGAGGTCATGCGACCTCAAGCAACGGTCATCTCCCTTTGGCAGTGGTTGCTTGAGTCGAGCAAGCACTTAGGCGGCAATCATCGGCATCGAGACTCCTTGGTCGGTGGTCGTCGGCCTCATGTACTTATTGGAGAAGATGAACAATACCACCACATGAACAGTACCAACTTATATTTCAAAGGTGCAACTTTCGAAGGAGCGCTGGACTTGCCTTGGACTAAAGGTCTTTAGAGCCATTTGGAGATACAATTGCATCTGATTGAAGTCTTTCAAAAAATCGAACCAAATGGATTTGCATTTGGCCAAGATCTTTTAGAGGTCTAAAACCCCTTCGCAAAGCCGAACCAAACGGGACCATCCTTGTTTGTCTTTGTGAGGTTTGCGTGCTAAGAGGGCTTAGAATTGTTGCAGTGGCTTCTATGCTACTGACGAGAGGGGCTGTTGCCGGCTCTTTTCACGAATCTTATATTGATAAATAGCGATGAGGCATTATATTCAATTTGATCTTATTTTTAATTTATTAAAAGAGGTGAATAATTTATAATTTATATCACTTATACTTACGTTAGAAAGTATTAGATGATCTTACCCCTTCACGTCATCATAGGTCGCGATGTTCAATGATATGACGCCCTGTCGTTTGGCGGATCATACCAAAATTGGGATAAATATATGGAAATGCAAGTCCAATCCATTCATCATTCTAGCCAATAATGAATTCTTGCTTCATCATCTCCCCGTCTCTCCTCCTTTTTCTTCTTCATCCACATTTTCAGTTTGGAATCTATACCTGAATATCTATTTCATGATTGCCCAGACACCACACTCTTCACTCTCAAATCCACCTACCAATCCTCTCTTCCCTCTCTTCTACTGCTATTGGTAACACCTATTGACACTTGATTTTCAGTCGACGCGATGATAAAAGTAGAAAAAAATTGAATTAGGGGTTCTCGATCGCAATGAGGCCTGTTTTTTGAAGAAAAAAGTATCGTTTGTTCAATTCCATTTGTCACTTTAGTTTTAGAAAGAAATTTCCTTTTTATTTTACACAAAACCCTAAAAGTCAAAAGGTTGACTTTTTGGTTAATCCTTTGGTCAAAAGTCAACCCCGGGTCAAATTTTAGCTTTTTGCACCAAAATGTCCCTTTTGAGTTTAATTTCATTTTAGAAGTGGAAGTTTGGAAAAATTTAAAGATTTGACCATAGAATCAAACTCTTAAAAAAAGTCAACTAAGATTTGACTTTTGGTCAAACCTTTGACAAAAAAATTGAAAAATACAAAAATCACAAAATTATCTCATTGTAGCTTCAATGTTATTTAGCATCAAGAATTTTGTGAAAATCGATCAGGAACTTCAGTTCTCAATTTTTTTAGTTTTAGGTTCAAAATCGACCAAAAATGAAATTAATTTCATTCTAGTCATAATTAGGCTTAGTTCCTTTTGCGACATTTGATCTAGAGGTAATTACCCATTTACTCGTTCAATCAATTTTTAGATTGGGCAAAGTGAAATGTGAATCGAAATTTTTGTCTCGGTAACTATAGAACAAAACTTGGGAGTTAACCAAGTTGCCCACAAGTTAAAAAAACTTTGTTAAACAAGTGGGTGTACAAGATTAAGAATGAAGCTAATGGTAGTATCAAATACAAGACAAGACTTGTGGTTATGGGCTTTTCTAAAAAAACAAGGGATCAACTACTCCAAGATATTCCTTACCAAAAAAAAAAACTACTCCGAGATATTTGGTCACCCCCTCTCTAGTGGGCTCCTACCAGAATGTTTTTGTCAAAGGTCGGAGAACTAGTGATAATATCCTACTTGCGCAAGAGTTATTTAGTGGCTTTCATATTGAGCCTTATCTTCCGAAGTGTGCAGTTAAGGTGGATTTCCAAAAAGCCTACGATACTCTTGACTGGAAGCTTTTGGATTTCCTACATGGTTGATAGATTGCATTATGATATGTGTGCGGACTCCTAAATTCTCTATTTCTATTAATGGCGAGCTTCATGGGTATATCCCAAGTGGGAGGGGTTTAAGACAAGGGGACCCAATGTCTCCCTATCTCTTCACCCTTGCCATGGAGGTCCTCTTTGGGATCATCTCTCGTCAGGCTTGGCTACCAAGGTTTAAGTTCTTATGGAGATGCAAATCCATCGGCTTTTCTCACTTATTTTTTGCAAATGATGTTTTCCTTTTTTGTGAAGCGTCCATGGCGTCATATTTATGCCTAAAGGAGGGATTATCAAGTGTTCTCTTCTTGGAGCGGTCTTAGGCCGAATTTGAGTAAAAGTGAGGTATTCATAGTTGGTGGCACTATAAATACCCAGGATCATATTTGCCAGATGTGAGGCTTCCGATTGGGATCCCTTCTAGTGAGATATCTTGGCATTCCTATTATAACAAAAAGGTTGGCCAAAGTGGATTGCAATGCTCTGGTTAGTCTTCTTATTGCACGGGTTCATTCCTGGATGCATCATTTTTTGTCGTTTGCAGGCCAACTATAACTTATCAAGTCGGTCCTTTATGCTATCCAAGTATATTGGGCTAGCATCTTTATTTTGCCCAATTCGGTGTTGAAAAGTATTGAACAAATATGCCGTCAATTCTTGTGGAAGGGTCCTGGTCTTGGTTCTGGGGGTGCTAAAGTTGCCTGGGAAGAAATTTGTCTTCCGAAGGCCGAAGGTGGACTTGGACTACGGAAGCTTCGGGAGAGTAATAGGGTTGCAATGATGAAACACATTTGGCTGTTGTTTATAGACAAGAAATCAATTTGGTGTAAGTGGATCCATGCTACTTACTTAAAGAACAAGAACTTTTGGGCCATCACTATGCCGACAATATGTTCCTAGGCCTGGAGGAAATACTAGCCTTGAGACCTGAAATTCTCAGCATTGTAAGATGGCGGGTTGGCAATGGTCTTACTATCTCACTTTGGTTTGATCCTTGGCATCCTTTAGGATTGCTAAATGCTTTCTTCTCTAACTCTTTCATTTACCAGTCTGGCCTTACTAGGGAAGCAAAGGTGGCCGACTTATTTTTGCTAGCGGGTCTTTGTGTTCTTCAACATATCCAAAGCTGGCCACCTCCGATCCCATATCTCAGCAATCTTTCAGATGAATTTACTTGGATGCCTCTCTCTTCTGGTAAGTTCTCCACGGCCTCGGCTTGGGAATCTATTAGGAGTCGGGCAACACTTGTTCATTGGTCGTCCTTTGTTTGGAACAAATCCATTGTGCCAAGGCATCAATTTTTGTTATGGTTGATTGAAAAAATCGTTTTCCAACCCAAATGATCCTACTTTCTTATGGTAGGATCTCTAGTGGGGTTTGTGCTTTCTATATTTCATGCTCGGATTCTATTGATCACCTATTTTTTGGATGCCAAGTCATGCGTGCCCTAGCTAGTTTTTGGGCGGGCAAGTGTAATCTGGCTTGGTCGGGAGGAATGTGGAGGAATGCCCTTGATTGGGCCAAAAAAAACTTGTCTGGCAAAGGATTTCAGAAGGAAATTTTCAGGTTTTCTTTTGGTACCCTCTATTTTGTCATTTGGAAGTCCTGCAATGATGCACTTTTTCGGGGTAAAGCGGTTTTCATTCCATCGTTGAAGCATCACATCTCTAAGGCTGTCAGGGACAAGGTGGTGGCTAGCCCGCTTGTGCAAGACAATCCTGTTAATAGGAGACTACAAAGATCTTGGGGTTTGGATTCTTCCATTTTTGCTGTTTAAAGTGTTGCCTTCGGTGTTACTGTTTTTGGCGATTACCATGTATTTATCTTCTTAGCTTATTTCGGATTTCAGCACCATTCCACTCATTAGTCATGTTGCTATTATGAGTGTAAATGGGTGCTGATATCCTCTAGTTTGTACAGTTGATGGTTGGAAATTATATATGTTTACCTTACCAAAAAAAAAAAAACTACTCCGAGATATTTTCACCTATAGTGAAAATGACATCAATCAAAGTTTTGCTGAGTATAGTTGTAGTGGAAGACTTTCATCTCAAGCAATTAGACATGAAAACGACGTTTTTACATGTTGACCTAGATGAAAAGTTATACATGACGCAACCTAAAGGTTGTGAAGTCAAAGGTAAGGAGCACATGGTATGTCACTTGAAGAAAAGCTTGCACAGCTTGAAACAATGTCGCGATCTCACCTCGAGTGCACCACCTAGGGTTTGACTAATGGATTACTAAGCCTAGACTTAGTTCGGGCTCTCCCAAGCCCATACTAATTCGCGACTTAGGATTTAAGTTTTTAGTATGCAAATGATTTTTACTTAGAGTTGCCACTAATCTATTTTTTTGTGGGTCGATTAGAAACCCAAGTAAAGTAACAGGAGAATACTTCACTCCTACGAACCAGAGACTATGGGATCGGGGACTTGATTACGTTAAATTTTTCTAACGCCATTTTGGTACCTTTTCTCTTTTATTTGAAAAAAAATGATTTGCAAGAAATTTGGATTGATTTTAATTTACTCCCTAACATGCAATGTGATCATGCAAGTGCGAAATCGTTATCCAACACTCAATAAAGTAAAGCAATAAATAAATTGCAAGCACGGGGAAGAGATACCTACCTCGAAGCAATGAAAGCATTTGCAATGTTAGCTTAAAAATCACATTACTAATTCTAAATATGATTTCTAATTAACATGCAATCATTCAACTACTAAGGCTTAAAAACTAAGTGCAATGCATGCGATGACGTGCAAAAGTGTGCAACATAATATGCAAATTATATATCTTGCGACATTAATTATTAGACCTAATCTAATGCCAGGAAATATATTAAATGTGACTATCCTAATGTTTCACACATTTAGATAATCCTAAACATGCAATGGATGATGTAATTCTATGCGACGCATGCATGATATAGTAATATGATGTGACCTAGACTACATGACATGGAAGTGATATTTTTTTTGTGTTTTTTTCATGAAATTTCAAAATTAAAATAAGCAAATAAATTTCCTAGTTCTAGAAATTATCCAATCCAATTTAGGGATTAATCTCGATTGAATCCTAGTTTATATTATCTCTAACTAGATAAACCCTATCCTAGTATGCAATCTACGTCAATTAAAACATGTTCTATCTTTTTTGATAAGAACAAAATATAAATTCCATCACCCAAGAAACAAATAAAATCGACGAATCGTATCTCAGGCATGAGATCGAATTAGCCGATTTTCCGTGCAATCGTGAATCGTTTCTTGGACGTAAGATCAGATTGACGATTATGACACGTTAAGAAATTAGAGAATAATCTCTAATTTAAAAGGCTACTTGAGATTTTGGATACTATAATAGGGAGTCCAATCAAATATATCTGCAATATTTCAAGTAAAGAAACTAAATATTCGAAATAAAATCAGACGAGATTTTACCTAATCCGTGAATGGTGGATCGGTGTGGTTCTTGACAAAGGGGTGGCTGGTCCACAGCCAACAACCTCGTGGAATTGGCTCGGTTCAGGTACAAGTAGAGACAGCAGCTGGCGTTGCGGATCGGACAGTAGCGGGTTAGCAAGCTTGGCTACGGGTTGACCAGTGATGAATCAATGCGACTGGGAGCTCCTTAGCCAGCAAATCGTCAGGTGTAGAAGACTCCAGCGAAGCAGCAGCACGTCATCGGCGGTAGAGCAGTACGGGACGTCGAGGCAACAGCGTTATAGTGGTGGCTGGAGGCGTTGGCTTGGTCGAGCAGCAGCGGCGGCAATAGGGCGGGTGTCGACAAAACGATGCAGCCGCAACCCTTTTCTCTCCTTTTCTCCTTTCTCCCCCTGGGCACCCTCACAATTTCACTCACTTTTGCAACCATGTACTTAGTGCATTCTGCTTCTTTTTTTGTGACAGTCCCCTTCTATAGGCAAGACAACATGGTACCCTAAAAAAAAACACGATAAGGACACAATGATCTGCTTTTCTATTGTAGATGCAATGAAATATATCTCTTTTTGCTCTTTTCCTATCTTTAACCATGTAGATATATTTTACTTTTGAATCAGTCACATCCATTCCTTTTCTTTACAATGTAGATATTTTACTTTTTGAACCAGCCACATCCCTTCATTTTCTTGACTTGACCATGCAAAATGGACTGCCGCAAATACTTAAAAGATTATGCTCCTAAAACTATATACTATGCAATTTAATTCTAATATTTTTTGTTTAGGGGTTAAAATTAATCCCTAGAGTTTTGTGCATTAAATTACTAATGATCAATCAAAATTTAGGTGTCAACAAACAAGCTATGCGGCAATGGTATTTAAAGTTTGATGATTTCATGGGAAAAAATAGATTTGCACACTGTGAGGCTGATCATTGTGTTTATTTTCGCAAGTATAGTGATGGTGATAGTGTGTATCTTTCTTTATATGTGGATGACATGCTAGTGGCTAGCTCCAATATGAAGAGAATTGCATAAGTGAAGAAGAGGTTAGCATCGCAATTTGCTGTGAAAGACTAGGGAGAGGCCAAGAATATTTTTAAGGATGAAAATCATCAAGGACAGGAAAAATAAGAAATTATGGCTGTCGTAGGAAGACTATGTGAACAAAGTGTTAAAGAGATTCAACATAGACAAGGCAAAACCGGTTGCGGCTCCTCTAGCAAATCACTTCAAACTTTCCAAGGATATGTGTCTGAGTTTTGAGGCTATGAAAGATGAGATGGCGGTAGTTTCTTATGCATCAACAGTGGGAAGTTTGACATATGCCATGGTGAGCACAACACCAAACATTGCATAGTGGGAGTTGTGAGTCGATATTTGCAAAACCCAACCAAAGAGCATTGGAATACTGTGAAATGGATATTGAGATATCTAGCAAATACATTAAATTATTCTTTTTGTTATGGTAGTACATCTCTACAATTACAGGGTTACGTGGATGCGGGTCACTTGGGTGATCAAGTTAGTGGCAAGAGTACCACTGGATATGTCTTTACAGTTGCAAGCACAATAGTGAGTTTGGGTGTCTCAACTACAGAAAATAGTGGCTCTATCGACGACAAAAGCGGAGTACGTGGTGATCATGGAACCCTCCAAGAAAATCATGTGGTTACAAGATTACATGAAGGAACTACATTGAAAGCAGCTCATGAGTATACTATAGAGTGATGGTCAAAGTGCGGTGCACTCAACAAAAAATGCAGCTTATCATGCAATGACTAGACATATCAAGAAGAATTATCACTTTATCAGGTCAGCATTGAAAGACAATGAGTTAAAGCTACGGAAAAAATTGATGGCTCGAAAAATCTAGCTAACATGTTTACCAAGGTAGTAGACAGAGAGAAACATATTTTCTATACTACTACCATTGGTATTACTCCATGTTGATTGATGGGGAGTATTGTAGAGACACAAATTTGAGTTACTAGCTTTTGAAGAAGATGGATGCAAAGTTGCTTGGTGCATCAGGCATATTTGTCTTCAAGTGGGAGATTGTTGGCAGTGAAGCCAAATATTTTGTAAGGGCTTTTTTGTCTTTTCTATTATTTTTGTTTTTAGATTAAAAGTTGCCCTTTTATGTCGGTGATATAGACGCTGATTGTCAAGGGGCTAAAAAAGAAAATAGAAAGGAAAGAAAAAGAGAGAAGAAAAGTGAGTTTTTTTTTTTTTTTTGGTGAGGATTTTCAATTTCTTTGTGCCTTGATCTTGAAAAAGAACATCTTGTATTTCAACTTTCTTCAAAGTCTAGTGGATTCACAAACTGCCTTTACATGGAGATATAGCCCAAGTTTGGGTGAACTTCGATAACAAAGTTTTTGGTGTGTTCTTCTGATTCAGTTCTTCATTGTTATATTCCACTTCAGGTGGATTGTTTGCGTGTAGAATGGAAATGTGATTTCTTAACACGAATTACCGAGGGACATGATCGACATCGGAAGGATCTCCCGAAGAATGGGATGAAACCATCGACAAACACGACGCAGAGAAGGCTCGCGGCCCAAATCCATGGGATTTCGCAGAAGCCCAAGGTCAAGAAGAAGAAGCACGGGATCAGAAAGAGGACGAAGCTCACCAACGTTCTTCTTCCAGAACTCTTTGAGAATCTCAGAGGTTCCTGAAGGACGGAGACGCAAAAAGCTGTCCTCAACAAACAGAATTCCACAGGATTGCATGGACGACGATCTTTTTCCCAGTGTATCTTTGATTGTTGTACTTACAGCGTGCTTTTGTTTTGGATCATTGATCTGACCATAATCCGAAGCATACAGACGGACAGTTCTTGAAGTCAGTGTCATCCATGTTTAAAGGAGGCCAAGAACTAGTATTAGAACCCGATTAGATCAACAAAAGACCAATGACGAAAGCATCAGCCGCATCTGTCTCCTGAACAATTTTTGCTTCTTCCGATTCCTGATGAATAAGTGAGTTGTGGTATACACACAACTCGGGAATGATAGTCCTATCTCCCTGCATCATCAGCATGGACATTCTAATTTTCCCAACATCCTCAAAGGTTCGGTTGACAAGAACTGCGACTAAGTCTTACAGATTGTATGACACGTGAGGGACATTCCCATGTCTCATTATTTCTCCAAGACTCAGAGACTCAGCCATTTGAAGAAATCAAAAAATTGCAGTGCTTCCGCTTTCAGATGGTTTTTCTGAATTCAAAAACATCGATTCTCAACAAGAGAACATCATGGGATCAACCTCTTCATGTCCCTCGGCATGGTTCTTAAGTAAATCACATAATGCGCGAGGAAATGGTAACGTCATAGAACGTCATCTCCCTCTCTTTCTCGTCCTCTCCGCCGCTGACTGACAAACCACTACGTCTGCGCAAAATGGCGTCGTTCGGCGTGGTTTCGACGGACGGCGGAGGCAATGGACAAGGCGGATGCTGAGCCGGTAGCGGCATCGTTCGTCGGATGGCGGGCTCCGGCATGAGTCGGAGAAAGAGCAGCGGTACGCGAAGTGGGGAGCGAACGGGAGAGTGGGCGGAGAGAGAGAGGCTTCGGAGGTGGGCCCAGGCGACTCTCCCCTTCTTGCAGCCCTGCGGGGCCGGGGCGACACGTGTCGCCCGGTGAATGGGATATTGCCTTTGCAGCCGCGGTTTCAGTCAGGAGCGGGTGGGACCAATCGTCCGCACCACAACTGGTCTTAGATTTTATTTTTTTTTGGTTTTTATGTATCTAATTAATTAATTAAATAAAAATACGAATGGTCTAGAAACTTCCCATCCATCATAGAGTCAATACAAGACTGACGATGGAGCCGCGGTGGGAAAGTGCATGGAACGTGTAGAATGGACAAGACTTGTAAGACAAGAATTGAAACGTCATTGTTCTTGTAAGTCCGTGTCGGTCTCGCTCGAAAAATATTGGATAGGTAAATGCTCAATATAGGCAATGCAACTCACCATTCAAAATTAGATACATGACAATCATGTTGGCGCAATGGGCCCACACATAGGGCCAAACCCCTCTCTCCTCTCTCCTCTGCTAAATCCCCGCCCCTCTATCCTCTCTCTCTCCTCCGATTTCCCCCTTGCTCCGAGGAGAGCCCCGCCCCTGTGTCATCGCCACCATCGATTTCCCCCTTTGCAGAGGAGAGCAACCCGACCTTCGCGGGGGGTAGGGCACGAAACGGCGGGACACTCCCCGCCTCCGCCTCCATCTCCCCGAGCCCCACCCCTCTACCTCCGTGGAATCTATGGAATCCTCTTTGGGGAAAATTTTATAAAATTAGAAAAATAGGGTGTCTTTGTTTTCTTCAATAAAGTAGGGATGGATTGATCCTCTCGTGCTCCCATTGCTCTTCGTCTCCACTTTGAATGCCTTAACCAGTGTTCAGGGTCTATTTCTCTCTCCTCTCTCTCTCTGTCAATTCTTTTTGACCATGTTCTCTTTGGCTCTTCTTTTGTCATTCTGCTTTGGATTTTGTCCATTGGTCATTATATGTTTTGGAGAAACTTTGGCTGTCTTGTTCCCCCTCCCCGGAGCAAGAGGTCGGGCTGCTCTCCTCTGCAAAGGGGGAATGCAACGGTGGCAATAGCAGAGGGGCGGGGCTCAGAGGCAGAGGTGGAGGAGAGAGGATAGAGGTCGGAGAGAGAGAGGATAGAGAGGACAAAGTGGGGAGACAGGAGAGAGGAGAGAGGAGAGAGGAGAGAGGGGTTTGGCCCCGTGTGTGGGCCCATCACTGATGTGGACGCCACATGTCTGATTTTGAATGGTGAGATGCATCGCTCTCGTAGAGTATTTCACCTACTCAATATTTTCTTGGGCTATCCAACCATGAAGTCTTGCTTCACCTTCTCCATCTCCCTTTTCTTCTTCCTCATTTTCTCGGTGTTTATACTCGAAGTTCTGAATCGGCACCTACATATCTATGGCGTTACTGCGACAACACCACCATCTTCACTCCCAATTCCACCTACCAATCCAACCTCGACACCCTCCTCTCTTCCCTCTCCTTTGCCGCCACCAACAACACCGATGGCTTTGCCAATCCCACTGCAGGCCAAAACCCTCCTGATCAGGCCTACGGGCTCTTCCTCTGCCATGGCGACGTCAGCACTGCCACGTGCAGCGACTGGGTTGCCACTAGAAAACGGGATATCCTCCAGAGATGCCTCAACCAGCGAGTCTTTGTGATCTGGTACGACGAGTGCATGTTGAGATGCTTGAACGAGTCCATCTTCTTGGTCATGGAAGTAGACCCCGCTTTAACGGTGTACAACAACGGTAACATCAGTGACCCGGCCAGGTTCTTGCAAGTACTCGATGACACCATCACAAAAGTCGCCTGGAGGGCATCAGATGGCGACTCTGGGAAGAAATTCGTGGTGGCGGAGGCCAAGTTCACGAGGTTGCAGAAGTTGTACATGCTTGCACAGTGCATGCCGGACTTGCCGAAGTGAGGATGTATCGCGTGCCTCGAGTCGGCGATTGGAGGTCTTCCCTAGGGGAAGCAAGGAGGGTATTTGGAATTTTTTGGTCGCTGGTCGCTGGCGGTCCCCGCCCACCGGCCGCTAGTCGCTGGTCGCCGGCGGCCCCCGGTCGCCATCCGCACCCCGCCGCCGCCGGTGGCCTGCCCCCGCTCACCGGTCTCCGCCACTATCGAGGAAAAAAGAAATAAAAACTTTTTATTGATTCCAAACGCATTTTTATTTCTTTTCTATTCCAAAAATAAAAAAAATTTGTAGTTACCAAACGACCTAATTTACTCAGAAATTATTCTAGGGAGTAGAAATAGAAAAGAACTATTTCTCAAAAGTAGAAATGTTACCAAACGCACTCTTTGTATCCAGAAAAGTTGGGGATGCCCTCGTTGGCCGTGGGTTGGCCTTATGATCTGAAGCTTGTCAAGGTCGTTTGTTGGATTTGAGCTCGGCAAATTTTCTTTGGTTTTGCTAATGGCACCATAAACTCAGCCTTCATTGCATCTCAAACGATTCTTTTACAAAGGGAAAAAATCAAATGAAAATAGCTGGTGCTTAATAATCTGCATATTGTATAAGGGTTGTGATCATATCATAATATTTTCCCAAAAATTGGGGGAAAAAACCTTCAAAAGTGAGGAGAATGATTTCCAATTTTCCCCTTTCTTTCACCCAAACCAAACCCCTTCTCCGCCGTGAACTCCTTTTTGATAATTTTTATTTTATTTTTAAAGATTCCAAAATTTAATTATTTTTTATTGTTAAAAAATCAATTTTATTTTATTTTCTTTATTTCTTTCTTATTCTTCTCTTTTCCTTCATCCTCCTCTATCCGCATACCTCAATGATGGCTAGCAACTCGGTGAGTGGCCAAAACACGGCTTGGTGAGCAAGAGGCTAAACAAATCTAGGCGAGCTTGTAGCTTAGCCAAAGCTAGAAAGCTACAAGCTTCCCAAATTCAAGGAAGCCTAAGTTCGGCTGATCCTAAGAGCTCAAGCTCACCTGTGGCCATCATTGATAATCGCTACCAATGGAAGGAGATGAAGATGGTGGTGAGGAAGTAGGGGAGCTATGGAGAGGAACAAGAAAAAAAGAAAAAGAAAGAACTAAAAAGATTAAAAAATAAAATTAATTTAAAAGTAAAAATAAAAAATTGAATTTTTAGTAATTTTCCTTGGAAAATCATTTATAATTAATTTTCATTTTCAATTAAACACCAGAAAATAAAGTCTTTTTTTTTTTGGAAAATGATTTCCTGAAAAATATTCTCTAAAAATGATAGAAATTTCGCGAAACAACTACACCCTCTGCACCTTTTTCACTAAATACACAATATTTCCCTTAACTATTTTCATATTTGTGCAGTTTCGTTCAATTACTTCCCTATTACAGATTTCTTGCAAATTTAAATTTACTTCTATTTCAAGAATAAAAACTAGTCTCTTCTTCATCATTAATTTTATAGTAACCTACCGGTCTTCATCACTTTTATCTCAAAGACTCACTTTTTTGAGGTACCTTTGGTATTTATTATTCTTTTGGTCTTAATAAAAAAATCAAGTATCTATTTACTATATCAAAGATTCAAGGGAAAATTTCAAAAAAGATCCGAAGTAAGCCTATTTTCTCAAATAAGGACAAAAGTGAATGTCTCAAATAAGGACCCGAAGTGGTTAAACAAATCTTAAATAAGGACCTTAAATCGCCGGGCAGCCAAATGTTTGCTGGCCGACGAGCATGTGGCATTTCTAGTGGCTAGAATAAGGGCAATTTTATCAAAAAAAAAAAAATATTCATAGAAATTAACAAAATCCCCCTAAAACAATCTTGACAATCCAATGAATGAGACAAA
This sequence comes from Corymbia maculata, assembly GCA_014182735.1. Lineage (NCBI taxonomy): Eukaryota > Viridiplantae > Streptophyta > Magnoliopsida > Myrtales > Myrtaceae > Corymbia > Corymbia maculata. Next base: position 37,514,443 of record CM024686.1, on the reverse strand, counting down.
ATCTGAATGTCTATTCTCTTGAGCAACTCTGCGGTGTCTTGATATTCAATCATGACCTGCCCAGATGCGTTGACTGCTCGGTAACTTCTCAAGTTTTTTGATTTGGAAATTCTCCTTGGACTATATTAGTTAGAGGATTTCCTGAATTCTCTTGTAGCTTGACTGTAACACTTGTGCTATAGGATTACGGAGGTCCTTCACGCTGTGGCATGGCGTGTAGTGCTCTTGTGATAGATGATGTTGGTGGTACGAACTCTACCACTTTCCAGTGCATCCATCTTTTATACAATGAGACCTTTGTAGCTTTACTGCTTGGATGGGGGATTGCGGTTCCTTTGCATAATGGACCAATATTTTTCTATTTGTTTGTGGAATATTATGTATTACTTTCTTGTCTTTGTTTCCTTTTTTTCATGAACTTGTTTGGGGGGGACTGAAAATCGTTTGGTACTCTATGTCCCTTGGTTGGATCCATGGAAGTAGATTCGAATTGTGCTCAACATTGAGATGTTCGAGGAATACTTTATATTACTTTCTTGCCTTTGTCTCTTTTTTTATGAAGGGGGGACTAAAAATCATTTGGTTTTAGTGAACTCGAAGATTAAGAAAATATAGAAACTTCACATTCCCTCCTTTCTACAAGCCTGCTAGATATATCTTGAAGAACTTATGCAAGTATTATAGTTCATCTACCCTTTACTTGTAGGTAATGCGGGCATTTTACTTGTACTATCCTTTACCCATCAAAAATAGGAATCAATTTATCCCCTTTTTTGATTTCAAATCTATCTTGTCAATTGATGGTTCTACAGTTGAAAATGTGATGAAATCTGTTCACATTGTTGTGTTATAGGACATGTATCTACCATGGTTTCTGGTGGTAGAGGCATCTTATGGACTAAATTATGCTTTCAAGTTCATGGTTTTTATATTGGGTACTTATTAATTTGTCCATTTTGTTGCTTTCTTATTGAAGAGGACTTTGTGAAATTAGCTGAGTTCTTTGATGCCGTCATCAGTTGGGCAATGAAAATCAAGGCCGTAACCAAAGATGAATGGTTCTACCAAATTCATTTTTTCCTCTACCAATTTTACTTGGTTCAAATCACCTCATGCAATCAAACATGCTTAATGCTTTTTCTATACTGCTTCCTCTTTTTGGTTCATACTTTCTTTATTCAATGTCAAAATTTTGTCTAACAGGAACATAGTTAAAGGACTTCTTGGCCATAGTGCAATTTGCCCCTCACTTTCAATGAAAGATTGCTACAATCGGGTTGTAAACTTCTCCACAATGTCAAGGAGCATGCCAAGCAATTTCTTGCAATCGGTTCAAGAAAACAACAATGAAGTGTAACAATTGAGGGACAAATCATGAGTTAGTATGGTACAAAATCAATTTTGAGGAAGAAATGCTGCTGCAGATGTAAATTTTGATGTCAAGAAAGTCTATGTCATGATCTCTCTATCTAGAACTAAAAATGATACTATAAAGATGGAAATTTGAAATTCTCTCTTTATTGCACTATGAGAACATGTTGACTGAGAGACTCAAGTAATACACTCGTATTTTCATGGGTTTCAATGGACAAAGAAGTTTATTTCTGCCATGGTAATGAGTCATATATAATAAGTTGATAAAGCATTAATATCAAAAGATTCTCTGAAATAGCCCAGTCTATTGACCTAATACAATTAAATGATTATCATGCAAAGGTAGTACTTCATCCATGGCAATTTGAGCTTTGATTTCATACATGACGCAAGGGATGTTTGGAAAAAAAACATCTAAATTATGCTATCTAAAGCATTTGGACATGATGTCTAAATGGCCATTAATAGATCAAGTTCAATGGGCAGAGAAACTCACGTCTGTGGACCGTTGAGCTTCGATTAATACTCTGAAAACATAATGGTATTTTTGTTTGAGTTTGGAACCCGGTTTAACCAAAGTTCAAGCAACATGGAAGTGGTGCTTGCAGCTCGCTAAATGGAGTAAAAAAAAAATTACTCGTCTTCCACTACTTTCAAGTTGAGATCCTTACATCCTCCTATTTACCTATAGTTGAATCAAAAAATAAATTAAGTAGTCAAAGAAAGTAAAGTGCAAATAAGAATACTTCTAGAACAAAGTCATGGGCAAATGAATACCTGCATCTTTGTCCTTCCTATGGATGTCAATGAGCTTGACATGTTACCAAAGGTTGAAACAAGAAATTCAACTATCTGAGGTTGACATTTTGATGGGGTTGAAGGGGTTGAAGGGGCTGAAGATGCCGATGCTATTGTTGTTGTTGCCGTTGCCGTTGACACTAGTGACGGATTATTACAATGATACCTATTATGGCCTAAGCCACCACATTTCCTACAAGTGATTGTAGTGTTTTGTCTCTTCAAATTTGTTCCCATAGGCTCTTGCACAATTTTCTTCTTTCTTGACTTCAAATTTTTGTCAGTTGTTTCATCCATTGATTTTGTTCTTTGTTTCTTCTTTCTACCAACTTGCTTGGGCACATTTGGTGGGAGTAATGGCTCTCTAGCAGGCCATGTGTCCTTAGATCTACAACATGCACAACATGGCTATAAGTTTGCATCAATATTTCCTTACTAAAACTTGTGTGAATTCATTTTTCAGGCTCTTCCCTCATGTATATAAGAGCTGCCACAGGCATGACAGCAAGGGATTCCGCTGATGTCCCATCTTCTATAGCTACAAAATCTATTTCTAATATTAACAACTCTCTTATTACCATATGGGCCATTCAATTCAAATTCATCTTCTCCATTCCAAGTAGGAATCCAAGATGCTGAAAATTGTTTTTGAAGATCTAATATCTTCTAGATAGTAGGACATATCACACTAGTATACTTAGCTATCCCATCTCTTTGCTTATGAATTCTTTCCATAAGCTGCACTCTTATCACTTCAAGCATTGTAATGATAGGTTTATCCCTAGCATCTATGATGCTTTTGTTAAAACTTTCACGCTAATTGTTCAAAGAAATATCACATTTTGAGCTTGTCCTGACATAAGACTTACTCTATTGCATTGGAGGCCTTTGGGACAACCAATCATAAGCTTTCTCATCAACTGCTTTCAGCTCTTCCATTGCCAAGTCAAAATCACATACTCTAATTGCCATGGTAGCCTTCCAAAGGAGCTTTTTAAGTTCCACCCCTCTGTGATGTAGTTTGAAGTTTTTGTAAAGATGCCTTAAGCAAAATCTATGCTCTACTTCAGGCATTAGATTTGCTAGTGCTTGCACCAATCCCTTATGTTTGTCACACAAAACAATCCAATACTTTGAATTTTCAGGGTCAGAAATCCCCAAGTCTTCTACAATCAAACTAATAAACCAATGCCATATCTTGTAAGTTTCTTGTCCGACAATTGCCCAAGCAAAGGGATACATTTGATTGTTGGCATCTATGCCCACCGCTGCTAGAAGTACACCTTTATAGCCGGATGACAAATGGCAACCATCAAAACCCACAAAGCGCCTATAAAAAGCCCCTCCGTAATGCATCTAGACAAATGTAAACTCCCTTAAACTTGAATTGGTCTTGATATTGCTCGATTTTTATTATACACGTGGATCCTAGGTTGGCGTCAAGAAGTGCTTGACAATAGCTCCTAAGCATCTAAAATTGCTCCTCCTCATTCCCTGTGATCAAACTCATTGCCGTTGCCTTGGCTCTATAAACCATTGTCTTGACAATTTTAAAACATTCTTAGACTCCATTGTTTTTTTCATTGAAGCACCTGGCCATGTAGGATTGTTTCTTAGGCTATCACAATACTTGTTTGCTAACCATTTAGTGCTTATTTGAGGAACATGTAGAGCTCTATTACAAGTATGTATGGGGTTAAAAGTTTTGACTTGTAAAGTATGCTCTCTTTGCACTTTGGAAGCATATATAAGCTAATCACAACCATCAGAACACATTGCCCTCAATTTATTAGGTGTATTCTTAACAAACCTCACCTTTCTCCCATTTTTTATGGCATGGTTCCTAGCAGCTTTTCTAAACTCCTCAGCATTACTAAAGCACATCCCCAACTTAAACATGATTTTCCATATCAACCTTAGCATTAAACTCGGGATGTGTATACTCATTTTTGCCATTCATTTCCAAGAAATCGACATTATCAGCTAACACATCTATGTACTAATTGATATCTCCAACCTCCATGTCCCCCTCCATTAAACCATCACCATTAGCACAACTTACATTTTTTATGTATAACTTGTCAAGATCAACAAAGGCGAAGTCATCTTCCCTAGCAACCTCATTACACCCACTATCATACCTTGAATAGTTTAGTTCTTCACATCCCTCAACTAGTGCAAATGGAAACAAAAATTAAGTCAATATACTTCCATGCAACATGTACATTGGGAAAAAAAAAACAAAAATAGCAAACAATTGCAACAAATTTGTACTACACTTTGATTAATGAAAGAAAACTAGGCACACTGGTGACTATATGCCACATTTTTATTGGTTACCATTTGTCACAAAAATATTGTGCATTATGGAGTTAAAATGTTTTGGTGTTGCCAAAATTTTCTCCTTAAGTGAGCCAACCATAGTGGCCCAAGAACCAAACTTAGAGAATATATACCATAAGGAAAAGAAAACTGGTCCCATTCAAAGCATTTATGAGGTTTATATGATTGTTATTAGTCAACTCAACTCTATATGGATTCTCTCTTTCTTTTTGAATGCACAAAGCTGAAAGACTATTCTTTCAAGAAGACCTAATTGCAGATTTACTAAGTAACTATGGAATGGTAATTAGCAGGATCTACGATGCATCTTGACACAAAAATTCAATAATCTTCAGATTGAGAACTTGGGAAGAAGAATTTCTAACAAGTAATCAAACAAATTGCTGCTTTAGAAGATACATCCATTACAATTTACAAAAACTACACAAAATAGGACAACTCCATTTCCTAATAACTAGTGTGCACAAAAATTAACTGGAAACAAGATGCCCCCATGTTCTGACTTTAAACTCACGTGCACATAGACTCAAATTGATTTTGTCTCAATGTGCTTCTAGCAAACTTCCTCCTCTAAATACTCTCCAACAAAGAACCCAAATAAGAGTAATTAGAGCTTTTCTTTTTATAAATGTTTATCTGCTTTCCTTTGAGAATCTATGTGGGCTATTAAATTCCATAACATGCTTTGAGTCCCAACCATCAACAACAAAACATACATCAGAAAGAAAAAAAAAAAACAAAAAAAGAGCATTAAAAAATTGCAAAACAAGGACCACCATCGCAACATGTAAGCCCCTGACGACAACAATATCTAATTAAAAATTCATAGTGGACGCATTTGTTCAATTTGTTCGGAAAAAAAGGAGACATTAACTTGGAAATATGACGAAATAGGCAAAAAGAACACTATAAAACAAACAAAAATTCATTTTACCTTCATCGTCCTCACTGCCATCTGTGTGATATTCCACCACATGCCCGCACCTTGTTGACATATTGTTTCGGCAAGCTACAATCACTTTGAGCAAAGGATGGCTTGCACCAATTTAAACGAAATTGACTTTAGTTGAACGGGAGTGTACGTTGAAATATACACAAACCTGAGAAAAGATGATAAAGAATTGAGTCTCTCATATTACACATGAATGTCTGAATAACGAAGATGTTGTTTTGCTCGAGATTCATTTTCTTCGTTGGAAAGAAACAAAGGTAGGAAAAATTTGAAGTCAAGAAAGAAGAAAGTTGGACTGTCAAGATTATTTTATGGAGATTTTAGGGGGATTTTGATATTTTCCCATAGGCTTGAGATTTTGTCTTCTTCGTTGGATTGTCAAGATTGTTTTAGGGGGATTTTGTTAATTTTTATGAATTTTTTTTTTGACAAAATTGCCTTTATTCTGGCCTCCGAAATGCCACACGCCACCGACACGAACATTTGGCTGCCCGGCAAACATTTGAGACTAGTTTAGCCACTTCAAGTCCTTATTTGAGACAATGGTCACTTTGGATCATTATTTGAGAAAATAGGCTCATTTCAGGTCCTTTTTTGAAATTTTCCCAAGATTCAATGATTTTAATTTTCTACCAATGAGATATTTTTATATAGAGAATGTAAAATGATTTATGAATATCCAAATATACACTAAAAATAAAGATATAAAAACTTTATGCACGGTGACAGGCCTAGTTATTTTTTCATAAATATTACATAAATTATATAAATTTTAGTTAGTCTAAAATGACTAAAATTTAACTGTCACTTAATTTTTTTTTTCTTATTTTATGAATGGTTTGGCTTAATTATATTTCATCTTTTAATTCTCGCATTGGGAAATGTAATTGTGATTTTACTTTTACAAATGGCCTGTTTTTTGTTTCATCTAATCATCTCATAATTTGTGTATAAAGACAACCAATAAGAAAGATTTTAATGGTGTGCACTATTATAATAATTAAACATTAAACCATGCTTTCATCTAATAACTTAAGTTTTAGAACAGTTAGCAGTGATCTCACAAAATCACATAGTATCAAAACTGGAGATTCTTAATTTGAATCCTTCTAGACCCCATATGCCTCCCCAATAAAAAAATTATGCTTAGTACTAGGCCAAATGATTAGACTAAGCATGAGGGGAGTGTTAAAATAATTAAATATTAAATCACACCTTTGTTTAATAACTTAAGCTTTTAAAATAGTTAGTAGTGATCCCACAAAATCTCACATACACCACAAAAAATAAAAATCCATAAACATTTGAAATAGTTAAACAAAGGTTGTATAACTTTTCTAAATTCTATCATGGTATACCCACTTATTCAAAATCAATAGATGGAAACATGTGATAATGCCCACCTTATGTTTTCTACAAAGATTCAGAAAAACTTGAAAAAGGAAAAAAGAATGATTGTGAAAGATAGTATTCAATAATGGAAGAATCCGATTATCAAAGCTCTTTCAATTGTCAAAACTATACTTGACTACCCAAGCAATTATGATGCCATCAGTAGAAGGAATAGTTTGGAAATGTAACACTCATTTTAGCCTTCAAGATAAAGTAGATGAAGCAATTCCGCAAAAATTTTACCAAACACCTTTGGATATCTCTCTCTTTCATAGCCTACTACATCAAGACAATTCAAACTTGCAATCACCAATATCTCTCTTAGGAAAACAAAGCTAAAGGACACTCTTCCAGACTTGCTTAGTGAAACTACTTCCAAACAATGAATGAGATCCAATTTCAATGCTTTATGACACACACACACACACACACACAAAAGTAAGTTTGGCCATGATTAGAAGACTATTTGTCAATTCCTTGAAATATAGGCAGCTTATCTTGTATAACTAACCATAATATGAATCTAAACCTCCACACACTAAGTGAAAGCCAAATTATTTGATGCCATTCAACTCTTGTGCCTCCATTCTTGACAATCTCCTAAGCTGAAGCAGAGCTAAGAATGTCACCGTAAGCAGTAGTGCAAGTATCTCTTGTCTTCCAAAGAAGACTTGGGAAAAATTACTCCATAGATAACACCTTGGATTTATACTAAGTCTTCAAGCTTGGCATCAGGCCATTTCCATTAGAGTTACAAATTGGATTTGCCATTTATGCAGTTCGAAGAAGAGCATAATCACAAACTACTCTACTTGGGTAAACATCTAGCAATATGGAAGCCATTAATCATGCTAGAGTAACATAGATTTACCATTACTAGCCACATAGCAAGGCCTCAAAATACTCCTATTCTATAACGGTTCCCTCCAAGCAAAGTAGCATCTGCATTGCAATTAATAGACCTAACACTAACTTTAGCTTGAAGAAGTGATCATGATACAATGATCATTACAATACTTTGTTTCCTATAGCATTGATGATTTTGTTTTTTTTCCCTCCCTTCATGACCATTCAAGAGAGTAAAGATTACTTAGGGGTAGGGGACATAACCATGGTAGTCTAATCCGATGCTCTTCATTGTGACAATGTCCCAAGCAATGGCTATCCTATAAATGCCACTAAGAGCCATTGTCAATGTATTTGATATTCAACTTGAGTTGTTTGGTAATGTAGATGCAAACAAACTTAACACCGTGGAGTCCTTGCAAATTGAATTGGTTACCATAAAAGCCACAACAAATGATTTCTCTCATGAAAGCAAGATGGGTGAAGGTGGATTTGGTGAAGTTTTCTAGGTACGTATCACATAATAGTTAGAAACAATCAAGAATGCTTTCCATGTGGATTGAACATCATGTCGTCCAAAAAAGAGAAACATGTAAAACTTTTAAATTAATCTTTTAGAAGTTGTAACAAGGAATTACATAATAAATACAAAATATTTTAGTGTGGACTTCTTAATGGACAACAAATTGTGGTGAAGAGGCTATCTCAAAGCTCAAGATAGGGTGATGATGAATTTAAGAATGAAGTTCTATTAGTTGTGAAGCTTCAACACAAAAACCTTGTACGACTATTGGGATTTTGCTTGGAGGGAGACGAAAAGCTACTGGTCTATGAGTTTGTGCCAAATAAAAGCCTTGATTACTTCTTATTTGGTATGTTGCAGTTTAACCTTCTTATGTTTAGAATGTGCAATTTGGTTGAATTCAAATGTTTAAGCCCTCACTAGCTTAGGAAACCTTATATCTTTTGGTTTTTGTTCTTTCAACATATTTTAGGTTCTTCTTGAGTTACCTTTGATGAATGAGAGTAAATATCTTTTGCTATTGTGTGATGAACTTCCCCTTGTGTTTTTGAATAGGTGCCACATCCTAGCAAATTAATGAATTTTGGTGTAATGATTTAGATCCGAGAAAAAGGGGACAATTGGTTTGGCCATTATGTTATAAAATAGTATTTGGGATTGCTCAAGGCATGATTTATCTATATGAAGATTCTCATCTCCAGATCATCCATTGTGACCTAAAATGTAGCAATATATTGTTACACAGTGAAATGAACCCAAAGATTTCGGATTTTGGCATGGCAAGAATTTTTAGAGTTGATCAAACTCAGGCTAACACAAATAAAATTGTGGGGATTGAGTAAGTCTTAGTTTTTGAATAGATGACTTTGTGATTTAATGCTAGACTTGCTCATTTTATCTATTCAAGGGTGCTACATGACTGAATCTAAATTTGCAATATACATGTGGATAATGTTCATTTTTGTAGTGGTTACATGTCTCTAGAATATGCAATGCATGGAGAGTTCTCGAATTGGATGGGGGTGCATATCTTGCTAGTTATGTAAGTTTTTGAAATCCGATGTTTATTGTTTTGGCATAATACTTCTAGAGATCATTTGCTGCAAGAGGAATAACTACTACCACGAATTGGATGGGGGTGCATATCTTGCTAGTTATGTAAGTTTCTCCTGCAACAAATAATTATATCACGCATTGCAATTTTGGTTATTCCTTTATAAAAAAATAGCACTTTAACCTATAGAAACACATAAGACTATTTTCTTGTTCCTTAGTCAAATATGGTTTCTTGCAAGATTCATATGTCTTGCATGATGAGTCATCCAATTAATGCGACAATCTTGTGAAGATTTTCTAAAGTTATTCTTGCAGTCATGGAATCAATGGAGAGAAAGCACACCTTTGAAAGTGCTGGACCCAACTATCATGGATTAATGCTCAAGAGATCAAGCCCTTTGATGCCTGCACATTTGCTTACTATGCATTCAAGAAGATCCGGCTATTAGATCCACCATGGCAGCCATAGTTCTCATGCTCAATACTAATTCCATTACTCCTTCATCACCTCAACATCCAACCTTCTTTCTCTAAAGTAGGTTGCAAGGACTGAGCATCCCAATGAGAGAGCTTGAATCAGACAAATTCCCTAGTAAGACAATGCCTTCATCAATCAATGGCATGTCGGTTACCAAACTGTACCCCTAGTGAATGGTGGTGTTACCAAAATCTTTCTTGATGGATGGTTTTGTAGTGATATTGCTTGGCCTTCCACTGTGATTTTTTAAGGAATTTTAAGCAAAAATCTATGTATTTGGAGAATAAGCTCTTAATTGAGCAAATGGGGTTGTGTGCATTTGAAAAAAATACTATGCTCTTGTTATCCATCATAGTTACTACTTCTTAAATTGTGTTACTAATTGAGGCTAAATCATACATTCATCCGCCGTAATTCGGCACATTTGCACATCATTGTTCTTTCTATAAGGCTCAATACTATTCCTCTTCTCTATAATAAATTGAAGTGTTTGTCAACTAACCCACCAAATTGTACATTTTTTCACTAGTAAAACTAGTTGGGCTTTGGTGTTGTTAAAACTATACTTGTAGCCTATAAGTGCTCTCTAATAGGCTTTCTCTGGGGCACTAATCAACATGGGTGGGATTTATAGGCCATTATTGTAGAATGCAAATCTCGTCTATCCCATCTTCTAAAAATCCAAGTTGTCCACCGTTATCGCGAGGCCACTCAATTAGTAGACTAGATTGTCAAGACTCAGACAATTGAACCTCTCACTTTGTAATTGGTTGTCTAACCCGCCTCAACCCTTATAAGCCATTCTTCGTTCGAAGGCACTTCGTTGTCGTTCGTAAATTGCTAGTTGAAGAAATGAAAGCCATCTATTTGTTGACACCTAAATTTTGACCAAGTATTTGCACTTAAATTGCTTAGAAAATTAGGGACTAATTTGACCCTAACAAAAAGGATTTTTGATCACCTAAGTACTAATATTATTTGTATTTACTAAGTTTGATTTTCCTATTTATTTTCCTTTATTTTTGAGTAAAAAAAAAAAAAGAGAAGAAAAAATCAGAGGCCCAAAAAGGGAGCTGGGTATTTGTTCCCAGCCCACTTCTTCCTTCTTCCCTTTTGTGCATGCAGGCCCGGGCCCGTCTTCCCCACTCTTTTCTTCCACTTGGGTCCAGGCCCATTCGGTCCCCTCACTCTCATGGCCCAGCCCGGCCCTCTCCATCTTCTTCTTCTTCTTCCCTTCTTCTTTTGCTGCACGCAAGAAACAGAGGAGCGGAGCGGAGGACGGAGGATAAGGTGGCCGGCGACAGATGGGGACGTCTCACAGGCGTCATCAATGCCGCCGAACGAAGCAACACGATATTCGGCAGGAAACCCGAACGGATAGAACTCGTCTTCAATGCAAAGCAAGTGGTGGGGCACAATGATAGCTGAGGTCACCGGTTCGGCCGAGGGAGAGCTCGGTTGACACGCCGAGGACTGTCGGTTGGAGCACCTCCGTCAACCGGGCTCCTCGCCTATAAATAGAGGGGTCGAGCAGTAACAAGAGGACAGTAACACAGAGCGAGAAAGAGAGAGGGAGGTGAGATCTGAGAGAGAAGAGATGTGAGGAGGGCAAAGGAGGAGCGAGCTCAGAAGGCTTCACCGGAGAGACATCCGGAGAAGTCTGAGAGTGAGCAAATCCGGTCGAGTGAGAGAGAGATCTAAGAGAGAGTCAGGAAAAACCCAAGAATAGAGAGAGATCCGAGAGGCAGCGAGCGAAATAGAGAAAAAAAAGATGAGAATGAGAGTCGAAATTCTGGAAAAATTCCAGATCTGAGAGGGAGAGAGCCGCGAGAGAGACGCCGCCGCATCCGAGCTGCTGCCTGGCCCGACGCCACCACTACTCAACCACCCCCCATCGCCGCCGCATCCGGAGCTATTCTGACCAACGACGACCCTGCCGCTTACAGATCTCAGCCTAAACCGCCCGTCCGAGCCAGCAATCGCCCATCGCCCCTGCTTTCGCCCGCTGTCGCTTCCGCTTCAGCCAGCCGTCGCCTCCGCTTCAGCCAGCCGTCGCCCTCGCTTCAGAGAGCCGTCGCCCCTGCTCCGGCCGACCGTCGTTCTGTCGGCCGGTCTCTCGACGGCCGCCGCCCCTCGCCGTGGCTGAGAGGCGCTTGGGCACTCGAAGTCGGGTCATGACCGGGTCGGACCCGTCGACCCGACCAACCCGCTAGGGTTTTGTTTTCGTGGGCTATGGGCTGAAATTAATATGCTTATTGGACTTATTTTGCTCTTGGGCTAGTCTTTGTTTTATTTGGACTTGGGCTTGACTAATTATTTATTTTTGTTTCGGGTATTGGGCCGGACGAATTGGGCCCATTAGCCGACCCAGCCCGGCCTCGGAAGCCCAGGCCCATTCCGGGCCAAATCCGAAGCCCGGGCCCGTGTCGGGCCGAGCCTGACCCGAGCCCGACCGAATGACTGACCAGTGCAGCCGGGTGACCCGAGCCAGTGCGGTTTGTTTATATTTTTATAATAATAATATTTTTGAAAATAAAAAATATTTTTATTTTAGAAAAATCGAAAAACCCGAAAAATAGGTTTTATTTTCCAAAAATCAGAAAATCGAAAAATAATTTATATTTTTCAGAAAAACAACAAAAATCCAAATATATTTCACATCTTCTAAGGAAATCAAAAAATGTCTAGAAATATTTCATATTTTGCAAAAAGCCAAAAAAGACCCAAAAATGTTTATATTTCCAAAAAATAGAAAAAGCAAAAAAAAATGTTTGTTTCAACAATGCATGAAAAGTCTTTAAAAAATGCAAAAAATATCAAACCTGAGGGTTTAAACAAGATTAGGTACCAGAAGGGCATTAGTGATTAACTAATGTAATCAAGTCCCCGATCCTAGTTTCTCTGGTTGCACATGAGTAAAATATTTCTCCCAATATTTTACTTGGGTTTCTAATCGACCCACCCTAAACTGATTAGTGGCGACTCCTTTTTAAATGAAATTGAATTGCAGATTTAAGACTTGACCCTTAAGTTGTGAATTGGTGGGCTTGGGAGAGCCCTGGCTAAAGCCCTGATGAAAGGCATTCAGCTGAGCCATTAGCCTCCCGGGACGCGAGGGGGAGGTCGCGACAGCTTGGCGACTCCACTGGGGACTGTAGTTTTTTTTGTGGACTGTTTTTTTTGTGGACTTAGGCCATTTTGTCTTGTTTGAATGTTTTCCTAATTTGGGTTTTTTTTTTCTTGCAAGTAAGTATTAATTTTGTTGAAATAAATTTTTCTATATAAATTATTGTGCATGCTTTAAATGTTTTAGCACTACACTATGGCACACACAACCCCGCCGCCGGACTGGGTCGCCATAAGATATTTTAGGATGGTGTTAAGAAAGATACTACCTTGAACGCGAGACAACGATGTAGAGGCCACCTTTCTTTTCCCCAAAATTTTAGGTAGAGCTGAGATTGAGAGAATTTGGCACGAACGTGAGACTGCGTCGGTCATATTACCTTTTAACCTCATTATACATTTCTAGTTAGAAATCGAACCACACGTATCATCCGCACGTCTATGTGTTTATTGTGATATTTGAGAGTGAGGTAATTTCTTAACCCTTTTTATTTGGTTATTTACTTACGTTCCTAAACCCATGGCAACTGAGGTTAGTCTTTTAAGTCATTTGTTTTATATGCGATAGGTAGACACAATGTCCAGTTCATTCCTACTCCCAAGAAAAAGCTCCTCTGTTGGTGGGACCAGTTAGATCGACCCGGTCAAAAACATGTTGAAGATAGAATCGGCCATCTCCTCCCATTTCTCCAAATTAGAATCCACCCTAGAGTCATGCAAGTGATCCCTCATTTCTAGTGTCCTGAGACCTCCACTTTCATACTTGGCAAATTCGAGTTTTCCCCAACTCTGAACAAATATAGCATTACCATCGGAATGCCTCTAGTAAATGAGCTTATGTCAACCCGATAATTTGGCTAGCTCAATTTTGTAAAAAAAAACTGTGACTCTTTTGGTAAGGAGGGTTTTTAAGGCTAATTGAGATGTTTGCCCACAATCGTTTTTAGTTGAATTTTTTGAAAAAACAACCCATGGAAAAAAAAATTCTACTGGTTCTCTTTGGGTTCATCATCATCCCACATCGAAAAATAAATCCTTCAATTGCATGGGTTGTCAATCAAATTTGTGTCGGGATGAATTTTGTAAACATTGTTTTACTAGAAATATTTGTCCCTCAATCATTTCAAAGAAAACATAGAAAAATCTTGAGGGCTGCGCCAGGAAATTTTAGAAATGCAATCTTTTCTCAAAGGATTCAGGCATTAAGAATTTCATGCACTCACTGCAAAGGTTTCAAATCTTAGAAAAGTATGCCCTCAATAGGATATACTCTTGTTGGTTTAATTTCCTAAGCGAACCTTGTTCCCAAGGCATTCCTATGGTGTGCTAATTTGTTTAGAGAGGGAGAAGCTCGCTTTGCACTTAAATATCACAACCCGATCCCTTTACTTGGTCTCGCTAGGATCACTTCATATTATCCCTACGGGTTGGCTTGTCAATACAGAGCTCTCTTGGAGATCCCTCCACTTTTCAGGCCCGGTTTATTCCAGTCCTTTTTACTCACATGACCCAAGATTACTTAGAAGAAAGCCGCATCCTCGGGATGCATGGAGAAAATGCCACGTTGAAGAGATCATCATGCCCAAGAGATCAAGAGGACAAGAGAAGGCTCATCATACCTCCATACTCTGCATTCTCAATCACCGGGTCCTTGGCAACCTACAATCGGTAGTCCCAAATGTGATTGACAAGCCAGCCAAGCAAGAGCATATCGAGTCTTTCGAGCGGAGTTCAGGAATGAGCTGGATACGTTTCTTTGGGCTAGTCCTAGAAAGCAAACAACTTTGCAAGACCAAGGCTCCTCATCGCATATAAAATGGCGGTCATAACCCCCGTTTTTGTATTTAGGAAATTTCATTTTATTTCTAGTCCTAATGTTTAAGGACTTCTATTAAATATCTAGCATTTCAATTCTATCATTTCAATTCCAATTTTAGATGATTAGGAATGTCTTGTCCTTGGAATCCTCTTTTGATAAATAAAAACAACTGGACCGTTGCCATAGGTCAATCTTCATTTATCTCGTGCTCACGCATGCCCTTTTTGTGATATCAGGTGATCATGAATTGCCAACCACCAACCGTCCGTGCTTGGCCACATGCAATTGTGGATGATCGAGGTGATGTGCAAAATCACATTACTAATATTGAAGATGACGTGGGACAAATCCCCATTGTCCTTCGACGACTCTCGAGGCAAATGGAGTCTGCTCAAACTAGGCTCAATCTCGTGACCGCCTTATCAAGAAGGAAAACACTTTTGACACCTGCAGACAGGCCAAAAGGTGACCAACAGAGTAGACATTTTGCGAAGATCATGAGTAAGCTGAGTGAGCTGCGGGATCAATACCCCCTTGATCTATCCAGCTACACTGCTGTCAAAATCCCAAAGGAGCTCAAGGTGCTTGAATGCGAGGCACTCGCCAATGCTTATCACCCAGAAAGCTACCTACAAGCCTACCTGGTCCAAAGGATGATTCAATCATACCAATCGACTCTAATTGGCCTCACCATGAGATGGTACATCGTGAGGAGAATCACTCTTCTCAAGACATGGGAGGAATTGACTGACATTTTCCTTAAAGAAGACGACCTTGACGTCAACATCACCCCACCTCACAAAGAACTTGTAAGCAAGGAAACAATGGAGAAAAAGACTGTCATGGCATGTGCTGCAATAGAAAGAAGCTTGACTGCCGTTATGGCCCAAAGTAAAGGAGACCAATAGGAAGAAACTTTGAGGCGGTTCCGTATGACAGAAGGGCCACCAAACAATGCTCCATTAATGGGAAGCTTTCTACCAGGAGAGGTAAAGAACCCGAAGACATGGTTAAAGTTGTAAAACCCGTCCAAAATTGAGGCACCATGACATTGCTTCCCAAGCTTACTGTGAGAGCTAGGGTCCTAAGGGCACTAGCCCCCATCAACCTAGGGAATGAAACTCCACCGTCTCCCGGAGCCTTTGACAAGCTCAAGCTAGCAGAATGAAGGGCTTTACTCAAGAAGTCTGGACAATGTGTCAAGAAGGGAAAGCCTGAACAATCCAAGCCATCGCCTGCCACCAGACAAGTGCAAAGCCCAACGGCCATTGAACAGCCACGCCGAGGCTTTGAACACCGCCTGTGGTACAGTCTTATGGAGAGTTGCTAGTTCTATACAGATAAAGACGACCATTCACAGGGTAACCAACTCTTGCCCACATACGGACCCCAGAGCTTGCTAGGTGGAGGAATGCTCGCCCTTCATGATTTGCCCTCCAATGGGTTGCTGAATTTGTCACCCAACTATCAGGGTAACATAGACGCCTCATCCTCAGTAGGAAATTTCAACCCCAAAGAAAGTGATGAAATGATCTCAGAAGAATCCAGCTTCCCTGAAGCAGTAGAATTTGATGCCGCCATGAAAAGATTGGCAACACGGCAAGAGAAGTGGTTCCTTAACCAAGATGCGGCAGGTCCATCTCACCTTAACAGAATGGTGATCTCCGAAGGAATGGAAATTGTTGATTTCCGTAAATATAACGGCACGACTTGTCCCATGACCCACTTGCCATATTTCCAGGCCGAAATAAGTCAATATGCCAACCAGGCACCGTTCATGATTCAGGCCTTCCAAGAAAGTCTTACTGGGTCCGCGTTGCAATGATTCTTCTTATCGAAGACCTACCTCATGCATGATTGGCTGTTCTCTGCATTTCTACATCAATACCAAGACAAGATAGGATTTGCGTTCCCTTGCAAGAATTTGGTTCATGTCAGAAGAGGACCAATGGAGAATTTTCAAGCATATGCAGAAAGGTGGGAGGCTTTCGTGATGCAAACTATTCCTCAATTGGCTGAGGAGGAAATGATGAAACTATTCATAAAAGCTTTGTCTCGTAAGCTTCGTTCCCGGTTGCATGGAATGCACTTCCGTAGCTTCAACGAAGTGGTCCTCTCATGTGAATACTTCGAGTCTACTGGGGGCAAAGAACTCAAGGGCGCTTGATTCAGGGGTCAACGCTAGCAACTATCAAGATCCTCCATTTCACATGAGTTTTCATGGGTTTCAGTCGTTTTTATGATTTCCCATCCTATCTAGTGTGTTAATACCTCATTTTCCATTCCAGTAATGTAATTTGTTTTTACTAGTGAATGTACAATTTCAACATTTCATTTTGAGAGCATGAGGGAGTATCCCAAACTGGCCCGGTGATGCTATCCAACCATGAAAAGAAAATATCATCCGAGGAGAATCCTGAGGGCTGGGCTTTCTCATGCTCCCTCCTAAAACATGCTTGTGAAATCAAAAGCATTTCATTGCAAAACAACAACAAAAATTTTCAAAAAAAATGCGTCGAATTTAACCCTGTATATTTTTCTGATTTATTTTGTGTCTCATAACATCATCCCTTTGAAAAAAAGGGGGCATTTGAAACCACTACATCAAGTCCCAGGGATATGGACTCAACAAATTTAGGAGTATTCTTCCAAGAAAACCGAGGCAAATGGATAAGATTACTTCATTCATAAAGAGATATGTCTCACTTCCTAACATGGTTTTAGGAATGATGCTTTCTTCCTTTTCATTTGCAGGGAATAAAAGACAGGACGTAATAGGTATGTGCACACGATCAAACCTTGAAACATGTAGATCGTGGTGGCTTAAGAAAAGCTTCCTAAGACGTTTCCTCCATGTTGCTTTTGGCCTCCCCCATCTCTCGAGTTATCTCGGCAAGTTATCCCTAAAACTCTGCACAGGCTATCTCCCATCAGTGCAAGCCTAAGCAGTGGTTCTTTCCCGCAACATACTCCAGGAGGACGAGCATTGAAATTTCATAGGCGGGACGTTCAACTTTGGCAAATCAGAAAGCCCGGAAAATGAACTCATTCACTTCCCTTTCGAATTGGCTACTGTCAACAGGGAGAAAATCCAGACAGTTGAGGCAAATTCTAACCACCTGTTCTAGATGATGACTTTCATTCCAGACACATGCTCTACGAAGAAGTGATTACCGATAGAAAATTGGAAGTTTTGATTGTCCATCTCAAATTCCATAGAAGCTTGAGGCACATGACTTTGCCTAACAACAAGAGAGGACAAATTTCCACAGAAGGAAGGCGTTGAAGATGGATCGACCATCATCGGCCATTCGTTTAGGGCCATGGGCAAAGAGGGCCAACCAAAATGAAGCGCCAATTTGTGGCAGGACCATAGCGATCATCATCATTCAGGATATGCCAAGAAGTCATCAGATACCAGCTTTGTAGAAGGGTAACTTGGTATCATTTCCAATACCCCCATCCAACTTCATTCCTAATATATTTTCCCTATTTTGACAGGAAGCATCAACGAACAGCACGGAAAATGAACTCCTTCACTTCCCCTTCAAATTGGCTATTGTCAACGGGAGAAAATCCATACAATTCCATAAAAGCTTGAGGTACATGACCTTGCCCAACGCTGCTGATGTCTAACAATGAGAGAGGAAAAATTTCCACAAAAGAAAGGCATTGAAGATGGATCGACCATCATCGGCCATTTGTTTAGGGCCATAGGCAAAGAAAGCCGCCCAAAATGATGCGCCAAACCTTGGCAAGGTCATAGCAATCACCAACATTCAAGATGCCGAGGAGTCATCGAATACAAACTTTGCAAAAGGGTAACTTGGTATCGTTTCCAATCCCCCATCAACTTTATTCCTAACATATTTTCCCTATTTTTGACAGGAAGCATTGGCGTTTTAAAAAAAAAAAAAAAAAAAAGAACAAGAAAAAAACTGACTTGATAGGTCAATTCAAGCCAGCCGATACTGGTCAAGCAAGCACCTGGAAATGACCCATGCTGAATTCACCCAACCGGGTGTAAAAAGACAGGTTATTCTAGTGGCCGGATCCCTTAAATCAAAAAAAAAGCACGCTCCATGGACACCACCGGCATTTGTAGCCGAGCGGTACTCGGGAATGGACGCGCCAAGGTCCGAATGGGGGTTCGAATCCCCGAAGCGGCAGTAGCCGCATGTGAAGAAAAAAAAAAAAACAAAAAAAAAGAAATTTTTGTTAGAGAAAACAAAATTTTTTTTTTTTTAAAGTTAAAAAAAAAGTTTTTTTTTTCTTTTCTTCTCCTTTTCTCTCTCTTTGCTTTTTTCTGGCATACCGAGATCGAAATTTCAGTATCTCATGCTCGCTTTAAGCATCAGGACCCTAGGTCTATCCAATCATTTGCAAATTGGCAAAGGGTAATGTTGTATCGTTTCCAGTTTTTCAACTCTGGAAAATTCATACACTAACACATTTCCTCTCATTCTTTGTAGGGTAATCTGTCCACCAAAAGTGTGGATGAAAAATGCAAATTGGCGAAGGATAATGTTGTATCGTTTCCAGTTTTTCAACTCTGGAAAATTCATACACTAACACATTCCCTCTCATTTTTTGTAGGGTCATATGTCTGCCAAAAGTGTGGATGACAAATGCAAACTGGTGAAGGATAATGCTGTATCGTTTCTAGTTTTTCAATTCTGGAAAATTCATACACTAACACATTCCCTCTTATTCTTTATAGGTTCACTTGTCCACCGAAGGTACGGACAACAGGATAGAAAGAGATATGTCAAACTCTGATGACAATATTAAATCAACTCTCCTAAGTGAAATGGCGTCCTAAGTATCACCAAAATGGATAACAAGAATCTTTCAGGCCTTAATTCACATTTGCTTTTGGCTCTACTCAGCAATTGATTTCTGCACTTTCTCCTGTGCGGGGCCAAAAACAAATATGCCTGTCCATCAAAGATGGGATTTTCAATCCTGACTGATCATTCATGTGTCATTCCCCTTTGAGTAGGGACAATCCATGAACGCTCATTTTTTAATAATTCCCCTATGTTCAAACGCATCTGCAGAAACAATTTTGCATCTCATGCTCTTAGAAAATGTTCTTCTTTTGAATAAATTCAAATCATTCTAAGGCTGCAAACTCCTTCGTGCTTACAACAATTCATGCCTTTCAAAATGGTTTTTTGCATGATGATTTTTGTCTGTCTAAGTCATTAATTCCACCGAGGATTATCAAATTAGACAGTTCAATAAACAATGAGTTCAATTGAGTATGCTAAATGCGGAACATCAGGATGATGAAAGGCAAACCATGACCTACACACAGTTCCCTGATTAAACACTTGTGAGGTGAGCATAAGAAATTCTATGTCTACAGGGTAAAGAGTTCTCTCGCGAATGGTACGATGACCAAAGTGATAAGGGGCATTTCGTTTCTCCACCCTAAACACGACAGGTTATCCATTGCCTAACCCCTTTGAGCCTCATGGCATTGTGAAGTTTCTTTCATATTACCCCTGTCAAGAACCACCCCCCTTGGGGGCGATTGAAGGAGGGAACGGCATCATAAGGTGAGAAAATGGATGAGAATTTTCTTGCTTGCACTTGCATCAATCTTTGGGTGTTTTTATTCCATATGAGCACTCATGATAATTTAAGTGCCATAGAATGACGAAGAGCATATTTGGTCTATACATTTGTATCAATTGTACAACCACATCGAGTTTGTAATTTCATTTCAACTCCTCACATTGGGGCAAAGAGAAGGTCACCATCATTCAAGTAGTATAAGCTGAAATGGCCGACTGCAAATGAAGACTCAAGAGTCTAAGATAGTCTTGAAAAAAAAAATGAATGAAAATTAGGGGCATGAAAAAAGCAGTGTGCCTGGTAAAAGCAAGGCCAATGCCCTCAAGAAAAAATGATGCTCGAGCAAAAGTCTCTGCAAAGACGAGCTCCGTTGATGAGGAGGAAGACCGGTGACAACATCAAGATGATCACCACCTCTTGTACACATTTTCGAGCTTATAAATCCATTTGTTTCTCAACCCATGAGCCAAACTTACGTTGTGTCCATTTGTATAAGTCTCTTCTGACTAGGGCACTTGAATTAACATAGGAATTCATATGTTTATAAGCATCGCTCGAAGAAGTACGAGCAAGATCATTCCTATCTCTTTTCACAGGGTTCTTGACTTGTAAACCCGAAGATGGTTGTGCAACATTTCTTTCTATAAGGCTTGATCTTCGTGGTCCCCTTTGCTAAACCTTTGACCAAGCCTACATTACGGTCCTGACAAAGACCTCTCAGATTGGTAAAGTCGTACCATTTGCAAGAATATTTGGATCCCTGTTGCCATAATGATAGTGAAAAGGGTGAGATTCATATGATCCCGCATCAATGGTCGGGATAAAATAGCCTTTTCAATGAGAGTGAGTGGAAAGCCCTTTCAGACTGAAAGCCCCTCATTTGACATGTTCAAGACAACCTCATTCTGAGTATGAATTGTCTTTTTGAAAAATTTTCCCTAGTGGGACTTTGGTGATGTAAACTGACAAAAATTGTCATGCATGAACCCCATTTGAATTAAAAAAAATTTTTACAGTATGCACAAATCAGTTGCACATATTGCATATTTGTCTGACAAGAGACATACTTCCAGAGCAGAGATATCATCAGGCTTGCAGCTTACCAGGAGGTGGAAGACCTTCAGGAATATCCGAGGTCCGTCCTCGATATTCCCAACTTACCAGGAGGTGCAAGACCTTCAGGAGTATTTGAGGCGCGTCCTCGATATTCCCAACTTACCAGGAGGTGGGAGACCTTCACGAGTATTCGAGGAGGTGGGAGACCTTCACGAATATTCGAGGAGGTGGGAGACCTTCACGAGTATTCGAGGTTTGTCCTCAATATTCTCAATTTACCAGGAGGTAGGAGACCTTCACGAGTATCCGAGGTCCGTCCGCGATATTCCCAACTTACCAGGAGGTGAGAGACCTTCAGGAGTATTTGAGGCGCGTCCTCGATATTCCAGCTTACCAGGAGGTGGGAGACCTTCAGGGATACCTGAGGTGCATCCTCGATATTCTAACTTACCATGAGGTAGGAGACCTCCAGGGATATCTCAGATGCGTCCTCGATATTCCAACTTTCTAAGAGGTGGGAAACCTTCAGGGATATCTCAGGTGCGTCCTCGATATTCCAGATAATCAAGAGGTAGGAGACCTTTTCAAGCATATAAGGTAAGTCCCTCTTCATTGACACCGTGTGCTTCCATAGCCTGGAGTCCCTCTTTACCGACGTGGCGTGCCTCTATGGCCCGAAGTCAGGTAATGAAAAAAAAACTGGTGTCCTTGAGAAAAATCAAGCACTTAAAAGATTGTGTCTCGAGAAAAGTCGGTACATCCCGAGAGAGTTTAGGTAAGCAAATTGGTATCCCTGAAGAATGGTTCGGGTACCTAACAACTCTTTGCTTCTATAGGTGACCAAAGAATGGTCCGAGTCCTGGAAAGACAATCCCCCGTCAAGGCGACCGAAGAATGGTTCGGGTCCTAGATAAACAATTTTTTGCTTCTACAGGAGACCGGAGAATGGTCCGAGTCCTGGAAAGGCAATCCCCTGTCAAGGCGACCGAAGAATGGTTCAGGTCCTAGACAAACAGTTCTTTGCTTCTACAGGAGACCGGAGAATGGTCCGAGTCTGGAAAGGCAATTCCCTGTCAAGGTGACCGAAGAATGATTTGGGTCCTAGACAAAAAAAACTCATTGCTTCTACAGGCGACCGGAGAATGGTCTCGAGTCTGGAAAGGCAATCCCCCGTCAAGGCGACCGAAGAATGGTTCGGGTCCTAGACAAACAACTCTTTCTTCTACGGGTGACCGGAGAATGGTCCGAGTCTGGAAAGGCAATCCCGTCAAGGCGACCAAAGAATGGTTCGGGTCCTAGACAAACAATTCTTTGCTTCTACAGGCGACCGGAGAATGGTCCGAGTCCTGGAAAGGCAATCCCCGTCAAGGCGACCGAAGAATGGTTCGGGTCCTAGACAAACAACTCTTTGCTTCTATAGGCGACCGGAGAATGGTCCGAGTCCTGGAAAAGCAATCCCCCGTCAAGGCGACCGAAGAATGGTTCGGGTCCTAGACAAACAACTCTTTGCTTCTACAGGCGACCGGAGAATGGTCCGAGTCCTGGAAAGGCAATCCTCCGACAAGGCAACCGAAGAATGGTTCGGGTCCTAGAAAAAAAAACTCATTGCTTCTACAAGCGACCGGAGAATGGTCCGAGTCTTAAAAAGGCAATCCCCCATCAAGGTGATCGGAGAAAGGTCCGGGCCCTAGACAAACAACTTATTGCTTCTACAGGCGATCGAAGAATGGTTTGGGTCCTGGAGGAGTAGTTTCCCCATATCATCAATCACAGGTACATTTTCTATATCAGCATCAGATAAGGAAATATCCTGATACTTGCCAAAAACTTGGGGTTCACACCCCATATCACTCTTTCCTGGTAAGTAACTGCAGGTATTTTTCTTATCCATTTAGTATGTATTATGCATTATTGCCATTTTCTACTTTAGACACTTGGTCCTAGGTGAACTATCATCTATTGCATATGCATGGATAAAATTTAGGTATCAGTTCGTCTTTGAAGGCAACCTCTCGCAAACTCACCTTCAAAGAGGGGCATTTGTTGACACCTAAATTTTGACCAAGTATTTGCACTTAAATTGCTTAGAAAATTCGGGACTAATTTGACCCTAACAAAATGGATTTTTGATCACCTAAGTACTAATATTATTTGTATTTACTAAGTTTGATTTTCCTATTTATTTTTCTTTATTTTCGAGTAAAAAATAAAAAAAAAAAAAAGAGAAGAAAAAATCGAGAGGCCCAAAAGGGAGCTGGGGGTATTTGTTCCCAGCCCACTTCTTCCTTCTTCCCTTTTGTGCACGTAGGCCCGAGGCCCGTCTTCCCCACTCTTTTCTTCCACTTGGGTCCAGGCCCATTCGGTCCCCCTCCTCTCACGGCCCGGCCCGGCCCTCTCCATCTTCTTCTTCTTCTTCCCTTCTTCTTCCTCGCGCACGCGAGAAACGAGAGGAGCGGAGCGGAGGACGGAGGATAAGGTGGCCGGCGACGGATGGGGACGTCTCACAGGCGCCATCAATGCCGCCGAACGAAGCAACACGATATTCGGCGAGAAACTCGGACGGATAGAACTCGTCTTCAATGCAAAGCAAGTGGCGGGGCACGACGATAGCTGAAGTCACCGGTTCGGCTGAGGGAGAGCCCGGTTGACACGCCAAGGACTACCGGTCGAAGCACCTCCGTCGACCGGGCTCCTCGCCTATAAATAGAGGGGTCAAGCAGCAGCAAGAGGACAGCAACACAGAGCGAGAAAGAGAGAGGGAGGTGAGATCTGAGAGAGAAGAGATCTGAGGAGGGCAAAGGAGGAGCGAGCTCAGAAGGCTTCACCGGAGAGACATCCGGAGAAGTCTGACAGTGAGCAAATTCGGTCGAGTGAGAGAGAGATATGAGAGAGAGTCAAGAAAAACCCGAGAATAGAGAGAGATCCGAGAGGCAGCGAGCGAAATAGAGAAAAAAAAAGATGAGAATGAGAGTCGAAATTCTGGAAAAATTCCAGATCTGAGAGGGAGAGAGCCGCGAGAGAGACGCCGCTGCATTCGAGCTGTTGCCTGGCCCGACGCCACCACTACTCAACCACCCCCCGTCGCCGCCGCATCCGGAGCTATTCTGACCTACGACGACCCTGCCGCTTACAGATCTCAGCCCAAATCGCCCGTCCGAGCCAGCCGTCGCCCGTCGCCGTCGCCCCCAGCTCCGCTCCGTCCTTCCGCTTCGCCCACTGCCGCTCCGTCGCCTCCGCTTGCCCGGCCGCCCCGCCCCTTGCCAGAGCCGTCGCCCCGGTCTCCCGGCCGACCGTCGTTTTGTCGGTCGGTCTCTCGACGGCCGCCGCCCCTCGCCGTGGTTGAGAGGCGCTTGGGCACTCGAAGTCGGGTCATGACCGGGTCGGACCCGTCGACCCGACCAACCCGCTAGGGTTTTGTTTTCGTGGGCTATGGGCTGAGATTAATATGCTTATTGGGCTTATTTTGCTCTTGGGCTAGTCTTTGTTTTATTTGGACTTGGGCTTGACTAATTATTTATTTTTGTTTCAGGTATTGGGCCAGACGAACCGGGCCCATTAGCAAGACCCGGCTTGGGCCTCGGAAGCCCGGGCCCATTCCAGGCCGAATATGAAGCCTGGGCCCGTGTCGGGCCGAGCCTGACCCGGGCCCGACCGAATGACCTGACCCGGGCCCGACCGAATGACCTGACCCGGGTCTGGCCAGGTGACTCGACCCGGGTCTGGTTTGTTTATATTTTTATAATAATAATATTTTTGAAAATAAAAAATATTTTTTTTAAGAAAAATCAGAAAACCCGAAAAATAGGTTTTATTTTCCAAAAAATCAGAAAATCGAAAAATAATTTATATTTTTCAGAAAAACAACAAAAATCCAAAAATATTTCACATCTTCTAAGGAAATCAAAAAATGTCTAGAAATATTTCATATTTTGCAAAAAGCCAAAAAAGACCCAAAAATGTTTATATTTCCAAAAAATAGAAAAAGCAAAAAAAAAAATGTTTGTTTCAACAATGCATGAAAAGTCTTTAAAAAATGCAAAAAATATCAAACCCGAGGGTTTAAACAAGATTAGGTACCGGAAGGGCATTAGTGATTAACTAGTGTAATCAAGTCCCCAATCCTAGTTTCTCTGGTTGCACATGAGTAAAATATTTCTCCCAATATTTTACTTGGGTTTCTAATTGACCCACCCTAAACTGATTAGTGGCGACTCCTTTTTAAATGAAATTGAATTGCAGGTTTAAGACTCGACCCTTAAGTCGTGAATTGGTGGGCTTGGGAGAGTCCTGTCTAAAGCCCTGATGAAAGGCATTCAGCCGAGCCATTAGCCTCCCAGGACGCGAGGGGGAGGTCGCGACACTATTCTACCAAAAAAAAGAAAAAAAAAAGAAAATGATATGTCTGTGTATTTTTTGACAATATTTACAGCTCAAGATAGAGGTTATCTACTTTCTTTGTGAATGCATTTCCCCTTGCAAAAATCAAAAATAAATTATTGTAGTTGTGTCTTTTTGGTTCTTTGATTATTTGATGTTAACTTTTCGGTTAATTGTCTTGAAATCTAATTAGATTACCTCTATCGATCTTTTCATCATGGAGTTGGCGGGGACGAGCATATAATTGATATCCTTTGAGACAAGAAATAAAACCATCCCTAATGTTTTTGGCAATAGGTTTCACAAAACCCTAATCAAGGACCATCGATGATGTACAAGCCACCTATATCGAGAGTTTAGGACAGATTTTGACGTTTTGGTACGGTTTTACCCATCCCCGACTAGTTTCTTCTAGTAGCGTTAGCTCGTTTAGGGAACTACAACTTTAACTTCATTGAGCCTTTCTTGGGGAACTCCAATCATTATAGTAAAGAAGAACTTATACAGCGGATACGATCCTATATTTAATCTAGGCGTGTGTGAGAAAGAGAAGAAGAGTCAGGGTAATCTAGTACAATTTTTTTTGAAAATCCACCAATCAATTATGATGTAAGTTTTCCTTCTTGTCTATCTTTTTTTTTTTTTTTTTTCCTTTTTGGGAAGAAATATGTCACGAGATAATCTGACCTACAAACTTTTTTGCATTTTGATTGTTGTAAGAAATTGTTGAACTTGCGTCATCCACCTCTTCATACATATGTCCACTCCATAACTGTTAAACCACAATATACCCAATCAATTAGAAAAAAAAAAAATTAAGCGCAGGTCTTTCTATTTGAAGATAATAAAAGAAAATTCATATTATCTCTTCGGTTTTGATATTTTCTTTTTCAAGTACGAAAAGATCTGTTTTAATAATATGAGGTAGGAGCTTCAATCTTTGTTTGAGGAAGTCCAGCTCTGGTTGGCCCAGTTTCACAATCTTTCTTTAGCCCACGACTACTGGTTCACAAACAAAGTGACCGTTTGGATTGTTAAGGCCCATCTTTTGAATTCTCTTCCTTCTTCATGAGTGACCGGTCCCCCCTCAATCTTTATGGGAACTTTTATTTTTATATGCCTTTTTGTTTAAAGACATTTGAATTTCAATAATATTGAGAAGTGTTTTGACCAAAAAATAAGTGAATCAATGGCGTGAGGAGGGAATCAAGTTTGTTTTATACATCTAGTGTATATTTACAAGCCTAAACCGAAAGTCAACATCATGGGGGTTTGCTTTAATAGATTTATCAAGACTATTTAATACAATTAATTTATTAAATGATATGTCAGGCTATTGGTGATTTTTTTTATAACCAATTATTAAGATGATCGTTCAAAATCTGGTATATCTCCTAGTCCTAGTAAAATAGTTTTCTAAACTAGTGTTAATAAAATTAGCTCTGTGGTTTAGGGTTTTAACTTGTCAACATATACTACTTTTTGTTGCTTACTCATGAAATACGACCAAATATTATGTCATAATGGGTAGTGCAATACTTCTCAATTACAAAAGTCATCACATTTTTTTAGTATGTGTAGTCATGTGACAAAACCCTCTGAACATATGTTCTTTCCTTCTATATGTACTGATGAAAAACTTTATTATATTCATTTGATAATTATGTTGCATAATCTTGTTTTTCACGATAAATTGATCTCTTAATATTATTATTTGTCGAATATGAGTAAAAAAATTATGTATTATATCATAATAGGTACCCTACATTGTTAATCTCTTTCATAGACACATCATAATACACAACAGAATCCATTTGTAAATGGATGATTATTTTTAAATATTTACTAACAAAATATTATTTCTTGCACATCAATTAAAGATATATTATCAAAAAGAATTAGAGATGCAAACTTAAAAATTTGCTAGAATTAGGATTTGCTAAAGTGATTAGTAAAGTAAATTTTTGCGTGAAGCTCCTATTTGAGCATGCCATACAGCTCAATTTTGCGACCCTTGCTAACTTTAAATATATATATAAGAAAATATTTTTTAGAAAATTAATGCAACTTCGCTATTTGTAGAAATAAACTTTTAGAGCCTTTATATCAAAGCTGATGTCGTGGTTCTCACTTTTTCATCACAGCAGCAATCAGCCAAAAGCTCAGAATATTTGATTGAGTCAAAGTGACAATCAATTAAACATGATTCGCACTACTTATTTAGGCATTACGGAATCTTTATTTCTCCAATTAGCATCACCACGTGACGCCCCCACAACGTCGCCCACCCTGCCTCCGCTTCAAAATACTCATTTTACTTCATCTAAAAAGCAAAAAAATTATCTAAAAAATTATAAACTTATTAAACGGTGACCAATTCAGTTCTAAATATTTCAATTATGCTAAATATTTAGATGATTTTCCAATTTAATCATAAACCTATTATTTGTATATTTAATGGAAAAGACTATTGACAAATGTCAAAAATTTATAACTAAATTGGAAAATTATTAAAATATCTACGGCTAAGTTGTGACACATTGAAAGGTTTAAGACTAAGTAGCTTTAGGACTTTTTAGACAATTTTCCTTTTAGTAAACTTTAGAATATGCCTAGGGACTCAAATTATCCTAATATTAAAAAAATCTGTTTATTTTGCAAATGTGAATGATTTAAATTTTTTTTTTGAAAACGATTGCTTATATTACTTACAATAATAAATGAATGATAAAAAAAAATTTCATTGTTTATGAAAATATTAGACATAAATTATTATCAATGATGAAAATATTTCCTATTGACTAATTATTTCAAGTAATACAGTGGATCATGTTTAACGAAATATTTTGCAAATCATTCTTCTTTCGTGAAGCAAATAGAGCCTAAATGAAAAATTATTTTGGAGAGAGTACAATAGCTAAAAGACGACTGAAGTCGATCAATTCAATTAATCAACGAGTGGTACATTGCCAGCTTTGCATCTCTAGGCAACGTCTCATATTCAGTGTTGTTTTGGATTAAAGAATGCAAGAGTAGTATGATCTCTCACGTTACCTTCTTTTGCTTCATGGAATATCCACATAGAAAATTACATAAGATTTTATATAGAGTTAGACACATTTTCGTCTCTGTATTTTAATGGTTTGCATTCTTGCTATTCACAAAAAAGGTTATCATTCTAGTTCCTAAACTCGGGAACCTTATCATAATAGAAAGGAGAAATAGCTTCGATTCTAAGTCCAAACCTTATTTTAATCGTCTGACATATCAACTAGTAATACAATTTTCTTTTTCTAAAATGATAGAGAAAAAAAAAAAAAAAAAACAAAACAAAACAGATGAAGGCACATGAAAAGACGAGCTACTTATTCTCCAAAACCATTCAAAACACCAAAAATCACCAGCACATGAAATTTGCCTCTTCTTTTCCGCGGTGTGCTCATACGTGAATTTTCTTCTTTTCTATGTGTAGAATTCTGTTCGTAATTGAAAATACAGTCCACAGTTTTCGGGTGACGTCGGGAATTTGGTTTATGTTTTTCCTTGATTAGGCCTGTATTTTCTTAGCCCAGAATCATTATCTTAGTCTCAATCCAAGACTTCTGGACTCCCTTTATCCAGTTGGACCACGAATTCTGAGTATGACATTTCGACTTGATATAGCAAGTTTGCAAGAGTCTCCCGCCAAGAACCTCGGGTGGAAAATTTTGTCTTGGTTTGTTATTTTATTTTTATTTTGAGGCCAGCATTTGAAAAGCTGGTCTCGACTTTCTATTTCCTTGTTGAAAACGAGAATCGGAAGCTATCAATTCACAAGCGATGACTTTTTTGTTCATCCTTATCGGCTGGTTTCTCATCTTGAACTTTGTCTTTGCGTATTCCGCAAGAGGATGCACATGGGTTCATCTCATTTGAGTGACTCGTTGATGTGAGAAGTTAGCTGGAAATGTGATTTGACATCACAAGATTAAACTGCTACATATATTCAAAAGACGATTGCTTGCCTAAATTTCCGGGACAAAACCATTGACGTGCGCATGGCTTTGGTTGACCTTCTAAAACATACCAAATAAAAAAACAATGTTGTAAAAATCATTAGGGTTTGCCTCGGTGGGTACTTTTTATATATGAAAAAGGGAGAGATGAAAGGTTCAAATCCCTACTTTCTTAAAAATGTTGGGGTGAGGATCATTTAATTTTAAGTGTGGGTTTCAACTCCTACGTTTTATAAAGAAGTATGACAAAAGTTTAAGAGTGAAAGTTAAATTAGGACCGATAAAAAAAAAAAAAAGACTTCATAGAACTTAGCTAATGGATGTCTCCTCACGAAACTTGTGCGACTTCTGGAACTCATCCTTTTGGCTTGACTCCCACTAGTCAACTGAGTGGAAATGAACATCAAAAACTCGTTTCCTCTTTCTTCCAACTTGATGATCTTCTGATCATATTGTGAAATTGTAGAAAACCCTCCCTCATTCGGGTCCATTGTGGAGTCAATAAACAGCATCTATGGGCTTACACATTGAAGTACAACAACTGCTGTCATCACAAAAGAAGATTGTCATCAATGACGTGGCTAAAGTTAGAAAGGCATATACTCGAATCAGCATCACCTGACCTAACTCGGCTTCAGAATACATATTTTACTTGAAGTCGGATGTTTTTTTTTTTTTTTTTTTTTTGGTCGGTTACTTGAAGTGGAATTATTCCAAAAGAAAATTAGCTTAAAGACAAAAGACATGGATAAATTTATTCAACGAGTCGTGCATTGCCAACTTTGCATCTCTAAAATGTGTTTAGCTTGATACCGTTTGGATAAAAGAATGCAGGAGTAACATGATCTCTCACATTACCGCCTTTTCCTTTCCATGATCTCCGCATAGAAAATTATATACGACTTCCTTCTGAAATAGATCCGATTCTATCCAGAGTTAGTAACACTCTTGAATCCTTATTTCTTTGGTTTTAAGATTTTCTTTAACATCGAAAAGATCAATTTATATTATGGGAATCAACAACCCTTGCCGAGTTGGCTCTATCCATCTAATTCTCACGCACAAGCCACATTCCAGACTGCTAAGATAACGTCATGTAGTTCTGTTTTACAAAAATACTATACTTACTATGATTTAATTTATACAATCAACTTCTTAAATGATGCATAGGGCTATATTTGATTTTGGTATATAACCGATTATTTAGAGGATCACTTGCAATCTAATATATCTCCTCGTAAAACAACATTCTAGACTAGTTTTAATAGATCCAAATCTATGGTTTAAGGTTTTAAATTTTCAACATATATTTATCTTTTTATTGATAAACAGTTTTGTTAAATCAACACGGGCAATGGTTTGAAAAATTGTTTTCATTGTCGGACCACGAGTTTCCTGCCAAGAGCCTTCCTTGGTAAGTTTTGTCCTCGCTTTTTATTTTGGGCCAGCATTTGAGAAGTTGGAACTGACGTTGATAGAAAGTCTTTCCTTTAGTCCGTCAATCCTTCATTCAGCATTATCCAATGGCGTTAGTTAGTCAGTCAAAGAGAACAGCTCTACCAAACTATCAAAACCATAACTATTGGAGTTTACCCCATTGGCTACCCTTCTCATATGAGAAGGAGGAGGTGGGGTTTCGAATCTTCATATTCTCAGAAGAGTTAGGGTGGGGATGCTAAAGTTTAGGAATGGGTTTCGATTCCCACATCTTATATGGAGGCAGAGCAAAATTCTAAGCACTAGAGTATGAATAGGATAGGACGTAGAGTAGGACTAACAAAAAAAAACTATCAAAACCACCGTACTATATACAACCCCCACTCCCCAAGCAAACCTTATTTATACAATTCCAACCCCGTTGCCGAAACAGTGCTTTACACCCTGTTATCTAGTCAATAGTTACACGTCAACACATTTCAAGGAAACCAGCCAGCTATGGATTCATTTGCAGAGCTAGCCTTTTTTCATTTTGTTAGGAGTAGGCGCTTGCGGGGGAAAGAGGGCATTTTCGTTTTGAATGATTCAATCCTGCTATAGGTTCACCTACAGTACCTTGTTACAAGCTCACCCTAGTCGAAGACCCCATTGTGGTAAGTACCAATACGACCACCGAAACCTTCATTTTGTTGTTGTGAATGATAATCCAAAGCTACTTACATCGTATTGAGATTTTTTTCTAAAGATGAAAATTAGAGAGGAGAAATCTTTCTAATAAGAGTCTAGCCAGCCTAGCGGTACTGTCATGCTATATTTGTAACGGTGCTGTTAAGGGACTCATATTTGGCAATCGGAACATAAAGGTTCCAAATTTAATTACCAAAATTGGCACTAATGCTGTAAAACCACAAAAAGTTAAACCCTTTAAAAGAATATTGAAAAACAGAATCTTATCATTTAGCCCAATATTAAACACTATAGGGAAAACAAGTTAATGTTAACCCAACTTTTCATGTTTAATTTAGGTTGTTGTAGCTCGTCTCTCCAAAATCTCAAACTAATAGCACATATTTTTGAACTGTGTATTAGGTGATCATGACTATAGTGAAAATTTTGTGCTAGCGACATGCTCGAGTGAGGAAATTTACACACTTTATTATAACGATAGTCATGTTTATGATTATATGTTGTTTTATGTAATATACAGTTACAGCGATAATACATAACCGGGACAAATCTCGGGAATTCTAATCTAACAAATATTAAGCGAAACGATATTTCTTTAACTCCCAATAGAGTAAGTTCCGTGTTCAGGAGTTGGCTGGCGCTTTTCATCGAGTGATAGGACAGTGTTCTCATCTTAAAGTTTGACCAGACAAGATGAAAAATCGGACTTTGGCTAAGTACCGTGTCTACAACGGACGGGAATTGCGTTTTTTTTTTAGGGGGAGTGGGTTAAAATCGGAGAGGTTTTGGTTTATCGACAAGAAAAGGGATGCTACAAAACTAAATAAGATGAAAATTGATTGATAAATTTATCACATGAAGAACATAACCAATTAACTACATCATGTTAATTTTACAACCGATGCATAAAGTATTCTTTTTTATATGAAAGGTCCCTTGCAAATATCACAAACTTAATATCTGGCTGTCCTCACTAATATATTCTTGGAAATGCAAATTTTCGAAGTGAAAAATAGAAAGAAGACATTTCAAAATCAGAAAGGATGAAAAACAACGATGTCACAACTCGTTAATCGCTTCAATATCAGCATTAGTATCGAAATTACAAGTTTGCAACTATAAAAATTATTGCTTTAAATATACAGGAGTTAATAGTAAAAGCTCCGAGTCTTAGTATTACTTTTCTCTCACAGCGCCGTCACATGAATCTACTGTCACGAAACCTAAGTGGACGACATGCCAGAAACTTCACCGTCTCCTAGTGCACAAATCCATATTTTTATCTGGCTGGAAAAGTATGCTTATTCTCAGGGTTGGCGATGGAAGTCATGCAAACAAAATATACCATATCTGGTCTGAAAAGACGAAAGTCCGACACGAGCAATCCTAGGGTACGGCAAGACCCACATTCCTGTTTGTCTTTGTGAGATTTGCGTGCTAGGAGGGCTTAGAATTGTAGTGGATTCCGCGTTGCTGACGAGGAAATCTGGCCAGCTCTTTTCGTGAATTTTATATTGATAAATAGGGAAGGGGCATCATATCCGATTTGATCTTATATAAAAGGTTAATAGTTTATAATTTATATTAATTATTCTTACAACATCTGATGATTTTGCCCCCTGACGTCAGTATAGCTTGCGACATTCAATGAATGGCACATAACGTCATGTCGCTTGGTGGGTCATACCAAAATTGGGATATAAATATACATGGAAATGAAAGTCTATCCGTTCATCATTCTAGCCAATAATGAATTCTCGCTTCATCATCTCCCTCGGTGTCTCCTCCTCCTTTTTCTTCTTCATCCACATTTTCAGTCCGGAGGCTGCACCCGAATATCTATTTCACGATTGCCCAAACACCGCCTTCTTCACTCCCAACTCCACCTACCAATCCAACCTCCACACCCTCCTATCTTCCCTCTCCTCCACCGCCATTGGCAGCACTGACGGCTTTGCCAATGCCACTGCTGGCCAAAACCCTCCCGACCAGGCCTACGGGTTCTTCCTCTGCCATGGCGACCTCAACAGCACCTCGTGTAGCCGCTGCGTGGCCACTGGAGAACGGGACATCCTCCAAATATGCCCGAACCAGCAAGCCTCCACAATATGGTACGACCAGTGCATGTTGCGGTACTCAAACTGGTCCATCCTCTCTGCCATGGAGAGATCGCCGAATTGGGTTTTTTACGTCATTGGGAACGTCACGGACCCAACCCAGTTCATGGATCTTCTTAAAGAAACCTTGAACGACATTGCCACAAGGGCTTCAACTGGCGGGTCGGGGAAGAAGGTTGCTGCAGCAGAGGCAAACTTCACAAGCTCACAGAAGTTGTACGCACTCGCGCAGTGTACGCCAGACTTGACGGCGTCAGACTGTGTCAAGTGCGTCCAGTTTGGGATCGCTAATATGCCTCAGGGGAAGCAAGGCGGGAGGTTTCTTGCTCCCAGCTGCAACCTGAGATACGAGCTCCATCCCTTTTATAATGCCTCGGCCCTGCCCTCGTCGGCCCCGCCACCTCCTGTTCCGGCACCTCCGCATCCCGCTTCGGTGACTGGACCGGAAGTTACATGTGCGTATACAGCCTGTCGAGTTTTTTGTTTTTTGGGTCAAAATCACTTTGCGAGTTGACTTTTGTTTTCACATAATTCTTTTTGCTTTCGTTCGAATCAAGATGTTGACCTCGGACGTTATCCACCAAACTAGTCCGAGGGTCAACCATCATAAAATTCTGAGGTAATATTCGAGGGATCACACAATGCCCATGACGTGTACCCATCGAGTCCATTTCTCGTCTTCTTTCTTTTCATTCCTTCTCCTTTTCCTTTTCTCTTCGTTTAATAGAAAAAACACCTTTACTTTAGGCTCCATTTATTTCCAAAATACATCTTGGCTAAAGGTAATCCCTTATGTCTTTTACAAAAATTAACAAATGAAAATAATTTAATTATCCATGAAAGTGGAAAGCAATTTTCATTAATTAATTATTTCAAGAGATGCAAGCAACTGCTTTTAGAAAATATTTTTTGAATCTTTCAATCTCTTTGAAACAAATGAAGCATCAATGGAATTTAGTTTTCTTTTACTCCATAGGAAAATCTAACTTTATCCTAATTGAAGATCATCATGTTATTTAGATACTCTCCTTTCGTCTTCCTCTCTCTCTTAAAATCCGAACAAGGACACCCACAAAACAAGTATAGAGTATTATTAAATAACACTGACAAGTGAAATATCCTTTAAAATGTAAATTATTAACGCATAAAATAAAATGTAGAAGGTAAAAAAAAAATTGAAATTATGATTCTGAATTTTGTGAATATCCTTCCTCAAATCTTTCTCCACGAATAATATAGATTTCGATCTTGTTCTTACACATTTTTTTCGAAATCTTTTTTTTTTTTTGGGGAAAAAAATTGTTAGGGCATTGACGATGGAAATATTTAATATTTCGTCCCGTTCAACTTTGTGGGTCTCACATCCGCTTGTGAGATTTGATTATTTAGATCACAGCTGGTAAAAGTTCGGTTTTAGTCGATCAATGGTTATTCTTATACGACATCATTTGTTGTGGACATTTGAGTTAAAGCATACTCTTTTTTGTTTTTCTCCATCTTTTAAGTTTGCTCTGGCTTATGGTAATTATAGAATCCCATCCTGTCATAATCCTATAAACCGATGTTACTGAGATATGGTTGCTCATATGTAGGCAAAAGCAATATATTTACAGTGATAATCATCGTGGCCACCCTTTCTGTCATCAGTACGGTGTTTCTCTTCGTCACACAGTGTTTGAGTTGGATAAATGCGACCAAGACACGTGCAGTCGTCCAAGGAGATAAAAAAGGTACGAAGTATGCACTGCTGCCGTCTACTTATGATGAACCGCACGATGTATTGTTCTATGGTTTTAGTGAAATGACCACCAAGTATTGTTTCATCATGTAGGCCAAACTGAAATTACAAACTCCGAGTCCATGATGTACAATTTAGCCACCATACTAGCTGCCACAAATAACTTCTCTCGTCAAAACAGGTTGGGTGAGGGCGGATTTGGTGAAGTTTTCCTGGTATGATTAGCTATTGCACTTGAAAGATCTTTATGTTAAAAAAACTTGAAGATCTTTGATTTGGTAATTTTGAAAAGTTGTGATTGAAAACCACTCATGTGTACTTAAACATCAAAATACTGAGCTTATAGGGGACACTTCTTAATGGAATATTGATAGCCGTGAAGAGATTATCTCAAAGCTCGAGACAAGGTGCCGAAGAACTTAAGAACGAAGTCATGCTGCTATCGAAGCTTCAACATCGAAATGTTGTGCAGTTGCTTGGGTCCTGCATAGAGGGTGAAGAAAAACTGCTTGTCTATGAATTTATGCAAAATAAAAGTCTTGACTACTTTTTATTTGGTATGTCATCTTTTCAATAGATTACTAAGCTATTGCTTTTCATGTTGAATGTTTCCTATCTTTTAGAACCTAGCGTTAGTTCCTTTCATAGAATATATTCAAGAGGATTTACCAACCAAATTAATCCGCGAGTCAAATGTGCATACATACAGATCCTGAAAAAAGCAAACACTTAGATTGGTCGACACGTTATAACATAGCATGTGGGATTGCTCGAGGAATATGCTATTTACATGAGGACTCTCGAATTCGGATCATCCATCGTGATTTGAAATCAAGCAATATCCTATTAGACAGTGAAATGAACCCCAAGATTTCCGATTTCGGAATGGCAAGGTTTTTTGGAGGTGACCAAACGTTGGCAATCACCGAAAGAAATGCGGGGACTTAGTAAGTATTATTGTTAGTAAGTATTGTTGTGCTGTTTCTCTGCTTTTTATGCTTATGTATGCTTATATTGTTGATGTATAATGGTTTGCAGTGGCTACATGTCACCTGAGTATGCAATGCATGGGCAGTTCTCCGTGAAGTCCGATGTCTATAGTTTTGGTATCCTACTTCTAGAGCTCATTAGTGGTAAGAAGAATAGTTTTTTCAACCAGGTAGACGGGGGTGAAGGTATTGCTTGCTATGTAAGTTGCACAAACTGACTCCTTAACTAAAATGAAAACGGTTAAACTAAGCAAGTTCGACGTCTTGAGAAATGTTTTTCAATGAATTGTTTTCAGGCTTGGAAAAATTGGAGAGACGATACGCTGTTGGAAGTGTTAGATCCAGCCATTAGAGATTTGTATTCAAGGGATGAAATTATCAGATGCCTCCACATTGGTTTACTATGTGTTCAAGAAGATCCAATGGATCGACCCACAATGGCAAACATAGTCCTTATGTTAAGCAGCTACTGTGTTCCTCTTGCATTGCCCCATCAACCGGCCTTCTTCCTTTGGAATAGGACAGAGAGACCAATGAGAGAGCAAGTATTGGACCAATTTGCCAAGAGGTCTATCCCATTGTCAACCAATGAGACGTCAGTCTCCGAAGTTTTCCCACGGTGAACGGTGATGCGAGTGGAAATCATTCTTCATAATAGTCTCAGTAACCTTGATCATATGATCCTGGGTAGTCCATCAATAGTGAACAATGAGCAAACACATTTGTCTTGTGCATCTAAAAGTACAAATGTCTTGTCTTTGAGGCTAATTATGTTTTCATCCATTCGACATGGTGTAGTTTTATTGGATAGACGAATACAAGTTATTCCTTGTGTAAAGCAATAACTAATTGAAAAGGATTAGAGTTCCACTTAATTGTCATGATTTTCTCAGTACTTTTCACGATATGTGATAATATAATCTGCACCGTTTTATTTCCATCACATATAGTATTTGAGGTCATGAACGCCATCTCTATATATATTCCTTCGCATCTCCTACCTCTTTACTCGACTATAATTGGTGGTTGATTATGATGGTAAGGCAAGTGACTTCACACGCATATTTCCTTAATCCCTTGATCTTCAAAGGGCCACGGAAAGTTCAAAGTTCGAAGGGCCACGGAGTGCTGTCTCTGACCAACGCCATCGCTAAGCCAGAGAAGGCGACTTTCGCAATTTACCATATAAATGACCCCTGCACGAGGCCAACGGGGAACCATACTCCCCAGTCACATTTATCTTATTCTCTTTCACACCTGAATGTTGGCCTAATCAACAGCAACTTATTAAAAGTTTTTGGGATCCTCTCTCTTTCCACGCGGCTCACCATGGCCCTCGCCTTATTTCTCTGTGCCTCACCATTATCGGCATTTCAGTTCTGCATTGCATCAGCCTATCTTTGCTTGAGCTCGCCTCTTTATCATATAAGGAGGAGGGTGGAAACATTACTCGTGGAATCGAGGATCAAGCGAAAGATGAGAAAAGGAAAAGAAGAATTTGAAGGAAAAGAAAAAAAAATTGAGATATAACTGGGTAGAATGAATTCAGACAATTATTTTCTTTACTTGACAGCTCATATGGATGGTTGGTGAAACAGTAAGGATTAGTAATTATTGTGATTAATCATCTGAGTTTGGATAAAGTATTGGGTGAAATGTGAGTATGCTTTTTACAGGAGAAAAGAAGGGAAAGCCAATAAGTTTTTTACGTTTTCTTCTCATTTTGGGAGGATATTGGATGGGTTCTTTTTCCACATCCGTCCTCCTAAACACGGGAAGGAACTCCGACTTTCCCACCACCATCATTCGAGTACGTGA
Source organism: Corymbia maculata (assembly GCA_014182735.1). Lineage (NCBI taxonomy): Eukaryota > Viridiplantae > Streptophyta > Magnoliopsida > Myrtales > Myrtaceae > Corymbia > Corymbia maculata. Next base: position 37,475,939 of record CM024686.1, on the reverse strand, counting down.
CATCACCTCGCTTCGCTTTCCGTGACATCAGGTCAACAGTGATGAGGGAGGGAGGGATGGAGATTGTGAGATCAAAGGCCGACGACCAGAAAAGTGTAGATTGACTAGGCATGCGTTAACGTTGTAATAGCCTAGGAAGGGTTGATGTACAGAATAATGTATAATTCAATGAAGTCAGATAATGGAGATTGATTTCATATGAATGTAATTAGATTATATGAGTCTTGTATAGATTCTACTTAGCTTGTAACCTCAAATAATTTCTGGTGTAACGAGGATATAGGATCTCACGCCATCGATATTTGATTTTGGTGAGTGTTCAGAGTTTGAAGGTTCACAGAACTTGTAAATGACCCTGGAGGCCAAATATGTGTTGATGTGAATTTGCACAAGAGACATATTACGTAGAAAATCATGTTTATCGTTATAATAGGTCTCAAGTTTCTTAAAGCAAAAGTCTAAATATTCCGAATTAGATATTTTACGTACGTGCACACAACATCATATTTCCCTGTTAGTGCAGTCGGCCAAAGAACTAAAAAAAGAAAAGTCCAGTTGGACTTGGTTTGACCTACGCCTAGTTTGATTTGGTTTGCCTTATCCAGTAGGCACCTGAGTTATCTCTGAAGATTTGTTGCACCTTCCAGACGGTGCACGTACATGTATATTTGTGGGTTGCTCCGTATGTGACGACTAGAGCTTGAAGCACCATTTTTTGTGAGTGCTTGGCATGCCGCTATTGATGTGCAGAGGAGACTTCATCGTGGGCTTTCAAGTTCCGTTGGTTTTGTTATTGCAATTACACTAAGAAGTTTAGTATTGAAATCGATTAAATCTTGTGGTAATATTTGTGTGTATAATTTCTTTATAAGATTGAGCAATTATTTCGCAATGAATTGTGAGGCTAAACGCAGTCAGGTTATTAGGTGTAACTGGCGTTTGAAAAACACCAAGAGTATTTAAGTGACTCGAGTGTGGTTGTAATCTCCTTGTATCATTTAATCTATAGTATAAATTTTTGTTACTCTCCTCGTTGACGTAGGTCTTACGACCAAGCCATGTAAATCTAGTGTCAAATCTATTTTTTTTTATTCTATCTATTTTATTATTTGGTCGCTCGTCTTTTTGCAACATTTCCAACAAAGACCTCTCTCTCTCTACTTATGTTGCCATGTGGATGATAACATTTGACTTAGAGGGAGCTTAGCCATGAAGTAATTGCATATTTTATAGAAGGGTTTTACTAGCCTAACCACGCTGTTAGACTGAGTTTCTGACAGTGCTATGTTGACCACAATTTCATTTCAAGAAGAATTGGCTTCTTTGTTGTTTATAGGTTGTTTGATTGCTTCTCATAAAAACTAAAACAATTCCCTTGAAGAAAATAGAAATTAAAAGCTATTTTTTGTTAGTCCTTGATTACTTCTCTTGAATCTCAATCTCCGCGTGAGGTTGATGACAAAATGGTCCAACTCACTTGACATTATTCAGCTCAAGGGAGCACATGTTCCGTAATTAAAAAAGAATATGATTGGGTTAGCCATTACATTATAAAATAGTATATGGAATCGATCGAATAATATTGTATCTACATGAAAATTCTCATCTCCATAAAAAGAACTACGTATGGATGATTGCTGAAACTATAAGGATTTAAAATTAATGTGATTAACCATCTGAAACTATAAGGATTTAAAATTAATGTGATTAACCATCTGAGTTTGGGCTAAGTATTGCTATTGGGTGAAATATGAATATGCTTTATTTTTTATGGAAAATATTCGAGATATCGTAAACACTCAAATTTTCTTAGAATTTCTTTACGACAAAGACTACTCTCTCTCTCTCTCTCTCTCAAGCAATTAAGTTTACATCCTTGACTTTTCTTTCTCAAATCTCCACGGCAGGTTGACGACAAAATAGTCCCAACTCACTCAACATTAATCAGCTTTGGAGGAACACAAGTTCCGTAATTGACTTGCTTCAGTGACACGACCATGAATGCGGAGGCTCATGCTTCCATTGGTGGGGAGATGGCCAATCTCTTATTTGACACTGCTGACCCGTCTCTGATCATCTGCGTTTGGACAAACTAATGTGAATATGCTTTGTCTTCTCATATAATCCAAAGCCACCGACTATGTTTCCAGAATAGAGACATGTCTTTTGCTGGAAAAAGGAATTGGAAATACTTGGATTTTTTTTCCAACATTCACACGCATTGCGAGCAATTGAAGACATTGTCTTCTCTCGTCAACATTCTTGACTTGCTTTGGAGGAACGTGAGATAACGTGATTGACTTGCTTCAATGACCTGATCATTAACGCCAAGGCTCATGCTTCCATCGGCGGGGAGATAGCCAATCTCTTATTTGGGAAATCTCGATTAAGATAAGGCAAACTATGAAATCAAGTCAAGTTAAGGTTCCATTTATTTGGGGGAAAGCATTTTTTGGGAATTCATTTTTCAGACATTTATCTATTTAATTCACAATAAATGATTAGTCAATTGAAAACACTTTCCAATCAATGAAAATAGTCGTGCATAAATTCAAAAAAGTGGATTCCTTAATCTAAAAATGTGAAAACACTTTCCGGAATTACTCAACTCGATTTTTGATATTATTTTCTTTTCTTTTCTTTTCTTTTTTCTTTTTCTTTTTCTTCTTCTTTGGACAATCACTGGCCTTGGCAAAGGCCATTGACCAGCTAGAGGTGAGTCCGAGCTCGCTGACGTATGGCAAGCTCGAGCCACGCCATTTCCAGCAAGCTCAAGCCATGCCATTTCCAACAAGATCGAGCTTTGCCATTTCCAGTGAGCTTGAGGCTCAAGCCTTGCCATTTTCGACGACCTCAAGCCATGCCAACCAATGCTTGTGGATTGGCAGTTGCCAAGGCCTGTGCGATCGGCAAAAGGAAACAAAAAAATTTAAAAATTCAATTTTAAGAAAATATAAGAAAATTAATAAAAAATCGATTTTTAAAATGAATTTTTTTTTCAAAATATCATAAAGTTACATATATGCATAGGACGTGATTAAAAAAAAATAAAAATTCAACTCCGACTTGTTGTAAAGTCACACGTTATATTCTTAGTTTAATAGGCTTGTCACGAAAAGCCCTTTGACCTGGGCCATAGCTTTCCATGTTGGGAGAAAACACTAACTTCGAACACTTCATTTTTTTCTTTCCCCTATTGGGCTTATCTACTCCGATCTCTATCATCATTTATAAGATAATATTATACAGTCCTCTTCCCAGCATCTATACCACGGTACCAATTGTTTGAAGTAATAACGAAATCTTAGTGGATTGGTCTTAGATAAAACTGAATGTGTTATCACATAAATCAAAATCAACCTGATTGAATATATATTTGTTATCGATGGGCTCAGCCCATGTTTCCCGACTTGAATGTCACATGTGTAGAGCGTATGCCAATTTTGGTCTCATGATGGGTTGGGCTAGGTTTTCATCATTGTAGGGTTAGTCCAATTCACTAATTTAAAACTCAGAACCAATAATTTGAACTCCATCAATTACTAGTCCAATGCAAATATAATAATAATAAATGCTCCTAAAAATATATGCTATGCAATTTAATTCTAATATTTTGTTAAGGGATTAAAATTAATTTCTTAATTTATGTGCATTAAATTACTAATTTATTAATAAAAATTTAGGTGTCAACACCCCGAAATGCCAGATTAATATAAATTCACCATTATTAACCACATAATGAGGCCTTAAAATACTCCTAACTTTAAGGATTCTCTTCAAGAATGGGTAGTGTCTGCACTGCAATGAACACCATCCCCAGCATGAAGAAGCAATCATGATACAACATTCATCCCATTTGTTTCCTATAGTATCGATGATTTTGTTTCTTTTTTCTTTTCTTCATAATCGATCAAGAGGTCAAAGATTGCTTTAGGGTAGGGAGACACGGGATAAGTACACTAGAAGTGTCATAACTTTCATACGGCGCTCACTTTAGTACCAATTTTTTTTTTTTCGCTCACTTGAGTGCCACAAGTTTTAAAAAACGTTTCACTTGAGTGCCAATTCTGACGTGGCTACCAGAAAAGCTGATGTGGCGGCCGGAAAAGCTGACTTGGCCGCCGGAAAAGCTTACGTGTTACGTGGCGCCGGTGAACAATATTTTAATATATTTATTATTTTTTTTGAATTTTTTTGAATTTTTTTGAATTTTTTGATTTTTTTTTCTTTAAGGCTGGTGAGGGTCACTGGTGGCCCTCGCCATCCCTAAAACAAAAAAATAAAAAAAAAAAAAAAAAAAGCGAATTTTTTTTAAAAAGAGTAGAAACGGCGTCGTTTTGCTTGGAAAGTCTACGTTGGCATTGAAATTTATTAAAAAGAAGAAGAAAAATCATTAAAAAATTCCACGTATGCATTTTGGCACTTAACTAAACGATTTTTGGCCGGAAGTGGCACTTAACTGAACAATTTTACTCCGATGTGGCACTCAAGTGAGCGAAAAAAAAGTTTTGGCACCAAAGTGAGCGCCGTACGAAAGCTATGGCACTCCTAGTGTCCTAACCCCGGGAGACACAGCATGTCAATTTGACTAGTGCTCTTCATGGTGATGAAGTCTAGAAGCTCTAGCAACCCTATATCCATTACTATTGATCAAAATCAACACTATCAATTTAATATTTTTAATCAAATTGAGGTAATAACAGCAGGAGTGCCATAACTTCTTTTATTTTTACTTACTTAAGTGTCACATTAATGTAAATCGATTATTTGAGTGTTACTTTTGGCAAATTATCCTACGCGGATTTTTTTTATTAATTTCCCATTCCGACATGGATTTTTTTTAATTTTTAATTTTTTTATTAATTGCCCATGTTAGCGTCGATGATGCCATGTAAAATAATTGGCATCCACCTTTGATTTTTGGGTGAGATAAATTGCTGATGGCATTTAAGTGATTTCATTTTCAAATTTGTGACACTCAAGTTAGTGCCAAATGAAAATGATGGTACTTGTCGTGACTTCCCCGAAGGTGAATCACCATGAGAAGACTAATGGATTACTAAGTCCGAAGACTTAGTGTGGACTCTCCCAAGCCCTACCAATCGCAACTTGGTACTCAAAATTTGACTTATTTAAACATGTAATTTTATTCAATTAAGAGCCGCCACTAATCAATTAGGGTTGATTAGAAACCCAAGTAAAGTATGGGAGAATACTTTAATTCTGTGAACTAGAGATTCAATAGGTTCAGGGATATGGTTACGCTAAGTTAAACTAACACCTTTTCGGTACCATTTCTCTTTAAGTTTCAAAAATATTTTTTTGCAAGCAATCTTGGTTGATTTTAATTTACTCTCTAACATGCAATGCGATCATGTGAGTGCGCAACTATTATCTAACACTCGATAAAGCAAATAAATAAATTGCAAGGAAAAGGAGGAAGTTACTTACCTTGAAGCTACGAAAGCGCTTGCGATGTTAGCTTAAAAATTACATCAATAATCCTAGATATAATTTCTAATTAACACGCACTCATTCAAATATTTTTTTAGGTTTTCACTTATTTAATGAAGCCTAAAACTACGTGCAATGCATGTAATAATGTACAAAAGTATCTAACTATAATAGCATGCAATGTGCAAACTATATGTCACGTGACAATAACTTAATCTAATGCTAGAAAATATTTAATGCAACTATTCTAGTATGTCACGCATTCAAATGACCCCTAAATATGCATGTGCTACATGATGTAAGATGAATGATGTAATAATGCTATATGCATATGCATGATCTTTTTCATTTTTCATTTTTTTTATTTTTATGTCCTTTTTAAAAAAAAAACTATTTAACTAATGAAATTTCCTAAGCTTCTACGTCATATGCAATGTGAACTATAAGACTAGTCTGACATGAAGTGCATTAATCTACCTTATTATATAACAGATTTTTTATGCATTTTTGTAAGTTTACTAAAAAAAATCAACACATATAATGCAACCGATCATGTAAAGCATATAATTTAGCCCCGACCCAAGATAGAAAATCAAAACAATCAAAAACCTGATTCGACGTCTCACGGCTCAATATTTTTTATTATTGAGATTTTTTAACACAACACAACGACCTCACTCAATTGGAATTCAATCAGGCATGCAATACTTCAAACGAGGAAAAAAAATATTTCAAGAATTAATTTAAATAGAAACTTTACCTACCTTGTTTGTTCTTTCCAAGTTTGGATGATAGCAGATTGCAGAAATCGCAATCAACGATGCTTCTCAACAGCAATCAATGATGCTTCTCGACAGCTAGCTCACGATCGATGATGGAAGGGCTTAGTCGACGGCAATAGTGCTTGTTGCAGCGGTGGGGCGGCAAGTTGTGGTGGTGCTCTCACGTGTGGAGGTTCTGATGGCGAGAAAATTTTCCAGCAAAGGCAAATCGGCGGCAAGAGCAAAGAGATAATGTGGACCTCTTCTCAAACGGCGAGTAACCTGCGCATGGATAAGTCCCTGCACTGAAAGAATTATATATGTTGCTTGAGGGGTCTCAACGCCAATAAGAGAATGCAACACGGCTGGCCGTGCAGGGAACACCTAGAACAACGCCAAAAACGTTGTCACAAAGTAAACAATGCCAGAAGTAGCGTAAGGATTGGACTCAGAACAAGCTGGCACTCGTGGCTCGTATATGTTTCGTCGGGAGGAATCACAACGCAGCTGGGGATGCTAGTGCAGCGGCTTGACGTCGGAGTTCCACGGCGAGTAACGACAGGTCGTTGGCGTCGGGCTCAAAGGACAGCAGCTTGTCACGAACAAGACTTGACATGGCTCGCGGCAATGATCAGACAGGCAAGCTTGGTCGATCGCTGCAGGAACGAAAAGGCAGCGTTGTTGGTGTCGGTTGAGTAGCAGGCTCTTCGAGAGAGGAAGATCAAGGTGGGAATAGCTGCAAACGGCGAGCGTGTTGCAGCAGCGTCGTGGGTCTTCAGACGAGATTGCCGAAGAAGAATCTCCCTTTTCTTTCTCTCCCCTATCTCTCTTTTTCCTGTATTTTTGTGTCCCTCCCCTTCAGTGTGTGTGGCCCCTTTTTATAGGTGAGATGACTATGTTATTTAAGGAAAGATGATAAATTTGCATGTTGCATATTTAACTCTTGTATCCCACATGAAATATTTTTTCAATATTTCATCTGACACATTCCTTGAATATTGAAAGAATAATACGAATATTCTCGGGAACATTCTCATATTCCAACTCGTCACCCCTTAATGGGCCTAGTCAAATTCTTTTTCCTTGTGGGCTTATTTCAACTTGTTAAATTAAAGCTTAGAACCATTAATTGAATCTCATCTGTCACAAATCCAATGTAAATGCAATAATAAATGCTCCTAAAACTATATGCTATGCAATTTAATCCTAATATTTTTTGTTTAGGGGTTAAAATTAATCCTTAAATTTTTGTGCATTAAATTACGAATAATCAATCAAAATTTAGGTGTCAACATTACTCTTAGTGTACTTATCCCAAAAATGCTTATACATATGCCAATTGAAAGAGTGATCTTTTAAATATTTTGGAAAATTATCAATTTGGTCTTATGCATATAAATGGATGTCAATTCAGCTTTAACTTTTTAATTTTATTAATATAGCCCTACACATTTGTGCAATATTTAAAAGCAGTCTTTCCTGCCAATTTTCGTCGCAAATTGCAATATGGAAATAAACTAATTGCCCATGTCAGCATGCTACTTAGGATGGCCGACAATGACTAGACACCATATCAATAATTTTCAGTGGCAATTAGCGAGAAAGGCCATATTTAAATATGGCCCAAAAATTTAGGACTACATTAACAAAACTGAAAAGTATGGCTAATAAAGTGAACAATTAACTGTTGACAAAAAAAATTACAAAAATTGTAATTGCATTACAAGACAATCCAATCAAACCTTTGGCAAATACATATTTTTTTTCAATTCTAAATGCATTAGAATTTCCAAAGAAAAAGAAGAAAAAAGATAAAAAATAATTTTAAATTTGGAACCTGTAAAAGGAAAACCACTAGGATTTGCCTAATGGCCACCCTTCCCTATGGGAAGGGGGAGGTGAGGGGTTTAAATCTTCATCTTCTTAAAAAGGGTTGAGGCAAGAATGATTTAACTTTAGGTTGGATTCTGACTCCCATACCCTACAAAGAGGCAAAAAAAAAGTTTGAGAGTGAGATTTTAGAGTAAGAGTAAAGTAGGATTGACAAAAAAAGGTAAAAAGGACCATCGGAATTCAAAAAATGGGTGGAAAAAGCGTGAGCTCACATAACTGCTCATTTAAATATTAAACCTAACCTACTAACTTATATTTGATTTGATGTGAGTAAAATATGAAGAGAGTATGATGGATTTCTAGAGTTAAGGACCATATGGTGGTTGGAAAAAAGGAGAGGCAAGGAAGTAATTTATAATTAATATTTCTTATTTATTAATACATAATAATTGTTTTGATGATGATTTAATTTTGATCTTTGTTGAAAGTTAAATTTAAAATATTTTGGATTTTACATGTGATGGCCCTCATTCATGAGAAGTATCTAGTTTTATGTATATGGTACCACCTTCTATAAATAAGTCTTATAAAAAATTAATTAATGCAAGGCAATTGTCTACGGGGGTTCATAGAGATAGCTACATTAGCTCTCTCCAACTTTTTCACTTATAAATAAAAAGGATTTATCAAGCTAGAATAAAGACAGTAAGAGTACCATAAATTTTGTATGAAGCCCACTTAAATACCATAACTTTTATTCTCGCTCAATTAAGTGTCACATCTGAGAAACATCAATTGTTTAAGTGCCACTCTCGACAAATCATGCTATGTGGTTTTTTTCTTTTTTATCATTTTTCCTTTTCAACGTGGATTTTTCCACTTTGAATTTTTTAATAATTGTTCACGTCAATGTTAATGACGTCACGTAGGATAACCAATGTCCACATCGGATTTTTTGGCCACACAATTCACCGATGATACTTAAGTAATCAATTTCTCAAATTTGTGACACTCAAATGAGCGAAAAAAAAAGTGTAGTACTCAAGTGAGTACCATACGAAAGTTATAACACTCTTAATATACTTTTCCTATTATTTTGTAATGTTTGTGCAAATGAACTTACCACCATGAAGGCCTTGCAATTTCACCTAGCTACAATACAAGCTACAATAAATGATTTCTTTCATGAAAAAAAAGTTGGGTGAAGGTGGATTTGGTGAAGTTTTACGTATACGTATTACATATTAATTAGAAACAATTCAGAATTCTTTACATATGAATTGAATTGAACATAATGATGTTGAATAAAAAGAAACATGTAAAGCTTTTCTATGTTAGACTCTAAGAAGTTGTGATACGGAATTAAACAAAGATACAAAACGCTTTTGGGTAAACTTCTTAGTGGACAACAAATTGTTGTGAAGAGGCTATCTCAAAGCTCAAGATAGGGTGATGGAGAATTTATGAATGAAGTTCTATTATTTGCGAAGCTTCAATGCAGAAATCTTGTATGGCTGCTCAGATTTTGCTTTGAGGGAGACGAAAAGCTATTGACCTACGAGTTTGTGCTATATAAAGCCTTGATTACTTCTTATTTGGTATGTTGTCGTTAACCTTCTTATGTTTAGAATGTATAATTTGTTTGAAATCAAATGCTCAATCTTCCACTAGCTGTGGAAGCCTTGAAATTAAAAGGTTCTCCGCTCTTTCGACTAATTATAGTTTTTTGTTAATCTATCTTTGATTGATGAGAATAAATATATTTCGTTGTTGTATGATGAACTTGACCTTGAGTTTTTGTATAGGTGCCACATCCTGGCACGTTAATGAATTTTGGTTCAATGATGTAGATCCCAAAAAAATGGGACATTGGATTGGCCATTACATTATCGAATAGTATCTTGGATTATTTGAGGAATACTCTATCCACATGAAGATTTTTGTCTCCAGATCATTCACTATGACCTAAAGTGTGGCAATATCTTGTTAAATAGTGAAATGAACTTGAAGATTTCAAATTTTAGCATGGCAAGGATTTTTGGAGTCAATCAAACTTAAGCTACTTATCGTGGATTCATATTCAAGAGATCAAGTACTATGATATGTGCACATTTGCTTATTATACATTTAGAGAAAGATTTGGCTATTAGAATCATCATGGCAACCATAGTTTTCATGCTTAGAAACAATAATTCTAACTCACCATCGTCTCAACATTCAGCCTTTTTCATCCGAAGCAGATCATGGACCGAGCATCCCCATGAAGGAGCTTGAATTTGGCCAATGCACTAATGGGATTATGCCTTTGTCAACCATTGATATTTCAGTTACCAAATTCAACCCCTGATGAATGGTTATGGGAGCAAAATCTTTCTTCATGGACAATCTCATGGTGAGATTGCTTGGCCTTCCACTATGATTTTTTTATGAATCGCAAGCAAAAACCTATGCATTTGGAGAATAAATTGTTAATTGCTCAAATGAGGTTATAAGCATTTAAATGAAGATTCTACACATATTATCCATCATATTTGTTATGATTTTTCTAAGATTTTGTTACTATTTGAAGCTAAATCATACATCGATCCACTGTAATTTGGTCTATTTGTATATTATTATGCTTCTATAAGGCTCAATACTACTTTTCTTATCTAGACTAAATATTCAAACCTTTTAGGCTATCCTTTATTCAGAAGCCCTTCCTCGTTGTTTGGAAATCGTGCTTGACAAAAAAAAAGTGATCTGCTTTATTAAAAAAAATAAGAGAAAGTCTTTGTGTTCTTTGACAACATTTATACCTCGAAACAAAGATTATCTATTTGTTTTGTGAATGCACTTCATCTTGCAAAATCAATACTAAATTTGTTGTAATAATGTCTTCTTAGTTCTTTGATTGATTGATGTAAGTTTTTATTTAGCTATCATGGTAATTAGATTAGAATAGCTCTATCAATATCTTGTCACAAATTCGACGAGATGAGTAGGGGTGTGCAACTAGACCGGGTTTACCCAGAACCTTGACTGGACCACCCAAAAAATAGGGTCGGGAACCGGTTGCCAGTAAAACTGGTCCGAAAACCGGTTCCAGTTTTTGGGAATTGGTTGAAACTGGTCCGGAAACAAGGTCCAAGCAAAGACCCACCCAGAACCGGACCGGTTTTGGAACCGGTTTTTATCCTGTTAAAAAAATTGTCTCTCTGTATAATGCTTTTGAGTCTCTTTATCTTCAAAGAAATGTTAAAAAAAGAAAGATTCTCTCGAATCAAGTTAAAAGAGAATTGTTTTTAAAGAATTATTAAAAAAAAAAACTGTTCACATGCATTGTTTTTCTTTTTTGATGGTCACACTTTCAATTATTACTATAGTTGCATGACATATTGCTACTAATTATTATAGCACTAATTAAAGCATTCTCAGTCCAACTCAAAAAAGAGATCCTCTTAATAAGAGCTCTATTACATATACATAAATAAGCATATTAGATCATATTAGAAGTATTTATGGAAATGAGACTAATATTAGATTCATATTTGTTGCTAATGTTTATGCATTCTTAGGATTTTTGCTTTATCTTATAATATTAGGAGAATTACGTTGTTGTTTTTTTACTAATTAATGTAAAAGTCAAAGTCGTATAGGATATTGAAAAACAGGTTCAATGAAAACAGGGTTAACCCTATTCTTGGACCGGAAAAACATAATTGGTTCCAAAACAGGGTCAAATAAAAATAAGGTAGGGTATAGGGTCCAAAAAAGAAGAACTGGTTATAACAGGGTCGGATATAGGGTCTAGGTCTAGACCCTACCCACCTTGGACCCAATCACCCCTAGAGATGAGCATCAAATTGTTATCCTTTGAGACGGCGGTAAAGCCATCCCTAACATTTTTGGCAATGGGTTTCGCAAAACCCTCACTAACAATAGTCAGTGATCTACAAGGTATCGATAATGAGAGTTACCGACTAATTCTAACACCATATTAAAATATCTAATTCAAAAAACATAAATTGATAAGTGGAGAGAGATTGCATATATATATATATATATATAAAACATGAAAACCCCATAAATAAGCAATGTGATATGCTTTTTTATGTATGCGTGCATGATATTTCAAGTAAAAAATAATTGTTAATTGTATGGTAGGAGTGAAAAAGAGAGAAAATTATCTAAAAAGTCTTAAATCTATTGTACAGCAAATAATTCAGTCATAAACTTCCCAATTTGACTAATGTAATCCCAAATCTTATAACGATTTTCTAATGTAATCATTTTAGCCAATTTAGCTTGAAAATTGTAGATGTGCTGATCAAGTGAGCGCCAATTGTCCTACATAAATGGCCCACAATCTAATCTATTCAATAGGGCTTGCAACAATATCATTTTGTTTTTTTTTTATATTTTTTATATATTTTTCTCCTCTTCTTTCCTTTCTTTTTCCTTCTTCCTTTTTTTCCCCTATTCAACTATTTATTTTCTTCTATGCTGGTGGTTGGGGTCTTGGCGAGGTTGGTGTCGGCCATAACTCATTTTCATTATCGCAACAATATATTAACAATAAAAATAATTTGTTACAATTATATTACTCTTATAATGTGTTCATTTTCATTCCTCATATTTGTAACTATTCTTTTTTTCAAGTCTATGCTTACGTTCAATCATATGTTGTTATGATATATATTACCTATAACTTTAGCGACTTCTAAAAAACCAAACAAAACTTGGGAAACATCACTCGTTTTAAAGTAATGTTGGCACTGTCACATTATTTTTTTGATCGAAAACATGATGATTATATTAATACTTAAGAGTTCTTAAACAAAAGACCCATCAGCATGGATCCAAACAAATTAAATCCCAAAGGGGCACCATCATATATTAGACGATAGTAAAAAAGCATGAAATTTCATGTAAAAGACGTAAAAATGAGTAATTCTTGGAAATTTGTATGGTTATCGTTTCAAAAACGAAGAATTCCCACCAGCCTTTGCTAGCTCTTCATCTTCATGTATAAATAAAATCGAGATGTGTTTGATAATTAACCACTCCAAATACATTCAAAGAGTCTAAGAAGTAAATATCGAGATTTTAAGGTGTGGTAGAGCAGAGCCTTGTGTTCCTCAATTCTTTCCACCATGGCTTGTGTGTGATGCTCCAAGTTCGTCATGTGCCACTCATGGCATTACTAATTTCTTTTATTTTATTAATGGCAAGCGGAAGCACCATGATGCATCGCCATACATTACACAAGGAAACCATTGCACAAGTTATAATATTATACATATATCATATCATATTATCATCATATTTATAAGCCCATAATAGCATTCTAAACAATACACCAAAATGCAAAAGACTTAGGAAGGATTAGGGTTGCATATCTCCCAACTATTCATGTCCAAAAGCTTGCCTATACAATAGTAAACCATCCACTACGAGTCAACTTCTTCACCCAATGATTCATCACCTTCTCCATCAAAGCCCCTCAACGGTCCAATTAAGTTGCCAATCGAGGTTCCAAGCAACAATACAATGGAGAACCCACTCTAGGAGTCCTTCATTAATCCATATAATAGATGTACACTTTGTATAAAAGCCTTTTAAACCAAGTCTAGATATAGTCTCATAATCACACTCATGATGTTAGGCACTTCTAAAAGCATAGGTGGTAAACTATTCATTCTACATGTCTAAAAAATAAAAGAGTGAGCCAAAGCCTAGTAGGTGAATGCTCCAGGTTAAAGTTAGTAAATCGGCTTATCACTCAACTTGATATAACAATCACGAAAATTGAAAGCAACATGATGTATGAGCACACACCTTACCTTTTGTTGTATGCCTCACACAAATACATGGTATAATCTACCATGTATAGTATGTAATTTATTAATGCATCAGTACCATTTGGTGCCTCATCAATATGCAAATATGTATGTTGATGAGCATGCATCATTACTTCTCCTCCTAAGGAGTGGCACTCCTTGAGGTATCCCAATCACATAACAGGATATCTCCACTCCAAGGCATCGTGCGTCATCTACCCACAGGACATCCCATCTCATCTCATGGGGCATCTTGACTCTCGAGATATCTCAAAAACTCTCCAGGGTATACAGCAGGACAACTTGACATCTCAAGACATCGCCACACACCACTATATGGGTGATGGAATCACATCACACTTCATAATTAATTACATGATGTTATGGACACGTTAATGTCACATGTTCCATTAATCAAGAAGCCAATACTTTTTTTAACAATCAGCATCCAATTCATAATACATTCTTTTGCACATCCTTAGCTTATTCTTTCAATGATTAATATGTCAATAGTAATACTCACAGTTTCCATTTTTTTCCATTTCTCATGCAAATACATTTAACATTCAACAAACAATATGCTCGACAATGATTATGAAATCATGGGAGTGATTTTGGATGAAAAATCTGAAACATAATGACATGATTCACAATGGAAAGTCTAAAACTCACAGAAGTAATTCTAAACGGGAAAGTTTGAAACACGAGGAAATGATTTGGAGTAGAAAGTCTAAAAGACACAGAAGTGATTCTGAACTGGAAATTCTGAATCATAAAGAAATAGTTCTTATTAGGTGAGTTTAAACATAAATAAATGGTTCTAATAGCAAATTAGAGTCAGAAGGTACATCAAACTCAAAAGCGAAGCAAACCTTGAGAATACATTAGACTCAAAAGGTGAAATCATATTTTGAAAGCGAATTAGACTCGGAGCAAATCAAAATTTGACAACGAAATTAGAGTTAGAGAGTACATTAGACTCAAAAGTAAATTAGATTTTGAAAACATGTCAGACTGAAAGAATACCAAATTTAGAGAATATATCAAACCAAAGTGAATCATATTCATAAAGCATATCACACTTAAAAGTGAATTAGATAGAGAGCATATTAGGCTTAAAAGTGAATTAGACTCAAAGCAAGTTAGACTCGGAGAGTATATTAGACTCAAAGCGAATCGGACTTTGAAACAAATTAGATTGTAAATCCAATTGAACAAATAAGTAAATTCTAGCTAAATAAAATCTAGTAGAATGAATGAACAAATTTTGACCAAGTATACTCTAATAAAACTAATGAATAGAGTTTGACCAAGAAAGAACATATGAATGGATTTTTGGATATTATGAATTGTACCACCCTTTAAGGGAACTAACACTTACCTTTTAAACATACACAAGATCAACAATGCAAATTTGACAATTACCATATCCACACATTATTACATATCAAAATTACACACCATAAACAACCAATCAAGTCAAAAGTGCTTAGTAGATTAGGCCAACTTAAGGCCTAGAGCTTTCACTTAATTAAAAGCAACTTTGTGTTTAGAATCTAAGTCACCTTCAAGCAAAACAAACACAACCGAAATTAACAAAACTTGATTAAAAAATGACATAGTCCTTTGGTAGAAAGTAGTAAAAATTTATGATTTACTTTGCCCAAACTAAAAATCAAGATAAAATCTTGATATCTCTAAAATAAGATCTTTATTTGTCTTTTTGAAAGTAAAAGATTGAAGAGGGAGCTGATGATCGGCGGTGGTTGGAGGAAAAGCTTTTGATTTTGGATTTTTGAGTATTCTCAAGGATTCTTCCATTTAGCCAAGGAGTTGTAAAAGATAAAAAGTATTAATCCCTATTAAAAATCATGATGAATTTAGGGATAAAATGCTAAGTGGTCCAATGAAATTCAAGTTTCCCCGTGGACTAGGTAGAGTACAAATGGTCTAGTAAAATGTTGACATAAGAAGATATTTTGGAAGGGATGAGATTAGGCCTCTTTTCATTGGGCCAAGCAAGTACAAGAATCATTTATGCATTAATGAACAAAGGTTAAGATTGATGACCTCATACATAATGTCATGGTTACCAGTTACTCTGTATCAAATTGAAGCATATGCTTAAAATTTTGACAGAAGAATGAGAAGTAATGTGTAAATAGAGAAAAAATAGTGATTTAGGCAATCGGATTTTCATTATAAACATTAATTTTAAATGTTTGTAAGTCTGAAAACATTCTCCTTCAGAGCATTTGATTTTGAATATTTGTAAATCTCAAACATATTGGTTCGGAGCATCTAATTTTAAATATTCATTAGTTCGATATTATTTTTGTTCTAAACATCTAATTTTGAACATCAATGAGTTTGAAAACATTTTAAATCAAATAAAATAATTTATAAAAGATATCAGAATTAGGAAAATCTTAAGATAATAGATTTAAAACTTCAATATCTCAGATATACAAATTCAGAATATACTGACCCTATTCTATCGATAAGTTGGTGGCAAATTCAACATCGTTGCCTCACACAATCAATACAGATGTCAAAATCTATCAATTTAATTCTAAAGCCTTGGTCTCCTAGCAATCTAGTCGAGGAAATTAATCTTAAAGAATATTATCGATTATGGGGGAAAATCCATATATCACATTGTGACTCACTCTCCACGGGGTCTATAGACCTATCAGAATTCATGTTTGATACTAGAGAACGGATAATGAAAGACAATAGGTATGGCTTAACTATGAATAATGTAAAAACAAATGTTTGCATTAGCTAAAAATTAATCTAGTGTACATGCCCAATGCAACGGGCAACGAAGAGGAGTACCATGACATTTCATCATTTGAATCATAGTGAGGGACATACTATTTAATACACCAAATAAATTAGGCATTCTCTTTGATTTGAGAAATTGGATCTTGATTGTTTTTTAGAAGCTAGGGTATTAGTGTGGAGATTTGATTACTTGGAGAATCATGAAACCCCTGTAAACCCTAGGTACTACTTAAGCTCAAGTTTTTAATCGATGCGATTAGTCCTGATCCAAAACAATTTGCATATAGTTAGACTTGTCAAAATGGGTCTTAAGCCCATATATGACCCATTTAAAACATAAAATGGTCATATAGGTCACCTTAATTTTGAAGAGCCTATTTTAAATGGATTTTAAATTTAAATGCTAAAATAAATGGGTTTAAATAGTTTGAGTTTAAAACCCATTTTCAACCCACTAGACTCTCCCACATCTTCTCTCCCTCTTCAACCTATAAAAAATATTAAAACAATCGAAATTATTTCTTTTTTCTTTTTCTTTTTTATCCTTTTTTTCTTTCCTTTTTTTTCTTTTTTTCTTCCTTCTTCCATCTTCCTCAGCTAGCCATAGTAATTGCCGGTGAAGCTTGACCTCGCCAAGGTCTAGCGTTGTCAAGGTTGAGACCTCACTAATGTGTGGTCAAGCTCGATCCTCACTGATATAGTGAGACTTGAGCTTGCCAATCTAGTGAGGCGGAGGCCTTTAAGTGGAGCACTAATTCTGTATGAGGCATTGAGAAATCACAATTCGCAAACCTCTTGTAAATTGGCATTTGCAACTTCAGAAACTCTTACACTTCACATCACCAATCCAACCAGACAACATATGGCCCCTTTGAGCATCAATTACCTGATTTTCAGATAGTTGACCGAGATGAAAAGACATCGGAATATAAGACTTGTTCAAGATTAAAGAAATCTGAGACCGGGGTTTATATGCAGTGTGTAAACAGTATTAGCAATGGGACATGGCATTTGTGTGATGCAAAGAGCACAATTACCATCAAAATGAGCATGCGGTTTGCTTGGGCGAGTCACCGACGCGGTGTAGCTATGTCCAATCAATTTTTAATATTATTAGCATATTAGTTTGGAATGCATTACATATTGTCTTAATTATCCTAAAATATTATTGATTGAGCATCTGTTGCAACTTTTGTTGGACATCGCAAAGCATAAATTTTCAATTTTTTAATATTATCCTAAAAATTATTGATGGACCCTCTCCGGTCAAACGATGGAATGCGCATATATTCTGTATTTATACATCTATGGACATGTTCTCCTCCAACCCAAACAAAAGCAAAATAAATAAATAAATAAGGAAAGGAAAAGACGACTCTCCATGTCATCTTGAAATCATCAGCTTTCCAGAACGAGAGTGCATAAAAACTAAAAGAGGCGGTGATCAATCGCACTTTGTACAGAGGAGAGAGAAGATGAAACCGGGCAGGCACCGGCGACCGGCCGCATCTCGGCAGGGCGGCCAGAACCGGTCGCAGCCATGGCCTGATTCCTTTCTGCCGTCTGATCTAAAGTCGACCCTAGCTCCTGATTTCCATTTTCTTTTCCTCCCTATTTCCCAGGATCTGATTAGTGTTTCACCGCCACTAAAAAGTTACGCGGGGACGCATCCATGCCACATGGCAACACGTGTTGGCCGTTGAATCGTGCGGGACTACGTAATATTTTCCTCGAGCTGCATTCTGTCAATCAATCACAATTACTGGTTTTTCTGGCAAAGAAAGAGAAGAAGGTTCAATGACTTCGCTAGTAGTTCGAAGATGTGGACGAAAACGAAATAGACATTTCGACGAAGCAACTTGCATAGGAGCTACTACCCAAGCTATTTGTGTTCATACATTATTAGTCTCTCGATACTAAGCAAAGAATTGTTAGAAAAATACATGTAATTCTTTGATACGGAAATTTGAAAACAATGATCTTTTTTTTTTGGTAAGGAAAAGGAAAATCGAGGGTTGTAAAAACAGTTATATTTGATCTTCATGATTTTCACAAATAGATGAAGATGTACCTTTATCCATAATTACCCTTGAAGATAATCGTTGTGGAAAACTGAAGAACTCGAACCAAATAAAGAAATCTGATTTCTCTCCCTTAACCCACTATTTTTTAATCCATTCTATCGATGGAGGAGAGAATATTGAGTTCTTTTCGGTTATTGTTGTTCATATGGGTGGAGAGAGGACCGGACTTTATTTATACGTTCTATTAACAGGTGTCTTCCATCAAAGCGTCTTTTAACTCCAATAAGAGTTGCACCTCTTTAGAAAAAGCAATAACTTCCCTTGAGAATTATACCCTTTCGTTTTATTAGAATCGTAACTTCTTGTGACTAATATTTATTTTATAGCATTTCAATAATTATTAAGCCATATAATAAATCATATCATGTGGGCCACAATAATTTCTTACATTCTCCCACTTAGCCCATATGATCTTCCTTTCATAGTTTAATAAAGACTGTAATGTGCACGACAATATTATGCTATAAATTTTCATTAAACTGGTAATTACATAATAATCACAATTAAGCAAAGAAAACTAATGCGAGTCATAGCGGTTGTATGTCATTAATCGATATAGTCCTTTCCATGTGCTGCAACTATAGCTCTCTACTTAACATATGATCCATAAATGAGAAGTACAATAATAGTCCAACTATAATGTCTCTTTAGAGACTATCCTGTTTAACATTCATCTATTTCCATAATATGTACAAATAGAAAGCAGAAAATATCAGAAACACATAAATGAGCTCAGAGTGTCAAATACATAAACTTAATACAATCATAATACAAACATTAATGACGTCCAATAATGCTCATATTTTCAACATGCTCATTAAATGTTTTGGGCGGCAATCCTTTTGTTAAATGATCTGTTATTATAAGATTGGTGCTAATATGCTCAATCAGCATGCTTTATTTCAGAACTTTTTCTTTAACAGACAAGTATTTGATTTTCATATGCTTAGCACCCTTAGAATACTTGTCGTTCTTAGAGAAGAAAACTGCTGTCGAGTTATCACAATAAATTTTTAACGGCTTGACAATACTATCGACGATCACAAACCCTGAAATAAAATTCCGCAGTCATAATCTATGAATATTGGCCTCAAAGCATGCCACAAATTTGGCCTCCGTAGTGGATGCAGCAATAACCGATTGCTTCGCACTCTTCCATGAAATTGCCCCTCTAGCCAGAAGAAACAAATAACCAAATGTTGATTTTCTTGTATTGGCACATCCAACTAAGTCTGAATTTGAACATCCAATCACCTCTAGATGATCGAATCTTTTATAAGTAAGCATATGATTCTTCGTTCCTTGCAAGTATCTAAGAACTTTCTTTGCAGTTTTCTAATGATTCATTCCAGGATTACTTTGATACCTACCCAGCATTTTGATAGCAAAACTAATGTCTGGTCTGATGCAAGTATGTGTATACATTAAGCTCCCCACAATAGATGCATAAATAATATTTTTCATTTGCTCTCATTCTAACTCACTTTTCGAACATTGCATAAGGCTAAATTTGTCATCTTTCTGAATTGGAACTATTCCTGCTAAACATTTACTCATATTGAATCTCTCTAAAATTTTCTCAATGTAGGCTTTTTTAAACAACCCCAACAATTCTTGTAATCTATCACGGAATATTTCTATTCTTATCACATACGTTGTCTCTCTCATATCCTTCATTTCAAAATTCTTAGAGAGAAATTTATTGATTTCATGTAACAAATCAAGATCATTGGTAACAAGCAAAATGTCATCAACATACAACACTAGAAAAATAAACTTGCTCCCATTGATCTTCATATATATACATCGATCAACGGTGTTTTCCTTAAATTCAAATGAAGTTATGGTATCATCACGGAATATTTCTATTCTTATTACATACGTTGTCTCTCTCATATCCTTCATTCCAAAATTCTTAGAGAGAAATTTCTTGGTTTCATGTAACAAATCAAGATCATTGGTAACAAGCAAAATCTCATCAACATACAGCACTAGAAAAATAAACTTGTTCCCACTAATCTTCATATATATACATCGATCAACGGTGTTTTCGTCATTAAACTTAAGACACCATTGTCGGGAAGCTTGTTTAAGTCTATATATTGACTTCTTTAATTTACATACCATGTGTTCATTTCCTTTAATTGAAAAGCCTTCGAGTTGGTCTATATAAACTTCTTCTTCTAAATTCCCATTAAGAAAGATGGTTTTTACATCCATTTGGTGTAACTCTAAGTCATAATGAGCCACCAAAGCCATAATAATTCTAAGTGAGTTCTTTTTCGTGACTGGTAAAAATGTCTCTTTATAATCAATATCTTCTTTTTGCGTAAAATCCTTTGCAACAAGTCTGGCTTTATGTCGTTCAATATTGCCTTTTGAGTCACGCTTACTCTTAAAAACCCATTTACACCCGATCTTCTTACATCCTTTAGGAAATTTAACAAGATCCTAAACTTGATTTTGATGCATGGATTTTAACTCTTCTTCTATAGCATTAAACCATTCATTCTCTCTCATGCTTAGTTAGATAGAGAAATGTTTATATGATCATATTTAATCTATTATGAGAATAAATCTGAATTAGGCAAAAAAAATCATTAAATTATTATGAGTTTTGCTCCTTCAAGAATTTATAACTCACAATGTGCTATTATTCTCACTATATCTCAAACACTGTTATATTAACAAAGTCTAGTTAGATATATGATAGAGCATGTTATGTAAATCCATTTTTTATAGTAATGATTAGTGTTAAATATGATCCTGAAAAAAATCCCATATTCAATCTTTTATTGAATTGTCTAGTACGATGCTACATTGATGTTAGAGTGGTTTTTTGAATTTTTGAAGATGAACATCAAATTTTGATTTGGACCTTACATGTGTTATATAGTATGACCTAAATAAGGAGGAAGTCCTTTAGTGTAAAATGAAAAAAAGAAAAAGTCAATATTTTCCTTTAATTTTGGCCCGAATGAGGGACCTTCAGCCATACTTCCTTTCTCGAGACTCACCAACTAGAGGCGTGCATTCCGGTAAATCGGAGATGAATTTTCTCTCACCCTAGGTGAGCCTTCTCCCTATCCTAGCTAGGGATAGTTGAAACCCTAAGGCCCCTTCCCTACAAAAGACAGCAGTTTTTCATGGCAGATTCTTCTCAGCAACTGGAGTAACAAGTGCTACCCCCTTTCCTTTCCCCATCTTCTTCTTCAACCTCTTGGTTTTCTCAACCCTAGACAGAAACCATGGCTAATGCCCCACAATACCCATCGGATTAAGCTTCCTAGTCCTAACCGCATACCGCCTCTCTTTCACCTGCAAGTTCGCAAATAGTCAGATTTCTCGACCTTAGCCGAGCTCTCTTCATTCCCAACCCTAAAATGCCACATACCCATCCACCGGAACATCGTATCATTTGAAAACCCATATCGCCCAATCCTCTAAGCTACGAATATGGAGGGTGAACAGGAGAATCAACTACGAATGGCCACTCTGTGTAAAAGAATGGGGGACTTATGGGCTGAAGAAGACATTACATAGCTGAATGCAGTGATCCCTAAATCGATACATTAAGAAAGTAAGCTTCTTCTCTATGGCAAACTACTATCTAAACCTAATGTTAATTTTCCGACTTTCTTGAGCACCATGAAGAGAGCCTGGAGGATTGAGTTAGTAAAATGCGACATGATAGAATAGGGGTTCTTTTTATTTACCTTTAACTCTGTTGAAGAAAAGGAGAGAGTGCTAGAAACGGGCCCATGGTCCTTTGCGAGTAATTTACTGATCCTGAAGGAGGGGGACCCAAATATCCTAGAGCACCGTTATGATTTCTCCCAATATGCCTTTTGGGTTCATTTAGTTGGTCTTCCTAGAGCTGCAATAACCGAAGAAGCTATTAGCAAAATCGCAAGGAAACTTGGCATAGTAGAGAAAGTCAAAATTGAAGCAAAATACAACAACTCGAGCAGTATGAGCAGAGCTAAAGTGGTTCTAGACCTGCAAAAACCCCTTAAAACTGGCACGGTTATTGACCTTGGAGGAATGAAATGGTGGATTGACTTTAAGTATGAAAGATTACCTCATTACTACTATTCATGTGGGTGTATAGATCATTATGCAACTTCATGCCCAATATTCCCGTATGAAGACTCGGGAGCTCCTCCCAAGTATGGATCGTGGCTTAAAGCGGAGGTGAAAGAGTCAAGCCTATGCTGGAAAACCTTTTTCGGGGAACTAGAGGTTGCTGAAGGCAATGAAGAAATGGTGCCCAAGACCCCTATCTACACGATAGCAGGAAATATCAACACAGTTATGGCGACACCAAATGAAACAACACTTGTAATTTACAATCCAGCACAGCACAAAGACACCCATGAAGGTAACAGTTTGAACCCTATATCCCCCTCAAGAGGGAAAAGAGTCAGCAAACTTAGCAGCTGTTATTATCTGATATTGACCAGAAACACAGCCTGAGTTCCCGTAAGAAAGGCAAAGCTTCAATGAAATCGCCAGTGACCAAAAAACAAAAGAGGTTCAACCCTTATGATATACATGGTAACCAAGATTGCCTCATTGATGAAGGGCACCTTTTAGAAACTCCTATCTAGATGTGGGAAGGGGAGTATACCCAAGCTTTGGTGGCTAGCCCTAATAAGCCACCAAAGAAGACATGAAAATCATAAGCTGGAACTATCAAGGGTTGGGTAACCCCTTAATAGTCCAGCACCTCCGAGCCTTAGTGGCTCGTGAAAGGCCCAATTTGGTTTTCCTCATGGAAACCAAAAACAAAGAGGTGGTACTTCGGCGCTTAGCTTAGCGTCTTCAACTCAAATACTTAAAGACTATAGACTCAGTTGGCATTGCGGGTGGCTTGGCTTTATTATGGAGTGAGGAGGTATCAGTGGAAGTAGAGGCTAGCTCAGAGGAGTGGATGGGAGTGCTGTGTCGAGAATAGGGCAGCAACTTTCTGATGAGAATAGCCTTTTTACATGCACCCAACGTCTTTCAAGACAGACTTGCTCTTTGGCAAGTATTAAGGAATTACAACCATCCTAGTTCTTTCTCGTGGCTATGCATTGGTGACTTTAATGAAGTTTTATACCATTGGGAGAAATGTGGCATGAGAGAGGCTGATTGATATCGGATGGTAGCCTTTAGGGAGTTCGTGGACACTTGTTCTTTAATCGATATGGAGAGTAAGAGCTGTACATATACATGGACAAATAGAAGGGTGGGGGAACAGCATGTTAAAAAAAGACTAGATAAGGCTTTTTGTAACCTAGAATGGAGAATCACTTTCCCAAATGCTGAAGTATACTCTCTCCCTGCAATTGGGTCAGATCATAGCCCGATCCTCCTCTCTTTGCACCCTACTGTTTCCTGCATACAGAAGCCTTTCAAATTTGAAGCATTTTGGCTAGGAAAGCCAGAATATTCAGAAGTGGTTAGGAAAGCCTAGGAAGATGATGTTGGAAATACAGGGGATATTATAGATAAGTTTAAAAAAGTCATTTAGGTGCTTAGGCATTGGAGCAGCAGGACTTTTAAAAATGGTTTTCGTCAAATAAATGCCTTACAAAAGAAATTAATCGTTATGACTGATATTGATGACGGGGCATCAATGGGGAAGAAGTATAAGCAGCTCGTAGGGCAAATAGACGACCTATGGAGACAAAAGGAGATGTATTGGAGTATGAGATCCAGAGTCGATTGGTTGAAATGGGGGGACAGGAATACAAAATTCTTCCACACCACTACAATTCAACGGAGAATACAAAACAGAATCGCTATTCTAAGGATTGATGACCAGAACTGGAGCCAAGATCCTAGTGTTCTCAAGAACCACATCTCAGCCTTTTACAAGTCTTTGTACACGTCGATAGGGGAGAGAAACTATGGTCCAATTTTGGAACAATGTCCTCAAATTGTCATAGAAGATATAAATACAGCCTTGATGAAGCTCGTAACTAAGGAAGAAGTGAAAGTTGCTGTATTTCAAATGGGACCTACTAAGGCGCTTGGGCCGAATGGACTAAATGGGTTATTCTACCACAACAATTGGCCTGTAATTCAAGAGGATATCTTTAAAATGGTACAGTCATTCTTTGACCTAGGCACTTTTAACCCGTTATAAACAAAACACAGCTCACCCTCATCCCCAAAATCCCTAATCCTAAACATATCTCCCAGTATCGACCCATCAGCCTGTGTAATTTCAATTAAAAAATCATTGCTAAAATGCTGGCAAATAGGTTAAAACCATGGCTTCCACCGCTTATTCTCCCAGAACAAAGTGCCTTCATAGGTGGAAGGCAAATTCAAGACAACATTTTCATTGTGCAAGAGGTCCTCCACCAGCTTCGGGTTCGTAAAAGGAAAAAGAAATTCCAGGCGGTGCTAAAACTAGACATGCAAAAAGCTTATGATAGGGTGGAGTGGGATTTCCTAGGCGACTACATGCTACGCATTGGTTTCTGTGAAAAATGGGTCTCTCTCATTAAATGGTACATATCTTCCATATCCTTTAGTGTGAAAGTTAATGGTGAAGCCACAGAACAATTTCAATCATCCCGAGGGATTAAACAAGGTGACCCTTTATCCCCCTATTTGTTTATCATCATGGCAAATGTATTGTCTACCCTTATCACAAAAGTAGTTTTGGGAGGATCTATTAAAGGCATCAAGCTCTATCCTCACTGTCCCTCTCTCTCTCACCTTCTATTTGTGGATGATGCTATTTTCTTCCTAGAAGGCAGTATCAAAGAAGCCCAAAATCTGTCCAATGTCCTAAATCAGTATTGTTACGCATCCGGACATGCCATAAACCTGAATAAATCGGGAATTTTCTTTGGGAAAGGCTGCCTAGAAGGCCTACAAGCTAGTCTCGCAGCTGAGTTACAGGTGCCAGTTACGGAGAAAACAGGGAAATACTTGGGGATACCATCGGATTAGGATAACACAAAAAAGAGATGTTTTCATGGATGCTAGCTAAGGTGGATAGGAAACTAGAGGGATGGAAAGAACACCTTATCTCAAAAGCAGGGAAAGAGGTTTTACTCAAATCAGTCATTCAAGTACTTCCACAATATGCTATGTCGATGTTTAAAATCCTTGTTTCCATATGCAGAGCAATTGAAAAGAAAATTGCAGCTTTTTGGTGGAAGCAAAATATGCATCGAAAATGTATTCATTGGAAGAGTTGGGACCTGTTAAATGATAGAAAGACAAGGGAGGACTTGGCTTCAGAGACTTCATGGATTTTAATAAAGATCTCTTGGGGAAACAAGCATGGAGACTCAGTACAGCAAAAGAGGCTT
This sequence comes from Corymbia maculata, assembly GCA_014182735.1. Taxonomy (NCBI): domain Eukaryota; kingdom Viridiplantae; phylum Streptophyta; class Magnoliopsida; order Myrtales; family Myrtaceae; genus Corymbia; species Corymbia maculata. Next base: position 37,449,879 of record CM024686.1, on the reverse strand, counting down.
TATGGTCTAGACTCTTTCAAGGTCTCTACTTCCCTAGTGGTAACCTATGAAATGCAAAAAGAGGACCTCGACCATCTTGGGGCTGGCAAAGTATTCTAGTAAGAAGAGATGCTATTGAATCGGAGTTGAAATGGGAAGTGGGGAACGGGGAAAACATACGAGTTAGAGAGGATCAATGGCTGGTTTCGGGGAAAATTGGTGGCCCGGCTAATCTTAACGAGCCATAGCTTGTAGCTGATTTCATTGACAAGGACTCGAGGGCGTGGAACTCGGATCTACTGAAGGAGACTTTTTGTGAAAATTTCGTATGCGAAATTCTGGCAACGCCTCTTAGTATCAATCTTGAACCCGATAAACTACTATGGATAGCAAATAAATCGGGAACATACCAAGTGAAGAGTGGCTACAACAAGCTACGAGCACAGGAAAACGTACACCCTATCTCCCAAGCATCAACATCATATTAGAACCCTAAGCGCTTATTGATTGAAATCTGAAAATTATGCACATCCCCCAAAATCAGGTTTTTTCTATGGAGTGTTTGTCAAGAGGCCCTTCCCACAAAAACAAATCTCCACCGAAGGAAATTAGTACCTGAGCCGATATGCCCCGTGTGTGAATCAACCTTGGAAACCTCAGAACACTTGTTCTTCCTGTGCCCTTGGACAAAACAAGTTTGGACAAACTTCGGCTTAACCTTCAACACAGCCCCGACGAGCATAACAATAATAGATAAGGACATCAGCAATTTCCTTACCTCAGACGGTTCGTCGAGGACCAAAGCCCTCTTCGCAACTCTCCTATGGTGTATTTGGAAGTCCAGAAACAGAGCAACCTTCGCTGGTCAGCCACCAAATCCACTGCAAACCGTTGAAGAAGCTGTATCACAGCAACGTTTAACTTAAAAATGGAGCACCTAGAGTAACCAAACGCCCTTACCTCAGTTGGAGATCTGGGAACCACCGGATGCGGGCTCCGTGAAAGTGAACATTGACGCCGCCTGGAGAAGTTCGTCAACGGAGGGATCGATTGCTGGTGTTTGCCGAGATGACAAGGGCACCATAATCGCCGGCTTCTCGAGCTTGATTCATGCTCCCTCGGTGTTTGTTGCTGAAACCCTAGCATTGCGTGCGGCTTTGCTGTGGGTTCTGGAGAATAGAACTGGAACTCCATGACTATCCACTTCAGTTCCGCACGTGATGATCTCCATTGATAACTCAGCTGTAGTTCAGTCTATCATGGGCTTGGAGGAGCCGCCGTGGGCCTTGAAGCCGCTGGTCCAAGACTGTTGCAAGTTGCTGGGCCAATTGCCAAACATCCAGCTGCTGTACGAGCCCAGGAGTAAGAACAAAGTGGTTGATTGGGTAGCAAAAGCCCATCTCAATGGTACCCTCCCGCCGAACTGGATGTCTCGCCCCCCGCAAGCCCTACTATCTATTTTATGTCTTGAGTTCAGTTCTAGTTGTAATCAATTGCGAAATTAGTAATGAAAATCCCTTTTCGACCAAAAAAAAAAATAGAGGCGTCCGGGGAAGTTGGAGGAAATGAAAAATGACGTGATTAAGCGTAGGAATGACGTCACCATAGTAAGTGGACCGTGACGTCACGGAAAGCAAAGGTGAGGTGATGTCGCGTGCTCGAATGATTGTAGTTTCAGAATGGATCGGACAAATTGATATATATCTGCCGTTTTGCCTTGGTGGGAAAGTCGGAACTCTTACGCTAGTTTAGGAGGACGGGAGAGAGGGTGTGGAAAAGAATCCATCGGGCCCACCATTATCCTTCCAAGATGAGAAGAAAAGGTAAAAGTATGTTGGCTTTCTCTTCCTTTTCTCTTGTTCTTTTTATTTTTTGCCAGTCCTCTTCTCTTTTTATTGGAACATTTTCCACTTAAACTCGATTAACATTGATCGTAAAGCAAAAAGAAAATCAAATTTTGCAGATTTTCGCACCATATAATATACTTTTCTTCATTTTGATATTCTTTAAGATTTGCTATGCTTGATCGTAATCAAATATATATACATGATATCATAAAATACATTTTTGTTTAATTTTGCAACTTTGCATCACTATTGGCAATGTTTTTACTGTAACCGAGTGCATCATATTATAAAGTATGTGAAAATATAAGTTTTTTAATGTTTTAATTATGATAGTATACAAAGAGTTTCTAACATTATGTTATAAGTGCAAAACTTCATAAAATGTGGGTTTTTTTTATTCAAATCATTAGATTTCTTGTTCTTTTTTATGAGATATAGATATTTCGACATTTGCCAAAAGTACAACATCATTCGATGTGAATATTTCTATTTTATAAACATTATGACATTTTATTATAACAAAATGTATAGTAACAAGAAAAAAATCACACTGAAAAGTTGTCCATAGAGGAGAGATAGGATGAAGATTGAGATTCAAAAGAATTGGTCAAGGATTAACAAAAAAATGGTCTTTAACTTTCATTTTCTTTAGGGGAATCATTTCACACTTTATGAGAAGCAACTAAACAACCTAAAAACATCCGAGAAGTCACTTCTTCTTGAAATGAAAATTGTGATCAACATAGCGCCATTATACAATTAGTCTAACGAGGCGGTCAAGTTAGTGAGACCCTTTTATAATATATGCAATTATGTCATGGCTAAGCTCACTTTGAAAGAACTAAAGTCAAATCTTATCATCCACTTGGCAACAATTGGAATTCACATAAGGAGAGGGAAGGAGGGAGGGAGGGAGGGAGAGGAGTCTTCGTCGTAAAGTGAAGATGTATTCAATTGCTCGCAATGAGTGTGAATGTAAGAAAGATCTAAGCATTTCCAATTCCTTTTTCTAACAGAAGACGCACCTCTGGTTTGGATCAATTGTTTTTTTTTTTTTTTGGTTCAGATCAATTGTTAGGTTCTATGAAATATACTCCTTGAAATCCACATTTATCTGAGAAGACAAAACATACTCACATTTCACCTGATACTTTATCCAAACTCAGATGATTAATCACATTAATTGCAAATCCTTATAATTCCACCAACCATCCATACACTTTCTTTTATTGAAGTTGTCAAATAAAGAAAAGAATTGTCCGAAATCATTCTACCCATTTATATCTCAATTTTTATTCTTTCCTTTTCTTCCGCAAATTCTTCTTTTCCTTTTCTCGTCTTTTGTTCTTTCTCAGTTCCACGAGTAATGTCACCACTTTCCTCCTTGTGTGATCAGGAGGAGAGCTCGAGCAAAGACGAGCTGATGCAATGTGGAACCGAAATGCCGATAGTGGTGAGGCAAGGAAATAAGGCGAGGGCTGTGGTGAGTCGCGATGGAGGGAGGGAGGGAGGGAGGGAGAGAGAGAGATAAACAATCCCAAAAAATTTGAATATGTTGCTGTTGATTAGGCCATCAACATTCAGGTGTGAGAGAGAATAAGGTCCCCCGTTGGCCTCATAAAGGGGTCATTTACGAGGTCAATTGCGCGAGTTGCCTTCTCTTGTTTAGCAATGGCGTTGATCAGAGACAGCACTCTGTGGCCCTTCGAACTCTGAACTTGCTGGGGTCCTTTAAAGATCGAGGGATTAAGGAAATATGCTTTTAAAGTCACATGCCTTACCATCATAATGAACCACCGACCATTATAATCGAGTAAAGAGGCAGAAGATGCAAAGGAATATATATATGGAGATGACGTTCCTGACCTCGATTTATAATTAATGTGATGGAAATTAAGCGGTGCAGATTATATTATCACATATCATGAAAATTACTATAAGAAAATCATGACGAAAAAGTGAAACTCTAGTCCTTTCTAACTAATCATACCTTTAAATGAGGAAGCACTTGCGTTCCTCTACCCAATAAAACCTCATGTATGTATATAAATATCAACAACCTTCCATGTCGTGTGGACGAAAACATAATTGGCCTCACAGACAAGACACTCTGTACCTTTAGATGCACAGGACATAGGTGTTTGCTCATTGTTCATTGATGATCACTGAAGTTCCGCCCCAGCGAATGATATTGCGTCGTGATAGACGTATTGATGGATTCATTCGAATCCAGCTCTTCCATCGGTCTCTCTGTCCTGTTAAGGAAGAAGGCCAATTGTTGAGGCAATTCAAGAGTAACACGGTGGCTGCTTAACTCAAGGACTATGTCCGTCATTGTGGGTCTTCCATTTGGATCTTCCTGAGCACACAGCAAACCAAGTTGAGGCATCTAACAACTTCGTCCCTTGAATATGCGTCTCCAATGGCTGGATCTAACACCGCCAATGGCGTACCATCTCTCCAGTTTTTCCAGGCCTGAAAATAGTTCATTAAAACACATTTCTCAAGATGTTGAATTTGCTTAGTTTAATTATTTTCATTTTAGTTAAGGAGCTGGTTTGTACAACTTACATAGCAAGCAATACCTTCGCCACTGTCTGCCTGGTTGAAAAAACTATTCTTCTTACTGCTAACGAGCTTTAGAAGTAGGACATCGAAACTATAGACATCGGACTTTACGGAGAACTATCCATGCATTGCATACTCAGGTGACATGTAATCACTGCAAACCATTATACATCAACAATATAAGCATACATAAGCATAAAAAACAGAGAAAAAGCACAACAACAATTACTAAGTCCCCGCATTTCTTTCGGTGATTGCCAATGTTTGGTCCACTCCAAAAATCCTTGCCATGCTGAAATCAGAAATCTTGGGGTTCATTTCACTGTCCAACAAGATATTGCTTGATTTCAGATCATGATGGATGATCTGAATATGAGAGTCCTCATGTAGATAGCATATTCCTCAAGCAATCCCACATGCTATGTTGTAACGTGTCGACCAATCTAAGTGCCTCCTTTTTTCAGGATCTGCATGTACACACAATTTAAATGTAGGTTATTTTTGGTTGATAAATCCTCTTAAATATATTCTATGCAAGGAACTAACTTTAAGTTCCAAAAGATGGGAAACATTCAACATAATTTGAGGCTAATTACATATTCGTTTCAAGATGAAAAGCAACAACTTAGTAATATATCAAAAAATGGCGTACCTGATAAAAAGTTGTCAAGGCTTTTATTTTGCACAAACTCATAGACAAGTAGTTTTTCTTCACCCTCTACGCAGAACCCGAGCAACTGTACAATGCTTCGATGTTGAAGCTTCGATAGCAGCATGACTTCATTCTTAAATTCTTCAGCACCTTGTTTCGAGCTTTGAGATAGTCTCTTCACAGCTATTAGTAGTCCATTAAAAAGCGTACCCTAGAAGATCAGAATTTTGATGTTTAAGTACATGTGAGTAGCTTCCAATCACAACTCTCAAAATTACTAAATGAAAGATCTCCAAGTTTTTTTAACCTAAAGATCTTTCAAGTGCAATAATTAACCGTACCAGGAAAACTTCACCAAATCCACCCTCACCCAACTTGTTTTGTCAAGAGAAATTGTTTGTAGTGGCAAGTACGTTGGCCAAATCATACAGCACGGACTCAGAGTTTGTAATTTTAGTTAGACCTAAGCGACCAAACAACACGAGGTGGTCATTTCACCAAAAGCATAGAACAGTCCATTGTGCGGTTCATCATTCTATCCAAGTTGATGGCCGCAGTACCAGTTTCGTACCTGTTTGATCTCCTTGGACGACTGCACGTCTCTTGGTCTCATTCCTCCGACTGAAACACCAAGCCAGGAAGAGAAACACCACAGTTTGGATGACAGAAAGGGCGACCACGGTGATTATCACAGTAAATATATTGCTTTCGCCTGCATACGAGCAATCATGTCTGGATAGCATCAGTATTTGGGATTATGACAGGATGAGATTTTATAATTACCATAAGCCAGAGCAAAAGTGAAACTGGAGAAAAACAAAAAAGAGTACGCTTTATGAGCAAATGGCCAGAATAAGTGATGTTGACATAATGTACAAGAATAACCATCCGTCGAGTAAAAGCGACATTTTACCAATTATGATCTAAATAATCTAATCTCACAAGCAGATGTGAGACCCACCATGTTCAACTAGAAGAATATTAAATATATCCTTTGTCCATCTTCTACATTTTATTTTGTGCATTAATTTGCATTTTTAAGGATATTTTTACTTGTTAATGTAATTTAATTATACTCTGTTCTTGTTTGTGGGTGTTCTTGTTCGGATTTTAAGAGAGAGAGAGGAAGACAAAAAAGAAAGTATTTAGTTACCATGATAGTCTTCAATTAGAACAAAGTTAAATTTTCCTACAAAGAAAAAAATATTAAATTTCATTTATAAATTTGATGAACGAAAAAGGTCACTTATTTTTTCAAAATATATTAATATTCCAATTGTTTTATGGAAATTGAAAATTTCAGAAAATATTTTCCTAAAAGCGATCGATTGAAATAATTAGTGCATGGAAATTACTTTAATTGTCAACAATAATTTTTATATCTAAATATCTTCGTGGATGATGAAAATATTTTCGTTTGTTAATTATAATAAATAATAGAAGTGATTATTTAAAAAAAATTTCTTTCAAAATAAATGAAGCCTAGAGATAAAGATGGTTTTCCTATCAAACACAAAATAGAAAAGAAAAGAAAAGAAAAGAAAGATGAGAAATAGATTCCATAGGTACACCTCATGGGAATTATGTGATCTTTGAATATCACCTCATAACTTCAATCAATCAATCATGTTTTCTTCCTTGGAGAAAACTTATGTAATTTTAGATGGTTGACCCTCTATGCTTATGGACGCTTTATGACTAGTTTGGTGGATAGGGAACGTTGATACGTCCGATGTCAAAATTTTGGTTCGAATGAAAGCTAAAAGAGTTATGAAAAATACAAAAAGTCAACTTGGAAAGTGATTTTTTCCAGAAATAAGGAGCAAAAGTCAAAAGACAAACATGAACGGAAGTAGTTCCAAGGCAGTCAAAGACAAAGCGCTGGCATTTAAAAGTGTGGAGGACAACCCCAGCAATAGGCGTATGCAGCAAGGATGGGGAATAGACCATAGTATTTTTGATTTAGGTCCCGAGTGAAGCATATAAATGGCTCGTCAGGCTTTTGTCTAGTTCATTAATACTGTATCTCCTTGGTACGATCGCGGTATCCCCTCACTCCAGTGATTTGTTTGTCCTGCTGAGTGACTGCTAGTGCCGTGATTCACCATTCCTTGTATAGGATCCATTGATTGAAATTTTATAATACTTATCTTACCAAAAAAAAAAAACACGAATGGAAGTAGGGATTTTTGGTCCATTGGCCTAAAATCCACGTCTTCTATTTGAGAAAATATTGGATAAATCTGATTTTCCGTGTCAAGTATAACACTTCATTCAACGCACTATAACTCTCTGTTCACTTTTTTTCCTTTATTTTTATTTTTATTTTTTATTTCTTCTCTTTCTTTTTTCCTTTTTCCTTTTTCCTTTAGATGTAGTTACTTGGAAGCTCCCCTGGCGAAACCGGCCTTGCCCAAAACATCATGGCCACAGGTGAGGCTGCCTTTGCCTGCGACTAGCAAGGCCATGGTGAGACTGGGGAGTCTCTTTTCCCTTGACGAAGAAGAAGAAACAAGAAGTATAGAGAAAAAGAGTCTTGTCAGTAACGGAAGGGAGGAGAGAAAGTAACGGTGAGAGAGAAGAGATAGAGTAATTTGATACGTGTGGGACCAACGTTGCCACATGTCAGACTAATGAATCGAGCATTTTACTGCTGACATGAAAAATCAGGCTTAATATTTTGAAAAAGAGAGTCTGGACGGAAGAAGACAAGCCATACGGACATATTTAACTTCAGCGTCGGTCACCGGAGCGGGAGGCGGAGGTGCTGAAGCAGGAGGTGGAGGGGCCGGCAACGGTAGGGCTGAGGCATTATAAAAGGGGTAGAGCTCGTATCTCAAGTTGCAGCTCGGGACGAGCAACCTCCCGCCTTGCTTTCCCCGAGGTAGATTAGCGATCCTAAACTGGAGGCACTTAACACAGTCTGACGCCGTCAAGTCAGGCGTACACTGTGTGAGTGCGTACAGCTTCTGTGAGGTCGTGAAGTTTGCCTCCACTGCCGCGACCTTCTTCCCTAACTTGCCAGCTGATGCCCCCATTGAGATGTCATTTAGGGTTTCCACGAGAAGCTGCATGAACCGGGTTGGGTTGGTGACGTTCCTGACGTCGTACAAAACCCGATCTGGCGATCACTCCATAGCAGAGAGGATGGACCAGTTCGAGTACCGCAACATGCACTGGTCATACCATATTGCAGAGACTCGCTGGTTCGGGCATCTTTGGAGGATATCCCGTTTTCCAGCAGCCACGCAGCGGCTGCATGAGGTGCTGTTGAGGTCACCACGGCATAGGAACAGCCCATAGGCCCGTTTGGGAGGGTTTTGGCCGGCAGTGGCAGTGGCAGTGGCAGTGGCGAAGCCACTGGTGTTGTTGATGGTGGCAGAGGAGAGGGAAGAGAGGAAGGTGTGGAGGTTGGATTGGAAGGTGGAGTTGGGAGTGAAGAGGGTGGTGTTTGGGCAAGCATGAAATAGATATTTGGGCGCAGCCTCAGTACTGAAAATGTTGATGAAGAAGAAGGAGAAGGAGAGACAGAGGGAGATGATGAAGCAAGAATTCATTCTTGGCTAGAATGATGAATGGATGGGACTTTCATGATTTATAGAAGCGTGGTTGTCTCCTCTCGAGTACCCATTACGGTAACAGATCCCAATTTTGGTCTTGCCACATGTTGAATATCTTTTTTCAACTTTTCCGCCTATCATATTGGAAGTGAGCGGGATACGACGAACGGAGAAAATAAGGAAAAGAGGGAGTGAATTTTGCGAAAGAAGGAAAAAAAAAAGGGGGGAGAGAGAGAGAGAGAGAGAGAGCGCGCGTCGTCGCTATTCATGAATAGACTCAGCAACCCTCCCTCTTGCTAGTAGCCGGCTATGATTTGATTTGATAGTAAACCACTAGAATTCTAAGCCCTCCTAGTGCACAAACCACACAGACAAACAAGAATGCGGGTCTTGTCGTATCCCTTCGTTGCTCGAGTCGGACCTTTTGTCTTGTCCTATTTGCATCGCATGCCCAACCCAAAAAAAGAGCGTCCTTCTCAAGCCAGATAGAAAGATGGATTTGCGTATTAGGAGACAGTGATGCTCCTAGCATATTGTCTAGTTTTTTTTAATCTTTTCTTGGTCAAAAGCATGTCGTCCACTTAGCTTGGTGATGGTAGATACATGTGATGGAGTAGCGGACTCTTGTGCCCTATCTTTTAAGGTTCTAAACTTGCAACCCGAAACTTGTGATTTTGATGTTGATACTAAAGAGATTGACTAGTTGCAGCACTGTGATTTTTTCACTTTTCTTGATTTTGAAAGGATTTTCCACGTAATAATTTTATGTCTTCTTTTCTATTGTTTTTTTCACTTTGAAAATTTGCATTCCTAACAATATATTAGACGACCCTATGTGTGAGGACTAACATATATTAAGTTTGTTATGTTTCCAGGGGACTTTCATACAAGAAGAGCACTCTATGCATCGGTTGTACAATTGACATGGTGTAGACGATTGGCTACACTATTCATGTGACAAATTCATCAATCAATTTTTGCCTTTTTAATTTTGTCACATTCCCTTTTCTTGTTGACAAACCAAAACCCGTCCGTTGCAGACACGGTACTGTGCCAAGGTCCAAATTTTCAACTTGTCTGGTCAAATTCAAAATATGAAGTACTAAGAAGAAGCCCTTTCACTCCATGAAAAGTTTAGTCAACTTCTGAACACGAAAACTTACTCTCTTGGAAGTTGAAGAAATAGTGTATTGCTTGATAATTGTTAGATCTGAATTCCCGAGGTTTGTCCCGTTTATGTATTATTGCTATAATTGTATATTATATAAAACGACATATAATCATTTACATGACTATCATTACAAAGTAGCATGTAAATTTCTTCACTCGAGCATGTCACTAGAACAAATTTTTTTGTTATAGTCATGATCACCTAATGCACAGTTCGAAAACATGTGCTATTATTTTGAGATTTTGGAGAGGCTAGCCACCACAACCTAAATTAAATAGGGAAGTTTCCAATAATGGCCCAAAGTGCTCTCATTTTCTCAAATAATGGTATGAAGTGGACTTTATTTCAAGTAAAGGCTTGAAATGACTATATCAATTTCAAAGAATAGCTTGAAGTGGTTATAGTTGTTTCAAATAAGGGCCAAGCCTGGCAAAAAATTCCAACCAATCAAGGATATTTTTGTCGAAACACAATTTAAATTTAAATTAAATTAGATTAAAAAAATTAAAATTAAAAACACAAGTGAGAGGTCTCCCTGCCACTTGTGGCTGTTGGCCCATTGTTGGTGGGGCGGCAGCAATGGCTAGCGACCCCTGCCAACAAAAAGTGAAAGCCAGCAGGCCCTTGCTAGAGATGGGAGAGGGCAGCAACCCTCTCCTAAATTTGGGCAAGGGTTGCCCATCCTTGCCCAACACCCTAAGACCTATGTTTTTCCCCTCTCTCTCTCTCTCTCTCTCTCTATAAGATTTAGTTTTTTTAGTTTGTTTTCTATGAAAAGAGAAGAAAAATGACAAAACACAAAAATTTAAAAAGACACCTTCACTAAGGGTGTGCAACCGGACCGGGTTTACCTAGAATTAGGATCGGACCACCCGAAAATAGGGTCGGGAATTGGTTCCCGGTTAAACTGGTCCAAGAACCGGTTCCAGTTTTTGGGAACTGGTTGAAACCAGTTCGAGAACAGGGTCCAAGCAAAGACCCACCCAGAACCGGACTGGTTTTGGTATCGGCTTTTACCCTATTAAAATAAAAACCTTCTCTCTATATAATGCTTTTGAGTCCCTTTGTCTTTGAAGAAATGTTAAAAAAAGAAAGATTTTCTCTGAATCAAGTTAAGAGAGAATTGTTTTGAAAAAAATTGTTAAAAAAAACTATTCTCATGCATTGTTTTTCTTTTTTAATGGTCTCACTTTTAACTATTACTAGAGTCAGAGGATAAATGCTACTAACTATTGTAGCACTAATTAAAAGCATTCTTAGTCCAACTCAAAAAAGATGTCTTCTTAATAAGAGCTCCGTTGCATACACATAAATAAGCACATTAGATCATATTAGAAGTATTTGTGTGAATGAGACTAATATTAGATTCATATTTGTTGCTAATTTTTATGCATTTTTAGGATTTTTGCTTTGTCTTATGATGTTAAGAGAATTACATTATTATTTTTTCGCTAATTAATGTAAAATTTAAAGCCATATAGGAAATTGAACGGTTGCAAAATAGGTTCCAATTAAAATAGGGTTGACCTTGTTCCTAGACCGGAAAAATAAGGTCGGGTCCAAAATAGGATCCAAAAAAGAGGAACTGGTTATAATAGGATCAGGTACAGGGTCCAGGTTTGGACCCTACCCACCTTGGACCCGATCACCCCTAACCTTCACAGCTGGCGAGGCCCTTATTTGAGATTAATACGGTCATCTCGACCTCTTATTTGAAACAATGTTTTTTTAGACCCTTATTTGAGAAAATAAAGGTACTTCGGGCCCTTATTTGGATTAATGTTCATTTCAAGCCCTTATTTGAGAAAATGAGAACACTTAAGACCCTTTTTTGAAAATTTCCCAATTAAATATGAAAAGCTAGGTTTAAGTTAATTTTAATTTTGTGCTAAATGATAAGATTCTGTTTTTCGTAATTCTTTTAGAGGGTTTAGATATTATGTTTTTACAAGATAAGTGCAATTTTGGCAATTAATTTTGGATGCTTTATATTCCGATTGCCAAAGACGAGTCCCTCAAGAGCACCGTTACAAATATAGCATAACAGTACCGCTAGGCTAGCTGACTTTTATTACAAAGATTTATCTTCTCTAGTTTTCATCTTTAGGAAAAATCTCAATGCAGTGTAAATAGCTTTGGATTTTCATTCACAAGGAAATAAAGGCTTTCGGTAGTCTTATTGGCGCTTACGCCAATAGATTCTTTGATTGGGGTAAAGTTGTAACAGGGTAGCCATAGGTGAACCTATAGCTGGATTGAATCATTTGAAATGGAAATGCCCTCTTTCCCTGCGAGCACCTACTCCTAACAAAACGAAGAGAAGCAAGCTCTGCAAATGAACCCTAGCTGGTTCCTTCAAAATTCATTGACGGGCAGCAGTTGACTGGACAACGAGATGTGAAGCACTGATTCGGTGCGGGATTGGAATGGTATAAATAAGGTTGCTTGGGGGGTGGGAGTTGTATACGGTAAGGTGGTTTTGGTATTTTGCTAGAGCTGGTATTAGTACTCTTTGACTGAGTAAAGGCACTGGATGATGCTGAACGAAGGACTGATTGAGGGACTGAAGGAAAGGCTTTTTATCAACGTCAGTTCCAACTTCACAAATGCTGGCCCAAAATAAAAAGCAAAACAAAACTTCCCAAGGAAGGCTCTTGGGAAGAAACTCTTGCTGACTTGCTACATCGAGTGAAAATATAATACTCGAATTCGTGGTCCAACAATGAAAACAAATTTTCAAACGATTGTCCGTATTGATCCCACAAAACTGTTAAATGATCAGAAGATGAATATATGTCGAAAAGTTAAAACCTTAAACCTTAGATATATTAAAACTACTCTAGAAACCTTGCCAAGTTTCTTTGTTGATCCCAAAAGCATTGTCCTGAGTGGATGGGGTGATGAACTTGAAGATGACAACATGGTTGTAATGATTCCTCCTGCTGTGATTGACTTATCTTTTGAAGATGGTACTTATGGTATGCAAGCAAGATAAAACCCGTGGTCATCGATTTGCTCGTCGATGATCTCAAGTCAATTGAGATCTCAAGCTTTAAACCTGTGGTCATTGAGTTGCCACCAATGGATGAAGCTATCAAGACAAAACAATGGATAACATCCAATACCGACAATAAGGCCATCTCATGGAATTATTGGACTAATGAGATAGATGCTATCTCACGATCGGGTCGGTACTGTCCACCTCGCAAAGGTGTCAAGAAAAAGGAAGTAACTGATGAGGAAGCAAAACAATTCCTCAAAGCCAGCAAATCAAGTGAATTCGACATCGTTGACCAACCAAGGAAGTTACCTGCTCAAATCTCCTTATTAGAGCTTTTCAAGTTTTCTAAGAAGCACAAAATGCACTCCTTAAAGTGCTCAATGAAGTTCACATACCTGAGACTACTGGAGAGGTACAACTAAAAGAGTTCGTTGGAGTTCTTTTTTTGAGAAAGACCTTCCTCCTAAATGATACTCCTACTCAAAGGCTCTTTACATGTCGGCTCTTCACTTCAATACAAGAGTCACAAGGGTACTCATCGACAATGGTTTGACTTTGAACATCACTCCATTATCCACTCTTAACCGATTAGGCATTCAAATGGATCGAGTTCACACGTCTAAAACTCCCATACATGCTTTTGATGGCATGAAGAGGGAGTTGTAGGGGGAAGTCGACCTTGAGTTGATAATTGGGCCAATCAAGTTTACCCAAAATTTTCAAGTAATGGATATCCCGAGTATTTAAGTATATTGCTTGGACGCCATTAATACATGCTGCACATGCACTACCCTCGAGCTTGCATCAAATGGTTTATTTTGTTGTAGTTGGAAAGGTAGGACTGTTCATGCTAAGAAAGAGATGAGCATCCCGATTGATAGTACTATACCTTATACGGAGCTTGAGGTGAAAGATGAATTGAGTTTCCATGCTTTTGAACTTGTCTCTTTGTCTCACGTTCCTACTGGGGCAATTATATGTGAGCCTGAATTTTCCATGTCTGTCATCATGTCAAGAAAGGTACTTTTGGAAAATGGATTCGTCATCGGACAAGGCCTTGGGAAAACGGCTTAAAATATTTGTACCCCAATCAAGATTCAACTCTTGAGGAAGCGAGAAGGATTAGGTTACCGAGCAAACCAAAAGGGTCAAGGTAACTGCAAAAAGCCGGTCATCAAAAAGAAGGCGCATCAAAAGCTATTGCTTCCTCCCTTAATTGATTTCTTTCCTAGCTTGCCTAAACTGCTTCAAGAGGAAGAGGTTGATATTGGCAACATTGCCAACTTGTTTGAAGACTGTCTCGTTGGAGCCATCTCTGATAACTCTGATTCCCAAGATGGAGCAGCTGCAAATCTCGCTATATAAGGGATGTTTCGTGTTCTACTTTCCTTTTACTTGTATTCCATTTGTTCTTTCAAGTGTTGTAATAACTTAGATCACAAACTTTTGATCCAAGACATTGTATGTTGTTTGCATCTTAATAAAAGCATTTGCACATATTGTTAATAGACGCGTGGAGACACATCAAACCAGTCTTGTGATGATGCTTTGAGGCCTGAGTCTCTGCACGATCTATAGTTTCCGAAACCGTTTTCTTGGAACAATGATGTCCAATGATCTAAGGACGAGTTCATTTTCAATTTTTGAAAACTTAGAATTATAAAAGATTTTACACAATAGTTACATGTATACATTGCATTTATTATCCTCATATACTAACCATCTCTTGGTTCCATCTCAGGCATGACAAATTGCATAATCTCGATAGTCATATGCATGGCTCGGATTTGCCTCATAACAATTCAAGCGAACCTGATTATTTGGAGTCTAAAGATGAAGAGAATTCGAAAGCTGTAAAAAAGGAATGGATTCGACACAAAGAATCTAAACCTCCCACCAAAGAGCAAACAATTACTGTGAATTTGAGAGATTCTGAAAATCCCAATGAAACTAAGATTAGAGTAAATCTTTTCTCAATGGATGTTGATAAGTTGATCGAGCTTTTGAAAGAGTACCAAGATGTGTTCGCCTAATCCTATGCCGATATGTTGGGTTTGGACCCCACCATCATAGAACATTCACTACCTCTTGATTTGAGTATTCCTCCTAAGAAGCAAAAGCTTAGAAGGATGAAACCAGAATTGTCCAAAAAGATTGAAGAAGAAGTCATGAAACTCTTAAAAGTCGATTTTATTGAAATAATGTATTATGCCAATTGGATCACCAACATCGTCCCTATCATGAAGAAGGATAGATGAGTTCGAGTATGTGCTGACTATCAAAACTTGAATGAAGTAAGTCCTAAAGATGATTTCCTATTACCACACATCGATGTGTTAATTGATAGTATAGTGGGGTTTGAACTATTCTACTTTATGGATGGTTTTTCTAGTTACAACCAAATTTGAATGAAGAAGATAAAACCAAGACATCATTTATCATCTCATGGGGGACATTTTGTTACAAGATGATGCCCTTTGGCTTAAAGAATGTGGGGATAACATATCAAAGAGTCATGGTGACTTTCTTTCATGATATGAAGCACAAAGAGCTTGAAGTCTATGTTGACGACATGATCACCAAGTCAAGAAAAGGCAAAGACCACATTGAAGTTTTGCAAAAGCTGTTTGATCGACTTAAAAAGTTCAAAATTAAGACTTAACCCTACAAAATACATATTTAGGGCAAAGTTTGACAAACTATTGGGATTTATGGTCAATAGTCATGCATTGAAATTGATCACTTAAAGATGAAAGCCATTTATGATTTGAAACCACCTTCTACTGTCAAAGAAGTGCGAAGCTTATTAGGAAGGTTGAACTACGTAGCAAGGTTTATTTCTTAATTGTTTGAAACTGCAAAGCCTTTCTTTAAGTTGTTGAAGAAAAATACCAAAGTCCAATGGGATGAAGAATGCCAAAAGACCTTTGAAGAATTAAAGCAATACCTTTCGCATTCACCCATGTTGGTACTACCTATTCTTGGCATACTTTTGATTCTTTATCTCACCATCCAAGAAGGATCATTGGGAGCCATGTTAGCCCAAAAGAGATTGGAAGATGGGAAAGAATGAGTCATCTATTACTTAAGTAAGAAATTCTTCCATTGTGTGTCAAGATACTCGGAAATTGAGAAGACTTATGTAGCCCTAGTTTGAGTATTACATAGATTGAGGCAATACACTCTTCACCATCAAATCTTTTTGGTGACTAAAAATGATCTAATCAAGTACCTATTGGAGAAGCCTACATTAGTTGGAAGGCTTGCCAAATGGCTAATACTACTTTTGAATTTGACATATGAAACATGGTGCAAAAGTCAGTCAATGGTCGGACTATAGCGGACATGCTAGCCAAAGATCCTGAAAAGGCCAATGACTCGGATGAAATTGATGATAGAATCCAAGTCATTTCCTCGGATAAATGGACAATGTATTTTGATAGTACTGTCAACCTTGCTAGCTCCAACATTAGGGCAGTCTTGATCTACCCAATGGGACACCATTACCCCGTGTCTACAAAATTAGTATTTCTTTGCACCAACAACATTTCTGAGTATGAAGCTTGCATTCTTGGATTACAATTGATTACTAATATGAAAGTCAAGAGATTACAAGTCTATGGTGATTTTGCACTCATCATTCTTCAAACGGAAGGTGAATGGCAAATTTGTGATTCAAAATTGATTCATTACCATGAATACCTTCAAGACTTGATAATGGAACTTGAAGAAATCTCTTTTGAGTATCTACCAAGATCTAAAAATAAATTTGCCGATACTTTGGTAACCTTGTCATAAATGCTCAAAGTATCTGATGGGTTGAACATTGATCATTTGAAAATCGATATCTTGGAAAAGCATGCTTATTGCATGCTTATAGAAGAAGAGCCTAATGGGCACCTGTGGTACTATAATATCATCAATTATCTCCAAAAAGGTAGATTTCTCGAAGGAAGTAAAGCCATGGATGGAAAATATTTTATTAAGCTATCTTCCAAATTCTTCCTTAGCGGAGACACCTTGTACAAGAGATCTTTTGATTTGGTCTTCTTGAAGTGTATAGATGCTAAAGAGGCCAATCAACTGATGAAGGAAATCCATGAAGGAGAATGCGGTCCTCACATGAATGGCCATCTCCTCACAAGAAAGATTATGAGGCTAGGTTACTATTGGTTAACCATGGAAGCCAATTGTGCTCAACACGTGCATTATTGTCATCAATGTGAAATTTATCAAGACAAAATCAATGCTCCTCCCAATGAATCTCATCAAATGTCTGAAGCATGGCCATTCTCAATGTGGGGCATTAACATCATTGGACTAATCAACCCTAAGGCCTCCAACGGACATTGTTTCATATCGGTGGCTATTGATTACTTCATCAAATGGATTGAAGTCAATTCTTATGCTCACGTTGCTGGTGAGGACATGGTTAGATTTATCCGTCAAAATATTATCACTTGATATGGAGTTCCTGATATGATAGTCACTACTAATGGATCCAATTTAAACAACAAGACAATGGACAAATTGTTTGATGAGTTTCACATTCGCCACTTGAACTCTTCTCCTTATTGCCCACAAATGAATGGAGCTATGGAAGTGGCAAAGAATAATATCAATAAAATTTTGTCCAAGACCGCGGAGATTTACCAAGATTGACATGAACGGTTACCATATGTATTGATGGCATGCCGAACTTCTATTCGCACTTCGACTTGGGTAACACTGTTCTCATTGGTATATGGAATGGAAGTTGTTCTACCCGTGGAAGTGGAAATATCTTCACTAAGGATATTTTCTCAAGCAAAGCTCATTGAAGCCAAGTGGGTTCAACAAAGATATGAACAATTAAACATGATCAATGAAAAAAAGTTAAAAGTCGTTTGTCATGGACAAAGCTACCACAAGTAAGTAGCTAAGTCATTCAATTGCAAGGGTCGACTAAGACATTTTGAGGTTGAAGACCTTGTACTTCGGAAACTTCTATTGATCATTCCTAATCCTCGTGGAAAGTTCACCCCGAGCAACGAAGGACTATATATTGTCAAGAAGGTCCTACCTAGCGTAGCACTTGTTCTTATAGAAATGGATGGCTAAACGCTGATGCCGTCAAGAAATATATCCCATGAATAAAGTGAAAGGCCTTTGAGCTACTTTTGAATCGAATCCAAGCCACTTTAGGGCACTTGCATCATGCATCTCATGCATAGATATTTGCACATTTGTTCATTTTATAAGTATTGAGACGTTCCCCAAGGAGGACAACTTCAACCTACAAAAAATCAACTTCAAAGAACAATCACCCAATCACTCAAAATAAATCACTTTTCCTAGAGTTTAGGTATCTGGGTGTGATTTAGTCAAGTTAATCTTTCACATAAAGCAAATCTTCATCCAAAAGGATTCTTAGTTTGAAAATTCTGTTTTCAGAAACTTTTTCCCCAAGGGAGTCCATGAAAATGTTCCAAATCTCGATTTCCCATGGATGGGAGTTTTAATTTAATGATGCTTTGAAACACCAAAGAAGGGTTTTCAAAAAGTGCCAAATGGTCATGCCTCATATGAGAAAAGCAAACCTTTGACCAAACACGTCCCTATACACTTTTCAAGAGAAATGAGCAAAAAACCATGTCTTAGGATGGATGATTCGTTCACATTGAATACATGGATTGAAATGATAGAAGAAATTTCTTTCTCTTTCTTAAATACTGCTTTAACCCCCTTGCAAGTCACATTGAGCCTAATAGGGAGATTTTCTCAAAACAACCCTATCAAGAATAACCTCATAATGAAGAATTATTGGAGGTCTTGGTTGAAAATTGGAAGAAAATATCAAAAAGATTGTATTGTTTTCACTTGCATCAATCTTCTTGTGATAGCTTTAAGTGGATTCTAGTAGAAGCTTGAGACATCCTAAAATGAGGAAGAGCATCCATTTTGTATCCCAAACACAATTATCCTTTGCTTAGCTAATTTGAGCTTGATGCCATCCTTTTTTGAAATCAGAGTGGTAATTATCTCCCTGCAACAGTGCAATGTATGTGATTTACCAATAGAACAAAAAGTGTCGGTAAAATTTTGTAAGACATATCAAGAGTCTTAAGTACTCAAAAAAGAATGAAAATCAAAAGGGTTAGCAAAAGCAATATGCTTGGTAAAAGCAAGATTAAAGCTTGTCAAAAGCATGTACTACAAAAACATTTACTATAAGCACAATTCATCACTTAAAAAGAGCAAAGCTCTTCTATCAAAAGCATAAAGTAAAAAACTTTCGAGATAGGCCAAATTTCAAGAGTCAAATCATTGAAAAAATTGTGTGATGGTAATAATGCTAAGATAATCACCAACTTTTCAAAACCCTTTTGTCCAAAATATTTCAAGTCTTTTGAGCCTCACCCGAACCAACATTACAACCCATATTTGAAACCTTTTTCAATGGGGATGGTTCGATTTGAAATTAAAACTTTACAATAAGAGCTATTGTTAAAAGGAGTGGAAGCAATCCTATCTTATCTTATCTTCAAGGTTCTTGACTTATAGATCAACGAAAATATCAATTAAGCATTCTTTTCTTGGCCTCAAAGCTAATACCCTTTTTGCAAGTCCATGACCAAGCCTACATTACGGTTTTTATAAAAAAAACCTTTTTGATCAATCAATTTGTATTCACTATGAACATTTCTTAAAGCCTCTGACATAGGTAATGTGAGACTTCAAGAGTGAAAATTTGCATGTGTCCCACATCAATGGATAGGAACAAAAACCTTTTATGAGAGTATAAGAAAGACCTTTATGATTAGGTTATTTCTAATTTGGCCCATTTGACTTAACCCTTGGTTGGTTGATCAAAAAATCTTTGTGGTAAAACTTCCTTTCGAGGGAATTGATGATTGTCATGAAACAACATTAAACCTCTTTTTGCAAATTGCATACTCCCTAGTGAGTAGGTTCTAGGTTATCCTTAAACTTAGTCCTTAGGTTTTAAGTCATCCTTAAACCTTGTCCTTATGTTAGTAGTCATCCTTAAACCATACTCTTTAGTTAAAATTTCTTCTTTCTTTCACTTCACTTCCTTTCTTATCTACTTTATCTTGTTCCATGAGAGAGTAGAGAGGAAAAACCCTAATGGATGAGCTAAATGTTGTCAATGAAGGACGATAAGTATTTAGGTATGTTTCTGCTCAAATGTCATTTATTTCCTTTTTCTTTATTTCCCCAAGCAAAGTTGACTAAAAATTGTAGGTACCAATTTGCCTTTGAGTGGAACCTCTTTGAACTCCTACTCAAAGAGGGGCAGTTGTTGACACATGATTTTTAGTTGATGTGTCAATAAATATAGAAAAAACTAAATTAGGGATTCTTGATAGCAACAAGACCTATTTTTCGAATAAAAAGTATCATTTTTAAATTTCTATTTGTTGCATTAACATTAGAAAATGGTTTCCTATTCATTTCACACAAAAATCTGAAAAGTCAAATAATTGACTTTCAAGTTGACTTTTGGTCAGCCCTTTGACCAAAAATCAACCTCGGGTCAAAATGTTGACTTTTGCACCACAATATTTCTTTTGAGTCTAATTTCACTTTACAAGTGAATATTTTGGAAAAATTCAAAGATTTGACCATAAAATCAAACTTTTTGTTAGGGTTTGACTTTTGGTCAAACCTTTGATAAAAAAATTGAAAAATATAAAGATCACAAAATTACCTCACTGTAGCTTCAATTTGACTTTAGCATCAAGAATTTTGAAAAAATTGATTAAGAACCTCATTTTCCAAATTTTTTAGTTTTAGGTTCAAAATCAACTAAAAATGAAATTATTTTCGTTCTAATCATAATTAGGCTTATTTCCTTTTGTGACATTTGATCTAGAGGAAATTACCCATTCATTTGTTTAATCAATTTTGAGATCGGGCAAAGAAAAATGTGAATTGACACTTTTGCCCATGATTAGGGGTCCAAATCAATTCTTTATGATTTGTGAATGAATACTTCCATCTTACTCAATTTTGTGGGATAAGTCCAAATTGGAGGTCAATTTTAGCAAATTCACTTGCCAACTCATTGATTTGAGGGTTTTAAGCAATTACTAAGTACCTACAAATGTTCAAAAACTAGTCCATGAAACAAAATAAGAAAAAACCATTTCTATGTAAGAATTATTTTTGGAAATAAAATGATTACTAAACGCATCCTAATATGATAAAAAGTTCTTTATTCTAGAAAACAATATCTAAAATAAATAATTTTTGTTTTATTCCTCATCATTTTTTTCTTCTTACTCTTCTAGTTAGTTGCCCAACCTTGACAATGGCTGGCAACTAGCCAAGACAAGGTTCGGTGAACTCACCATGGCTAGGCAAGGCCAACCTCACCATGGCTAGGCGAAGATTGACCTTGCCTAGATTTGGCAAGGTTGAGCCTTGCTAGGGGTAGATGAGGCTCCCTCAAGACTAGCAAGGTCATCGGCTCTCATCCTTGGTCGAATGCCAGCATTACCAAGGCCCGGCAACCAATTAGAGAAGAAAGAAAAAGATAGGAAAAAAGAAAAGAAAGAAAAATCTCTTAAATTTATTAAAAAATTAAAAGAAATTCTACGTCACTAAAATATTTGAGGGTCATATCAAACACATTTTTCTTCTTTTTCTATTTCAGGAATAGAAATTTTATGTTGTTATCGAACGCATTCAAATGCTAAAAACTCATTAAGAAAATAGACATAAAAAAAATTACGTTTGAAATAAAAAAATTTCTCGAGAACAAAAACGTTACTATATGTGCCCCAAAATGCATCCTCTTTGTGTTGCTATGTGTTCGAGAGAATGTACCGAGACAGCCGATCATATCATTGGTGGTTTTAGTGCTGGTGAGCTAGAGGGCGACCCTCTGAATGCTGACAGAGCCTGCATATTTGACAGATTGGAGTGGCAGAGAAGTGTATGCTACATTTATTACTGGTTCAGCAATGGCATCAGTAAATAAAGCTTCGATGAAGGATTCAAACCCCAGATTATAAAATCACCGAAGGATCAACTCTGAATTTGGAGCAGGAAGCTGCGAGTTGTTGTTAAGGAAGTTAATGCTTTCGCAAGGTCTAAATTCTAGGTAAGTATTTCTAACCGGAGAACAGGTGGTGGAAAGGTGGAAAATAGAATGGAAATTCTATTATTGTTAGCAATTTTGACCACTAAGAAAAGGGAAAAATTGTCTAGAAAATCTTAAATCTATTACACTTTTATCAATTCAGTCTAAAATCTTTCAATTTTGCTAACTGTGTCATAAATATTTTCACATTTTGTCAGTTAAGTTTATTTAGCTAATTCTAGCTAGAAATTGCTAACATGACCGACTAGCACTAACATAGACATTTTTTAATAATATTTTAATATTTTTTGAATTTTTCATAGTTTTTTTCTTTGCTTTTTTTGTGATTTTCTAGGTTAGGGCTGGCGAGGGTGACTAGCTAACCCTTGCTAGATCTAGTTAGGCAAGGGCTTGGCAGCCCTTTTTGGCCTTGAGTGAGGTCGCGGCCTTCACCTAGCCTAATTTGGCAAGTTTGTCACGGCCCTTGCCGATTTTGCATGAGGACCTGCACACTCTCATTATGGTCTGCGAGGGCATTGTGGCCTTTGCTTGTAGCCAGTGATGGTCAGCCAACCTTGCCTATGGTTGACAAAGGTCCATGGCCACCCTTGCCAACCTTAACTCCAAAATTGAAAAAAAAAAAAAAAAAAAAAAAAAAAAAAAAGAAAATATCCATAAAAATAAATTATTATCTAAAAATGTCTACATTAGTGCCTACCGTGCCATGTAGGATGACTAATGTCAACGTTGGCAAATTTAGCCAAAATTGATTGGATGGACTCTTTAAAATTTAATTGACAAAATTGAAAGGTTTAGAATTGAATTAACAAAAGTACTATAGATTTAAGAGTTTTTGGACAATTTCCCAAGAGAAAAGTGATAGACTACTTGTGCAATGGAAGATGAGTTTAATCAACGTCATTGAGGCTAATCCTCTAACAGAATGTACGAGTTCATCTAGATAGGCGAAAACATGAGAACGATGTCCTAGAATTAAAGTGCACAGCCAAAGCGGAATTTGGAATATACACTAGAACTCTCTGTGAACCTATACCTAGAGTTCAATCTCTATCTACAAGGTTTCTAACTTTTGATATACAATAGAAAATTTCAATATATCTTAAAAACTAATTTTTTCACATTAGTAACTTTCTCCAAGTAAAACTTTCTAAGACAACTTTTAGTCATGTATGGGAAAATAGGGGAAAAAAGATACCACAAGTATCATGTTTTTCATACGGGCTTACTCGAGTAACATGACCTTTTTTTTTTAAATTACTTAAGTGCTATAATATTTTTTGGTCATTGAAGTGTTATTTAACTTTTCAATTGATCATTTGAATGTTATAACTTTTTGAAAATATTCACCACAAGTGCCATGTCATATAGTATTTTCAGCACTTAGATGAACATTTTTAAAATGTTACAATACTCAAATGATCAATTGAAAATTATGATGCTTATACTGTACTTATCTCGAAAATGTGGGAAAGACTGCATTTATAGCCGTGCCTTAACCCTAGACTTTTATGATTAGTGATCAATGTTAGACTTAAGAGATCAAAATACCGTTGATCCATCATTCATTAGCGATCATTTAATTCTCAAGTCTTTTCCTTTCATTTTATGTTGAATTGTTGCTCGAGAGACTTTATGGTCGTCCGCGCAATCCGGACACCGATTGGTGTAAAAAGAAACCATAGCACGCGGTTCAGTCTTGTAGGACAAAAGCACTTTGACCTGGACTACAAGAGCCGTGTTGGAAAAAATCAGCTTTGAATATTTTACTCCAATCTCTATCATCTTTAGCTTTGCACCGATTGTTTAGACAAAGATCAATGTGTTAACATGGAAGTGAAGATTAAATATAGGGACAGAATTAATTATGTCTAAGACAACTTTGGTCATGATTATTGATGCATAGTCATACTAAATGCATTTATATTCTTTTTCTATTCCTAAAATATAAATTATGTAGTTACCAAACATGTTCAAATGCTCAAAAACTCATCTAGGAAACAAAAATAGAAAAAACTATTTCTAAAGAGAAATTATTCTCAGGAACAAAAATATTACCAAACACGCTCTAAGATGCATCCACATTGCATTACTATTGTTCAAGAGAAGGTATTGAGGCAGCCAACCATATCATTGGTGGTTTTAGAGTTGGTGAGCCAAAGGGTGACCCTCCCAATGCTGACACAGCCTCCATATTTGACAGATGCCAGTGGTAGAGAAGTGTCGACTACATCTATTAATGGCTCAGCAACGACATCAATAATGAAGCTTCGATTACGAATCCACACCCTAGATGATAAAATCACAAAGGATCAACGTTGAATTTGGAAGTAAGATGATGCCAATTGTTGTTAAGATAAGTTAATGCTTTTGAAAGGTCTAAATTCTAGGTAAGTTCACTAGAAATCTAACTAGAGAATAATTGGTGGACAAGTGGAAAATAGAATGGAAATTCTACTATTGTTAGCAATTCTGATCTCTCAAAGAAGTGGTGGACTAATTGCGCAGGGGACAATGGTTTACTCAACGCCACCAAGGCTGATTCACCTACGTTTGGCAGTCATATTAAATTTAGGATACTTGCATTTGGTGCCTGTTAATACCGAATAAAGTTGGATATAAGAGGATATAAATCAAATAAAATTATCTCCTAGAGGAAGTTGGATAAAGATGAATAGAATTTCTAATATCCATAATAGGAAAGTTATTTTTCTAGAATAACAAATTTCTTAAATTAACAAAATTGAAATTATATTTGAATATAAATAATATTTTAATTATAATATATGAAATTCAAAATAACGAAAAAAAAAAATTTAGTCTTTTAATTTAATCTTATTTTTATTTATACATTCAAAATTAATTATATCTTATAATTATAATTTCAAGAAATATTTATTAAATATTTTAAGTATTTTAGTATTTTAGGTATATTAGGATAGTTTACCATTTAATATAATTTCATTAGAGAATGATGGAAGGAGAAGAAAGAAATACAAAAGAAATTAATTAAAAAAAGGAAAATAAAATAAAATAAGCAAATAAAAATAAAGCATGTAAGAGTGTTGAGAAAGATTTTTACCATATCTTTTTGTAAAATTTTTGGTTCATTTATACTGAAATGCCATTTATACCAAACAATGTACATGATATAATATTAATATATTCGATTTTAATAATACAGTCACTAAACAGTGGATAAGATATAACAAGATTTCTATAATTCATATCCTATTAGATCCAGTCTTGTCTTAGTTAAAAATCTAGATGATAAAACTTAACCTAATAGTATGCACGCTAGATTGGTGAAAATAGGCCAACAATGTCTTGGAATTAGAGTGCACAGACAAAGTTAAGTGGAATTTGGAATATTACACTAGAACTCTATGAGAACCTATACCTAGAATTCAATCACTATTTACAAGGTTTCTAACATTTGATATACAATACAAGTTTCGACATACCTTAAAAACTAAGTATTTTACATTAGTAGCTTTCTCCGAGTAAAACTTTCTAAGCCAACTTTTGGGCCATGTAAAAGATAATATTAGAGAAAAACTTATTACAAGTGTCATAATTTTTGTATCATACTCATTCAAGTGGTATAACTTTTTTTTTATCACTTAAATGTCATAATTTTTTTTGATAGCTTAAGTGTCATTTAACTTTTTGTTCGATCACCTGAGTATTAGCATTATAAATTTTTGAGAATATTCATAGATTGAAAAGTATAACACTTAGATGAGTGTTTTTTTTTAAATTATGGTACTCAAATATCGAAAAAAAAAAAAGATATAACACTTAAAATGAATATCATACGAAATTATGATATTTGTACCATACTTATCCAGAAAATGTTGGAAAGACTATGTAAATAGCAGTGCCATAACCCTAGACTTTTATCATTAGTGGTCAATATTAGACTTAAGAGATCAAACTCCGGTTGATCCATTATTCACTGGCAGTCATTCAATTCTTAATTCTTTTCCTTTACATTTTATGTTGAATTGTTGCTCGAGAGGCTTAATGGTCGTCTGCTCAATCCGGACGCCGATTGGTGGCTGAATATAAGAAGAAAATCACAGCACACGGTTCAGTCTTGTCGGACAAAAGCACTTTGACCAAGGGCATAAGAACCGTGTTGGAAAAAATCAAACTTTGAATGTTCTTCTCCAATCTCCATCATGCTTTCCCTTTGTACCAATTGTTTAGACAAAGATCAACGTGTTAACACGGAAGTGAAGATCAAATATTGGGAAAAAATTAATTATGCCGAAGACAACTTTGGTCATGATAATGGACGAATAGGGTTGCACACATGAAATAAATTGTAGCAGAATCTAATTCTATCATCGTATTAAAATATTCAATTCAAAAACATAAATCAATAGATGAAGAGATACCACGTGTATATATAAAATATGAAAATCCCATAAATATGTGATGTGAGATTTTTTTTTATGAATATAGGCATGATATTTCAAGTGAAAAAATTATTAATTATATGGTAGGAGTGCCAAAGAGAGAAAATCACCTAAAAAGTCATTAACCTATTATATGGCCAATAAATCAATCATGGACTTTTCAATTTGGCCAATATAATCCCAGACCTTATAACGATTTTGTGACCAATTTAGCCTAGAAATCACTAATGTATTGATTTAGTCAGTGCCAATCGTCTTATGTAGAAAGGCCCACAACCTAACCTATCTAATAGGGCTCAAAACAATGTATTTGTTTATATATATATATATATATATATTATTTTATATTATATTCTTCTTCTTTTTTCCCCATTCTACTATTTATTTTCCTCTAAGCTGGTGGTCGGGGTCTCAAAGATGGTTGGGGCTGGCTATAACTTATTTTCATTATCGCAACACTATATTAACAATAGAAAGTTATTTGATGTAATTATATTACTCTTATTGATGTGTTCGTTTTCGTTCCTCCTACTTGGTGTTATCATTAGCCAAGATCAAACATGGTTTTGATAAAATGGATCTATTCTTTTTCTAAGTTTATGCCTACGTTTAATCATATTACCTAAAGTTATTATCATATATATTATCTGTAACTTTAGCTACTTTTATAAAAACCTAGGCAAAACATGGGCAACACCAATAGTTTTAAAGTAATGTTGGCTCCATCGATTTTTTTTTTTTTTTTTGGGGTCGAAAACATGACAATAATATTAATACTTAAGACTTCTTAAACAAAAGACCCATTGAACAAGCATCCAAACAAAGCAAATCCCAAAGGGGCACTATCACATATTAAACTGGATGTAAAAAGGAGTGGAATTCCATATATAAGATGTAAAAAGGTGTAATGCCTAGAAATCTATATGGCTATCGCTTAACAAAATGAAGAATACCCACAAGCCTTTGCTAGCTCTTTATCTTCATCTAGAAATGAAATCGAGATGCATTTGACAATGAACTACTCCAAGTACATTCAAAAAGTCGGTGAAGAAAATATAGACATTCTAAGGCAGTGGTAGAGAAGAACCTCGTGTTTCCAGATTCTATCCACCTTGGCTTGTGACTTACTCTCCATGAGGTCTGTGGTCCCATTAATCCACGTTCAGTAATAGTCGATGGATAGTGAAAGACAATAGGTACATCTTGACTGCAAATAATTTAAAAATGACTATTTTCAGGCGTAATTGATTTAGAAAAAATTAGTATAGTATACATTGCCCAACAAAACAAGAGGACAATCATGATATTTTATCATTTGAACCATAGTAAGGAACATACTACTCACTACGCCAAATAAGTGGAGCACCGGTTCTGTATGTGGCATTCAGAAATCACAATTCACATACTTATTGTAAATTAACATTAGCAACTTCAGAAACTCTTACACTTCACATCACCAATCCAACCAGGCAACATATGGCCCCTTTGAACATCAGCTTACCTGAGTCGGAAAGTTGACCTAGAAGAGGCATCTGCATATGAGACTTGTTCAAGATTAAAGAAATCTGAGACCATGGTCATCATGCAGTGTGGGTGGACAACGTCAGCGAACTTTTGCATATATTACAAACAATTGGACATGACTTTTGTGATGACGCAAGGAGCGCAATTGTCATCAAAATGAGCATGCGGATTGCTTGGGTGAGCTGACATAGCATAGCTATGTCCAATCAAATTTTTAATATCATTGACTGGCCATCCATCGCAATTTTTGTTGGACATCACAAAGCATGAATTTTCAATTTTTTAAAAATATTTTTACATAATAAATAACTCTTTAAATATAATTTCGAAAAATATTGAGTAATGTCGCTCCTCCATGTCTCCGTATTCTAGCGCCATTCAGCAATCGATACGTTACGCCATATGGAGCGGGTGGTTCCACAAACAAAACCTCTCTCCCACTTTCTGTCTCTCCAATGTTCATCTTCCCCTACAAATCCTCTAATTTCATTCCATCTCTCTCTCTCTCCCCGCTGTTGATGGACAACCCGCACGGTCGCCAAGGGCTTTGTCTCCAGTCAACGGCGGAGCCAATGATTTCCCCATCCCCAAACGGTGACCTAGGTTCGTCGTTATATATCTATGAACATGTCCTCCTCCAACCCCCCAAAAAAAAAAAAAAAATCAAAAGAAAAAAAATAGTAAAAGAAAAAGACGACTCTCCATATCATCTTGAAATTATCGGCTTTCTAGAATGAGCGTGCATAAAAAATAAAAGACGAAATCGGGCCCGGCACCAACGACCGGCCGTATCTCGGCGGGGCCGGCCAGAACCCGGCTCCTGATTTCCATTTTTTTTTCCTTCCTATATCCCTGATCTGAACAGTGTTCTACTGTGACAAGAAAATGAACGTTATACAGAGGGGGGCTTCGTCCGAGGGACTACGTGTCGGCCGCTAGATCGTGCAGGACTACGTAATGCCTCAATATACCTTCTCGACGTGCATTCGGTCAATCATGGGTTTTCTGGCAAAGAAAGATAAAAAATATTCATTGACTTTGCAGCCCAACCCAAAATAGAAGACGGGGACCAAATAGGTATTTCGACGAAGCAACTTGCATAGGAGCTACACAAACTATATGTGTCGGTACATTATTAGCCCGTCGACATTTACCAAAGAAAGATCCCAAACACCCAAAAGAAGAAGAAAACTGAGAAGAATGGATCATCCAAATCTGCCTCTCTTGCTTCTTCTCACTCTTGCTTCCACCATTAACGCCCAGGATCTCTTCCCACACGAAGTCTGTGCCACCACCGGCAACTTTACCGCCAACAGTACCTACCAAACCACCCTCACAGCCCTCCTCTCCTCCATCTCCACCACCAACTCCTTGTCCCTCACCTACGGCTTCTTCAAAGCTTCCTTAGCCGTCTCTGGCACCTCCCAAACCCTCTATGTCGTCGGCTCCTGCCATGGCGACCTCACCGCCAAGAGCTGCCGCACCTGCCTCAATGGCTCAGCATCCGACATCCACCGCCTCTGCCCCCTCCAGAAGGGGGCGGTCCTCTACAACGAGAACTGCACTGTCTGGTACTCTTAACTCCTCGATCTTCGACACAGTCACGACCGATCCTGACTACACACTGATCAACACCAAGGACGTCTCAAACCAGGTCACTTACGTGCTGGGGACACAGATGGAAGGTCTGCGGGGTGAGGCAGCCGGCGGTGGCTCTCTAAGAAAGTATGCGACAAGGAACATGTCCGTGGGGCAGGAAACGATCTTCGCAATGGCGCAGTGCACGCCGGACTTGACAGACCAGCAATGCATCAAATGCTTGGAGATAGTCGTTGGGAGCATCACGGAGTGCTGTCTTGGGAAGGCGGGAATGAGGACCATGGCACCGAGTTGCCAGTTCCGGTACGAGACCAATGATCAGTTCTTTGACCTGGTTGGCGAGCCACTTCCGCCGCCGCCTCCACGCCCGCTGTCTCCACCACCGCCAGGTATGTTGGCTCTTGTTTAAGAATTAGGTACCATGGCTGGTTTTTTTATTTTATTTTATTTTATTTGAGGTGGATTAAGATAATCTGATTTGTTGATTATGTGAGTTCAACGCAAGAGTTACCCGATTAATCATTCAAATGAGTTTATTCTATAAGCTCCATAGACCATCTAATTAATTTTTGGGTCAGTATTGATATTGTTAGTATTCACACCAATAATAATCAATAAAAGATTAAGGGATAAGAAAATTGCACACGAATATTATAGTGGTTCGGCTTAAATCAAGCCTACATCAACTCTCCCACACTAACAGTCTACTAGCTGGATTTCCATTATATGATCAACAAGAGATTACAACTTTGGTGCAAACACTCAATGATAGATCACTATCTCACTAAGTCACTTTTATGTACTTCTCTCACAATCACAAACTTTTAAACTCACACAAGACAAAGTATATGGTCAAAGTATGCCCACACTTTGGAATTATAGATTTTATACTTCGTCTCTTATTTGCTCTTCGGTCCCTTAATCTCCTTATATACTCCTTCACTTCCAAATTAACCATTAAACAATATCTAAAGGATCATCTTCCAATCTACCCATTGGATAGAATTGTATCAAGAAGATTTTGTAGCCATTGAGTGACAAAAGCAGAATCCCCATCTTGATTCTAGTCACCTATACAAACAGAATCTAGGTATAATTAGAGCTTCTCCATTAGGAAAGTTCTTGTCTTCGGGATCTAATTGCCAATCAATTAGATTGAGTCAATCAAATCTATTTTGGTGTAGAATCCAAACCAGATTACTAGCCGTTACATGTTCTGGGTTTGTATATGGTAATATTCTGTGTTTGCGTCTAGTAATATTCTGGGTTTGCGTCTGCTAATATTCTGGGTCTGTGTCTAATATTGTAAGTTTGTTCTGGTTTTGTCAGACCGAGATTCTACGTCTTCTTGTGTTCTCCGTCTGGTACAAGTAGACTCAGAAATTTCCTGTGCTTCTCCGATTGCTTCATCCAGATTCAAAAGCTTCCTATGCTTTTCTATCTGCTTCATCTAGACTCAGAAGCTTCCTGTGCTTCTCCGTCTGGAACTCGTAGACTTAGAAGCTTTCCTTCATCTGCATAGTGGCTTGTGCGTCTTTTACCAAATTACTCAATCAATAAACACGTTAATAGCCTTTGATTTATTTTGTCATCTTCAAAACATCATAAGGGATTTCCCTAATAGGTATGTTTGATAAATACTATTTTTTGAAAAGAAGGTACGGAATAATTCCACATTTTTGGCAAAAGAAAGTAGGGTCCATATCTCTATCTTTAATGCATGGACAGGGGTCATAGTCAACTATCATGGTCAATCCATTGAATCAAAAGTCATGGCAATCATTGCTCACAAGAAGAGAAGTGGATCAACATCTAGGTTTTTAACCATCTTTAGGGCCACACTGGTGATGGTGATCCTTGATAATTGTCAAAAATAAAATAAAATTTGGTAAGATGAATAGTCGAACATAAATCAGCCAAACAAGAAGTACCGTATGGGAAACATAAGCCTAAAATTTGTGCCTGCAACAACAAGGCAATTTATAGTCCAATTTTCCTTAAACCAATTGTATGGATGTCAAAACTTCGTGTAACATTTTAATGCAGTCCCCTCTAGCCACTTTTTGCCATAAATCTCTACCTCACATAGGACGGCTGGCAATGAATGTACTTCATGTTATCGATTTTCTTGTAAAAATCAATTGGAATTATTACATTTGAATTTCTTATCAAGGTCTAAGAATAAATTGGCTAAATTTGAAAATTTTAGGATTGAATTAACATTTATAAAATAGAATTAGAACTAATTGGGTAATTTTCCCTCTAACTTGGTGTGTGGGGTTCATAAAGAAGAACAAAATTGGACTTCTTGTGGTGGTGGTTGATATAGTCATAAGGTTTATGTGAGTAGGGTTTTTAGAAGGATTTTGACCCTAGTGCTCTTGTGCTGCAACAGTGGCAATAATTCCTTATTGCCGAACTTAGTAGGTGATCAAACATGGGTTGCTCATCCTATAACTTTGTTTGCTTTTTAATATTCTTCATTTACTCGTCTTTAGCCGCGTAAGTTTACCAAAAGCAGAAACTTATAAATGCTAGAATTGAAATTGAAGTTCAAACTTTCTCATTTAAGCCTCTCTACCTAGATCTCTCAAGCCCCTTCTTGCGTGTCAAATGGCCTATCTTCACACATTAGTCTTAAGTAACATTCCAACCTAGCGAAGCAGAGTGTTAGAATGTTTATATAATGCACACACTTTCATCTAAAATGTTTTTATATTAGTTTGGCAATTGTGATTCATAAGATAATTCTTGAGTAGACTAATATTAAAATAATAAAATAGTAAGAAATTCATATACAAAATGGAAATTGTGCAGGGAAAATTAACAAATCTACTGTGATAACCATCGCCATTACCACTCCTATTGGAGGTGTTATGGTCCTTGTCTTTCTCACTTGTTTTTTGCTTCAAAGAAAGGGAAAGAAGACATGTGAAGACATCAAAGGAAAAGGAGGTAAATCTACTATTTCCCTTTATTTTTTTCGTAAGCTATCTACACCAAATAAATGAGTGTATTATGAAATTTCTTTATATTTCATAAAGAATCATATATGTTAATCATATGAATTAAGAGTCCATTTGTTATAAATGTAGAACATATAATGGAAAAGATCAAGGACAAAGACTAGATTCTTTATGCTCTTTAAACCTTCAAAACTATACTTGACTACATAAGTGATCATAATGCCACCAATGAGAGGAATATTTTGGAAATGTAGCAGCTCATTTCTGGCCTTCTAGATAAATAGATGCAGCAATTCTGCAAAAATTTTGCCAAACACCTATGAAAATCGCTCATTCATAGCCTGTTGCATCAGGATAATTCAAACTCCCAATCACCAATATCATTATTAGGAAAACAAAGTTTAAGGGACACTATTCCAAACTTGCTTAGAGAAACTGCATCCAAAGAACAAATGGGATCTAATCTCAACACTTTCATGACACAAAAAGTAGAGATTTTGGCTTTGATTAGGAGACAATCTATTCTTTCCTTGAAATACAGGTAGCTTATCTAGTATCACCATCCAAAATATGAATTCAAACCTCAGGAAATTAGATGAAAATCAAATTCACCAATACCATTCAACTCTAGTGACTCTTTTCCTCACAATCTCCTAAGTTGAAGCAGAGGGGGAAATGTTACAAGAAGCAATAGTGCAAGAATCTTGGTCTTCCAAAGAAGCCTTCAGACAAATTACATCACAAGCCTTCAAACCCCACATTGGGCCTTTCCCATTTAGAGCATGAATCATTTCAATTGCTTTTGTAGTGAGCAAAATTGTAAAGCACTCTCCTTGGGTACAAATCCAGCAAGATCCCATTAGGATGCCATTAGTAATGCCAAAGGGATATAGATTCGACATGACCAACCACATAATAGGACCTCAAATGCTCCTAACATTTAGCAATTCCCTCCAAGCATTGGTAGTATTTACACCGCAAATAAAAGACCTAACATTACCTTCAACATGAAGAAGTGATCATGATATAAGATGCATCTCATTACTTGTTACCAATAGTATTGATAAAACTATTAATGTTTTCTCCATGACCAATCAAGAGGGGAAAAATTTCATTCAGATAAGAGGACAACTATACAGCCTAATCTAGTGCTATTCATTGCAATAATGTTCCTAAGCACTAGCAACCATATAAACACCTTGGGGGCCAATGTTGATACAATTTGATAATCAAAGTGCTTTTCTTGGTAATGCAGGTGCAAATGAACTTACCACGGTAGAGTCCTTACAATTTGACTTGGCTACAATACAAGTGGCGACAAATGATTTCTCTCCTGAAAACAAGTTGGGTGAAGGTGGATTTTGTGAAGTTTTCCAGGTACGTATTACATATTGGATAGAAACAATCAAGAATGCTTTACATATGAATTGAATATAATGGTGATGAAAAAAAGAAGAAGAAAAGATACATGTAATGCTTTTTTATGTTAGTTTTAAGAAGTTGCAATAAGGACTTAAACGATAAATTCAAAACACTTTAGGGTAGACTTCCCAATGGACAACAAATCGCAGTAAAGAGACTATCTCAAAGCTCAAGACAAGGGATGAAGAATTCAAAAATGAAGTTCTATTAGTTGCAAAGCTTCAGCATAGAAACCTTGTACGACTGCTCGGATTTTGCTTGGAGGGAGACAAAAAGCTACTCATCTACGAGTTTGTGCTAAATAAAAGCCTTGATTACTTCTTATTTGGTAAGTTGAAGTTATGTACATTTTCTTGAAATCAAATGTTCTAGTTTTCACTAGCCTTGGAATACTTGAAGTCAAGAGGTTATCTATTCTATCATTGATTATAGTTTTAGGTTAAAGCTACTTTTGATTGATGAGAGTAAATATATCTGCCATGAGTTTATGGATAGGTGCCACATGCTAGCACATAATGAGTTTTGGTTCAAAAATGCAGATCACCAAAAAAGCAGTCAATTGAATTGGCCAATACGTTATAAAATAGTATATGGAATTGCTCGAGGAATGCTCTATCTACATGAAGATTCTCATCTCCGAATCATCCATCGTGATCTAAAATGTAGCAACATCTTGTTAGACAGTGAAATGAACCCGAAGATTTAAGATTTTGGCATGGCAAGGATTTTTGGAGTCAATCAAACTCAAGCTAGCACAAATAAAATCGTGGGAACTTTGTAAGTCTTAGGTCTTGAATGGATGACTTTGGATGCAGGACTTGCTCATGTTATCCATTTAATGATGCTCATTGATATGCATCAAAATTTGCAATATACATGCGGCTAATGTTTGGTTTTGCAGTGGTTACATGTCTCCTGAATATGCAATGCATGGAGAGTTCTCAGTGAAATCCGATGTTTATAGTTTTGGCATACTACTTATAGAGATCATTTGTGGCAAGAAGAATAACTACTACCACCAATTGGATGGGGGTGAATACCTTACAAGTTATGTAAGTTTTGCTATGCTATTACAACAAACATTCACACTGCACTCTTTCTAATTTTGGTCAAGTGAAATTGAAATTCCTTTGTAAAAACTTAGTCCTTTAGCCTATAGAAATACTTATGGTTTTGTTCCTTAGTCATATATGTTTTTTGCAATATTCAAATGTCTTGCATGATGAGTCGTTGAATTAATGCCACAATTTTGTGAAGATGTTCTAGAATTTTTCTTGTAGGTGTGGAATCAATGGAGAGACGACACAGCCTTGAAAGTGTTGGACCCAGCTATTGTGGATTCATATTCAAGAGATGAAGTACTTCGATGCCTGCACATTGGCTTACTATGCATTCAGGAAGATCCGGCAATAAGACCCACCATGGCAACCATAGTTCTTATGCTTAGCAACAATTACTTTAACTTGTCGTCACCTCAACATCCAGCCTTCTTTGTTCAAAGTAGATCGCGAGGACTAAGCATCCCAATGAAAGAGCTTGAGTCAGATCAATCTACCAGTAGGACTATGCCTTCGTCAAATAGTGATATATCGGTTACCGAATTGAACTCCTAGTGAATGGCAGTGTAAACCTAATTTTTCTTCCTAGATGGTCTTATAGCAAGATTGCTTGCCTTACAATGATCTTTTGTGAACCATAAGCAAAAATCTATGTATTTGGAGAATAAGCTATTAATTGCTTAATGGGGTCATGTTTGCTAGAATATTTAAATAATAAATCACACCTTCTTCTAAAAGTATCTTCACACAATATGTACTTCAAAATCGTCAAGTAAAAATCAGAAATGCACACCCATGAAAAATAACTCAAGAATTTCCCTTACCATCCTTTCACAATAATTCACACACACTTCCTTCATTAATTACTAGTCAAAATCCTTTGACTCTTCCTAATATTTATTTGTGCTTCGCCAACCCAAATATGTGGGTGATGGTTCCTCAAGAATCATTTAGGCATCTAAAACAACGTTGGGCATTGCCACCACAAATACGGGGTGATGGCTCTCTGGTAATCCTACTAGGCATTCAAACAACTTCAGTCATTTCCCCTCAAATACATGAGTGATGGTTCTTCCAGGTTATCCAGGCATTGCCTTTGAATTCTATCGGTGATGGAACTCATCATGTGATCCTGTGGCAAAAACATTTTGAAAACTATTAGTTATTATCTTTATGCTTAGCCAATAAAAAAGACCCAAAGACGTGCATAAGTGCAAGTGTTTTTGGAAAATATTTGGAGAAGGAAATTTATCCTCAAGAAGAGGTTCATGTTAGCACGAATTCAAGTTCGAGACTCAAATCGTAGACATAACACCAATTTATTAGACTTAATATTAAATAGTATGCCTCACTATCATCTATTATTAAGAAGTTTCGATCAAATGTGCCATTGTTGTACGTTCAATTCAACAACATTTCCTTTTGATGCTTAACATAAGCTCAACTCTCAACAAAATACCAAAAACAAATAGAAGTTCTTTTGAAAAGATGAAGTTTAGAAAACCAACGAAACCACTATCGTGCACACATCAACAAGCAAGCATTTGACACTCTTTCAAGCAATGTAACACGCTACCTTACTCAAAGCTTAGAGAATCTACTCACATGGAAAAACAACAAATAACCTCCAATGGTGGCGGCGATGGGCAAGCGAAAATGAGAGTGGTGAGAGAGAGATGAGGGTGTGAGGTGAGAGAGAGCGCAAGAGGGTGAGGTGTGAAAAAGATTATGGCATTTCCCTATTTTATACTACTCCTCCCAATTATTGTCTCCCATCCAAAAGTCACTTTCTAGTTTAACTAAATGGAGGGCCAACGAGAACTAAAGACAATTGTAGTCTTTCTACACTTTCTTATCCACAAAAGATGAAACCATCAATCCTTTGTCTCCCTCCAATTATAGGCACCCACCATCACATCTAAAGGCTTCCAATTATTAGCTTCTCCCTTTTTGTCTTATGCAAGAACTACTAACTAAAGGGGTTTAGTTTAAAACTTGTTTAGCAAGGCAAATCTAAGTAATCATTGCTGAGAATTCTATAAACAGTGAATCACCTCTTTGCAATTAATGAAATAATCATTGCCAAGTTTAGCAACCGCCCCCCCCTCGAAAATCCTATGTGGCAATTTTTATTAATTTTCTTACCTATGTGGCTAGCCAGAGATCCACCTCAATTAACCTTCACACAAAACAATGATGTTTCCATAGATGGACATAGTAAATGGCCTAAATTGGCTTAAATGGTGTCGTCTTCCCATTTTCCCAAAACCTAAAAATGACATCTCCCTAACTTTGCCCATTAAATCCCTAAATCGGCCAAAATC
This sequence comes from Corymbia maculata, assembly GCA_014182735.1. Taxonomy (NCBI): domain Eukaryota; kingdom Viridiplantae; phylum Streptophyta; class Magnoliopsida; order Myrtales; family Myrtaceae; genus Corymbia; species Corymbia maculata. The sequence continues at coordinate 37,412,678 of CM024686.1, read as the reverse complement.
CCCAAGCACCTAAACCCTAATTTTGATTTGCCCTAAATTCCTCGAGCACCCAAATTATTTCAATTTATCCTAGATTCCACTACTGAATATTGGAAATTGAGAGCAGGAGTTTCAGCAATAGCTCGAATTCATCTCACCAAAGAGAAGGAGAAGGCAAGCGTGAGCGTTTTGTTATTATGGGTTACTAAGTCCAAGAAGAATATCATGGACTCGAATGAATCCCGAGAAGATTCTATGGATTCAGATATAAAGAAGGGTCAAAGTGCAAATACTTCAAATGGGTCGAAACGAAATTCTCTCACCGAGCGACAGAAGTAAAATTGGACCTACTTGATGGGCGACATCAACCTCCATCTACATTCGTGGATGACTTTGACAACGTTGACTCAAAGCAAGCTAAAGCATCTTTAGCTAACTACTTGAAGAATGAAGTCTCATAGCAAGTTAGAGCATCTTCAGCTAACTATTTGAAGAATGAGATTTTAAGAATGAAAACTGAATGGAAGTATTATCAAGTGTTTACTATGGTTGTTTTTGTTAGATAGCCTACGTATTGATCAAATATAAAGCATTTGAAGATGAGAAGAAACTTCTTCAGCTACCATAGTTTGAAATGAGTTGATAAATGTAATTGTTTTAGGCTAAATATAGGCTAATTTTGTTTGTATTTGTGTTGTCCACACGATCGTTGTGGCTTTTGGGGAAGTCAAGAAAAGGGAATGATTGTATGTTTTTGCTTGTTCTTGAATATAAAGTAGCAAGCATGTGCATTGGGTTAATTTGTTGTGGTGGCTTATTTGCTTAAAATGAATGTAACCTAGCAAACATCGAATCAAATGGAATGGAGTTGTTGGTTTTGGTTCTCTGGTTTGCTGCAAATCAGCATATACACAAGATAGACATGAGCGATTACTTGAGTGCTATAAATTATATTTGACATGTGGACCCTTGGAGTGCCAAAACTTGGCATGAGGGAATACTTAAGAAATGTAAACTTAAGTGCCAAAATCAAAGCAAAAATGATCAGTTAAGTGCCAATAGAGAGAAAATCTGGCCAAAATGCTAATGTGGTATTTTTCCAACCAGTTGAGATTAATACAATGTCATTTTGGGTGCTAACATTGTTAAAATAAGCTTAAAACAATGTCATTTTGAGCGCTGACATGGTTAGATCAGCCCAAAACGGTACAGTTATATTAATTTTAAATAAATATTAAAAACAAAATTTTAAAATTTTAAAATTAAAAAAAAAGGACAAAGGACAAGTGCAAGGGGTTCCTCGCTTGTAGTCGCTGCTCCATTGCCGTGGGGCGGTGGCGGTGGCGATGGATGACGAGGGTCGTCGATGCCTAGGCACGGGTTGGTGAGAAGAGTTGCGTTCACAAACAAAGGAGCTCCCCCACCTGTGCTATTGCTACCTTTTTTTAATTTTTTAATTTTAATTTTTAATATTATTTAGTTAATATTTATATTAAAAATTAAACTTAGGCCAAAACGGCGTTGTTTTTTTTAAGGTGAGCTAACATGGAATTTTGGCAAGTTTTTTTTGGCATTTAAGTGTCTCTTCACACCAAGTTTTGGCACTTGGGCTATTCTTTTTTCGTTATATTTAGTGATCACTTTAATGCTAGTCATGATAAGTGTCAAATTATTGTTAAAAGTGATCATTTAAATGACACTTGTGCTTAAAAGTGAACATTTTAGTGCCAAGTTTTCCAAAAAATGAGCACTTAAGTGCCAAATTTTGTAGCTTCTCCCTAAATTAACACTTGTCACCAATTACCACCAACAACCACAACCAAGCACCACCATGACCACTAAGCACCACCATAGACCCACCACTAGTAGCCACCAACTACCATCACAACATGAACTACAGCCACTACCCCATTAGCCACTACCATAACATGAACCACCATTAGCCAGTAATGGGGTTATGGTATGCTGCTGCTATTGCAAAAGGTTCTAATGCATGCATATTGCACTAGCTCTAGCACAAACTGATGCAAGATATGCAAATTGCACACTTGTATTAAATGTTGCATGACCCCCAACTATCACTACAGACCCACCACCAACAGGCATGAAATTGCAACACAATACAAACCACCAACAATGACCACAATACAAACCACCATAAGCCTATACTAGGGCTATGGTGTGTTGTTGTTGTAAAAGGAGTTGGTGCAAGCAGCCTACACCAACTCCAACACAAACTAGTGCAAGATGTGCAACTGCACACTTACACCAGGTGCTACATGAGCCCCCTAGCTACCACCACAGACCCACCATCAATATGCACAATCTTTCAACATAGCACAAACTACTAGCCACCCCTACAGCACGAACCACCATCAATTTGCACTATGGCTTTGGTGTGTTACAATTGTAAAAAGTGTTGGTGCAAGCACTTTGCACCAACTAAGATATGTAGATTGTACATTTACACCAAGTGTTGTAGGAGCTCCTAACCATCACCATACACCCACCACTAGCAACCACCAACCACCAATAGAGCACAAACCACTAGCCACCACCCTACCGGCCACCAACCAAGACAAGTAGCAAGGACAAGCAAAATTGAAATCAAAAATATGAAAAAACACAACAACAAAAATTGATAAGCAGCAAGATCATTACATTGATATTGATTTCAAGTCTCACAAATTTAGTATTAAACAAAAAAAAAAAAACTATCCATACCAAGTTGTAACAAAACTAGCTCGTCTTATCAATCAACGTTAATATGCACAAGCCCCCATGTTCATGATCCTTTTAATGGATCTCGATTCATTATCCTTGCATTCTTTCTAATTAGATGTGCAACTTCTTCTTCAACTATCTGCACTGATTCAAAGTAGCTACAATTGTCCATAGATCAACTGATTCAAATAGAGCTAGTGCTGAGTTCATATTCTTTTTGTTGGTGTAACCGATGTCATCTTCTTTTTTTTGCGAGTCAATGTCGTTTCTTTTTTGGTGTAGCTATTGATTCTTGAGCTGGGTCTTGAGAGACAAGAAACTCCAAACTTCTCCCAAGCTACAAAAACATAAGTAAATTGTGAGCAAAAGTTCACACAATTAATTGAATGCAACTAATAAAACTTACATTAAAATGATTGTTCCAATACACTTATCTATATAAAGGCCATAATTGTATGGTTTTAGCCTCTTCCTAAAAGTCTCTCTTGTTTGAATTAGAGCATCACATTTAGCATTTTGTGATTGATTGGCCCTTTTTCTAGCCTATAACTTCTTGGGCCCTTCTTTTTGCTCTTCAGTTGGCCCTTCATGTGGCTCTTCTGTTGGCCATTCAACTTTAGCTACATTTGGCCCTTTAGGTGCAATAAGGGCTTCTTTGGCTAATTTTTCAACTGGGTGTCTTCTGAATGACTTTCTTGTAGCTGGCCTTTTAGCTGGCCTTTTCTAGTTGTCCTTCTTCTTGTATCTAGCCTTTCAGCTTCACCGATACCTCCACTTGGCCCTTGTGGTAGCCCTTTTGTTGGTCTTTCTGTTGTTGGTTCTTCAATTGGCAATTGAGCCTAAGCTTGCCCTCTTTAAACCTGATAAAGATATTATAAATATAACATTAACCCATATAATAATGTAAAGGAAAACTCAACAAATTAATGAACTTACAAGGTATGTTTTCCTCAGTTGAGGAATGGTTGACTAAATTGGCCCTTGAGCAACTTCGGTCAATCCTTTAGCTGGTCGTCTTTCACCTAGCCTTATTCAAGAAGGCCCTTGAGTTTCAAGTATAGCTAGGGCTTTGGCTAATCCTTTAAGTGTCCTACTCATCACCTAACAAATACATTAAAAACATATGGTAACATGCTATGTACAAATATGTAACAAACCTAAAAAATAATATAAATAAAAATGTCATAACTTATGAGGTTTCTTATCATTGACTGAAGAATAGTGGACTCACTTTGCCTTTCTATTTGGCTTTCAGTTGGCCCTCCAGCTGTCCCTTCATTAGACCCTTCGATTGGCCTCTCACTTGACTATTCTTACTACTTTCTTAGTCAACAACCTTTAATAGTGTGCCCTACTACATGGTAACAAGAACATGTTATCTTTGCACCTATCCTACTCATCATTTGTTGACCCAAGACCTCCCCCTTCAACATTCTTTATGTCACGCCCTAACTCTCGAGCTCGCAGCAATCCCATTTCACTTGAGGTCTAACTATACGACGTCCCAAGTACTATCGTCGACCAATTCATTTTATCTAATAGTTAACCATGGGCGAAAATGAAAACTCCCAAAACAGAAACAACAGGGATAGTAATAATAGCAGCAGAGGAAAAATAATATCATATTATATATAAAAATAATATCATATTATATATATCTTAAAGTTAGTCTATACACCAGCAAATATGTACACACCTCACTACAAGCGATATGCTAAAGTCTACTAAAAAAGGACCGACCTAGCTAACCTATTACTACATAAGTGGAGGAGGGGTTCACCAAAAAGAGAGGTAAGCCACAGTTGCCTACTCGCTGGCCTTCGAAGGGTCGATCTCTCCAATCATCGGATCTGAAAGCTCACCATCAAGGGGATCAATGTCCATATTATTCCACACCTCATCTGTTGGCCCCACAAGAGGAACCAGTCCGTCAAAGCCACAAAAAGGACAGTATAAGATCCCTCCCATCTTAATAAACCACGCTTTGAAGACGTGGGGTGCATAGTGATCTTGTAACCCCTCATCCACCTAGACCGTGGTGACGTGGTGCTCATAAACAAAATTGTGGCTCGGGATTGGCTGCGTGGTGACGGTGGTACTCATATCCATTGGGACTCGAAACATATCAGGTACTGTGTCATTTAAGCCTGAAAAAGTTAACCACGACGGGTTGAGATAAACTCAGCAAGTTAAAGTCCTAAGCCCCAGTTAGGAACTTCACTCACTTCAGGAGTCTAACATACAACATAAATCATCAACCATTAATCACCAAATTTTAGAGAAACGAAAGCAAGAGATAGTTTAATAAACAGGTTCAATCACAGGCAACCCTACTTATCTTTGGCACACATGACTTGCAGAAATTGTCAATTGCCTCACAACAATAGTAAGAGACATACAAATAGTAGAGTATTGCACAAAATTTCTCATATTACGTTGCCCACACATGTTCCGATTATTACGACCCTCAAGGTCATGGCACAATCTTATAGTTGACAGTTTGTAGCCTAAGCCAAGTTTCATCCTCATCCTCGAGGCACGGCGACGTCATGGGCTCTCCCCACCAACGGCATTCCCTAAAGGAGCATAGGGCTCACCCACTACCGCAGCCCCGCAACGACACGCCGTTAGGCATCTGATCGAAGCTAGATGACTAAATGGCTATGGCACAATCTCAAAGGATTGGCAGTCATTCGACAATGTTGGGTTCTCAATTAAATGGAACCATGCAACACATCATCAAATAATTTATTAATATCTTTGCTCTGTCATGAATTTAGCATTCTTTGTGCTCATGCGACATACAGTTATAAATGGCACACATATAAGGAGATGTGGCAACAATTAACTTATGGAAAAATTCAATAAACCAAGCAATTTCGATTCCAATCGGTTTTCGGTCACACATTTCCTCATTATACATGGGTAAAACTAATAATCTGCACTTCAAGAAATCACAACAATCAAGAACAAATACAATTCTAAAAAATTTTTTGCTTCTATGTGAACAGTGCCGTGAATAGTAAATTTGAACAATAAATTTGTTCTGAAATTAATTGATTAAATAAAAATAAATAAACATAATCATGGTTAATCAATTAACCCAATCATAGTCAATTTAACATAACCATGATTAAATTCTAACCTTGGTTACTTTAAAAATAACCTTAGTTACTTTAGTTAATTAACCCTAGTTACTTTAACACTAACTATGGTCAATTAACTAATCCTAATCAACCTTAATTAACCAGCATAATCAATCAATTAACCTTAATTAATCAACAAGTACCCAAATACACTAATTAACCCCTAAATAAGGATTAGGAAATTAACTCATGTGGGTTAGAAATCCGATGACATCGACATGAAGGGGGGAACAAGGGCTACATGGGATTAGCTTAGGGACAACAACGGATGATGAATGGTGGTCGAAATGACCAAAATAGTGCTGAAACACTATTCACACGAAAGTGGTGCATTTGGGCTAAAGTGGTTGGACAGGCGGTCGGTGGCGACTAAGGGTGGCCGATGGTGAGCGGCTAGCTCCCTGACTTCGATGGCTTCACTTTGGGCGGTAGTGGCAAGGGTGGATTCTGGTGGAAAATAGTGAGGACAACAAAATGGAAGGGAAAAGGAAGAGAGAGAGAGAGAGTTAGGATGTGCGGTTCGGTTGGGGAGAAAAGAGGAGAGAGAGAGAGTTTCTGAGTTTGGACAACAAGCCAAGGCAAGTGGGTAAGTCCACTTACTTCAAGGCCAATCAAAAACAAGCAAGAAATAAGCATCAACAAGGCCCATTTGGACAAAAAAGGAAAATGCCAAAAGAGATAAGCCTATTGGGCTAAAAATGGAGAGAAGCTTGGGTTAGCTTGGGCCCCCTTTGGACTGGGCTAGATGGGCACTAGGTCTATTGGGTCGCTGGTCTTGGGTTGGCCCACCTACGGGATTGAAACCCGATCCCAAAATCGGATTTCAATTTGGATTACCGGGCGCCCCTTTAGAACTTTTCTCATATTTGACTTATGGTCAACCATTATTTGATCCATGTGTATGCCGATGCTCGGGTCGGGGACGTCTCTCTATTGTCATGTGATCCTAGGGGCTCAATTGATAATCTTGAGCACCAGATGAAAATGATTCAATTTAATGTCATTCGTAATTTGTATCAAAGTCGTGTGGAAATCACTCGCAATTTGACTTCATACTTCTATAGAACCGATTTATTTCCATTTCCTTAATAGTCTAGTACTTAGAGGATATCATTCCTACCCAAGTCCTCATGGTTGAAGGATTCGTTTTTGATCAAAATCACAAGTCATACACGTATCGTTTCCTATTGGCGCCTCCTTGTAATCCGTTATCCAACAAAAAAATAGTTCGGAATATTTGTATTGACTAGGCCTTCAACTAACATTGCCATTTTATAAAATCCCAAAATGGGGTCGATTTTCAAGATGTTACACTTTGTCCTCATTTTGGCCTTCCCATTTGCTTCTTCAGTAGCAAAGATTGAGGTGCTTCGGGATCTGTTGGCTCCCAAAACTTGCTACTTTTGATTAGCTATATCATGAATTGGTATGAAATAGGATATTTTATTTTCTTATACTAATCATCAAGGTAAGCCTCTATGTTATGGCTTTTCAATTGGATGGCACATACGGCATGTGCACAAGGAATTTCACTTTGTTGCCATGCTCTACATGAACACTTCATTGTACCTAAATGGACAACATACTTATCAAAACCCTTCATTATCTTATATCCTTCATCTCCATTCCAAATAGGATGTCAACATCTACTTGCAGCTAAGTTTTCATACAATTTCTTGACAATCCTAGGACACATTGCCTAATCCACTTTGTAGCCTCATCTCTTTGTTTGTGCAGCCGAGTCATGACCATTACTCGTATATCTTCAAGCATCAAAATGATTAACTTGCATTTGGCATCAGTTATTCTCCCATTGAATGCTTTGCAGATGTTGTTGTTGACATGATCACACCCGAATTGCTTGCTGAAGAAGGTCTTGCACCAATGCTTCGGTTTTATCTTGAATAGTGCATTATAACCTTCCTTGGTCAACTAAACCAATCCTTCTTTGACCATCCTAAAGTCAGCTAAGTTCGTACTCTTTGCTAGCTGCCAATACTACAACCACGGCTTATCCCCTTTTTAGATCTTTGCCCAATTTGTGTATATGTGCCACACATTTGATATTCAGCATAGAGCATTAACTCAACTAATGCTTGAATCAATCATTGCAATAATTTAAACCAAGAAATGTAAGAAAATAATGCCAGAATGCCTACCCTTCTCCATTTGTTATCTCCAAGTTAGCTATGACATTTTTCAAGAACTAGGACCATTTGTCCTTGTTCTTTATCTTCTCAACAGCCCAAGCTAATGGAAACATTTGGTTGTTTGTATCTCTTCTGATTGTGGTCAGGAATTCTCCTTTGCATAAACCGTTTTAGAAAAAACCATCCGGTCCTATCATTCGTCTACACCCGACTAAAAATCCCCGTTTCATGTATAGAAGCACACATAAAACTTATAGAACTTGGTCAAGATAAGTACCCCGAGAGTCCAAAACTTGGCATAGAGGGACACTTAAGTGCCAAAAGTTACAAAGGGTACACTTAAGTGTCATTTTTCAAAAGAAATGGATTACTCGGTGCCAAGTCGTCGGAACCCTACTAGAAATCTTACGTGGTAATTTTTTATTAATTTTCTCGCCTACATGGCTCATTGGAAATTAAGTCGATGAAAAATCAGCCAAAACGACATGGTTTTGCGCTGACGTGGATTTTAAAAATTCTTAATTAAATAATATTAAATAATTAAAAATATATATTATTATAAAATTGATTAATTTTTTTTTTTTTTTTTAAAAAAAAGGGGAAGGAGGATCCGGTGAGGGTTGTGCAACCCTCGCCACCGCCACCCCACCATTGCCGAGAAGAGCCAGCAACGATGGGTAAGGGTCGGCCGAGGTCACTGAGCCCCGACCAATGGCTAGTGACCCCGGCCGGCCTACGGCAAGGGCTTGTGGGCCCTCGCCCAACTGAGCCAAGGGCCAACCGGGCCAAGGGCCGGCGACCTCAGCTGACCCTTGCCCATCGTCGCCAAGCCTTCTCGACAATGGTGGGGTAGTGATGGCGACGACGGCGAGCCCTCGTCGGATCCCCCTTCTTCTCTTTTTTTTTTAAATTAAATTGATTTTAAATTTTTTTAAATAATGTGGACATTTTTTTTTTATTAAAATTGCCACGTGTGTTTTTTATTTTGAAAAATACTCCATTAGCAAATAAACTTGCTAGAAAATGGACACATGGTAGTTTGGCTAGAATTTTTCTCCATTGACACTTAATTGATCATTTTTACTCCGATTTTAGCATTTAAATGTACATTTTGTAACTTTTGACACTTAAGTGTCCATTTATGCCAAGTTTTGGCACTCTCGGGATACTTAACTCTAACTTGGTCTGACCATCAGGAAGTGGCCCCTCCATGACCTCGACAAACACTCTACTTAAAGGGTTATGTACTCTACACTCCCAAACATAATCTTACATTTATCTATATCCTTGCCATACCAACTAATGAGTACCCTCATAACATTTTGCTTTGTTCCTTTGCACTAATTCTTGGAGACATTTATGCCGGCATAAGTATAGTAAGAGTGCCACAACTTGGCATGGAGGGACACTTAAGTGCCATAACTTACAAATGGTACACTTAAGTTTCACTTTTAAAAGAAAATGGAGCACTTAAGTGCCAAGTGGTCGGAACTTTGTCAAAAATCTTACGTGGCATTTTTTTATTAATTTTTTTGCCTATGTGGCTCACCGAAAATACTAAATCGGTGAAAATCAGCCAAAACGATGTTGTTTTGGCTGATGTGGATTTATAAAAATTCATTAATAAAATAATTTAAATAATAATAAAAATATAATTATAAAATCGATTTTATAAAAAAAAAACAAAAAAGAAGATGAAGGGGATCGGCGAGGGCTGGTTGCCGGTCACCGCCCCACCCTCGCCGAGAAGAGCTAGCGAAGGTGGGGGGGCCCCCAGGCCTTGGCTGGCCCACGGTGAGGGCCCCAAGATCTCGCCCAGATCTGGGGTGAGGGTCGCGACCCTCCCCCAAATCCAACGAGGGTCCGCCCTCGCCCCACCGGGCCAAGGGCCGTCGGCCGCCTGCACCGCACCGGATCATGGTCTAGGCAGCCGGCGGCCCTTGGCCCGAGGGGGCGAGGGCCGGCGATCCTCGCCGGATCAAGAGAAGGGTCGCGACCCTCGTCCCAAATTTGGGTGAGGGCTTGCGGGCTCTTGCTACGTAGGCTGGCCATGGCCCGGTGACCCCGGCCGACCCTCCCCACCTTCACCGGAACCTTCCTGGTGAGGGTAGAGCGGCGGCGGCGGTGAGGGCTGCACAACCCTCGCCAATCCCTTTCTTCTTCTTCTTCTTCTTTTATAAAATCGATTTTAAATTTTTTAAACTCAAACGTGGACAATTTTTTTTATTAAAATTTTCACGTGGATTTTTTATTTTGAAAAAAATGCTTCGTCAGCAAATGAAGTCGCCGGAAAATGGACACGTGGCAATTTGGCCGGATTTTCTCGCCGTTGGTACTTAAGTGATCCATTTTGCTTTGATTTTGGCACTTAAGTATACCGTTTGTAAGTTATGGCACTTAAGTGTCCCTTTGTGCCAAGTTATGGCACTTCTAGGGTCCGTATGTCCATTTATGCCTACACACTCCTTCACCAAGTATTTGAACTGTGTACTTTTCATCTCGGGCATCATCTTGATCAAATTGAAGAAGTGCTTCAATAGCCATACACTTGTGCCTCTTTTGTTTTGAAAATTAATTGAACAAGTTGGAAGGATCTAGTCTAGAAGGACCCACTCCTCCTAACGAATGTGCCATAAAGCTTCTATAAACAATTTTGCTATGAACACTAAACTTTTATAAATGCCTTAGTGTTTTCAATGAAGTCAATATTCCTTTGTTCACCAATGGAGTTCTTTAGTATAGCTTCCCTAAATTGTTTTACATCTTGGAATTTCATACCTATTGATAAAGAAGGAGAAGCAATAGACGGATTATAAGAAAAAAACTTACTTTTCATTCTACGCATAGCTCGTTGATCTTCTTCAAACTTGTCCTGGGAAGTAGCATTTTCGACGCTTTCTTCATAATCAATCTCCTGACCAGTAACACCGACATCTATAGGGCCTTCAGTCCTTATTTGGAACTTCTTTGGTTACATGCAAAGTTGCAAACTTATTGTTGCAAACTTATTGGTCAAAAACTCTCTTTGCTTTTTTCTTGACTATACAAGCTCCTTGTTGTTCTCATCACTTAAGAAATTTTCAATGACCAACCATTCATTATCATTATCACTAGATTGAGCTACTTCCCAATCTAATACAGTGATTATGACATCACCTATGTCATCATCACTTTCCTATCTATCTTGCCGTCCTTCATCCCTACCATCTCCCCCTTCTTCTATTTGGGTGCTTTCTCCATCATCATCTTTGTCCTCAGACTCATATTGTACTCAATGTACACTTTCGCTTCTTTATCATGAAGATAATGATACAAGACATCTCTAAAACCATTATCATATCCCAAGCTTCTCAAACCCTTCCTAGGTATACAGTACAACAATTTATGTATTTTATAAGGCAAATATGTCACTATATCCTTAACAAATCCAATGTAAGAGGCATTATGTATATCGATAAAGCCCTCATTTTCCCCCTCATACTCCTACTCGTCTTCCCCAATAACAAAGTCTCATTCATGACAACCAATGACAGCAACATAATCCTTATCATAAGCCATTTATGCAACTAAGGAAAAAAGAAAACATTGACTTTTTGGGGCCACATTGGCAAAAGACAACAAATAATTGTAATGGCACATAGTGGTCCCCACACTCTCATACACTTTATTAAAGAAAAGGGAAGAGCATCCACCACAATAGTCACTTCAATTATAAAATGACCAACAAATAAAGGTCCTCACAAAAACGGCAACTCCTTATGACACCTATTTCAATATTTTAATTAGAAAATGACTAAAGATCCCCACAATAACCACTCTAATCCCTAAAAATCACCTTCGCACATAACAATATCCATTGGAGCCTTAAAAACACCCTCACATACCACAATATCATATCCAAGCCCTAAATCACACATTACAATAGCATACCTCTCCTAATTTTTTTCCCAATCGAGCCCTACATTTTGAGACTGAGCCCTAAATTATCAATCCAAACCCTTGAATTGCTCTAGCACTACATCTAAGACCTAAATTATACATCACTATACCATCGGAGCCATACATTTCCTAGTCGACTCCCACATTTCACATTCGAATGCCAAATTTCCCATCGAAGCTCTAATAAACCACTCTAGCCCTAATTTCATACCATAAGGAGAGAAGAGGATAAGCCTTGGCGAGTGAATGATGGTGAGTGACAAGCGATGATAGCGAGCAATGACGGGAAGTGACAAAGTGCCCTCTTTGAATGTAAATAGCAACAAAGACAGGAGTGAGCATGAGAGATGGCCAACTAAGAGAATCCACCAATATCTTTGGCCAAAGTAAGCAAAAAGACATCATTTAGTACGTAGGAAAAATGATGTCGTTTAACTTGGCTAAGCCATGAGTCCATGTGTATTTTTTTAAGTCCACGTCGGAAAATTTTCATAGGCCACGTGTGTTTTTTCTTCTAAATTATTGCCACCTCAGTAAAGTTTGTCACCAGAAAATGCTACGTATGTATTTTGGTAGGATTTTCTCACTGTTGGAACTTAACTAATCATTTTTGCTCCAATTTTGGCAATTAAGTGTATCTTCCGTAACTTTTGGCACTTCAAGAGTTTGCACGTCGCCTAATAGGTAATCATGAGCTTAATTGACAATGAGGCAATTCCTCATTTAAGTGGCGTTCAAGCTTGGCTTCTTGCACATTAATACGAAGATTTCAAGATATCACTTAATTTCCAAGGCTCACCTATAAGCAATGATGACCTAGGTTAATTAGGGACACCTAAGCTAAGAAATTATTACCTCATTTATGTCATTTGACTTCTTGTTCATTAGTGATTCCATTTACTCTTGTAGGAACATTCTACAATGTCTTTTGCAAGAAGGCTCTGAATCATCCATTCTTACAATAATAATCCAAAAAACACTTATAAACCATTCCTAAGTCATTTGGTAGCTAAAGGATTAGAGAAAACTCTAGAAGTCTAATGGGTTAGAAAATTACCAAAACACCCCTACTCGGTTTCAAAATTTACCATTTTGGGACCCGAACATTTTTGTTCATTTTATGTTTGGTAGGACTTGTATGGCCCCATGGTCATCTTCAATCAACTCATTGATCAGCCTAGTCGGTCCTCGGCTAATTTTGGTCGAGCACTCAACCGAGCATGGTGTCGGGCTCATGGCTAGGCACGACTTGGTAGCTCGGTCTTAGACCAGGTGTTGGGCTAGGTGCAAGGCCTATCCTGCCTTTCCTTGGCCAAACCTCTATTTGTCCATGTTCCATCTCATGCATTCCCTCATTGATCATCAGATGTCATGTAATTAAGTAGAACCTATCAATTCGCGATTGACACACGATTGAATGGGATCAATCCATGGTCAACTCCAACCAATACATGATCGAGTTGAATAACCTGCGAACCAGAACGTGATCTTGCAAAATTGACCCGTGGTCATTCCCCTCTATTCATGTCAACATTGGACTATCTCACAGCCAATCCTTATAGTTGAATGATCGATTTAAAACATACCACATCATGATTTGGCACAAAACATGGTACAAAACTCTTATGGCGCGAATGATAACATTTTTGGCCATAAATTGATTTCTAGAAGAGAAATAGATTTTTATATTTCTATTTCTTGATAAGTTTCTTAGCCAAAAAATGCATTTGATAACATCATAAAATTTCTATTCTTGGAATAGAAATTCGTTTGATAATCAATAAAATTTCACTTTCTTGAGTGGCGGTGGCAATGGGAGGGCCGGTAGCCAACGGTGACTGGCGGTGGCTCGGGGTGGTGACGGTGGTGAGCAGCAAATGGCAAAAAACTCCTTCAGGTGAGAAATAAGAAAGAGAGAAACAATTTCTGATTTTTATTCTAGAAATAGAAAAATAAAACTTTTTTGTTTATGATTTCTATTACAAATCTATTTCTAGAATAGAAATCTATTCCAAAAGTAGAAAAATGAAATTATTTTACCAAACAAATTTCTATTTCAGAAATGGGTCTGGAATAGAAATCATTTCCAAAAATAGATATAGAATGGTTACCATGCACAGCTTTAGTCATAGGCACAGATCAAGGCACTAAGCCTTGTCCATGGCCAACCCTTGATCTATCAACACCAATTCATGATCAATTTTCATGGTCAAATTTTGAGGATGTTACATCACCTGCCCTCATGGCTGTTGGGAAAGGCTTGAGCCTTGCCAATGGTTGGCGAAGCGCACCAAAGGCTGGTGAGGTCAACTTCAACCTCATCAACGATCGGTTGGAGGAATAAGGAGAATGGAGAAAAAAAAATAAAAAAAAAAAAAAAGGGAAAAAAGAAAGAACATAAATAAATAAATCGAAAAATATTAAAAGATTATTAAAAGTTGTCCATGTCAGTACTATCTATACCACGTCGGCTGACTGGCATCCATGTTAGCAAAATCCTGCCAAAATTAGCTAAAATGATTTAATTTGCACTAGGTTAAAAGTTGTAGGACTAAATTGGTGCAAAAGTAAAAAGTTTATGACTTATTGGCACAAATTAAAGGTTTAGGACTAAATTGGCACCAAGTCAAAAGGTTTAGAACTAAATTGATACCAATAAAAGGTTTATGACCAAATTAGCATCAATGCAAAATGTTTAAGACTTTTCTAATAGTTTTCCCACAATTTGCTTGAAATCAAATATTCAAGCTTTCACTAGTTGTGAAAACCCTGAATTTTTTGGCTTTTGTTCTTTTAGCTAATCATAGGTTTTTCTTGAGCTACCTTTATTGAATGAGAGTAAATGTTTTTTGGTATTGTATTGTTATCTTCACCTTGAGTCTTTCAATGGTTGCCACATCCTTCCACATTCATGAATTTTGGTGTGATGATGCAAACCTCGAAAAAAAAAAAATGGCACCATTGGATTGGCCATTACATTATAAAATAATATTTGGAATTGCTCGAGGAATGCTCCATCTACATGAAAATTTTGGTCTCTAGATTATTCATCGTGACCTGAAATGTGGCAGTATCTTGTTAGACAGTTAAATGAACCCGAAGATTTCAAATTTTGGAATGGCAAGGATTTTTAGAGTAGATGAAACTCAGGCTAGCACAAATAAAATTATGGGAACCATGTAAGTCTTAAGTTTTGGATAGATGACTTTGTGATTGGATGCCTGGCTTGCTCATTTTATCTATTTATGGATGCTCCTTGATCTACATCTAAATCTGCCACATACATATGGCCAATGTTCAAATTTACAATGGTTATGTGCCTCCAAAATATGCAATGCATGGAGAGTTCTCTGTGAAATCTTATGTTTATAGTTTTGGCATACTGCTTCTAGAGATCATTTTGCAGCAAGAAGAATAACTTCTACAACCAATTAGAAGGGGGTGAATACCTTGCAAGTTATGTAAGTTTCCCCATGCTATTACCAAGTGAAATTGAAATTCCTTTGTAAAACGTATTCCTTAAGCATATAGAAACACTTTTATGATTATTATTCTTCCTTGGTCATATATGGTTTTTTGCAAGATTCAAATGTCTTGGATGATGAGTCATCGAATTAATGTTGCCATTTTGTGAAGATTTTCTAGAATTATTCTTGCTAGCGTGGAATCAATGGAGAGATGACACGCCCTAGGAAGTGTGGGACCCAACTATTTTGGATTCATATTCAAGAGATGAAGTGCTTTGATGCCTGCACATTTACTCACCATGCATTCAAGAAGATCTAGCTATTAGATCCACTGTCGCAACCATAGTTCTCATGCTCAACAGCAATTCGATTACCCTATCATCACCACAATACCAACCTTCTTTATCCAAAGTAGATTGAGGGGATTGAGTGTCATAATGGAAGAGATTGACTTGGACCAACCCACTAGGAGGACTATGCCTTCACCAACCAATGTCATATTTATTACTGAATTGTATCCCTAGTGAATGGCGAAGGGAGCAAACTCCTAAATGGGTGGTTTCACAATGAGATTGCTTGGCCTTTCACTGAGGATTTTTATGAACCACAAACTAAAATCAAAGAATAAACTATTAATCGCTCAAATGGGTCCTAGGTATTTAAAAGAAGACTCTACACTTGTTATCCATCATAGTTATTATGCTTCTTCTAAGATTTTGTTAAGAGTAAGTACAATACAAGTGCCAATACTTTTGTATGGCATTCACTCAAGTACCAAAACCTTTTTTTTTGCTCACTCGAGTGCTACATTAGAGAAAAATCAATCACTTTAGTGCCAATTCCAATCAAATATCCTATGTTGATTTTTTTTTTTAAATTAATTTTTATTTGTATTTTGCTTCTTTTTTCTTTTCCTTAGGCCGACGAGGGTCATTGGTGACCCTCGCTAACTGCAACCACCTCACCCTATGCCATGAAAGCCCTGGACAAGGCTGCAAGAGCCCTCATCGACCATTAGGCTACTACATGTAGTGCCACCTAGAGCAGGCAAGGGTTTTAGTGGCCTTGCTAATGATTGGCGAGGCCTTGACGGCTTGCCTAGGATCTTCACCACTAGATTTGGATGAGGGCCACCTCACTCTCATCACGAAGGCCTTGGGTGAAGCCTTTAAGACCTCGCTAGCCACTAGCGAAGCTACAATAGCCCTTGCCTACTCTAGGTGGCATTGAGCTCTTGGTGGTCAAAAGCGACATTGCCTAGAGTAGGTGATGGCTGTTGGGGTCTCGTGGCTAATAAGGAGGCGGCAACCAGTGAGGGTTGCTGGTGACCCTCACCGACCCTAAAGAAAAAAAAAAGGCAAAAACATAAAAATAAAGGATTTATGAAATATTATAAAAAAATATTAAATAAAATATTTTCCGACGGCCACGTTGGATGATCGATAGCTATATCAACTTTTTCAATGGGACAAATTGGAAGCGGTACTCAAATGATTAATTTTTCAAATTTATGGTACTCAAGTGAGCCAAAAAAAAAAAGTTTTGACACTTGAATAAGTATCTTACAAAAGAATTGATACTTGTACTATAGTTATATTTGAGGCTAAATCATACATAGATCCACTATTATTTGGTCCATTTGTACATTGTTGTGCTTCCATAAGGCTCAACACTACTTCATGTGTCTAGACTTAATAGTCAAATTGAAGTGTTCATTAACCGACCCACTAGACTATATATTTCTTCACTTGGAAACTAGTTGGGCTTCAACATTGTAAAATTATAACTATGGGCTCTAGGTGCTCCATCTTTGATAGGCTTTCTCAAGGGTACTAATCAACCTGGTTGGGATTTGCGGGCCTTTATTACAGCATGTAGATCTCATCTAGCCCATCTTTGTGAAATCAAGTTGTCCATTATTATCACGAGGCCAATCAGTTAGCAAATTGGGTAGTAGAATTTAGGGGTGATTAGGTTCAAGGTGGGTAGGGTCCAGACCTAGATCCTGTACTTGACCCTTTTATAATCAATTCATTTTTTTTGGACCTTGTATCCTACCATATTTTTATTGGACCCTATTTTGGATCCAACCTTATTTTTCTAGTTTGGAAATAGGGTCAACCCTATTTTCATTGGAACCTGTTTTGTAATCGTTTGATATCCTATTCGACTTTGAAGTTTATATTAATTTGCAAAAAAACAACAACATAATCCTCCTAACATTATAAAAAAAAAAAAAAATAATAACAATGCATAAATATTAGCAACAAATATGGATCTAATATTAGTCTCATTCCCACAAATATTTCAAATATGATCTAATGTGTATGCTCATGTGTGTGCAACCAAGCTATTATTAAGAGAATATTTTTCTTGAGTTTGACTGAGAATGCTTTTATTAGTATTACAATAGTTAGTAACACTTATCCATGATTATAGTAATAGTTGAAGGTGGGACCATCAAAAAAGAAAAACAATGCATGAAAATAATTTTTTTTTAATAATTCTTTGAAAACAATTCTCTCTTACCTTGATTCAAATTGAGGTTTTCTTTTTTTAACAATTCTTCAAAGACAAAGAGACTTAAAAGCACTATACAAAGAGACGATTTCATTTTTTTTTAACAGGGTAAAAACTGGTTTTAAAACCGGTCCGATTTCGTGTGGGTCTTTATTGGACCGGGTTCCTAGACCGGTTTAACTAGGAACCGATTCTCGACCTTATTTTTTGGTTGGGCCGGTCCGAGTTCCGAGTAAGCCCAATCTAGTTGCACACCCCTAGTAGAATTATAGCTTTCCTTGGAACCGGTTGTCTAACTCACTCCAACATTTTTAGGCCATCTTTTGTTCAAAAGCTCTTCTTTATGGTTTGGAAATCATATTTGACGAAATAAAAACGATTTGCTCAACCGAGAAAACAAAAAAGAAAGTCTTCATGTTCTTTGAAAGTATTTATAGCCCGAAATAAAGATTATCTATTTGCTTTGTGAACGCACTTCCTCTTGCACATTTAGGAATAAATTTATGGCCGTTGTGTCTTCTTAGTTCTTTGATTAATTGATGTAAGTTTTTAGTAGGTTATCACTGTATTTAAATTAGATTAGCTATGCCGATATCTTATCATGGAGTTGACGGGACAAGCGTTTAATTGTTATCCTTAGGATAGGCAGTAAAGCTATGGCCAAAGTTTTTGGGTGATAATTTTCGCAAAACCCTCACCAACTGCTGTGGATGATCTACAAGCCGTTGCTAATGAGAGTTTAGAACCGATTTTGAATCTTTCTTTTGTACGATTTTTCCCTGTCGCGTACCGCTTTCTTCCAGTAGTGTTAGCTCGTTTAGGTAACTACAACGAAAGCATTTTTTTTAAGGAAGAAATAGGACTACTTGGAGAAATAGGGCCAAGAAGATCGGCGGAGTGAGTGGATTTTATTGACCTTTTCCCTAGGACTGGGCTGTGCGCCCACTGTTTTGTTCGTCTCCTGTTCGATAAATTAGCAGCAAGAATTTAGTCACGCATGCCTATGGCCTTTATTCATACACGTGTCCTCTCTTTTGTCGTTGAACCAAAATATACCCGGTGAATTATAAAACGAAGCATTATAAATGATTAAGACAGAAGGAATTTCACATTCTAATGATTGTTTTGGTAAACACGGTAACTCAAGTTGTCTTTCTAAACTACAGAGAAGTTCCAGCCATATTTTCTGTGAAATGATTTTTCTGCGTATATATTACAGGCGGGGTAGTAGCCTTAAAAAAATGCGACAGAATGGGCTTCCCCATGTCTAGGTACTCTTTTTTTCCTGATATTAATTCTTCTATTTTAAGATTTTTTTATTAATACCACAAATAATCCCAAACTTATATAATTAATTTTTGGATCACCAAAAATTTCAAACTTGTACATCTTTGACAAATTTATACTAAACTATTATATTTATAAAAAAATTATCCTCTATGAGTTTCCGTTAAATTTTACTGTTAAATTGCTAAGTTGGATAACGTGTAACAGTTGACTGGTGTATTAGTTTATGATTTTACTCTCCATTTGTCACAGTTGTACTAGTTTTATGGCTTTTTGTGATATTAATCCAATTTAAAAGATGGTATATTTGTCATAAATATTTCAATTTAAGATTTTTTATGGTCAAAAAATTAATTTGGAATAAATTTGTTACAACTGTATCAATTTGGATTTTTTTGTTCATTGAGATAAATTTGTCATAGTACACCAATTTGAGATTTTTCACAGTATTAACCCTTTCATTTTTT
This sequence comes from Corymbia maculata, assembly GCA_014182735.1. NCBI lineage: Eukaryota > Viridiplantae > Streptophyta > Magnoliopsida > Myrtales > Myrtaceae > Corymbia > Corymbia maculata. Next base: position 37,392,999 of record CM024686.1, on the reverse strand, counting down.
AAGCAATGAAAATATCTATTTTAATTATGTGAATTGATAATATGTAGCGAGGAACCAAGCTGGTTTTATAAATCTAATTCTTATATACAGGCCAAATTCTAAACCCTCAAAACCATGTCATGAGATTTTGTTTTAGCCTGGCTATATTATTAATTTTTGAATATGATCATTTATGTCGAGGAACACAAACAATTTGACATATTTTTTTAGTGAAACATTTATGTAAACTAGTTCTAATAAAATCTAGCTCTACGGTTTAAGATGGTCCAAGTGGACTTTATGGACCTTCTCTAATGGTCCATGCCTATGGAGATACTTCTTCCTTAGACAATATCTCCTCCCGAAACTTTTGCAACTCCTCAACCTCACCCTTTTTTGGCAGACTTTCCACTAATCAATTGAGTGGAAATGAACAACAAAACTCATTTCCTATTTTTGTGCGACATGATCATCTTGTTAACTCAAAATAACCCTATTGATCATGTTCATTCACATACATTACATAGTCAACGAATAATGCCTATAATTCTTGTTTGGGCTTACACATTGAAAAAAAAGAAGATTATCTTCTTATGACAAAAAAAAAAAGATTATCTTTAATTACATGGCTCAAATTAGAATATTTTCATACAGTTCGGAAATTATCTCAAACATGTACCAAAAGTTTAAAAATCACATTGAACAAATTAAAAGCCTAGGGATTACATTACATATGGGTTAAAGTTCAAAGACTACATTCAACAAATTGAAAATTTATGGACAAAATTATATATTTGACTAAAGTTTAAGGATCATTTATGTTATTATCTTTTAAAAGAATAACATAGAAAACAGAAATTCATCATTTAGAATGATATTTTGGGTTGGGAATGGAGTGTAAATTCTTGATCTGAAAAGAGCAATAGGTCAAGAATCGTGCGCGGAATAGGTCAAAGAGATATTCAACGTGCGGTAGCGTCCATGGGCCGATCCAAAAGCCCATCTAGGAGGGCGAGTGAGACTTGTGGTTAATTCGCGGGGCTGCTCGTAGTCTGACCATATTTTCCCTGTTGGTCCAAAAAGATGGTCTTACTTTTTGTTCGTGTTTGACTTTTGACTTTGGTGTTTTATTTCCATATGTCTTTTCGAGTTGACTAACGTCTTTTTTCCATATGTTTGCGCTTTCTTTTAAATCAAGGTTTTGCCGTTGGCCATGCTTCAAGGTTTTGCCGTTGGACGTGTCAATGTTCCTATCCACTAAATTCAATGTTTCTATCCACTAAATGAGAAAATATGGGGTGACCCTGTCTTACCACCTACGTTATAGATCACTTCACTTATTTTAATGAGCCCACTTGTAAGAATTTTTTTTTTTTTAATCTTATTCTTGTTCCTCTGTTGCCTCTCTCTCTCTACAACAATGCCCATGTTCTCTGACGTCAGCCTCCGGTCCCTCTCGCTCGAAAAGCCCATCTCGCCTTCCCCTCCACGCCTCCCCCCCGATCGCCACTGGCGAGCGCTGACCGAGCCAACCAGATCTGGCCGAACGACGCTGACAATGGCCATGGGCGAGGGTCGGCGTCGCTCATGAGCCGCTCGTTCTGACCTCTCTCCGTCTCCAAACGCCGCCCAGATCTGGCCGGACGATGATGGCAACAGCCAGGACGAGTGTCAGCGTCGCTACGAGCCAGTGAGAGAAGAAAACAGGCTGGTGACAAGTGGCTGGACGGTGATGCTGACAATTTTCTTCTTTCTCCTTCTTCAACTTTGCACTCTGCCAGTGGTGACACCAGGGGAGGCACGGGCCGAACGCATTTAGGCATCATCGGCGTCGCTCATCTGTGGTCAACCTCCACGGATGAGCCGCCATCCATGGTGACCACCGCCATTGCCAGAACATCGTAGATTCCCACTAGTACTCATCGAGTGTAATTTTCATCTGTCTGCTTTTCGTTTTTTTTTTTCTTTCCTCTTTTGGTTTGATATATCTAAAGAATAACTGACTGTTTTCGTTCGTCCAGTTCATCAATGAAATTTGATTTTTTTAGATATAGTGATGCTGTTGAGATATGGTTGCACATATGCAGGCAAAAGCAATAAACCTATTATGATAATATGGTCGGCGTTCCTGTCGGCAAATGCGTGCTTCTCTGCCTCTGCTTGTGGTTTCAGTCGGAGGAAAGCGACCAAGACGCAGACAGTCGTCCAAGGAGACCAAAGAAGTACGAAATATGTACTTACGCCGTATACTTGGATAGACTGAAACACAGGATTCACTGTTCCACGGTTTTATTGAAATGACCATCTCTTGCTGTTTTGTCATGCAGGCCTAATCGAAATGACAAACGCGGAGTCCTCGCAGTATGATTTTGCCACCATAAGTGAAGTCACAAACAATTTCTCTTATCAAGATAAGTTGGGTGGAGGCAAATTTGATGATAGTTTTCAAGGTACTGTTAGTTATTATACTTGAAAGATCTTTGATTTGGTAATTTCGAAAAAGTTGTGATTGCAAGTTATTCATGTGTACAACATCAAGATACTAATCTACCAAGACAACACATAACTGTGAAGAGACTATCTCAAGGCTCACAACAAGGTGCTGAAGAATTTGAGAATGAAGTCATTGCTATTGAAGGTTCAACATCAAAATCTCGTGCGGCTGCTCAGGTTTTTCTCAGAGAATGAAGAGGCATTGCTTGTCTATGAGTTTGTGCAGAATAAAAGTCTCAATGTTTTCCCAAGCTACTATTTTCCATGTTGAGATATGTGATTAGCCTCTTCAATGTTTCACTAATTTGGAACCCAAAGTTACTTCTTTGAATAAAATCTATTCAAGAGGATTTATTAACCAAAAGATACTCGCATTTCAATTGCAAATATGCACAAAGTCTGAAAAGAGCAAGCAATTGGACTGGTCCAAACATTTCAAAATAGCATGTGAGATTGGTCAAGGAATTATCTATTTGCATGACGACTCTCGACTTCAAATCATCCATCGTGATTTGAAGCCAAGCAATGTCTTGTTGGACAATGAAATGAACTGAAGATTTGCAATTTCGGCATTACAAAGATTTTCAGAGTCAATCAATCATGGGCAAACACCAGGAAAATTGTTGGGACTAAGTATCGTTCTACCTTGTTTTCCACTTTTTATGCTTATGCATGCTTATATTGCCAACGTGTGATGTGCTGCAGTGGTTACATGGCACCTAAGTATGCAACACGTGGTCAATTCTCCATGAAGTCCAATGCTTATAGTTTTGGTGTTATATTTCTCGAGCTCTTAAGTGGAAAGAAGAATAGTTCTTTCTACCAAAACAGATGGGAGCGAGGATATTGCTATCCATGTAAGTTGCAGAAATCGACTCTATAACCCAAATGAAATTTGTTGAACTAAGCAAATTTGAGGTATTGAGAAATATTTTTCAATGAACTCGTTTTTAGGCCTGGAAAAATTGGAGACATTACAGCGTCGGCAGGGTTAGATATTGCCATCAGAGAGACTTATTTAGAGGACGAAGTTATTAGATGCCTCAAAATTTGTTCACTATGTGTTCAGGAAGATCCGAATGATAGACCCATGATGGCCAACGTAGTCTTTGAGTCGAACAGCCACCCAATTCCTCTTGAACTGCCTCAACAACCTGCCTTCTACCTCAACACTAGCAGCACGGAGAGACCAATGGAAGAGCTGAAATCGGACCAGCTAAAGAAATCAATTATGTGGTTATATTGATATTTTATATGTATATGTGGTTTTATTGGATAGAGTAATACAAGTTCTTCCTCATCTAAAGAAATAAATTATTGAAAAGGACTAGAGTTTCGCTTAATTTCTCGTGATTTCCTTTTATAGTGCTTTTCATTATATACAATAAGATATCTCCGTTCGTATATAGTCTACAGCCTGCACCGCTTTGTTTCCATCACTTTTATTAGAGACCGAGGTCATAAACTTGCACCTCCGGATATATTCCCCTGCATCACCCGCCTCTTTTACTCGATTATAGCCGTTGGTCGTTGGTTATGATGGAAAGGCAAGCAAATCCTCAGTTCTAATACGCTGATGTTCTCATATGCCCACACAATAAGAAACACATCTCGTGTGGAGCTTACACAAACCTCACCTCATTGCCGTGCCTCGCCACAATCGGCAATCACTTCACCTTTGCATGGGCCATATCTGCACTAGCTCGCCTCTCTATCATAGACGGAGGGGAGCAGAGCCACTACCTGTGAAATTAAGGAAGGAGCAGAAAATGAGAAAAAGGAAAGGCAAAGAGATATAGGTTGATTTGTTTTGCAAAAAACGTATGATGTGAAAAGCATTCTTTTTTTTCAAAATGATTGTTTGTATCGCTCATCAAAATGAATGAGCAATTTTTATCATCCATAGAAATGTTTTGATATAATTATTGTCAAAAATAAAGACATAAATTTCAATTGGCTAATTATTTCAAGTGGCATCAATAATTATTTTAAAAACATACATATTTTTCAAATCATTCATTTTCCACAAAATAAATGGAGGCATAAACTAACACCATTCTTATCATTATTTAATAAGTCATCTTCTCAAGGCAGCAACCTAAAAATGTTAATCTACACTCATTAAGAGAAGAAAAGAAGAAAAAAAAAATGTCAATTTACTCTAGTTTCAGAGATAAACCAAAAAAATACGGTCTTTCTAGAAAAGTAGATAGTTTTAGGATAACCAAATAAAAATATAACTTTGTTGGTGTTAAGAAAATTCATCGAAAACATTTTTGACAGCTTCAATAATGGATGGATGGTGGAACCAAAAGGATTGGTGTGAATACCTTAAGTGCTAAAACTTAGCATTTATGTGTCCACCCATGCTAAGTTTTACTACTTCAGATGTACTTCTTTTGCAACTAATGCAATCAATCATTTGAGTTTGGACAAAATTCTGTGTGAAATGGGAACATGCTTTGCCTTCCTATATAAATATAGATTTCCAGTAGTAATTCCGAATCACCTAAGGATTCTTCCTGAACAAAGGTACGGCAGGCGTTGGAAAAAGGATTTGGAAACACCTAAAATATAGGAAAGCCTCAAATTTTTTTACATTGACACGCATCGCGGGCAATTGAATGCATTATCTTCACTCGTCAACATTCTTGCCGACAAAGTGGTCCAACTCACCCGATATTATTCAGCTCTGGAGGAACACAAAGATTCCGTTATTCACTTGGCTTCAACGCCCTGACCGTCGATGCCGAGGTTCTTGCTTTCATGGCTGGGAGATGGCCAATGTCTTACTTGTTAAATCTCGAATAAGACAAGGCAAATTATAAATATCAAGATTAAATTAAGTTTAAGAGAGAAAGAAAATTTATAAAAGGAAAAAGGTGCTCACCATCAATCAAAGGCACTAGACAGCGGTCACTTGAGATTGGGGAGAACAATATCGCGACCTCCTAAGGCCAACAACCACGACATACTGGTCTTGACTTTGGCTATCATCGTGTGATGGTCGCTTTACGCTCGACGCTGAATAAGAATAGCAAGGTGAGGAAGGAACCATGTGACAACATATGATAAGAAAAATATAATAAGAAAAATATTGTCCATCCAGGAAAGGTTATACAGTAGTATTAGAAAAGCAAATGATCACCTTCAAAGTAGTTTTTTTCATTAATTACAGTACCTTTCTTTACTATCTTTTGAAATTTTCAAAATATTAAAAAGAATTATATAAGCAAATTTTTATGTAAAATATTATATAAAACAAGTCTTTAATGCTTAGGATTAAAACAAGTTACAAATATGCATAGGTAGAGATTTTGTGGTGGGTTTGTTTGAATGAAAGTGTTTTTAAGAGATTAGTTTTCCAGAGTTTCATCAGTTTGGTTTATCAAAAATAACTAGTTGACCGTAGACACTTTCCGGTCAACGAAAATATTCATGCATAAAATTTAAAAAGAAAAAAACGAATCCCTCAATATAAATTGTGAAAACACTTTCCAGAATTCTTCTTTCTCCCAAATTGACTCGAAAGTCGAAACCAATTCGTCTCTCTCCTTGTGGTCTCAAGTTTAGGATTCAGGTTGGACTCGCTCATCCTCTCCTTGACATGGCCAACGCCAGCACTCATGCTGGCAGACGTCTTGCAAACTAAAGCCATGAAGAGGACAATGAAGGTCTCAAGCTACTATCTAAAAAGAGCTTTCCAGCAGGTAGGGAGTTGTGACCACATCGTTGCCAAATATGCTTATCCTCTCGATCTATCATTGTTCATGAAATAATATTATCATACAATATCCTCTTAATAATATAAGCATGTCATTACAGAAGTCGAGATCAACATGATTGAAAATATATTTATCATAGATGGGCCCAGCCCATGTTTCCTAAAGCCCCAATCCATCTTTCAATAGCAACAATTCATCCACTTTCAAAGTTGCTATAGGAGGCCCAGCGAATAGAGGTGGTCCTTCAATCGCTGCCGAACTAATTAACAGAGAAGAAAACTCTGAAAACTCTTGGAAGGAACAAACTCTCATCAGTCTATTCGATGAGCAAATAACCATTGAGATCCTCACAATCCCACTTGGAACGTCACCAACTATGGACAAGCTGGTTTGGACTAACACAAAAAAAAAACGGGAGAATATACTGTTAAGAGCAGTTATAATAGAAGCAGAGAGGAGATTGAGAAACAAAGCCAGATTTCAGCCTCTTACCTCTTTCCAGACCCCGAGGGCCCTGTGGACTAAGATTTGGAGTACAAAAACCTCCCCCAAAATCAAAATTTTCATATGGAGTTTATGTTAAAATTCTTTACCAACTAGAGTAAATCTGTTAAGAAGAAGCATTATAGAGGAGGATACCTATGAGCTGTATAGGCAACACCCTGAAACACTTGAGCACCTATTTCTGCTGTGTCCCTAGACAAATGAACTTTGGTCAGACCAAACCCTGCAAATCGAGATCTCTCAACCGGCACTAACAAGAATTGAAGATTGGCTACTTAACTTCTCAAGTCCCTTAGTCAGTTTTGACTTCCTAGTAGTGACTCTGGCAAATTTGGAAGTCAAGGAACAATTATCTCAATCCGCAATACCTGGTGAGCTCTTCTTTGGCCGAATACCAGAATATTAGTAGGTGGTCTCATACAGAGAGTAACCCAAGAGCAAGAGACGAAGGCTTACCTGAATCGTGGCGTAGGCCGATGCAGGGAGTTTTGAAAGTGAATGTTGATGGCTCGTTCGTGGAGGGCTCGATGGAGGGAGCCATCAACTGCATATGTAGAGATAACGTTGGTCGCCTGGTGGACGGTTTTGCCAAAACAATGAGGGTGAACTAGGCCACTATGGTGGAGGCAAGAACAATTGTGGAGTTCCTAAATTTCTTGGATGAAAGAAGAGGACAGCAAATCGTAATGGAGTCAGACAATCCATGTCTTGTGGAGGCGCTGAAGTGTGAAGAAATTTACACGTGGGAAGCAAATATTCTTCTATCTGAGGCCAAATCAAAGCTGTTGGGCTTTGTTGATCCCTCTGTGGCCCACTGTAGTAGATCTGTGAATCGGGCCGCTGACTGACTAGCTAACACCTAGCGAAACAAGGGACTAGCCTGTGACTAACTGGCCAATCCTTCCGAACCGTTTTGTAATTTACTTTGCTCCAAGTCTTTATTATGTTGTTGCAAACTCTTAATTAATTATGAATTATCTTCTTTTTCAACCAAAAAACAAAAAAGTTGCTTCACTAGATATGCAAATGAAGTTAGTGAAGGTGGTGACAAATGCAAGAGAAAAGGGAAAGGGAGCTCCTCCGTAAAGGAAAGGACAAAACGAAGAAAAGAGAGAAATTTTTACACGCCTGCACGTTTCAGATGCCCCCACATGAGCGTGATATAAATTGACCATTATTAACCACAGAATGAGGCCTCAAAATACTCCTAACTTCTAAGGATTCCCTTGGGGGAATGGATAGCATCTGCACCACAATGAACACTATCCTCAGTATGAAGAATTGGTCCTGATACAAAATTCATCCCATTTGTTTCCTATAGTATTGATGATTTTGTTTCTTTATATTTTTCTTCATGACCGATCAAGAGAGGAAAGATTGCTTCAAGATAGGGAGACACAATGTGCCAGTTTAACTGGTGCTCTTCATTGGTGATAAATGTCCCCAAGCAATGACAACCCTATATCCATTACCATAGATCAAAATTAACACTATCGATTTAAATTTTTCATCAAATTGATTTATTTCTGATGTTGAGGCAAATGAATTTACCTTTGTGGAGTCCTTACAATTTGACTTGGCTACAACACAAGCTACAACGAATGATTTCTCTCATGAAAAAATAAAAGAAAAAGTTGGGTGAAGGTGGATTTGGTAAAGTTCACCATGGTTGTATTATATATTTGTTAGAAATCTAGAATGCTTTACATATGAATTGAATTGAACATAATGATTTTGAAGTAAAAGGAACATGTAAAGCCTTTTTACATTAACTACTAAGAAGTTGTGATAAGGAATTAAACAAAGATACCAAACCCTTTAGGGTTGTCTTTCTAGTTGACCATAAATTGTGGTGAAGAGGCTATCTCAAAACTCAAGACATGGTGATGTAGAATTTAAGAATAAATTTCTATTAGTTGCAAAGCTTCAACACAAAAACCTTGTTCAACTATTCAGATTTTGCTTGGAGGGAATTGAAAAGCTACTTGCCTACAAGTTTGTTTAAGCCTTGATTACTTCCTATTTGGTATGTTGTAGTTTGGCCTTCTTATGTGCTGAATGTACAATCTGCTTAAAATCAAAGTTCAAGATTTCACTAGCTTTAGAAACCTTGAAATTTTTTGTTTTTGTTCTTTCAACCGATTATAGATTTTTCTTGAGCTACCTTTAATGAATGAAAGTAAATATATTTCTGTATTGTGTGATGAGTTTCACCTTGAGTTTTTGAATTGCCACACCCAAGAACATTAATGAATTTTGGTGTAATGATGCAGACCGAGAAAAGGGGACACTTGGATTGGTCCTTGGGGAATACTCCATCTACATGAAGATTCTTGTCTTCGGATCATCCATTGTGACCTAAAATGTAGCAATATCAAGTTAGATAGTGAAATGACCCCGAACATTTTAGATTTTAGAATGGCAAGAATTTTTGGAGTTGATCAAACTCAAGCTAACACAAATAAAATTGTAAGGACTCTCTATAAGTCCTAGTTTTCGAATAGATATGACTTTGTGATTGGATGCTAGACTTGCTAATTTGATCTATTCAAGGCTGCTACATGATCCGAAACTCAATCTGCAATATATATGTGACTAATGTTCATTTTTTTAGTGGTTACATGTCTCCGGACCATGCAATGCACGGAGAGTTCTTAGTGAAATGCGATGTTTATAACTTCGGCATACTACTCCTAGAGATCAATGGTGGCAAGAGGAATAACTTCTACCACCAATTAAATGGGGGTGAATATCTTGCTAGTTATATGAGTTTCACCATGCTACTGTGATAAATATTGGCACTGTACTGTTTATAACTTTGGTCAAGTGAAATTGAAATTCTTTTGTAAAAAGTTAGTCATTTTAGCCTATAGAAATGCTTATGGCTTTTGCTCTATTCTTTGGTGATGTATGGTTTTTTACAAGATTTAAATGTCTTGCATGATGAGTCATTAAATTAATGCAAAAATTCTATGAAGATTTTCCGAACTTATTCTTGCAGGTTGATAATCAATGAGGAGAAGGCATGCCCTTGGAAGCATTGGACCCAGCTATCGTGGATCCATATTCATGAGATGAAGTGTTTCAATACCTGCACATTAGCTTACTATGCATTCCGAGAGATCCCACTATTAGACCCATCATAACAATTGTAGTTCTCATGCTCAGCAACAATTCCATTACCTTGCCATTGCCTTGACATCCAGCCTTCCTTGTCCAAAGCATATTGTGGGGAGCGAGCATCCCAATGAATGAACTTGAATTGGAGAAATCCACTAGTAGAACTATTTAACCAATGAAATGTTGGTTACCGAATTGTATCCATGGCAAATTGTGGTCTGACTAAAATCCTTCTTCAGCGATGGTCTCATAGTGAAGTTGCTTGGCCTTCCACTGTGAACCATAAGCAAAAATGTATGTATTTGGAGAATATGCTCTTAATTGCTCAAATGGGGTCATGTGCACTTATAAGAAGACACTGCACGTGTCATCCATTGTAGTTATTGTGATTCTTCTTAACTGTGTTTCTAATTGAGGCTAAGTCATATATCAATCCACTGTAATTTGGCGCATTTATACATTACTATGCTTTCCATGAGGCTTAGTACTACTTCTCTTGTCTACAATTAAATTGAAGTTTTTGTTAACTAATCCACCAGAATGTACATTTCATCACTTGTAAAACTAGTTGGGTTTTGATGTTGTTGAAATTATACCTGTAAACTATAGGTGCTCCATCTCTGATAAGCTTTCTTTGGGGTGCAGATTGACATGGGCAGGATTTGCAGGCCCTTATTGCATAATGCAAATCTTGTTCATCCCATCTCCACGAATTCTAAGTTACCCACCATTACCATGAGGCCAATCAATTAACAAACTAGGCCGTTGATCTTTGTTGTTCGGAAATTTCCCTTTGTAATCGAGACATCCTTTGTTCAAAAGCACTTACTTCGTTGTTCAGAAATCGTTAGTTGAAGAGAGACACACAGACCCAGGAGTGCCAAAAGTTGGCACGGAGGAACACTTAAGTGCCAAAAGTTACGAACAGTACACTCAAGTGCCAAAATCGAAACAAAATGGATTACTTAAGTATCAGATCCGGCGCAGTCTGGGTGGCCAGCGGCCCTTGGCCCGGCGGGGCGAGGGCCAACGACCCTCGTCGAATCTGGGGGAGGGTCGCGACCCTCGCCCCAGATCTGGGCGAGGGCCTGCAGGCCCGGCGTCCCCGGCCGACCCGTGCCCATCGTCGCCGGCCCTTCCCAGCGACGGTGGCGGCGGCGAGGGCTGCACAGTCCTCACCAATTTCCCCTCCCCTTTCTTTTATTTTATTTTTTTAATAAAATCAATTTTAAATTATTTAATTAATAATTTTTAAAATCCACATCAGCGCAAAAACAACGTTGTTTTGTGCTGATTTTTCGTCGTTTCAATTTCCGGCGAGCCACGTAGGCAAAAAAATTAATAAAAAAATGCCACGTAGGATTTCCGGCAGGGTTCCGGTGACCTGGCACTTAAGTGATCCATTTTTTTTGAAAAGTGGCACTTAAGTGTACCGTTTGTAAGTTTTGGCACTTAAGTGTCCCTTCGCGTCAACTTTTGACACTCTCGCTGTACTTTCCCCGTTGAAGAGACAAAAGCTATTTGTTCAATAAAAAAAGAAAGAAAAAAAGAAAAATGAAGGTCTTTATATTCTTTGACAGTATCTCAAAAGAGGTTACCTACTTGCTTTGTGAATGCACTCCCTCTTGCAAGAATCAGATAAATTTGTTACAGTTGTGTCTTCTTACTTATTTGATTGATTGATGTAACTTTTTAGTTAGTTATCCTAATATTTAATTAGATTGCCTCTATCGATCTTTTTATCATGGAATTGACCGGATGAGCATATAATTAATTTTCTCTAGGTACAAGAAGTAAAATCATCCCTGACGTCTTTGGTGACAGGTTTCGCAAAACCCTCAACAAGGACAGTAGATGATTTACAAGCCATCTATAAGGAGAGTTCAGGACCATTTTTGACATTTTGGTACAGTTTTGCCCATTGCCAATCGGTTTCTTCTAGCACCGTTAGCTCATTTACGGAAGTACGACTTTAATATCATTGAGCCTTTCTTGGGTAACGCCAATCATTATTGCAAAGAAGAATTTATACAGAGGACACCATCCTTGTGTGTGAGAGAGAAGAAGAGTTAGAGTAACCTAAAACACATTTTTTTTTTAAAAATCTATCCATTTATTATGAAATTTTTTCTTCTTGTCTATTTTTTTTTCCTTTTTTCACGAGGTAATCCAACCTAGAAACTTTTTTGCACATTGATTGTTGTAAGGAATTATTGAACTTGCGCCATCCACCACTTCATACATATGTCCACACCATAACTGTTAAACCAAAATAGACCCACTCAATTGGAATACAAAACATGAAGAGGAGATCTTTTTAATGGAAGATAATGAGAGGAAATTCGTATTTTAATGATTGATTTGGTAAATAAGCTATGTCCTCCTAAACTACCCACAAGTCCTCCCAAGACTTCGTAGGACGATTTTCATTTTTTATGTTGCAAAGTGTACAATCATCCTAGAATCTTTAACGGCCTTCCCCCGTATCTAGGAACTCCTATCATTCCCGCGATATACATTATTCCAATTCCCGATATTATTTCTTCGGTTTTGATATTTTCTTTTTCAAGTACGAAAAGATCAATGGTGTGAGATGGGAGCTTCAAGCTTTTGTTTGTGGAAGCTCAGTTCCGATTGGCCCAGTTTCACAATCTTTCTTAGGCTCACTTCTACCGGTCCGCAAGCGAAGTGGTCAATTGGGTCGCAGAGACCCATCTTTCCAATTCCCTTCTTCATGCTCCCCAATTTTTATGGGATCTTTTACGTCCGAATGCCGCTTTGTTAGACTTTTGTTTAAAGACTCTTGAGTTTGTTTATAATGAGAAGTGTTTTGACCCAAAAAAAAAAATGTAAATCAATAGTCTTTGGAGGCAATCGAGTTTGTTTTATATATCTGATCCACATGCACGAGCCAAATTCTAAGCTTCAAAGGCAACTCATTGGGCTTTGTTTTAGGAAAATTATAGATTTATTAAGACTATTTTATATGATTAATTCATTAAATGATCTGTCAGGCTATTGGCGATGTTTTTATAAAATAAATTATGGGTTAATTCCAAAAACAAAGCACCAACTTTAGGTTCAATATCAAATCTAGGCTAAACTTTTTTTTTTTGTCTAGTAAAAAGCACAATTTTAGGTCGAGTGCCATATCTTACTTAAACTTTCTTTTGTTTCGTATAAAACACAAACTTTAAGTCGAGTGCCAAATTTAATCTAACTTTTTTTGTCTTGAAAAAAGCACCAACTTAGATCCGTTGATTGTTTTCGGTAATAAATCTATATGCACTTGCTAGCTGGATTTAAACCAGTATTTCTTATATTCTTGTTTGAGCTACAGCTTGGAGAATAGTGGTGAAGCCATTCATCGTCTCCTGCACTTCACCGGGAAGTCAAAAAGATCCATATATTGAATTTCTCTAGCTAGACTTTACCGTTTTGTTGTAATATAATGATGTATATCACTACTAATTGAGAGATACCATGGACGAGATTCGCCAAACTCAAGACTAAAATAATTTTTTCCTAAAACAACGTTGACTTCAAATACAGATTTAATGATAGGGGCCAGATTTGGGATAAAGATAAAAATTTGTGATTTTTTACAAGACAAAAGAAGTCAGACTATAATTGTCACTCAACCTAAAGCTTGTGCTTTTTTACAAGACAAAAAAAATTAGGGGCAAGAATTATCATTCAAAGAAGGTTTGGGTTAGATTTGGCACTTGATCTAAAGTTAGTGCTTTTTTTTTTTTTTTTTTTTTTTGAATTAGCCCAACCAATTATTAAGATGAACGCTCAGAATCAGACATATTTCCTGGTAAAATAACTTTCTAAACCGATTTCAATAAACTAGCGGAAGCCTAAATCTAACTTGTTTTAGGGATAAAGACTTCTTTTGATCCGGGAGTAGTACGCATCTCTTCTCATCACATAAAATGTGAACCCGACATCCTTTGACTCGAGATTCTCCTACCGGACTCGCCTAAACCAGTTGGACCCCGAATTCGAGTATTATGTTTCCACTTGATAACAGCAATTTGGCAAGAGGATCCTGCCAAGCAACTTCGTTGGAAAATTTTGTTTTTCTTTTCATTTTGGGCCAGAAATGGCAAAGGTGGTTATCGACTTTTCCATTTCCTTGTCGTAAACGAGAATCGAAAGCTATCGCAAACAATGACTTTATTTTTGTTTATCGTTATTGACTGATTTCTCATCATGAACTTTGTCTTTGCGTATTCTGCAAGCGAAGCAGATTGTTCATCTCATTTTCCCTCAGATGTATCTTATTCTTTTTATTTTATTTTTAGTACATACAATGTCGTATTTCATTTCATGTGCTACGTTTAGTAACTTGTTGATCTGAAAAGTTACCCGGAAATGTGATTTGGCATCAAATAACTAAACTGCCACATACATTCAGAAGATAATTGCTGGCGTAAAGTTACCTGCGAAAAGTCAAAGATTGGAGGCCGATTCTAGTAATTCAATTGAAAGTGATGAGGTTTATTTATGGAGATTAGAGATCTCCTTATTAAAGAATATTGTTAGAGATATTATTAGATATAAGGGAAATTATTTAATATTTTGTGATTCTTTAAGATAGCAAATTTCCTTTCATCTGTATATTGTTCGGATTTAAATACCGCTCTCTAATAACTTGTAAAATCAAGCCAAATAAAAAAAGATGTAGTCTTCACTAATTCTCTCTCCCTTTCTCTCTTGAGGATTCTAGATTATTCACACGGTATCAGAGCTACCAAGTGAGAAGGAATCAAATTAAGCCCTAGCATTTTCTTCCTTTATGCTGTCTTAGTGATCTCAACTTCAATAGCTTCCTGATTTTGTCAACACTCAACATTGCTACTGTGGACGCTATTCGCTGGGGGTACTACTCTCTTTTAATTGCGAGCATCATCAACAAGCAAAGTCACCATCAAATATCTAGGTAGTTGTGAGTACTGGACACCTTCATTGGCAGCCAAAAATGAGCACTGTAGGATGATGTCATCAAATATCCAAGTTGCTGTGAGCGTCGAAGTTGAGCACACATTCATCAATAGCCAAAGATGAGCACTATGGGGTGACACAGTTTAGTTTGCTACAATTCAAGTTAGGTTCCACATTGTTTTATAAAGGTTGTATGAGAAAGATATGTCAATTTTTTGAGCATGTGTTGCTTCAGTGCTTATCAAATTTGATTGTTTAGTGTAAGGTCCAGCTTACATGGCGCTTGATCACAGACTTTCAAAGAAAGTTGCCCAAATCAAATGTAAGCTGGATGCTCCAGCTTGAGGGGGATTGAAGTATATTTATGGAGATTAGAGATCTCCTTATAAAAGAATATCGTTAGAGAAATTAATAGATATTAGGGATATTATTTAATATTTCGTGATTCTCTAAGATAGGAAATTTCCTTTTATATGTAAATTGTTTGAATATAAATACCCTCTTCTAATAACTTGTAAAGTCAAGTTAAATGAGTAAAGATGTAATCTTTGCTAATTCTCTCTCCCTCTCTCTAGAGGATCCTATTATTCACAGAAAGTTCATAGTATTCGTGTAATACGTGTGTGAATGTATACAAATTAAACATGCATATCGTGCCTAAAAATTGAATCTACCAACGACTTGACAAGACCATTGACGCGTGCATAGCACCTTAAAAGAAATCAGCGGCGAGGACACTACAAGCTCCCTAAAAATTTTTATGACGGCCTCAGTCAACGTTCATGAAATTTCATATTTAATTTAGGTCTCGTGTTTTTGGACATTAGCTAGTCTCACTAAAACCTCAAACCATTGGCACATGTCTTCGAACTGTTCATATAATGTGATCATGACTAGAGCGAAAAAAGTTCCGACCTAGCTATCTTAGAGTGACCGTGGCCACACCAAAAGAAAAGTAAAAATGAATATACCCAAAGCTACAAGACGAAAATTGGTCTTTGTTAGCATAGTAATTGTAATAGATATTGATTGATGATTAACAAGAAAAATGAATGCAACAAAATAAAAACCCAAAGATCGGTCGATAAATTTGTCATATCAATAATATAACTAATTAATCACACCAAATCAATCGTATAATCGATGTATAAAGTATTATCCCTCCAAAGCATCACAAACCATAGATACTCAAACATAGGGTCACCTAATATGCATAGGTATTTGCTAACACAAACCAAAGTGGGCAAAATGCTAAGCATCTGTGTCTCCGAAATCCATAATGCTGTTTGGTTTGGAATGTACGTGTAAGACAAGTTTGACGTGGGATTTTGAATATATGCGGGCGATATAAATTGGAAGGAGCAGGACAGTTCCATTCACATGACAATTGGACATAATGACAACAAAATATGTTTGAAGGTCAACATGGAAAAGAAAAAATGGGAAATTATACGCTTTTTTAAGTGGGTATAATCATTCCATTTGGTAGTGACATTCTTTTTTGTTTGGTAGTATAATCATGTAACTTGTAACCAGGGCTAGGTTAGCATAATCATTTTATATGGTAGTGACATTCTTTTTGTTTGAACGGAAAAAAAATTGACTCAAGCGATCATAGAATGACATGGGCAAGACCAAAAATGCTTAATTCCCTAAACAAAATCCCTATTTTAAATTTAGTCAAATTCCGTTCTTTTACTTTGAAAAAAATACCAACTTTCAATTAAATCCTCAAATCTATCCCCCATTAAACATTTGTCTAAATATTGTGAAGAAGAGAAGTAGAGTTCTATGACTTCGAACTAACACTTGAGATAGTAAGAGTTATAGTTACATGATATAAAATCTTTTGAAAATGAAGTAACTTGTCCTCCTAAATTAGCAAAATTTTCATGGGGCAATTCTTATGTTAGATCTTGTCTTCCTAAATTAACAAAATTTTTGTAGGACGATTCTTATTTTAGATGTTGCACAAGCAAGCACATTCTAGAATCTTGAGTGAGTCAAAGTAACAATAAATCAAATATGATCAGTTGTTTGGCATGGCATTTTCATGTCAGTAACAAGTTAAATTTAGTGAGGTGACATGAAAAATGATCTCCAAAACAAAATCTTTCTTTGATGCCAAAATTAGAGAAATTAAAGTAGATTAATGATGATATTTGGACGAAGGGCTAATAGGGGCAACTTTTGAACTAGAATTAAATTTGATTTTCCTTTAGACATAAAAAAGTTCAGTGCAGATTTAGGACCAAACCCAAAATTAAGGATTTTTTCTTAGAAAAAAAAAAGTTTCAAGGTAGTTCAACTAGACTTAAAATTAGGTTTAAAAAAGAAAAGAAAATTTGGCCTAGAAAATAATATACCATTTTATATAGAGTTAGTCCCATTTTCTTCTCTCTATTTATATGGTTTTCATTTTACCCGCTCTAAAAAATGTTATCATTCCAATTCATAACTTGGGTACTTTATCAAAATATGGAAAAGAAACGGAAAGAAAACTATCAAAATTGATCTGTTTGTTTCCGTTTCAATTAATTAGACCGGCTCCTAATCACGACATAAGGAGGTACTTATATTAATTATAATGACATAGCTCAAACATAAGGAGGTACTAGTAGAGCTACTTTTTTTTTTTCCCTCTAAAACTGTTTTTTAGGTTGAAAAAGAGGAAGGTACATGAAAAGTCAAGCTTCTCTCCTCTTATTTTTCGCGGCTCTTGTTCTTCTATCCTCCTATTTCTCTCTCAGGCCTTCTCCGCTCGCACACCTAGAAGGAATCATTGCTTGGGATCTGTGAAAGATGGTGATCGGAACATGAATCTAAATTATTGTCCCGGTCGAGGTTCAGGGATTCTCGTGCGGTGTCGTAAGTAATTAGAGGATCAACAATCCCTCTCTCCAATTCATCATCGTTAAAATGATTATATGTTTGAACACTTTTTCTTTGTGCAAGTCGAATTAGAAATATTATGTGAAATTTAACGAATAGATGGATGCATATGCTAAATAAATTATAATAAAATTTGATTCTAATGTCATGTTAAAAAAATTATATATATTTAAATTGATAAATAGATAAATTATCGTATGCAAATTATACAATCAAGCCACATGAAATATTTCAAAATTTATAACTAGATTAAGATTCAAACAATGCGAGAGCCGAAGCCTAAAGCTAACATGTTTTGTGAAATGTGAACCCAACATCTTGACTTAAGATTCTCCTACCGGACTCGCCTAAACTAGTTGGACCCCGAATTCGAGTATTAAATATTTCCACTTGATATTAGCAAGTTAGCAAGAGGATCCTGCCAAGAACCTTCGTTGGAAAATTTTGTTTTTTGTTTTTATATTGGGCCAGCATTGGAAACGGTGGTATCGACTTTTCCATTGCCTTGTCGTAAACGAAAACCGAAAGATATCACGAGCAATGACTTCGTTTTTGTTTATCGTTATTGACTGATTTCCCATCATGAGCTTTGTCTTTGCGTATCCGCAACCGAAGCAGATTGTTCATCTCGTTTTCACTGAGATGTCATCCTGTTTTCTTTATTAGCACACACGATGTTGTATTTCATTTCATGTGCTACATTAGGAAAAGTGTCAAAAAAGTCATAAACCTATTATATTTGTGCCAAATTAATCCTAAATCTTTTAATGATGCTAGTTAAGTCTTAAACTTTTTGACTTAGTGTCAATTCAATTCGAAAGTTTTTAATGGTACAAATTCAGTCCTAAATCTTTTAAACTAGTGCTAGTTTAGTCCCAAAACTTATGACTTGGTTCTAATTCAGTCATTCCGGTCAATTTTGACAAAGTACTGAATTGATATCAAATCAAAAGGTTTACGATTAAATTGACATTAGTTGAAAAAGTTTAGGACTACATCGTCACCATTAAAAGTTTGGAATTGATATTAAGTCAAAAGGTTTATGACTAAATTGGCTCCAAGTCAAAAAGTTTAAGACTAAATTGACATCATTAAAATGTTTAGAACTAAATTAATATCAATATACTAGGTTTAAAACTTTTTTGACACTTTTTCCTTCTACATTTGAGTAACTTGTTGATATGAGAACCTGCTGACCTGAAGTTACTTGCGAAAAGTCAAAGATTGGAGGCCAGCTACTTTAAATTATTACTAATTTAATTGAAAGTTCAAAGTGTTTGTGCAACACCTGTGTATGTGTATACAAATTAAACATGCATATTGTGCATACAAAATGAATCTACCAACAACGCGACAAAACATTGACGCCTGGATGACCGTAAAAGAGAACAGCGACGACGACACCACAAGCTCTCAGAAATTTTGAGGATGGCCTCAATCAACGTTCAAGAAATTTCACATTTTATTTAGGTCTTGTATTTTTGGGTGACAGCTGGTATCGCCAAAACCTCAACCTAGTAGCACACGTCTTCAAACTATTCATTTAATGTGATCATTGAATACAAATTATAAGGGGTGAGTAGGTTGTTTTAAAACTTTGACAATCTTTTGTGAAAATTTATTAACACTAAGTAAAGATCTAATCAAGATGATGTTTCAAGGCTTATGAGAAGATTGTGAGATAGTTAAAAAACAAGAGAGAAAATTATTAGCAGACAAAGATATATAGTGGTTCGATTTTATCCTTAAGCCCATGTCCACTCCTTAGACTAACAACCACAAGTCAAGCTAGATTGCACTAGTAATCTGTTCAATAAGTTACAATTGTCAAACACTAATCCTATTACATGATAAATCACATTATCAAGACTCTACTTAACACAATTACTCATGCAACGCTAAGAGAAACAATTGAAAGAGACCATTTCGCTTGGAACACAGCATATAGCAGGTAGTCTTTGTATATGCATGTGTCTAACATTAGGCTTCAAGGATATTCTCTTTTACACTCATCTTCAATCTTTTCATTCGAGATGATTTGGAGAAGCAAAGAGCTATTAGAATTATTGTTGGTGTTGCTATCTGAAAATAGAACTTGTCATGCAGTCCTTTTCCTGAACATTTGCAGACTATCTAAACATAGTTTATACAGTTGTCCTGTTGCTGCAGCTTCTAACAGAACTATAAGATAATCTAGTATCTTGTCTTTTATTAACATCTAGATTATGCTATTATGCATATCTATTTCCACAATAGCTAGTTTGCTTAACCAACTAACTATATCGAATAATCATTATTGCCATAATACCAGTGACCTAATATATGTAGCATCAATTCAAACATTGATATCAACTAATATGTAGGTCTGTTGATGTTGTTTTATGGTAAAATCATATTAAGACATATCGTGATCTTTACCACCTAAATCACACCATGGTCATTACCTAGTCTTCAATACTTATCATGAACATTTGCAAATATCATAATAAATATTATATTTAGAATTGTTTGGAAATCATCAAAATCACTTGAAGATGTTTCTTCAACAATCTCCCTTTTTTTTATAACAAAATTATCCCATGGATGTGAAAGATAATTTTTGTTAAAGTTGTATTAAAAGTAAACAAAATATTAATATGCCGATCTTTCTTAAGGAACATGCACAATTAATAGATAACAAGATCTCCATAAAATATTCATGGAAATTGGAAATGTAGTCATTTAAAAAAAAGATAAGAGTGAAAGCTAAATATTATAAATTATCAAAAACATAGGCAATCAATGATAATATCGGCGTACATCTCCTCCAGTTTTGATGCTATCTATTCTAATGATAAATGATAAGCATAAGCGAAATGTCAGCGCTCACTAAATATTTGATAATTTCACATCAATTACTCTCCCCCTTTTTGTCATTAACAAAAAGACAAAAAGAATATTGGGCTTTACTAACAATCAGGCCATGTTAGTACATTAATCTCAAATGGAAACTACATGAGCAGCAAAAGATAAAGAGGAGCACAAAGAAATCACACAATTTCAAAATGCAAGGGCGTTTTTATTGCTAGGAGGAGGTAGGAGGTTCCAATTCAAATTCTTCAAATTCAAGGCAAACAGAGTTGTAGTAGTGTAAACTGAGAATGGTCTGTCCAATTTTCACTGGATATCAAGTCATGGAAGATAGGTTGTCTTTGATTTCTTGAACTTTAGCTTGTAGCTTGGCAAGCTCGACAATGGGAGAAGCAAATGTGTCCACTAGAGATTGTGATCTTTTAGGCCTTGATGGGCAAGAGGTCTGACTTTTTACAATTGCCTTACACTTTTTCTTCCTTTCTTGCTCATCTTGCTTGGCCAACCCGTCTCTTAAGGGAGCAATCATTCGCTCATGATCTCCTTGTCCAGCAGGGATTCTCTCATCCTTCAGATTTACCCATCCATCAGGAGTCATTCTCAATGTTATCTTGTCAAGCATCTTCTTCCCGATCTCAACATTGACCATGCTTTGAGGGGCAACATAAGAGAAATCAATGTTTCTATGCCTAAAGACATAAGTGAAGAGGGCACCATAGGGCAGCTTGCTCGTCATTCTCTTTGCTGTGTAGTACATGTGAATGAAGATCACATGAGAGAGCAAGAAATTATTAAACTTAGTGAGAATGGCCCAAATGACTCTTGCCTCGTCACGAGATACATCTTGTGTAGAAAATGATTTGGGACGAAGGTAGAGGGTCAAAATATTTTGGATGAAATTCACTTTGTGGGGTAATAGGTTGAAGGGGACAATTTCTTGCTCTCTCATGAAAAACTTGAGCTTTAGTGATTCAAAACGATTAGAGAGAACAATGCCGTGGGCATCGAGATAGTCAAAATCAACAAAACGATGTGGAATCATTCCTCGATCATAAAAAGATTGGAAAGCTTCCCCTGATCTTTGGACAAAAACATTTCAGAATTGAACAAAGGATTAGGACCAAAGCTTTCAGTTGGCTCAAAATGTTGAAATACTCAATCAGTTATCTTCACAACACTTGTCTCTTGACATTTCTTCAATTTCGGTTTTGGATTTACTTTGCTCTGGTTGGTCAGCGGTTGTAGTAAGGGCAATCAATGTTGGTTGCACTTGGGTTGATTAGAGGGTTGGGGGGCTTTCTCACTTGAAGTTTTCTGGTGCAGCAAGGACTTCCTCTTTGGTAGAGGACTTTTTGTTGGAGAAATATCTCCAAGTAATTTTGATGATTTCCAAATTATTCCTAGTATAATATTTACTATGATAAACGTAGATGATAGTGACAAGTATTAAAGACTACTTGATGTTCATGGTGTATTTCAAGTGGTAAAAGATCACGATATGTCTTTATACAATTTTTCCATAAACAACACCAACATACCTAAAAATCAACTGTTGTTGATGTTTGTAATCGACACTACACATATTAGGTAACTAGTGCATGGCAACACCGTTCATTTAATAATGTTCGTTGTTTCAGTGAATTAGCCAATGTGGAAGTGGATATGCACAATAGAAAAATCTAATAGAGATCAAGAGACTAGGCTATCTAATGGGTCTATTCGAAGCTTCAGCTAAGGGACATTAGTTGAAGCTATTTTGAGGTAGTCTACAAATGTTTGAGAAAATAAATATATTGGTAGTTTAATCTTTGGACAGCAACATCAATGGAAACACTTACAACTCTTTACTTTTCCAATCCACCTCCAACGGATAGATTGAAGATTGGTATAAAAGAGAAGATATTAGAAGCCAAAAGTGAGACATGTGCGAATACAAAAGACTGAAAATTTGTTGTACAATGTGTCTCAAGCAAAACGCTTTCTTTCAATTGTTTCTCTAAGTGTTGTATTCTATCTATCTAAGTAATTGTGCTAAAAATTAAGTATACAAAAGTAAGAGCAATAGCTGAGTTGATAATGTGATCTATCATGTAAAGGGATTAGTGCTTAGCGATTGTTACCTTTCTAAGCTAATTACTAGTGGAATCCAGCCCAATTTGTGACTATTAATTTGAAGAGTGGACGTAGACTTGAGGATAAAATCAAGCCACTATACATATTTGTGTGCTCCTGTTTTTCTCTCTTGTTACATCCACAAGCACACAATATGCTCTTGAGCTTTGAAACATCACCTTCACCATATCATTACTTAGTGTAAGCTATTTTTTGCAAAAGATTGTCAAGATTTCTAAAATAACCTATTCATCTTCTCTAAGTTGTACTGTTAGCTTCCAACAATTAGTATTAGAGCCTTAATGCTCATTATTTGGAGTTTATTTCTTTTGAGTATAAAGTTCTCCGCTTATGGCTAACTTCGGTAGTTTCTTTTATCAATGATGCTTAAGCTCCTAACAACCTGCTTACTAGACATTGTGAGACGTAATTGATTAGGCCTAATGAGGTCTCCAAGTCATGTATGCGCAAGTTTCCGTCTTTCATTTTCCCTCTCTTCTTTCTGTTGAAAATATGCCTCGAGTTTGAGCTCAAAGTAAAAGTTTGATTTGTTTTCTAATCCTAGTAGGTGTGTGTTTTGTAATTTTATAACTTTATATATTTTTCCTACTCCACGTAGGAGTGACTTTCAAGAATTGAAAAACCCTCAAGTTCACTATATATATACGGCCATGTGTAGAGAAGAGAGGGGCCGTTATTGATGCAAGAGGTTTTGAAGCGCCGATTCGTCATCAAGTGCTTGGGAGAAGATTTCTCCGTTGATTTCGTTCGAGCAATTACGCTAAGAAGATTGAAGTGTTTGTAGCCAATTAAATCATTGTGGTAAGAATTCGTGTATAATTCCTTTGTGAAATTGAGAGATTATTTTGCGAGGAATTGTGGGGCTAAACACTAAGTGAATTATTTGGTGTAATTGAGGTTTGGGAAACACTGAGAGTGTTTGAGTGACTCGAGTGTGTAATTTCCATTATATCGCTTATTTTATAGTGGAATTCGTCACTACTCTCCTCGTGGATGTAGGTCTCTATGACAGAACCACGTAAATTTGGTATCCGATTTATTTTCATTGCTCTGTCTATTTTATTATTCGATCGCTCGCTCTTTCAGCAACAATTGGTATTAGAGCCAGGCTTGGCTGAGCTGAAGTGAATCGATGGCAACAGAAGAAGTAAAAGTAAGAATCAATAGATTTGATGGGAAGGATTTTGGTTTCTAGAAGATGTAGATTGAAAATTATCTTTATTAGATGAAACTACACATGCCCCTATCGAGGAAGAGGCTAGAGACGGTGAAGAAAACCGATTGGGATTTGTTGGATAGATAAGCTATGCGTGTTATTCGATTGACGTTGGCTCGTAACATCGCATTTAATATTGTGAAGGAGACTACCATTGTGGGTTTGATGAAAGTCTTGTCGAATATATATATAAGAAGCCCTCGGCGATCAATAAGGTCTATTTGATGCGACATCTATTTAACTTGAAGATGAGCAAAGGTGTGTCAGTTGCAGATCATATCAATGAATTCAATATGATTATTAGTCAATTAAGTTCAGTTGATATTGATTTTGAAGATGAGGTATATGCTTTAATTTTATTATCCTCATTGCCTAATAGTTGAAATACTACTATTACTGCTGTTAGTAATTCCTCTAGGTTAACAAGCTTAATGTTTGATGGGATTCAAGATTTAATTTTAAGTGAGGATATTCGTAGGAGAGAATCTGGTGAACCCGTATCTACTACTTTAATAGGTGAAAACAGAGGAAGAACTAGTACACGTGATAGTAGGAACATAAACAAACACAACCAATCAAGGATTAGTGGTGCAGTTTGTTGGAATTGTGGCAAGATGGGGCATCTTCGAAGAAATTGCCTTAAGTTGAAGAATGAGAAGGGTAATGAAATTTTAGTTAATACTGTAGATAATGTTGCAGCTATAGCTATTGGTAATTTGGATAATGCCGATTATATCTTGTCTGTCACTGATTATTTATCGTTTGATGGATGGATTATGGATTCTAGTTGATCTTTTTATATTACACTAAATAGAAATTAGTTTACTACTTATCAATGCACGGATGATAGTAAAGTGCAGTTGGGGAACAACGTTGAATGCGATGCCGTTGGTGTTGGTGATATTAGACTTAGAATGCATGATGATATTGTGAGGACATTGACTGAAGTGAGGCACATTCCAAAATTGAAGAAGAACTTAATTTCCTTGAGCGCCCTTGATTCAGCTGGGTGTTGGTATTTTTCAGAATGTGGAGTTTTGAAAGTTGTTCAAGATGCTTTAGTGATAATTAAAGGAATCAAGCACAATGGCTTGTATGAGCTTCAAGGTGAGACAATGACGGATTTCACTATGAAAATGTCATATGCATTTGTTCGAGAGTTCGAATTGTGGCATATGCGTTTGGGGCACATTGTCAAGAGAAGCCTGAAGGTTTTAAATGAAAGAAATCTACTATGTGATTATGTTGCTAACGAATTGAATGTATGCAGGTGCTATGATTTAGATCAACGGCAGAAAGCGCAGTTCGGTACGATAGTTAAATAAACCATGGAAATTGCAGAGTTACTTCACTTGAATATTCGTAGGTTGTCGCAGTTTCCTTTTAGGAAAAGTGCCAAATATATGTTAACAATTGTTGATGACTACTCAATGAAGACGTGGGTATTTGTGCTTAGGTACAAATTTGATGCTATTGTCAGGATCATGCAATTAATAGCTTTGATAGAAAAGGAGACTGATAAGACAATTAAGCAGGTGCTGATTGACAGTAGTATGGAGTTTTACTCGAAGCTGTTAAATGAATTCTGTATGAAGGAAGGCATAGTTAAACAACGCACTATTGCTAATGAACCACAACATGTTCAAGAATTGTTGAGCAGAACATTACTAGAGATGACTCACAAAATGATCTTTAGTGCTGGTATGACTAGGAGATTCCTAATGGATGTGCTTAGTACGGAGAGCTTCTTGATGAATAGATCCCCATCAACTGCAATTAGACATTGGACTCCCGAAGAAGTGTGATCAGGTAACATTGTTGATTATTCTATTATTAGAATATTTAGTTGCCCGTGTTATGTTCGAGCGAGTGATGGTAAGCTCGATGGAAGAGTGAGAAAGTGCATATTCTAGGTTATGCACAAGTTATCGGTTGTGGTGCCTGGAGTTAAATTCACTTATTATCAGCAGAGAAGTTACGTTTTACGAGTCTCCAGTACTTTTGGTTAGGAGTAGTAATAGCAGTGCTTATACGGATCTAAACAGTGTTCAGCTTAAGGTGGAGTTGCAACTAAAAACTCCTAAGGTAGCGGGTACTAATGTGGTAATCAATACAGATTGTGCTTATAACGAGGTGGAATTTGTAAAGCCAACAATTGCTGTAACTATTAATATTGACAAGGTACGTATTCGATCTCCTGACAGATATGGGTGTTACAATGGTTTTGCTTTATCTGTGGTTAAGGAGATTATGTTGAGAAATCCTTGCATAGTAGTTAAAGATGCATGTGGAGTTGGTGTTCTTATGAGGTTCTCAATTATGGCGAAGTTCAAGCGGGTGGTTGAACCCATCGGGGGCTATGGGAGAAAAGCGGCAGAGTTCGAATTTTAAAGCGATTGTCACTTGGTTCAAACATCAAGTCAATGTGGAGATTATTGAAAATATGTCTCGAGTTTGAGCCCAAAGTAAAAGTTTGATTTGTTTCCTAATCCTAGTAGGTGTGGGTTCTTAATTTTATAACTTTATGTATTCTTTCCTACTCCACGTAAGAGTGACTTTCAAAAATTGAAAAGTCCTCAAGTTCACTATATATATATGGCCATGCGTGGAGAAGAGAGGGGCCATTGTTGATGTAAGAGGTCTTGAAGCACCGATTCGTCATCGGGAGAAGATTTTTCCGTTGATTTCGTTTGAGCAATTACGCTAAGAAAATTCAAGTGTTTGTAGCTGATTAAAGTCTTGCGGTAAGAATTCGTGTGTAATTCTTTTGTGAGATTGAGAGATTATTTCGCGAGAAATTGTGGGGTTAAACATTGAGTGAGTGATTTGGTGTAATTGGGACTTGAAAAATACCGAAAGTGTTTGAGTGACTCGAGTGTGTAATATCTATTGTATTGCTTATTCTATAATGAAATTCATCATAGGTCTTTACGACCGAACCGCGTAAATTTGATATCCAATTTATTTTCTTTATTTTATCTATTTTATTATTCGATATCGCTCACTCTTTCCACAACACTTTCTTCCTCCCTTTTTCAATTCTAGTGGGCATGGTCCCCCTTCCTCTGTTGCTTTTCTCTTTATGAATCGGGGACGTCCACCCATTTTCTTTTCTCCTTTTTTTTTAAAAGGTCAAAATGCACAAATATTATAATATGTACCATAAATTTTCCACTTCAACGACATTCCTGGGATTCGTATCTCCACTTTTTCTCATTGCAGCCTCGTACGAGGGCGACTGCCGTGTTCCATTATGGCCTAACGCCAACTCCTGTCGCTTTTACATTACGGAATGGAATTTAAGGTATTGAACTTGAAGAAAAATCTCACGGCAGTTTTTCTTTAACTTGTCAAAAGTCTATTTTGACCTCCCCGTAAAAATAAAAACCATGTAATAGCTTTTCAAGATTCGAGACATCAATTTGTATATCTTTAAACTTTTAAGTAAATGTCACCTGGAATAATATTTCAAATTTTATATGGTCGAAACTTGATCCTCGAAAATCAATTTGCATTGGTGAACCTGAAATTAAATTTTCGACAAAAAAAGATGTTTCTCCTACCAAACTTCCAATTTGTTGTAGAACCGAATATCGATTGCATTCTTCCTATAAAAGGTACATGACCATAAAATTGTGCAGATTTCGCTTTGGTGGCCCAAGTATGATAATCATCTATATTGCATATCATCCATCATTTACATGTTGTTGTGTACAATATATGATATACAAAGTAATTATTGTGTAGACTTAGTCTAATACATGAAATTAATCACATATAAAGAAACAGTGAAAACAATGAGTCTCACATAAAAAAGCACAAGTTCTTACCACATGCCATTAATAGAAGGAACCTATATATTTCAGGACTTTTTTACAGTATGATTAGCAACACATTATGATAAATGGATTTGTTATATGAAAATGATTAAGTGACTAGCTTAATACTATGATTCGACTTAACTTGGACCTTGCTTGCATTGGTAGCCATTGGATTTCCACCATTTGTAGCACAGTATTTATTCTCCAATTAATAAAGAGACATGGTCTAGATTTAGTTTAGTTCAAGCACTAGATTCTCCAAACAGTTCTCTTAACAAATATATATAGGAGAGGAGACCACGCCCTTCTTCCTGTAATTCCGTGCCCGTGCAGCAAGCCCGATCTATATTCATCATGAATTCTTGCTTCACCATCTCCCTTTCTCTCTCCTTCTTCTTCATCAAAATTTTCAGTGCTGAAGCTGTTCCCAGTCATCTAGATTACTATTGCCCAAATACCACCCTCTTCACTCCCAACTCCACCTACCAATCCAACCTCCACGCCCTCCTCTCTTCCCTCTCCTCCGCTGCCACCAACAGCACCGATGGCTTCGCCAATACCACTGCCGGCCAAAACCCTCATGACTGGGCCTACGGGCTCTTTCTGTGCCAAGGTGACCTTGACACCACCTCGTGCAGTGACTGCGTGGCCACCGGAAAACAGGATATCCTTGAATTATGCCCCAACCAGCGAGTCTCCATAATCTGGTACGACCAGTGCATGTTGCGGTACTCAAGCCGGTCCATCTTCTCAACCATGGAGCGTGCACCATATTCGGTACTCTCCAACGATGAGAACGTCACCAACCCAACCCTGTTCATGCAGCTCCTAGAAGAAACCCTGAATGACGTTGCCACTAGGGCTTCAGCTGGTGGACCGCGCAAGAAGGTCGCGGCAGCAGTGGTGAACTTCACGAGGTTACACAAGCTGTACGCACTCGCACAGTGCACGATGGACTTGACAGCATCAGATTGTGGCTCATGCCTCCAGTACGGGATTGCTAATCTCGTTCCGGAGAAGCAAGGCGGTAGGGTACTCACTCCAAGCTGCAACGTGAGGTACGAGTTCTACCCCTTTTTTAACGGCTCAGCCCTGGCAACACCTGTGTCTCCACCTCCAGCTCCTGCTCCAGCGACCGGACCTAAAGGTACATGTGTGTTTGTCTCGCTGTCTTCCACCATTCTAACTCTCCCTTTTTTATGATATTGAAGACATGGATTTAGTCCAGTGTGCCAAAAGAAAAAAATGGGGAAGATATCATAAATATTACAGATATCATAGATTAAAGGAATTAATGCTTCTTTCAAGTCTTTAATGATAAGATACATCTTCGGTGAAAACTTTTCTTAGGTGGCTTATCTCAGTCACTCGTACCAGTTGAACATGGTGGGTTCTACATCCACTCAAGAGACTAATGGTTAATCTCCTATAAAAAAAAAATTGGTCAAAGGTCGCTTTTAATCATGTAATGATTAATCCCCCATAAAAAAAAAAAGAAAAGAAGCGGTGCACTCACATGGGCGTTAGGAAAAGAATGGATTTTGTGAGATGGACAAATTATGGGGTTACAGCATAATTTCTTCTGAACATTTTGCCTCTTAAGTGTACTCATTTTGTTTTACTCTAATTTTTACATTTGCGCTGGCCTATGTTACTCATTTCATAAAATCTTATAGTCATAAACACGCAACACTGATGCTATTGTAATATGGTTACACATATGTAGGCAAAAGCAATAAATCTACCGTGATAGTCATCGCGGTTTCCGTTCCTATTTGGGTAGGCATGGGGCTTCTCTTCCTTGCTTGTTTTACTCGGAGCAACGCAAACAAGACGTTCGAAGCCGTCCAAGGAGATCGAAGCAGTACGGAATATGTTCCCGTGCCATATACTTGGATAGAATGATGAAACTGTGTTGGCGGGATGTACAATTCAGTGCTTTCGTGAAATGACCATCCTGTGTTGTTTTGTCTTGCAGGTGTAAGTGGAATTACAAAAGCCGAGTCCCTTCAGTACGATTTAGCCACCATACAAGTTGCCACTAACAATTTCTCACATCAAAACAAGTTGGGTGAGGGTGGATTCGGTGAAGTTTTCCAGGTATTATTGGTTAGAAAAATTTTCAATGCTCTATAAAAATATTTGAACATCTTTAACGTATGTTATGGGAAGTTGTGCTTAGAAGCTAATCATGTGTACTCAAACAATCAAATTAACAAATTTTAGGGTAAGCTTCCAAATGGACAAAAAATAGCTGTGAAGAGGCTATCTACAAGCTCAGGACAAGGTATTGGAGAATTCAAGAATGAGGTTGTTTTGGTAGAGAAGCTTCAGCATCGAAACCTTGTGCAGTTGCTTGGGTTTTGCGTAGAGGGAGAAGAGAAGATACTTGTCTATGAATTTGTGCCAAACAAAAGTCTCGACTACTTTTTATTTGGTATGTCACACACTTCAATAAACACTTAAGTTGTCATTTTCCATCTAGAAGAAATTGTACGAGAGATTAGCATAAACCTAGAGTTGAAACTCTTACTAGCTTATGGGTAACATGACGAAAGTTGTTTGGGGATTTATCAACTTAGAATAATTGGGTTTTAATTGTGTAAATATGCAGATCCTGATAAAATAAGGCAATTGGATTGGTCAAGACGTTTCAAGATAATATCCGGAATTGCTCGGGGAATGCTTTATCTACATGAAGATTCTAGATTCCGAATCATTCATCGTGATCTAAAACCAAGCAATGTCCTCTTAGATAGTGATATGAACCCAAAGATTTCAGATTTCGGCATGGCTAGAATTTTTGGAGTTGATCAAACTCGGGCAAACACTAACAAAATTGTTGGGACCTTGTAAGTCTCAAACTCTTTTATAGATGACTGCTAATTTATTGTCTATATGATTTATCTTACGATTGATCCATGAATTAGAAACAATACCATGCTCATATACATGCTAATCCTTGTAGTAGAATCATTAGAATGTAGGTCATTCATGACTTGCTCATTTTATCAACTTATAATTACATCATGATTGCTACAACCCATGTATTTTGATTTGCAGTGGTTACTTGTCTCCTGAGTATGCAATAAATGGGCAAATTTCAGCAAAATCTGATGTCTATAGTTTCGGTGTCATGATCCTAGAGATCATTAGTGGCAAGAGGAATAGTTGCTTCTTCCAATCAGACGGCGGCGAAAATCTTGCTAGCTATGTAAGTTGCATCTATGCTATTACCACATATATTATGTTGCATCAATTTAATAATCAAAATTTCTCCACTCAAATAATTTTTATAGGTGTGGAAGCATTGGAGAGCTGGTACACCGCTCGAAGCATTAGATTTGTTCATTGGCAATTCATATTCGATGGATGAAGTGCTTAGATGCCTCCACATTGGTTTACTAGGTACTCAGAAAGATCCAGCTACTCGACCCACCATGGCAAGCATAGTCAATATGTTGAGCAGCCACTCGGTTGACCTTCCACAACCTCAACAACCAGCCTTCTTCCTCCAAAGGAGCACGGAGAGACAATTGAAAGAACTAGAGTCGGACGAATCCACCAGTAGGTCTATGCCACGGTCGACCAATGAAATGTCAATTACTGAGCCGTACCCTCGATGAATTGTGATGTGTGAAAGTCTTTCTCCGTGATAGTCAAAAAGAGACCTTGAGATCCTTGGATCATTAATGAACAAAAACAAGCACCTATATTTTTCGAAAATAGGCTGCTAGTTGCCATGGAATCATGCAAATGAAGTACAAAGTGGCTTCTCCGAATAAGGAACAAACACTACTAAACCGACTTATCAGGTTCATCGCTTGTGTGAAGGATATATGCACTCACGCAATCACAGCTAGATAAGTAACAAGATTACAAGAGTTGGCTTTGGAACCGAATTCCATCGCATGTCACAGTTATTGGTGAATAATCTAGAAACGCGCTGCTATCTTGCCATAGTAACATCGAGTGCATTCGTTATTTACATTTAGTTGTAATGAGCAAAAATATGATGGCAAAGACATGAGGACAAGATTATTCATATAAAAACACGATTATTTATAGACACAGAGCCGTGATCTCCACTTGGCACGAGCATAATTCCTAGATCAGCATGACTTTGGGGTACGCTAGCATTAATTTGGGTAGATTTCTAATGTTATGCAAAATTTAAAATCTCTAATGGCATAATAAAGGCTGAAAAAATATTTTGTCCCAGAATAATTTCAGCGGAGTAATGAATTATTTCTAAGCCTATTTTAACATAGTATCCATCCTTGAAAACATGGAGCGGTTAAAGTAAAGGTAGACTCAACTGTAAATGTCGTTGATGGGCCTAGATTTCACCTCTCTCGACAATCTCTCCATGTATCTAGAGAAGAAGCCCAGTTGGAAGAAAAAAACTTGTCAACGGATTTTATCTATTTGTTTTGCTTTTCATCCAAAATGTTCCACAAATTCAAATTGATTTTGGGATATATTCCCTACAAGTTCTAAAACTAGTCACAAAATTATAAACGAGTGTTAAAACTCCTAAAAAGTACAATCAAATTCTAAAATTTATCAAATTAATACAATCAAGTTCTTCTATAAAGATTGTCAACTTTATTAATGAAAATGTTGACGCATTTTTAAATTAATTTCTTTTTCCCATGTAGCATTTTTTATTATTTTTACTCAACTCTTATTTAAATTAGATTTAAAACTAAAAAAGAAAACCTCAAATTTTATTTTAAAAATAAAAGTAGAAATAAAAAAAGAGAATGGCAGGCCAATGGGGGCTTCCGCCGCCCATCCCCAAAGGGTCAACAAAATGGCTGGCCCTCACCCAAGGTCCCAGTCGATCGTCGCCAGCCTCAGGTGAGGATGGGTGTCACCTAGATCTGGGCACCCTTGCCATGTTGAGAAAATAAGATGGCAAGGACATGAGAACAAGATTATTCATGTAAAAACATGAGTGATTTCCACTTCGCACGACCATAATTCCTAGACCAGCGTGACTTTGGGGAATGCTATCATTAATTTGGGTAAATTCCAATTTTGTGCAAAGTTTAAAATCTGGACTGCTAGAATAACGGCTGAAAAATATGTGTCCTAGAATAATTTCAGTGGCCTAGCTAATTATTTTTATGCTTATTCTGATATTGTTTTTGTTCTTGAGAGCGTAGAGAAAATAATATTATCAAATTTGGTCTAGAGGCTTCACAAATCATTGGCTTAAACTTTGAGTGAAAGTGGATCGGAATGAATTTATAATTGATGAGCTTGGGTTTCTCCTCACTCTTGATGATATCCATTTATCTAGAGAAAGAGACTAATTGGAACAAAGGAAAAACTTACCAACAGATTCTCTCTCTATTTTGTTATTGGTCGGAAATTTTCCACAGATTCAAATTGATTGTTTCCAAAAACCCTAATTGAATCGGCAAAGATGATGCTAAGTAATTATAGCAAATGGAACCACCAAAGTTCGAAACTTTATGCAGAAAATAATGAATCAACAAAGGATTGGCTCCCACCGAAGACCCATACCTACAAAATTAATGTTGACGGGGCTTTCTCTGAGGGCGAAATAGAGGGCACAATTGCAAGTGTTATTCGAAATGAAGCGGGAGTTCTTTGGATGGCTTGGCAATGAAAATCCCAGCTGCATCAGTGTTTCATATGGAAGCCATGGCTGTGCTTGAAGTTTTGAAATGGTTTCTAGTAAGGAAAGAGGAAAAGCTTGAACTAGAGTCGGATTGCGAGAGTTTGATCAAAGTCCTTTTGCAGAAGACGCATGTGGGATGGGAGATGCAAGGAGTAATAGAGGAAGCACAGCAATATTTGGCCCATTATCAATCTATATCCTTGGCCCATTGTCCCAGGTTTGCAAATAAGGTGACTGATTGGGTTGCAAAAGCGCAGTGCTTAAATCTTCTTCCTTTTTCTTGGGTAATCTATCCCCCCAAGTTTTGTGGGATCTTTTTATTTCTTGATGCTCCTAAGTTGGGTTTAGATGTAATGATTATTAAGTATTGTTAATTTTATGAAGTATTTTGACCCAAAAAAAAAATTGATTGTTTCCTCAA
Organism: Corymbia maculata; assembly: GCA_014182735.1. Taxonomy (NCBI): domain Eukaryota; kingdom Viridiplantae; phylum Streptophyta; class Magnoliopsida; order Myrtales; family Myrtaceae; genus Corymbia; species Corymbia maculata. The sequence continues at coordinate 37,359,242 of CM024686.1, read as the reverse complement.
TAAAAATTCACACCAAGCTCCTCATTTTTCAATCTCATTTTTCTTTTTTTTTCCTCAGTCTAATATGTTATAAACTCAAAAGGAATCAAAACATCATTTAGATCAGAGTTAGCAACATCAAAGTCACCCCTAAAGCAAAATCTCACCTTCATCCTCCATGGTTCGCTCATCGATAGAAAGTCCATCTACCCTTCTCATTTAGCTGATTGTTCTAATCCAAACCCACCCATTGTTCTTTTGATAGTTTATTTGTGTTGACATTCAAATTTTTATCGGCACCTTTATAAATATCCATTAATTTCGCAAAAATATAAAAATTTATATCTGATAAAAAGCAAAAAAGTAATTATTAATAAAAAATGAATGATGAAAAATGAAGTAATGTGGGCCGGCATGGCTGCCTTTTTGGCCCTCCCAGCCCTTCCATATATTAGTCCATCACATCTCTTTTTTCCCCCTTTTTTAGCCCATCTTTTCTTGTAGCCCTATCTATTTTGCTCCTTCTCTCAGCCCAGCCGAATTAAAGAATTAAAGGCCAGCCCACAAACCCCATATTCAGTTTCTCATACACAAAGGATACACGCACACGCGCAGCCACAAATGACGCGAAACGACGCCGCTCGGGCTGCAATGACGCTGGCAGCGTGACGCCAACAGAGGGAATCTTCCCTGCTGTGCTGTTGCACGGAGACAGGAGGAGCAGAATGAGCGAAGAGTGTGTGAGCGGAGCGGAGAAAGGGCTGGACGAAGGAAGAGAAAAGGAAGGGGAAACATTCTGGTTTTGGATAGAGGGAGCCAGCTGAGATAGAGGGAAATTTGGGGGTTGGTTCTCTTTGGTGAAGGAAGAAGTCGCAGGTTTGATCTTCCCATTTCTGGTTTTCTCGGCTTTTGGGGGGAAGAAAACCAGGGCCCGAGAGACAGAGGATCGGAGAGAAAGGGAGAGACCGAGAGAGCTTGAGCGAGAGAGAGGGAACCAGAAGGAGAGAGCGTTCGGTTTTGAGGAAAGGGGGCGCTCGAGAAAGCTTCTCCAGAGAGAAAGAAAAGGAGGAGGGAGAGAGGATCGTTGGCCATGGAGGAGCACAGCTGAAGAGAGCTTTGCGGGAGAAACTCGTTTGGCCAATTGGAGAGGTGCATCGACCTTTGGCCATTGGAAGAAAGAGAGAGCGTGAGGTGTCGAGCAAGGAGGTGGTCAGCCATAAGAGGAGCGACTCGAGCTCTGCAGAACCAAAAAAAGGATGTTGGCTCAAAGGAAAACAAAAATCTGTTTTTCCTAATGGAGCTCACTGATTGCAGACTAAGCGCAAAGGAAAAAGAAACCGAGAGGAGAGAGAAGCACGTCTACCGTGAGGGTGCTTAGAAAAAAGAGGAGAAAAAGCTGCACGACAAAGGGAGCATTCATTTTGGAAGGCAAAGAGAGGAACAAAAGGTTTGGACTGAAGAAAAAATCAGAGACAGGGAGAGCAAGTAAGGTTTAGAGAGAAAGGTTCTGAAAGGTTGAAGAAGGAAGGTGGCCGGAGAACGTCATGCGTGACCGCCGACCTCCTTCGCTGTCCATGGCTAGGCGGGAGCCACAGGTTCGATCCTCAAACCAGAAAGAAGGTCTTTCAACCATGCGAGGACAAAACTCCACCCTAAACCAAGTAGGAGTTCACTCTCGAATACCTCATTTTCGGTCTTGTTTCATTGAGCCCGAAATCTGAAACTTTTTTCAGAGATCATGAGCTTTTGATATAGTAATAGAACTGATCATACTATGATGTGGGTTCATGGTTTTATGTGTCTAAGTTTTGCACCATGAATATCAATCTGGAGCTTACTTTCTAAAATGCAGATCATCCATTTGTTAAAATGCTTGGAAGAATACCGAGAAATTTTCATGTCTAAGCTTGAAGCTGATTCGTGTTTGCGTTTGCAGTCGTCAAATCCTACCTGACACCAGTGCTTTTGTTGGGTTTCCGTGTAATTTTCTCGGAAATAATTGGTCGTAGCCAGACGTCCATTCCCTTTGTCAAAGACCTCCCCTCATCGGCGAAGCTAGTGATGATACACCTTGTGGAAATCACTTGCACCCCACTAGAAGGATATAAAACGAGCACGGATAGCCATGTCTTGAACATAAATTGCTTTTATGTGCAGTAGAAGTGTTGATGGCTGCTATTCCCATTCCAATTCCACTTATGCTTAGAGAAACATTCTCCCCTGGAGTCACCAAAATCTGATTCCATCTTGAACGTCTTGGGTTCGTGCAAGTCGATTTTAAAGTGGCTCTAGGATCTCCTATTCAAACTATCTCTATCTCTAGTGGACACCAACATGGCATATATGTATTCTATCTTTCAAGTGACGTAAAACAACCTCAAGGCCGAAATGCATAGCCTATCCCTAACCGCGTCTTCATTTCCTTGCGCTCGTCAGAACTTATTCATTCAAAAGAAATACATGTATTTCCTTTCAGTCTTCTATCTCTTGACCAATGTCGATTTGGGATGGTGGCCCGGACAAATTTTCCCTTGTCTAGACAGACGTGCTTCCGATATACTTTTGGGGTGGAGAGATAAGCAATAAAGAAGCAGATGGTCATCATACGGCAACGCGAATGGGGGTTGCCCAGCATCGTTCTTCCGCAATCTTAAGTTCATCGATGCTAATTTCAACGAGAGAGATGCAGAGAACATCGTGAAGTAAGTGACAAGGCCAGAATGCTATGATTTACACATCGATGAGGACGGGTTTCGTGCATATAGAGTCCATTTCTATTATGGGGGTCTTGGATTGCCGTCCTAGTGTCTGAAACATCGCATGCACTTGTGATAATACCGTTATACCAACTACCCTCGGAAGAGACATTGTAAATGTTTAGCAGTGGATGTACTGTCTTTACCAGTCCTAGTCTAAAGGGATACAAGAGCATTGACAATTGCACTTAATTAATTTCTATTTATATATGTGTCAAACTCCTTCCCACTCTATAGAAGAGTAGAGTCTCAAGAGGGACTCATTTCGATCGCGACTCTAACTGGCCGACAAACGCCATAGTCACTTTCGAGGGGAAGCAATGCCGATTTGGTGGCTGCAAGTACAAGGAGAGTGTGTGTGATACTGGCCTGCTGCTCTCTTCACCGCCTTGAGCACTCGCGCATGAGCACCAGCAGGATTGATACGGACGGAGATCGTGAATATAGAACCGCACGATCATTATTGACCGACACAAATTGGGGGTGAAGAGAATGGTTTGACTGGACTGAATTGGCTGATTGGGTTCGATTTTCAGGAGTATCGATTTGGCCCCTAGTTCTTAAAAGTGAGAACCGGTATCTGAATGGTCCGATTCCCATTTCCAAGAGAAAATTGGACCGAACTAGACTGGTTGGACTGGATCAACATATATATTTTTATTTAATTTTTATTTCTTCAAGGGATGAGAGCGGCGTGAATGATCTCACTAATTTGTTTCGTTTCCATTAGTGCTTAAATCTCTTGCCCTCTTTCTTATTATTCTAATTTTCCTTTTATTCCTCCCCTATCGACTGACCTTTCCCATTATCTTCCAAAGAGAGTACCCCTCTTTTTATGCACTTTTTCCTCATGAACCAAATTCCCTCGCCAATTTGTTGCCAAAATAAAATGTAGACAATCTCTTTTGCTTCCATCACATTTGTTGCCCCTTGAGGACTTAATTCATTCGATCATGCTGGCTGAAATTTGATGGAGAAAAGCTTGGAAGATTTGTCCGAATGATTGGTTTAACCTATTTCTTCTTGCTCGAAAAAAGCTAAAATCTTTTGCCTCTTCTCTCTTTTAATTTCATCTTCATGTTAAATAAATGACTAGTTCTATTAGATTGGACTAGATTGAAAACCGATCACCCTAAATAAATGACTAGTTCTATTAGATTGGACTAGATTGAAAACCGATCACCCTAAATAAATGACTAGTTCTATTGCTGATTTCAGTTTAGTTTGGAAAAAATGATGTTGAAATGGTATGGAGACGGGATTAATTTTGATGGTAGTTTCAATTTCTTGGGAAGATGAGCCAGTTAGGGATGGCTCTGATGATCAAACGAAAGCTGAAACTTTCATCTTTGATACCTTACAGTGGATGTTGGACTGAGGGGCGAATTACTGGATGGAAAGTGAGGCCCAGGAAAGTCTGGCTCGGCGTACTGGCAATTTTCAAGCTTCACCAGTAGGCCCCGCTTGGTGCGAATATAGAGAGTGCCCTGCAGGAACGGTCGCCATTGTTGCCTGTGAAGGCGTGCCTATGATGAAGTCTAGCCCAACCCTTCATTTCAACAAACTAAGAGAGAGTCAGTCAAAGTCAACTTGACTCGATCCAAGTTGCTGGTCATAAAGTATGTGCAATTGGAATAAAGGACATTGTTAAAAACGTCATATTTATGTTCATTTTAATTACAGAGATGCTCTGACATTAAAGCAAACTTCCTAATGAAAAAGACATAAAATCATATGGAATAGTACGCCCAAGTGTTTTACCGTAGAGCACATGCATAAGTCTATGTGTGGAATCCCATGGTATTGGACAATGAAGTCCATTTCTCTCATATCTGGGTTGTGACGGGGCAAAAGTAAGGATTGAAATGCTATGGAAGTTGGATGGACGGTTGCTGTGACCTTCCCAAATGTTATGGGAATGGGTTTAGAAGTATTGCTTGAAAGAAGACCCGAATAGTTTATCAAAAAGATGGTTCTAAGGACCCATCTAATGACAATCGGAGGGGTCCATCAATTAAGAACGCTTGCCCTCCCAAACCCATATCTCGCTCAATGGTGGGTTTTCTTGTAAGTTCTAACATTATTTATGGGTTGGCTAGAAACCAATCAAGATGCAGGAGCATCGTGTCAATCTTTGCAAGACTAGAAATTTTAGCTTGGGGAGTTGATTATGCTAATATTTCTATCAATGTATTCTCGGTACTACTAACTTGAGATGTTGTTATTTAGATTGTCATGCAATCTTGATCACCAAAGAATATCTTCACGCGCTAAATCCAAATCAAGTTTAATTTATCACCTGAAAGAGTAATTTTTTTTTTTTTAAATAATTTCAACATGAAGGCTTAACAAACACCAAAAGAAAACCTCACCACGGACAAAGATCTCAAGACACCAAAAAAGTAGTATCTTCTGGGATAATTTTTGTAGGTACGTGAACTTCACTAGCTAAGCAGAGCTTCTCTGTAAGTGCGAATAATTTTTCCCACCGTTTAATTGTTATCAATACAGAAGATCCAGGTCGGCCAGGCTCCCACGCAGCATGAAAGTTGACCTGCTCTTTTTGGTTTATCTACCCATTTTGGAAGGGAAAATGATAACTTCCCCATGCCCATCTCCAATCCCTTGCCAATTTTTGAATATGTCTTTCCGCGTGGATACTCAGCTTTGAGATTCATATTCAGATTTTTGGATTGTATTAATGATGATTAGGTCATCCGAGGGAATGCGCGTTTTGCATAATATAAATAAGAGCATTGCCTTGGCTCATTTCAAAAAGCACTCAATGTGGGAATCCTGTTAGAAGTCTTATTATTCCTGCATAAACGTGACTGGATATGAAAGGAACCTTGTGGTATCTAGTGTCTACACTTGTAATGTTAAGAACCGAGTTTTATCTAATGTGGAAGTTTCCAGGTTCGGATCTACAGTAAGTTGGTCGCACATGCATTGCCTTGTTTATACTTTCAAGAATTTTACTCGGGTGGACTTGGTTTTTCGCAACCCTTTGGGTTGGACTTAATACGGTTGATCTGGTGTTGTTATGATTTTCCTGGTATAGTTCTCCCAAAAGAGCACAGATTGGTGCTATTTCCCTCAACTATCTTTATAGCCGGCAAGAATCCAGGTATTGATACATGTAGACACTGTGTATAGGAGCCTGGAGGTAGAATTAGAGAAAACTGCTGTCTGCCAAGGACATGGAAAACGTTTTAAAAGGACAACTCTCGCCGCGAATCATTCGATCTCAGGAGGAATGTGTTTTAGTTCTTTGGCAATGTTTGAAAGTTAATGTTCTTCTCTCCTACACTTGGAACTACAGATGATGGAATAGGCATAGATGCATGTTCTGATACTGCGTGACCATCTATGATCAGGATAAAGTAGTGCTTGTCCCCATGGTTCATCGCCATGTAACATATTACCTGTTTTTAAAAGGACATGCAATTGTTTTAGGGTTTAGTTCGCTACTTCTCTTCTCGTATAAAAATGATCTGCGACATCACATTTATAAGCCCTACCAAAGGCAAAAGATTCTAGTCAAAACCTCATAAGAACTTTGGAAAATGTCCTTCCCGAAACTTTCATTAATACCCAAAAATGTCCGACGCTAAATCTGACAGAGAATCTAAAGCGCTTGGAGAAAACTTCTAGCAAACAGGAAACAAAGTGAATACTGTTGATCGTTGAACTGCATGAGGAGTTTTCTAGGATTTTCTTCAAAAATTCCTTTGTGATATCGGCCTCGCCAAATGTAGCAGGGCGGGGACCGCCTCTCAACCAGTCAACCACCCAAGCGAGGCTTCTTTTTGCCAGCAGATCCGGAGATTGGATGGTTAGCATCATATGGAAGTAGTGTACATCCAAATAACGCGTAGGTCTGCAAAACTTCTTGAACTTAAGAGTAGTAGGTCGGATCTTCTGTTATGTCTAATGGGTAGTTTACGATACACTTCAAACCACTGAGAACCTTGACGTCACCCAGCATGGTTGATCGCTGGTGCCGTCTTCTTGTTGTAGCGTTGTCTTCCATAGGGGCAGTTCTCATCGAAAGATCCGGTGAAGCTGTACTTGGATCATGATATGTAAGTACAGACAGTGGTGAGGTTCTGGACTGGGATGCACGATTCAGAGACAAGGATGAACCATTCGTTGGACATATCAAGCGGGGCGTTTGCCAAGAGTCTCCTTTCTGCATCACACATGCTCGTCAACCGCTACTCCACCACCTGTAGGTATATATACATGTGATATTTTCTGAGTCTTCTGTCTTTTAACAAACATATTTCAGAATCAAGTTACGGGAGATCGGTGGCTGCGCATTGAGGACGTGAATGTAGGATACTGGCCCAAAGATCTCTTGATTTCTCCAAGTGGCCCTCCCGATGCAATTCAATGGGGCGTAGAGTTAGTCAACACAAAATCGGGTCAACACAAATGTGGGGCGGCCGGCCATTTCCCTTTTGAAGGCTTTTGAAAGATGTTCTTTTTCCACAATCTTAAATTCATCTACGACGGATTCATTGAGAGAGACCGGAGAACCTGAAGACGTATGTAACAAGACCTGAGTGCTATGACTTACTTCTCAAAGGGGACTGGCCCGGTGAAGTTGGAGTCAATTTCTATTATGAGTGCCTTGGATTTTCAGCTTAGTGTGCAGAATAGTGAACATTTCATGACATGCTTTCGCTTTTCTTTTCGTATCATAGTAAAATGGCTCTGTCAAATGCTTAGCACTAGCAGTGAGGTCACCAGTGCTTTTGAAAAGAAATACTGCTTGGTCATTTGATGTACTAAATGTTCTTAAAGTCACACAAGAACTGGTAATCAAACAACTCACATGAGACCTGCTTAAGTGAGATCCTCTCTCTAGTGGTGATGGCGATATGGTTTTTGATGACCTAAAAAAGTCCCTTTATATCAAACAATGTCTCTAGATCCATGAAGGCAATTGATTTTCAATTTAATTATCGACAACATTGGGCTTTTAGCAATTGGCCCAATGCTAAAACTCATTTTTTTACTTCCAAAGCTATGCTCATAAATTCTTCAAATTTCTGATTTTGTCTTTAATTATTTTTTTATTATAAAAAGGAGACAACCCTTTGCTAAAAAAAAGCCAAAACTCTTGAACTACTGTTCACCTTCTCCTCTAAAACTGGTCTCGAGGTATTGTTCACTCGCCAGTTTGAGCAGCTGTTTTGGCTGATTTGGGGCGCTAATTGAGCTGATTTCAGGAGGGATCGCTCCTCTCAACCTAGCATTCTCGCTAGGTATGTCCCCATTTCCTCATATCTTAGATCTAGGTTAGGGCTAAGTTTTGCAAATGCCGAGATGATTGCTGCTGTTGAGTCGTTGGGGGTTAGAAATAAGTCTGAGGTTAGATCCATGGCTACTCATATGCCATTTGGGGAGGGGAGTAGTTGTTAAAGGAGCCGAAGCCGTCCGCTGTTGTATCGTCCCAGGTCCCGAGGTCGTGAGGCTTCGAACAGAAACTCCTTGGCTGCTGCTGCAGGGAAACTACCCTTTAGTTCGTTGGTAGATGGGTCACAAATGGCTACGGATGAAAGGTTGGTTTCTTTTGGTGTTCAAGGGGAAGATTAGTTGCCCCAAACCCTGGCCTCTTAGCCACATTGACTTGCACAAATGCATATAGGAAGGAACCACCTACGCCCCGTTCATGGGCTAATGTAGCTCGCACAGCTGTTAAGGGATATAATCTGACATATATTCCCCCTATTCGTCTCGATGAAGACCTGATTACTGACTTCACTGAGGAAGTTCTGGAGACTATAAACCCACAGTGGTTCCAATGTTTGGTGGGATACTTTGTAGGTAAAAAGTTACCATTTAAACTTGTGGAAACAACCCTCAAACATGTATGGGACTCAAAGTTGGAGGTTGTTATGGCAAATGATGAAGGATTCTATTTTTTTAGAATTCCGGATGCTGAAGTTAGGAGGAGGATATTGGACAATGGTCCACTCACGATAGCTCGTGTCCCTCTTATGCTTTCACAATGGGACCTCCTCATGGAGTTGAAAAAGAATAACCACTCTAAAGTCCCGGTGTGGATTTGCTTGAGGCATACATTGTTTGCATTATGGTCTGCTCAAGGTATTAATGGTATTGCTAGTGTTATTGGCAATCCCTTATATGTCGACCAAAACACTGAATAGATGAAATTACTCTCCTATGCTCGAGTATGTATGGAAATATCAGCTTCTGACATCATAAGGGATAAGGTTTTGGTTCGCCTGAAGGGGGTATCAAGGATAGTCTCTATGGAATATGAATGGAGACCAATCTCGTGCTTGCGTTGCGGCACCTTTGGCCATCAGTGTAGCTCTAAGAAAAACCATCCTCCCTCCTCTATTCCAGCAACATCTAATCTGGATGCCAGTCAGGATGTTTTGACAGTAGGTTTTATTCTAGTGGGTTCTGTTCTAGCAACTTCTGGTCTAGCAGCAACTCACGTCCTCCAGTAGGTTCTATTATAGCAGGTTCTGTTCCAGCAGCTTCTGGTCCAGCAGCAACTCACCATCCAGTAGCTCTAGATGCTGGTCAACTGGTTGGATAGCAGCTACTAACCTGGACGCTGGTATTCTAGCAGCAAACTACCAGGGTGCTGGTCAGGCAGGTTGTTCAACAAGCTTGATAGCAGGGGAAACTCAACTTGCTGAATGTGAAGTGAAAGGGATCACTCCTTTTAGGCAAAGTCCTACTACAGTCAACCCTGGGATTCCGGCCCCAACCCCTGCCACCACAGAACTATGGCAGTTTCAACTTGCCTCTAGGCGTGGATGTCGAAGGAAAATAGGTTCCTTGGAGACGAATCTCGCTTCTAAATTTGGTGCTTCAACTCTGCCCAACCCTCTCCGGTTTGATGATGCTATCATGTGGATAGCTGGGCAAAACCTTGCTAATCTAGAGGTTCCCCCTAGCTTCTCCTCGGTTGATGACCTTGATGATGAAGACATTGCAACCAGCTTTGCGGAAGATACCCAGGAAGCTAGTTTCCTTCAGGCCACCAAGTGAGTCCCAAGAAGCGAGTTCCCCTCAAGGATCTCAAAATGCTCATCCTTCCATTGAGATTGAGGATCCTTTGCCTCTCCAGCAGGCATCTTCCCCTCCTGGTGTTGGAATGGGCTGCTCCTCATCAGCCAAGAAGGCCTAGCCTCTTAAACCAATGGCCAGTAAGTGTCGGGTTGGAAAATGCAAGTAGGCGCTTGGTTCTTCTATAATTTTGTCCATATATGAATATTGGTTTTTGGAATGTCCGGGGTATTTGGACCTGGTTAGACAATAAGAGGTGAGGACTTTTGTTTGTGCTAATCATATTTGTTGTCTTGGACAGATGGAGACCAAGTTACCACCTCATCATTTTAGCTATATATCTTCTAGTTTGATACTAGGTTGGCAATGGATTGCCAACTACAAGCATTCTGCATGGGGCTGCCTTTTGGTGGGATCGAATCCAGGTTTGATAGAGTTTAATTGGTCTCTTTCTACTGGCCAACTTATTCATGGCACGTTAAAGGTTCTGCAATCAGGGGAGACACTGTTTTTATCAGCCATATATGGGGATCATACCTTTGTTGCTCAAAGATCACTTTGGAATGATCTTATTCAATTGAGTGCCTCACTCAATGATAGTCCTTGGATTGCACCTAGGGACTTCAATGCAATCAAGGACTCATCGGATCGTATGGGCAGCCCAGACAACTGGATCCCATCATTTGATGAGTTTCGGGAGTCCCTAGACCAGGTTGAATTGGAAGACCACGGCTATGTAGGCTTTAGGTTCACGTGGTCAACTTCTTCGGGTGAGCAAATGAAGCAAAGGAAAATTGACCATGTTTTGGTCAATAATAAATGGGTGACGGATTACTCATACTCTGAAGCCACTTTCCTAGCCCTTGGTATCTCTGATCACTCGCCAATGCTAGCAAGAGTTTTGGCCCCTTGACCTCACAGGAAACTGTTTAAATTTTTTAATTTCTAGATGACCCATTCGGATTTTTCTTCCATTGTTTCTTAGGTCTGGGATAGCTAAACATCAGGTACTTCAATGTTTAAGCTTTATTCTAGGCTTAAACTTTTGAAATACATAATCAAGCTTCTCAACAAACAAGTATTCTTGGACATCTCTCTTCGAGCGGCGAAAGCCAAGAGGGCCCTTCACTCCACTCAAGAAGCTCTTCATAGAGAGCTTTGCAATAGTGCTTTGGCGGCTGTTGAACATGCCCAAGCTCGGTCTTACTATGAGCTCCGATCATTGGAGGAATCCCTCTTTAAATAGAAATCAAGAATTCGCTGGTTAAAGGAAGGTGACCAGAACATTAGGTTCTTTCATTAGTCGGTCAAGCATCGACAATTACACAATAGGATCATTTCGATTATGAATGACACAGGAAATTTGATCACAGATCTAGTAGAAGTTCAACAAGTTTTTGTCTCCTATTTCCAAGATCTACTAGCCCCAGTAAACACTTCTTTGCGGCCCTCTACCCAGGAGGTTAAGGAAATGCTTCGTCACACACTAAATGAGGACTAGGTTCGTCTCTTATCTAAGCGTATACTTTCCCAGGATGTTAAGGTAGCTATGTTCTCTTTGGCAGGGGGAAAAGCCCCGGGTCCTAATAGTTATAATTCTAATTTCTTTAATAGGAACTCGGACATTGTAGGGCCCTCGGTAACTAAGGCGATCCTTGATTTCTTTAACATTGGTCAGCTGCTACGGGAGGTTAATTGCATAATTCTTGCACTGGTTCCCAAAATCCTGAATGCTTCTTCAGTTGCTAATTTTCGCCCTATAGCATGCTGCAATACTATATACAAATGTATCACCAAAATCCTTTCTAATAAAATTGCAACGATTCTCCCCTACATCATAAGCCCAGCTCAAACGGCTTTTGTGAAAGGTAGAAGGATAAGTGACAACATACTCCATGCTCATGAGTTATTTAGTGGCTTTCATTTGGACACTCGCTCTCCTAAGTGTGCCATAAAAGTTGACTTTTGAAAGGCCTATGACAAATTGGATTGGGATTTCTTGGAGACAACCATTGAAGTTTTTGAGTTTCCAACTCATTTTATTCGACTTATTATGGTATGTGTTCGCACACCCGAATTTTCCATTTCACTAAATGGTGAAATGCATGGTTTTTTCTCTAGTGGCCATGGACTAAGATAAGGTGACCCAATTTTCCCTTATCTTTGTACACTAGCAATGGAAGTTTTCACAGGGATCCTTGAGTTTCAGTCTCGACGTCCGAAATATCGATATTATTGGAGATGTAAAACTTATCGACTTTCTCATCTATTTTTCGTGGATGATGTTTTCATATTCAGTGAAGCTATGGTAGCCTTAGTTTCTTGCATGAAAGATGGGCTTAATACATTCTCCTATTGGAGTGGGATAATTCCCAATGCTAACAAGAGTGAAGCCTTCCTTTCCGGTAGTCATGAGGAAACAAGAACCCAAATCTTGCAATTGTTGAATTTCAGAGTTGGGTCTCTTCTAGTTAGATACCTCGGTGTCCCAATTATTACTTCAAAGCTGAGCAAAATAGATTGTCATGCCCTAGTATGTATTCTTACGGCTCGAGTAAAATCTTGGACTCACCAATTTCTATCTTTTGCGGGCCGCTTACAACTTATTAGAACTGTTTTGCATGCTATTCAAGTATATTGGGCATCCATTTTTTGGCTACCATCTTCTATAGTAGACAAAATTGAGCAAATTTGTAGGCAATTCCTTTGGAAGGAACCAGGTCTTGGACCGGGAGGTGCAAAAGTATCCTGGGAGGATGTGTGCCACCCTAAAGTAGAAGGTGGCCTTGGGCTAAGGAGAATTCGGGATAGTAATAAAGCTGCTATGATTAAGCATATATGGATTTTATTTATTGATAAGGAATCACTATGGTGCAAATGGATTCATGCCAAGCACCTTAAAAGGAAGAATTTTTGGATGGCCACTACTCTGACATACTTTTCTTGGGCCTGGAGAAAAATCCTTGCAATGAGGGAGGCTGTCATAGGCCTCTTCAAATGGAAAATGGGAAATGGTGAGTCTACTTCCTTGTGGTTTGATCCGTGGTTGGAAATGGGTCCCCTTAACTTGGTTTTCACTAACGTTGATATTTACCAATCGGGCCTTCCAAGAGATGCAAAGGTTGTTGATTTATGGACTCCGAATGGGCAAGCCTTCCTCCAGGAGCTCCATGCATGGCAGTTTATTATCCCTCCCTTTAACCAAATGCCAGATTCATTCACTTGGGTGCCCCACCCTTTAGGCACATTTTCCATTGCCTTAGCATGATCAACTATCTGAAAGCAAGCCACTAGGGTCACATGGGCTTCTTTTGTTTGGAACAAAGCTATTGTTCCGAGACATCAATTTCTCCTTTGGCTGATCTTACGGAATCGGCTTCCCACTCAAGTTCTTCTAATGTCTTATGGCAGAATCCCTTCTGTGCAGTGTGCCTTTTGCAACTTACGCCTTGACTCTATTGATCATTTATTTTTTGATTGCCATGTTTCAAATTCCCTTACTTGCTTTTTGGCTGCGAAATGTAATCTTCCTTGGAGAAATCAATCTTGGTCTGAAAACTGTAACATCCTGAAAATCGACCCCATTTTAGGATTTTATAAAAGGGCAATATTAGTCGAAGGCCCGGTCAAGTACAAATTTTCCGAACAAAGTGTGTTCGTGGGATAATGGATTACGAGAGGCGTCGATAGGAAATGATTCGCGTACGACTCGCAATTTCGATCGGGAACGAACCCTTCAACCATGAGGACACGGGAGGGAACGATATCCTCTAAGTACTAGATTATTAAGGAAATGGAAATAAATCGATTCGGCGAAGTACGAAGTCGAAGCTGCGGGTGATTTCCGCACGACTTCGATACGAACTACGAACGACGGTAAACCGAATCCTTTTCATCGGTACTCGGGATTATCAATTGAGCCCCCGGGATCACACGACAATCGAGGGACGTCCCTGACTCGAGAATTGGCGTAAACGTGGTTCAAAGAATGGTTGGCCATGGGTCAAATGTGAGGAAAGTCCAAAAAGGGCGCCCGATAATCCAAATTGTACTACGGTCGCAATCGACTCAATTTGGCCCCGATTTTTAATCCGATTTTGGGAACCGACTTCTTAGTGATATCAAGACTAAATGTTTGGACGTCGCCTCATTTATTTTGGGATTTTCCGTTGGACACGGAAGCGTCGGAAAAAGGGAAAATTGGACCGGGTTTCGGGCCGCGGGTGGGCCGGCCCAAGACCGGCGGCCCAATGGGCCTTGCACCCATTCAGCCCAGCCCAAGAGGGGCCCAAGCTGGCCCATTCTCTTCTCCCTCCTCAGCCCATGGGCTTCTCTCTCTTGGCCTTTTGCTTTTGTGCCCAAGTGGGCTTTGTTTATGCTTTGTTTTGTGCTTGTTTTTGATTGGCTCTTCAACAAGTGGCAAGCCCACTTGCCTTGGCCTTATCCAAGCCTTCAGCAGCCTCTTCTATCTCCTCTTTCTCCCCCAAAATTCGTGCACCAGCCCAGCCTTCCTCTCTCTCCCTTTTTCTCTTCCTTTTCTCTTCCATTTCTGGTGCTCTTTGCTGTCCAAGCTGTTTTCCAGCAAGAAAATGGCCTTGCTGCCATCACCGGAGCCGCCGCAACCGCCCAAAGTGTAGTCCTGGAAGTTAGGAAGCCAACCGCGCACCCCGGTCACCGCTGGTCGCCGTTAGCCGCCTGTTTCGGCCTTTTCCGCTCAGCTGCACCGGTTCCGCGTGAACAGTGATTCCGGGCTGTTTTGGCCCGTTTCGGCCACCGTTTGTCGTCCGTTGCCATCCCCAAGCTTACCCCTCGTAGCCCTCGTTCCCCTCTACGCGCCGGTGTCGCCGGATTTCCGATCCAAGTAAGTTAACTTCCTAATCCTTGTTTAGGGGTTAATCTTGCTTAGGGGTTAATTAGTTTAATTTTTGTGCTTGGTTAATTATGGGTTAGTTTGTTAATGGTGGCTGAGTTAATTAAGCTGACTAGGGTTAGATTAATTGACCAGAGTTAGTTTTAAAAGTAACTAGGGTTAATTAATTAAAGTAACTATGGTTAGTTTTAAAAGTAACTAAGGTTAGAATTTAACTATGGTTAGGTTAGATTAACTATGGTTGAGTTAATTTGTTAACCATGGTTAAGTTTATTTATTTTTATTTATTTATTTAATTTCGGACGAATCTTACTGTTCACGACCATCGTTCACCGACATCGTTCACGGACATCGTTCACCGACATTCGTTCACATTCACGGCACCTTTGTTCATACGAAGTAAATTTTGGTCTCAAATTGATGTGTTCTTGGTTGTTACGATTTATTGAAGTGCCGATTGTTAATTATATGCGTGAATAATGATGAAACGCATGATCGAAGACCGAGTGGAAGTGAAAGTATTTGACTTATTGAGTTATTCCCGAGAATGAGGGAACGTACGTGATTGTTGATTGGTTGAATTTGGATTTTGGAATTGTCAAGTGAGATTGCATGACATATTGCGTGGGTTATCATAAATGGCATGTCGCATGAGCATGAGCGATGTGCATTCACGACAGAGCAAAGAAAAGAACGAATTGATTGATGATGTGTTGCATGGTCACATTAAATGAGAGAACCCGGCGTTGCCGGAAGACCGCCAATCCCTATGGGGTTGTGCCGTGGCCGATGGGTCGCCCGACTTCGGTCGGATGCCCGACGGGGAGGGGTTCTATGTGGGACCGCGGTATGGGGGCGGGTCCCGGGCCTCTGTCGCGCGGGACTGCGGTAGTGGGCGGGTCTTGTGCTCCTTCGGGAATGCCGTCTTGGGAGTGAGCCCTTGACGTCGCCGTGCCTCGAGGTAAAGAGGACGAAGCTGGTTTAGCCGAGAACCGCCAACTATAAGGTTGTGCCGTGCCCGGAGGAGGGGTCGTAATAATCGGAGCATGTGTGAGTGTGAGACATGAGAAAGCTGTGTGAGATGCTCGATTATTTGCATGCTCTTAATGTCGTGATGGATTAAATGACGGTTTACGCGGCAGTCGCGTGTGCCAAGGCCGAGGTAGGGTCGCCTGTGATTGCACTCGTGTATTAAACTGTCTTTCGTGGTTATTTCTCTAAGGTGGTATTGCACCGATTGCTTTGTATTAGGTTGTATGTTAAACTCCCGAGGCGAGCGAAGTTCCTAACCGGGGCTTAGGACTTTAACTTGCTGAGTTTATCTCAACCCGTCGTGGTTAACATTTTCAGGCCCTAGATGATGCGTGCCGAGGATCGAAGAGAGTGATCCCTCCGAGGCAGCGAGTAGACACTTGTACAAAGTGTTAGGTCCAAGCCGGTCTCTTTTCGAGTAGGCCTTAGCTTGTCGCCTATAGTAAGGTGTGTATGTATTTGCTGGTGTGCCGGCTAACCTTCGATATATAAAAATGGTGTTGCCTTTCCTCTCGCTGCTATTGTTGCTATCCCCGTTGTTTGGTTTGGGAGTTGTTCGTTTCCGCATGTGCTTAATTACAAGATAAAATGAATTGGTCGACGACGTACACTGGGACGTCGTATTTTTAAGACCTCAAGTGAAATGGGGTTGCCGCGAGCTCGAGAGTCGGGCGTGACAACCCCGCCGATTTTGGTATCGAGCCTCGGTTGGTGATGGAGTGATAAGGTGCGATGAGTCTTGCGTTGGTGCGTGGGGATAGTTAGTAGGAAAGACAATTTCTTTGCTTGTATGTGATTGACTATAGGATCCTTCGTGGTCCTTTGTTGTAGGGTTGTCTCATTTTCTAATTCCGTGTGGAGGGAATTGGAACGCGAGCTATGAGAGTCCCGCAAAATGAGCAGTCCGGATTAAAGTACTCTGGTTTGAGGATCCCAAGTCGAGGGGTCGGAGGAGGAGGACGGTGCAAGCAAGGAGTTTAATCGACCGGAGCTAGTAGTTTTCGGTTTGTAGGGAGCCGAGGTGGGTCCTCGATTCCCTTGATTTCTTCTTTGGAAGCAACCAGGTTGTTGGGGTCGGGATGTTGGGATTATTTGGCGTACGTGAGTGATACGTCGAAAGAAGGACCGAACTCCGGGAGGACATCGTGGTAGTACGAGACTATCCCGATGTCTTTCCAAAGGAATTACTAGGACTACCCCAGGCCAGAGAGACAGAGTTCGTAATCGAGTTAGTTCCTAGGACAGACCCAATCTCGAAAGCACCGTACATGTGTTGTCATAATTGAAGGAATTGAAGGTGCAGATGCATGAATTTTTGGATAAGGGTTTTATTTGTCTAAGTATATCGCCTTGGGAAGCGCCAGTCCTGTTTATTAAGAAAAAGGACGTGGCGGAATGAACAACTGCATCTGGATTGTGATTTGCATTATAAGGTTAATCATTGGCTTAGGAAAAAGCTGATGATAGGAGGAATGGTATTAGGGAAGATCAGTGTATAATTGGAACGCCAAGTGTTGGATTCGAAGGCTGTGACTATTGGTACGACTTCCGGTGTGATCATGCTACTTATGCGTTAATTGGTTTTTGGAACTACGCATTTGTTTATAACTAAACACTTCGTTAAGTTGGTGAGGTTATAACCAAAATCATTGGAAGAAATTCTTGACAGGTTGACCCAGTTATAGGATGAGGTTGTATGCGAAGGATGTTCGGATTGTACGATGGTCATTGGCGATCAAAAGGAATTGATCGATTTGATTGTGTTGGAAATGTACAATTTCGATGTGATCGTTGGAATGGATTGACTTACTAAGTATCGAGTTACAATGGATTGCTATTGGAAGGTAATCCAGTTTAACCCATTAAGTGGGGTTCGTTTCGAGTTTGCTGGAATCAAGGAGGACTCTCGATCCCTTTGAATTCGTCATTGGAAGTAACTCGTTTATTGGATGAAGGTTCCTAAGGTTATAGGACGATTGTGGTTAATTTGTTAGTTGAGGAATTAAGGATGGATCGTTGCACTTTTGCATAGATTAACGGCAGTTTAACCAATGGACGGTCATGAACAAGTATCCATTACTAACGATGGATGATTTGTTTGACTCACTTTAAGGAGCTTCAATATGTTCCAAGATAGACCCAAGGACGGGCTATCGGTAGTTGAGGATTTAAAAAGGAGGATAAATTGAAGATGACATATTGTGTGCGATGTGATCGCTACAAAATTACTATCTTGTCGTTTGGATTAACTAATGTGCCGTTGCTTTTATGGATTTGATGGATTGACCGATTAAGACGTATTTGGATTGATTCATAATTGTGTTCGTGAACAATATATTTGGATATTCGAGGAATTCAGAGGAACACGAACAACACTTGAGGATAGTGCTATAGACTATTGGAGAGCATAAACAGTATGCCAAGTTTAATATATGCGAGTTTGGGTTTACTCGCGTTGTTTTGTTGGTCGTATGATTTTGGATGAGGGAATTTTTGTGGATCCATTAAGATCAAGGCAGTCATGAATTGGCCAAGACTTATGACAAGTGACGAGAGGTTCGAAGTTTTCTAAATTGGACAGATTATTACAGATGATTTGTAGAAAGGTTCTCTACGATGGCTATGCCTTTAATTCGAAGGTTAATGAAGGACGTAAGAATTTGAGTGGACGGATAAGTGTGAGCATGGTTTCCAAGAGCTTAAGCATAAGCGACTGGATGTTTCAAGAATGGATTCTGTTGGAGGGAATCCGTGATTCAAAATTCAGGCTCGAGGTATGTCATCTTTCAAGTTTAATGGCTACCCTTAGGATCGAACCTGAAATTCAAGCCAAGATTAAAACAATATAACCTTTGGATGCTTTGAGATTCAAAAGATTCTGCAAATGGACGCGACCAAAAGAAAGTCGGATTTTCAGGTATCCGAGGATGGGATCTTGAAATTCCGTGGACGGTTATGTGTACCAAGCGACATCGAAATTAAGGAGAGGTTGTTATCCAAAGCGTATCGTAGCGACTATAGTGTGCATCCAGGCAGTACGAAGATGTATCAGAATTTGCGGCAGTATTATTAGTGGAACGGTATGAAAATCGACATCGCCAAGCATGTGGTGAAGTGTTTAACTTGCCAACAAGTGAAAGCGTAGCATTGCAAGCCAAAAGGGTTATTGCAACCTCTTGAAATCCCTGAATGGAAATAGGAGCACATCACTATGGACTTCGTGACGGGATTACCAAGAAGTCAGCGGGGTAATGATGCGATTTGGGTTATAGTGGACCGATTGACGAAGTCGGCGAGCGGAAAATTACAGGGCCGAGTTAGTGCAGCAATCTTTAGACGCCGTCAAGATGATTCAAGAAAGGTTAAAGACGGCTCATAGTAGACAAAAGAGTTATGGGGACAGACGACGTAAGTCATTGGAATTTCAAGTGGGCGATCATGTGTTCCTTAAAGTATTGTCGATGTAAGGTACATCGCGATTTGGAAAGAAAGGAAAAGCGAGCCCAAGGTACGTCGGACCGTTCGAGAGTCTATAAAAGATCGGGAATTTAGCCTATCGTCTTACACTACCACCTCGACTTGCTCAAATGCATGACGTATTCCACGTGTCGATGTTAAGGAAATACGAGCCGGACCTGACTCACGTGTTGAATTTTGAGGAGATAGATGTGGACGATAGGGTGTCGTATGTGGAGAGACCGATTCGGATTGAGGACCGGAAAGAACAAGTGCTGAGAAACAAGACAATCTCCCCTGGTCAAAGTCGGTTGGCAGCGTCATGGTACGGAGGGAGCTACGTGGGAAAGCGAAGAAATCATGAGGTGTCAGCACCCCTATCTTTTTGAGGATTAGAGTATCGGTTCAAATTTCGAGGACGAAATTTCTATAAGAGGGGAAGAGTTGTAACATCCTGAAAATCGACCCCATTTTAGGATTTTATAAAAGGGCAATATTAGTCGAAGGCCTGGTCAAGTACAAATTTTCCGAGCCGGTGTGTTCGTGGGATAATGGATTACAGAGAGGCGTCGATAGGAAATGATTCGCGTACGACTCGCAATTTCGATCGGGAACGAACCCTTCAACCATGAGGACCTGGGAGGGAACGATATCCTCTAAGTACTAGATTATTAAGGAAATGGAAATAAATCGATTCGGCGAAGTACGAAGTCGAACTGCGGGTGATTTCCGCACGACTTCGATACGAACTACGAACGACGGTAAACCGAATCCTTTTCATCGGTACTCGGGATTATCAATTGAGCCCCGGGATCACACGACAATCGAGGGACGTCCCTGACTCGAGAATTGGCGTAAACGTGGTTCAAAGAATGGTTGGCCATGGGTCAAATGTGAGGAAAGTCCAAAAAGGGCGCCCGATAATCCAAATTGTACTACGGTCGCAATCGACTCAATTTGGCCCCGATTTTTAATCCGATTTTGGGAACCGACTTCTTAGTGATATCAAGACTAAATGTTTGGACGTCGCCTCATTTATTTTGGGATTTTCCGTTGGACACGGAAGCGTCGGAAAAAGGGAAAATTGGACCGGGTTTCGGGCCGCGGGTGGGCCGGCCCAAGACCGGCGGCCCAATGGGCCTTGCACCCATTCAGCCCAGCCCAAGAGGGGCCCAAGCTGGCCCATTCTCTTCTCCCTCCTCAGCCCATGGGCTTCTCTCTCTTGGCCTTTTGCTTTTGTGCCCAAGTGGGCTTTGTTTATGCTTTGTTTTGTGCTTGTTTTTGATTGGCTCTTCAACAAGTGGCAAGCCCACTTGCCTTGGCCTTATCCAAGCTTTCAGCAGCCTCTTCTATCTCCTCTTTCTCCCCCAAAATTCGTGCACCAGCCCAGCCTTCCTCTCTCTCCCTTTTTCTCTTCCTTTTCTCTTCCATTTCTGGTGCTCTTTGCTGTCCAAGCTGTTTTCCAGCAAGAAAATGGCCTTGCTGCCATCACCGGAGCCGCCGCAACCGCCCAAAGTGTAGTCCTGGAAGTTAGGAAGCCAACCGCGCACCCCCGGTCACCGCTGGTCGCCGTTAGCCGCCTGTTTCGGCCTTTTCCGCTCAGCTGCACCGGTTCCGCGTGAACAGTGATTCCGGGCTGTTTTGGCCCGTTTCGGCCACCGTTTGTCGTCCGTTGCCATCCCCAAGCTTACCCCTCGTAGCCCTCGTTCCCCTCTACGCGCCGGTGTCGCCGGATTTCCGATCCAAGTAAGTTAACTTCCTAATCCTTGTTTAGGGGTTAATCTTGCTTAGGGGTTAATTAGTTTAATTTTTGTGCTTGGTTAATTATGGGTTAGTTTGTTAATGGTGGCTGAGTTAATTAAGCTGACTAGGGTTAGATTAATTGACCAGAGTTAGTTTTAAAAGTAACTAGGGTTAATTAATTAAAGTAACTATGGTTAGTTTTAAAAGTAACTAAGGTTAGAATTTAACTATGGTTAGGTTAGATTAACTATGGTTGAGTTAATTTGTTAACCATGGTTAAGTTTATTTATTTTTATTTATTTATTTAATTTCGGACGAATCTTACTGTTCACGAATTCTTGTTCACCGATTACACGTTCACGGATTCACGGATTCACCGACATTGTTCACGGCACTTTGTTCATACGTAAGTAAATTTTGGTCTCAAATTGATGTGTTCTTGGTTGTTACGATTTATTGAAGTGCCGATTGTTAATTATATGCGTGAATAATGATGAAACGCATGATCGAAGACCGAGTGGAAGTGAAAGTATTTGACTTATTGAGTTATTCCCGAGAATGAGGGAACGTACGTGATTGTTGATTGGTTGAATTTGGATTTTGGAATTGTCAAGTGAGATTGCATGACATATTGCGTGGGTTATCATAAATGGCATGTCGCATGAGCATGAGCGATGTGCATTCACGATGAGCAAAGAAAAGAACGAATTGATTGATGATGTGTTGCATGGTCACATTAAATGAGAGAACCCGGCGTTGCCGGAAGACCGCCAATCCCTATGGGGTTGTGCCGTGGCCGATGGGTCGCCCGACTTCGGTCGGATGCCCGACGGGGAGGGGTTCTATGTGGGACCGCGGTATGGGGGCGGGTCCCGGGCCTCTCGTCGCAGCGGGGCTGCGGTAGTGGGCGGGTCTTGTGCTCCTTCGGGAATGCCGTCTTGGGAGTGAGCCCTTGACGTCGCCGTGCCTCGAGGTAAAGAGGACGAAGCTGGTTTAGCGTAACCGCCAACTATAAGGTTGTGCCGTGGCCCGGGAGGAGGGGTCGTAATAATCGGAGCATGTGTGAGTGTGAGACATGAGAAAGCTGTGTGAGATGCTCGATTATTTGCATGCTCTTAATGTCGTGATGGATTAAATGACAGTTTCTGCAGGTCGCGTGTGCCAAGGCCGGGTAGGGTCGCCTGTGATTGCACCTGTGTATTAAACTGTCTTTCGTGGTTATTTCTCTAAGGTGGTATTGCACTGATTGCTGTATTAGGTTGTATGTTAAACTCCCGAGGCGAGCGAAGTTCCTAACCGGGGCTTAGGACTTTAACTTGCTGAGTTTATCTCAACCCGTCGTGGTTAACATTTTCAGGCCCTAGATGATGCAGTACCCGAGGATCGAAGAGAGTGATCCCTCTGAGGCCAGCGAGTAGACACTTGTACAGTGTTAGGTCCAAGCCGGTCTCTTTCTGAGTAGGCCTTAGCTTGTCGCCTATAGTAAGGTGTGTATGTATTTGCTGGTGTGCCGGCTAACCTTCAGATATATAAAAATGGTGTTGCCTTTCCTCTGCTGCTATTGTTGCTATCCCTGTTGTTTGGTTTGGGAGTTGTTCGTTTCCGCATGTGCTTAATTACAAGATAAAATGAATTGGTCGACGACAGTACCTGGGACGTCGTATTTTTAAGACCTCAAGTGAAATGGGGTTGCCGCGAGCTCGAGAGTCGGGGCGTGACAAAAACCTTCAATGGGCTATACACACCTTTGATGGTAATGGTTTCTATTTTGATATGGTTCGGTTTTCCTTTGCCACCCTTTGCTATACGATATGGAAGACCAGGAATGATCTTATATTTCAGGCTACCAACTTATATGTGCCGTCCATGAAGCTACACCTAATCAAAGCAATTAAGGATAAAACACTATCCTTTAAATTTGTTGTAGCCTCTCCTTGAGGCAAAAGACTACAATGTTGCTGGGGATTTGACCCTCATATTTTTGGCGAGGAAACGTGACAGGGGTGAACTCGTCCGTTCCAGTTTATTTTGTATCGTCTATTGTGTGTAGCCGTTGGGTTTACATAGTGAACTTGGCACCCCCCACTCCAGTGACATGTTGTCCCATTGAGTGTGTGTTGGTGCCAGGTCTCACCCCCTTGTAAAGTTGTTTGGCTGAAAATTTTATAATACTTACCTTTACCAAAAAAAAAAAAAAAACCCTTTGCTAGACTGGTGAAGGGCTACAACTATCAGCAAGCTAGATTTGGCACCAATGGTCATAGCCCTTTGTCAGTCTGACAATGAGTTTGATTCATTTTTCAAAAAATTCTCTCTCTCTCTCTCTCTCTCTCTCTCTCTCTCTCTCTCTCTCTCTCTCTATATATATATATATATATATATATCCAAAGGCCATTGCAAATTTGAAAAACAAAAAAAACTAAACACACATCCAACTCAAAGTCCACTTGTAAAGTGGTTTTCCTAAGCAAAATTTGTATTCCTAAAAAACCTTTAACTTTTAGTATTTATAGTACACTTAAAGCTCATTTACAACTAAACCAAATATACCTAGAGTACCCTTAATTTCGGCATTGAAACTAAGAACTCTTGATGATGACATCTATTGTTCGAGATCTGGATTTTGGCAACTCCATTGGCGGCATCATGTAGACCAAGCTTGGAGTTTGATGTCAGGTGGTCAATCAATTTTTGAAAAACAAATGTACAGTGATCATAGTAAAGGGAAAGATTCAAATATTTCTAGCTTTTTTTCACAATTATGCTAAGTATTCAAGGCAAGAGTGTCAAAGACAAAAAAAAGGCCATGAAAGATCAACAAAACTACAGAGCAAAGCATTTAAAATAATCAGTAAAGATAGTTGAATAAAATGATAATAGATGTCAAAGATTAATCGAAAAAACATTACATGATTAAAAAAGCACCTTTTGTGTTTACTATATTACATTTTTTTGGAGGCTCCGTGCACGTGGAACAGTCTATGAGAGACAAATAAGCCTAGATTTATGTTTTCCTTTTTTTTGAGTAACATGTGGGGTGACCTAACCTTCCGGAAGCATAGTTGTTTTTTTTGTACGAACCGAAAAAGTGTAATATTATTAAAAAGCAGCAACCCACGTAATGAGGATGGATAAATTTAATAATTTAGATAATTTATAGCAACCCATGTAAGGAGGATAAATAAATTTAGTAATTTAAACGACTTATATGAAAAGATAGAGATGTGACTATCATATCACCTTTCCACAACATATCAACTATATGTAAAAGGACAGGCTTATTCACATTAAATTATTAAGGTGGAGTAAATTTTCCCACAATCCATGATAAAAGGTCCTTTCTAACGTTTCCAATAGATTTCTTTTGAAATATCATTTTAATTTGAAAGCAACGTATTGACTTACGGATTCTATGGTTAGCCATGCTTAACCAAATAAATTTTCTTATGCAAAGTACCTTTTTCTTATTTTTTAAAGAGGCATGTTGAGTAGTACATATAGCAAGATTAGCCTTTGGAGAGATGACACATGGCAAACAACGGTGGTGAATCCGAACCATGGTAAGCTTTGTTGATACTGATGATTTGTTCGTGGATGTTGGAAAACAAAAGTTTGAAGTAAGTTCTTATCAGTCATGAAAGTATCATCGTCGATCAATTACCTCAGGTCATGCCAAATACTGAAAATGTGAGCCGAAATTCAGTCTCCTGGAAATTACTCTTCCTTTTGATAATTTTCCGTATGGGTTTTCATGATGGATTCCTGTAGCAAGAAAGAAGAGAGTCAATTTCACGGTGTATTGCAATAAATTGTTTAGTGCAAAACACGATATATTGCCTTGAATTTGTCAATGGTAGAAATGTCATCAGTCAAAGCTGCCTGTTGACGTTTATTATTATCAATCTTTTTGGTCGGTTACTAGCGTTTATTTAGGTGCTAGGACTTTGATACATTTGTGGACGAAGACCTAGCTGCAAGTTTTGGTCTTCTTGTACTGTAGCCACGACTCGGTCAATATAAATATGAAGGAAAATTTAGTGGGTGACTCCGGTCATTTTCAAAAGAGGAGACTTGGGGAGAATGTTAAGACCCGAGACTAAACGGAAGTGGAGATAGCAATGTCACGTATGCCACCATGTGCGGTTCAGAGGCCAGACTTACGTCGCACATTGGCTGGACTGAAGTAACATATGACTTGGCAGAATATTTGGATGATATATCATATTTTCATCTAACAGTTTAAATTTTTATAATCGTTGGTAATAATCTTACCAAATTTCACATGGTATTAAAATTAGAGATCTTATATTGATTTCGAATCTTTATAAATCCTATTCGTCTCCTCAATTAAATAATTCCACCCTTAATACTAGACCAAAAGACTAGAATAAGTATGACGTTATTCATACGTAAGATCCCCAAATATTCACCACCTCATGTCTTCTCTTTGAACACTTTCTTAAATTTTAGGCTTGGTCAACGTAGAACAAGTCTTAGGACATGGAATATGCTAAGAACGACAAATAAGCCTAGCTTTCTTTTTCCCTTTCCCGTAACAGTATGTGGGGTGACCGGACCTTCCGTAAGCCAAGCTTTCTATCTTTGTGGTTTTTCTTTCAAATTTCTGCGTCCTCCAATCTTTGTGGCTGAAGACATAAATCTAATCTTTAGCCGAAGTCATAACTGTGTCATCTGCCCATAAGGGAACCACCGCCACGATAAATAAGTAGTGTGAGAGACGAACACCCAATCACGATGATCCAATTCAACTTGTGAATTCCTCATCACATGTTTGATAGCAGCATCCCCAGCAAGCTTAAGAAGATGGATAATTTCGTGTTTGACTGTGTGATGATGTATACCTTTATTGCTCCCTGTTCTATCTTAATCTCTTGCTTGTCGATCTGAGGCAAGATATCCCAATCATCATATAACTTTGGGGTCTAAATTTTCTTATATGAGATGCTTCATCAAGAGCTCTCTTTCTCCTTGTGACTAGTGTAATTCAATGATAGAAAATGTCGATCTAGAACTGCGGCTGGATCGTACAAGTTCAGCAGTGACCAAACAATCCGCAATTACACCACGCCTGGAGGATCGAGTTGGCCGTACCGCCATAACTTTGTAGTATGTATTGCATTGTTAAAGTCAAGAGCTTAATGACCTTCTTGCATAAGTCCACTCTAATAGCAGCATGAAGGAATTCATGGAACAAAGAGAGAATGCTTAATTCATAAAGCTAAGTCCTCATATTACCGTATATTGTTGAATTACAAATACAACAGGGAGTCGGTGCGACTTACTCCCATATTGCTGAAGCCCAACAATTACACTATATTTTTACAATTCTGAGGAACTCCTATCGTTAAAACTACCTTTGTCGAGCTTTTGGACTAAATCATTCCTGTTATAGGCGTAATGTTACTTTACCGAATTCACTAGCAGGCTGGCTGGAATGATTGTCTCTCCCATATAAAGCATTAGAAGGATTCCAATTGTAAAAGAACAAAAAGAGAGGGAGCTGATTGCAAATACACTCCTTAATTAAAGTGTTAGTTGCAATGTCAAACCCATTGTTCATATTTAAGGCTTGATCTTTTGATAGTAGCCTATTGTCCTGTGAGATTTGTAGCTTAAGTTGTTTGATGAAATTATGATTTAATATTTAAATATTCTATTACTTCGTTTCACGCATAGTTTAGACTTTGGCCTTTGCATGGAAAGTGAAGTTGATCGACCTCGATTAATATCAATAGTTTGTGTGATGGTTGTTGCAAAATGGTATAGAGGTAGCAACAAAATTTCAGAGCTAGAAATTCTTGCCAACCATGAAATTATCATTGTCGATCAATGGTTTCTGGGCATGCCAGATGATGAAAATATGAGCCAAAACTCATCCTTCTTATAATTTACTGGACTGACTTTCATAGCAGATGGCTAATTTCACGATGTATTGTTTTTAATTTTTCCAATGTTATGTCATCGATCAAAGGCTGTCTATTGATATTGATGGTGGTCCTTAGACTTGGGCACGCACGCGGACGAAGACCCAACTAAGCATTGGTCTTGCATTGCAGCCAGGGGTGTCCAAAAACCTGACCCGACCCGGCTCAGACATGACCCGAGCACGAAACAAACATGATACATATTTCGAGTCTTAATAGTGTTTCGGTCACAATTATAAAATAAGTAAACAGCTATCTTTTGGGTCGGGTTAGGCCTAGAACATTGTTCAATCCCTAAAGAAATAAACAGACTCTCACCCAAACCCTTCTCTCGCCCAAACAAGACCATGCCTTCTTCTCTCTTCTTCTCCTAACGCCGATGACTCTACCTTCTCCTCCCAATGGTGACAACCCTGCCTTCTCCTCTCGTCGACTCAGCCGCCATCGACGACGATTGCACCTTCTCCTCTCATCAATGCCGCCGCCGTCAATCTCCTCTCATCGACTACTACACTGTCTTCTCACATTCTAGGGTTTCGCTTCACAGAAAGATCTCAATATAATTTCTTGATCAGTAAATACATAGCATCCCTACTAGGAGTCCAATGTTGTCAGGTTTGATTCTTCATTGTTCCTCTCACGGCCTGTAAACTGGAGTTTGATTTCAACATGCTAAGGTAGACATAATCAGAGTCTTCTATCAATTTAGTATGCACGCAGGCCTTAGGGCACACTGTTGCCTTGGGATATTTCAATTTCAGTCAGGAATTATGTTTAGCCCAGGGATAGTTTAGCGCCCACAACTTGTTTGTAATTTGTTATCAATTTTGTTCAGAGTTGCGTTGACTGTGGAGGTACCTGCAGAAGCTTCAGCATTATATTTTCCTAATGATCTTAGTTTGAGCAAATGAGGATTTTTTCTGTTGTGACTAATTTGTGTTTGACCAAAATGTTAGAATTAGAGGTGGATTTGATGTATATTGTGCTTATTTGAAAGATAGCTTAGTCCTTCCTTATAAAGTTCACTTCGATCATGTTCGGGAAGAGTTGTTAGAATAAAGCTCCACTTCTTGTATTGTAGCCATGACTCGGTCAATATAAACTGAAATAAATTCAGTGGGTGAGTCTGGTTATCAAAAGAGGAGACCTGGCAAGGCAGAGGTGGAAAATGGTGAGAAGGGATCAAGCGGCTTCGTTAATATGGCCCCTCTGGAGCTTGGCTGTGATAGGCTCGCCTTGCAAGGCAAACGTGGAAATTCAACACTTATCCCTTGACATCTCAAGTCCCAGTCCCATATCTGATAGGTGAGATCCCGTGATTTTATTCATATGTAAGATCCACCGACACTCACCACCGCATGTGTTGACTCAGAACACCTTTCTGGAGGCGCGTTCAACGTAGAACAGGTCGTAAGAGATGGTATATGCTAAGAGGGACAAATAAGCCTAGGTTTCTTTTTTAATTTTTATTTTTCCCTGGAACAGTATGTGGGGTGAACGCACCATCCGTAAGCCAAGCTTTCTATCTTTGCAGTTTCTCTTTCAAACTTCTGTGTCCTCCAAACTTTGTGGCTGAAGACATAAATCTAATCTTTAGCCGATGTTGCAACCATGTCATCTGCCAATAGGTGAACCAATGCCATGCTAAATAAGTAGTGTGAGAGATGAACACCAAATCACGATTATCCAATTCAACTTGTGAATTCCTCATCACATGTTAGATAGCAGCATCCCCAGCAAGCTTAAGAAGAAAGATAATTTCGTGTTTGACTGTGTGATGACGTATCCCTTCATTGCTCCCTGTTCTACCTTAATCTCTTGCTTGTCGTTCTATGGTAGAGACCTCTTAGGCAAGATATCCCAATCGTCATATAACTTTTGGGTCTAAGTTTTCTTATATGTGATGCTTCATTGAGAGTTCTCTTGCTCCTCATGACTGATGTAATTCTATGATAGAAAATGTCGAACTAGAACTGCGGCTGGATCCTACAAGTTCAGCAGTGACCAAACAATTCGGCATTACACTTCAGACGCTTGGAGGATCGAGCCGGTTGTACTGCCATAACTTTGTAGTATGTATTGCACTGTTAAAGTCAAGAGCTTATTGACCTTCTTGAATAATCCCGCTCTACTAGGAGCATGAAGGCGTTCGGGGAACAAAGAGAGAATGGTTAATTCATAAAGCTAAGTCCTCATATTACTATATATTGTTGAATGACAAATACAATGTGAAGTTAGTACCATTTACTCCCGCATTGTTAAAATATATCTTGAGTTTAAACCCATTATATAATACTCGGTCTAAGTAAATTAGACTAGCTGACCTAGTGATTTTGTGGGACTTCTTCAATCCAGCTGCACATGATTACATTTATGTTCAGCTACAATTGTGAGAAGAAGAAGATTGCGCATGGCTTTCATTTACGATTGTCGTTGATCACACGTGATTTTGTGATGGTCGGCCGAATAAGAAAGTAAAAAAGAAAGCTTTCTTTTTGGAACACTTTCTGTTCTCTATATCAGCTTCTCGGGCACATGGGCACACGCACGAAGCTTTCTTTCTTTCTTTCTTTTTGACTTGTTGACTTTTTCCTCTCTATGTTTTGCGCTAGCAAGGCTCCATGTGAAGGTGGACCCACCCAACAAGAAGCAATGAAAAGTACTGGGCCATAACCACTAAGATGTTGTATGGAGAGCTCGCGATATTAATATACTGCGAGCAGACATGTCTTCCTCGCACTTCTCTATTCGACCATCTCCATTGCCTCGATCACAATGGGAAGATCAACTCCAGCTTTCTCGTTTTCTTTGCTTGCTTCTTTAGCTTTAGGATTTGCCCTTGTGGTTCAAACCCAACAAAATCCAGGTATCTCTCGCTCTCTCTCTCTCGTCCATCTTGCGCAAAGTTTGTATTTTACGTGTGATAAGAACATTACAAGATTGAATGCTGGCAAACTATTGACTCGCTGGATATATCAGATGTCATACCCGGGATTTGCAGTCAGAAAAGCGCGCATACATTAAGGGCTCTTGGCATGAGTATTTTCTAAATCTGTAAATAGTATGCTATTATGGGTGTAAACAGTTCGGTTCGGTTTTAAAAAAAAATCGAATCGAACCGAACCAAACTGATAAGATGTGATCCTAAACCAAACCGAATCCAACCCAAACCAAATATGAACCGAACCAAAAACCCAATTTTGTTGGGTTTGATTCAATTCGATTTTTCGGTTTTCCTATTTTTTGCCATTTGGTTTTTCGGATTTTCAGTTTTAGCCTTGCTTATGGGTTTTTCAGTTCTCAATTCTTAGTGAGAATTTCAGTGTCATTCAGTTTGGTTAATCAAACCGAAAACCAAACTGAAACTGAAAAATTAACTGTTATTTTTCAATTAACTAAATTGAAAATGCATGAAATTTTAGTTCAATTCGGTTTGGTTTCAATTTTGGTTTGGTTTTCAATCCAGTTTTTAACACCCCTAACTATGTCAGCAGGCATTTCTTGGAAAAAAAAAAAAAGAGAACAAATAGAGGGGCGATAAAATTTACTGTCTCGACCCCAATTTTCTTCTGCCCTTTCTCCCAAACACAGCGTGATAATTTTCTGTCTCGTGGCTTAAGCTTCGTACAATGTTATTTTCCCCATCCATGACGTCAATAAATCTTGGCAATTCCATTGTCTATAGCCAGCCATTAGCCACGAGCTTTTAATGAAACAAAATTGTGTCTTTTTTATATTCATTCCCATTTGACCTTGCGTCATATCATCGGTACCTTAGCGAACTTGTTCCAATGGTCCAACAAGAAAAGCCACGAATCCATTTCATTGAGTTTTCTTTTTTCTTCTAAACTTACAAGGTTTTATCAGCATCGATTGTGGGGCAACTAATGCATACCTCGAAGGGGGAAACAACATAGCATATGAAACGGATGAAAGGTTTATAGATTCTGGAAAGAACATGCAGATTTCCACAAAGGTCATATATCAAAATGCTCTACAATTGTCGAAAAATTTAAGGAGTTTTCCAAATGGAACGCGGAATTGTTACACTTTAAGACCAGGTCAAGGTAGCAACAACACCTATTTGATTAGGGCATCATTTTGGTATGGGAGCTACGATGGGAAGAATCAGACTCCTTCATTCGACCTATACATTGACGTTAATTATTGGACAACGGTGAGCAACTGGAAGTATATTTATGAAGAAATCATGTATGTTTCCCAAACAAATGATATACAAGTGTCTTGTGAACACTGGCAATGGAGTGCCCTTCATATCGGCATTGGAACTCAGAACTCTTGATGATGATATCTATCGGTTGGGATCTGGAGCCTTGCAACTCAATTGGCAGCATGACATCGGATTAAGCTTGAAGAAGTTTATCAGGTAATCAATTGATTTTTGAAATTCAAATGTAAGCTGACCACAGTAAATAGAAAGATTAAGTCTCTTTTAGCGATTCAACCAATAAAATAAGGCCAATTAAATTGTTAACCGGTCAAAAGTGTGAAGAAGACCAAAAGGACCACTAAATAAGCATAAATTACACTTACCCCAGACAAAATTGAAAAAGACAAACGACCATGAAAAATCAACAAATTACAAAAAAAAAAAAAAAAAAAAAAGAGTTAAAATAAACAAGAAAGATAAATGAAAAGAAAAACAATAAATGACTATAAGTACAACAAAAATCACTAAATGATAAATAAATAAATAAACGAAAATAGAAACAGAATGGCCATTAGGTCCAGGAAAAAACTAGAAAAAAATTATTTGAAATATTGAAATATAATCCAAGTCACAATTGTAATATCACATATATATAAGAAACAACTAAGTTAATCCATTGATAGATAAAATTATAATTCAGAACTTTAGTAAAACATCATAAAATTGAATTACTGTAATATGAGGAAATTCACTTATCATAGGCAGATTATCATGTCAACAAATGTCATTATATTCCGTTCTATGTTCCACTAGGCATGCATGATTCTAAATTTTTCTTATTTAGTCACGTACTAATCTAATGAACTGAGTTAGGGTAATTCGCGCGCGTATCATGTCTAAATTCAAATGAATTATATTTCGTAGCATGGGGTTTGCCTCTTTCAATAAGCGATCACAATTATCTATATCTATATACAATTATATAAAATAAAGAGAACCTCATAATTTGAATGGATCACAACCCTTTTTTTCTTCTCCAAAATTATATATAGTATTTTATATATGTTTTTTTTTGGTAAGGTAAGTAGTATATAAATTCCAGCCAAACAATTTACAAGAGGGAGAATATTTTATATATATTACCATATCTATAAATTAAAATTTTTATTTTATCTCTTGCGTATTTCGAATTTAAAATTTAAATCTTCTCTATCTTATAAAAAAACTTATAAAAATGTTCAAATGTTGAAACATTATAATTTCATATTAATTATATGTTAACGCCATGTTTTTTTAAGCTTAAATGTCTATATAACTTTTTATTGTAAAGGTGTACAATAAACCACGGAAAGCACATATTACGCCTATTGTAATAAAACTCAATGTCTACTTATGAAGATAGAGCTCCATGTCTATATATATTATATTATTTCTATTTAATCTATTCTATACTTTGTTGAATTATGTTGTTATTCAATGTTTCGAAACATGTCGGATTGCGTTTTTACTAATTTTAGAGCTTTTAACTAGTGTCTATGGGATACTTATTAACAAATTAACAAATTATATATATATATCTTTGACGTTTGGTGGTAATACTCACTTGACATAAAATACATGATTAATAATTATTGCTAATTTGAAGTTCCCTCTAGGAAACATTCCAACACTAGATAAGGTACGTCCCAACTCCCTTCAGAAAAAAGAACGCAAGAGGCCAAAAGATTCCATCTAGGAAATGCTTCGGGCCGATAAGTTTTATGTTAAATTACGTATATTGAACTATATGAAACCGATGTATTGTATATACAAACAACGTGTTCCAAGTCCGTGGCATTTGCATATCCATATGAATTGACATTTGCTAGTCACTCAGTCAATTGCTTAATTGTTTGCTCTCAAACCGTTGTCGAAATACCGCAAACAGGCACCCTTTCGATGTTTATGATTGGATCTGGCAAGCCAAAAACTATAATTTCTGGTTCATACTGAACACCACATCTGCCATTGATTTATCTGAGAACAATGATGCATATAAGTACAAGATTTCCGGGGAAGTTCTTCGGACAGCTCAAAGATCAATGAATGCTAGTTCTCCTATGCATTTTGAGTGGACACCTTCGATCTCCACAAAAAAATGGATTGTGTACTTTTATTTCGTGGAGATTGAGAGACTGACGGATGGCCTACAGAGGGAGTTCACAATTTCCATCAATGATAATCAATTCAAGAAGACAGTGAGCCTTGAATACTTAAAACCAGTGGTTGTAATTTCCACTCCTGTTACCGGGTCACTCATCTCCTTCTCAATTGAATCGACGAATAATTCTGGACATCCACCAATCCTCAATGCCGTGGAGTCCTATACCATTGGCGATCTTCCAAATGTGCCGACAGCACAAGACGACGGTATGCTTTTAGTCTTCTACATATTTTGTTGTCTACATACACTTTGTACAGTTGCGCCACAGTTGACATCAGTAATAGTTTGATAGATTGTTCCATTGGCAATAAATAAGATTTAGGAATCCTATGCTAGATAAACTAGTCTCCACTGTGGGTCTTATGTTATTCGCGAACTCTGATCAATAGTTGCTTCGTTGGGACCAACAGATGTCGCTAAGTATTCTCTGCTATCTCGTAATTACCTGCTTTGGCTACTTTTTGCTTGGTAATTGCTGGAAAGTGTCTTCAAGTTGAAGAGCTGAAAAGTTACAAGTCTTTCGAAAGTTGGAAAATCCCATATTTGATTGCAGACACTTTTTGCATGTCTATCCTTGCCTTTGGATAATAGATCTTTTGTGTGTTTTAAACTGCAGTGAAAGCTATCAATGAAATCAAAGCAATGTATTGCATTAAGAGAGGAAGCTGGCAAGGTGATCCATGTGTACCAAGCAATTTCACATGGGAAGGTTTAAATTGTAGCTATGGAAATCCTCCAAAAATTATATCACTGTAAGTCCCCCACACTATTTCATTGATAATGCTGTTTTTTTTTTTTTTTTTTTATACTTAAGAAGAATTCTCATTCGTCATGAAAATAAGAAGTTTTTGCATCCATGAGAAAGAACATTTAGGATGAATGCAACCTTTAAGGGTGAAAGGTTGCACTCTCGAACTTTATCATGCTTTTGTCAAGTTCTAGGGGGCATGATGGGAACTTCAAAGCTTTAAAAGGGGCAGCTTTTGACACCCTATACCTCGCATGGTATTGGACAGAGCTCATAAACTAATCCTTCAGTTGACACCCACCCCCAGAAAATCACCATCTTTAGTATTTTTTGGGCGGTTTGCTCCATATGAATGAGTGGGTCATGACAAGTTATACCCTCATGGATTGGCAATAAATGCTCCCTCCTTTCCCGATGTATAGTTATGTTGTTTGTGCAGCTTCTTTCACCAATAGCCTACATTTCCAATTTTAGGCAAATCTTCCATACTGCATCATTTATGAGCAAGTATAAGGTCCTCCGTAAATAATCTTTTAGGTACTCTAGGCCGGTAATAACCATAAAGTATAGAACAAGGAGTTAGGAAGTCCCATGCAAGGAATGAGATTGACGATTGTCAGTGGTCTTCTTAAAACGTTTATACCAGGAGACCCTGAACTTTTTATGTTCTGAATAATTGATTGCGCAAATCTTTTTGTAGTACCAAAAAATTCTTCCTTTACGAAGATGGTGATGACAGGATCCTTTATTTTGATCTATCATGGTCAGGAAGTTGAGCTCAAGCAATTTGATGGGCAACATAGTCTCATCACTTTCACATCTATCAAGATTGGAATACTTGTAAGTATCACCATAACTATATTAGTAGTGTCTGCACTCACTCATGATTAAGCACCCCCGGGAGTCAACTCATGATTGAATGATTAAGGTTGTGTTTTAGGATACATAGGCTGTTGAAATATTGCCCTATTGTGTGGAAGCATCCTGCTGCTTTTGGTTATGGAGCTTGTTAATTTGACATTAGGTATTCTAAACTTGGTCTTTTGCCAGAGATTTATCCAACAATCAACTTACAGGAGCAATACCAGAAATTTTGGCAAAATTACCACATCTTAGATTTCTGTAAGTTAATGTGTCTAAGTGAAGAAGCAAAGGATTTGAAGTGTAAACCTCTAATCATGGCTACATTTGCAGAAATTTAAGTGGAAACAACCTAACTGGGTCAGTTCCTAAAGCTCTCAACAAAAGGGCAATGGACAAGACTTTAAACATGAGGTGCTCTCTCTCTCTCTCTCTCTCTCTGAGTCGCATGTGACTTTTACACGGTGGAAGGACTATCAGCATGTTTTCTTTTGAAAGCAAATAAGAGGATTACCCGGTGGAAGGACTATCAGCATGTTTTCTTTTGAAAGCAAATAAGAGGACCAACTTGTGATCAGCATTTGGCAATGTTGTTAGGACTTTAAGTTCAGCTCCTTCATTTTTTGTGGCAGTTTGACAGGAAATGTGGCTCTTTGCCTAGCTGATCCTTGCCTGCAGAGGAAGAAAAAACGTGACATCCTCATTCCGCTTGTTGCATCAGTTTCAAGCTTCTTTGTAATTCTCTTTGGTGCTTTGGCTCTAGTTTGGTTAAGTAAATGGAGACGAATAGCAGGTAAATTTTCTTCTTGTCCTGTTCACGCAATTTACACTACATTTGACAATAATCTTCAATTTGCTTTTCCCTTGGTACAGTTCTATCTATAATAGCGTTTATTCTAGGATAATTTAGTTGAGAATACAGAACTCAGCAATTTGCTATATCCTCAACCACCCTAAATTTTACAATCTCATTGACATTGCAATCGGGAAAAAAGAGGATGGTCGCATCAGCATCACAAAGAGAATGTGCATTATTCAGCTTAACTTATTGACAATAAAATTTCTGTTTTTTTCTTTTTTATTTTTTATTTCAAAAGTAACCTACTATGCATGGGAAGGATTTAGAGCAGCTCGAGAGTACCACTTTTCCTTAATATTCCAATGCTCCCCAAAAGAAAATTTGTCAAATTTATCTGTCTGTATTGAGCAAAATCTGTGTATTAGCATATTGGAGGCAGCTGATAGAGAATCCCTGGTCAGATCTTTTGATTTTTGCTCCTCTTCTCTATCAATATAGCTCTTGAAATAGGATCAGAAAAACCCTCCCTACATGTTTTAATCATTGACGATGCAGTTGGAGTTATTTTCCTTGAAAATCTACTAGCCAGAGTGGTAGTCGCAATACTCATAGGAACCTTTTTGGTACAGAACATAGTAAAAGGACACTACGATTAAAGAATCGACCTTTTAAGTATGGAGAGGTTTCAAGAATCACTGGGAACTTTGGACGAGTGATTGGTGAAGGTGGATTTGGAAAGGTATATCTTGGTACCCTAGATAGCGGCACTGTAGTTGCAGTGAAGATGCTCTCTGAATCATCAAAGCAAGGGTACAAGGAATTTCAAGCTGAGGTTAGATAGCATAATGCAATCACTTTTCCTTTTAAATTCAATTTATGCTCACTTTACCCAGATGTATGTTCAAAAACTTCTCCTTAAGATTATTGTCCGTATACATTATGATAATGCAGACTCGTCATAATGCAGGCACAACTCTTAATGATTGTTCACCATGGAAACTTGGTTTCTTTGTTGGGATATTGTGACGATTCCAAGCACGTGGCATTAATATATGAATACATGGCTAATGGAAACTTAAGGCAACATTTATCAGGTGTGTGTTTATGTTCTGTTGTATTGTTTTTCCTATAAATAATCTTGACAAACTCTATTTCTTGCTCATATATAAAGTTAAGATGCAACCAACAGGGGACAATCTGAAAGTATTGACATGGAGTAAGAGACTCCAAATTGCCGTGGACGCAGCTCAAGGTACACGAATGAGATATCCATAATTGTAGGTTTTCTTCCTATCATTGCTTTGGTATTGTTGACATGGTTTTTGGAAGGATTTTAGGTTTGGATTATTTGCATAATGGTTGCAAGCCACCCATCATCCACAGAGACATGAAGACTACTAACATCTTGTTGAACGAAAATTTTCAAGCTAAAATAGCTGATTTTGGCCTGTCAAGAGCTTTTGCTACTGAAAATGACTCTTATGTGTCAACTTGCCCTGCCGGCACTCCCGGCTACCTCGACCCTGAGTAATGGCTAAAACTCATTATAATCCAGTTCAGTTCGCAATCTCTATTTGCATAGAAATATTGACATTGCCTGAGATTTCATCTTTGATTTAAAGATCCATTTTTCTTTCCTCCCAGGTTTCAATCTTCAGGGCACTTGAACAAGAAGAGTGATGTTTATGGTTTCGGAATCATACTCTTTGAGTTGATCACAGGCCGACCTGTAATAATGAGAAGCCAGGATGGCAGCACCAGCATGCATATTCTTGAATGGTTGATTCCTATTGTTGAAAGAGGCGATTTACAAAGCGTTATGGATCCAAGGTTGCAAGGAGAATTTGACATCAACTCAGCTTGGAAAGCAATGGAGATTGCTATGTCTTGTACACGACCTACGGCAATCCAAAGGCCGGACATTAATCACGTATTGGCAGAGTTGAAGGAGTCTTCAGTGAGCAAATCAAGTGGTTCTTTTGAAATGACCTCCTTAGAGCTCCATTTTGACAATGCCCCTGTGGCAAGGTAGTAGAACTTTTCCAATCCAGAAATGCTATTTTCTTTTTAGGTATAAGATTAACTTTAGTCCGTAAATTTGTATTTTTTTTTGTTGGATTGCATCATCCATTTCCCTTTTCTTTTCTGTGATTGAATCTTCAAATATCACTCTATAACAACAATATCCTTTCGTCCTTTGTCGCTATTTTCTCCACTAATAATGTCATTCCATGGCATTCCTGATACCGCAAAATTAGGAATTCCATGTTGAGTCAGCGGGGAGGAGATTCAAAGGTTGGGTTTATCTATGGATGGGGTAATTCACGTTGGCAGGCCCTCGCAGCACGTTCTTAGGGTCCAGCTGAGATTTCAGTTGAAATAAATAGCATTGATTAAGCAGCAACAATTTCACAATGTTGTGCGGGTAGACTGAGAAAATTTAACAATGAGGGACTGATGTACCTGATAAGCTCAAATCATACGTACCATTGGCGGTCCTAATGTAGTACTTCTCACAAGCAACCAGGGATATGCCATAAGCATCGTTAACAAATTATGGACACCAGACTTGGGCTTGACTTTTTAGAATGCTCACATCTGTAACATATTTTGATGTCCCCGCTCTCATATTCCTTTTTTTTCTCCTTTTTTTGAAAGAGAAACCCTTTTTCCACAAAATTTATCTCTTTTTGAATGGAAAAATCATCAACCAAGATTCTTTTTCCTGGTCGAATGAAGCAAAACTCACTTTTACTAAAGCAAAGTTTTTGCTTTTTAATTTCTTTACTCGTAGTGCAATGTGCATTATTTATTGTTCTCGAGTGTGGCAGTACATCGTGTAACTGGTCCAGAATACGTCGTTTCACAAAAGCACCGAATGAATCACTCTCATAAGGGATCATTTGGACATAATAATATGAGCTTCCGAACTTTCAAATGCATTCCAAAGTATGTCATTCCATAATTTTAAAGTAAGGACTAATTTCATTGGGATAATTAGATTTAATTTCGTTCAAAGACCTGAGTTAAGGGTATCTCGAATTGATTAGTATATATTGACAAACAATTCAATTTTTGTCTAATAATGCAGGACTATTGTGTATAGAAAGTTTGTGGAATCAATGCTAACCATTTTAATCTTTGACTATTGTATGAAGACATTGTTTAATATTTAAATGTCATGTTAATGTCCCGCATCACTTATTTATGAGATTTACATGCTCTTTATACATATTATCTCCCTCCATCAATTTTTATGGAGTGGAAATATGGAAGGCCATCGATCGCATAAAGTTGTTTGGGAAATTGCTTGCTTGCCAAAAAGGGAGGGAGGACTACGGTTGCTCACTCTAAACCTATGGAACAAAGTTTTACTGGGCCGCATGCTATGGAGCCTCATAAACTGTCCATCGTCTTCCTTATGGAGTAAGTGGGTTCATAGTACCAAATGTAGAAGCACTCCAATTATGCAACTTGAAATTAAAGCTAGTATGGCATAGAGTTGGCGCGGTATTCTAAAACTAAGGCCAACCTTAACTCCAGCCATATCTAGACAAAGATATTGTTGCAAAGAGTTATACGATGAATTCAGGAATGTGGGACCAATTGTGGGATGGTACCAATTGATATGGACAGGTGGGGTTAGCAAACACAATTTTATCGGATGGCTAGTTTGTAGAGGCAAACTCCCAACAGCAGATATTATATCACGTTGGATGCCCGCAGTAGCAATCCATTGTAATTTTTGTTTAGATAATTTGGAAAATCGAGATCATCTATTCTTTTAGTGCACATGGACGGGAAGCATATGGCGTATTATCCTTGCGCAATATGGAATCCGCCGTAACTTAGGAGGATGGAATGATGAAATCCAATGGATGATCAGGGCTACCAAAGGCAAGGATTTGGCGGCAAGGCTTCTTGAAGTAACTTTTTTAGCAACCATTTACTGCATTTGGATGGAACATAACTGTAGACGTTTCCAAAACAAGTCGAATGATGTCTCCATCATTGTGGCTAAAATTCATAAGCATGTCAGGGGCTGAGCATCATTTTACAAAAATTTTAAACCTTCCTAGATAAATGTAATTTTGGCTACTATATGGAGAATCCATCACTCCATTGTTTTGAGTTCTTAGTTATCTTTTGTAATGATGGGGAATGCCCCTAAGCTATTGTATGTCATCTTATAAATGATACTTACATTTCAAACCAAAAAAAAAAAAAGTTTAATATTTTGGGTTGAACATTCTAATATGGTATTATTATATCCAATATGACCTTCTCCTACTCCTACCATCTAAGATCCTGGGTACTAGTATAAAGCTAAAATTAATTTGGATTGCATGTAATATCTTCAATTATGTATATTGGCGAGGGACCTTTTCTGTCATCTGGACCTCGAAAAAGGGAAGATCAACGTTGCTTCTCTCTCTCTCTCTCTCTCATTGAGAATCAAGAAGAAGACAGAAGCAAAATGATAAACATAAAACCAAACTTATACTTCAGTTCTAGCAAGTTTGCAAGGTCGATATTGATGAGAGAGGATTCATTTTTTTTAAAGACATTACATTAATCACACCTAATTAATTGCAACGGTCAAGGCCCAATAAGAGATTAAGTTCTTGAGCTGCTAAGGAAAAAAATTGGAATAAATTTGCTATTTGGATCTCAACGTGTTGAGGAAGATCAAAACCCTAATTTGCGATTAGAGAAAGATCGAGGGATTTTGTTTGTTCAAAGAGAACGATGAAGATGGTGCTAGTGAAACAACGTCGTCTTTTATGACAAAAAAAAAAAAAAAAAAAAAACGTCGTCTTTTGATGAACAGTTCGGACAGAAACGACGTTGATTCCGTCGCATAGAAAGCCAGTACATTGCATGGAAACGCCCATTTCTCTCCACGTGAACAAAAAATTCCACATTGGACTTTTATTTATTTTTAAAATTTTCACGTCAAATGAAAAATTAAGTAAAAAAATTCACATAGGATGATTTATCAAAAATGGTACTCAAATGAACAATTTTACTCCGATATGACATGTAAGTGAGCAAAAAAAAAAAATTATGATACTTAGGTGAATAATGTATGAAAGTTATGATACTCCTACTATTCTTATTCTTAAATTATTTTATTTTATTTTATATAATCCCGTATTCCATCAATCATTTGTGCAGCGGGATTGGCTCTGCCTCTGTCTATGGGGATTAAAACTCATTGTCCTATGAGAATACACAATTTCCATTTGGTAAAAACAAAATCAACTTAACAATCTAATTTTAAATCACGGGCATTGCACTTTTGTTCCAACAAAAAAGAAAACAAAAATATGACTTAAACATCTACCTTTTAGAGGTTCTTAGACTCTAGAGCGAGCGAGAGAGAGAGAGAGAGAGAGAGAGAGAGAGAGAGAGAGAGATTCATGTCTTTTAAACTTTGTTATTCTTATGTTAAACATGATTAATATATAACTATAAGAATAGACATATTTAGTTAAGAGATAAGCTATATTTGTTAAGGTCAGCTAGAAGGCATTTAGTGAAAAAGTGGGATTACATGAGTGGTTAAAGTGAATTGTCTTTTTTAATTTTCAAAGTTGGGAACAACTTAGAAAAAAAGTCAAATAAATATCCAAATCATGAGTAACCCACATAACCAAAAGCATATCCGTGAGATTTGAGAAGGAAAAGAAATAATCTCCCAGATTGCCTCAACTGTTCAAAACATAACGTTTTTTTTTTTTTGGTAAGGTAAGTATATAAGCTTTCAACCAAGAATTCATGTACAGAAAAGGACCCACGGCACCAGCAATCACTCTACTAGACAACATGTCCCAAGAGTGCGGGAGTACCGTAGTCGCATGGAAAAAGAGAAAATTACAACTTCACAAAAGAGCCTGACGGCTCTACACAATCCTCACTCGGGACTTGAACTAAAGATACGCTGGTCTATTCCCCAGCTCCGCTGCATTCGTTGATATACGATTATTTCCTCGAATGTTTCTTTAAATAGAAATTTCTTGCTGGTAAAAGTAAAAACTTCATCAACTACGTATGAGAATAAACAAATAACAATGTAAAAGAATTTGAAAACCACGTGCTGCTCCGAAATACCTCTTTTTCTTTATAAAAATACCGTCAATTTACTATTCACATCCGTCACATAGTATACACAATATTTGTTCTGATAAGTATCCAGATAGCAATTTTATGTTAGCTAATACCGAATAAAGTGTAAGATCAAGAAAAATAAAAAATTATTTGAAAATCTTCAATTTGAGACATTACCACTTCACTGTTCAATTCCAATTTGTCTTCTGTATAAAGTTAAGTTTAGGACATATCCATAGAGGAATTCTGGGCTAGGCAACTAGTAATAAAAATGTGAGAGTGAGACAAAACATAAAATTCATTGACAAAAATAAAACAAAAACACAATCAATCAAGAAAATAAAACTTTGAAGAGAAAACCACAACATGAAATTACAAAATCAGACAATTGATTAATTGACAAGGTATTTTTACTAAGTTTCTTTGAGTAATTGAAAGTTCTGCTCTTGGGCATTTACCCTCTTGATCATGGCCTGTTTATCTCCAGGAATAGCACTGGTTGTTTGAGAATTGACAAAAACACTGCCAATCCCTCTATTCAAAACACAAGAGGAGAGTCAAGTGATCAAAGACCAGATTAGACTAATAATTACATAACCATCGCAGTTCTAGCTAAGACATTGTCAAGAGCAACTGCAGTAATCAAATACTGCAATAGAGGTATGGTTTGACATCAACATGGAAAAGAAGAAAATATATGATCTCTAGATGAAAGGAATACATCTCGTCAATTTAAAGCAAATCCTAGCAATGCTAATGTTGTCGCCTCATAATAGATGATGGACCAAAGGTACGGTCCATTCCATTGGGAATTTTCTTTCTTTTTCAATAAGAAAACATCTTGTGTTAGTCCAAGAAGAACTCATCAAATATGACTAAGGGTGTAAGTGGTAACCATTCTATTTTCGAGAATAATTTTTTCTTGGGAAATTTTTGTTTTTGTTTTCAGGAATAATTTCTGAGCATTTGAAGGTATTTGGTAATTTTCCTAAATTTATATTCTCAGAATAGAAATGTGTTTGGTAAAAGCTTTAAATTCTTTTGGAACTTATAATTTTTTTTTAAATTTTAATTTTTTTTCCTTTCTTTTTTCATTTTCTCCTATAGGCATTAGTCGGTTGCTAGCCTTGGAGTGGCTGACGATCAACCAGACTAGGGTTGGCATTCTCACAAGAGGGTTACCAGCCCTCGACGAGGCTGAGCCTTGATTGTCGAGCCTTACTGGCAACTAGGCAAGGCTTGGCCTCACCTAGATCAACCTCACCAAGCCATCATGAGGTTGGCCTCGCCTTGGCTAGTTGACGCCAATCTTGTGGTGGACTGGCAAGGTCGAGCTTGTTGGCAGCCGAGTGAGGCTTGGCCTCGCCTTGGGCGGGCAAGCTCGAGCTTAGCCAACCACTAGGCCATCGTGGGCTTGGCTTGGCTTGGCCAATCTCATGGTAGCCTATCGAGGTTGAGCCTTGTCGACGATTGGGCAAGCTCAAACTCACCCGCCCAAGGCGAGGCTGAGCCTCACTCAGTCATTGGCAAGGCTCAACTGACGAGACTTTACCTTGCCCAGGGCCAGTGACCCTCTAGCAAGGTTGCCAGCCCTTGTCTAGTCGGTTGTTGGCCAACAATAGGCTAAACATTGAAGAAAAGGAAAAGGAAGAAGAAGAAGAAGAAAAGGGAAATGAAAGAAAAATGAGAATTCATTCTTAAAATTATTTTCGAGAATAATAAGCAATATTTATTATTATTGTTTTTATTCTGTTTCAATTCTATTCCTAAGAACAAAAAATTTATCAAGTGAATTTCTATTCCAAATTTATTCTTGGGAACAAAAGAATAGAATTGGTTGTTTTCGAGAATATTAACAAATGTCTTAACAATTCACAGTGATCCTTCTTCTCCCAATGACCTTTAGAAAAAGAATAAAACCCCTTTATTAGTTATAGAAAAAAGCATTAGACAAAAATAATAATAAAAAAGGATGAGAATTTTAATAATCTTAATCTGTTTAATGGTAGTTCAAAAATAGCTGCTCTATCAAGATGAACACAAAAATCAAATCATTATCACGTTTTCACAAAACAACTGACTTTTGATGACCATGCTTTAAGTTTCCTACGTTTTTTTTACTCTTTTATTGAGGCAGAAATCCCTTTTCCACAAGAATCTCTTTTCAAAAAGCAAGATCATCCAACCAATTTGGACGACGGCAACCAGGATTCTTTTTCTCAGAGCAATGAAATGGGTTTTGGCATCTTTTCATTCAAGAAAGGCGAAAGCCAAAACTTACTCTAATAGCAAAGATGTTCCCGACATGGTGCATCATGTAATTAGTCCAATACTTTTCTAGCTCAAGCCATCAATAAAAAGCACTAGGGATTTTTTTTCGCCCCCCAAATGAAAAAGCAAAATTATGCGTGAATCATGTGGAAAGTTATTTGCTTCCATTAAGAAGGATTGCGTCCCATACATTTGGATTGAGAAAAACTGATAGTCATTTCGCTTAGCCCACTAGTGCTATGAAAAGTATTATGAACTTTGGGCATTGCTTTATTTTTTATTTGATTTTTTTTTGT
Organism: Corymbia maculata; assembly: GCA_014182735.1. Taxonomy (NCBI): domain Eukaryota; kingdom Viridiplantae; phylum Streptophyta; class Magnoliopsida; order Myrtales; family Myrtaceae; genus Corymbia; species Corymbia maculata. The sequence continues at coordinate 37,314,945 of CM024686.1, read as the reverse complement.
AAAAATAGATATAACAATGGAATATATATATATATATATATATATATATATATATATATATATATATATTTGCCGTCCATGAAGCTCTACCTAATAAAGGCGGTCAAGGACAAAGCCCTATCCTTTCAATCGGTCATCGCATCACCTTGAAACAGAAGATTGCAGCACTGCTGGGGAGTTGATCCTCACATTTTTGGCTTGGAGCGTGAGAGGAGCAGTTACTTCCATTCTTGTATATTTGTATGGTTTTCTTGTGTAGCCATTTGGTTCCATAGTGTGAACTTGGCACCCCCCACTCTAGTGACATGTTGTCCCGATGAGTGTGGGTTGGTGTCGGGTCTTACCCCCTTTGTATAGTTGGTTGGTTGAAAATCTTATAATACTTACTTTTACAAAAAAAAAAAAGGAATATTTTGTGTATTTATCTCGACTGAGTTATTATCGACTTTTTTGTCCTTTCTGTTAAGAAAAAGAAACATATTAAAATTTGATCGTAATTTTCATATGTCAACGTGTGTAATGTTTGACCACAATTTCATCCATTAACCTAATTTTTTCTCATGGTTTCTTGTTTTTAATTTTTAGAATGTTTTTGCTCTCATCATGGGACTTTGGCTGCATTTGGTTCAGTTTTGAACATAGCTTTCAACTGAAAGTTGGCCTTCAAAATTCTGAAAGCTCAAAGCTAGTAAGGACTAACTTTGGGTTTTCAACATTTGGTGGAATGCTAAAATTAATTTTTCCCTTTTAAAACTATCCTCACTAATTCTTTATATTTTTTATTTTGCCCTGATTATTATTTTTTTAATTGAAAAAGGAGGTAGCCAAGCATATTTTGTCCATAATGAATAAATATGCGCTGTCATACTTTCACATTAAGTTTAACCTCTCATCTTTAGAAATATGCGCAAATGCTTTGCACCAAAGATGCACAACTAATTATAAGAAACATCTTTGCCTATCCAAACTTTATTAAAAACATCAAACTTTAAATGAATGCATAGAGTAAGATTTAATATATGCGCAATTGTACTTAAAGCCCCCCCTAAAAGGATTTAGGTAGTTTTGACTATGAAAGTAAACATCTTATCCTTTCAACCAGTGTTCCATTCATTCTTTTAGCTAAGTCATTTAATTAAGATGTTTTGGGAGGTGTCTTTTGATGTGGAATACCTTATTGTTTGCAATATTCATCAAAAGGTTCAACATACTCTCCCTCATTATAAGTTATGATGAATTTCAATTTCTTTTCAGTCTGTCTCTTAACTGAAGCCTGAAATTGCTTAAAAGCATTTAATACTTTATCTTTAGTTTTCAAGGTATATATCTAAGTTTTCCTTGAAAAATCATCTATGAAAGTAACAAAATAAAGAGAGCCACCAAGTGATTATGTTTTCATAGGACCACATATATCAGAATGCACTAAATCAAGTATACATGACTTTTTTGAAGGAGATGAGCTAATAAATACAACTTAATTATGTTTTCTTGCTAAACAATGAGCACACTTTTTTAGCGCCGAACTTTTCATTCTTGAAAAGAGATTCTTTTTAACCAATATTGACAAGTCATTCTCATTGGTATGACTAAGCCTCTTATATCATAACTCAATTGCATCTTCACTATTTACTGCATTAATTTTGTCTGTGGACAACTTTGCATGCATATGTAGAACGAAAAATATTTTTCAGCTCTAGCCATAACAAGAGAACCTTTGGTAAGCTTCCATCGACCATCACTGAAGGTGTTGTAATACCCTTCATCATCTAACTTGCCTATGGAAATTAAATTCAAGCAGATATCAGGTATATATTTAACATTATTCAATACTAACCTCATGTCATTACTAATTTCTAAACACACATCACCGATGCCTACAATTTAAGTTAGCCCATTGTTTTCCAAATTTACAGATCCAAAGTATAAAGACCTGGGACTCGTTGAGTAATATTGTTAACTTTGGGCTAAGACCCACGCAGCTTTAAAATATGTTACTCAGGGAAGAGGGATCCTAGTTTTATATACTAGCCCATGACTCTAACCCTAAGCGATATGGGACAAGAAACATGCCCCTCCTTGTGCACTTATGGGGACTCCGCCCTGCACACCACCGCTTAGGTCGTCACAATCTGCCCCCTTTTCAGGCACAGCGTACTCGCTGGGCACATGACCCACCTCCATGGCCATCTTATGGTCACACATGCAGTCAGGAGTTGGCTCTGATATCATTTGTAAGGACTTAGTGCTCGCTGAGTAATATTGTCCGCTTTGGGTTGAGACCTGCATGGCTTTAAAACATGTTACTTAGGGAAGAGAGATCCTAGCCTTATATACTAGCCCAGGACTCCCTCTTAAGCGATGTGGGACTAGAGACACACTCCTCCCTGCGCATATCTAAGGACTCCGCCTCGCGCACCGCCACCTGGGCCATCACAGTGACCTAATAAGTAACATCGATGTACACATCAAACATTGGCGATTCATCTTCCCCGTCAAAGTTACCAGATAAAAAGAAGGCCCGGATCAAATACCTGGTGTTCTTGCCTCCTTTCAATTTAAGCATGCAACAGTACTTCTTATACTTGTAAAGCTCATTAAATTATTGTGCCATTGTTTTCCTATGTATCCATTGGGCCTTCTAATAATGTCCTTGCTTTCTTAGAAGTTAGGATCTCCTTCATCCATCTCAAAGCATATGTTGCTCCCATTATAAAGCATTAGGTACCCCATAATCAATACTTATGAAGCCTTACAATTCAGAAAAAAACAAATCCCAATAGTCAATTTATTCCCAATTACTACCATAGCAGCTCAATAACTCAAAAGTGATAATCTCTTATTGGGCCTTGATGTTAGCTAGGTTCACTCATATGTGGAGAAAGCCCAATGAGTTGTAAGCCCAAAAGAATTTGAGCCCATATGATAAGTCATATAAAAAAAATAGGGTTTCTTATTATCTTAGAAGTTGTAGTCGCAAAAGGACATAGTATCAAGATAAAAAGAGAAAGCAGAAAATTTAGGAGTTTGTGGCAAAGTCTAATCTACAACAAGCTAGCATTGAAGGTCCATCCATGATCCAATTGAGCTGAAATTTTGTTAGTATGTTCGTGGAGCAATCTTTTCGAATGTGAATGGTTTGATTTTCATTTGAGGCTCCCTACATCAGGTTTTTATAGATTGATTAAAACCTGCATTTTTGGTCAAATTTATCATTGATCTTTTGTGAAATTTATGCGTATTGCAAAAAATTATATTCTTGAGATATTTGCTGCTATGTACCACTAGTATTTACTAGAGAAGAACATCACCCAATTTTGTTGATAGTGAAGATTTTTTGATAGCCTCTGGTCGTGTGGTTTTTGATCTCCTCACAGTGAGGGGGTTTTCCATGTAAAAAAAACATATTGTGTTCCATGCTTAGTATTTATTTTACTCTATTATATTAGTTCTTATTAGGTTTACACAAGAGGGGAGATTATTTTATTCTGCTACATTAATTCGATACTATTTGAGTTGTTACTGTTCTCCCATCAGAGTGGTATAAGAGCTTCAAGTTGTTGCTTGATTTTCCTACATTGTATTAAACAATGGAAACAAATACGAGTAGAATGGTTGTACTAAATGGTTTGAATTATCATATTTAGAAAAGGAAGATGGAAGACCTTTTATATGTGAAAGATTTTTATTGGCTCGTATTTGTTTAAGAAAAACTGAAGAATAAAATTGATATTGAATGGTTTATATTTCATCGTCAAGTGTGTGATTTTATTAGGTAGTGGATGGATGATAATGTTTTAAACCATATTATTGAGAAAACACATATACACAGTTTATGGGATAAGCTCGAACAATTATATGCTTGAAAAACTATGATTAATAAGTTATTTTTGATAGAATAGATGATGGCTTTGATATAATAAGATGGTACTCATTTGACCGATCATTTAAATTCTTTTCAAGAAATTATAAATTAGTTGGCTACGATGGGAATCAAGTTTGATAATGAGATATGAGTATTATGGTTACTTGGTACTTTGCTAGATTTATGGGAGACGTTCTAAATATCTTTCTCTAATTCTACCCCGGATGGTACAATTACCATGGATTTGACCAAGAGTAGTATTTTAAGTGAAGAGATGAGAAGGAAGACATAGTGATTGCCCTCTTCACATTCTGATGCCTTGATTATTGGGAAAAAATGGAAGAAGTGAGTCTCTCGGTTTGAGAAATAGAGATAAAAACAGAGGTAAGTATAATAAAATTTGCTAATGTTGAGTGTCATTATTGTCATCAAAAGGGACATTTTTAAAGGTTTGACCGCTAGTTCAGAAGGGAGAAACAAAAAAAGAAAGGTAAAGAGAAGAAAAGTGATAATGATAGTGATGACAATCGTGCCACTACACTTAAAGAAAACTTTCTCATTATTTTTAATAGTAATGCGGTGAATTTTGTATTTCATGAGACCAATTGAGTAATTGATAATGGTGCATTTATTCATATTACAACTCATAGGGATTTCTTTCATCATACAGGTCATGTGACTTTCTATGACGGCCCAAGCGGCGATGTGCGGGGCGGAGTCCCCGGACATGTGTAAGAAGGGGCATATCTCTTGTCCCACATTACTTAGGGGGGAATCCTAGGCTAGTATATAAGGTTGTGATCTATTTTTCCTGAGTAACGCATTTTAAAGGCGTGTGGGTCTCAGCCCAAAGCGGACAATATTACTCAGTGAGCCCTAGGTCCTTACAAATGGTATCAGAGTCGACTCTCGACCGCATGTGGAACCACAAGATGGCCATGGAGGTGGGTCTTGTGCCCAGCGAGGATGTTGTACCCAAAGGAGGGGAGATTGTGACGGCCCATGCGGTGGTGTGTGTGGCAAAGTCCCCGGACGTGCATAGAGAGGGGTGTGTCTCTTGTCCTACATCGCTTAGGGAGGAGTCCTAAGCTAGTATATAAAGCTGGGATCTCTCTTCCCTAGGTCCTGTGCCCAGCGAGGATGTTGTACCCAAAGGAGGGGAGATTGTGACGGCCCATGCAGTGGTGTGTGTGGCAAAGTCCCAAAGGAGGGGAGATTGTGACAACCCATGTAGTGGTGTGTGTGGCAAAGTCCCCGGACGTGCGTAGGGAGGGGTGCGTCTCTTGTCCTACATCGCTTAGGGGGGAGTTCTGAGCTAGTATATAAGGCTGGGATCTCTCTTCCCTAAGTAACACGTTTTAAAGCTGTGCGGATCTTAGCCTAAAGCGGACAATATTACTCGGCGAGCCCCAGGTCTTTACAATCACTATCTACTACCCTTAAGTTTTGGTACAAGAAAATCATGTATGTCCCCGGAGCAGATTATATACAGTTGTGTGTTGGGAATACGGGCAGTTGAGTGCCTTCCGTTTCAGCTCTGGAATTAAGGGTTCTAGACAGTGCCGTCTATAGCATTGAATCGGGGTTCCTGAAGCTGGTTAGGTGGTATGACATCGGAGTGTATGAGGTAATGAATCAATTTTCGAAGAGTTTGATTAGATAAAATACAAGGGAGGGTTGATAAATAAAAATCCACTTAATTATTCAATACACTGTCCACTTTATGACTCCAGACAAGCGCCTGCCTACTTGAATTATGCATATGATTTCCCATAGAATCTGACTGATGGTAGTAGTAGTATGACAATAATCAAAGATATAGAAGCTTGAAAATTTGCATATCAACTGTTTGTAAAAATGCCTTAACCAGGTACAGAGACGATGTTTATGATTGCGCTAGGAATGGCCAAAACTATAGCAACTGGCTTTCGCTCGTTTTGCCACATAAATTGGTCAATCTCTACTCTGTGTTGTCTCGTATTTTGAAATCGGTCAACCCATATATTAGACGGTTTTAGTGATTAGTTGCTGCATTGAATTCCATTCATCTCAAACTTTACTTTGAAAGATGCTTCTCTCATAATCTGACTTGACTAGTTTGGTACTTGTGCATTTCCTCACGGCTAATAGAAAGTAAAACATGATGATGGAATAAGGATTGCTGATAAGATTGATGTCTCCAGTTGATAAAGAGTACCCTCTCAGTAGTCTAGGACATCTTAAAGCTCAATCCTCTTAAGATACCTCCCAAGCTCTCAGAAGGCAATTACTTAGATTCAATTGCCTTGATTGCTCCATCGGAAGAGAAGCCATGTTGGATTGAATGAGTAATTATTGGTGGTGAAATATTTGGTAGGCAAAGTTTGTGGTGACGAAAAGGTTATGAGCTGAGTTTTGTAAAATCTACGGTGCAAATTGAGCTTCAAGAAGCTTGTTGTAAAAATCTGAGAGGAATAAGATAGTGTTTTCTTCAATGAGCACTAGAAGATGCATTTTTGATGGTTAATACGCTTCTCTTCACTCTTGGTTTATTCCCAAAAAGTAAAAGGCTACACTTTGCTTGGCATACTTTGTTTCTTGAAATCACTTCAACTTGAACATATAAAGTTTTTTGTCTATTTTCCCAACATTAAAATTCTTGATAACAAAACTAATATTGTTGTGGTATAAATTATGATGAAATTTATCAATGATACCATGGCAACGGTATTGCCTGAATAAAGAGAGATAACAAGGTGATCCATGTGTACCAAGCAACAATACATGACATAGTCTGAATTATAGTTATGTGAAGACAAGCAAAATCATAGTTCTAATGATCCAGTCTGACAAGCGTGGAGAGTGGTCATTGAAGTCAAAGAACTCGAGCAAGGTGCGTCTCCTAGGAGCCTTCTAGGATGGCAAAGGGGGCATGAATAAATTACACATTTAACAACGAGGGAAATGCGTTGCTTTGGAATTCTAAAAAGCTAAGCCTTAGCTCAATCTAGAGCACTATTAGGATAGGTAACATTTTAGGAAAGTATTTGCCTATATGCCAAAGGACAAAATCATGAGACTTGATAGAGGACAAGACAAAGCAAACAATATCCTAGGTGAATTAATTCAAGAATGTGGAGAAGTTATTCAATTTTAAGTTATCTAAAGATTTGGTCCTGGAAGATAGAAGTCGTTTGACAGAGCAAATGCATAGATTAATTTTTCATGTATGTTTTACGAAATAGTATCTTAAGCATAAAAGTTCATATTTCATAAGCATCGACTGTGGAGTCACCAACATCTATCTTGATCACAACATATATCAATAGATGGATGACGCAATTTGTTAATTTCATAAGTAACATGCAAGTGTCCAGTGAGAACTTTGGCATAAAATGCGACATGAGGTTGAAGAATTTGAGGAGTTTCCTGAACGGAACGAGGAACTGCACCAAGGCAAGGGCAATGAGTACTTGATTAGGGCCTCCTTTGCTGTGGAAATTATGATAGCGCAACCAAGCCAGAAAACATTCGATGTGCCCGCATTGGATGACATACGGGATCTGTCTCGTGAACGTCGGTTCTGGAGTTAGTTTCGTCGCGACAACGCTATCTACCTTATCATTTCGGATCACATTTTTCTCGGGGTTAGGACACTAGGAGTGCCATAACTTTCGTACGGCGCTTACTTTGGTGTCAAAACTTTTTTTTCGCTCACATCGGAGTAAAATTGTTCAGTTAAGTGCCACTTCCGGCCAAAAATCATTTAGTTAAGTGCCAAAATGCATACGTGAAATTTTTTAATGATTTTTCTTTTTTTTTTTAATAAATTTCGATGTTGACGTGGACTTTTGAGGCAAAACGATGCCGTTTCTACTCTTTTTAAAAAATTTCGGTTTTTTTTTTTTTTGCTTTTTTTTTTTTTTTGTTTTAGGGCCGGCGAGGGCCACCAGTGACCCTCACCAGCCTTAAAGAAAAAAAAACAAAAAAATCAAAAAAAAAAAAAAAAATCAAAAAAATTGATAAAAATATTAAAATATATTAAAATATTGTTCACCGACGCCATGTCAGCTTTTTCGGCGACCACGTCAGCTTTTCCGATGGCCACGTCAGAATTGATACTCAAGTGAACGTTTTTTAAAACTTGTGGCACTCAAGTGAGCGAAAAAAAAGTTTTGGCACCAAAGTAAGCGCTGTATAAAAGTTATGGCACTCCTAGTATACTTATCCTCATTTTTCTCCTTGAAAGGAAATGTGAGGCAGGTAGCAGAATGCACTGTCCCCCAAAGAAATCATATTTCACGCGGTTGAAGTAATTAACGGGATCTACCCCGTAAGTCAATGCATCTCGGCCCCCAGATCACGGGATGAAATGCATCCCTTATGTCCTTTAATCTCGAGAGTCAAAGTACACACCACGTGTCGTGAACGAGGTCTGTGATCCAATTTAGTGAACGATGCCTCATGTATCCATCAACTACCTGTCCTGGCCCCGAAGAAATCATATTTCACTCGGTTAAAGTAATTAACTAGGAACCCGTCAATCAATGCGTCTTGGCCTTTATATCATGGGGCGAAATGCATCCCTTTATCCTTTTATCTTTTGTGAGTCAAAACGCGACACATAATGAGGTTTATGATCAAATTTGGTGAACATTGCCTCATGCATCCGTCCGGTAAAGATGTCTATGATTGAATTTGGACAGGTGGAGTAGCCAATCTCAGGGATACAAGGAACTTCATGCAAACCTCATAAGATAACCACATCTCATACTATTATTTGGTCTAGACTTCATTACATTATTTGCCACGGACACTTACTTACATGATTCAAACAACTGAATAAGCCAATCTGTGTTGTTTATAAAAGAAAATCTTTGATTTTCGTCGCCACAACTCTTGATGATTGCACACCACTTCACTTAGTTTCTCTTGTCAAATATTTTGATGATTTTAATAATATGGCTTTACTTTACGGATATATGGCTAATGGTAATTTACTGCAACACCTATTAGTATCAGATAAGAACTTCCCGAGCTTTACTCTAATGGTTTTTGTGGTGATGTGACTAGACTTTTTGGTCTTCTGCATCGATAAGGCCATAATAGTATGAAATACACAATATTCTTAGAGTCTAGATATAAGAGGATTTGTTGAACATATCCATTTGATAGGAAGGTAAGCCATCAATATCTACTCAAATGCATCTCTATGCATAAGAAAAACTTAACCATGTGTTCCTATGGTGATCCTAACTAATGTAAACAAAAATCACTTAGTGGAAACAAGATTCTTTTGACTAGCCACAAGTGTCATAATTTTAGTATAGTGCTCATTTGAGGGTCATAATTTTCTTTTTTATCACTTGAGTGCCATGACTTCAAAAAAAATTTACTTGAATATCATAACTTTCAATCGATTACTTAAACATCATAACTTTTTATAAATGTTAATCAAGTTCCAAGAATTCGATGTGGCATAGCATTTGTGGTAAACGTTTTTAAGAAGTTATAGCACTCAAGTGTCATATAACACTCAAATAATTAGGAAAAGAAGAAGAAGTTATGGTACTCAAGTAAATGCCATACAAAAACAATGACATTTATGATGTCATTTTCCCTTCTAAGTAAGCATGGTAGGGATGGTGTGACAAATACTCATCACTTGCTAATCATTGCTGTCTACGCAAGGAGAGTTCAGAGTTTTTAGAGAGGATGAAATTGTGCATCATAAGAAACCATGTACTTATTTCTGATCTCTTCGCATTTGAGTTCAATTTCATATTGGATATTCTTAGAAAAAAGGAGAAGTAGGCTGCGCGTTGCAGGAGACAATCAAACGATCTTGACGTGGTATGAGAGGCTACAAGTTGCAGCGGGCAAGTGGTAATTAGCAGCAATGCCAGAAAGTTGCTACATTAGTTTGTCTTCCTTTTCTTTTTTGGCATCCTAGCAACTCCCATGTATGCAGGATTCCACTACTTACATAATTTTACAAGCCACCTATTATCCATAGAGACCCAAAGACTACCAACATGTTATTGAACGAAACTATGCAAGCCAAAATTGCCTACTTTGAGCTGTCAAAAGTTTTTGCAGCCGAAAATGACTCATACAATCAGACCCGTTAATGCTGGCACAACCGGATACCTCGATCCCAAGTATTGAACATTAAACACCTCTGCAAAGGCTTAAAATGTTATTCTCAATAAGCTTTGAAACACCTTGAAGCCTTTACCCTTCACTTGATACATTGTTTCTAATAGAGTTCTTTCTAAATATCGTTTTCAGTGAAAGCAACATAGTGAGTTACGGATTCTGCCGTTAGTCATGCATAACCAAATATATTTCCTTGAGTAAACTACTTTTTTTTTTCAAAGAATGATATTGAGTAGTAGAGATAGCAAAATTAGCCTTAAGCGATGACACATGGCAAGCAAAGGTTATTGGTCCGAACCATGGTAAGCTTCGTTGATATCAATGGTTTGTTTGGAGGTGTTGCCAATGATATAGACGCAGCGACGAAATTTCGCATTAAATTCTTGCCGACTCTGAAAACATCATCATCTATCGGTCTTGCCAAATGTGGAAAATGTGAGCCATAACTCATCCTCTTAGAAATTACTCTTCCTTCTCATAATTTATCATCTAGTTTTTTCATGGTAGATGCCTGTAGCGGGAAAAAAGAAGTTTATTTCACTTGTGAATTGTAATAATGATGCATGTAAAATAATTAGCGCAAAACATGATATATTGTCTCTAATTTATCAATGGTAGATATGTCATCAGTCAAAAGCTGTCTACTGACGTTTGTTTTAGTACTTGGACTTTGATACATTTGCGGACGAAGACCTAGCTGCAAGTCTTGGTCTTCTTGTATTGTAGCCACGACTCGGTCAATGCAAACTGAAGTAAATTCAGGGGGTGACTCCACTCACCAAAAGAGGAGACTTGGCAAGGCAGGGGTGGAAATGGTGAGATGGGATCAAGCGGCTTCATTAATATGGCCACTCTGGGGCTTGGCTGTGATAGGCTCCCCTTGCAAGGCAAATATGGAAATTCAAGTCCCACATCTGAAATGTGAGATCCCGTGACGTTATTCATAAGATCCAATGGCGGATCCTACGAGGGACAAATAAGCCTAGGTTTCTTTTGTCCTTTTCCTGAACAATTTATGGGGTGACCGGCCCTTCCGTGAGCCACGCTTTCTATCTCTGTAGTTTCTCTTTCAAACTCCTGTGTCCTCCAAGCTTTGTAACCGAAGACATAAATCTAATCTTTAGCAGCCGAAGTTGTAACTGTCTCATCCGCCAATAAGTGAACTGCCGCCATGCTAAATAAGTAGTGTCAGAGATATACACCCAATCACGATGATCCAGTTCAAACTTGTAATGTCTTCATCACATGTTTGATAACAGCATCCCCAGCAAGCTTAAGAAGATAGATAATTTCATCCTCGGCTGTGTGATGACGTATCCCTTCATTGCTCCTTGCTTTTTACCTTAATCTCTTGCTTGTAGATCTATGGTAGAGACCTTTTAGGCAAGGTATCTCAATGGTCATATGACTTTTGGGTCTAAATTTTCTTGTCTGAGATGCTTCATTAAGAGCTCTCTTGCTCCTTATGACTGATGTAATTCTATGATAGAAAATGTTGATTTAGAACCGTGGCTGGATCCTACAAGTTCAACAGTGACCAAACAATCCGTAATTATACCACAGACGCTTGGAGAATTAAGCCAGTCGTACCGCCATAAATTTGGAGTATGTATTGCACTGTTAAAGTCGAGCTTAATGGCCTTCTTCCATAATCCCACTCTACTAGGAGCATGAAGGGGTTAGGGGAACAAATAGAAGGGTTAATTCATAAAAATAAGTTTTCATATTACCGTATTTTGTTGAATTAAAATACAATGTGGAGTTAGTAATATTCATTTTCATATTATTAAAATATGTCTTGAATTTGAACCCACTATACGATACTCAATCTAAATAAATGAGACTGGCTGACCATGTGATTTTGTGGGACTTCTTCTTTGATCCAGCTGCACATGATTACATTTATGTTCAGCTGCAATTGTGAGGAGAAGAAGAATACGAATTGCTTTCATTAAAGATCGTGGTTGATCACATGTGACTTTGTGATCCTTGGTCGAATAAGAACATAGAAAGAAATAGACAACATAAATGGAGAGAGAGGAGTCGCAAGAAGACTTGGCCCAAGTAGAAAATCGTGGGCTTCGTTTGTCATCTTTCATTCATTGAATGGGTCAAAGAAAGGAAAGAAGGGTCAATATATGTCCATTTTCTTCCCTCCATTAATGCATGCACATGCATGAAAACTGGAGGGAGATTTGTCTTGCGGATGCCGTTGAGTCCATTTTTCTGTCTAGTTCTTTCTCTTTAAGAGAGAGAGACGCATCCAACAAAGTGTGCGCCTAGTACTTGTTGGCCGAGAGAACTGAGACTGCCCAGAGGAGTGTGCTGAGAGTTCTTGTGAGGGTATGCTTGTCGTAATTGCACTAGAATAATTTAGCCAATTAAATTCTTATGAGTAGAATTTGTTTAATTCCTTGAGTGAGATTTCACTAGAAATTATGAAGGGCTAAGCACTCTGCGAGTATTGGCATAATTGAGAAATGAGAAACACCAAGAGAGTATTTTAGTAACTCAAGTAATTGTAATCTCTATTAAATCACTCGTTTTTATAATGAAATTTCGTATTGCTCTCCTCATGAATATAGGTTCCGATATTCAGATCGAAATATGTAAATCTAGTTTTGAATTTACTTTCCTTGTTTTCGACTATTTTACCGATTCGCTTGATCATTGCTAAAGCCTGACAATTATACTATATCTTCACAATTCAGAGGAACTCCTGTCATTAAAACTACCTTTGTTGAGCTTTTGAATTGCATCGTTCCTGTTACTAGTGTTAGTTTACTGAATCCATTAACAATCTAATAAAAGTTGGCTAGAATGATTATCTCTCCCATAAAAAGAATTAGAAAGATTTTGATTGTAAAAGAACAAAAAGAGCGGGAACCAACTGCAAATACACTCCTTAACTAAAGTGTTAGTTGCAATGTCACCCCAATTGTTCATATTTGAGGCCTAATCTTTCAACAATAGCCTATTGTTTTGTGAGATTTGTGACATAAGCTGTTAGATGAAAGTATGATTTAATATTTAAATATTTTATCACTATGATTTAATATTTAAATATTCTATCACTCTCTCTTACATGTAGGTTGGACTTTGACTTTTGCTTAAAGTGTGGAAATATGCAATTAGGGAGGTATATAAGGGCCTGAAAAATTTGAAGGGCTTGAAAAATTTGAACTTAGAAACTTTTAGCCTAGATGCCTTGTGAGATTTTGTAGGACTATTGTTAATTATTCTAAAAATTTAAGCTATTAAATGAATATATGATTTAATGTTTATATATTCTATCAGTATTGTATAATCGCTTTACCCCATTTTTATTGCATAACTATGTCTAACCTCTGTGCTGAATGAGCATTTTCGGGGCTTTTTCCAATAGTGTAAACACAAAACAATGTTTATTCTGGTGGAAAACACATGCATCAAAAGTCGGCCTGCATTGGAGAAGATGGGACATCCTGAAACAAAGAAAAGACAACGAAGGGCTAGGCTTTAAAGACCTCCTCACTTTTAACAAAGCAATGCTAGGTAAACAAGCGTGGAGAGTCTTTCAAACTTCAGATGCATTGTGGTGCAAAGTTCTAAAAGGATGTTATTTTCCAAATAGCAATTTCTGGCATGCAGCTAAGGGTTCTTGTCCATCATGGGGTTGGCAGAGCTTACTTATGGGAAGAGATGCCATTTCAAAAGAGGTGAGGTGGAAAGTGGGTAACGGACAACATATTAGAATAAGGGAAGATAGATGGTTAGGAAGAGGAGTAATAGGAGGACCAACAAACCAACATGAACCCAAAATGGTTGCAGACCTAATTGCCTCGATAAGACCTCTCTGGAATGAGCAACTTTTACACACCTTGCTTGACGAAGAAGTTGTAAATGAAATCCTAGCAACTCCACTGCCAACTATCCCAACGGAAGACTTGCTAGTGTGGTCACCAACTTGAACTGGAGGCTATTTAGTTAAAAGCGGATATAATGAGCTTTGAAAGAATGAAACTACATGTAGCTCTGGGCATGCCTCTTCTTCTTACCAAACACCCAATTCATTATGGAGTAAAATATGGATGATGAAAACACTTCCAAAAGTCAAACTTTTTGTATGGAGCGGATGCCAAGACGCATTACCAACCAAGGTAAACTTGTTCAAGAGAAGGGTTGTACCCACGCCGGTTTGTCCCTTGTGTCAAAAAGAACCTGAGACAGTCGAGCATCTATTCCTCTTGTGCGACAAGACAAAGCAAGTTTGGTCAAATCCCGAATTTAACATCCGGATTTCTCATCAACAAGTTACTAGATTTGAGGAGTGTTTGCTAAATTACAACGATATAACCTCAAAGATCATACCACTTGAGATTGTTGCAGTCACCCTCTAGCAAATCTAGTTAGCACGCAACTCCCTTGTCTTCCATCATAAGCAGTCGGACCTGGTCGACATAGTAGACTCTGCTCTAGACATGCATTGCAATTACGCAAAGTGGAATAGAAGCAACTTGGAACGTGGGGCCATCTCACAAAACTTACAACCAACGTGGAGACCACCAAACCCGGATTCGTTGAAGATAAACATCGATGGATCTCACCTCCTAGGCACCACGGAAGGGGCAATTGCATTCGTGTGCCGTGATTCAAAAGGAAGATTGACGGAAAGCCTCGCGCGACTAGTTCGAGCATCTTCTGCCTTTCAAGCCGAAATCCTTGCTTGTCTTTAGGCTCTCCGTCACTTTGCTGATCGACCTCATCTGAAGTTAATATTGGAGTCTGACTATTCATTGTTGGTGAGTTGTCTAAAAGATTCTTCTCTCTCTCCTTGGGATGTTGAACCACTTATCTCTAAATGCATTAGCTTGTTGGCCCTTTTTGAGAGTCTAGAAATAGTCTTTTGCCCTCGCACTTCAAATAGATTGGCGGACTAGGTTGTAAAAGCCTCTAGAAGTAAGACCCTTCCCCTTAATTGGGTTGCTAACCCCCCTTCCCCTCTTTGGGAGATCCTGTGTTTTGATGCTCCTTACTCTTGTAACGGGGCTCGAGTTTAATGAATGTTATTTTTATATCGCTCAAAAAAAAAAACACGAAACAATGTACGTGTAAGGTGATGGACGCATGATGGACGCATGGCAAGTGAAGGTGATTGGTCTCGGTTGGTACCAATAGTTTGTGTGGTGGTGGATCCAAAATGGTATAGAGGTAGCAATTAAATTTTGAAGCTAGAAATTCTTGCCAACCACGAATATATCATCGTGGATCAATGGTTTCTGGGCATACCAGATGCTGAGAATACGAGCCAAACTCATCCTTCTTAAATTTACCGGATTGACCATTATGGCGGATGCCTCTAGCTGATAAAAAGAAGAAGATAATTTCAAAGATGTATTGTAATAACGATATGTGTCAAAGAAATTAGTGCGTGACATGATCTATCGTTTTTGAGTTTTCCAATGGTCAATATGCCATCAATCAAAAGCTGTCTATTAGCATTGATAATGGTCCTTAGACTTGGACACTCACGCGGACGAAGGCCCAGCAGCAAGTCTTGGTCTTCTTGTATTGTAGCCATTACTCAGTCAACTATGAACCGAAGATGGGGTTGGGTATCCTCTAGAAGATGTATTAGAATAAGAGATATGATTTGATTCTGATTGACCGGGTCATTGATTAGGGTCCTTGGACTTGGACACTCACGCGGACGAAGGCCCAGCGGCAAGTCTTGGTCTTCTTGTATTGTAGCCATTACTCAGTCAACTATTAAGGTATCCTCTAGAAGATGTATTAGAATAAAAGATATGATTTGATTCTAATTAACTGGCCAGACTCTAATTTCCAATAATTATCGTCAGAATATGAGTCAATCATGTATATGGCTTCCAAAATCAATATAATTACGTTAGGATTCATGTTGAGTTGGATTCAAATTTATGAAAGTTATGATCATGTTGTCTAGATATATCAAACTCTTAATAACCGTAACTGGTGGAAACATTTTTCCTATATGAATATAAAGGACACAAAAGAAAAATGAGGATATGAAATACTTAGTAGTGTTGGGGAGAACTGGGCAATAATTCACCAAGAACTTAACTTAATCCAGGATCAATTTCTCTCTCGATACTAAACCATACAAAATCAACTTAACCATAGCAACAATTAACCGATAAAACCTCACAATGAGCAATATAAAACCAAATTGATAAGGAAACAAAGCCAACAACACCACCAAGGATTTAACTTGGAAATCCAATACGGGAAAAATCATGGGCCCTCCACAAACTTCCATTAATCACTAAGAATAATATGATACACAATATGTTCTTCTCTAGTCACACTCTAGAAACTCAACATCGATAATATGACCATATTTTCTCACCCCAAAGGTAGATTAATATAAACAGAGCAAGAAAACTCTAACCATGACTGGAGAATTTGGAGGAGAAGTTGAACAAACAAAACCGATCAAGTAGTAACCCTCAATCTCATAAATAACATACTCAAATTCGAGTTAGTTTTGTCGACGTTTGGCCTTCAAATCAGTACCACAAAATCTCAGTCCTCTCTTATTCTTTCTCCCCTGCTCGGTAAACTCTCTTCGGTGGAACACTTTCTGTTCTTTGTCTCCACTTCTCGGGCACATGGGCTCACGCACGAAACCTTCTTTATTTCTTTATGACTTGTGGAACGCCGCGCCCCCCCCCCCAAAACCAATGTCGTTCTCTTGTTTTGTGCTTGCTGTGCTCCACATGAAGGTGGACCCAGCCAACAGGTAGCAATGAAAAGTAGTGGGCCATAGCCACTAAGACGATGTATGGAGAGCTCGTGATATTAATATACTGCGAGGAGGCATGTCTTCCTCGCACTTCTCTCTTCGACCATCTCCACTGCTCTCGATCACATGGGAAGATCAACTGCAGCTTTCTCATTTTCTCTGCTTGCTTCCTTAGCTTTAGGATTTGTCCTTGGGGTTCAAGCCCAACAAAATCCAGGTACCTCTCTCTCTCTCTCTCTCTCTCTCTCTCTCTCTCTCTCTCTCTCTCTCTCGTCCATGCTGAGCGAAGTTTGTATTTTACGCGTGATAAGAACATGACAACATTGAATGTTGGCAAAATATCGACTCGCTCGATATATCAGATATCATACTTGGGATTCGCAGTCTGAAAAATAGTTAATAAGTTCAGAAAAGCGCGCATACACTAAGGATTTTTGGCATGAGTAATTTACTAAATCTGTAAATGGCCTGCTATGTCAGCATGCAGTGCTTGAAAAAAAAAGGGGAGAAAATGGAGGGGCAAGAAAATTTACCGTCTCGACCCCAATTTTCTTCTGTCCTTTCTCCCAAACACAGCGTGCTAATTTCCTGTATTGTGTTTAAAGCTTCGTAAAATGTTATTTTCTCCATCAATGACGTCAAGAAATCTTGGCAATTTTATTGTCTATATCCATCCATTAGTCATGAGCTTTTAATGAAACAAAGTTTTGTCTTTTTTATATTCATTCTCATTTGATCTTGCGTCATATCGCCTGTACCTTAGCGAACTTATTCCAATGGTTCAACAAGAAAAGCCATGAACCTGTTTCATCGAGTGTTTTTTTTTCCCCCTCTAAACTTACAAGGTTTTATCAGCATCGATTGTGGAGCAAGTAATGCATACATCGAAGAGAAAAACAGCATAACATATGAAACGGACGAAGGGTTCATAGACTCTGGAAAGAACATGCAGGTATCCACAGAGGTCATATATCAAAATGTTCTACAGTTGGCGAAAAATTTGAGGAGTTTTCCAAATGGAACGAGGAACTGTTACAAATTAAGACCATATCAAGGCAAGAACAACACCTATTTGATTAGGGCATCATTTTGGTATGGGAACTATGATGGGAAGAATCAGACTCCTTCATTCGACCTATACATTGATGTTAATTATTGGACTACGGTGAGCTACTGGAAGTATATTTATGAAGAAATCATGTATGTGTCCCAAGCAAATGATATACAAGTGTGTCTTGTGAACATTGGCAATGGAGTGCCCTTCATTTCGGCATTAGAACTCAGACCTCTTGATGATGATATGTATCAATTGGGATCTGGAGCCTTGCAACTCAATTGGCGTCACGACATCGGATTGAGCTTAAAGAATTATATCAGGTAATCAATAGAATTTTGAAATACAAATGTAAGTTGACCATAGTAAATAGCAAGATTAAGTCTCTTCTAGCAATTTTACCATTTTGCAAACTATTGAAGGCATGAATATCAAATTCAACCAGTAAAATAAGGCTAATTAAATTGTTAACAAGTTAAAAAGTGTGAAGAAGACCAAAAGGGCCACTAAATTAGGATATATTACAGTACCCAAGACAAAATTGAAAAAGACATAAACGGCCATGAAAAATCAACAAATTATAAAACAAAAATAAATACAAATAATCAAGAAATATTATTGAAAAAAAATGTCTAAAAGTGCAACTAAAATCACTAAATGATTGAAAAAAACGTAAAGGGAAACAAAATGGCCATTAGGTCCAGGAAAAAACTAGAAAACAATTATTTGAAGTATTGAAATGTAATCTAAGTAACACTTGTAATTTCACATATATAAAACACCTAAGTTAATCCATTGATAGATAAAATTATAATTCAGAACTTTACTAAAACATCATAAATTGAAATTTTTGTAATATGAGAAAATTCCTTATTATAGGCAGATTGTCATGTCAACAAATGTAATTGCATTCCGTTCTATGTTCTGCTAGGCATGCATGATTCTAATTTTTCTTATTTAGTCACATACCAATCTAATGAAGTGAGTTAGGGTAATTCGTACGGTTTTAATGTCTAAATTCAAATGAATTGTTTCTCATAGCATGGGGTTTGCCAGTTACTAGTTTTTGTAATGTTTAGCTTCTTTCAATCAGCGATCACAGGTATTTCTATGTCTATACAATTACATAAAATAAAGAGAACTTCATAATTTAAATGGATCGCAATCCTTTTTCTTCTCCAAAACTATATATAGTATTTACTATAGATAAACAGATCTATAAATTAACAATTCTATTTTATCTCTTGCATATTTCAAATTTAAAATTTAAACCTTCTCTATCTTATAAAAAAAAAACTTATAAAAATGTTCAAATGTTGGAACAGTAGAATTTCATATTATTTATATGTTAACGCAATACTTTTTTAAGCTTAAATATCTATATAACTTTTTATTAGAAAGATGAATAATATTTTGCACAAAGTGCAGATTACGTCTATTATAATAAAACTCAATGTCTACTTATGAAGATAGAGCTCGATGTCTCAGTATGTGTTTTTACTAATTTAAGATATTTTAACTAGTGTCAATAGGATACTTGCTAACAAATTATATATATAGATATATCTGAAGTTTGGTGGTAATACTCATTTGACATAAAATACATGATTAATAATTATTGCTAATTTGAAGTTCCCTCTAGGAAATATTCCAACACTAGATAAGGTAGGTCCCAACTCCGTTCAGAAAAAAGAACACGTCTGACCAAAAGATTCCATCTAGGAAATGCTTCAGACCGATAAATTTTAGTTAAATTACGTATATTGAACTATATGAAACTGATGTATTGTATATACAAACAACGTGTTCCAAGTCCGTGGCATTTGCTTGTCCATATGAATTGACATTTGCTAGTCACTCAGTCAAATTCTTTATATTTTGCTCTCAAACTATTTTCGAAATGCTGCAAATAGGCACCCTGTCGATGTTTACGATCGGATCTGGCTAGCTCTAAACTATGATTTCTGGTTCATACTGAACACTACATCTGCCATTGATTTATCCGGGGATAATGATGCATATAAGTACAAGATTCCAGGGGAAGTTCTTCAGACGGCTCAAAGCTCAATGAATGCCAGTTCTCCCATGAGTTTAAAGTGGACATCTTCAATCTCCACAAAGAAGTGGATTGTGTATTTTTATTTCGTGGAGATTGAGAGACTGCCGGATGGCCTGCAGAGGGAGTTCACAATTTCCATCAATGATAATCAATTCAAGAAGACGGTGAGCCTCGAATACTTAAAACCAGTGGTTGTAATTTCCACTCCTGTCACCGGGTCACTCATCTCCTTCTCAATTGAATCGACAAATAAGTCTGGACATCCACCAATCCTCAATGCCGTGGAGTACTATACCATTGGCGATCTTCCAAATGTGCCCACAGCACAAGACGATGGTATGCTTTTAGTCTTCTGCATAATTTGTTGTCTACGCACACTTTGCACAGTTGTACCACAATTGGCTTCATTAATAATTAGATAGATTATTCCATTGGCAATAAGTAAGATTTAGGAATCCCATGCTAGATATACTAGTCTCCACTGTGCGTCTTAAGTTATTCGTGAGCTCTAATCAATAGTTGGCATTGATTAGAGTTCACTCTTGTTTTGAGTTAGTAATGCAAGAATTTCAATTCCAATCAAAAAAAAAAAAAGCTCTAATCAATAGTTGCTTCGTTGGGACCAATAGATGTGGCTAAGTATTTCTCCGCTATCTGCTTAATTCCCTGCTTTGGCTACTTTTTGCTTGGAAATTGCTGGAAAGTGTCTTCAAGTTGAAGAGCTGAAAAGTTACAAGTCTTTCGAAAGTTGAAAATCTCATATTTGATCGCAAACAGTTTTTTCATCTCTATCCTTCCCTTTGGATAATAGAGCTTTTGTGTGATTCAAACCACAGTGAAAGCTATCAATACTATCAAGGCAACATATCGCATCAAGAGAGAAAGTTGGCAAGGTGATCCATGTGTACCAAGCAATTTCACATGGGAAGGTTTAAATTGTAGCTATGGAAATCCTCCAAAAATTATATCGCTGTGAGTCCCCCAACACTGTTTCATTGATAATACTGGTTTTTTTTGTGTGTGTGAAACTTAGGAAGAATATTTATTTGTCATGAAAATGAGAAGTTTTTTGCATGCATGAGAAAGATCATTTAGGATGAATGCAAAAGGTGCATTCTCAGATTGATTGAGAACTTTATCAAGCTTTTGTCAAGTTCTAGGGGGGCATGATGGGAACTCCAAAGCTTTAAAAGGGGCAGCTTGTGACTCCCTAAGCCTCAAGTGGTATTGGACAGAGTTCACAAACTAATCCTTAAGTTGACACCCACCCAAAAAGTCACCATCTTTAGTATTTTTTGGGGGGTTTGCTCTGTATGGATGATGGGTAATGGCAAGTTATATACCCCCATCGATTGGCAATAAATGCGCCCTCCTTCTCCGATGTACAGTTATGTTGTTTGTGCAGCTTCTTTCACCATTAGCCTACTTTTCCAATTTAGGCAAGTCTTCCAAACTGCATCATTTATGAGCAAGTATTAGGTCCCCCGTAAATAATCTTTTAGCTACTCTCGGCCGATAATAACAATAAAATATAGAACAAGGAGTTAGGAAGTCCCATGCAAGGAATGAGATTGAAGATTGTGAGCGGTCTTCTTAAACATTTATACCAGGAGAACCTGAATTGTTTTCATTCTAAATAATTCATTGCACATTATTTTTTTTTATCGTACCAAAAATTCTGCCTTTATGAAGATGGCTATGACGGGATCCTTTATTTTGATCTATTTTGGCCAGGAAATTGAGCTCAAGCAATTTGACGGGTGACATAGTCTCATCACTTTCATTTCTATCAAGATTGGAATACTTGTAAGTATCACTTTAGTTGAATTAGTAGTATCTGCACATCACTCATGATTAAGCACCTTTGAGAGTCAACTTATGATTGAATGATTAAAAATATGCTCTAGGAGATATAGGCTGTTGAAATATTGCCCTATTGTGCTTAAACATCCTGCTTTTGGTTATGGAGCTTGTTAATTTGACATTAGGTATTCTAAACTTGCTCTTTTGCCAGAGATTTATCCAACAATCAGCTTACAGGAGCAATACTAGAAACTCTGGTAGAATTACCACATCTTAGATTTCTGTAAGTTAATGTGTCTAAGTGAAGCAGCAAAGGGTTTGAAGTGGACAAACCTCTAATCATGGATACATTTGCAGAAATTTAAGTGGAAACAACCTGATTGGGTCGGTTCCTGAAGTTCTTAAGAAAAGGGTAATGGACAAGACTTTAAACATAAGGTTCTCTCTCTCTCTCTCTCTCTCTCTCCCTCTCCCTCTCCCTCTCCCTCTCCCTCTCCCTCTCTGTCTCAGAGTCGCATGTGACTTTTACACAGTGGAAGGACTCAACATGTTTTCCTTTGAAAGCAAATAAGAAGGCTAACTTGTGATTAGCATTTGGCAATGTTGATAGGACTTTAAGTTCAGCTCCTTCATTCTTTGTGGCAATTTGACAGGAAATGTGGCTCTTTGCCTAGCTGATCCTTGCCCGCAGAAGAAGAAAAAACATGACATCCTCATTCCAGTTGTTGCGTCAGTTTCGGGCTTCTTTGTAATTCTCTTTGGTATTTTAGCTCTAGTTTGGTTTAGTAAACGGAGACAAATAGCAGGTAAATTTTCTTACTTATGCTGTTCACACAATCTACACTACATTTGACAATAATCTTCAATTTGCTTCTCCCCTATTACAGCTTTATCTATAATAGTGTCTATTCTGGGATAACTTAGTTGAGAGTATACAACTCAGCAACTTGCTATATCCTCAGCCACCCTAAATTTTACAATCTCATCGACATTGCAATCGGGAAAAAAGAGGATGGGCACATCAACATCGCTAAGAGAATGTGCATTATTCAGCTTAACTTCTTGACGATAAAATTTCTTCTTTTTTTCCAAAAGTAACCAGCTATGCATGGGAAGGATTTATAACAACTTGAGAGTACCGCTTTTCCTTAATATTCCAATGCTCTTTTAAAGAAAATTTGATTATGCAATCTCAAATTTATCATTTGTATTGTGCAAAATCTATATATTAGCATATTGGTGGCAGCTGACAGAGAATCCCTTGCCAAATCCTTTGATTTGGTCCTTTTCTTCATCAATATAGCTCTTGAAATAGGATCAGACAAATCCTCCCTACATGTTTTAATCATTGACGATACAGTTGGAGTTATGTTCCTTGAAAGTCTACTAGCCAGAGTGGTAGTCACAGTACTCATAGAAACCTTTTCGGTACAGAATCTAGTAAAAGGACACTGAGATTAAAGAATCGACCTTTTAAGCATGGAGAGGTTTCAAGAATCACTGGGAACTTTAGACGAGTGATTGGTGAAGGTGGATTTGGAAAGGTATATCTAGGTACTTTGGATAATGGCACTATAGTTGCAGTGAAGATGCTCTCTGAATCATCAAAGCAAGGGTACAAGGAATTTCAAGCAGAGGTTAGATTGCATGATGCATTCACCTTTCCTGCTAGATTCAACTTATGCTCACTTATACAGATGCATGTTCAGAAACTTCTCCTTAGACTATTATTCGTATACATTATGATAATGCAAACTCGTGATAATGCAGGCACAACTGTTAATGATTGTTCACCACGGAAACTTGGTTTCTCTTTTGGGATATTGTGATGATTCCAAGCTCATGGCATTAATATATGAATACATGGCTAATGGAAATTTAAGGCAACATTTATCAGGTGTGTGTTTATGTTCTGTTGTATTATTTTTTTTTGTAAATAATCCTGAAAACTCTATTTCTTGCTCATATTTAAAGTTAAGATGCAACCAACAGAGGACCATCTGAAAGTATTGACATGGAGTAAGAGACTCCAAATAGCTGTGGATGCAGCACAAGGTACATGAATGAGATATCCATAGTTGTTGGTTTTCTTCCTGTCATTGTTTTGGCATTGTTGACATGGTTTTTGCAAGGATTTTAGGTTTGGATTATTTGCATAATGGTTGCAAGCCACCCATCATCCACAGAGACTTGAAGACTACTAACATATTGTTGAATGAAGATTTCCAAGCCAAAATAGCTGATTTTGGCCTGTCGAGAGCTTTTGCTACTGAAAATGACTCTTATGTGTCAACTTGTCCAGCGGGCACTCCTGGCTACCTCGACCCCGAGTAATGGCTAAAACTCAATATTATCAATCCGGTTTAGTTTAGGATCTCTATTTGCATAGAAATATTGGCATTGCCCAAGATTTCATATTTGATTTAAAGATCTGTTTTTTTTTGCCCTAGGTTTCAATCTTCAGGAAATTTGAACAAGAAGAGTGATGTTTATAGTTTCGGAATCGTGCTCTTTGAGTTAATAACGGGCCGACCTGCAATAATGAGAAGCCGGGATGGCAGTGCTAGCATGCACATACTTGAATGGTTAAGTCCTATTGTTGAAAGAGGTGATATACAGAGCATTATGGATCCAAGATTGCAGGGAGAATTTGACATCAACTCGGCTTGGAAAGCAGTGGAGATTGCTGTGTCTTGTACGCGACCAATGGCAATCCAAAGGCCAGACATAAATCACGCATTGGCAGAGCTGAAGGAGTCTTTGAGGAGCACTTCAAATGGTTCTTTTAAAATGACCTCCCTAGAGCTCCATTCTGACAATGCCCCTATGGCAAGGTAGCAGAACTTTCCCAATCCATAAAGGCTATTTTCTTTTTAGGTAAAAGATAAGCTTTTCTCCACAAATTTGTACTTTTTATTATTATTATTGGATTGCATCATCCATTTCCCTTTTCTTTTCTGTCATCGAATCTTCAAATGTCGCTTTATAACAACAATATCATTTCGTCTTTTATTGCTACTTTCTCCATTAATAATGTCATTCATGGCATTTTGTAATACGCGTCTCCTTGGGAGTGCCGCTACCGTTTGTAATGAAAAGGGACAGTTTGTTGAGATTATGCATTGACCATTCGGCAGCTTAATCAAGTGACGATTAAGAACAAGTATCCATTGCCAAGCGTTGATGATATTCTAGTGTACTTGCGGAGTCCCGAGGATCATGAGAGACCCGAGATCGGTACTTACTTTGAGGGAACATGAGTTGCATGCTAAGTTAGCAAGTGCGAGTTTTGGGCTATCTCACGTGACATTTTTAGGGCATGTAATTTCAAGTGAAAGGATCGTCGTTGACCCAACTAAGATTGAGGCAGTCATGAATTGGCCGAGACTTATGACGATAATTGAGATTTGAAGTTTCTTGGCATTGACGGATATTGATGTTTCATGGAGAAGTTTCTTGCGATAGCCATGCCATTGACGAGGTTGTTAAAGAAAGATGAGAGGTTTGATTGGACAGACAAGTGTGAGCGTAGTTTTCAAGAGCTCAAGAGTAAACCCGTCTTGACATTACTTTGTCTCGGTCCTGGTGGGTATGAAATCTACAAAGTGATGTGTCGTATAAAGGATTAGGTTGCATGTTAATGCAACATAGCAAGATGCGGTGATCATCTTTGCCTCATGTTCAAACTTGATGGATGGAACTTCTTAAGAACTATGATTGTGAAAATTTGTATCATCCGGGGAAAGCGAATAAAGTGGCAAATGCATTTAGTCGAAAGTCAATAATTGGTCAGATGATGGTACAAGAATGGATTCTTTTGGAGGGAGTCAGGGACTCAGATTTTAAATTGAGGTTGGCCATCTTGCTAGTCTAATGGCCACTCAAGGTGGAATCCGAGATGGAAAGTAGAAAAAAAAAAAAAAGGGTGTCCGAGGATGGGACATTGAAGTTTCGAGAACGATTGTGCGTTCCAAAAGATGCAGAGCTTATAGAAGCAGTATTGTCGGAAGCTCATCGTAGTTGAGATACCCAAGTGGAAGTGGGAACACATTACCATGGATTTGTGATGGGACTGCCAATGAGTCAGCAAGGCAATGACTCGATTTGGGTAGCAGATTGATTGAAATGCCTTACTTTTCGGTAAGAAAAGATGTTACGTTGGATAAGTATGTAGAGTTGTACGTACATCAGATTGTGCGCATACATGGAGTTCCAGTGACGATCAAATCTGACAGTGATCCTAAGTTTGTGGCAACTTTCTAGAAAAGTTTGCAGTCGGCTCTGGGAACGAAACTGCAGTATAGTACGGCGTACCATCTGCAGACGACCGATCAATCAGAAAGTATTTGAAGAAGTATTCGAAAGCCTTTAGTGCGATAAATGACATTTGATTTGCACTAATTTTCAAGTGGTTGAGGTGAATTCTTGGTTTGATTATTAAATGGACGTGAAAGGAATGTTGAAAGAAAAATCGGTGGTTTGTGGAATTCGGATAGTGGTTCGATAGAAATTTAGTGAATCAGATTTCAAGTGTCAATAAGTGACTCCGTGGAAACGAACTTATGGATTGATGAGCTGAAGAAAGTATTGTACTTTGAGGTGCTTGGACGAGGTTAAAACCGTGAGGCTTGGTATGGGACAGGCCAAAGCGGATAATACCCCTATGAGATGGTGCACGGAAGAGTTGTGCGAGATAAGCATCGTAAACCGTTGGAGTTTAAGGTGGGCGATCATGTGTTTATGAAAGTATCGCTGATGAGGGTACTTCTAGATTTGGCAAGAAAGGAAAGCTAAGTACGAAGTACATGTTTTAGCATGGACCCGAATCATGTGTTGAATTTTGAGAAAATCGGACGTAGACGACAGAGTGTCGTACGTGGAGAGGCCGACACGAATAGAGAACCGTAAAGAGCAAGTTCCAAACAAGACTATTTTTAAGGTGATCGGGCAACATCACGGAATAGAGAGAGCTGTATGGGGAAAGTGAGGAAGTGATGAAGCATCGGCACCCCCATCTTTTGAGGATTTGTCGGATTGCAAATTTCGAGGACGAAATTTTTGTAAGGGGGGAAGAATTGTGACGTCCTAGTGGAGCCCTCGAGGGAGGATTGAACGTTAATTTCGCCAAGTGCATTGTTGGTTGATCTCACTCGAATCGATCATCGACCGTGAGACTTGCGTAAGGACGATCCCGTAGTCAACGCAGGCCGATTTTAGGGACGACTAGAAGTCGATTCGTCAGAAATAATGGGACGACGGGTGATTTGTTATATGGCCCTATGTCGATCCTTGATAATCGTGTACTTAGAAATAAGAATCAATCCTTCGCAATTTCATGTAGTCAAGGGCATCCATGTGTCGAGAAGTCTTGAACGTGAATTGCGGTTACGCGTGAATTTTCCGAAGCCGCCGTCAGTCCGAGTAG
The DNA here is from genome assembly GCA_014182735.1 of Corymbia maculata. Taxonomy (NCBI): domain Eukaryota; kingdom Viridiplantae; phylum Streptophyta; class Magnoliopsida; order Myrtales; family Myrtaceae; genus Corymbia; species Corymbia maculata. Next base: position 37,287,841 of record CM024686.1, on the reverse strand, counting down.
TACCAAAATGGCACTGGGCGAAATTGACAAGGCATGAGAATCCAAGATGGACTTCGACTTTTCGGGAACGTCCGGGACGGACTTTTGGATGAATCGGATGAGCCGAGTAATTGGAAAAAGGGATCTACGGACCGAGGAAATGAGCTTATGAGGACGTGGGCCGGGCAAGAGTAGTGTGGGCCACACGCCCAAGGTGGGATGGCCACCGTGGAAAGCCCGAGGCAAGCAAGTGAGCCCATTGGGCCAAACCGACCCTTTATCCTCCCGAGCCCGTTGTCTAACCTTGAGCCAATTTGAGCCTAATAAATTCCCGAGCCTGTTCCTATTCATTTTCTGGCCCGTTTCCTAGGCCCGCCTTTCATTTTCAGCCCAAGGGCACATTGGAAAATGTGCAAGGTGGAAATGACCAAAATACCTTGGATATTTTGAAGAAAAGTCAAAAAGAAGAGAGAGAAGATGATGTCACTTACCTTGGGAATTGAGAAGGCATTTAATGGCCTTAATTGAGGCCTATCTCCAGCTCTCATCTCCCTCTCTCTCGTCCTCTTCAACCCTCAAAACCGCACACCTCTTTCTCCTTGGTTTCCTTAGTTCCAGAAATTTCAGCTTCTGACCTCTTGCCGAAATTGAGTTGTTCATTGCCTTCCCGGTGGAATCTCGGGCCGTGCCACCCACCGTTGCGCTCGGGAGAGTACGGATGACGTCGGCCGTTTTTCGATCGGAGCTCCTTCCGATCCGTACGACGGCCGGAAGTCGGCTGTTGCCGACCGCCTACTGTAGCAGCGCCTCCTGTACAGCTTCGCTTTTTCCGTTTCTCTCCATTTTTGGCCTACCCACTGCCCACACCAGCCACACACAACTCCCCTTGACCCCTGGAGCCTCCGGTCACCGGCCACCAGCTCGCCGGAGCTCCGGTCGCCGTTTCGCTCCGATCAGCCCGGTTCTTCCCTGTGCAGTGCAGTTTTCAGTGTTGCAGTGGGTATTCCGAGTTTGCTGCTGTTGTTGTTCCAGCCCCGGGACCACCTTGGATCCGTGGTAGAGGTCCCCTGGGTGTCGGGTTCGTCGCCGCCGCCGCGTCCGTGCCGCCGCCCGCTTAACGGGTGTGAGTTTAGCCCCTAATCCCTATTTAGTGCCTATGCAAAATTAGGAATTCCATGTTGAGTTTGGGGGAGGTGATTCAGAGGTTGGGTGCAAGGATCTCGAGCCTATCACTATGTAATATTACTTGCTTTGGGTCGAGCCCACATAGTTTTGTTCCCCTGGGCTTCACCTAGAAAACGTGTATATATAGAATATGGAACCCAAGTGCTTATAAACTAGCCCAAGACTTCCCTTAGGCGATGTGGGACAAGAGACACGCCCCTCCCTACGCATGTCTAGGGACTTTGCCCTGCGGACTGCCACTTGACGCCAATTTCCTCTTTCCTCATCAAATCAATACAAGCATGGCTGTGCACACAAATCAAAATATCGCAACTTTCACATGTAAAGAAAATACAATTAAGTAATCACGAGTGATTACTTCAGCACGCAATCACACAAGTCTACATAATTCTCAAGATATATGTATTTCAATAAACAATCGCATACCCCATTATTTAATCATAGCCAATTATTCCCATAAATAACTGACTATAACGAAATAATTATAAACTCCTATGATTCTCATAATCCATCTTAATATTCAAGAAAATACTTCAGTTAATTATCTCGATAATTAATTGGCTTTCACACAAAATAGTCATAACTAATTATCATTTCCATAATAATTACTTAACAAAAGTAATTGACTTCCATAAAATATTCCATGAATATTTAAAGTCTAAATCATACCATTATAAATAACTACTAACCTTTCATCAATAAGCAATAACCAAATAGGTATAAATATTGCTCAATTCAATCAATTCTCCCCAAGCGATCATAATCAATTATTTCTCCAAAATAATTAATTATCCCAAAATATCCAATAATTCGAAATTAATTAATATGATACATAATTAATTAATTTCCACAAAAATATAATATTCCCATCAATAAATAATTTCCATAAAATAATATAATTATAATTAATTTTTTCTCCAAAATAATTAATCATAAATAATTCCTACTAATCCTTCCTTAACCAAATTAATTAACCAAAAATAGGTTTAGTACTATAAAATAATGCTAATTAACCATTTTCCGATGTAATTAGCAATAAGCATTATTTAGCTACCATTAGTTTATAAAATAATGTTTTCAAATTTTAGTTTCTTTCTTAAATTACAATATTCATTTTCCTTTTTTTTGAGAATTTTTGGAAAAATGCCAAAATTGTTATTTGATATTCTCATTTTGAGACTTTTTTTTGTATTGTGGACGGTTTTTATCAATAACCATTAACAATCTTGTGGGACAAATAATTCCTTAAAAACAATATGTTTACACATGAAAGTTAGATTCTATTTTTTAAAAATAGTATTTTTCTCAATTATCTTATCTAACCAATACTGCTACAACACCGTCAGGAACTTCACGTCGAACATCACCTATGCAGCGAACGGCAATGCATGCCGAGCTGTCTCTGCTCCATCATGGCTGCGCATGATGGGTTCAATGCCACAAGCATGGGCAAGAACCCAAACACCATCTGCGCCATCACTTTCTGCCAAGGGGATACTTCAGCAGTTATCTATTGGGAAAAAGAACGATGTTTGACGAAAAGGCCCAGATACTATTTTTATGAAAATTAAATAAGATAAAATATTGGATGAAAGTGATAAAAATGAAGTAAATAACACCAGAATTTTAACGTAAAAAACCCTTCAAGGCGAAGGGAAAAATCACAGGATTGTAATCTACTTCAAACTTCTGCTATGCTAAATAATGTGATACGATTTCATCCTAAGGTGGATCTCTCATTGTTTTCAATTTGTAATTCTAAACCTCTCACAAACTAGATCACTCAAAGATAACTCTCTTGGATGAAGGATTATTTCTTCCGCTACGCTGCTCTAATCTTCATGCTTTTTATATATTCATCTCCCTTGAGGAGGACTCCTATTTATAGGAGCAAATGCAATCCCTTGGAATTGTATGATGTGAAAATCACATTGATTTATCTTCTAATCTATCATGATTTTCTAGACGTGGGAAGATCACTTTGATTTGTTGCTTGATCTCTCTTGATTTTCTAGATGTGGAAGATCATGTTGATTTTCTCCTGATTTCTCTTGATTTTTTTTTCTTCTCTCCTTTTTTTATTCTTTTACACACTTATTACTACACATATTCTACTACAGATATATGTAATTGCATTGGCCTCTCCAATTAGGAGTGATCTACTCAACAATATCTGCGTGAGCTCCGCGATCCAAGATTTGGTCGTGAAGTGCCCGAGCCAGAAGGCCGCTTACTCCGATCTCTGGCATACTGCAAACGCATCCCACCGTTCATGCTCTGAAGATGATTTTTGCTCGAGGTGAAAAGTTATTTTTTAATTGAAAGTAGCAAGAGTTTCTCATTATTTTTCTTTTTTTATTCTTTAGGAGGCACGAATTCAATGATTTATTCATACAGAGAGTAATGAGCTTCATGAACCAGCTAAATATAGATATGTACACGGTATAGTTTGTTGTAGTTTTGGGTGTCAAGCCAAATCCAGGGTAAAGAAACCCCAAGTACTGCAACTTAATACAGAGTACACATAAATAGCAAAAATTCTAAAATGTATACTTGAGTACTACTTTTTTTTCAAAAAAAATAATTGAACACTTAAGTTGGCACTTTGGCGAGACTTGTAGAAAGTCTGACATGATGTTATTTTATCAATAACACCAATCTACGTGGTTTGTTGGAAATCCGATGTGATTTGTCGTTGGCACTTAAATATTTATCTATTCTTTTATTTTAGCACTCAAGTGCTCTTCTACCCAAAAGACCACGTTGACCCTCCATGGTTCGCTCATCGCCATAAAGTCAATCTACAGCTCCCAAAATCGCTCTCAATCAATTGGGTTCTCTGCATCTTCGATTGTCATTCAGGAACAAACTGAATTAGACCGGACTGGACCATTACAATTGAGTAAGTGACGAGCTGTCGCAAAAGGGGTTTTCTAGTACAAAACTAGTAAGTTCCATTTGCAGCGAGGAGATTTTAGTCAGGAGCGGGTGGGACCGATCCTCCTTACCACAAGTGGTCTTAGATTTTTTTTGCTTTCAATTTATCTAATTAATTAATGGGTTTGCTAGCATAATCAATGGGAAATTTGTCCAAAAAGTATTAAACCTATCATATTTTTATATATTCAGTTATAAAATTTTCAATTTTACTAATTAAGTCATAAACATTTTCACTTCTTATCAATTGAGTCAATCCGGCCAATTTAGGTCATAAATTGTTAATGTAAACAAACGGGGCCGACATTGCACTTTTTTAATAATATTTTCAATTTTTTAGGATTCTTTCTTCTTCTTCTTTTGTTGTTGATTTTTTTAAGGTTTTTTGGAGTTTTGGCTGGCAAGGGTCGCCAACCAACCCACATCGGCCACAAGTGAGGGCTGGTGACCCTCGCTAGCCACAAGTGAAAGTCGACTAACCCTTGCCGGTTGTGGGCGAGGCTCATGACGCCCTCGCTAGCTAAAGCAAGGGTGTGTGAGCACTTGGCTAAGCCCTCCCTAGATCTAGTTAGGTGGAAATTCATTTTGGAAGTTTTAATACTTATGTGTCTACCCGTATTAAGATTTAGTACTTAGGATGTACTTCTTCCTCTGAATTTCTAGATAGAACTAGGAGAGAAAGCATGGATCAAGCATTGCTTGAGCTAAGTCACGATTTTTAAAAACATAAAAAAGACAATTTGTGAATAAACTCAGGATCCATCACTTTAAATTTATGTTTGATGATTAAGACCAATTTTATCTCTTTAATGAAAATAGGGATGGCTTTAGTCATTCCTAGAGGGATGGAAATAACCACACCCTTTTAGAATTACCCTCGAAATCTGGAATAAGCATTTACAATTTCTTTTATAACTTTTTGCCATGAGTCAAGGTTTGCTAAAATTACATATGTTAGTAGGAATACTTAAAGATTTTGTAGAAATGTTGAATCTAATAATTCCATTGCGTTACTAATACATGTTACAACAATAATTGATGTAAGAAAAGACATGAAACAAGTTCAAAATTGAAGTACTCTAACTGAGTATAGTGTGGCTTATTTTGTGCGTCTATAATTTGCTTTACTCAAGAAAAAATCATTTCCTTATTCCCGTAAGTTTGGCAAATATGCGAGAAACGGAAGTTTTATACAAAATCACGAAAGTAAATGTATTTTACTAATAGAAGAGCATAACGATAGAGGATGGGTAAATTAGGTTGGTGCAATTCCAAATTCTTCATTTTTCAAGATGTAATATAGAAGACCATGTCAAGAAATCTAAATCCATATAATGTTTTTGGTCAATGAAACGATACAGATGGGTATGCATCCGTTTAAATTTCTTCGCGACTTAAACTCCTTCGGCAATGAAATAGGATTCCTTGAATTCCACTTTCTGATGGGAAAGTTAAGCTTGTTCATCCACCGAAAACAGTGAAGGACTAGTGCCACTACAACCCTATATTGACTTTAGTACAAGATGTCCCACAGCAGGCATATATCTCAGAAACTCGATGTCCCACGGCAGGAATATATCTCAGAAACTCCCGACTGCTGCTATACAACTTGGGGTGAGCATTGAGTCCATTTCGACTTGGAAGCTAGGCAGAACCAGCTTGCTTGATTCAGTTCTGAGCAAATCACCCAACTAGGCCAGTTTATGAGTTAAATCGGTTCCAAAACGACTTTGAAGCCTCTACTGGGAAAAAAAAAAAATTTGCACTCAACAATATTAGAACCATGTCTTCAGTATGGACAAATAATCACATAACCCACTTGACCAAAATAATATATTGCAAAATTTAGATTTTATTATAATATATATATATATATATATATATATATATATATATAATTTTTAACCAAAATATTAAAATGAGCTGGTGGAACAAGCCATTTTGGAAATGAGCAATTAAGTTTCTAGTGCCAGATTGGGAACCATCCCACCTTAAAACTAATCACTTCTTTATACAACAACCATCAGCATAAACACTTAACAATAACCAAGAGTCAAAAATAATATTTGATAATGGAAAGATCTGATTCTTCATGCTCTTTCATCCTTCAAAACTATGTACAAGCACCTATAATGCCATTAGCAGAAGGAAGAGTTTGGGAATGAGAAGCTCATTTCTGGTCTTCTTGATGAAATAGTTGCAGTAATTCCACAAAAATTTCACCAAACACCTATGAAAATCTCTCCCCTTCATAGCTTGCTGCATCAGGACAATTCAAGCTCCCAAATCACCAATATCATTATTAAGAAAACAGAGCTGAAGGCACTCTTCCAGATTTGCTTAAAGAAACTGCATCCAAAAAACAAATGGGATCTAACCTCAGTGCTTTCATGACATAGAAAACAAAGAGTTTGGCCACTATTGGAATCCAAGTATCTTATCATGTATGGCCAACCATAATATCTTGGTCTTCCGGAGGAGAATATGGACAAAACTCAGCAAATTAGGTGAAAATCTAATTAGCCGATACCATTAAACTCTTTTACCTCTTTTCCTGACAATCTTTCAAGCTGAAGTAGAGGTAATAATGTTGCTAGAAGAAGAAGTGCAAATATCTGGGTCATCCAAAGGAGAATTTGGACACATTACAACTCAAACAGCTGCTTGGATAGATACCCAGTCTTCAAACCTTGCATTGGGCCTTAATTAGCTGCTTTTGCACTTCAAAGAAGAGCAGCATCTTAAAATACTCTTTTTGGGTATACATCCAGTAAGATCTCATTGGGGTGCCATGAGTCACGCCAAAGGGATATAGATTTGACACAACCAATTAGATAATGAGGCCTCAAAATAATCCTATTCTTTAGCAATTCACTCCAAGCATAGGTAGCATCTACACCACATTTAACAAACCTAACACTACCTTCAGCATGAAGAAGTGATCATTACACGAGATTCATCTCATTACTTTGTTTCATATAGTATTGATGATTTTGTTTTTCTTCATGACCAATCAAGATGAAAGATTGCTTTAAGATAGGAGGGACACAACCATGCCACTCTTATCCGGTGCTCTTCATTATAATAATTTCCCTAGCACTGACAACCCTACAAATGCCACTAGGAGCCATTGTCGATATAATTTGATAATCAAATTGATTTGTTGGATTCGTGCGGCATAGTTTTGATCATGCTTGAATTAACTGAGAATCCTCATTGCATAACATATGTCAAGTCTAGTCATTATGAGATGGATGAGTCCTCCGTTGAGTCTCTAATAGCACGATGGATCCTTGATTATGGATCCTCATCTAAAGGTGATAGTCCCACATCATATTCTATCATTGTTAACATAACATTATGCTCGATTGGAATGATAGCTGATTTGCATCCTGACAACCTTACTTATGATATAATGTTCAAGACAAATTTACATTGATTGAGGTAGATTCCTTTTTCTGATTTAGCAATCCCAATGCCAAGAAAATATTTTGAAGGCCCCATATTCTTATGCAAAATGTAGAATGCAAATACTTCTTAAATTCTTTAGTAGCATATTCATTATTGCTCATAATAAGTATATCATCAACATATGTTGGCAAGAAGATTGACAATGTACCTTGGGTACATGTGAACATGGCATAATCATGTCTAAATTGCCTAAATGTGCAGTTATGAATGTAGTGATTAATATAGCATACCACTATCAAGAGACATGTTTAACTCCATAAAGGGATTTATGGAGACGATATACCCGAAACTCTTCCTATCTACATAACCTCAATGGATTGTCCATGTAAATTTCCTCCTCCAAATCACCATGGAGAAAGGCACTATGGATGTCTATCTTGCATGGGGGCCAATCACATAAGGCAATGATGGAAAGGAAAGAGAAAATAATGACTTCCTTAGCTACTGGGGAAGATTTTTCCCGATAATCAACTTCATGCTGTGTGAAACCCTTTGCCACTATTTGAGCTTTGTTAATGCTTAATGGAACCATCGACCCTATATTTAATCCTATAGAGCCATTGTCACCTTGTAGATCTAATGTTAGAGAACAATATGAGAAATGAACTATTAAGGACCTTTTCAATAATATTTCTATTTCTCAAAATTTCTTTTCTTTTATTCTCTGGAACATAAAAAGTATAGAAATACATTTTGTACGTTAGCTAAATTTTTTAATCCCTAGAATAGATTAATGCCTAGAAAATATATTTGGAATAGAAATAAGAAGTAGGGACCAAAATTTTAGGATTATATCGACAAAATTGAAAAGTAGCACTGATTAAGTGGAATAATTAGTTGTTGACAAGAAAATTATGACAATTGTAATTGCATTATGTGGAAATCCAATCCGAAGATCAAACCTTTGGTATATACATATTCTTTGTCAATTCTAATTGCATCAGAATTTCCAAAGAAAGAGAAGAGAAGAATGTAAGAAATAATTTTAAATCTAGGACTTGTAAGGAATATATGGTCAATTTAAGGTAAAAGGGGCATTGGAAATTAAAAAAAATGGATGGAAAAAGTGCGAGCTTTTATGCATTTATTGTTTTTCACATAATTACTCATTTAAATGTTAAACCTAACCTACTTATTATACTTGAGTTGATGCGAGTAAAATAAAGAGAGAGCATGATGGATTTCTAGAGTCAAGGGCCATAAAGTGGTTAGGGAAAAGGAGAGGTGAAATAGGTAATTTATAATTGATATTACTTATGTATAAATACATATAATACTTTAATTTTGATTTTTATTGAAAATTAAATTTAAAATATTGTGGATTTTACATGCAATAAGCTTCATTCATAAGAAGTACCTAATTTTATATATATGGTACCACCTTCTATTAATATGTCTTATAAAGAATTAATCACTGCAAGGCATTTGCCTACATGGAATTCTTATGGTAAAGTTATAGGGATAGTTGCATTGGCCCTCCCCAACCTTTTCATTTATAAATAAAAATGTTGAGATAAGGACAGCAAGAGTGCCATAACTTTTGCATGGAGCTCACTTAAATATCATAACTTTTTTCACTCACTCAAGTGTCACAATAAAGTAAAATCAATTACTTGAGTGTCATTCCTAGCAAATCGTCTTATTTAGATTTTTTTTATTAATTTTCCATTTTGAAGTGGATTTTTTTAATTTTTTATTAATTATCCATGCATGCCGAAGATGTAACATAGGATAACCACTATCCATGTCAAATTTTTTGGCAAGGCAATTTGTCAATGGCATTTAAGTTATCGATTTTTCAAATTTGTGACACTCAAGTGAGGAGAAAATAGAAAATTTATGGCATTTAAGTAAATGTCGTACGAAAGTTATAGTACTTCTAGTATACTTATCTCCTAAAATTCAATCAATATCTATAGGGTTTCTAACATTTGATATGCAATACAAAGTTTCAATAGATCTTAAAAACAAGTTTTTCACATTAGTAACTTTCTCCGAGTAAAACTTTCTAAGTCAATTTCTTGGTCATGTATGAGAAAATGTTAGAGAAAAATACACTACAAGTGTCATAACTTTTATATGGCACTTATTCGAGTAGTATATTGTTTTTGATCACTTGAATATCATAATTTTTTATTACTTAAATGTCATTTAATTTCTCAATTGATCATTTGAGTGTTATCACTTTTTGAGAACATTCATCGATTGAAAATTATAACACTTAGATGTGCATTTTAAAAAAATAAATTATGATACTTAAATATAATAATAAAAAAATCATGACACTTAAAAGCAATGTCATATGAAAATTATGACATTTATACCATACTTATTCTGAAAATGTTGGAAAGACTACGTATCCTTAGTTGTCAATGTTAGACTTAAGAGATCAAAATACGGTTGATCCATTATTCATTGGCAATCATTCAATTCTTAAGTCTTTTCCGTTTCATTTAGTGTTGAATTGTAGCTCAAGAGACTTCATGGTCGTTCGCCCCAGCCTGCCGTCGATTGATGGGTGAATATAAGAAGAAACCACAGCACGCGGTTCAGTCTCGTCGGACAAAAGCACTTTGACCTGAGCCACAAGAGCCGTGTTGGAAAAACTCAACTTTGAATTTTCTACTCCAATCGCTATCATCCTTTACTTTTGTACCAATTGTTTAGACAAAGATCAACGTGTTGGCACGGAAGGGAAGATCAAATATTGGGACAAAATTAATTATGTCCGAGACAACTTTGGGGAGTAGGGTTGCACATATGAAATAACCTGAGGGAAAATCTAATTTTAACATCATGTTAAAATATTTAATTATAAGTTGATGGGTGGAGAGAGACTACACGTATATATAAAATATGAAAATCCCTTAAATAAATAATGTGAGCTATTTTTTTATGTATGCAAGGATGATATTTCAAGTAAAAAAAAATTATTAACTATATGGTAGGAATGGAAAACAGAGAATTATCTAAAAAATTATAAACATATTATACGGCTAATAATTCAGTCATAAACTTTTCAATTTAGTTAGTGTAATCACAAACTTTATAACACTATAAAAACCAGGCAAAACATGGGCAACATCGCTACTTTTAAAGTAATGTTGGCACCATCACATTTTTTTGGTCGAAAACATGACGACAATATTAATACTTAAGAGTACTTAAAAAAAAGACCCATCGGCGGGGCATCCAAACAAAACACATCCCAAAGGTGTACCATCACATATTAGACTAGACATAAAAAGGAGTGGAATTTCATGGATAAGATGTAAAAATGAGTAATACCTGAAAAGCTGTATGACTAATGCTTCACAAAAAGAATAATACCTTTTGCTAGCTATTTATCTTCATCTACAAATGAAATCGAGATGTATTTGACAATGAACTACTTCAGGTACATTCAAAGAGTCGATGAAGAAAACATCAACATTCTAAAGTGGTGGTAGAGTGGAGCCATGTGTTCCCCGATTCTTTCCACCATGACTTGTGACTTACTCACCACGAGGTCTGTGGTCCCATTAGAATCCAAGTTCAGTACTGGTTGATGCACAATGAAAGACAATAGCTACGGCTTGATTGCGAACAATGTAAAAATGACTGTTTACAGCCATAATTGATTTAGCAAAAAAATCTAGTGTACATGCCCAACGCAAAGAAGGGGACAACCATGACATTTAATTTTTTGAATCATAGTGAGGGACACGCCACTGAATACGCGGAATAAGTTAGGCATTTTCTTCTGTTTGAAATAAATCTCCATTGACCGGTAGCCATATTTTTACTAATGGCTATATTTTCAATCGTCCTATAAGTGGAGTGAGGCATTCGGTAATCACAATTCATAAAACTCCTGTAAATCGACATTTACAACTTCAGAAACTCTTACACTTGACATCACCAATCCAACCGGAAAACATATGGCCCGTTTGAGCATCAATTTACCTGATTTGGGTAGTTGACCGAGAGGAAGAGGCATCGGAATGTAAGACTAGTTCAAGATTAAAGAAATTTGAGACCAGGGTTGTCTTGCAATGTGTCGACAGTGTCAGCAAACTATTGCATATATTCCATACAATAGGACATGACATTTGTGATGACGCAAAGAGCGCAATTACCATCAAAATGAGCATGCGGCTTGCTTGGGCGAGCTGGTGTAGTGTAGCTATGTCCAATCAAAATTTTAATATTATTAGCATATTAGTATGCTCTGTTTTGAATGCATTACGTAGTCTTAATTATCCTAAAATATTATTGATTAATCATCTATTGCGATTTGCGTTGAATATCGCAAAGCATAAATTTTCAATTTTCTAATATTTATACAATATAAATAAAATTTAAAATTAAAATTCTTAAAAATCATTAGGTAGCCCCACTCCTCCATGTCACTGTAGTCTAGCGCCATCCAGAAATCGATATGTCCCACGGACAACGCCTCTCTCCCTCTCTCTTAATCTTCCCCTACAAATCCTCCAATTTCATTTTAAATCTCTCCCCATTTTTCTTGGATAACCCACATGGTCATCAAGGGCTTTGCCTCCGGGGAGGGAGGGCATCCAAGACCCTCTCTGGTCAACGGCGGAGCCGATGATATCCCCACCCCCAAACAGAAACCTACATCGTCATTGTCGACTTCTCATTGAATGTTAGAATGCACATATATTATGTATTTATATATCTATGTACATGTTCTCTATTAGAAAGTAAACCAAATTCATAGGTACCAACACTTCGACATCAAGATTATCGAGTTGCCGATACTTTTGACACCTATCTCCAAGAATTGATACCAAAAACTCTTCAGTACAATAGTTAAATAGTTTTTATTATAGTATTGATTTTGAGAAATTTTTTCATATTTCTATATTGACAGTTCATGTTTCAAGGTCTAATCGATGTTTTGTAAAGTTCCTAGAAATCTGTCTTATTGGAACACCAAACTTCACTTATGAGTCGCTAAGCATAGGAGTCATGTATTAAGCCTATGAAAAGCCAGTCTTGTAATTATCTTTGATAAGGTGAAATAAAATGAGTTCAAACATAAAAGTCTATCTATCGCCTTCTTCTCTCATTGAGTGAGTTACCAGAATTTCACCTTTAAAAATTTTATTCTGACAAATTGATATTGTTGCTGCCGCCTCTGACAATTCAACATTCTCCTCCAACACCAAACAAAAGCAAAAATAAATAAATGAGGAAAGGAAAAGACGACTATCCATACCATCTTGAAATCATCAGCTTTCCAGAACGGGTGTGCATAAAAACTAAAAGGCGGTGATGAATCGCACTTTATACAGAGGAGATTGAAGATGAAATCGGGCAAGTACCGGCGACCGGCCACATCTCGGGCGGGCGGCCAGAACCGGCCGCAGCCATGGCCAGATTCCTTTCTAACGTCCGGTCTAAGCCGACCCCAGCTCCAGATTTCCATTCTCTTTTCCTTCCCATTTCCCAGGACCTGGTTAGTGTTTTACCGTGACACAAAAGTTGCGTCTTGGAGAAAATGAACGGTAGAGAAAGGGCCTGAGTCCACGGGGGACCCACCCATGCCACGTGTCGCACGTTTAGGCCGCGGAATCGTGCGGGACTACCTAATACTATTCTCGAGCTGCATCCTGTCAATCAATCACAATCACTGGTTTTTCTGGCAAAGAAATAGAAAAAGATTCAATGATTTTGCTAGTAGCATGAAGATGTGGACGAAAACGAAATTGATATTTCGACGAAACAACTTGCTTAGGAGCTACTACCCAAGCCACTAGTGTTCATACATTATTAGCCTCTCCACACTAATCAAAGAAAGACCCGAAATACCCCCAAAAAAAAAAACACTACGAAGAATGGATCCGCTAAATCTCCCTCTCTTGCTTCTTCTCACCTTTGTTCCCACCATTAAAGCTCAAAATTTCCCAAAGCCCTACTGCGGTTCGACCGGCAACTTCACCGCCGACAGCAACTACCAAACCACCCTCACCACCCTCCTCTCCTCCATCTCCACCACCAACTCCTTGTCCCTCACCTACGGCTTCTTCAATGCCTCCACCGCCATCTCCGGCACCTCCCAAACCCTCTACTTCATCGGGTCCTGCCGCGGCGACCTCACCGCCGAGAGCTGCCACACCTGCCTCGACTTTCGGCCTCTGACATCCGCCGCCTCTGCCCCCTCCAGAAGGAGGCGATCCTTTACAGTGAGAACTGCACCGTCCGGTACTCGAACACCTCGATCTTCGGCACAGTTGCGACTGACCCCCTCTACATTTGGAACAACTCGAACGACGTCTCAACCCAGGTCACGCTCATGCTGGAGACACAGATGGAAGGTATGCGGGGCGAGGTGGCCGCCGGTGGCTCACTGAGGAAGTTTGCTACAAGGAACGTGTCTGCGGGGTCCGATACGATTTACGCGATGGCGCAGTGCACACCGGATTTGACGGAGGAGCAATGCATCGGTTGCCAAGAGAAAATCGTCGGGAAGGCGGGAATAAAGGCCGTGGCGCCGAGTTGCCAGTTCCGGTACGAGACCAATTATCCGTTCTTTGACCCGGTTGGCGAGCCACTTCCGCCGCTGGCTCCACCGCCACCGGGTATGTTAGCTCTTGTTTAAGAATTAGGTACCGTGGCCTTTTGTTTTTTAACATGGTGGATTAAGATGATCTGATTTGTTGATTATGCGGGGTCCACATGACATTTACCAGATTAATCGTTCAAATGAGTTTAGTCTATAAGCTTCATACACCATCTAATTAATTTTTGGGTCCGCGCGTTGGATAAATACAGTTTTGCAGAAAGAAGGTACGGAATAATTCCATATTTTCGGCAAAAGAAGGTAGGGTCCATATCTTTAACGCATGGACATGGCTCATAGTCAACTATTACGCTCAGTTCATTGAATCGAAAGTTATGGCAATCATTGCTCACAAGCGGTCATGTGAGATGTTTAAATTAATAATAAAGTGAGTTTAGGTTAAGGGTAATAAATCATTAGAAGATGTTCATCAATTCTCCTCATTCAGCCACCACCCTTTGTGAACGGATATATATACAAAAGGGTTTTAACAATAAGAGAAGTTGATCGACATCTAAATCAATCTAGGGTAAGAATCCATATCAACCATCTTTAGGGTCACACTAGTGGCGGTGATCACAGCTAATCGTAAAAATAAAATAAAATTGGTAAGACAAATTGTCGAACTTAAATCAGCCAAACAAGAAATTCCATATGGTAAACGTATGCTTAAAAGTTGTGCCTGCAACAAGGCAATTTATGGTCCAATTATCCTTAGACCTATTATATGGATGTCAAGACTTAGCGTAAGATTTTAATATAGTCCTTCTCACTTTTAGCCATAAATCCCTGATGTGATAGTGTGCTACATAGGATGGTTGGCAATAAATGGACAGCCATGTCATTGATTTTCTTTCAAAAATCAATTGGATGATTATATACAAATTTCTCACCAAAGTTTAGGATCAAATTGGTTAAATTTGAAAATTTTAGAACTGAATTAACATCCTTACAATAGAATTAGGACTAATTGGGTAATTTTCCCTCTAACTTTGCGTGTGGGCTTCATAAAGAAGAGCAAATTTGGAATTCTTGTGGCGGTGGTTTCCATATTCATAAGGTTAATGTGAACAGGGGTTTTAGAGGAATTTAGACCCTAGTGCTCGTGTGCTGCAGCAGCGGAAATAATTCCCTATTGCTGAACTTAGTATGATCAAACATGGGTTGTTCATACTAGAAATTTTGCTTTCTTAATTGTCTTCATTTATTCGTCTTCGGCCGTGTCAATTTACCAAAAGAAGAAACTTATGGATGCCAGAATTGCAATTGAAGTTCAGACTTTCTCGTTTAAGCCTCTCTATTAAGATCTCTCAAGCCCCTTCTTGCATGTCAAATTGCCAATCTTCACTCGTTAGTCTTAAGTCACATTAAACCTAGTGGAGCAGCATGTTAGAATGTCTATATATTACACACGCTTTCATCTAAAATGTTTTTAGATTAGTTTGCAATTATCTCATAAAATGGGAACTGTGCAGGGAAACGTAACAAATTTAGTGTGATAACCATCGCTATTACCATTCCCCTTGGAGGTGTTATGGTCCTTGTCTTTCTCACTTGTTGTTTGCTTCGAAGAAAGGGAACATATGAAGACGTCAAAGGAAAAGGCGGTAAATCGACAATTTGCCTTTATTTTTTCGTAAGCTATCTACACCAAATTAATGAGCATATAATGAAATTTTAATCATATGAATTAAGAGTCCATATGATATAAATGTATGACATATAATGGAAAAGATCAAGGACAAAGATCAGATTCTTCATGCTCTTTAAACCTTCAAAACTATACTTGACTGCACAAGCAATCATAATGCCACCAACAAGGGGAATACTTTAGAAATGTAGCAGCTCATTTATGGCCTTCTAGATAAATAGATGCAGCAATTTTACAAATATTACCAAACACCTATGAAAATCTCTCCCTTTCATAGCCTGCTGCATCAAGACAATTCAAACTCCCAATGACAAATATCATTATTAGGAAAACAAAGTTGAAGGGCACTATTCCAAACTTGCTAGAGAAATTGCATCCAAAGAACAAATGTGATCTAATCTTAGTTGCTTTCATGACACAAAAAGCAAAGATTTTGGTCTTGATTAGAAGACAATCTATTACTTCCTTGAAATATAGACATCGTATCTTGTATCGCCAAACCAAAATATGAATCCAGACCTTAGCAAATTAGATGAAAATCATATCAGTTGATACCATTCAACTCTAGTGACTCTTTTCCTCACAATCTCCTAAGTTGAAGTAGAGGTAGGAATGTCACAAGAAGCAGCAATGCAAGAATCTTGGTCTTCCAAAGAAACCTTGAGACAAATTACATCACAAACAAGTGCCTAGATTGATACCTTGTCTTCAAACCTCGCATTGGGCCTATTCCATTCGGAGCAAAAATCATCTCAACTGCTTTTGCTTTTCAAAGAAGAGTAGAATTGTAAAGCACTCTCCTTGGGCATACATCCAGCAATTAGGATGCCATGAGTCATGCCAAAGGGATATAGATTCAACATGACTAGCCACAAAACAGGACCTCAAAATGCTTCTAATGTTAAGCAATTCCCTCCAAGCATAGGAAGTATTTGTACCGCAATTAAAAGACCTAGCATTACCTTCAGCATGAAGAAGTGATCATGATGTAAGATGCATCCCATTACTTTGTTACCGATAGTATTGATAAAATTGTAATTTTTTTCTTCATGACCAATCAAGAGGGCAAAGACTTCATTTGGATAAGGGGACAACCACACCAGCTTAATCCAATATTATTCATTGTGATAATGTTCCTAAGCATTGGCAACCATATAAATGCTACTAGGGGCCAATGCCGATACAATTTGATAATCAAATTGCTCTCTTTGGTAATGTAGTTGCAAATGAACTTACCACAGTAGAGTCCTTACAATTTGACTTGGCTACAATACAAGTGGCGACAAATGATTCCTCTCCTAAAAACAAGTTGGGTGAAGGTGGATTTGGTGAAGTTTTCCAGGTACGTGTTACATATTAGTTAGAAAAATCAAGAATGCTTTACGTATGAATTGAATATAATGGTGCTAAAAAAAAAAGAAAAGAAACACGTAATACTTTGTTATGTTAATTTTTAAGAAGTTGTGATAACGACTTAAACGATAAATTTAAAACACTTCAGGGTAGACTTGCTGATGGACAACAAATCGCGGTGAAGAGATTATCTCAAAGCTCAAGGCAAGGTGATGAAGAATTAAGAAATGAAGTTCTACTCATTTACGAGTTTGTGCCAAATAAAAGCCTTGATTACTTCTTATTTGGTAAGTTGAAGTTTAACCTTCTTATGTACATTTTCTTGAAATCAAATGTTCCAGCTTTCACTAGCTGTGGAAAACTTGAAATCAAGCAGCTTTCTATTCTATCACTGATTATAATTTTTTGTTGAAGCTACTTTTGATTGATGAGAGTAAATAATATTGGCCTCGAGTTTATGAATAGTTGCCACATGCTAGCAAATAATGAGTTTTGGTTCAAAATGCAGTTCCCCAAAAAAGCAGTCAATTGAATTGGCCATTTCGTTATAAAATAGTATCTAGAATTGCTCGAGGAATGCTCTATCTACACGAAGATTCTCATCTCCGAATCATCCATCGTGACCTAAAATGTAGCAATATCTTGTTAGACAGTGAGATGAACCCGAAGATTTCAGATTTTGGTATGGCAAGGATTTTTGGAGTCAATCAAACTCAAGCTAGCACAAATAAAATCATGGGAACCTTGTAAGTCTTAGGTCTTGAATGGACGACTTTGTAATTGGATGTAGGACATTCTCATTTTATCTATTTAAGGATGCTCATTGATCTGCATCTAAATTTGCAATATACATGCGGCTAATGTTTGATTTTGCAGTGGTTACATGTCTCCTGAATATGCAATGCATGGAGAGTTTTCAGTGAAATCCGATGTTTATAGTTTCGGTGTACTACTTATAGAGATCATTTGTGGCAAGAAGAATAACTTTTACCACCAATTAGATGAGGGTGAATATCTTGCTAGTTATGTAAGTTTCGTTGTGCTACTGTAGCAAACATTCACGTTGCACTCTTTATAATGTTGGTCAAGTGAAATTGAAATTCCTTTGTAAAAACTTAATACTTTAGCCTATAGAAATAGTTATTATGTTCCTTAGTCTTCAATGGTTTTATGCAAGATTCAAATGTCTTGCAAGATGAGTCATTGAATTAATGCCATAATTTTGTTAAGATTTTCCAGAATTATTCTTGTAGGTGTGGAAACAATGGAAAGATGGCATGGCCTTGAAAGTGTTGGACCACGCTATTGTGGATTCATATTCAAGAGATGAAGTACTTCGATGCTTGCACATTGGCTTACCATGCATTCAGGAAGATCCAGCTATAAGACCCACCATGGCAACTGTAGTTCTCATGCTTAGTAGGAATTACTTTAACCCACCATTGCCTCAACATCTAGCCTTCTTTGTCCAAAGTAGATCGTGGGGACTAAGCATCCTAGTGAAAGAGCTTGAATCAGAGCAATCTACTAGTAGGACTATGCCTTCATCGACTAATGATATGTCAGTTACCGAATTGTACTCCTGGTGAATGGTAGTTTAAGCCTAATTTTTCTTCATTAATGATCTCAGAGCAAGATTGCTTGGCCTTACCATGATCTTTTATGAACCATAAGCAAAAATCTATGTATTTGGAGAGTTAGCCATTTAATTGCTCAATGGGTGTAGTGTGCATTTAAAGGAAGACTCCATACATGTAATTTATCATAGTTATTATAATTCTTCTAACATTGTGTTACTATTTGAGGCTAAATCATACGTCAATCTATGGTAATTTGGCGTATTATATATTATTGTGCTTCTATAAGGCTCATTACTCCTTCTTTTGTCTAGACTAAATAATCAAATTGAAGTTTTCGTTAATTGACCCACCGGATTGTAGATATTTGAACTTGTGAAACTAGTTGGGCTTCAGTGTTGTTAAAATGGAACCTATAGACTACAGGTGCTCCATCTTTGATAGGCTTTCTCTAGGACGTAGATCGACCCGGGTGGGATTTGCAAGACCTTATTGCAAAATGCAAATCTCTTATCCATGAAATCCAAGTTGTCCATTGTTATTGTGAACCCAATCAGTTATCAAATAGGGTGATCAATGCCTAAAGAATTGAAACCCTCCCCTGTAAATGGTTGTCTAACACACCTCAATGCTTTTGAGCGATCCTTTGCTCAAAACCCCTTATTTGTTGTTCAGAAATTGTTAGTTGAATAAATGTTTGGCCAAGAAAACTAAAAGTCTTTGTACTCTTTGATAGTATTTATAGCTCGAGATAAAGATTATCCATTTACTATGTGAATATACTTTCTTTTGCAAAATCAGGAATTAATTTGTCGCAGTTTTGTCTACTTAGTTCTTCAATTGATTAATGTAACTTTTTAGCGAGTTTTCATGGTATTTAAATTAGATTAGCTCTACCAATATCTTACCAAAAAGTTGACAGGACAAGCGTCTACTTGTTATCCTATGAGGGGAGGCAATAGAGCCATCTTAAACATTTTTGGCGATAGGTTTCACAAAACCCTTACCAATGACAATCGATGATTTACAAGCCATCACTAGTGAAAGGTTCGAACCTTTTTGAGTTTTTTTTTTTTTTTTTTTTCTGTTATGGTTCTGCCCATCTACTATAGGTTTCTTCTAGTAGTGTTAGCTCGTTTAGGTAACTGTAACAATAGCATCTTTTTGCCCAAGGTCTCTTCCCCAACACTGGGTGATTCACCCATTGTTTTGTTCTTCTCTTGTTTGATAAATTAGTAGTAAGAATTTCGTCACATACACCTGTAGTACTGTGTGAATTCTAATTAAGGAGCGTTAAAAAATTTCTTGGATTTGCTAGAATATATTGCCTTTATTCGAGGAATCAATCGGCTAACAACAATAATAAAAAATAAAATACATGATGATTCCTAAGCCTGAACAACAATTCTTGATGCAAGACATGTAGAAATCAAAATGAAAGAGATTTCAAGAGAATTTAATGATTCCATGATTTGATTTGATCCTTCAACAAAATGATACCTGTACTTGAAACTGACACAAGTGGGTAGGTAGAGAATTTCTAGAGGCATGAAACAACTCTTTCTAGGAAACTCTACAAATTAGCCCCGGAAAAAAATGGAAAGAAAATAGAATTTTCCATAAGATGATTTTTCTATTTTTTTTTGCTACATGAACCTAAGTAGTCAAAAATCTCGACTAAGTCCAGTAACAATCAATATTTTTTGGTCAGTCAGTGACAATCAATTCAACGTGACCCAATTGGCTTCCCTATGTCTAGGCACTCCTCTCTCTCTTTTTTCCCGATATTATTTCTTCTATAATAAGATTTTCCTTTTTTAATAACAAAAATATCCATTTTAAAATCGCGCTGGTTCTATATGTCTAATTCTTATGCACAAGCCAAATTCTAAACCGTTAAAACTACATCCGAGTTTTTGTTTTAGCAAAATGTTAGACATATTAATGGTGATTTAAATAATCAACTCATTCAATGATATGTTGAGCTATTATTTATTTTTGAATATAACCAATTATTTAGAGGACTACTCACAATCTAACGTATCTCCTAGTAAAACAAATTTGTAAACTAATTTTAATAAATCTAGCTCTATGGTTTAAAATGGTCCAAGTCGACTTTATGGACCTTCTCTAATGGTCTACGCCTATGGAGATACTTCTCTCTCCCCTAGATGATATCTCCTCACGAAACTTCTGCAACTTCTCAATCTCATCCTTTTGACAGATTTTCACTAATCAATTGAATTGAATGAACAACAAAACTCATTTCCTATTTTCGTTCGACACAATGATCATCTTTACTTGAAATAACTATTTTGATCATGTTCATGAATTCATAGAAAACCCTCCCAATTCATATCCATTATGTAGTGAAACAATCCTGCTCATATTTCTTGTTTGGGCTTACACATTTAATTACAACTTCTGTTGTGATGGAAGAAGATTATCATCAATTACAGGGCTACCCTTGAAGTCAAATGCTCAAATCAGCATCACCCAGCCTCACTAGGCTTCAAAATACATATTATACTTAAGTCTAATTATTCCAATAGAAAATTAGCTCAAAGACGAAAGAAGTCAATCGATTCAGTAAACAGCATGCACATTGCCAGCTTTGCATGTCCCGGAAATGGGTCACACCCAGTGTTCACTTTCGATAAAAGAGGAAGGATTGAAGGGGGCTGTGTAGACATGGTGGTTGCAGGCTGCTTCAGCTTCATCGTTGAAGATGAGAAATATGAGCCATCCTCTGTGATTGTGAGAAGTGGATTGGTTGGATTTTAGTGATGCTCTGGAGAACGACTTGAAGTAGACACTGAATTATATGAAGAGAATGAAGGAAGAAGACCAATACAAGATCGTCAAAAGGTATTCATTTCCCAGCACAGGGCATGGTCCATGTCAAAGCGCGTTTGCGTGAAAAAACACAAAATCAAGAAATTATGCAAATGCATATGCTAACCCTGGACATACCATGGTGGTGGCTTTAATGGCGTGGGCTACTATTCCACAAACGCAAGGTCACTCTCACGAAAGCTAAAATCGTTCATGAGGAGTACTGCAATCTAACTTTACACCAGGGAGTTTTCTAACTTCGGCACACTCCCGTGGCCTGCTTGTCAACCTTGGATCTCTGATCATGACTAGAGAGAGTCATGGATTTGGAGGCCCGTCAGTCTCGCCTAGCCCGTTTGGCCCAAAGAGCAAAATAAGCGTGCCTGAGAATGGGCAATCAACACAAATTGCGTCACTTCTTACGCTAGTGTCCAAGACCCCAAGCCTGATGTTTGCTTAGCTACCTCCTTGATGGTCAACCCCGCGCGCGGGAGATAGAGATTGTGTTTGTTGCCGATGGTGGTGTCGGTGATAATGGTGGTTGGAACGGCCGCATTGATGGTGACAATGCTGGTGTTGGATCGGTCTGGGATGAGGCACGATGATGGTGCTCCGGAGCGAAAATTGCTGACGTTGGGCGAGGGATATTCTATGTTAGCGCTCCTCAATTAGTTCATTCCACAAAAAGGGGTAGCTTTGTATTTTTTAAGTGGTAATCTAAAAGCAAGGATTTTTTTGAAAAAAAAATTAGGAGACTATAGTACCCTCAATGCTATGCATTTGCTGAATTAAATGCTTTTAATGGTAACTCACTTATTGTATATGCAATGAATTCATCCATTAGCTATCAAGAATGACAAATTCCACATATAATACAGCAGTTCTTGTACATAACTACATATAGGAATTTGATCTTCATATTTTACCATATATGCATGAAGTAGCCTTTAAAGAAAACACTTGAAATGATAAGGTTTGAACACTTCCTTCTAGAGTTAGCTCAACCGAAAAGTTACTACATATAAATCATTTGAATCATTAACTTGATTCTATCACCAGGTTCATATAATCAATAGTTTTGATTGGTTTGATTTATATAGTCTATAAACTATGCAATATTTTGTTTCTTGAGTGAGGTTATTGCCCAATCAGACGCTATGCCATAATCATTATTCGCTAGTACATCTTTTAAATAAGGAATAGTTTCATTAGGGATCCTCTACTTATACTTGAAATTCACAGCCACTCCTCTCTCTTTTTTTTTAATGAAAACAAGCCGTGTACTAAAAGTCATACCTTTCATCCTTTGGTTACTTCAAGAGAACCTGAACCTCCAATACTAAAACAAGAGTTATAGTGAATTGCTCAAAGTTCGGTTAACAAGTCATTCAGGGAGTCTTCTCATCTTGGTCAGGTCTTCTAGTTGACGTGAGTCTAATGGTAATTATTTACGAATAAATTTTTGTTCAAAGTAATTCAAAATATTAACTTGTTCTGAACATTAAATATGTCCTTCACAAATCAAAGTTAAAAGGGTTGACAATCTTATATCTGCACTAAATTTAACTCAAAAATGGTGATGATTTTAACTCAACTACTAAGGTCCGAGGACTCAGAAATTGTGCGTGTTGTTTGGGACGTTTAAAATGTCTAAAACAAGGAAGAACGGTATAGAGGGCAAATAGATGGAGTGTTGAGAAAAATAGAAAAGGAAAGGGGTGAATAGTATTCAAAACATTGGTGACTATTCAAATACTGCTTTTAACCGACCAAAAAAAAATACTGCTTTTCAGTTATTTACATAGGTTTATGGGCCAATTATGGGTGTTTTATAAAGAGAAGAATGAAATCAGCGCATGAGAAATAGGAAGCAACTTCGGATGAACGCGAACCTCATTATTCTATAAGTGAGTACAAAATTAATTTATAATTACATAAAAATATTTTAAAAAGTGAAAAAATTCAAATATCAAATAAAAGTTAACTACGTCATTTTGTAGTCCAATGTTGAAAATCAAGCATAACCTCGATTCTCAACCTTGCCGCTTGCCTCACCACCATCGGAATTTGATTCTATACCTCCGTCGCTCTAGTCTAGCTCTTGGTTTCTTGCTCTACAAGCTTTTCCGAATAGTGACTGGATTGAGAATTTGGTTTGCTTGTTTTCTTTTTCACTGTTACGACGAGAGAGAGTAGATGTGATAATTTGCAACCACGGCAAATTCAGGAACTTCAGTGGAAGAAAGAAATTGGCGTGAAAATGAAATGAGCTTAGCGATAAAATTTAAATTTTTCCTTTTCCTTTTGTTGGCCAAAGGAGTTGATTGAATTCGATTTGAGTTAGCCTGAGCGAAGGTGGTCAAACTGTCAATTAATCCAACGCGGCTTGATTTTCTTTTCTTTTCTTTTTTCGGGTCTACCAACATGGCTTGAGTGGGTACAATTAAAGTGGTCGTTAGATCAGATGTCAAGTACGTTGACCTGGTCAACGTCGGGTTTGATTGGGCCAGCCAGGCTTTACTGAAGTTAACTGGCATTTTGATTGGCTGGCGAGGAGAAATCTGAACTTGAAGTTACCATTATGGCCCTTTGGGGATGATCTGCGGGAGTCGCCCAACTTTTTTCGTATTTAGGAGATGGACTCTTTGCACTATGAAAATTGGTTGATTTCATTAATAGATCCCCATTTACTGTAATTAATTGTTCTTTCGTGAGACAGTACCAACGTAATATTATTTAACACAATTTCTGAATCAAAACAAAATTTCACGTCTTTAATCTTAGAAAAAATTGAAGAATGAAATAAGTCCGCTTGATACCATGGCCAAACTCCATTGGGATGTTTCCTTACTTTCTACTTCGATATCCATCATTTTACTATATGCAAAAGAAATGCGTGTTAATGGGCTGAAGGATCACTCAACACGTGATACATAGTGAATCTTGATGGTCGCCTCGGGCTTTCTCTCTTGGTTCCACACTTTGATGTGTTTAAAGATTATTATATAGTACTCCTAATAGAAATGTCTCTCACGATGACGTGTAGAACTCTATAAAGACAGAAAATGCTCCCTGTAAGCACCACCTGTATTTAACACTTATCATGGCCTTCTTTTTTTTCCTGATCTCGTCATCGTAATGACTTGACTTTTGTTATTATTAACCATTCGAGATTTAAGTACCAGCATAAGTTTCCCTGGCACTGATAATTCCTCGAGTTATTTCGTTGATGGAAAGTGTATAATTCTCTCTGTGTGAAGCTATTTTATAAACCAACTATGAATGTTTTTAATTTTTCATTTATATAATTAAGACTTTGATGAGTAAGATACTGTATTTCCATTAAACTGCTGCTTAGTTACACATTTGTTGGTGTAGATAACTTTATACCCAGAAGGTCCTATACGACAAACAAATTCATTACAGAAAGTGTTACGGATGAAATTTGATACTTTCATTTCATATTTATAACTGAAAGTTTGCATTTATATTAATGATAAGTGTAATGGAAGTACTAAAATTCGTGATTTAAGTACAACTGAGTTTTAAAACTTTCAAAAAATGAAATAAAGTCATAAAACTCTTCACGAAAATATACTTAGTTTTAAAATTTCCAAAAGTGCAATTAAGTCCTCAAACGTATCATTTTAATCCAATTAAGTCCTTTTGTTGATTGTATATTTTAAAGTTTAGGACTCGATTACACTTTCATAACAAGTTTTAGAAATTTATTATATTTTTTTAAAGTTTTATGACTTAATTGTATTTTCATGACAAGTTTTAGGATTTAATTGTATTTTTGGAAAGTTTTAAGACTCAATTGTTCTGTCATGACAAGTTTTACGACTTTCATTGCACTTATATCTTATATTATCATATGTAGTTTACATGGTAATGAAATTATTGATCTTCTCTAGAATGTAACTCTCTTCCTTAATATTTTCCTGAAGTCATTCATTGACTATTTTTAAAATGTGTCTTTTGGTTAAAGAGAAAATGACGGAGCAAATATTTTACGATGCTTTTTTTTCCTTACGGCAAATTATTCATAAATTTCGGTATCATTTGTTCCCGGGCAACGCACAGGTTCATCTCTAATTATCATTGTATGGTTGATGTTAATAGGAAAATAAAGGATAAATCTAATTAAGCACTGGACAGGTCTTTTTATTTTGGTGCAAAAGAAAAAGATATATAAACCATTACATTCTAAAATGACTAAACGCTTAATAAGACAGATATTAGCAGATGGTTCATTCCAACAAGAGAACATAGATGACGAGAGGATTCCTTTGATTGGCTCCATTCTTTGCTAGAAAGTCATTTAATTGTCACTGTGCATCCGCATTTTTTCCTTTTTGATGCTCCTAGAAGAGCCTACCAAAGTAACAAAGGGAATTGTATTTGCTTTTGATTCTCTTTAGAGACTACCCTTGATTTGTGAAAATTCATTTGAAAACCCAAAACAGCACAAGAAACGTGCCCAGCAACGACTTCAAGACTATGACTATTAAAGTTGATGCCTGTTCTCATTTAAGTACATGCGTTGACTTCTCTCTCACATTTTCACTGTTTAAGGCAATTCTCTTATTGGCCTACCAAACATGTTTTGAGCCAAAAAGAGGCAACAACACGAAAGCTAAATTTGATTATTCACTTTTCAGTAGATCTTATTTTCCAAACCTACTCTCTTTGGAAAATCCTACCAAAAAGATCGTAAATCTATTGTAAATGTGTCAACTTAATTTTAAACATTTATTTTGGGTCAATTGAGTTCTAAACTCTTTACATTTGTGTTAATTCAGTTCATTTAATCAATTTTGATAAAAAATCATTGACATGAATGCCGGTCATCCTACATGATATGGTCAACATTAACATTGACAATTTTTAGTATTTTGATAATTTGGAATTTTATATTAAAATACTAAAAAACATGCACAATGCCATGTGACAATATTGCATTTTTTTAACACAGTGTTTCAATCGAAATAAACTGTTGTAAATATATTTTCTAGAAAAAAAAAAGGGAAAATAGAAGAAGCATGCCCAAAATATAGAGAATAGAACTTGCCATCTCTTATCAAAATATTTTTTTGGCGCATTTCTCTTTGTATGCATTAAATTAAGGATGCAGAGATCGGGTAAATGGAAAAATTATAGATACTATAGCATTTGACCATAATGGTAAAATACATCTATTATAACCTCTCTCTTTTCTTTTCTTTTTTATATATATACATTCAGTAAGTAGATTCAAGAAGAAAATGGAATGATTAACTTTTGTTTGGATTTGATTGCAAAGATCGGAGAAGACAATCAACAAGCTCAAAAATATAAACCATAGAATCATAAAATACGCATGAATGAATCAATTCTGAAATATGAAATTTGAAGGTACAATATAATTTTCAATGCAAGTTGAAGAACAAATAAGCTAAAAAAATTTGTCTTTAATTAAATTGAAAGTAAAGAGAAAATAGGAAAGAGGGGGAAAAGGCAAAAGCAAAAGGATGAAAAAAAGGGCCTCATCTTTATTTAGAGTACCATATGGGAAATGAAGGGGAAAAAAGGAAAAGAAAACCAAAAAAAATATTTGTAGAATTAACGCCTAATAAATCAGAAAACAGGGAATGATTCATTCATTAGTTAGATAATGAAGGCTCTGCTGAAAATCAAAGCCTACCATCGGTTGTTTACAATTTCTAATGAGCGACCATTCTCCGCCTGTTTCACCTTCTCTAAGAATTGCCCTTGGGACTAAGCATTGAGCTGCAACTAGTGCTCGCTCCATCGAGCTTCAACTAGCGTCTCTAGCGGCGTTGAATGCCTCCCAGAAGTGCCTTTTATAGTGGAGGCTGCAGCATATCGCTGCGACAAAAATTAGGGACATCGATTGTGAGGGGAAGAAGATGAATAGTAGGAAGAAAAGAAAACAGAAAAGGAAAAAGAGAAAAAGAAAAGAATAAATAAATAAATAATTTAAAAAATAATAATAATATTAAAAATTGTCAAGTTAGCATGGATTGGACGATCAATGCTAGTCTGGCAATTTTACTCAAATAGATTGAATCAACATAAATTCAAAAGGTTTAGGACTGAATTGGCAAAAAAAAAAGTTTAAAATTGAATTAGCACAATTACAATAGCTTAAGAATTTTTTTGGTAATTTTTCTAAACTAAGTAGTACTAGCACCAATATGTGACACAATATGCAACATGACACACCGATACATCATTTCTCAAAAATAGAGAATTTCAGCACGTGGATATAATAGCTAAATAAGTAATATTCAAATTTATCATATTTTCTTGAATAATATAGTCCTCTCACCTATAAAAAGAGATTACACAATTCCATAAGGAAAATATAGAGAGAGAGAGAGAGAGAGAGAGAGAGAGAGAGAGAGAGAGAGAGAGAGGGGGGGAATAGAGAGAAAGAAAGAGTAGACTCTCTTCTTGGCAACGAAAGAGAGAATTGAGACAAGAAAGAAAGAGGTTGGAGACAGAGATAAGAGAGGGGAAGCATCTTCTTCCCCAAGCGTGTCTCCGTAGCTTGATCGAGCCCAACGTTGCTGCTTCCTCTTGGTCCCTCGACTTGCGTTTCTATCCTCTATTTTGCGGATTATTTCCAGATTTTCCATCAAGTTGTCAACACAGGAAGCTTCAACCAAGTTGTTATCCCCTGCATCACATGACGACCTGCTGGTTTGTCCGAGTTGCAGACCACCGCAGGAACCCACCAAACTGAGCATCACCCAGATCGTGAGCTGTGCACCGCCACGCTAAGCGTCATTGTGATTCGCAAGTCCCATCAACGAACGCCTAGTAACTCTATACGAGCTCTTGTAATTCTGGAGAGCATTCAAGCATCCAAGCGGCACCTCCAGTCCGCAGCCATGTCCGCAAATTTGCTCTCAAGCTAAATCTCTTTTTTGCAGGTTATTCAGCATATTCCCAACAGCCTTGTTGGGGGATAGTTGTTGGGGGATAATGCGTTGTTGTCCTTGAAGTTGCAATCAATAAGTCCTATTTGTGCTTGAGCTATCGTCAAGCCTCCTTGTTTCATTGTGCCGAATTGTCAGCCACGGCTGTAGCCATTGTCCATCATGTTTGTGAGCATCCCACGTTGAGCCGTCGCCAATTCCTGTGATCCATTGTTCGTCCAGATTCGGAAACGTCATATTGAGAACTAGGTAAAAATCTTGTCTAATTTTAGTTTCGAATATTTCATTTCCTTATTTGAAATATCGTTAATGCACGAGATTGAAATTCATGATATATTATCCGGTTCATAATATTGAGTAGCTTTTTAAATTATGAAATTTTCCTAATTTCCTAACTTGAAATATGACTCGCAATCGCATGGAAAAATCATCGATTTGATCTCATGCTCGAGATATGATTCGCGATTTTCTGAAAAATTGGCTAATCTGATCTCATGCACGAGATACAATTTATCAATTTATTTCCATATTAAATAAACATGGATGGTATCTTACGTGATTTGGTGTCGTGCTTGATGTGGATGTGATTTATTTCTATATTTGCTTGATTTGAATTATTTAAAAAAAAAGAAAATAAAAAAAGATTAGACAATAAATTAGAGTAGATTCTTTTTTAGATAATATTGCATATTTAGGGTAATTTCTTATTCCGAATTTTTTAAAATAAAAATTCATAAATATTGCTTTAGATTAAATTTCATTTCATTCCATAATTAAAATTGCATGTTTAAATATAGGATTTTTGTATTTCGAATTTTAATCAAAAAAAGAAAAAGAATACATATAAAAATTGCCATGCTCATGTCATGTAGAATTAGGTCATCTTCCATGTGCCATCTAGTCATTGCATGTATAGAGTCATTTGAATACTTAACTACTAGGATAGTTGCATTAAATATTTCTTGGCATTAGATTGCGTGACATATAGTTTGCATATTAGGTTGCACGTTGCATGCTATTATAGTTAGACATTTTCATATGGCATTGCATGCATTACATGTAGTTTTAGGCCTCATTAAATAAGTGAAAACCTTAAGAAATATTTAAATGATTGTGTGTTAATTAGAAATTATATCTAAGATCATTGATGTGATTTTTAAGCTAACATCGCAGATTCTTTCGTTGCTTTGAGATAAGTATTTCCTCTATGTGCTCTCAATTTATTTATTGCTTTGTTTTATTGGGTGTTAAACACATTCGTATGATCATATTGCATGTTAGGGAGTAAATTAAAATCAATACAAACTGTCTGCAAATCTTTTTTTTTTCAAATAAAAAGAGAAAATGTACCAAAAGGGCGTTAGAGAAATCTAATGTAATCAAGTTCATGATCCCATAATGTCGCGACCTCCCTTTCGCGTCCCGGGAAGGCTAATGGCTCGGCTGAACACCTTTCATCAGGGCTTTAGCCAGGGCTCTTCCAAGCCCACCAATTCACGACTTAAGGATCGAGTTTTTAACCTATAATTCAATTTTATTTAAAAAGGAATCGCCACTAATCAGTTTAGGGTAGGTCGATTAGAAACCCAAGTAAAATATCGGAAGAAATATTTTACTCCTACGCAACCAGAGAAATTAGGATCGGAGACTTAATTACACTAGTTAATCACTAATGCCTTTCCGGTACCTAATCTTGTTTAAACCCTCGAGTTTGATATTTTTGCATTTTTTCAAGGATTTTTCCATGCATTTGTTGAAACAAACATTTTTTGGCTTTTTCTTTTTTTTGGAAAATAAAGATATTTTTTTTGATTTTATGATTTTCTGAAAATAGAGAATATTTTGGGGTTTTTCTGATTTTTGTAAAATAAAACATATTTTTCGAATTTTCTGATTTTTATAAAATATTTCTGGAATTTTCTGATTTTTTGAAAAATATAAAATATTTCTGGATTTTCTGGTTTTTTTCTAGAAAATGTGAAATATAAAATAATTTTTGGATTTTCTGATATTTTTGGAAATTATAAACTATTTTTCGGATTTTCGGATTTTTCTGGAAAATAAAATATTTTTTATTTTTTATTTTCGAAAATATTATTATTATAAAAATATAAACAAACCAGACCCGGGTCAGGTCTTCTGGATCCGGCCCGGTTGAACTCAGCCCACCCCCATGGCCCAGGCCTTCGGCTGGACCGGGTCCAGCTCAAGGGCCCAGTTCGTCAGGCCCAAAGAATACCTGCAAATTAAATAGAAATTAGTCAAGCCCAAGCCCAAAAAAATAAAGTCTGGCCCAAGACAGAAAAGGCCCAAAGCCTGACTTATTTCAGCCCAAAAAACCCAACCCTAGCGGGTCGACCGGATCTTCGTGCCCGACCCACATTCCCCCACTTCTCTGTCGCAACCTCTCCGCTGCGCTGAGGGGGCGGCCGAGCGAGTCACGGCCTGGACGCGGCGAGCGATGCCGGTCGTCGCTGGACCAGCTGGCGCGTCGACGAGGTGGCAAGAAGAAGCAGGGGCGACGGTGATCGTGAGGCTAGGCCGAAACCAGTGGGTGGTTGGGTCGTGGAGATGATGAAGACAGACGGCTCGGTCGTCATTGGCTCCGGCAGTGGGTTGCGAACAGCGGCGAATTGAGCTTTGCGGTGGTGGCACAAGCGGTGGATCGACGAAGTGCAGCAACTTGGGCATGCGGTGGCGATGCGAGCGATGGATCTGCAGAAGAGACGACGGCGGGTTGAACGGCTTAGGGTTTTGATGAGCACGAACCGTCGTTGGTGGCTGACCGGTGGAAGTAGGCGGCTTCCGACTCGGCGACACGGCGACGAGGCTTGGTCTCGCGTCTCTTTCTCCGATCTCAATCGCAGCCACAAACTCAGATCTCTCTCTCGCCGCAGCTCTCTCCGCCCTCGCAGCTCTCTCTCTCTCTCTCAGTTTCTTTCTCTCGCCTATCCCAGATCTGTTTCCTTTCTCTCTCAGATCTCACTTTCTTCTCCACCTCTCTGCAGATCTCTCTCTCTCTTTCTCACTCGACCTCGCCTCCTATTTTTCAGATCTGCTATTTTTCTCTCTGTTTCAGATCTCTCTCGCAGCTCTCTCTCGGATCGGCGGTCGCTCGTCCGGCCTTCTGGATGTCTCTCCAAGGGAAACCTTCCGAGCTCCTGCTTCTCCTCCAGATCGCTTCTGTGTTGCTCTTTTCTTGCTGCTGCTCGACCCCCCTATTTATAGGCGAGGAGCCCGGTCGACGGAGGTGCTCCGACCGGCGGTCCTCGGCGCCCAGCCGGGCTCTCCCTCGACCGAACCGGCGTCCCATCCCCTCTTCTCCGCCGGGGCCATCTCGGCATTGAAGGAGTCCCGCCAAGACGTCCCCTCCGCCCAGGTTTTGCGTCGGATCTCGCGCGGCAGCATTGATGGCGCATGCGAGGCGTCCCTTTCGTCGCCGGCTTTCCGTCCGCCTCTCTGTCCAAGCGCGCGTGAGTTGCAGAGGAGGAAGGAGGAAGGAGGAAGGAAGGAGGAAGAAGAAGAAGGAGGGGCCGGGCCAGAAAGAAAGAAAAAGGAGCGGGCCGGGCTGTGTGGGTGAGGATGAGGGGACCGAATGGGCCCCAAGCCCATGGGAAAAAATAAAAACAAAAAGGGACTGGGCGCAAAGGCCCAGCCCGCGTGGGCCTCCCTCCTATTCTCTTTTTTTTTTTTACTCGAAAATAAGGGAAAATAAATAGGAAAATCAAACTTAGTAAATGCAAATAATATTAGTACTTAGGTGATGCAAAAAATCTTTTTTGTTAGGGTCAAATTGAACCCTAATTTTCTATGTAATTTAATTTTAATACCTAATTAAAATTTAGGTATCAACATATAATCTCTGGTCCGTAAGAGTAAAGTAACTCTTCATTACTTTACTTGAGTTTCCAATCAGCCCACTGAAAAATAAATTAGTGGCGACTCATAATTAAAATTATTGGTATATTAAGAACTTGAATTCTAAGTCGCGAATTTGTATGGGTTTGGAAGAGCTTGAGCTAAATTAACACTTAGTAATTTGTTAGCCAAACCTTAGGTAGTCCAACCCGCACCTGAGGTTAGGTTGTGACACCCTCGCCAAGCCCTCATCCAAATCTAGGATAGAATCACCACCCTCTGCCATCTCTAGTAAAGAGCCGATCAATTGGCCCTCCCATAGGTGTCAACAACCTCGTTGCTCTTCCTCACCACCCTACCGATGATGGGGGCAGTGACCAT
Source organism: Corymbia maculata (assembly GCA_014182735.1). Taxonomy (NCBI): domain Eukaryota; kingdom Viridiplantae; phylum Streptophyta; class Magnoliopsida; order Myrtales; family Myrtaceae; genus Corymbia; species Corymbia maculata. The sequence continues at coordinate 37,255,099 of CM024686.1, read as the reverse complement.
CCTCCTATCTGTGTTATCCATTTCCTTTTTCTAAAAATATTTTAAATTTTTTGAAAATTTTTAATCTAATATAATTTAATTTAAACTCAAATTATATTTTGGACGAAAACACCCTGATTGGCTGGAATTTTTTGCCTGCCGAAGAGACTAGGCTTTTATTTGAAATGGTCATAACCACTTTAGGCTATACTTTAAAATTGATATAAGCACTTCATACTCTTATTTGAAACAATATTTTCTATAGGCTCTTATTTGAGAAAATGAGTACACTTTGGGCTTTTATTTGGAATTTTTCCAAAATAAAGGTAATTGTAGTTTGTGTACCTTTTCAATTAGCTCACTATTGTTCTTGCACTTTTTTTTTTGACCAATGAAGTTCCTCGATTATATGTACTTTTTTCTCTTTTGAGATTGATCATTCCATTATAAAAGTAAACAAAAATGCTAATGTGACTATCAATTTGTCGTTATTTGCTAAGGTGTCATCTTACTTAGCTTTTAATTTTTGTGGGAAAATTTTTCTTATAAATTTAAAACGTGATAAATTTATATTGGAAAATAAAGAAAAAGAAAACAAAAAATATTACAAATAAAAGAAAACAAGTATAAATGACATATAAATTTCGACAAAGGAAAACGACAAAAAATTGAAGAGATTTTAAGCAATATTTCATTGAAACAGAAAGCTAAACTATGTGGGCCAGTGTCGAAGAAATGCTTCCATGCCAGGTCAAAACCACTCACTTAATATGAGTGATGTGGTCTAATTCTTATTTAAGCTTTCAACAGATATGGTGTCTGATGGAGAATGAGGGAGGATTTTTCATTATGCTTCAAATGAAAAAGAAAAAAAAAATCAAGTATTACAGTTTTGCAATTACAAGTCAAAATGACACGCTGGAAATCCACATAGTTTTCTCCATTGAACACCAGCTTTATTGAATTGGAGTACATGCCGTATTTCATTTAAATTAATTAATGAAGGGATGACATAAACATATTAAAATAGATTAGGGATTTAAATGGACCAATTGAAAGTTTTGGGACAATAGCGCACATTACTCATAACTGATTTATTTCAATCAATCGAAAGTTCAAATATGATATTGCACGTTGATAAAAGTTCACATACGATTAGTACTATTATCTCTTACAAAAGTAGAAACTAGATGTTCCTTACATCTCATATATAAAAAGGCAAGATATGTTGATCTAGTGCATATTGCGAATTCTCTGCAAAAAAGATGGAAATATTGTGAAATAGGATCTTCTCATAAGTCTTCCCATAATTATTTCCAGTACCACAACTTTGAACTATAAACATTACACTCTTCGTGTGACTTTCATAGAGAAGCTAGCTCTGCAGTGAAAATCAAAAATCGCATGGTTGGGATTAGTGTGAATTAAGAAGATACTCAAAAGGCGATCGTCATCATTAGTGAAAACCAAACACAATAGAACATGAATACTTCAAATCTTACCTTCTCCTGAGATGCTCAAAATTTTTCGACATCAAGATTGCGAAGTTGCTCTAAGCTGACTGCCGAGAGTGGTACATCCAGGGGTACATGAAAGCAAAGTTCACGCGAGACTTGTTCCATGGTCGGTCGAAGCCTTGGATTGGCTTGCAAGCACTCAAATGCTACTTTGGCGATCAAGACCACATCCTTCGCATCTTGAAGGCCAAGTGTAGAAGGCGAGAGACGTTGATCCAACACATCCTTCAACATCATTGACTCAGTTTGGAGGGACGATGAATATTCTGGAGAGACATGATCTCCCGGATGCTTTCCCATGATTGTCTCTAATGCGACAACTCCAAAACTATACACATCGCATTTTTCGGTAGGAATGGTAGAATAAGCCAGCTCTACAAGTAGAAAATTCACTATTATTTTAAATCTTTATCATAAGTCATATTCAAGTTGACAACATTATTTCCCATGACATGACATATGATAATGACAAGTACATATTTCTATTGTGTGCGATGATTACAAGCACAAATTTCTACTTCATTTATACTTACAACACTGATTTGAGTAGGGGAGTTTATGCTTTGGTAAAGTTCAAAAATTTTTGTTCAATGCTTGAACTCAGATTCTTTCGCTAAAAAAATCAACTAATCATTTTCTTGAAAAATAATACTATTTTTCGATGTTTGGTTAAAATCTGAAAATGAAAAGATAAATATTTTTCGTTGTTTAGAAATGAAAATATTTTTTTCCTCAATAGACATGCACTATTTTTTATGTTTGGTCTTGAAACTGGCCTCTGCTAACGTAGGTCTACTTGCTGGGGCCAAGCCCGAGCCCAGGTCCAACACGGCGGAACGCCGGACTTCGTGATATCTGTTTCACTGATGAAGGATCCCCAATTTCCAGTTCTCTAATCGAAATGAAGAACTATTCAACAGACTAACAAAGGGAGAAAAAAATTATCCCCAGCAATTCAGTCCTCAGACGACTTTAAAATCAACATCCAACAGGCAAATCGAAGATCAGACACAAATTCTCTTTGCTTAACTCTCTACACAACAAGTCCAAAAGTACCAAAGGGGAAACAAAAATCAAACTGCGCAGGTGAAATTCGGCAAAGAAGATGATGAATAGTGAGGAGACTCACTGCTCTTATTTCCCTGTCAATTATGCAGTGAAATCTGCTTCGAGCACGACACGACAGTGGAGGAGCTCAATGCTAATCTGTTCGAGAAGCTGGCATAACAGCCGTTGCGCAAGACCGAGTCTATGCTGGGAGAGCCAAGGAAGAAGATTAAGGAGCTAGACACTGCCAAGTGTATTGCGATCGAGTTGAGATTGATTGTGACAGATTCAATGTTGTCAAGCTCGGATTCGAGCTCGGGACATCAAATTCTCATCGTTGAGCTCAAATGTGACCTCGTCTTCGAATGACCCTAGATCTTGGGTCGCCCGAGCCCCACAACACCCTCATAGTGACAAGGAGCTAAGGTCGCGGAGGGAGTCTCGGAGGTCGTGGCCCAGCTCAGAGATTTGGGTGGTGATGGATGAGTGCCAGTGAAGCTATGGTCAAGTAGTCCGTGCACAAGAACAGTGAGGACAAGTGAAGGCGCAGAAGGGAGAGAAGAGAAGCCCTAGCGTGAGAGAGGAAGAAAATGATTTCCTTAGTCTTAGAAGGGTATTTTCCGTTGATTGGAACATGTTTTCTTTGACCCCTCAGTTTTCACGCCTCAAACACTAGAAAATGTGAAAAAGTTATCCTGAAAATACCGCAAAATAGATATATCTTCTAGGTAACACGGACTTAATATCCTTGAAACGGATTGATTATGATGTTTTCCTCATTTGCCAATTCTTACTTATGACGAAAATGGAAAAGCTGTCTCATCAGTACTGAACCTGAAAGCCCTAGATCAGTATAACAAATTTCCATAAGATGATTAAATACTAATGAACTGCACTAAGCTAGTAAAAGTTCAACTATAGAAGCATGATACCGAATGCCATTGAAATTTAACAAAAATTATAAAGTACCTGGAGCAATGTACCCGATGGTGCCAGCAATAGCAGTCCAGTTTGATGAATCCGGCCTCAATAGTCTTGCAGTGCCAAAATCCGAAACATGAGCTTGATAGTCGAGATCCAATAGAATATTATTACTGGTCAAGTCTCGATGTAACAACGGAGGTGAACATTCGTGATGCATATAGGACAACGCATTTGCAACTCCTCGAACCAGATTTACCCTCCTGTCCCATTGAAATTCTCTTGCTCTTTCATCATCGCTCAAAATCATCCTCAAGCTTCCTCTTTCCATGTACTCATACACCAAAAAACAGCATTGGGCATGAAAGCAAAATCCATAAAATTTCACAATGTTGCGGTGACGTATATTTGTTAAGGCTTGAATTTCCCTTTTAAATGGTTTCATATCAACAATCCCACTATCTTCGTGGCATGACAAGGTTCGCTTGACAGCAACCGTTTGACCTTTTGATATCTTTGCTTTATAAACAATTCCATATGCTCCTTCACCCACGTAGTACTTGGAGTCAAATCCTTCCGTGGCCTCGATGATTCGATCATAGAAAACTTTGCCATCATAACCTAAAATACGCATGAAATTCAAATCATTTGCCTCTTCATTATCCTCACTCTTGATAATCCTTCTTTGATGACGATTGTTTGCCCCTCCATTATGCTCTCTCTTGATAATCCTTCTTCGATGACAATTGACAATTACAAGAACTATCAAGATGGAAGAGAGAACAAGCAACCCCAAGAAAGAGAGAATAAGGATAACCGTGATTCTAGCTCCAATGCCTCGGTTGCGATTCTTGCTCCCATTGCATATTGGTAAACCAACAACATTTCCACAGAGCCCTTTGTTGTGCTGAATTGCCTCAAATGGAGCCTCATTAAAAGCCTTGATAGCTGGGAGAGGGCCTTCTAGGTCATTGTAGGATACATCAACCAAAGTCAATGCCAACATATTAACGAAAGTATTTGGGATGGTACCAGACAGGTTATTGTGGGAGATATTTAAAACTTGCAGCATTCTCATATTGGCAAGCTCTCCTGGTAAATTTTTAGACAGAATATTATAACTCAGATCAAGGGACTCGAGGGATTGTATGTTGCCCATATCGGGAGGAATGCTTCCTTGGAATTTGTTTCCACTCAAGTTCAAGCTCAACAAGTTCATGCATGTGCCTAGTTGTGCCAATATCGATCCATTCAAATTGTTTGATGCCAAGTTTAGACGTGCCAATCGGGATAAAAGTCCAATCTCAATCGGGACATTTCCCGTGATGGCATTGCTGCTTAGGTCGAGTTCAAGCAACATCGATAGACTTCCCAATTCCCTTGGAATCTCTCCAATTAAATTGTTTGAAGAAAGGTCTAGTATCTGTAATCGAGCCATCCTTCCAAATATTGCTGGCATCTCACCAGAAATGTTGTTGTTCGATATCCTTAAACTCGTCAAATTAACACAATGCTCCCATTTCCATGAAAGTTCGCCGTTGAAATGATTGTGGCTCAAGTCCATAAAATTTAGATGAGGATATATTCCAAAAGCTTTTGTTATGTTTCCAGTTAGTTGGTTTCCTTCAAGTCTCACTCTAAATAATGAAGTACAATTCCTCAAGCTTTTCGGTATAGGGCCAGTGAAATGATTATTGTTGATAGTGAGATTTCGCAATGATCTCCCAAGGCATACATCTTTTGGTAGTTCCCCCTCTAGTTCATTATGAGATAAGCTCAAAGAATTCAAACGTGTTAACTTATTAAATTCAGAAGGCAAGGAACCAAAGAGTTTGTTTCCCTCAAGGTGTAACATAGTTAGATTGGGCAAGCTTCCAATTGATGCAGGAATTGGACCAATCAAATTATTCTCAGCTAAATTTATTTGTGTAAGAGATATCAATTTTCCCAAGTCTTGTGGAATTGAGCCTGAAAGATGATTTGACAAAAGCCATAAAACCTTTAGATTGCTCAAGTTCAAGAGAGATGATGGGATTGGACCAACCAAATCGTTTGTTGACAAATCCAAGTGTTCAAGAGGTATCAATCTCCCAATTTCTGAAGGGATGGATCCTGACAATCTATTTCTCGATAAATGAAGAATATTCAAGCTCCTCAAGTTGCATATTTCTTGTGGAATGGAACCAGAAAGGGTATTTCTTGAAATGTCCAATTTGGTTAAATTGCCCAATTTTCCAAGAGAAGAGGGGATTGGCCCAACCAAGTTATTTTCAAAGAGGCGAAGAATAGATAAACTTGTCAAGTTTCCAATGGAACAAGGAATTGAGCCATTGATATTGTTGGATGATAGGCGAAGTTCAACAAGAGAAGTGAGCCTCCCGATTTCTGAAGGTATGGGTCCTGAAAGTCTATTTTTCTGTAAGAAAATATACTTCAAATTCCTCAAATCACTTATCTCTCTTGGAATGAAACCAAAAAAGTCATTTTGCAAAAGGTTGAGTTTGATTAAATTGCCTAATTTTCCAAGAGAACTTGGAATGAGCCCAGAAAGTTGGTTTTTCTTCAGATGAAGATCAATCAAGCTGCTCAAGTTCCCTAGTGAAGCAGGGATAGGACCATTTAACATGTTTTTGGAAAAATCGAGTTCCAAAAGAGAATCCAACTGTCCAATCTCCTGAGGGATGTGTCCACTTAGGTTGTTTGCACATAGGTACAAATAATTGAGACTATGTAGCAAACCTACACTTGGAGGAATGTCCCCGGACAGTTCATTGAAGCAAAGATCAAGAGAGTTGAGTTTGGAAAGGTTACCGATACTTGGGGGGATGAAGCCATAGATCGAGTTGTTGGCAAGTTCAAAGCTAACCAAACTGGTTAAGTGTGAGAAGTCGAGGCCATCCAAAGCTCCTCTCAACCCGAGATTGGAAAGATTTAGATGGGTGATGGCTCCAAAGTCGTTGCAAGCGACACCAATAAAGGCACAAGGATTGTGGCCGTGCCATGAAGAGAGGAGAGACCAGCTACGGTTGTCAAGAGCAGATTTCCAATTCAAGAGAGCCTCTGCTCCATCCTTATTCTCGGTCATCTGGAAAGTGGGAAAAGAAGTGGAGGAAGCAGAAACGGCTACCCCGTGAAATGAAGCGGTTCCTACCAAGAAGAGCGAGCAGAAGAAGAGGACAGCTAAAGGAGACCGAGTGGACAGCAAAAAGGAAGAAACCATGATTTGAGGGGATGGCTGAGTTTCGAGAGGTGGGAGATGGTTCAGATCTGCATATTGTTAACAAGATTGATGACTATACTTATAAATTGGATGATTACTTCCCCGAAGCTGCCTCAATCGAGGACAATTCCTGTTACAGCTGTACCGCTATTTCCGGGTAATAGGATCCTTCTTTGTTTCTCTTTGTCGGTGGAATGGGGTCCTTTTCATTAGCGATGTATTTGCAATATGAAAATGTATTTCCCCTTTTTAGTCTGCATAGCGTGCGCCGACAAATAGGAAGTTTATTCATTGGACGACACCTGTTATCTTGTCCACTTGCATTAATTTTCCTCTCTGTCGTCCTTTTTCCTCGCCTGCTCCGTCCATCATCTTCTCTTCTTAGAATTTTTTTTTTTTTTGGCCTTTTGCATCCGTCATGGCTAGAGCTCAAGCTCGTGGAAGCCATGGCCACCTATTTTTCTTCTTGCGTTGGACCCGCATATGGGGGCCGGCAAGGGAGTTGGCAGAGTCCACGGCCGCGTCACACGTGGCAAACAAGGCGGCGGCGTCAGAGCCCGTCGCGACGGGCCCAGCGGCAATAGGGGCCGCATCGAAGAAAGGTTTCCAAAGGGGCCCAAGCATGACAGCCGGCGATGGGGTTGGCAGAGTGCACGTCTGCCGCACACAGGGCGGCGCAGCAGCCGCGTCAAAGAAGGTTTCCAAAGGGACAGTGCACAGTGCACGTCCTCGCCGCACGCGGCGCACGGGGCGGCCGCGCCGGTCGCTGGAGCTTTAGCTGTGGGGATGGACGTCGCATGGAAAAAAGCGACGGAGAAGATGAGGTAAATCGAAGAGGGCGTGTACGCATGGGTCATATGTATATGCATGTGCTCTAACATCACCATCATCATCGTCATAATCATGGGAGGTGGGACCCGGGCAACTGACATGAATCACGACGAGCCACGGGATTGGGCCCCCCCTCCACTCCTCGTGAAAAAATTAGTCCTTGCTCGACAACCCACGCGGGGCGTCGCTATCGCCTTAATAGTTCACACCCAACTCTGCCTACCAATCCAACCTACACGCCCTCCTCTCTTCCCTCCCCTTCACCGCCAACAACAGCACCGACAGCTTCGCCAACGCCACCACCTACGGTCTCTTCCTCTGCCGCGGTGACCTCGACACCACCACTTGCAGCCGCTGCGTGGCCACCGGAAAATGGGGTATCCTCAAAAGATGCCCGAACCAGCGAGTCTCCACAATCTGGTACAACCGGTGCATGTTGTGGTACTCGAGCCGGTCCATCTTCTCGGCCATGGAGTGATCGCCAGATCGGGTTTTGTATGACGTCGGGAATGTCACTGACCCAACCCAGTCCATGCAGCTTCTCAGCGAAACCCTTGACGACCCAATTCTATCATAAATTTTTTTTCATCTCATAATATCTACCAATTTAGATCTAATCCCAAGTCTACCATAAACCTTTTTTTTCTCATAAAAACTATACAATTTTATTTTATTTTCATATCTGTCTCTATTAATCCTCTATCCAAAACTACCTTAGTGATATGGTATTTTCATGTCATTATTATGGCTTTTCCCAAACTTCATATCCAAGGAGGCAACTTTTGTAGATGAATTTCTATGTTAACCCAAATGACGTTTTATTGGATATAAAATTTGGGTAAAAATTAGAATAATTAGGGTTAGTTTTCTTCAATTGCTCTTATTAGAGAGCCTTCTTTCCATCTCGCTTAGGATAATCTTTGATTTTGCGCTCAGTCTCCAATCTCTCATGCTTGGGAGCCTTCCATCTCATGCTATTGCAAAACTTGTGCGCGACACACTTTGGCTTGGGGCACTCGAATGGCTCAAACTCAAGACTTTTTCATCTCTTGATTCTCAAAATGAATCTTCGATGGAGGTTTATATGGTAGACTTGAGACTCAAGTAAAGTTTGGTGATTTTTTATGAGACCAAAAAAAGTCGATAGAATTGAGACTAAATGTGAAGTTGGTTTTTAGGGTATTCAACTCCTTTTTTCCCAACTGTTTTCACTTTACCGTAAATTAACATCTTGACTTCGGACGCGTCCACATTCCCAAGCTACCAAATTGACGAAATATTCTGAGATAGCTAATGTGGCGGAATTAAATAATAAATAAAAATTTCTTCTTCGTCCTTCTTCAAATGTTCGCTTCTTCTTCTTAAATTGGCTGGCCATGGGCCCTCCGCGGACAAGCCGCCGTCCTTGGCTGACCATCAAGTGCAGTTCTCATCTCATCGAGTGACCCTATTGGTTTATCCAATTCATCAATGAAATTTCATGTTTTTTACTCCGTAGGAAAATCTAACTTTATGTACATTTGGATCTTAGTCTTACACGTTCTTCTTTAAAGAAGAAGAAGAAGAAGAAGAAAGAGACAACAATTACTCGTTATATGATGGACGATGAAAATATTTCATAAGTAATAAAAAGTTGTGGATATTAATAATTCGTCCACGTCTTTCGTCCAATTGAACATGCTGGGTTTTGCATCCACTTATGAATGGTGAATCCCCGGTGAGCGTACTCTCTTTGTTTTTCTTTATTATTCACGTTTGCTCTGGCTTTTGGTAATGATAAAATCTCACCCCGTCATAATCAAGATATGGTTGCACATATGCAGGCAAAAGTCTGATAATCATCGCGGTCGGCGTTCTTGTTCGCATGGGCGGGATGCTTCTCTGCCACGCTGCCTGTTTCAGCCGGACGAAAGCGACCAAGACGTACGCAGTCGACCAAGGAGATCAAAGTGGCAGGAAATATGTACCTATGCCGTGTACTTGGTTAGAAAAATGATGTTCACCAAATGCACCGGATGTACCGTTCCATGCTTTTGATGAAATGACCATATCGTGCCATTCCATCGTGTAGGCCTAATTGAAATGACGAATGCCGAGTCCTTGTGGGATGATTTAGCCACTATACAAGCCGTTACTGATAATTTCTTTCATCAAAATAAGTTGGGTAAAAGGTGGATTCTAGGAAGTTTTCCAGGTAGTATTAATCATCATATTTGGAAGATCTTTAGTGTAAAAAAACTTGAACATCTTTGATTTGGTAATTCTGAAAAGTTATTATTAGAAGTTCTTTTTTTTTTTGGTAAGGTAAGTATTATAAGCTTTCAAGCAATGGACCTATACAAGGAAAGGCGAGCCACGGCACCGACACTCACTCTACAGGACAAACAAGTCACTGGAGTGAGGGGGTACCGCGGACGTACCAAAGAGATACATAAAACAAGAACTAAACAAAAAGCCTGAGGAGCCATTCATAGGCTTCACTCGGGACCTGGATCAAAGATACTATGGTCTATTCCCCATCCCTACTGCATACGCCTATTGCTGGAGTTGTCTTCCACCCTTTTAAACGCCAGCGCCTTGTCCTTGACTGCCTTGGAGAGGTACTGTTTCATGTCTGACACATGTACACTCTGCGCTCGGAAGATAATATTGTTTCTCGTCTTCCAAATAATGTAGCAAAGGGCGCCAAAAGAAAACCGAGCAATTTCCTTTGAGAACCCTCTACCAGACAGCGAGTTGATGGCCCATAGAAGATTATCCGGCCATGAAGAGTTATACCAAGGAAGGTTACATTTGGAAGCCCAGAACATAGCTAGGGAGTTAGGAAGACCACAGTCAAAAAAGATGGTCGACTGAGTCCGGTCGAGTATTACAAAAGGCACAAGCTACATTAGAGATCCTACCAAAGGACATAAGATATACCTGGGTTGGGAGGCGGTTTTTGGTAATCAACCAAAGGAGAAATTGGTGTCGAGGGACGATGGCCTTACTCCACACAAAGGATGACCAAGGAACTGCATGGGATTTCCTACGGATTGCTGCCCATGCTAATGCAATCGAGAACTTGCCTGAGGGATCCGCTTCCCAGGTGAGAGAGTCCGTGCCGTGAGTGAGAGTGGGGACCAAGAGATGCCAAGATGAGAGTTCCTAGAGAATTGTTTGACCAAGGGGAGAGTATAGGTCCGCTACTTTAGCTTCCCTAGTGAGGTCTGATTGGTATATGTCGGGGTTGGAGAATAATACCGTAAGAGGGCCTATATCAAGCCAAGGGTCGAACCAAAGTGAAGTGGACAGGCCATCACCTATCTTCCATTTGAAGAAGGGGAGGGATTCCCTTCTAAGTGCCAGAATCTTCTTCCAAGCCCATGAGCAAGTAGTGGGAGGATCTGAATTCCAGAACTCTTTTCTTTTGAGATGGATGGCATGGATCCGTTTGCACCATAAGGATTCTTTGTCAGTAAAAAGATTCCAAATGTGTTTGATCATGGCAGCTTTATTGCTATCCCGAATCCTGCGAAGCCCTAGACCTCCTTCCTGCTTGGGGAGGCAAACATCTTCCCAAGACACTTTTGCTCCACCCGGCCCCATGGCCGGGCCCTTCCACAAAAATTGCCTGCAAATTTGTTCTATTTTGTGTACTACAGACGAAGGCAACCAGAAAATGGATGCCCAATACACATGGATTGAATGCAAGACTGATTTGATAAGTTGTAATCGACCCGCAAAAGAGAGGAAGCGATGGGTCCAGGATTGAACTCTAGCAGTAATGAGACGTACTAGGGCATGGCAATTCACTTTATTCAGCCTCAGCGTAATAATAGGCACACCCAAATATTTGACTGGAAAGGACCCCAGCCTAAAGCCAAAGGCATGCAGGATTTGGTTTCTGACCTCCAAAGAACCTCCGGAAATAAAAACTTCACTTTTGCTGGGATTCAGAACCAATCCGCTCCAGGCAGAGAACAAGTCAAGTCCATCTTTGATGTAGGAGATAGAGGTTGGACTGGCTTCACTGAACAAGAAAACATCATCAGCAAAGAAGAGATGTGAAAGACAAGTAGTCCTGCATCTCCAATAGTATCGGTACTCCGGGCGCCGGGTATGGGAGTTAATGATTCCCGTAAATACCTCCATAGCTAAAGTAAAGAGGTAGGAGGATATAGGGTCGCCTTGCCTTAGTCCACTCCCACTAGAGAAGAATCCATGAAGTTCGCCGTTCATGGTGATGGAGAATTTCGGGGAGCGAACACATACCATTAGAAGTTCTTTGCGTGTACTTAAACATCAAAATACTAAACCTCCAGGATAGGCTTCCCAATGGACAACAAATAACTGTAAAGAGATGGTCTCAAGGCTCACAACAAGATGTCAAAGAATTTGAGAACAAAGTCATTTTGTTGGCGAAGCTTCGAAATTGAAACCTCGTTCGGCTACTCAAGTTCTGCTCAGAGGGTGAAGAAAAATTGCTTGTCTATAAATTTATACCAAACAAAAGTCTTAACTACTTTCTATTTGGTATGTTGTGCTCCAATATATTCCTAAGCTATTGCCTTCAATGTTGAGGCGTATATGTGATTAGCCTCAAATCATGTTGAATGTTTCAATAGCTTTTGGAACCTAAAGTTAGTTCCTTGCTTAAAATTCATTTAAGAGGATTTATCAACCGAGGATACTCCCATCCCAATTATGCATATGTGCAGATCTTGAAAGGAGCCAGCAATTGAATTGGTCAACACGTTACAAAATAGCATGTGGGATTGGTCGAGGAATGCTCTATCTACATGAAAGTTCTCAACATCAGATCATCCATTGCGATCTAAAAGCAAGCAATATCTTGTTGGATAGTTAAACGAGCCCAAAGATTTTAGATTTCAGCATGGCAAGAATTTTTAGAGTCGAACAATCACGGGCATATACAAATAAACTTGTGGACTTAGTAAGTATTGTCATTCCTTGTTCTCAACATTTTTAAGCTTATGCATACTTATATTGCTAACACGTCACCAGTTGCAGTGGTTACATGGAACCCAAGTATGTAATGCGTGGTTAATTCTTTTTGAAGTCCGATGTCTGTAGTTTTGATGTCTTGCTTCTCGAGCTCATTAGCAGTAAGAAGAATAGTTCTTTCTACCAACTAGACGAGCGTGAAGATATTGCTATCCATGTAAGTTGCACAATTCGACTCTATAACTCAAATGATAACTCAAATGAAAATTGTTACAACTAAGCAAATTTGACGTATTGAGAAATTCTTTTCAATGAATTGTTTTAAGGCATAGAAAAATTCGAGACACGGCACGCTATTGGTAGTAATGGATCTCACCATTGAAGAGACGTATTCAGAGGATGAAGTTATTAGATGCGACATTGCCGGCGAGTCCAAATCTGATTGTCAACGAGCCAAATTAGGTGCTGCACAACAATGACTTGAGGGTTGTTTAAGCCGTGAGAGAGAGAGAGAGAGAGAGAGAGAGAGAGAGAGTTATCAATGATTGGAAAAATAAAATCATTTCAAGTTTTATGTAATAAATATGCTTTTCATAATTCATAATATATCAAATAGCTATCCTTTTCAAGACATGAGTTTATAAATTCATAGAAGAGATATGCATCACTCGCCTGGGAAAGTCTAAACCAAATGGTGTTTCAAGCTCACAAACCAGAAAATCCGATCAATTTTGCAGAAAATAATATTGAAACCAAGTAAAACCTATCATCATTATGAATCGATTAAATTGAGCTTATTTGCTGACAAAACGACTTCTATGTACTAACAAAATGCTCGCCCATAGTGGTTATTCAAAACTATTTGCTATGCAAAGCTTTAGTGTGAAACTTCAAAATTTCATTATGATCAAATTGGATATTGGAATTGATTTTTGTCAAGCACTATGGCTCCACAACTCCCTACCCTATCATTTCTATATAATTCTACAATTTAACAACTCTTGAATCTGGCTTTATGGTTGAAAATTCACTTAACAATGAATATACGACTCAACTCCAAAAATTACTCCAATAATATGAACAAAGGGCTTAGATCCCTTCAGAATAAATTTTCTCTATCTTTTCCTTAGTTTTCTCTATTCCTTTCCTTTAGATGTACGAGCTCTCCATTTTGTTTACTCTAGATCGTGCGCTTTCTTCTTTATATAAGTAAAGGTGTGACTTTTTTTCGGAAAATTTTAAAAAAATGACCTGAAGTGGAGCCTTTTACTCAAAAAAAAAATGCTTAAAATAGATCTTATTTCAAATAAAGACTTGAAATGACCATATGAATTTCAAACGAGGACTTGGACTCACCAACCGGCCAAATATTCATTGGTTAGAGAGCAAGCGAATTTTCCGGCATCCTAAATAAGGCCATTTTTGTCCAAAAAAATATGAATTAACTATTACAATCCCTAAAATTAAATAAAAAAATCTATTTTTCCCATCTTCTTCCTTACCTTGAAGACAACATGGTCTCCTTCGCCATACGCATGACCACATTCGTCGCTGCCGTTAGGTTTCTCCATGCACTTCTTGATTGGTGTACAATTCATCACTAGATCTCTCCAAGTAGTTGCTAGAGGTAGGGGTAAGCAGTTCTCGGTTCTTTATGGGTTCCACATAGAATCTGGAACCTACTCTCGGGTACAAGTTCCTCATTTTTTGGAACCTAAAATCTACCCATTGAAATCTAGAACCTGGAACCTACCCTATCACAAGTTCTAGGGTCCAACAGGTTCTTTCTTCTTATTTTTTTGTTTCATTTTTAGTTAAACAAAACAAAAATGAATGCCACAACAATGAACAAGCTTAGACGCATTTGGCTTTTAAAAAATGATGGAAGAGCATCAAAAGAACTTCTTAAAAGAAACATTGACTGTCAACTTCAAATTTTTCTAGCATTTGAATAATCATTCATCTATGAGTTTTAAGTGGAACTGGTTCTAGTTCTGAAAAAAGAGGGCACGGTAGAAGATCCTCTATGTCATTAATTGAACACGCACAATTACTCCCATAATGAAAACATATAATGAACACAGAAGCACACAAAGGAATTATTGTTTTCAGGGAAGGCCAAAAAGAAACATTTGTAGAGGAAAATACAAACTGAAAGTTCTGAAGAGAAGATAGTTGATAGTATATGCAGCGCTTTAAATTTTAATGCATTGTGGAGGACAGCAAATTGCCTCGCTATAGCAGCAACCTGCTTTTATAAGAGATCACTCTATTATTGATCTCTAAGAGTAGAACCATATAGATTGACAAACTCAATAAGAAAGGACTCCACACAAATGAAAACTCACAATTATTGAAAGCTCCTCAAGACAAGCATTGCTAATAAAGCCTAGAGACAGCTTTCCTAGCAATAACAGCACAAGTTTCATGGCTAGCTCCATTGGATGAGAACCTGCCAAAAATGTTGGTTCAATTAAGCTTTGACAAAAGATCCATTCGCAATCCACAGTATACATATAACATATGTTGACCAAAAATATCAAACAAAAATATTGTAGAAATATACTCAAATGGTATCAATTAGAGCAAAATCCACAACAGGCAAGAAAGTTTCACCGATGAATACAAAAGTCCCATTGGAAACACACTATGACCACAAAAGTTGACAGTCACAACTATTCTTAAGTACTTGTCAGCAAAATCCAATAAAGGTGAGAATATTTACCACATGCAAATGTAGACATTTGAGGGGCCAACACCTTCAAGCCTTTGAAATCAGAGAAAGAAACAACTTCATCTTCATTTGCAGAGAGCACTAGATATAAAAATCCATAACATTCCTCCAGTATAGAGGAACCGGATTTGTATTTGATATATTAAAAATCAATAAAGCACTAAAAGCACGATCGAAAGAAAAATGTCAGGATCAAATGCTACAAGTTTTACCCAGAAAAATAATTTTGGTATGAAATCAACCTCTTAGTACTTAGCATAAAGTGAGTTTTAAGTCTACACAAAACATACAATCTAGGATTGCTAATACATATTACATCTGGTCAGAATTGAGACATCGATAGTCCTTTCACATGCCAAATAAACATAATATCATCATGAATTGCTATGTAAAGTTCTACACATGTCAAATATATCATATGTACACAGGATGTTTTATTTCAAAAGTGCCCCCACATCACAGCACACGAATCACAGAGGATGAGAGGAACATCCAAGGGACCGATTAAATTCAAAAATTCCTCATTCATGGGAAAATGAGCTTTATTGATCAAAAGATGAACACCAATTGCTCACAACTGCTGAAAGTAACCTTTATTGACCAAAATGAGCACATACATCACAGTTAATGGGAAAATGACTTCAATTTCTTCTTTATAAAGTCCATCTCAACAGATAGAGAGCAACTTGCATAACAAAATCCACCACCTCCAAAAGGAAATGCGCATGTTGGTCGTCTAAAGAAGATCCTAATTTCCCAAAAGCAAATTTAACCTTCTTTGCAAAGTACAGTTCAAAACTAGTTTTGACTTGCTATGAGGAAATGAGAAGCCAGAAATGGGAACTTTGGCCCCAACGGTTTCATAGGAAGCCGACAAAATGGAGAATGTACAGCACAAGGGAGACAAAATTCGCGGCCTTGAGCTAAAACCAAAATCCGAACAAAATCATGCCACCATAGCCAACAGCAGGTGAAACTTGTCTACCACTGTAGCCATCCTCTCCAAGCTGAGCAATTTTGCAAGCTATGAAGAACAACCCAAATGGCTTTGTTGCTTGCTAGAGAGAGAGGGTTTGAAAGTACCTCCGAGGGTTAAAGAAAACGAAGCAGAGTCAGTGAGGTGAGAGAGGATTCGAGAAGGTGAGTTCTACTCAAGCTTGGGAGTGTCGAATGGTGACTAATTGATGCAAATCGGACGTAGCGGTGAGACAAATCAGAGGACCTTTCCATGGTGGCAATGAGGGTGGCGAGCAGCGTTGGGGTGTCGCTCGCCAAGATGAGAGAGAAGGAGGCAAAGTATCAAGGAGAGAAGGAGTGTCGAATGTCATAGGTAGGGGATGGGGAGAGAAATTAGGGTTTTTAGGGGATTTTGTTTAGGAACCTGGTTCCCGGTTTCAGTTCCTATAGGAATTGGGAACCAAACTGGGAACCGTTGGTTTCGAAAAAAATAGAACCGGAAATTGGAACCGGCCTCCTTAGAACTGGGAATCAAACCGGACCCCTCGGTTCGATTCTCTGGTTCTCGATTTTGCCTGGGAACTGTGCTCACCCTTAGTTGGAGGAGATGTTGTTGGAAAAGTATCTTTGAATTTGGGTAGAACGATAAAATCAAATTTTGAGACATAATATTATTTTCCTTAAGGATTTACTCATCTCACGGAGTTGCTAATGGTCACCGGTAAATTTCTTTTGGAATACAACAAAGTCTCATAAGAATCTTAGATAACAATACTAATATTTCTTCAGGGTCTCTTAAGGGAAACAATAAAAAAATATGGTTGTATTTTTTTTTTAGAAAAGAAAAAATCGAAAAGACATAATGAACATTCATCTCAAAATTGAAGTATTTGTATGGTCTTAATGAACAAAGACAATCCTTCGGAAAAGTTACTGAGTGAACCAATATGATTGCAAAAAGCCATTCAAGAAAGGTTGCTAATTGAACCGGTATGTTTTCAAAAGATACCTTAAAAAGACATAAAAATTCGGAATAGAAATAATTAAATAATAATATTTTAAAATAAAATTCCAAATTTCATAAATTTTTAAACTATTGAATCAATAAATACAACCTTTTGACTAATAAAGGTTAACAAAATAACCATATGAAATAAAATTAAATAAAAATACAAAACTAATAAATCGGAGATTAGTACTAATTAAATCGCAGGTGCACAAAGTGCTAATATGCCAAATAATCACGCACCCGCAAGCGGGTATTGTGGAGTTCAACCCACACCACAACCTTTTCTTTAAACAAACTGAAAAGCTCATATTTATAACGTGGCTCTTTTCCTCCTAACTTTCCTGTGCGAGCCTCGGCCTCGTTTGGTTCAGCTTTCCTAAGGGGCTTTCAGGGCTGAAAGCCCCTTAGGAAAAAATTTTTGTGTTTGGTTCAGCATTTGGCTCAGCATTGGCCAAATGCTGGCATTCCAAATGCTAAATGCTCAATGTAGGTCCCCCCCTGCATTGAGCATTCAGCATTTGGAGAAGGCAAGTCAAACCTCATTTGACTTTTTTTTTTGTTTTTTTTAGAAATTAGGTGTAGCTGGCCACGCCACTGGGTGCGACCCCCGGCGACCACCGTCGGGCGGCGGGCGTCGCCGGAGGTCGCACGACCTCGGGCTCGGGCGACCTCCCCAGGTCGCGCGACCCGGGCGTCGCCGGAGGTCGCGCGACCTCGGCGGCCTCCCCGGGTCGGCGACCTCGGGCGGCCCCAGGTCGCGCGACCCGGGCGTCGCGGAGGTCGCGCGACCTCGGGCGGCCTCCCCGGGTCGCGCGACCCGTCGACGGAGGTCGCGCGACCTCGGGCGGCCTCCCCCGGGTCGCGCGACCTCGGGCGGCCTCCCGGGTCGCGCGACCCGGGCGTCGACGGAGGTCGCGCGACCTCGGGCGGCCTCCCGGGTCCGCGACCCGGGCGTCGACGGAGGTCGCGCGACCTCGGGCGGCGACCTCCCCGGGGTCGCGCGACCTCGGGCGGCCTCCCCGGGTCGCGCGACCTCGCCTGCGCGCAACCCGTGCGCCCCGGGTCGCTCGACCTCGGCGGGCGACGCCCGGGTTGCGCGACCCGGGCGTCGCCGGAGGTCGCGCGACCTCAGCGGCCTCCCCCGGGTCACGCGACCCAAGGCAACCTCCGGCGACGCCCTAGGTCGCGCGACCCAGGGCGTGGCCCCCCTGGGAGTGCGACGGCGAGCAGCCGAGATCGGCCGCCGCGGTTGGGTCGCGCGACCCGGGGAGGCTGCTCGGTGGCCGGACCGCCACGCCTGAGGTCGGACGACCTCAGGCGAGCTCCCACATGACCAAATCTGGCCGCCAGCAGTTGGCCGGCGGTGGCCGGCGGTGGAGCTCCACCAGATTTAAAAAAAAAAAAAAAGCTTTCCAAATGCGGTATTACTAAACGGCATTTTTAAGCCAAGTCTCTTTTCCAATGCAAGTTTGCCAAACACGATAGCATTTTAGAAAGTCTCTTTAGGCTAAAGGCATTTGCATTTTCTCTAAGTCCTTTTCCCAAAAGCGAACCAAACGGGGCCGAGAAAGGAAAGCACTTTTTTATTTGTTTTACAAACCCTCACAGGCCTCACCAGCTTTTTCTATTCTTCAATGATTTGCAGATGGCTGATGCAGAGACCTTTGCGTTACAAGACCCAATAGTCATACACTAAGTCAGTGATTAGTTCAACGGCTTGAAGATGCAAGGGACAACCATGTCTTGGTCTATGACTGGATATTAAGGACTCCCATCATCACTGACTAATTCTTCCTAAGTAAATGCAAGTGAGTCAAAACGATAGTTAAATTGATGAATCTATACAAGACTTAGGAGCTGGTTGATCTCCGCCTGGAACGCAAAGGTCTCTGTGTCGACCATCTGCACACATTGAAGACTGGAAAAAGCTGGTGAGGGTCTCCGTGCGTGAAAGTGCTAAGAAATCTGAAGGAGAGCCAATCGCACTTAGGCAATCTCTTTGCCGACAACTACTTGCAGAGATCCAACGGTGAATTGGACGCCGGTCAAGAAGTATATGGAGAGACCCGGCAGCAGTGGTGAACGAGGTCATGCGTATGGTGGAGGAGATCAGGGTTGTCCAAGGATGCTTTAGACAAATTCGCTTGCTTGCCGGCTGGAGAGCTCATATGCTTTTTAGATACTGATGTGGTCCTTTTCTTGATTCTTTTTTTGAGAAAATGGCTCTATTTCATACTGTTATTTGAAATTTTCCTTTTTTTTTCTATCCTTTCTTTTGACTGATCAACACCGCTTCTCTTATAATATTAAAACTTTCAGTGCATTTCATCATCCGGTTACTGCGACAAGATTAAAGCTAAGTTCTCTCTTATTCTCCAACTCGGCTTTTTCGATTCAGTGAATGGTATTGATGTTCAATCTTTCCATCAATCGCCCCTTAATTCTAAAAGCCAAACTTCACTGATGGCGCCTCTGTTTTCTGATTAGAGACTTCGAAGAGCTCGACTATTACTCGTTTCTTCTTTGCCAATGCCGATCACACCTCCAGGACATTAGCTTCTTATTTTGATCATCCTTCGAAATCAACATCTGCATCTCCAAGGTAAGTACCTCTATACTTTATTCTTGGAGAAAGAAAGAAAAGAATTCATAACTACTGGTTCCCTCAAGATCTTCTGCCATCGAGTTCCTATTTGTGATTTGAACATGTTTCATTACATATGTGATGATTAGAATGCCTTCTTAATGAGTTCCGAGGTTGATAAAGATTTTTTATGATTTTAACTTGTTGAAGCATGAGCAGAGCTTTGTTAGTGCTTAATGGAACCATCGACCCTATATTTAATCCTATAGAGCCATTGTCACCTTGTAGATCTAATGTTAGAGAACAATATGAGAAATGAACTATTAAGGACCTTTTCAGTAATATTTCTATTTCTCAAATTTCTTTTCTTTTATTCTCTGGAACATAAAAAGTATAGAAATACATTTTGTACGTTAGCTAAATTTTTTAATCCCTAGAATAGATTAATGCCTAGAAAATATATTTGGAATAGAAATAAGAAGTAGGGACCAAAATTTTAGGATTATATCGACAAAATTGAAAAGTAGCACTGATTAAGTGGAATAATTAGTTGTTGACAAGAAAATTATGACAATTGTAATTGCATCATGTGGAAATCCAATCCAAAGATCAAACCTTTGGTATATATATATTCTTTGTCAATTCTAATTGCATTAGAATTTCCAAAGAAAGAGAAGAGAAGAATGTAAGAAATAATTTTAAATCTAGGACTTGTAAGGAATATATGGTCAATTTAAGGTAAAAGAGGCATTGGAAATAAAAAAAAAATGGATGGAAAAAGTGCGAGCTTTTATGCATTTATCGTTTTTCACATAATTACTCATTTAAATGTTAAACCTAACCTACTTATTATACTTGAGTTGATGCGAGTAAAATAAAGAGAGAGCACAATGGATTTCTAGAGTCAAGGGCCGTACAGTGGTTAGGGAAAAAGAGAGGTGAAATAGGTAATTTGTAATTGATATTACTTATGTATTAATACATATAATACTTTAATTTTGATTTTTTATTGAAAATTAAATTTAAAATATTGTGGATTTTACATGCAATAAGCTTCATTCATAAGAAGTACCTAATTTTATATATATGGTACCACTTTCTATTAATATGTCTTATAAAGAATTAATCAATGCAAGGCACTTGCCTACATGGAATTCTTATGGTAAAGTTATAGGGATAGTTGCATTGGCCCTCCCCAACATTTTCATTTATAAATAAAAATGCTGAGATAAGGACAGCAAGAGTGCCATAACTTTTATATGGAGCTCACTTAAATATCATAATTTTTTTCACTCACTCAAATGTCACAATAAAGTAAAATCAATTACTTGAGTGTCATTCCTAGCAGGTCGTCTTGTTTAGATTTTTTTTTATTAATTATCCATGCATGCCGAAGATGTAACGCAGGATAACCACGATCCATGTCAAATTTTTTGGCAAGGCAATTTGTCAATGGCATTAAGTTATCGATTTTTCAAATTTATGGCACTCAAGTAAGGGAAAAATAGAAAATTTATGGCATTTAAGTAAATGTCGTACGAAAGTTATAGTACTTCTAGTATACTTATCCCCTAAAATTTAATCAATATCTATAGGGTTTCTAACATTTGATATGCAATACAAAGTTTCAATAGATCTTAAAAACAAGTTTTTCACATTAGTAACTTTCTCCGAGTAAAACTTTCTAAGTCAATTTCTTGGCCATGTATGAGAAAATGTTAGAGAAAAATAAACTACAAGTGTCATAACTTTTATATGGCACTTATTCAAGTAGTATATTGTTTTTGATCACTCGAATATCATAATTTTTTATTACTTAAATGTCATTTAATTTCTCAATTGATCATTTGAGTGTTATCACTTTTTAAGAACATTCATCGATTGAAAATGCACATTTAAATGTGCATTTTTTTAAAAAAATTATGATACTTAAATATAATAAAAAAAAATCATGACACTTAAAAGCAATGTCGTATGAAAATTATGACATTTATACCATACTTATTCTGAAAATGTTGGAAATACTACGTATCCTTAGTTGTCAATGTTAGACTTAAGAGATCAAAATACGGTTGATCCATTATTCATTGGCAATCATTCAATTCTTAAGTCTTTTCCGTTTCATTTTATGTTGAATTGTAGCTCAAGAGACTTCATGGTCGTTCGCCCCAGCCTGCCGTCGATTGATGGGTGAATATAAGAAGAAACCACAGCACGCGGTTCAGTCTCGTCGGACAAAAGCACTTTGACCTGAGCCACAAGAGCCGTGTTGGAAAAACTCAACTTTGAATTTTCTACTCCAATCGCTATCATCCTTTACTTTTGTACCAATTGTTTAGACAAAGATCAACGTGTTGGCACGGAAGGGAAGATCAAATATTGGGACAAAATTAATTATGTCCGAGACAACTTTGGGGAGTAGGGTTGCACATATGAAATAACCTGAGGGAAAATCTAATTTTAACATCATGTTAAAATATTCAATTATAAGTTGATGGGTGGAGAGAGACTACACGTATATATAAAATATGAAAATCCCTTAAATAAATAATGTGAGCTATTTTTTTATGTATGCAAGGATAATATTTCAAGTAAAAAAAATTATTAACTATATGGTAGGAGCGGAAAACAGAGAATTATCTAAAAAATTATAAACATATTATACGGCTAATAATTCAGTCATAAACTTTTCAATTTAGTTAGTGTAATCACAAACTTTATAACACTATAAAAAAAACCAGGCAAAACATGGGCAACATCGCTAGTTTTAAAGTAATGTTGGCACCATCACATTTTTTTTGGTCGAAAACATGACGACAATATTAATGCTTAAGAGTACTTAAAAAAAAGACCCATCGGCGGGGCATCCAAACAAAACACATCCGAAAGGTGTACCATCACATATTAGACTAGACATAAAAAGGAGTGGAATTTCATGGATAAGATGTAAAAATGAGTAATACCTGAAAAGCTGTATGACTAATGCTTCACAAAAAGAATAATACCTTTTGCTAGCTATTTATCTTCATCTACAAATGAAATCGAGATGTATTTGACAATGAACTACTTCAGGTACATTCAAAGAGTCGATGAAGAAAACATCAACATTCTAAAGTGGTGGTATAGAGTGGAGCCATGTGTTCCCCGATTCTTTCCATCATGACTTGTGACTTACTCACCATGAGGTCTGTGGTCCCACTAGAATCCAAGTTCAGTACTGGTTGATGCACAATGAAAGACAATAGCAACAGCTTGATTGCGAACAATGTAAAAATGACTGTTTACAGCCATAATTGATTTAGCAAAAAAATTAATCTAGTGTACATGCCCAACGCAAAGAAGAGGACAACCACGACATTTTATCCTTTGAATCATAGTGAGGGACACGCCACTGAATACGTGGAATAAGTCAGGCATTTTCTTCTGTTTGAAATAAATCTCCATTGACCGGTAGCCAGTTACTAATGGCTATATTTTCTAGCCGGTGAGGCATTCGGTAATCACAATTCATAAAACTCCTGTAAATCGACATTTACAACTTCAGAAACTCTTACACTTGACATCACCAATCCAACCGGAAAACATATGGCCCGTTTGAGCATCAATTTACCTGATTTGGGTAGTTGACCGAGAGGAAGAGGCATCGGAATGTAAGACTAGTTCAAGATTAAAGAAATTTGAGACCAGGGTTGTCTTGCAATGTGTCGACAGTGTCAGCAAACTATTGCATATATTCCATACAATAGGACATGACATTTGTGATGACGCAAAGAGCGCAATTACCATCAAAATGAGCATGCGGCTTGCTTGGGCGAGCTGGTGTAGTGTAGCTATGTCCAATCAAAATTTTAATATTATTAGCATATTAGTATGCTCTGTTTTGAATGCATTACGTAGTCTTAATTATCCTAAAATATTATTGATTAATCATCTATTGCGATTTGCGTTGAATATCGCAAAGCATAAATTTTCAATTTTCTAATATTTATACAATATAAATAAAATTTTAAATTAAAATTCTTAAAAATTATTAGATAGCCCCACTCCTCCATGTCACTGTAGTCTAGCGCCATCCAGAAATCGATATGTCCGACGGACGCCTCTCTCCCTCTCTCTTCATCTTCCCCTACAAATCCTCCAATTTTATTTTATATCTCTCTCCCCATTCTCTTGGATAACTCGCATGGTCACCAAGGGCTTTGCCTCCGGGGAGGGAGGGCATCCAAGACCCTCTCTGGTCAACGGCGGTGCCGATGATTTCCCCACCCCCAAACAGCAACCTACGACGTCATTGTCGGCTTCTCATTGAATGTTAGAATGCACATATATTATGTATTTATATATCTATGTACATGTTATCTATTAGAAATTAAACAAAATTCATTGGTGTCGATACTTCGACATCAAGACTATCGAGTTGCTAATATTTCTGACACTGATCTCCTAGAATTGATACTAAAAACTCTTTAGTGCAGGAGTTAAATAGAGTCTTTATTATAATATTGCTTTTGAGAAATTTTTTCGTATTTCTATATTGATAGTTCATATTTCAAGGTCTAGTTGTAAAGTTCCTTCCTAGAAATCTATCTTATTGGAACACCAAACTTCACTTATGAGTCATTAAATGTAGGAGTCATGGATTAAGCCTATAAAAAGCCAGTCTTGTAATTATCTTTGATAAGGTGAAATAAAATGAGTTCAAACATAAAAGTCTATCTATCTCCTTCTTCTCTCTTTGAGTGAGTTACCAGAATTTCACCTTTAAAAATTTTATTCTGACAAATTGATATTGTTGCTGCCGCCTCTGACAATTCAACATTCTCCTCCAACACCAAACAAAAGCAAAAATAAATAAATGAGGAAAGGAAAAGACGACTATCCATACCATCTTGAAATCATCAGCTTTCCAGAACGGGTGTGCATAAAAACTAAAAGGCGGTGATGAATCGCACTTTATACAGAGGAGATTGAAGATGAAATCGGGCAAGTACCGGCGACCGGCCGCATCTCGGGCGGGCGGCCAGAACCGGCCGCAGCCATGGCCAGATTCCTTTCTAACGTCCGGTCTAAGCCGACCCCAGCTCCAGATTTCCATTCTCTTTTCCTTCCCATTTCCCAGGACCTGGTTAGTGTTTTACCGTGACACAAAAGTTGCGTCTTGGAGAAAATGAACGGTAGAGAAAGGGCCTGAGTCCACGGGGGACCCACCCATGCCACGTGTCGCACGTTTAGGCCGCGGAATCGTGCGGGACTACCTAATACTATTCTCGAGCTGCATTCTGTCAATCAATCACAATCCCTGGTTTTTCTGGTAAACAAAGAAAGAGAGAGAGATTCAATGACTTTGCTAGTAGCATGAAAATGTGGACGAAAACGAAATTGATATTTCGACGAAAGAACTTGCTTAGGAGCTACTACCCAAGCCATTTGTGTTCATACATTATTAGCCTCTCCACACTAATCAAAGAAAGACCCGAAATACCCAAAAAAAAAAAAACACTACGAAGAATGGATCCTCTAAATCTCCCTCTCTTGCTTCTTCTCACCTTTGTTCCCACCATTAAAGCCCAAAATTTCCCAGAGCCCTACTGCGGTTCGACTGGCAACTTCACCGCCGACAGCACCTACCAAACCACCCTCACCACTCTCCTCTCCTCCATCTCCACCACCAACTCCTTGTCCCTCACCTACGGCTTCTTCAATGCCTCCACCGCCATCTCCGGCACCTCCCAAACCCTCTACTTCATCGGGTCCTGCCGCGGCGACCTCACCGCCGAGAGCTGCCACACCTGCCTCGACTTTCGGCCTCTGACATCCGCCGCCTCTGCCCCCTCCAGAAGGAGGCGATCCTTTACAGTGAGAACTGCACCGTCCGGTACTCGAACACCTCGATCTTCGGCACAGTTGCGACTGACCCCCTCTACATTTGGAACAACTCGAACGACGTCTCAACCCAGGTCACGCTCATGCTGGAGACACAGATGGAAGGTATGCGGGGCGAGGTGGCCGCCGGTGGCTCACTGAGGAAGTTTGCTACAAGGAACGTGTCTGCGGGGTCCGATACGATTTACGCGATGGCGCAGTGCACACCGGATTTGACGGAGGAGCAATGCATCGGTTGCCAAGAGAAAATCGTCGGGAAGGCGGGAATAAAGGCCGTGGCGCCGAGTTGCCAGTTCCGGTACGAGACCAATTATCCGTTCTTTGACCCGGTTGGCGAGCCACTTCCGCCGCTGGCTCCACCGCCACCGGGTATGTTAGCTCTTGTTTAAGAATTAGGTACCGTGGCCTTTTGTTTTTTAACATGGTGGATTAAGATGATCTGATTTGTTGATTATGCGGGGTCCACATGACATTTACCAGATTAATCGTTCAAATGAGTTTAGTCTATAAGCTTCATACACCATCTAATTAATTTTTGGGTCCGCGCGTTGGATAAATACAGTTTTGCCAGAAAGAAGGTACGGAATAATTCCATATTTTCGGCAAAAGAAGGTAGGGTCCATATCTTTAACGCATGGACATGGCTCATAGTCAACTATTACGCTCAGTTCATTGAATCGAAAGTTATGGCAATCATTGCTCACAAGCGGTCATGTGAGATGTTTAAATTAATAATAAAGTGAGTTTAGGTTAAGGGTAATAAATCATTAGCAGATGTTCATCAATTCTCCTCATTCAGCCACCACCCTTTGTGAACGGATATACATACAAAAGGGTTCTAACAATAAGAGTAGTCGATCGACATCTAAATCAATCTAGGGTTAGAATCCATATCAACCATCTATAGGGTCACACTAGTGGTGGTGATCATAGCTAATCGTAAAAAAAATAAAATTGGTAAGACAAATTGTCGAATTTAAAGAAGCCAAACAAGAAATTCCATATGGTAAACGTATGCTTAAAAGTTGTGCCTGCAACAAGGCAATTTATGGTCCAATTATCCTTAGACCTATTGTATGGATGTCGAGACTTTGCATAGGATTTTAATATAGTCATTCCAGTCACTTTTGGCCAGAAATCCCTGCTGTGATAGTGTGCCATATAAGACAGTTGGCAATAAACAGATTGCCATGTCATCGATTTTCTTTCAAAAATCGATTGGAATGATTATATACATATTTCTCATCAAGGTGTAGGATCAAATTAGTTAAATTTGAAAATTTTAGAATTCAATTAACATCCTTACAATAGAATGAGGACTAATTGGGTAATTTTCCCTTTGACTTTGTGTGTGGGGTTCATGAAGAAGAGCAAAATTGGAATTCTTGTGGCGGTGGTTGCCATATTCATAAGGTTAATGTGAACAGGGGTTTTAGAGGAATTTAGACCCTAGTGCTCGTGTGCTGCAGCAGCGGAAATAATTCCCTATTGCTGAACTTAGTATGATCAAACATGGGTTGTTCATACTAGAAATTTTTTTGCTTTCTTAATAGCCTTCATTTATTCGTCTTCGGCCGTGTCAATTTACCAAAAGAAGAAACTTATGGATGCCAGAATTGCAATTGAAGTTCAGACTTTCTCGTTTAAGCCTCTCTATTAAGATCTCTCAAGCCCCTTCTTGCATGTCAAATTGCCAATCTTCACTCGTTAGTCTTAAGTCACATTAAACCTAGTGGAGCAGCATGTTAGAATGTCTATATATTACACACGCTTTCATCTAAAATGTTTTTAGATTAGTTTGGCAATTATCTCATAAAATGGGAACTGTGCAGGGAAACGTAACAAATTTAGTGTGATAACCATCGCTATTACCATTCCCCTTGGAGGTGTTATGGTCCTTGTCTTTCTCACTTGTTGTTTGCTTCGAAGAAAAGGAAAGAAGACATATGAAGACGTCAAAGAAAAATGCGGTAAATCGACTATTTGCTTTTTTTTTCGTGAGCTATCTACACCAAATTAATGAGCATATTATGAAATTTTAATCATATGAATTAAGAGTCCATATGATATAAATGTATGACATATAATGGAAAAGATCAAGGACAAAGATTAGATTCTTCATGCTCTTTAAACCTTCAAAACTATACTTGACGACACAAGCAATCATAATGCCACCAACAAGGGGAATACTTTAGAAATGTAGCAGCTCGTTTATGGCCTTCTAGATAAATAGATGCAGCAATTTTACAAAATATTACCAAACACCTATGAAAATCTCTCCCTTTCATAGCCTGCTGCATCAAGACAATTCAAACTCCCAATGACAAATATCATTATTAGGAAAACAAAGTTGAAGGGCACTATTCCAAACTTGCTAGAGAAATTGCATCCAAAGAACAAATGTGATCTAATCTTAGTTGCTTTCATGACACAAAAAGCAAAGATTTTGGTCTTGATTAGAAGACAATCTATTACTTCCTTGAAATATAGACATCCTATCTTGTATCGCCAAACCAAAATATGAATCCAGACCTTAGCAAATTAGATGAAAATCATATCAGTTGATACCATTCAACTCTAGTGACTCTTTTCCTCACAATCTCCTAAGTTGAAGTAGAGGTAGGAATGTCACAAGAAGCAGCAATGCAAGAATCTTGGTCTTCCAAAGAAACCTTGAGACAAATTACATCACAAACAAGTGCCTAGATTGATACCTTGTCTTCAAACCTCGCATTGGGCCTATTCCATTCGGAGCAAAAATCATCTCAACTGCTTTTGCTTTTCAAAGAAGAGTAGAATTGTAAAGCACTCTCCTTGGGCATACATCCAGCAATTAGGATGCCATGAGTCATGCCAGAGGGATATAGATTCAACATGACTAGCCACAAAACAGGACCTCAAAATGCTTCTAATGTTAAGCAATTCCCTCCAAGCATAGGAAGTATTTGTACCGCAATTAAAAGACCTAGCATTACCTTCAGCATGAAGAAGTGATCATGATGTAAGATGCATCCCATTACTTTGTTACCGATAGTATTGATAAAATTGTAATTTTTTTCTTCATGACCAATCAAGAGGGCAAAGACTTCATTTGGATAAGGGGACAACCACACCAGCTTAATCCAATATTATTCATTGTGATAATGTTCCTAAGCATTGGCAACCATATAAATGCTACTAGGGGCCAATGCCGATACAATTTGATAATCAAATTGCTCTCTTTGGTAATGTAGTTGCAAATGAACTTACCACAGTAGAGTCCTTAGAATTTGACTTGGCTACAATACAAGTGGCGACAAATGATTTCTCTCCTAAAAACAAGTTGGGTGAAGGTGGATTTGGTGAAGTTTTCCAGGTACGTGTTACATATTAGTTAGAAATAATCAAGAATGCTTTACATATGAATTGAATATAATGGTGCTGAAAAAAAAGAAAAGAAACACGTAATGCTTTGTTATGTTAATTTTTAAGAAGTTACGATAATGACTTAAACGATAAATTTTAAACACTTCAGGGTAGACTTGCTGATGGACAACAAATCGCGGTGAAGAGATTATCTCAAAGCTCAAGGCAAGGTGATGAAGAATTAAGAAATGAAGTTCTATTAGTTGCAAAGCTTCAACATAGAAACCTAGTACGACTGCTTGGATTTTGCTTGGAGGGAGACGAAAAGCTACTCATTTACGAGTTTGTGCCAAATAAAAGCCTTGATTACTTCTTATTTGGTAAGTTGAAGTTTAACCTTCTTATGTACATTTTCTTGAAATCAAATGTTCCAGCTTTCACTAGCTGTGGAAAACTTGAAATCAAGCAGCTTTCTATTCTATCACTGATTATAATTTTTTGTTAAAGCTACTTTTGATTGATGAGAGTAAATAATATTGGCCTCGAGTTTATGAATAGTTGCCACATGCTAGCAAATAATAAGTTTTGGTTCAAAATGCAGTTCCCCAAAAAAGCAGTCAATTGAATTGGCCATTTCGTTATAAAATAGTATCTAGAATTGCTCGAGGAATGCTCTATCTACACGAAGATTCTCATCTCCGAATCATCCATCGTGACCTAAAATGTAGCAATATCTTGTTAGACAGTGAGATGAACCCGAAGATTTCAGATTTTGGTATGGCAAGGATTTTTGGAGTCAATCAAACTCAAGCTAGCACAAACAAAATCATGGGAACCTTGTAAGTCTTAGGTCTTGAATGGACGACTTTGTAATTGGATGTAGGACATTCTCATTTTACCTATTTAAGGATGCTCATTGATCTGCATCTAAATTTGCAATATACATGCGGCTAATGTTTGATTTTGCAGTGGTTACATGTCTCCTGAATATGCAATGCATGGAGAGTTCTCAGTGAAATCCGATGTTTATAGTTTTGGTGTACTACTTATAGAGATCATTTGCGGCAAGAAGAATAACTTTTACCACCAATTGGATGAGGGTCAATATCTTGCTAGTTATGTAAGTTTCGTTGTGCTACTATAGCAAACATTCACATTGCACTCTTTATAATTTTGGTCAAGTAAAATTGAAATTCCTTTGTAAAACTTAATACTTTAGCCTATAGAAATAGTTATTATGTTCCTTAGTCTTATTTGGTTTTTTGCAAGATTCAAATGTCTTGCAAGATGAGTCATTGAATTAATGCCATAATTTTGTTAAGATTTTCCAGAATTATTCTTGTAGGTGTGGAAACAATGGAAAGATGGCATGGCCTTGAAAGTGTTGGACCAAGCTATTGTGGATTCATATTCAAGAGATGAAGTACTTCGATGCCTGCACATTGGCTTACTATGCATTCAGGAAGATCCAACTATAAGACCCACCATGGCAACGGTAGTTCTCATGCTTAGTAGGAATCACTTTAACCCACCATCGCCTCAACATCCAGCCTTCTTTGTCAAAAGTAGATCATGGGGACTAAGCATCCCACTAAGAGAGCTTGAATTGGAGCAATCTACTAGTAGGACTATGGCTTCGTCAACTAATGATATATCAGTTACCGAATTGTACTCCTGGTGAATGGTAGTTTAAGCCTAATTTTTCTTCATTAATGATCTCAGAGCAAGATTGCTTGGCCTTACCATGATCTTTTATGAACCATAAGCAAAAATCTATATATTTGGAGAGTTAGCCATTTAATTGCTCAATGGGTGTAGTGTGCATTTAAAGGAAGACTCCATACATGTAATTTATCATAGTTATTATAATTCTTCTAACATTGTGTTACTATTTGAGGCTAAATCATACGTCAATCTATGGTAATTTGGCGTA
This sequence comes from Corymbia maculata, assembly GCA_014182735.1. Lineage (NCBI taxonomy): Eukaryota > Viridiplantae > Streptophyta > Magnoliopsida > Myrtales > Myrtaceae > Corymbia > Corymbia maculata. Next base: position 37,224,192 of record CM024686.1, on the reverse strand, counting down.
TTATATATTATTGTGCTTCTATAAGGCTCATTACTCCTTCTTTTGTCTAGACTAAATAATCAAATTGAAGTTTTCGTTAATTGACCCACCGGATTGTAGATATTTGAACTTGTGAAACTAGTTGGGCTTCAGTGTTGTTAAAATGGAACCTATAGACTACAGGTGCTCCATCTTTGATAGGCTTTCTCTAGGACGTAGATCGACCCGGGTGGGATTTGCAAGCCCATATTGCAAAATGCAAATCTCTTATCCATGAAATCCAAGTTGTCCATTGTTAATGTGAACCCAATCAGTTATCAAATAGGGTGATCAATGCCTAAAGAATTGAAACCCTCCCCTGTAAATGGTTGTCTAACACACCTCAATGCTTTTGAGCGATCCTTTGCTCAAAACCCCTTATTTGTTGTTCAGAAATTGTTAGTTGAATAAATGCTTGGCCAAAAAAACTAAAAGTCTTTGTACTCTTTGATAGTATTTATAGCTCGAGATAAAGATTATCCATTTACTATGTGAATATACTTTCTTTTGCAAAATCAGGAATTAATTTGTCGCAGTTTTGTCTACTTAGTTCTTCAATTGATTAATGTAACTTTTTAGCGAGTTTTCATGGTATTTAAATTAGATTAGCTCTACCAATATCTTACCAAAAAGTTGACAGGACAAGCGTCTACTTGTTATCCTATGAGGGGAGGCAATAGAGCCATCTTAAACATTTTTGGCGATAGGTTTCGCAAAACCCTTACCAATGACAATGGATGATTTACAAGCCATCACTAGTGAAAGGTTCGAACCTTTTTTGAGTCTTTTTTTTTTTTTTTTTTTTTTTTTTTCTGTTATGGTTCTGCCCATCTACTATAGGTTTCTTCTAGTAGTGTTAGCTCGTTTAGGTAACTGTAACAATAGCATCTTTTTGCCCAAGGTCTCTTCCCCAACATTGGGTGATTCACCCATTGTTTTGTTCTTCTCTTGTTCGATAAATTAGTAGTAAGAATTTCGTCACATACACCTGTAGTACTGTGTGAATTCTAATTAAGGAGCGTTAAAAAATTTCCTGGATTTGCTAGAATATATTGCCTTTATTCGAGGAATCAATTGACTAACTACAATAATAAAAAAGAAAATACATGATGATTCCTAAACCTGAACAACAATTCTTGATGCAAGATGTGTAGAAATCAAAATGAAAGAGACTTCAAGAGAATTTAATGATTCCATGATCTGATCTGATCCTTCAACAAAATGATATATGTACTTGAAACTGACACAGGTGGGTAGGTAAAGAATTTCTAGGGGCATGAAACAACTCTTTCTAAAAAACCTCTACAGATTAGCCCTGGAAAAAAATGAAAAGAAAACACGATTTTCTATAAGATCATTTTTCTATTTTTTTGTTACACAAACCTAAGTAGTCAAAAATCTCGACTAAGTCCAGTAACAATCAATATTTTTTGGTCAGTCAGTGACAATCAATTCAACGTGACCCAATTAGCTTCCCCTATGTCTAGGCACTCCTTTTTTTTCCGATATTATTTCTTCTATAATAAAATTTTCCTTTTTCAATAACAAAAATATCCATTTTAAAATTGTGTTGGTTCCATATGTCTAATTCTTATGCACGAGCCAAATTCTAACCCGTTAAAACTGCACCAGAGTTTTTGTTTTAGCAAAATGTTAGATTTATTAAGGGTGATTCAAATAATCAACTCATTCAATGATATGTTGAGCTATTATTTATTTTTTAATATAACCAATTATTTAGAGGACTACTCACGATCTAATGTATCTCCTAGTAAAACAAATTTGTAAACTAATTTTAATAAATCTAGCTCTATGGTTTAAAATGGTCCAAGTCGACTTTATGGACCTTCTCTAATGGTCTACGCCTATGGAGATACTTCTCTCTCCCCTAGATGATATCTCCTCACGAAACTTCTGCAACTTCTCAATCTCATCCTTTTGACAGATTTTCACTAATCAATTGAATTGAATGAACAACAAAACTCATTTCCTATTTTCGTTCGACACAATGATCATCTTTACTTGAAATAACTATTTTGATCATGTTCATGAATTCATAGAAAACCCTCCCAATTCATATCCATTATGTAGTGAAACAATCCTGCTCATATTTCTTGTTTGGGCTTACACATTTAATTACAACTTCTGTTGTGATGGAAGAAGATTATCATCAATTACAGGGCTACCCTTGAAGTCAAATGCTCAAATCAGCATCACCCAGCCTCACTAGGCTTCAAAATACATATTATACTTAAGTCTAATTATTCCAATAGAAAATTAGCTCAAAGACGAAAGAAGTCGATCGATTCAGTAAACAGCATGCACATTGCCAGCTTTGCATGTCCCGGAAATGGGTCACACCCAGTGTTCACTTTCGATAAAAGAGGAAGGATTGAAGGGGGCTGTGTAGACATGGTGGTTGCAGGCTGCTTCAGCTTCATCGTTGAAGATGAGAAATATGAGCCATCCTCTGTGATTGTGAGAAGTGGATTGGTTGGATTTTAGTGATGCTCTGGAGAACGACTTGAAGTAGACACTGAATTATATGAAGAGAATGAAGGAAGAAGACCATACAAGATCGTCAAAAGGTATTCATTTCCCAGCACAGGGCATGGTCCATGTCAAAGCGCGTTTGCGTGAAAAAACACAAAATCAAGAAATTATGCAAATGCATATGCTAACCCTGGACATACCATGGTGGTGGCTTTAATGGCGTGGGCTACTATTCCACAAACGCAAGGTCACTCTCACGAAAGCTAAAATCGTTCATGAGGAGTACTGCAATCTAACTTTACACCAGGGAGTTTTCTAACTTCGGCACACTCCCGTGGCCTGCTTGTCAACCTTGGATCTCTGATCATGACTAGAGAGAGTCATGGATTTGGAGGCCCGTCAGTCTCGCCTAGCCCGTTTGGCCCAAAGAGCAAAATAAGCGTGCCTGAGAATGGGCAATCAACACAAATTGCGTCACTTCTTACGCTAGTGTCCAAGACCCCAAGCCTGATGTTTGCTTAGCTACCTCCTTGATGGTCAACCCGCGCGCGCGGGAGAGAGATTGTGTTTGTTGCCGATGGTGGTGTCGGTGATAATGGTGGTTGGAACGGCCGCATTGATGGTGACAATGCTGGTGTTGGATCGGTCTGGGATGAGGCACGATGATGGTGCTCCGGAGCGAAAATTGCTGACGTTGGGCGAGGGATATTCTATGTTAACGCTCCTCAATTAGTTCATTCCACAAAAAGGGGTAGCTTTGTATTTTTTAAGTGGTAATCTAAAAGCAAGGATTTTTTTGAAAAAAAAATTAGGAGACTATAGTACCCTCAATGCTATGCATTTGCTGAATTAAATGCTTTTAATGGTAACTCACTTATTGTATATGCAATAAATTCATCCATTAGCTATCAAGAATGACAAATTCCACATATAATACAGCAGTTCTTGTACATAACTACATATAGGAATTTGATCTTCATATTTTACCATATATGCATGAAGTAGCCTTTAAAGAAAACACTTGAAATGATAAGGTTTGAACACTTCCTTCTAGAGTTAGCTCAACCGAAAAGTTACTACATATAAATCATTTGAATCATTAACTTGATTCTATCACCAGGTTCATATAATCAATAGTTTTGATTGGTTTGATTTATATAGTCTATAAACTATGCAATATTTTGTTTCTTGAGTGAGGTTATTGCCCAATCAGACGCTATGCCATAATCATTATTCGCTAGTACATCTTTTAAATAAGGAATAGTTTCATTAGGGATCCTCTACTTATACTTGAAATTCACAGCCACTCCTCTCTCTCTTTTTTTAATCAAAACAAGCCGTGTACTAAAAGTCCTACCTTTCATCCTTAGGTTACTTCAAGAGAACCTGAACCTCCAATACTAAAACAAGAGTTTAGTGAATTGCTCAAAGTTCGGTTAACAAGTCATTCAGGGAGTCTTCTCATCTTGGTCAGGTCTTCTAGTTGACGTGAGTCTAATGGTAATTATTTACGAATAAATTTTTGTTCAAAGTAATTCAAAATATTAACTTGTTCCGAACATTAAATATGTCCTTCACAAATCAAAGTTAAAATGGTTGACAATCTTATATCTGCACTAAATTTAACTCAAAAATGGTGATGATTTTAACTCAACTACTAAGGTCCGAGGACTCAGAAATTGTGCGTGTTGTTTGGGACGTTTAAAATGTCTAAAACAAGGAAGAACGGTATAGAGGGCAAATAGATGGAGTGTTGAGAAAAATGGAAAAGGAAAGGGGTGAATAGTATTCAAAACATTGGTGACTATTCAAATACTGCTTTTAACCGACCAAAAAAATACTGCTTTTCAGTTATTTACATAGGTTTATGGGCCAATTATGGGTGTTTTATAAAGAGAAGAATGAAATCAGCGCATGAGAAATAGGAAGCAACTTCGGATGAACGCGAACCTCATTATTCTATAAGTGAGTACAAAATTAATTTATAATTACATAAAAATATTTTAAAAAGTGAAAAAATTCGAATATCAAATAAAAGTTAACTACATCATTTTGTAGTCCAATGTTGAAAATCAAGCATAACCTCGATTCTCAACCTTGCCGCTTGCCTCACCACCATCGGAATTTGATTCTATACCTCCGTCGCTCTAGTCTAGCTCTTGGTTTTTTGCTCTACAAGCTTTTCCGAATAGTGACTGGATTGAGAATTTGGTTTGCTTGTTTTCTTTTTCACTGTTAAGACGAGAGAGAGTAGATGTGATAATTTGCAACCACGGCAAATTCAGGAACTTCAGTGGAAGAAAGAAATTGGCGTGAAAATGAAATGAGCTTAGCGATAAAATTTAAATTTTTCCTTTTCCTTTTGTTGGCCAAAGGAGTTGATTGAATTCGATTTGAGTTAGCCTGAGCGAAGGTGGTCAAACTGTCAATTAATCCAACGCGGCTTGATTTTCTTTTCTTTTTTCGGGTCTACCAACATGGCTTGAGTGGGTACAATTAAAGTGGTCGTTAGATCAGATGTCAAGTACGTTGACCTGGTCAACGTCGGGTTTGATTGGGCCAGCTAGGCTTTACTGAAGTTAACTGGCATTTTGATTGGCTGGCGAGGAGAAATCTGAACTTGAAGTTACCATTATGGCCCTTTGGGGATGATCTGCGGGAGTCGCCCAACTTTTTTCGTATTTAGGAGATGGACTCTTTGCACTATGAAAATTGGTTGATTTCATTAATAGATCCCCATTTACTGTAATTAATTGTTCTTTTGTGAGACAGTACCAACGTAATATTATTTAACACAATTTCTGAATCAAAACAAAATTTCACGTCTTTAATCTTAGAAAAAATTGAAGAATGAAATAAGTCCGCTTGATACCATGGCCAAACTCCATTGGGATGTTTCCTTACTTTCTACTTCGATATCCTTCATTTTACTATATGCAAAAGAAATGCGTGTTAATGGGCTGAAGGATCACTCAACACGTGATACATAGCGAATCTTGATGGTCGCCTCGGGCTTTCTCTCTTGGTTCCACACTTTGATGTGTTTAAAGATTATTATAGAGTACTCCTAATAGAAATGTCTCTCACGATGGACGTGTAGAACTCTATAAAGACAGAAAATGCTCCATGTAAGCACCACCTGTATTTAACACTTATCATGGCCTTTTTTTTTTCCTGATCTCGTCATCGTAATGACTTGACTTTTGTTATTATTAACCATCATAAGTTTCCCTGGCACTGATATTTCCTCGAGTTATTTCGTTGATCGAAAGTGTATACTTCTTTCTGTGTGAAGCTATTTTATAAACCAACTATGAATGTTTCTAATTTTTCATTTATATAATTGAGACTTTGATGAGTAAGATACTATATTTCCATTAAACTGCGGCTTAGTTACACATTTGTTGGTGTAGATAACTTTATACCCAGAAGGTCCTATACGACAAACAAACTCATTACAGAAAGTGTTACAGGTGAAATTTGATACTTTCATTTCATATTTATAACTGAAAGTTTGCATTTATATTAATGATAAGTGCAATGGAAGTACTAAAACTCATGATTTAAGTACAACTGAATTTTAAAACTTTCAAAAAATGCAATAAAGTTATAAAACTTGACACGAAAATGTAATTAGTTCTAAAATTTTCAAAAGTGCAATTGAGTCCTAAAAATTATCATTTTCATCCATTTAAGTCCTTTTGTTGATTGTATATTTTAAAGTTTAGAACTCGATTACACTTTCATAACAAGTTTTAAAATTTGATTACATTTTTTGAAAGTTTTAGGATTTAATTGTACTTTCATGATAAGTTTTAGGATTTGATTATATTTTTAAAATGTTTTAAGACTTAATTGCACTGTCATAACAAGTTTTATGACTTCCATTACACTTATATAGAGAAAATGACAGAGCAAATATTTTATATGCTTTTTTCCTTACAGCCAATTATTCATAAGTTTCGGTATCACTTGTTCCCGGGCAACGCACAGGTTCATCTCTAATTATCAATGTAATGGTTGATGTTAATACGAAAATATATCTGAAGGACAAACCTAATTAAGCACTGGACAGGTCTTTTTTTCTTTTTTTTTGGTGCAAAAGAAAAAGAAATGTAAACCATTACATTCTAAAATGACTTAACGCTTAATAAATCAGATAATTGCAAATGGTTCATTCCAACAGGAGAACGTAGATGACGAGAGGATTCCTTTGATTGGCTCCATTATTTGCTAGACAGTCCTTTAATTGTCACTGTGCATCCGCATTTTTTCCTTTTTGATGCTCTTAGAAGAGCCTACCAAAGTAACAAAGGGAATTGTATTTGCTTTTGATTCTCTTTAGAAACTACCCTTGATTTGTGAAAGTTCATTTGAAAACCCAAAACAGCATAAGGAATGTGCCCAGCAACGCCTTCAAGATTATGACTATAAAAGTCGATGCATGTTCTCATTTAGGTACATGCATTGACGTCTCTCTCTCATATTTTCATTGTTTAAGGCAATTCTCTTATCGACCTACCAAACATGTTTTGAGCCAAAAAGAGGCAACAATGTGAAATCTAAATTTAATTATTCACTTTTTAGTAGACCTTATTTTCCAAACCTACTCTCTTTGGAAAATCCTACCAAAAAGTTCATAAATTTATTATAATTGTGTCAATTCAATTTTGAATCTTTATTTTTGGTCATTTATGTGAATTCAGTTCATTTTGACCAATTTTCATAAAAAAAATCATTGACATGGATGCCGGTCATCCTACATGATATGGCTGGCATTAACGTTGACAATTTTTAGTATTTTGATAATTTCGAATTTTATATTAATTTTTTTATCTATTTTCCCTAAACTAAGGGCCAAGGCGCCCATGCCAGTGTTGCAAGAGGCTGCCGTAGCCCTAGCCAGCCCTAAGTGTAGTAAAAAAATAAAAACTAAGTAAAGAAAAGAGAAAAAAGATTAAATTTATTAAAAATACCAAATATTGTTTAAAAAGTCCATGGAAGTGCCAATTATGTCTGATGGCTAGGGTCTACAGCCAAGATTGACCGAATGGATTAATTTAACACAAATGTAAAAAGGTTTAAACTCAATTGGTAAAAAAAAAAAAAAGTTTAAAATTGAATTGGCACATTTGTAATAAACCTATAACTTTTTTTGTAATTTTTCCAAAAACCCATAGTACGGATGAATCTAAAACCAACCATCAATTGTTTACAATTCCTAAGGGCGACCGTGCTTCGGCTATTTCATAATCTTCAAAATATTCCTAGGATTGCATTGAGAAATGGCTCCGCCGATGTTGGAATTGCCCACTTTGCCGCGACGCCATTCGGGCGTGGATTTTGTCGGCTAACCTGGGCTGGTATGTTTTTGGTTAGGTGAAACCATTCACTTGCTGTTACCATATTATTATATTATATATATAATTTATATATAACATTGAGCCTAGAATCCTATATTCACTCATGGGATATTGTTATGTCATAGCAATATTCAATAAAGTTTTCTCACTCATTTGCTACATCAATATAAAAATATCATTTAATGTCATTTTTGGCAAAATATCTTAAGTAGATTTTTAATTAATTTTCCATTCCGACGTGGAACTTCTAAAAATAAATTGAAAGCCAACATTTAAATTTTTGTCCAACATGGCAAGAGTATGAGTATCAACGCTTCTTTTCCTCCTTAGCCTGGATGAGAGTAATCCTGGCTTCAATTATAGTCAAGCTGATCGCAAGCACGGTCTTTCTTTTCCAAATATAACTGTTGCAAAATGACCGTGAAACTGACATAAAAGGGTAGGCAAGGAAAGAAAGGAGGAAGGAAACTCAGCGATCAACTGAAAGTCTCAAAAACTTCATGCTGCAGAATGCAACGCATTCAAATTCGAGTTTACAAGCAAGCCATTCCCCTCTCACAAAGCAAAGACGTAAAGATCGCAGACATGAGAACCCTAAAAACCCAAAAAACCGAACAAGAGTTCTCATTTTTCGAAAATGTTTAGAATGATTTGAATTGGCGAAGGAATTCGGCACCTCCGTGTAAGCATCAATGGCGGCTCCAGAATGATTTCGCTGGTTATACTCGTTCCCGTCCGTTCTCAGCCTCTCCACTTGCCAAGCCGCTGCATCAGGCCCCGTCTCTCTCATTCTCCTCTCTCTATGTCGAACACGATTCTATACCTTCTGTCGGTCTCGTTGGGTTTCCGGTTCCTCGCTCCTGAAGCTTCTCTTTCGGGAAGGAACGAAAGCGACGGGATTGGGAATTGGGTTTTTCCTCGTTTTCTTTGTCGCTGTCGAGACGACAGAGAGGGAGTTCGATGAGGAAACTTTGCGACGTCGGAAAATTCACGACTTTCGCCGGAAGGAAAGAAATTGACGGGGCAAAATGAAACGCACTTGGCGAGAAAAATAAAAAAATTCATTTCTTTTTTTCACTCTTTTCTTTCTTTCTTTCTTTCTTTCTTTCTTCCTTTCTTTTCTTTTACCAGGGAGTTAAATTCAGCAATTCGCAGGCGATCATTAGATCACATGCCGAGGACATTGGGTTGGTGAAGGTCGGGTTTGATTGGGCCAGCTAGGCTCGAAACGAGCATTTTGATTGGCTGGTGAGGAAGAATTTGAACGCGAAGTTCCCATAATGCCCCCTCATTAGTATCTTATCCATTGTTCTTTTAATGTGAAAAGCTAAAACATAATATATCTGAACTACAAAGATAACAACACCATACATTTTTTTACTGTGAAAAGTACAAAGGCGATATACCTGAACTAGCGCAAACATGCACGATGCCATGCGACAATATTGAATTTTTTTTTAACACAGCTTTTCAATCGAAATAAACTGTTGTAAATTTATTTTCTAGAAAAAAAAAGGGAAAATAGAAGAAGCATGCCCAAAATATAGAGAATAGAACTTGCCATCTCTTATTAAAATATTTTTTTGGCGCATTTATCTTTGTGTGCATTACATTAAGGATGCAGAGATCGGTTAAATGGAAAAATTATAGATACTATAGCATTTGACCATAATGGTAAAATACATCTACTATAACCTCTCTCTTTTCTTTTCTTTTCTTTTATATATATATACATTCAGTAAGTAGATTCAAGACGAAAATTAAATGATTTACTTTTGATTGGATTTGATTGCAAAGATCGGAGAAGACAATCAACAAGCTCAAAAATATAAACCATAGAATCATAAAATATGCATGAATGAATTAATTCTGAAATATTAAATTTGAAGGTACAATATAATTTTCAATGCAAGTTGAAAAAAAAAATAAGCTAAAAAAATTTGTCTTTAATTAAATTGAAAGTAAAGAGAATATAGGAAAGAGGGGGAAAAGGCAAAAGCAAAAGGATGAAAAAAAGGGCCTTATCTTTATTTAGAGTACCATATGGGAAATGAAGGGAAAAAAAGGAAAAGAAAACCAAAAAAATATTTGTAGAATTACCGCCTAATAAATCTGAAAATAGGGAATGATTCATTCATTTGGTAGATGGAGAAGGCTATGCTGAAAATCAAAGCCAACCATCGGTTGTTTACAATTTCTAATGGGCGACCATGCTCCGCCTGTTTCATCTTCTCCAAAAATTGCCCTTGCGACGAAGCATTGAGCTGCAACTAGTGCTCACTCCGTCGAGCTTCAACTAGCGACTCTTGCGGCGTTCAATGGCTACCAGAAGTGCCTTTTATAGTGGAGGCTGCAGCATATCGCTGCGACAAAAATTAGGGACATCGATTGTGAGGGGAAGAAGATGAATAGTAGGAAGAAAAAAAAAAAGGAAAGGAAAAAGAGAAAAAGAGAATAATAAATAAATAATTTTGAAAAAATAAAATAATATTAAAAAATTGTCACATTAGTATCGACCGGATGGTTAGCTCTGGTCGAGCAATTTTAGTCGATAGACTGAATCGGCACAAATTCAAAAAATTTATGACTAAATTGGTAAAAAAAAAGTTTAAAATTGAATTAACACAATTACAATAGACTTAAAATATATTTGGTAATTTTTCTAAACTAAGTAGTACTAGCACCGACATGCGACACAAGATGCTACATGACACGCCAATACGTCATTTCTCAAAAATAGAGAATTCCGACACGTTGGAACATATTGTATATTAAATATATATTTTTATATATACATGATATATTATCACTTTTATGATTGATTCAATCAAATTAATTTGATTTAAATTTAAAAATAAATAAATAATAAAAAAGAGTGTAGAATGGATTTACACTAAAAATATTAATCCATCATTTGTCAATATCATTCATTCTTTCAATTTGACAAATTCAACTACATTCCAATAATTCATAAAATTTGAAGGAAAAAAGACAGGCAATCGACATCCCAGACTTGTTGTCAAAGGGAAGAGAGAAAAATAAACTTACAGGGAATTGCGTGTCATGAAAAGTAAGAGTCACAAGAAAAGAAAAGATTGGGTTTTTCTACTTTTCCCCTTTACTATTTTTATTATTATACATAGTTACATTTTGACCATTTATTTATTGAGAATTTTATAAATTAACCCCATACGAATCAGAATCGCGTGACAAAATTCTGGACTTGCTTGTTGAGAGAGTTGATCACGTGTTGAATTTTACAATGCTTGTTTACCATGTGTCGGACATATGTCAAAGTGTTCGTGTCCGACACAACATGAAGACTCCTAAAGAGTTTCAATGCTTTCTAATTTATGGATATGATCGATATTTTCCATTTTAATATGGTGTTCGTACAATTCATCCTAGTTGATGTAATCCATATTGATCTTTATTTTTCATTTTGGCCAACTGAATTGAAATGATTTTTTTCTTCGTATTATTTTTTTTATCAATTGCCTCTAACTTAACATATATAAGCTTTTTTTTAGGATGAACCATTTCGTTAAGCCCACATTTGTCTTCCTTAAAAGTATTCAACAAAGATTTTAAAAGAGTAGTTAGCTTTGTCAAAATCTTATTCTAAATGTTCCGATTCATGAATAGTAAAAGATAAAGGGGAAAATTCCAAATAAGAGTCAAAAGTGCCCATATTAGTATAAAAAATGGCATGAACTAGGGCATGAACTTACTAGCAGTAAATGGCAATTTCGTCCTCTTAAATATTTTAAATTTTTTGTTTTTTCTTTCTTTTTACAATTTCTATCTTTCCATAAAAAACTAAAAACAACTTTAAAAAAAAGGACAATATAGTGCTACCCCATTGCTGGAGAGGCATCGGCAAGGGTCAGTGGGGTCACTAGTGCTTGACAAGGCGAGGGCTGGGAGAGGGCAATGATTCTCTTTTAAATTTTGGTGAGAGTTGCCTGCCCTCTGCCTAGATTTTGGATAGCATCACTACCCTCTCCCATTTCTGGCAAGGGCCTACTGACCCTCGGCAAAGATTGGTGGGGTCACCAGCACTTGGGTGACCTTTGGAGGCGCCGGGCGAGGGTCGCCAAGCTTGCATGATAGTCGATGACCCTTACTAAGCCCTCATCCAGATCTGAAATAGTGTCACCACCCTACGGATGATGGGGCGGCGACCACCCTCCCATTTGTGTTTTCCATTTCCTTTTTCTAAAAGGATTTTTTAATTTTTTGAAAATTTTTAATCTAATAAAATTGAATTTAAGTTCAAATTATATTTTGGACGAAAATACCCTGATCAGCTAGAATTTTTTGCCGACTGAAGAGACTAGACTTTTATTTGAAATGGTCGTAACCACTTTAGGCTATACTTTAAGACTGATATAGACACTTCAAGCCTTTATTTGAAACAATGTTTACTATAAGCTCTTATTTGAGAAAATGAGTACACTTTGGGCCTTTATTTGGAATTTTTCCAAAATAAAGGTACTTGTAGTTTCTGTACCTTTTCAATTAGCTCACTAATGTTCTTAAACTTTTTTCTTTTGCCAATGAAGTTCCTCAATTATATGTACTTTTTTCTCCTTTGAGATTGATCATTCCATTATACAAGTAAACAAAATTGCTGATGTGACTATCAATTTGTCGTTATTTGCTAAGGTGTCATCTTACTTAGCTTTTAATTTTTGTGGGAAAATTTTTCTTATAAATTTAAAACGTGATAAATTTATATTGAAAAATAAAGAAAAGGAATATAAAAACTTATTACAAATAAATGAAAAAAAAATATAAAAGACATATAAATTCGACAAAGGAAACGACAAAAAATTGAAGAGATTTTAAGCAATATTTCATTGAAACAAAAAGCTAGAACTATGTGGGCCAGTGTCGAAGAAATGCTTCCCTGCCAGGACAAAACGACTCACTTGATATGAGTAATGTGGTCTAATTCTTATTTAAGCTTTCAACAGATATGGTGTCTGATGGAGAATGAGGGAGGATTTTTCATTATGCTTCAAATGAAAAGGAAAAATAATCAAGTATTACAGTTTTGCAATTACAAGTCAACATGACATGCTGGAAATCCACATAGTTTTCTCCATCGGACACCAGCTTTGTTGAATTGGAGTACATGCTGTATTTCATTTAAATTAATTAATATTAGGGATTCAAGTGGACCAATTGAAAGTTTTGGGACAATAGCTCACATTACTCATAATTGATTTATTTCAATCAATCGAAAGTTCAAATATGATATTGTACATTGATAAAAGTTCACATACTACTAGTACTATTATCTCTTTCAACAATAGAAACTAGATGTTCCTTACATCTCATATCGAAAAGGCAAGATATGTTGATCTAGTGCATATTGCAAATTCTCTGCAAAATGATGGTAATATTGTGGAATAGGATCTTCTAATAAGTCTTCCCATAATTATTTCCAGTACCACAACTTTGAACTATAAACATTACACTCTTCGTGTGACTTTCATAGAGAAGCTAGCTCTGCAGTGAAAATCAAAAATCGCATGGTTGGGATTAGTGTGAATTAAGAAGATATTCAAAAGGCGATCGTCATCATTATTGAAAACCAAACACAATAGAACATGAATACTTCAAATCTTACCTTCTCCTGAGATGCTCAAAATTTTTCGACATCAAGATTGCGAAGTTGCTCTAAGCTGACTGCCGAGAGTGGTACATCCAGGGGTACATGAAAGCAAAGTTCACGCGAGACTTGTTCCATGGTCGGTCGAAGCCTCGGATTGGCTTGCAAGCACTCAAATGCTACTTTGGCGATCAAGACCACATCCTTCGCATCTTGAAGGCCAAGTGTAGAAGGCGAGAGACGTTGATCCAACACATCCTTCAACATCATTGACTCAGTTTGGAGGGATGATGAATATTCTGGAGAGACATGATCTCCCGGATGCTTTCCCATGATTGTCTCTAATGCAACAACTCCAAAACTATACACATCGCATTTTTCAGTAGGAATGGTTGAATAAGCCAGCTCTGCAAGTGGAAAATTCACTGTTATTTTAAATCTTGATCAAAAGTCATATTCAAGTTGACAACATTATTTCCCATGACATGACATATGATAATGACAAGTACATATTTCTATCGTGTGCGACGATTACAAGCACAAATTTCTACTTCATTTGTACTTACAACACTAATTTGAGTAGGGGAGTTTATGCTTTGGTAAAGTTCAAAAATTTTTGTTCAATGCTTGAACTCGGATTCTTTCGTGAAAAAAATCAACTAATCATTTTCTTGAAAAATAATACTATTTTCCGATGTTTGGTTAAAATTTGAAAATGAAAAGATAAATATTTTCCGTCATTTAGAAATGAAAATGTTTTTTTCCTCAACAGACATGCACTATTTTTTTATGTTCGGTCTTAAAACTAGCCTCTGCGAACGTAGGTCTACATGCTGGGGCCAAGCCTGAGCCCGTGTCCATCACCGAGGAACGCCGGACTTTGTGAAATCTGTTTCACTGATGAAGGATCCCCAATTTCCAGTTCTCTAGTCGAAATGAAGAACTATTCAACAGACTAACAAAGGGAGAAAAAAAATTATCCCCAGCAATTCAGTCCTCAGACGACTTTAAAATCAACATCCAACAGGCAAATCGAAGATCAGACACAAATTCTCTTTGCTTAACTCTCTACACAACAAGTCCAAAAGTACCAAAGGGGAAACAAAATCTAATAGCCAAAAATCAAACTGCGCAGGTGAAATTCGGCAAAGAAGATGATGAATAGTGAGGAGACTCACTTCTCTTATTTCCCTGTCAATTATGCAGTGAAATCTGCTTCGAGCACGACACAACAGTGGAGGAGCTCAATGCTAATCTGTTCGAGAAGCTGGCATAACAGCCGTTGCGCAAGACCGAGTCTATGCTGGGAGAGCCAAGGAAGAAGATTAAGGAGCTAGACACTGCCAAGTGTATTGCGATCGAGTTGAGATTGATTGTGACAGATTCAATGTTGTCAAGCCCGGATTCGAGCTCGGGACATCAAATTCTCATCGTTGAGCTCAAATGTGACCTCGTCTTCGAATGACCCTAGATCTTGGGTCGCCCGAGCCCCACAACACCCTCATAGTGACAAGGAGCTAAGGTCGCGGAGGGAGTCTCGGAGGTTGTGGCCCAGCTCAGAAATTTGGGTGGTGATGGATGAGTGCCAGTGAAGCTATGGTCAAGTAGTCCGTGCACAAGAACAGTGAGGACAAGTGAAGGCGCAGAAGGGAGAAAAGAGAAGCCCTAGCGTGAGAGAGGAAGAAAATGATTTCCTTAGTCTTAGAAGGGTATTTTCCGTTGATTGGAACATGTTTTCTTTGACCCCTCAGTTTTCACGCCTCAAACACTAGAAAATGTGAAAAAAGTTATCCTGAAAATACCGCAAAATAGATATATCTTCTAGGTAACACGGACTTAATATCCTTGAAGCGGATTGATTATGATGTTTTCCTCATTTGCCAATTCTTACTTATGAGTAAAATTGGAAAAGCTGTCTCATCAGTACTAAACCTGAAAGCCCTAGATAAGTATAACAAATTTCCATAAGATGATTAAATACTAATGAACTGCACTAAACTAGTAAAAGTTCAACTATAGAAGCATGATACCGAATGCCATTGAAATTTAACAAAAATTACGAAGTACCTGGAGCAATGTACCCGATGGTGCCAGCAATAGCAGTCCAGTTTGATGAATCTGGCCTCAATAGTCTTGCAGTGCCAAAATCAGAAATATGAGCTTGATAGTCAAGATCCAATAGAATATTATTACTGGTCAAGTCTCGATGTAACAACGGAGGTGAACATTCATGATGCATATAGGACAACGCATTTGCAACTCCTCGAACCACATTTACCCTCTTGTCCCATTGAAATTCTCTTGCTCTTTCATCATCTCTCAAAATCATCCTCAAGCTTCCTCTTTCCATGTACTCATACACCAAAAAACAGCATTGGGCATGAAAGCAAAATCCATAAAATTTCACGACGTTGCGGTGACGTATATTTGTTAAGGCTTGAATTTCCCTTTTAAATGGTTTCATATCAACGATCCCACTATCTTCATGGCATGACAAGGTTCTCTTGACAGCAACCGTTTGACCTTTTGATATTTCTGCTTTATAAACAATTCCATATGCTCCTTCACCCACGTTGTACTTGGAGTCAAATCCTTCTGTGGCCTCGATGATTCGATCATAGAAAACTTTGCCATCATAACCTAAAATACACATGAAATTCAAATCATTTGCCCCTTCATTATCCTCACTCTTGATAATCCTTCTTCGATGACAATTGTTTGCCCCTTCATTATCCTCTCTCTTGATAATCCTTCTTCGATGACAATTGACGATTACAAGAACGATCAAGATGGAAGAGAGAACAAGCAACCCCAAGAAAGAGAGAATAAGGATAATCGTGATTCTAGTTCCAATGCCTCGGTTGCGATTCTTGCTCCCATTGCAGTTTGGTAAACCAACAACATTTCCACAGAGCCCTTTGTTGTGCTGCATTGCCTCAAATGGAGCCTCATTAAAAGCCTTGATATCTGGGAGAGGGCCTTCTAGGTCATTGTAGGATACATCAACCAAAGTCAATGCCCACATATTAACAAAAGTATTTGGGATGGTACCAGATAGGTTATTGTGGGAGATATTTAAAATTTGCAGCATTCTCATATTTGCAAGCTCTCCTGGTATATTTTCAGACAAAATATTATAACTCAGATCAAGGAACTCGAGGGATTGTATGTTGCCCATATTGGGAGGAATGCTTCCCTGGAATTTGTTTCCACTCAAGTTCAAGCTCAACAAGTTCATGCATGTGCCTAGTTGAGCCAGTATCGATCCGCTCAAATTGTTTGATGCCAAGTTTAGATGTGTCAATTGGGATAAAAGTCCAATCTCAATCGGGACATTTCCTGTGATGGCGTTGCTGCTTAGGTCAAGTTTAAACAACATCGATAGACTTCCCAATTCCCTTGGAATCTCTCCAATTAAATTGTTTGAAGAAAGGTCTAGTACCTGTAATTGAGTCATCCTACCAAATATTGCTGGTATCTCACTAGAAATGTTGTTGTTTGATATCCTTAAACTTGTCAAATGATCACAATGCTCCCATTTCCATGAAAGTTCACCATTGAAATGATTGTGGCTCAAGTCCATAAAACTTAGATGAGGATATATTCCAAAAGCTTTTGTTATGTTTCCAGTTAGTTGGTTTCCTTCAAGTCTCACTCTAAATAATGAAGTACAATTCCTCAAGCTTTTCGGTATAGGGCCAGTGAAATGATTATTGTTGAGAGTGAGATTTCGCAATGATCTCCCAAGGCACACATCTTTTGGTAGTTCCCCCTCTAGTTCATTTTGAGATAAGCTCAAAGAACTCAAGCGTGTTAACTTATTAAATTCAGAAGGCAAGGAACCAAAGAGTTTGTTTCCCTCAAGGTGTAACATAGTTAGATTGGGCAAGCTTCCAATTGATGCAGGAATTGGACCGGTCAAATTATTCTCAGCTAAATTTATTTTTGTAAGAGATATCAATTTTCCCAAGTCTTGTGGAATTGAGCCTGAAAGATGATTTGACAAAAGGCGTAAAACTTTTAGATTGCTCAAGTTCAAGAGAGATGATGGGATTGGACCAACCAAATCGTTTGTTGACAAATCCAAGTGTTCAAGAGGTATCAATCTCCCAATTTCTGAAGGGATGGATCCTGACAATCTATTTCTCCATAAATGAAGAATATTCAAGCTCCTCAAGTTGCATATTTCTTGTGGAATGGAACTAGAAAGGGTATTTCTTGAAATGTCCAATTTGGTTAAATTGCCCAATTTTCCAAGAGAAGAGGGGATTGGCCCAGCCAAGTTATTTTCAAAGAGGCGAAGAATACATAAACTTGTCAAGTTTCCAATGGAACGAGGAATTGAGCCATTGATATTGTTGGATGATAGGTGAAGTTCAACAAGAGAAGTGAGCCTCCCGATTTCTGAAGGTATGGGTCCTGAAAGTCTATTTTTCTGTAAGAAAATATACTTCAAATTCCTCAAATCACTTATCTCTCTTGGAATGAAACCAAAAAAGTCATTTCGCAAAAGGTTGAGTTTGATTAAATTGCCTAATTTTCCAAGAGAACTTGGAATGAGCCCAGAAAGTTGGTTTTTCTTCAGATGAAGATCAATCAAGCTGCTCAAGTTCCCTAGTGAAGCAGGGATAGGACCATTTAACATGTTTTTGGAAAAATCGAGTTCCAAAAGAGAATCCAACTGTCCAATCTCTTGAGGGATGTGTCCACTTAGGTTGTTTGCACATAGGTACAAATAATTAAGACTACGTAGCAAACCTACACTTGGAGGAATGTCCCCGGACAGTTCATTGAAGCAAAGATCAAGAGAGTTGAGTTTGGAAAGGTTACCGATACTTGAGGGGATGAAGCCATAGATCGAGTTGTTGGCAAGTTCAAAACTAATCAAACTGGTTAAGTGTGAGAAGTCGAGGCCACCCAGAGCTCCTCTCAACCCAAGATTGGAAAGATTTAGATGGATGATGGCTCCAAAGTCGTCGCAAGCGACACCAATAAAGGCGCAAGGATTGTGGCCGTGCCATGAAGAGAGGAGAGACCAGCTACGGTTGTCAAGAGCAGATTTCCAATTCAAGAGAGCCTCTGCTCCATCCTTATTCTCGGTCATCTGGAAAGTGGGAAAAGAAGTGGAGGAAGCAGAAGCGGCTACCCCGTGAAATGAAGCGGTTCCTACCAAGAAGAGCGAGCAGAAGAAGAGGACAGCTAAAGGAGACCGAGTGGACAGCAAAAAGGAAGAAACCATGATTTGAGGGGATGGCTGGGTTTCGAGAGGTGGGAGATGGTTCAGATCTGCATATAACAAGATTGATGACTATGCTTATAAATTGGATGATTACTCCCCCGAAGCTGCCTCAATCGAGGACATTCCTGTTACAGCTGTATCGCTATTTCCGGGGAATAGGATCCTTCTCTTTTTCTTTTTGTTTGTGGAATGGGGTCCTTTTCATTGGCGATGTATTTGCAATATGAAAATGTATTTTCCCTTTTCAGTCTGCACAGCGTGCGCCGGCAAATAGGAAGTTTATTCATTGAACGACACCTATCATCTTGGGTCCACTTGCATTAATTTTCCTCTCTCTCGTCCTTTTTTTCTCACCTGCTCCGTCCATCATCTTCTCCTTATAGATTTTATTTTTTTATCCCTTTTGCATTCGCCATGGCTAGAGCTCAAGCTCGTGGAAGCCATGGCCACCTATTTTTCTTCTTGCGCTGGACCCGCACATGGCCGCCGGCAAGGGAGTTGGCAGAGTGCACGGCCGCATCACACGTGGCGCACAAGGCGGCGGCGTCAGAGTCCGTCGCGACGGGCCCGGCGGCAATAGCGGCCGCATCGAAGATGAGGTAAATGGAAGAGGGCGTGTACGCATGGGTCATATGTATATGCACGTGCTCTAACATCACCATCATCATCATCATCATAATCATGGGAGGTGAGACCCGGGGGACAGACGTGAATCACGACGAGTCACGGGATTGGCCCCCTCCACTGCTTGACAACCCACGCAGGGCGTCGCTATCACCTTAATAGTTCACTCTCAACTTCCCCCCCACCGCCAACAACAGCACCGAAGACAACGAAGTAACACGAGAAGGCCAGCTTGCAAAGGAGAACATTTTGGAAATCATGAGTGGACTAGAAGAAGCCAAGTTCAAGAAGCAAACAATCTCTGAACAAGTCAGAGATTGTTTGTAGGGTGATAGCTGATAGTTGAAGCCTACGTGGACAGCATTCAAGAGAAACCCAGAATCTTCCAAGGCAACTATACTTAGTCGGTAGAAATGCCTATAAAAGGCCAAACTCATCCATGTAAATGGGTGTGAGGAGTTGAGAATAAACTCCATGATCTTGTACTCCTCCACCAACACCAAAACCGCATTTATGTTACACCATTTTGTTATACTAGTGAAGTAATTATTCCTTATCCCATGACCCATATCCTCCAGCTATCCAAATTTATCTCGTGTATCCTCCACAAACTATATCATACACATTCATACTTGCACATATCAAAGCACAAACTATCATTGATGTCAAAACTATACTTTCACACACATTCCGAAATTTAACATGGTATTAGAGTTACGGCTTTGGTTGGTATTGCACGTTTGTTCTAACCACCCAACAGACCAACTTCAGCTCCTTCTTCTTGTATTAATAAAAGTTTTCTTAGTTTTGCCTAGTGCTTCTTTTGTCAAATAACCTTCTAAAAAAATACATCCATATTTCCTAACCATATTTCACACGCACATAAACACACGCTTGTGCAAATACCCAATAGTCACCGACCCAACCTGGTCCATGCAGCTTCTCAGCAAAACCCTGGATGATGTCGCCACAAGAGCTTCGGCTGGCAGGTCAAGGAAGAAGGTCGCGGTGGTGGAGGCGAACATCACGAGCTCGCAGAAGCTGTACACACTCGCACAGTGTACGCCGAACCTAATGGCATCAAACCGTGTCGAGTGCCTTCAGTTCAGGATCGCTAATCTGCCTCAGGGGAAGCAAGGCGGGAGGGTGCTCACTCCGAGTGGCAACGTGAGGTATCAGCTCTACCCCTTTTTTAATGCCTTGGCCCCGCCGGCACTGGCACCTCCTGCTACTGCTCAGGCGACTGGACCTAAAGGTAGTCCATCCTCGCTCTCAGAGATCTTTTAGCAAATTTTCCTTGTTGCTTCACAGAAATGGTCTTATTTTTCGTCCGTCTTTTGACTTCTGATTTTTTGTTTTGGTAAAGTAAGTATTTATAAATTTCCAACCAAACAAGCTATACAAGAGAGGGATACCTAGCACCATCTTGCACTCAATAGATAACTGTCACTTGAGTGAAAGGGAGCTAAATATGCAACAAGGGGAGACTAGATACAAGCTGCAACAAAAGGACCCTGGCCGGGCCTACGGTTACAACACAATAAAGTCTGGATTGACTTCTGATATTTAAAGTTTGGATTGACAGCTTTTTGTGTTTTTTGTCTTATAAAAACCTAACCGTTGGTCATATTCTAATTCTATCCTAAATTTTTTTCACCTCATAATAACTCCCAATTTAGATCTAATCCAATTCTATCAAAAACATTTTTTCTCATAAAAACCACAAACTTTTATTTGAGTTTCATATCAACTATCCTTAGTGATATGATATTGTCATGTCATTATTATGGCTTTTTCTCAAACTTCATATCAAAGGAGGCAGCTTTTGTAGATGAATTTCTATTCTATGTTAACCCAAATGACGTTTAATTGGATTTAAAATTTGGGTAAAAATTAGAATAATTAGGGTTAGTTTTCTTCAATTACTCTTACTAGAGAGCCTTCTTTCCATCTCGCTTAGGATAATCTTTGATTTTGCGCTTAGTCTCCAATCTCTCATGCTTGGGAGCCTTCCATCTCATGCTATTGCAAAAGTCGTGCACGAGACACTCCGGCTTGGGACACTCGAATAGCTCAAATTCAAGAGTTTTTCATCTCTTGATTCTCAAAATGAATCTTCGATGGAGGTTTATATGCTAGATTTGAAACTCAAGTAAAGTTTGGTGATTTTTTATGAGACCAAAAAAAGTCGATAGAATTGAGACTAAATTTGAAGTTGGTTTTTAGGGTATTCAACTCCTTTTTTCCCAACTGTTTTCACTTTATCGTAAATTAACATCTTGACTTCGGACGCGTCCACATTCCCAAGCTACCAAATTGACGAAAAATTCTGAGATAGCTAATGTGGCGGAATTAAATAATAAATAAAAATTTCTTCTTCGTCCTTCTTCAAATGTTCGCTTCTTCTTCTTCTTCAATTGGCTGGCCATGGGACCTCCGCGGACGAGCCGCCGTCCTTGGCTGACCATCGAGTGCAGTTCTCATCTCTTCGAGTGACCCTTTTGGTTTATCCAATTCATCAATGAAATTTCATTTTTTTTTTTTGGTAAAGGTAAGTATTATAGACGATTTTCACCATACAAATGTACAAGGAGTGAGACAAGGCTCCGACCCACACTCAAAATTTCATTTTTTTTACTCCATAGGAAAATCTAACTTTATGTATATTTGGATCTTAGTCTTACACGTTCTTCTTTAAAAAAGAAGAAAAAAGAGACAACAATTACTCGTTATATGATGGCCGATGAAAATATTTCATAAGTACTAAAAAGTTGCGGATGTTAATAATTCGTCCACGTCTTTCGTCCAATTGAACATGCTGGGTTTTGCATCCACTTATGAATGATGAATCTCCGGTGAGCATACTTTCTTTGTTTTTCTCTATTATTCACGTTTGCTCTGGGTTTTGGTATTGATAAAATCTCACCCCGTCATAATCAAGATATGGTTGCATATATTCTGGCAAAAGTCTGATAATCATCGCGGCCGGCGTTCTTGTTCGCATGGGCGGGGTGCTTCTCTGCCACGCTGCCTGTTTCAGCCGGAGGAAAGCGACCAAGACGTACGCAGTCGACCAAGGAGATCAAAGCGGCACGAAATATGTACCTATGCTGTGTACTTGGTTAGAAAAATGATGTTCACCAAATGCACCAGATGTACCGTTCCATGCTTTTGATGAAATGACCATATCGTGCCATTCCATCGTGTAGGCCTAATTGAAATGACGAGTGCCGAGTCCTTGTGGGACGATTTAGCCACTATACAAGCCGTTACTGACAATTTCTTTCATCAAAATAAGTTGGGTAAAAGGTGGATTCTAGGAAGTTTTCCGGTAGTATTAATCATCATATTTGGAAAATCTTTAGTGTAAAATAACTTGAAGATCTTTGATTTGGTAATTCTGAAGAGTTATTATTAGAAGTTCTTTGCGTGTACTTAAACATCAAAATACTAAACCTCCAGGATAGGCTTCCCAATGGACAACAAATAACTGTAAAGAGATGGTCTCAAGGCTCACAACAAGATGTCAAAGAATTTGAGAACAAAGTCATTTTGCTGGCGAAGATTCGAAATTGAAACCTCGTTCGGCTACTCAAGTTCTGCTCAGAGGGTGAAGAAAAATTGCTTGTCTATAAATTTATACCAAACAAAAGTCTCAACTACTTTCTATTTGGTATGTTGTGCTCCAATATATTCCTAAGCTATTGCCTTCAATGTTGAGGCGTATATGTGATTAGCCTCAAATCATGTTGAATGTTTCAATAGCTTTTGGAACCTAAAGTTAGTTCCTTGCTTAAAATTCATCTAAGAGGATTTATCAACCGAGGATACTCCCATCCCAATTATGCATATGTGCAGATCTTGAAAGGAGCCAGCAATTAAATTGGTCAACACGTTACAAAATAGCATGTGGGATTGGTCGAGAAATGCTCTATCTACATGAAAGTTCTCAACATCAAATCATCCATTGCAATCTAAAAGCAAGCAATATCTTGTTGGATAGTTAAATGAGCCCAAAGATTTTAGATTTCAGCATGGCAAGAATTTTTAGAGTCGATCAATCACGGGCAAATACAAATAAACTTGTGGACTTAGTAAGTATTGTCATTCCTTGTTCTCAACTTTTTTAAGCTTATGCATACTTATATTGCTAACATGTCACGAGTTGCAGTGGTTACATGGAACCCAAGTATGTAATGCGTGGTTAATTCTTTGTGAAGTCTGATGTCTGTAGTTTTGATGTCCTGCTTCTCGAGCTCATTAGCGGTAAGAAGAATAGTTCTTTCTACCAACTAGACGAGCGTGAAGATATTGATATCCATGTAAGTTGCACAATTCGACTCTATAACCCAAATGAAAATTGTTAAAACTAAGCAAATTTGACGTATTGAGATATTCTTTTCAATGAATTGTTTTAAGGCCTGGAAAAATTCGAGACACGGCACGCTATTGGTAGTAATGGATCCCACCATTGAAGAGACGTATTCAGAGGATGAAGTTATTAGATTCGACATTGCCGGCGAGTCCAAATCTGACTGTCAACGAGCCAAATTTGGTGCTGCACAACAATGACTTGAGGGTTGTTTAAGCCATGAGAGAGAGAGAGAGAGAGTTATCAATGATTGGAAAAATAAAATCGTTTCAAGTTTTATGTAACAAATATGCTTTTCATAATTCATAATATATCAAATAGCTATCCTTTTCAAGACATGAGCTTATAAATTCATAGAAGAGATATGCATCACTCGCTTGGGAAAGTCTAAACCAAATGGTGTTTCAAGCTCATAAATCAGAAAATCCTATCAAGTTTGCAGAAAATAATATCGAAACCAAGTAAAACCTATCATAATTATGAATCGATTAAATTGAGCTTATTTGCTGACAAAACGACTTCTATGTACTAACAAAATGCTCGCCCATAGTGGTTATTCAAAACTATGTGCTATGCAAAGCTTTAGCGTGAAACTTCAAAATTTCATTATGATCAAATTGGATATTGGAATTGATTTTTGTCAAGCACTATGGCTCCACAACTCCCTACCCTATCATTTCTATATAATTCTACAATTTAACAACTCTTGAATCAGGCTTTATGGTTCAAAATTCACATAACAATGAATGTATGACTTAACTCCAAAAATTACTCCAATAATATGAACAAAGGGCTTAGATCCCTTCAGAATAAATTTTTCTCTATCTTTTCCTTAGTTTTCTCTATTCCTTTCCTTTAGATGTACGAGCTCTCCATTTTGTTTACTCTAGATCGTGCGCTTTCTTCTTTATATAAGTAAAGCGGTGACTTTTTTTCGGAAAATTTCAAAAAAATGACCTGAAGCGGAGCCTTTTACTAAAAAAAAATGCTTAAAATAGATCTTATTTCAAATAAAGACTTGAAATGACCATATGAATTTCAAATGAGGACTTAGGACTCACCAGCCAGCCAAATATTCATTGGTTAGAGAGCAAGCGAATTTTCCGGCATCCTAAATAAGGCCATTTTTGTCCAAAAAAATATGAATTAACTATTACAGTCCCTAAAATTAAATAAAAAAAATCTATTTTTCCCATCTTCTTCCTTACCTTGAAGACAACATGGTCTCCTTCGCCATACGCATGACCACATTCACCGCTGCCATTAGGTTTCTCCATGCACTTCTTGATCGGTGTCCAATTCATCACTAGATCTCTCCAAGTAGTTGCTGGAGGTAGGGGTGAGAAGTTCCCGGTTCTTTATGGGTTCCACATAGAATCTGTAACCTACTCTCGGGTACAAGTTCCTCATTTTTTTGGAACCTAAAATCTACCTGTCGAAATCTAGAACCTGGAACCTACCGTGTCACAAGTTCCAGGGTCCAACAGGTTCTTTCTTCTTATTTTTTTGTTTCATTTTTAGTTAAACAAAACAAAAATGAATGCCACAACAATGAACAAGCTTAGACACATTTGGCTTTTAAAAAATGATGGAAGAGCAGCAAAAGAACTTCTTAAAAGAAACATTGACCGTCAACTTCAAATTTTTCTAGCATTTGAATAATCATTCATCTATGAGTTTTAAGTGGAACCGGTTCCGGTTCTGAAAAAAGATGGCACAGTACAAGATCCTCTATGTCATTAATTGAACACACACAATTACTCCCATAATGAAAACATATAATGAACACAGAAGCACACAAAGGAATTATTGTTTTCAGGGAAGGCCAAAAAGAAACATTTGTAGAGGAAAATACAAACTGAAAGTTCTGAAGAGAAGATAGTTGATAGTATATGCAACGCTTTAAATTTTAATGCATTGTGGAGGACAGCAAATTGCCTCGCTATAGCAGCAATCTGCTTTCATAAGAGATCACTCTATTATTGATCTCTAAGAGTAGAACCATATAGATTGACAAACTCAATAAAAAAGGACTCCACACAAATGAAAACTCACAATTATTGAAAGCTCCTCAAGACAAGCATTGCTAATAAAGCCTAGAGACAGCTTTCCTAGCAATAATAGCACAAGTTTCATGGCTTGCTCCATTGGATGAGAACCTGCCAAAAATGTTGGTTCAATTAAGCTTTGACAAAAGATCCATTCGCAATCCATCAGTAAACATATAACATATGTTGACCAAAAATATCAAACAAAAATATTGTAGAAATATACTCAAATTGTATCAATCAGAGCAAAATTCACAACAGGCAAGAAAGTTTCACCGGTGAATACAAAAGTCCCCATTGGAAACACACTATGACCACAAAAGTTGACAGTCACAACTATTCTTAAGTACTTGTCAGCAAAATCCAATAAAGGTGAGAATATTTACCATATGCAAATGTAGACATTTGAGGGGCCAGCACCTTCAAGCCTTTGAAATCAGAGAAAGAAACAACTTCATCTTCATTTGCAGAGAGCACTAGATATAAAAATCCATAACATTCCTCCAGTATAGAGGAGCCAGATCTGTATTTGATATATTAAAAATCAATAAAGCACTAAAAGCACAACCGAAAGAAAAATGTCAGGATCAAACACTGCAAGTTTTACCCAGAAAAGTAATTTTGGTATGAAATCAACCTCGTAGTACTCAGCATATGAAAGTGAGTTTTAAGTCTACACAAAACATACAATCTAGGATTGCTAATACATATTACATCTGGTCAGAATTGAGACATCAATAGTCCTTTCACATGCCAAATAAACATAATCTCATCATAAATTGCCCCGTAAAGTTCTACACATGTCAAATATATCATATGTACATAGGATGTTTTATTTCAAAAGTGCCCCCACATCACAGCACACGAATCACAGAGGACGAGAGGAACATCCAAGGGACCGATTAAATTCAAAAATTCCTCATTCATGGGAAAATGAGCTTTATTGATCAAAAGATAAACACCAATTGCTTGCAACTGCTGAAAGTAACTTTTATTGACCAAAATGAGCACATACATCACAGTTAATGGGAAAATGACTTCAATTTCTTCGTTATAAAGTCCATCTCAACAAATAGAGAGCAACTTGCAGAACAAAATCCACCACCTCCAAAAGGAAATGCGCATGTTGGTCGTCTAAAGAAAATCCTAATTTCCCAAAAGCAAATTTAACCTTCTTTGCAAAGTATAGTTCAAAACTAGTTTTGACTTGCTATGAGGAAATGAGAAGCCGGAAATGGGAATATTGGCCCCAACAGTTTCATAGGAAGCCAACAAAATGGAGAACGTACAGCACAAGGGAGACAAAATTCGCGGCCTCGAGCTAAAACCAAAATCCCAACAAAATCATGCCACCACAGCCAACAGCAGGTGAAACTAGTCTACCCCTGTAGCCATCCTCTCCAAGCTGAGCAATTTTGCAAGCTACGAAGAACAACCCAAAGAGCTTTGTTGCTTGCTAGAGAGAGAGGGTTTGAAAGTACCTCTGAGGGTTAAAGAAAATGAAGCAGAGTCAGTGAGGTGAGAGAGGATTCGAGAAGGTGAGTTCTACTCAAGCTTGGGAGTGTCGAATGGTGACTAACTGATGCAAATTGGATGTAGCGGTGAGACAAATCAGAGGACCTTTCCACGGCGGCAACGAGGGCGGTGAGCAGCGTTGGGGTGTCGCTTGTCAAGATGAGAGAGAAGGAGGCAAAGTATCAAGGAGAGAAGGAGTGTCGAATGTCATAGATAGGGGATGGGGAGAGAAATTAGGGTTTTTAGGGGATTTTGTTTAGGAACTTGGTTCCCGGTTTCGGTTCCTATAGGAATTGGGAACCAAACTGGGAACCGCTGGTTTCAAAAAAAATAGAACTGGAAACCGGAACCGGCCTCCTTAGAATTGGGAATCGAAGGTTCGATTCTCTAGTTCCCGATTTTACTTGGGAACCGTGCTCACCCCTAGTTGGAAGAGAGGTTGTTGGAAAAGTGTCTTTGAATTTGGGTAGAACAATAAAATCAAATTTTGAGACGTAATATTATTTTTTTTAAGGATTTACTCGTCTCACGGAGTTGTTAATGGTCATTGGTAAATTTCCTTTGGAATACAACAAAGTCTCAATAAGAATGTTAGATAACAATACTAACATTTCTCCAGAGTCTCTTAAGGGAAACAATAAAAAAATATGGCTGTATTTTTTTTTTAGAAAAGAAAAAATCGAAAAGACATAATGAACATTCATCTCAAAACTGAAGTATTTATCTTGGTCTTAATGAACAAAGACAATCCTTCGGAAAAGTTACTAAGTGAACCAATATGATTGCAAAAGGCCATTCAAGAAAGGTTGCTAATTGAACCGGTATGTTTCCAAAAGATACCTTTAAAAGACATAAAAATTCGGAATAGAAATAATTAAATAATAATATTTTTAAATAAAATTCCAAATTTCATAATATTTTAAACTATTGAATCAATAAATACAACCTTTCGACTAATAAAGGTTAACAAAATAACCTTACGAAATAAAATTAAATAAAAATACAAAACTAATAAATCGGAGATTAGTACTAATTAAATCGCGGGTGCGCAAAGTGCTAATATGTCAAATAATCATGCACCCGCAAGCGGGTATTGTGGAGTTCAACCCACACCACAACTTTTTTTTTAAACAAACTGAAAAGCTCATATTTATAAAGTGGCTCTTTTCCTCCTAACTTTCCTACGCGAGACGAGAAAGGAAAAGAACTTTCTTATTTGTTTTACAAACCCTCACAGGCCTCACCAGCTTTTTCTAGTCTTCAATGATTTGCAGATGGCTGATGCAGAGACCTTGGCGTTCCAATACCCAATAGTCATACGCTAAGTCAGTGATTAGTTCAACGGCTTGAAGATGCAAGGGACAACTGTGTCTTGGTCTATGACTGGATATTAAGGACTCCCATCATCACCGACTAATTCTTCCAAAGTCAATGCAAGTGAGTCAAAAGGATAGTTAAATTGATGAATCTAAACAAGACTTAGGAGCTGGTTGATCTCCGCCTGGAACGCAAAGGTCTCTGTGTCGACCATCTACACACATTGAAGACTGGAAAAGGCTGGTGAGGGTCCCGTGCACGAAAGTGCTAAGAAATCTGAAGGAGAGCCAATCGCACTTAGGCAATCTATTTGCCGACAACTACGTGAATTGGACGCCGGTCAAGAAGTACATGGAGAGAAACGGCAATGGTGAACGAGGTCATGCGTATGGTGGAGGAGATCAGGGTTGTCCAAGGATGCTTTAGACAATTCGCTTGCTTGCCGGCTGGAGAGCTCATATGCTTTTTTGATACTGATGTGGTCCTTTTCTTGATTCTTTTTTTGAGAAAATGGCTCTATGTCATACTGTGATTTGAAAATTTCCTTTTTTTTTTTTTTATCCTCCCTTTTGACTGATCAACACCGCTTCTCTTATAAAATTAAAACTTTAAGTGCGCTCATACCAAGAAATCATATACTTTTAAATCTATCGGGTTATTTTATGTTGAATTATTGCTTAAGAAACTTTGTAATCGGCCTTAGTTTACCATATTAGATTATCCCATTCCTAACCCGCTAGGCTTCTTTGCGCGTGGTCAATCTCTCTTAATTCAGAAATACTTGGCACTTTTTCTTCTTCTTTTTTGGCTTTTCTTAGCAATAATGATTAATAATTCCAATGTAGTCTCTTTGGTTTTTCTCAGCAATAATGATTAATAATTCCAATGTAGTCTCTCCAGAAGAACAATTTTATAAGATAATAAGGAAGATATTGTCCATCCTAAAAGTCATCCCTGGATGGAGTTTTTTAATTAAAAGCATTTGTCACTGTCCCAAAAATTTAATATATTTTTTTAAAATAAAAATTATATAAGATATCGCACACAGTTCAGGCTAGTCACGCAAAGGCACTTTGACCAATTGGCCTTACCTACTCTAACACCCTATTATCCTTTATAAGCTCACGTTATACGATATACTCTAAACCTTCGTACCAATATATTGTGTCTAAGCCAACTTTGGGTACAGCTTATCGTGCCCCTATACTTTCTTAATTACGTAGGCATGATATCATGAAGAGTTAAGTATATAATAAATTATTTCAGGCGGTCGTGATAGAATATGCCCTACACAAATAATTTGATGTTAATATTATACGTTGATGCTACACAAAGTCTATACTTCGCTTCTGGGACACGGCTTGGATACGTTCAAACATAACTTTTTCAACCTATTGACAATTATCAAAGGAAGGTGGAATAACAATAAAGAAAATGGTAGTGATAAAATCTCTGAAGATGCTTTCAAATTGTTGTGAGTTGCCAAGTTAGAAGGTTCTCTGAACTTTTTAAGTTAATCTCTGATAATGAATAGCGTTAGTTATATACTTCTTTAACCTAATATATATTAGTAAAGCTGGCTTTTGTACATTAAATACATTCAACGCAACGACTGTCAATGAGAAAATTATTTTGTTCTCCATATAATTCTAATAAAAATATGTAATTCCACAACATCTGTGTGACTTATCATTGTTTTGACTCTCTACTTATAATGTTACCACGCGGTCCATCAACTCCGACCTCCGTAATGCACTTCAATCACGATCGCAGAGGACGACTAATACTTCTCATCTTTAACAAGGAAGCTGAAGCATTCTGCCACCACCATGTCTGAGCAGCCTCCTTCCACCCCTTCACTTCCTTGTCGCCTTGCTTCCGTCCTTTTCTTTCTTCACATCCTAACGTTCGACATGTCCAAAGTTTATTACTGCTACGACACGGGCAACTTCACGGCGGCCAGTGACTATGCCAAGAACCGCAAGCTTGTCCTCTCTTCTCTGCCGAGCAACATGGCTTCGGATGGTGGGTTCTACTCCGGGAAAGTTGGGACAGGCTCAGATATTGTTTACGTGCTCAGTTTCTGCAGAGGTGACTCTTCGAACGACACTTGCTTCAAGTGCATAAGCTCTGCTGCTGAAGAATTGATGGTCAACTGTCCGAACCAGAAAGCTGCGTACTCATGGGGGACAGGAGATCCTCCGTGCTTCGTCCGTTACTCTGATGCTCCGTTGTATGGGGTGAAGCAGACATTTCCGACATTAAAGCTTTATCGCGATGGCAACATCCAGATGGATCTGGATCAGTTCGATTGCATATGGAGGAACTTGACAGAGGTGCTGGCGGCAAAAGCTTCAATGGGGACATCGGAGTTCAAGTTTGCAGCAGGCAGCATGATGTTGCCAAACCACCAGACCGTGTTCGCACTGTTGCAGTGCAGCCCTGATTTGTCTCGGGTTGATTGTTATAGTTGCTTGGGGGAATGCATTAATGATTATCAAGGATGTTGCGACGGAAGACTAGGCGGGACTATTGAGAAGCCAAGCTGCATTTTCAGATGGGACTTGTACCCATTTCTTGAGTCAGATACCAGCAATCTGCTGCCGCCAACTGCAGCTGCCCTTCCGCCTGCAAATGCCCAAGTCACCAATGGTTTGTTCAATTTTATATGTTCTAGTGATTTAAAATTCATGAATTAAAATTCTCATTCAGAGTCAATGCCTGCCTGATCTGATATACATGAATTTTTCAGTTTGCATGTATCAATGGGGATTAGCCTAGCCAAATTTTCAGATGTCTGTGCTATAGAAAGAAACATTCAAATCTGTAATGTTAGCAATGACAGGTTTCAATTTCAAATTGGATAATATGCGTTGCTTGGTGTTGGCAGGTAATATGTTGAAGTCCTTGCGCATTGTCATTACTGCGGTTGGTTCGACAGTTCTCTTCATTGTGGTTACTGTCTCTGTGTGTTGCTTCATTAGAAGGAGAAGAAGTAATCCATGGGAGGTCTCCTCTGGTTAGTGGATTTATCAGTTGTTCTATGTTCGGCATTTGGGTTGTTATTGAGTGACTCTTATCATAAGGATTAAATAGCGTGGGAGGGACAACAGGGCGATTTTGGTCTATATTCCCTTTTTGAGAGACGGTTCAGAATCTGAAACCAATCCTAAATGTTTGTTAAAATGGTTGAGGAAGCCCAAATGACATGTTAACAACAAGAACATTTTAACTTTTTTCTGATCAGATTGTCGAGATCTCATGGTGATTGCTCTGCATTTTCTTCAGCAAAAGACGTGGTCAAAACCGCTGAAAAATTAAAGTTCAGAATAAATGACATCAGGGCTGCCACAAATTTCTTTTCAGAAGCCAATAAGCTTGGAGAAGGGGGATTCGGAAAAGTGTATCAGGTAGCTGGAAAATTTATTCCATTTTTATATGAGAATTACATCAGTACGTGGAGATAAACATTACTACCATCCCGTGTTCTGCTCAGCCTACTCAACCTGAAGTGCAGCCTTCCCATCCACCTGGGGTGACAGATGACCAGACCAACCTCATGGTCTCCTCTAGACCGAATGAGGTACCCGAACCAGCCCCTAGAGAGGAGTGGCAGCAGGTCAGAAGGAGGGTTGGCAAGGAAAGTGCGCAACCAACTTTAGCGCGACCTACCCCATTCAGGCCTTCAGCATCATTCCTACAAGATGGTGTCCTGGAGACTGCGATGCCCCCTACTGAACCAGACTCTTCCATGGCTTTTCACTCAGCTGATGACCTTGATGAGGAACTTGAGCTGCCCAATGCCCCGATCAGGAACAAGTACATGCTACAAGTCCCCAACCATTGCTACTTGAGGTCGATCTTTTAGCCAATGCTGGCCAAATGCAAGTGCAAACAACAGGGACGAACCTACTGAAGCAAGCTAGTAACCCCTTGCTGGTGCAAGAACTGACGAGGGATGCTGAAATCCCTTGCCAAGAGGTTGTTCTGCCTATTACTACCCCTGAAGAACAGAATGCAAAGCTGCTGGAGTGTGCTTGTTCTCCCCCACAGGCGGACATATGTGCTGATGCTCCTCCTATTGAACAGAGGCAGAAGTTGGCCAACACAATGAAGCCACTTTCGGTCTCTCCTTCGGTGAAAACTAAGCCATCTACCAGCAAAAGGCGCCCCAAAAGGAGGTAGCCTGCTGTCCTTTTGATATTTCTGCATGTTTTTTGGATGTTGGAATATAAGGGGTTTGATGAGCCCCATTAAGCAAGCTGAAGTTAGACAATTTGTGCGGCTCAATAATCTTTGCTGCGTCGGATTACTGGAAACTAAAGTCCCGGCTAACTCTTTTGGTTTAATCTCCTCTCGGATTATTTCCGGCTGGCTATGGTTGGCTAATTATGAGCACTCCTCTCGGGGCCGTATTTGGATTGGTTGGAACCCACTCTTTGTGGACTTCAATCTTCTTTTTTGTTCTAGTCAGATCATCCATGGAGACGTTAAAACTTTGATTTCAGGTTCGACTATTACTTTCTCAGTGATTTATAGGGAGCACACCTTCATGTCACGAAGGCCCCTTTGGCGTGACCTTATTAGACTGAGTTCTACCCTCAAGGAAAGTCCTTGGATAGTTGCTGGTGACTTCAATGCCATCCGGGACTCCTCGGATCGTATAGGTAGCCCTGACATATGGATCCCCGCATTTGATGAGTTCAAGCATTGCTTGGACCAAGCTGAACTGATTGATCTACACTATGTGGGATTTCGGTTTACATGGTCAACATCCTCGGGTGCTCACAGGAAACTAAGGAAAATTGATCGTGTACTGGTTAATAATTGCTGGTGTAGGACTTATTCATTCTCAGAAGCGTCTTTTCTGGCACCGAGTCTCTCAGATCATACGCCGATGGTTATAAAAGTGCTCCCACTTGGTTCTCGCCGACTCCTTTCAAATTTTTCAACTTGTGGATGAGTCACCCGGATTTTTCCATGCTTTTGAAGCAGGCTTGGGATACTCAAGTCTCTGGCTCCCCTATGTTTAAACTATACACCCGTCTCAAGAATCTGAAGGGACGCCTTAAAGGCTTGAATAGAGCTGCATACTCAGACATTTCTATGAGAGTATATGCAGCAAAAAGAGCTCTCTTGACTACACAAGAGGCTTTACAACTAGACCCGCATAATAGCCTTTTGGCGAGAGAGGAGCACTCCCAAATCAAAGATTATCATACTCTCCGTTCCCTTGAGGAGTCTTTCTTCAAACAAAAGTCTAGAATTTGTTGGCTAAAGGAAGGCGACCACAATACCAAGTTCTTCCATCATTTGGTAAATCACAGGCACCTCCGCAATCGGATCATGTCAGTCATGGACAGCACGGGCCAAATGGTCTCTAATCAAGTGGATGTGCAGAGTATCTTCGTCTCTTATTTTCAGGACATACTCTCACCGGCTACCTTATCTATGGGACCATCCTTTCAAGAGCTACTTGAGGTTATCCACTCCCCTCTTGGGCCTGATCAGATCAATCTTCTCTCCCAGCCTTTCCATCCTTCTGAAGTTCGTGACGCAATGTTCTCCATTGCTAGGAACAAAGCTCCTGGACCGGATGGCTTTAATGCGGACTTCTTCAAGAAAAATTGGGATGTAGTGGGTTCTTCAGTCTCTGAAGTGGTTATGGATTTCCTTCAATCAGGCTGTTTGCTCAAAGAAGTAAACAACACCATCATTGCCTTAGTACCTAAAGTGCCCAACGCATCTTCGGTCTCAGATTACCGACCAATGGCATGTTGCAACACAATTTACAAATGCATTACTAAGATTCTATCCTCTAGAATTGCAGCAGTGCTTCCTGGAATTATCAATCCGGCCCAAACTGCCTTTGTTAAAGGCAGGCGAATCAGCGACAACATCCTTCTTGCACAAGAACTTTTCAGAGGGTTTCGCAATAAGCCCCACATCCCCAAATGTGCTATCAAGGTAGACTTCAGGAAAGCATATGATACCCTGGACTGGGACTTCTTAGAGAACACCCTCCTAGCTTTTGGATTCCCCTCCAATCTTATAAGGTTGATCATGGTATGTGTTCGAACCCCCAAGTTTTCTATATCTATCAATGGTGAACTCCACGGCTTCTTCTCCAGTGGAAGAGGTATTCGACAAGGAGATCCCATGTCCCCATATCTCTTCACCCTAGCTATGGAGGTCTTCACAAGGATCATTGATTCTCATACTCGGCATTCGGATTTCCGGTACTATTGGCAGTGCAAGGCCACGTGGCTATCCCATCTATTTTTTGCGGATGATGTCTTTATATTTAGCCAAGCGAGCCTTGCCTCCATATCTCGTATCAAGGATGGGATCAATATGTTCTCCTCATGGAGTGGCTTGACTCCAAATACCAACAAGAGCGAAGTATTTATATCGGGTGGATCTGACGTAGCTAGAGACCAGATTGTACAAATTCTTAGCTTCTCCCTGGGCTCTTTCCCAGTGCGGTACTTGGGCGTGCCTATCATCACCTCTCGATTGAGCAAAGTGGATTGTAACACACTAGTTTGCCACCTCACGTCTAGAGTCCAATCTTGGACACACCGGTTCCTCTCATTTGCTGGGAGGCTTCAACTTATTAAGTCAATATTACATGCCATCCAAGTTTACCGGACATCCATATTCTGACTTTCAGCTTCAGTGGTGGACAAAATAGAGCAAATATGCAAACAATTTCTCTGGAAAGGACCAACCATGGGACCAAGAGGTGCAAAAGTGGCTTGGGCTGATATTTGTCTTCCCACCTCGGAAGGAGGCCTTGGCTTGAGAAGAATTAGGGACAGTAATAAAGCGGCCATGGCTAAACACATCTGGATCCTATTTACTGACAAAGAATCATTATGGTGTAATTGGATCCATGCCACCTACCTCAAAAGACAAAACTTTTGGATATCTTGCACCCCAACCCTTTGTTCTTGGGCCTGGCGTAAGATCCTAGCGCTAAGGAAAGAATTCCAACCCCATTTTAGATGGAAGATAGGAGATGGTGTCCACACATCATTGTGGTTTGATCCTTGGCTTGAGGTTGGCCCACTTAACTTAATCTTTACTGACAATTATATTCACGAGTCAGACCTTCCCAGGCAAGCGAAGGTTAGGGACTTATACTCTCCAGATGGGCTCCAAACCCTGCAAGAATTGGCTTTGTGGCAAATTTCGGCTCCCCCACTCTTACATGATCCGGACTCCTTCTGTTGGGTGGAGGACCCTGCTGGTAAATTTTCGATGGCATCAGCTTGGGCTACTATTCGAGGCAAGGCCAACCCGGTCTCCTGGTCTTCTTTCGTCTAGAATAAGACCTTAGCCCCTCGACACCAATTCCTGTTGTGGCTTATCTCCAGGAACCGTCTTCCAACCCAGGTCTTTCTCATGGCCTATGGCAAAATACCCTCCTCGGATTGTGCTTTCTGCAACTCTAGGCCTGACTCTGTCAATCACCTGTTTTTTTATTGCGGCGTCCCTAACTCCCTTGCAAACTTTTGGGCTGCGAAATGTAATCTTCCTTGGATTAATTTGACTTGGCAGGATAACCTTTCTTGGGTTAGTAGTGTTACTTCTGGCAAAGGTTTCTACTGTGAGATTGCTCGGTTCTCCTTTGGCGCTCTTTGCTACATCATTTGGAAAACCAGGAATGATACCATATTCCGTGGCCAAAGTTTTCAAATCTTTTCCATGAAGCTACAGCTATGCAAGGCGGTCAAGGACAAGGCCATGACTTTTAAGAGAGTTGATGACAACCATAGAAATAGGAGGATGCAGCGAAGTTGGGGGATTGACCCGCGTATCTTTGATATAGAGCTTCCATTGGCTCATCCTTAGGACCGTTTGGGACCTTAGGTCCTCTTGTAACCATGTGATTGTACATGTTTTTTCTTCTCAACTTGTGATCGTGGTACCCGGTCACTCCAATGACATGTTGTCTAATCGAGTGCCTGTTCGTGCCATGTTTCACTCGTTTTGTACACTTTGTTGGTCTTTATATTATTACCTTACCTTACCGAAAAAAAAAAAAAAAACATTGCTTTTTGCATATGAAAATTTGACTGTAGGGCAAGCTTGAAAATGGACAATACATTGCTGTGAAGAGGCTTGAAGGGTGTTCTAATCAAGGTCAACAACAGTTTAAGAATGAGGTCACTCTAATGGCCAAGCTTCAGCACAAAAATCTGATTAAGCTCCATGGGTATTGCCTGGAAGAAGGGGAAAGACTTCTAATACTTGAGCTTGCACCCAATGCAAGCCTTGAAGGATTCATTTCCGGTATGAACTTGCACTTTAAAATCTGTCCGCTTACATTTCACTAGTAAGTTGTTTGCTAGTAATGTATCCATTGGAGAGATTTGTGCCTTGAACTCTTTGGCAGTACTTTGTATTATTCGCAGAAAAAAAGAGCCTAAATGATCTCTATTTTGTAGATTCAGTCAAACGTACGTTGTTAAGTTGGGAGAGGCGTTTAAGTATAATGAGAGGAATCGCTCGAGGACTTCTTTATCTGCATGAGGATTCGCCCCTTAGGATCATACATCGTGATGTGAAGCCTGGCAATGTTCTGTTGGATGAGAACATGAACCCTAAGATTTCCGATTTTGGCACAGCCAGGCTATTCATTTTGGACCAAAGTAGAGAAAATACTACACGAATCGCAGGAACTTTGTAAGTTTTCAATAAACTTTTATGAAGCTTTGTTGTTTGTTAGGAAAGTACCCAATGAAAACAAACACCAATTTCAGTTTGCCGGTTGATGAGTCTAGGATCTATGTGTTCTGTGTTGCAGTGGCTATATGGCTCCTGAATATGTAAGGCATGGAGAGATCTCTGTGAAGACTAATGTGTATAGTTTCGGTGTAGTGGCATTAGAGATCATTAGTGGCAAGAAGAATTCATACTTCAGCAATTTAGGGAATTCAGAGCACCTATTGAGCTACGTGAGTATGAAATTGTAGTGTTCTTTTTATAATTTTAGTTAGTTATAATCAAGAATACTTCTCATGTGCATGTGAAATTACAAATCATGTTTACTTGTTATCATGACCACACTGCAGGCATGGAAAAATTGGAGAGAGGGAACACCTATTCGCCTTATAGATCCCATGCTAAATGGCAATTCGAGAAACGAAATGTTCAGATGTATTCAAATTGCGTTGTTATGTGTTCAAGAGAGCATAGCAAGACGGCCAAACATGGCTTCAGTGGTTTTAATGCTCGAGAGCCAGAGCACAACCATCCCGACACCAACACGGCCTGCATATTTGATAGATGCTAGATGCCAGCGGTAGAGAAATGTCAACTTCATCTGTTAATGGATCAGCACCGGCATCAATAAATGAAGCTTCGATGAGTGATCCGCACCCCAGATGAAAACTCTCTCTCTTTGGGCGTGGACCCGGCTACCTAAAAATTCATGGGACAATCTGTAAGCCACACGAAAAGTTCGAAATCAAACCTTTGATCTATGCAGGTCGCAGTTTACTTCACCATCTAATATGATGTAGAAATCAGGCTATTCTAGTACCCTGTTGCTTCTCTCTCCTCTTACCTGGTACTCACGATATAATATATTCTTCCGAGAGACATTTTTTATGTTGCTCCATACTACATGACAATTTGATGTGCTCATATCTTCTCCCAATAGAGTGCAGGGAAA
Source organism: Corymbia maculata (assembly GCA_014182735.1). Lineage (NCBI taxonomy): Eukaryota > Viridiplantae > Streptophyta > Magnoliopsida > Myrtales > Myrtaceae > Corymbia > Corymbia maculata. The sequence continues at coordinate 37,185,901 of CM024686.1, read as the reverse complement.
TATCAAAATTGATTAAACAAACAAACTTAGATTTTTTATATCATAGGGGTGGCATCCCGCCACCTGCCTTTGCCGGACGGCCATCGCTTATGACCAGTGAGCTGGTTCCCCTCTTCAGGGATCACCATTATCCTCTCTCTCAGTTTTGGGCTATTCCATTAAGAAAAAAGTTTAGAGGCCTTTGCGAATTAACGCTGCTGCTCAACCACATGTCAATCATTCATGAAACTTTTAATTAGCAATGTGTAAACTTAACATGAACAGCAAACTTGGACAAGCAAAACAAGTACGCGACAACACCAATTTTTTAGCTCAAACTAGAAAAACTGAAAAAGCACCCCTTTGATCTCCCTGATCCTCGTTCCCCTCATAGACAATAACCACCACGAAGAGAAAGGCTATATTGATGAACTGCCACTCTGCTGTGCACATTCAGTCGACAGCGCTATATTGATGAATCAATGAACATCCTCAAACTCAAAAGGTTGTTGTTTTAACATCACCATTGACCTGATATTTTCAGCATTGAAGCAAACATCCGCGTCAGCTGATCTTTAGGTCCGTTAGTACTTTTTGTGAACTAGACATACTTGTGATCTTCTTCTTTCTTGGATATCACTTTTGTCCTTTGTATCATGTCACAAACATCTGCAAACATTATATTAATGATAGTTTTGAGACTATCAAAATTTCTTTGAGATGTTTCTCCAACACCATATTCAAGAAATGAATTGCTTTGATGCCTGCACATTGGCTTACTTTGCATTTGGGAAGATCCAGCTATTAGACCCATCGTGGCTGTAGTAGTTCTCATGCTTAGCAGCAATTCCATTACCCTGCCATCACCTTGACATCTTGCCTTCTTTGTCAAAAGTAGATTGCTGGAATTGAGCATCCCGATGGAAGAGATTGAATCAGACCAATCTTGCCAAGAGGACTATGCCTTCTTCGACCAATGGCATGTTAGTTACCGTATTGTACCATCAGTGAATGGTGGTGTGACCAAAATTCTTCTTCATGGATGGCCTTACTATGAGATCGCTTGGCTTCCACCATGATTTTTTATGAATCATGAGCAAAAATCTATGTATTAGGAAAATAAGTTGTTAATTGCTCATAGGGGCAGTGTGTATTTAAAAAAGACTCCACATGTTATCCATCATAGTTAATTATGCTTCTCTTGAGATTTTCTTATTATTTGAAACTAAATCACACATCGATCCACTGTAATTTGGCATATTTGTTCTATAAGGCTCAATACTACTTCATGTGTCTATACTAAATAGTCAAATTGAAGTGTTCATGTATCGATCCACTAGACTATACATTTCTTCACATGTGAAACTAGTTTGGTTTCAGTGTTCTAAAACTATACATGTGGGTTCTAGGTGCTCCATCTTTGATAGGCTTTCTCTGGGGTGTTGATCAACATAGATTGGATTTGCAAGCCTTTATTGCATAATGCAAATCTCATCTAGTCCATCTCTATGAAATCCCATCTTTGATAGGCTTTCTCAGGGGTGTTGATCAACATAGGTCGGATTTGCAGGCCTTTATTGCATACTGCGGATGTCTTTTTTTTTTTTTTTTTTTGGTAAAGGTAAGTAGTATATATGAATCCAATCCATACTGCAGATGTCATATGGTCCATCTCTGTGAAATCCAAGTAGTTCATTGTTGCTGTGAGGCCAATCATTTATCAAATTGGATGGTAGAATTATAGCACTCTTTGGACTTGCTTGTCTTACTCACCTCAACCTTTTTTTTTTTAGTGTAAATATGTGAATATTATTAATGCAATACAAAAGCTTAGGGGAATCCCCTAGCATTTCAAAAAGACTAACTTACCTCAACCTTTTAGGCTATCTTTTGTTCAAAAGCCCTTCTTTGTTGTTCAAAAATCATAATTGTCAAAAGAAAAAAAGAGATTTGTTCAACCCAAAAAACAAAAAAGAAAGTCTTTGTGTTCTTTGACAGTATTTATAGCCCAAAGCAAAGATTATCTATTTGCTTTGCAAATGCACTTTATCTTGTGAAATTAGGAATAAATTTGTTGCAGTTGCACCTGCTTAGTTCTTTGATTGATTGATGTAAGTTTTTAGTTAGTTGTCAAGGTATTTTGATTAGATTAGTTATATCAAATATCTTATCACGAAATTGATGGGACAAGTGTCCAATTGTTATCCGTTGGGGATAAATAGGAAAGCCATCCCCAACGTTTTTAACGACAAGTTTCGCAGAACCCTGACAGCCAATGATCTACAAGTCGTCCATAATGAGACTTTCAACCCGATTTTGACTTCTTTTTTTGTACGGTTTTGTTTATTGCCTCTCGGTTTCTTCTAGTAGTTTTAGCTAGTTTAGGTAATTGCAACGGTAGCATATTTTTGCCCAAGGTGTTTTCCCCGATACCGGGCGGTTCCCCCACTGTCCTGTTGTTCTCCTGTTCGATAAATTAGCAGCAAAAATTTAGTCACGTACGCCAGCAATGTTGAGTGAATTCTAATTAAGGAGCGTTAAAGAAGTTCCTGAATTTGTTAGAGAATATCGCCTTTATTCATACACATGTCCTCTCCTTAACCATTGAACCAAAATATACCAACTTAGAAAACACGACATGATAAATGATTAAAATAAATGGAATTTCATATTCTAATGATTGATTTGGTAAAGAAGGTAACTCGTCCTAAGTTCAACCCAGATTTTCTATGAGATGATTTATTTATTATTCGTGTTACACACCCGCGAGTAATCAAGAATCTCAACCGGGTCTAGTGACAATCGATTCAACGGGACAGAATTGACTTCCCCGATGTCCAGGCACTCCTTTTTCGGGATATTATTTCTTTGGTGTTGAGAGTTTCTTTTTTAGAGATGAAAAGAAAATTTTTAATTTTATCTCTAGTGAAAGGGCAACCTTCTATAGATTATTGAATTTGCTGCAAGTTTGACAGCAACATCATTGTCACCAAACAAAGTAGTTGATCCTCTTACCCATACATCAAGATTGCAATGTAGACCTCGCATCCAAACTTTTTAAAAAACAGTCTTAGCCATGACTAGATATTCCAATTCAACTAATGACAATAAAACAATTGATTGTTTCTTCATTTTTCATGAAAGCAACGATTCTCTCAGCTTAACAAAAATCTCTTGTTCATAGGACAAAAGGCATAGTTCATGTCATAATTAGTTGTCATCTCTATATTGCATTACATTCTCGAGATAGAAGTGTTCCTAGTCGTGGGCATCCTTTCGAGTATTTCATGGCTTTCAACGCTGCATTTACGTGGGCTAGTTTTGGATCATGCTTGAATTAACTAAGAATCTACATTGAGTAACACATGTCAAGTCTAGTCATTATGAGATAGATGAGTTCTCCAACGAGTCTCTAATAATTCAATGGATCCTCGTCTAAAGGTGATAATCCTAATCATATTCAATCGTCGTTAACATAACATTCTGCTTGATGGAATGACAATCGATTTACATCCTAACAACCTTACTTATGATATAACGTCCAAGACAAATTTACATTGACTAAGGTGAATTCCTTTACTTGATTGTGCAATCTTAATGTCCAAAAATATTTTGGAGGCCCCAAATCCTTAATGTAAAAGGTAGAATGCAGACACTTCTTGAATTCTTTAATAGCGGATTCATTATTGCCCATAACAAGTATGACATCAACATATGTTAGCAAGTAGATTAACGATGTACCTTGTGTCCATGTGAATAGGGCATAATTAAGTCTTAATTGCATGAATTGTGTAGTTGTTAGTGTAGTGATGAATTTAGCATATCATTATCATGAGACATTTTTAAGTCCATAAAAGAATTTATGGAGATGACATATCCAAGACTCCCCCTATCTATGTAAACCCAATAGAAGGTCCTCATAAATTTCCTCCTCTAAGTCACCATGGAGAAAGGCATTGTGGACATCCATCTAGCGCAGGGGCCAATCATGAAAAGCAACAATGGAAAGAAAAGAACAAATGATGGCTGGTTGGGCCACTAGGGAAAAGTTTTTTTGATAATCATAACCTTCTTGTTCTGTGATGTTGGTAGTTTGTTTGTAAAACAAATTAAGGTGTGCCTTGTCCCACATAAAAAAGATGTGAGTGGACACGTGGACTAGATTTAGCACTAATCCTCGATTAATATTATTTTTATCTATTAAAATTTGAATTTATAATTATAAAATGACCATTGTGTCCTATTAATATAGTGTGACTGCTTATAATAGAGTGATGGTTATTTTTTAAATATTTAATTTCGAATTTATTATTTTTGTCTAACGGTTATTGGGCGCTCTTATAACCTTTGAAAGGTTGTCTCTATTATGACATAACTTCTTAATCTTTGGAAGGTTGTGTCTATTCGAACAAAACTTCTTCATCTTTGAAAGGTTGTAGACATTCAAACATATTTATTCAACATTTTTTATTCAATACTTTCAACTTCTAATTTCATTTTCTTTCTAAAGATATACAACCATAGTTTCTAATAATTTCCTTTTGAAAGATCTTGGAAAATACTAGAATTGCTACATGGTATTCTCATTGAGACCTTGGTGTATTTTGGAGGATTTTTTCTAGTAACCATTAGCAATGTTGCAGGGTAAATAATTCTTTAAAGAGAGTGTTATTACGCCTCAAAGTCTGATTCAATTTTCTTCCTAGAGTTGATTGAAATTTTCCCAACATGTGAGACCCTTGGCTTTGTGATGCTCAATGGAACCATTTGCCCCTTATTTAATCTTTTAACCCATTCTTGCCTTGTAGATTAGATGTTAGAGAACAGTTCGATAAATGAAATATTACGATGCATTAACATTGCGTTGCTATGTGTTCAAGAGAACGTATCAAGAGAGGTGTTGGTAAGCCAGAGGGCGAACCTCCCAATACTGACAGATACCAGTGGTAGAGAGTGTCCTGCATATTTGAAAGATGCCGGTGGTAGAGAAGAGTCGATTACATCTATTGATGGCTCAATAACAGCATCAATAAACGGAGCTTTGATGACATATCACATCCTAGATGATAAAATCACCGAAGGATCAACGCTCAATTTGGAAGTAGGACGATGCGAGCTGTTGTTAAGATAAGTTAATGCTTTAAATAGGTCCAAATTCCAGGTAAGTTCATTAGAAATCTAAACAGGAAATATGTGGTGGAAATGTGGAAAATAGAATGGAAATTCTATTATTGTTAGCAATTCTGATCTCTAGAAGAAGTGAAGAGCCACTTGCGCAGTGGACGACGGGTTTACCCAACGTCATCGAGGCTAATTCGCTAACAGTATGTGCGGGTTCATCTAGATTGGCAAAAATAGGAGAACAACGTCTCGGAATAAGAGTGCACAGCCAAAGTTAAAGACGAGTTTGGAATATTACACTAGAACTCTCAGTGAACCTATACCTAGAATTCATTCACTATCTACAGGGTTTCTAGCTTTCGATACACAATGGAAAGTGCAAAAGCACAGTTCAAGTGCCAAAACTTGGCAAAAGAGGATAATTAAGTGCCAAAAGTTATGAAATGTACACTTAAGTGCCAAGATCGGAGAAAAATAATCAGTTAAGTGCCAACGGCGAGGAAATCCAGCCAAAATGCTTACGTGGCATTTTTCTAGCGAGTTGAGATCGAAACAGCATCGTTTTGGATACTGACATGACTAAATAAGCCCAAAACAACATCGTTTTGAGTGCTGATGTGGCTAAATCAGCTCAAAACGATGCTATTTTGGCGAAAGTTTAATTTTTAATATAAATATTAATTAAATAATATTAAAAATGAAATTAAAAAAAAAAAAAACACAGCAGCAGCGTCCCCTACCTATGGCTGCCGCTCCATTATTGATGGGGCAGCGGCGACGGATAGCGAGGGTCGCCGATGCCTAGGCGTGGGTGGGCAACCCTCGCCAAACGCCGGGAGAGGGCGGTGACCCTCTCCCAGAGATTTGGGAGAGGGTCACCGCCCTCTCTCGGCATTTGACGAGGGCCATCCGGCCCTCGGATTAGTGGCGCTGGGCGAGGGCCAACAACCCTCGTCTAGGCTGGGGTGAGGGCAGTCGACCCTCGCCTAGATTTGGGAGAGGGTCGCCGACCCACGCCCAGGCGTTGGTGGCCCTCCCCATCTATCGCTATTGCCCCATCGGCGATAAGGCGACAATCGTAGGCGGGGTTGCACGTCATTTTGGACTGATCTAGCCATATCAGCACTCAAAATGACCGTTTTGGGCTTATTTGGCCATGTCAACACCCAAAACGACGCCCTTTCGACCCCAACTCACCAGAAAAGTACTATGTCAGCATTTTGGTCGGATTTTCTTGCTATTGGCACTTAACCGATCATTTTTACTCCAATTTTGACACTTAAGTGTACATTTTGTAACTTTTAGCATTTAAGTGTTTCTTTATGTCAAATTTTGGCACTCTAGGGGTCTGGTTGTCTAATGGAAAGTTTCAATAAATCTTAAAAACTAAGTTATTAAAAACTAAGATTTTCACATCAGTAACTTTCTCCAAGTAAAACTTTCTAAGCCAACTTCTTGGCCATGAATGAGAAAATGTTGAAAAAAAGGATATCATAAGTATCATAACTTTCGTATAACGCTTACTTAAGTGATAAATTTTTTTTTTAATCACTAAAATATCATAATTAAGTGTCATTATACTTTTCAATCGATCATTTGAGTAGTATAATTTTTTTAGAACATTCACCACAAGTGCCATGTCATATCATATTTTCAGCAGTTAGGTGAACATTTTTTCAAAATTATAGAACTCAAATAATCAATTAAAATTTACAACACTTAATTAAGTGTTGTATGAAAATTATCACATTTGTACTAGACTTATCCCAAAAACGTTGGAAAGAGTATGTATATAGCGTGCCTTAACCCTAGACTTTCATCATTAGTGGTCAATGTTAGACTTAAGATATCAAAATACGGTTGATCCATTATTCATTAGCAATCATTCAATTCTTAAGACTTTTCCTTTACGTTTTTTTTTTTTTTTTGGCGTTCGATATTTTATATTGAATTTTTACTCAAGAGGCTTATGGTCGTCCGTCCGATCCGGACGCCAATTGGTGGGTGTGTGGGTGAATATGAAAAAACAAACACAGCACGGTGTTCAGGCTTGTCTGGCAAAAGAACTTTGACCTGAGCCACGAGAGTCCGTGTTCGAAAATATCAACTTTGAATATTCTACTGTTTCCTATCCGTTATTGTCCTTGTCTACTCCGATCTCGATCATGGTTTACCTATTTAAAAATTGTTTAGACAAAGATCAGTGTGTAAACACAGAAGTGAAGATCAAAGATTATGACAAAATTCATCATCTCTAAGACAACTCTAAGCATAATAATTGATGGACTGATAATTGACAAACGGGACTGCACAAACGAAATAAACTAAGATAGAATATGATTCTATTACCATATTAGAACATTCAATTCAAAAAAAACTTAAGTTAGTAGATAGAGAGAGACCACATATATCATGAAATGTGTAAACCCCACAAACAAACGATGTGATTCTTTTTTATGTATGCATGCATGATAATTCAAGTAAAAATAAATTGTTAACAATACGAGAGGAGTAGAAAAGTTGAAAATTGTCTAAAAGGCTCTAAACCTATTGTATAGCTACCAAGTTAGTCACAAGTTTTCAATTTTGTCATTATTGTACTAATCCTTTTGATGTTTGCCAATGTAGTCTTATGACCAAATTTAGTTGAAGATTGCTGATGTGACGGTTTAGTTAGCACCAATCGTCTTATATTGAATAGTCATCAGTCTAGCATGTCTAATGGGATTCAAAACAATGTTGTTTTGAAAGTTTTATGAATATTTTATTTTTTTCCCTCTTTTTTTTTTTTTCCTATTCTACTATTTATCTTCTTCAGTGGCCATTTTTCGAGACCTCATCAACATTAAAAAGTTTAGAATTGAATTAATGACCATAAAATAACTTTAAGACTTTTGGATAATTTTCTAGTTGAAAAGTTGATATTCAAGGAACATATTATTGCACGCACTTGAATGTTTCATATAATTTTATGGGCAAGTGTTTAATATCTAGGTAAGTAAGAGTTTGTGCATACAAATTTTTAAAAAGTGTTTATTTTTAGCTAATTATGTAGAATGCGACCGTGATGGATCAAATGTATAATAAAATTATTTTGAGAGGTTGAAATAGCTCAAGTCCTACACAAACATCTGATGTTAATATTGGCTGTTGATGTCAACCAAAATCCATACTTGGATTCTGGAATATCGCCTTGATTCGTTTAAACACAAGTTTTTTAACATAATGACAATTATCAACCGATGAGTTAAGAAAAAAAGAGTTGGAAGGTTCTCTAAACTTATTACACGTTTCAAGTTAATCAATGAGAAAGAATCAGTCTATACTCAAGTGAATGTTTTTTTTAGAAATTATAATATGTGGTTAAAAAACAATTATGGTACTTGTGGTATTTTTGTCCCTACTTAATTCTCTCGTGCTTGATTTTGTACTTTTTTTTAGGACAAAAATACAAGCTTAACATTTTCATGACAAGTAGTGCTACGGAATTAGAGATGCTAAGACTTCATCTTCCAACTACAAATGAAATCGAACTGTAGTTGACAACAAACTACTCCAAGAGTCGGGGGAGAAAATATCGACATGCTAAAGAGGTGGTAAGAGTATAGCTCATGTTCCCCGTCGATGGATGATGAAAGACATTACTTACAGCTTGGTTGCTAATAATGTAAAGATGACTGTTTGCAGGCATAACCGATCTAGCTAAAAATTAGTCTAGCGAACATGCCTAACGCGAAGAAGATGACAACGATGGCATTTTATCATTTGAATCGTGGCGAGGACCACCGCACTGAATAAATTAGGCCTTTTCTTGAATATAATTTGTTTTAATGATTATCAGAAAACTTGTAATTGTATTTTTTTTCCAAATTTTGAAGGTGCACTTGTTTCTATTTGTCCTTTTTTGAATAAGGGTCCTTTTGCTAATTTTCCTCAATTAATTTTTGAGTTGATTTTTCAGTCTAAAATAAAGAGCCGTTTCAGATTTTCCCATCAGTGAAAATGGACGGAGTGAATTGAAGCAGTCGATTGCGCGTTTGGCTGGGTATCCAACCCTTAAAAAATGTGTCGCAAACATTTTTTTACGCCCTACGGGATGAGCCTGTTGAATAATACTTCCGTCAAAAAGAAAAGATTCAATGATTTCAATAGCATCAAAATTCAAGCCGCACAACCCACCTCATATTCTTTAAAAGAAAAAAAATGTGGACGAAGCAGATCTCGACGAAACCTTCATCTGACAAGCTATAAGCCTCATCGACATTAATCAAAGAAAGACCAGAAACACCCAGAAAAACTAAGAAGAATGGATACTGCATATCTCCCTCTCTTGCTTCTTCTCACCTTTGCTTCCACCATTAACGCCCAGGATCTCTTCCCACACGAGGTCTGTGGCACCACCGGCAACTTCACCGCCAACAGCACCTACTCAAACCACCCTCACCACCCTCCTCTCCTCCATCTCCACCACCAACTCCTTGTCCCTCACCTACGGCTTCTTCAATGCCTCCTCCGTCGTCTCCAGCACCTCCCAAACCATCTATGTCATTGGCTCCTGCCGGGGCGACCTCACTGGCGAGATCTGCCGTGCGTGCCTCAATGCCTCGGCCTCCGACATCCGCCATCTCTGCCCCCTCCAGAAGGAGGCGGTCCTCTACAGTGAGAACTGCACCGTCCGGTACTCTAATGTCTCGATCTTCAATGTAGCTACGATCGACCCTGACTACCAGCTGTCCAATGTGTACAACGTCGCGAGCCCAGACACGTACAATGTGGCGCTGCAGACCCTGCTGAACTTTCTGCTGGATGAGGCGGCAGGCGGTGGCTCGCTGAGGAAGTACGCAATGGGGAACGCATCGGTGGGTTTCGACAAGATCTATGCAATGACCCAGTGCACGCTGGACTTGACCGAGCAGCAGTGCAGCGAGTGCCTAGTGACAATCATCGCGAGGCTCGCGTTGTGCTGTTCCGGGAAGTTGGGAGTGAGGATTATGGCGCCGAGTTGCCTATTTCGGTACGAGACCAATGCTCCGTTCTTCAACATGGAAGACATGCCACTTCCTCTGCAGTCTGCACCGCTGTCATCGCCGAAGGCAGATGTGCCGCCACCACCGCCAGGTACCTTTTCTCTTGTTTACAAGTTCCGAGCATGGCATTTGTGTTATTTTTTTCGATAATTCAGGTGGATTAAAACCATCTAAACCGCTAATTATGCTAATTTCACTTGAAATTTACCCAATAAATTGTTCCGATATGCTCAATTCAAATGTTTTATAGTCATCTGAGTTTAGGCTAAGGGTAATGAATCTCCATGGCTAATGGTCAACTATAATAGTCAGTTCATTACAAGTTGTCATGTGCAGACGTGGTTACCTCGAAATTATAAAGTTGAATAAACCTTACACTGGCTGGGTATGCGTCCGAGTCGTCTGAATCTGGGTCAATAAAAATTACGGGTCATAACATAGAGTTGACCCTTTTTTGGCCCTATTTGTTTTCTTTGAAAAAGATATACCTTTAGCGTGCAAAAATTTTAGACTATAAATATCTACGCCGAACTAATAAATGAAAAATTCATATATTGATCGCAAATCTAGGATTGCTTCAAAATAACTAATAATTAGTTTGCTTGACATGACACATCATAATATTTGAGAAGTTTGTTTTCACAATACCTGTAATCAATAAATTGGTACTGTTAAAAAAGAATATATTAAAACCATAATAAAGCTGATCTTTTTTAAAATTTTATATCATCACAAGTAAATGTTGTACCGACTAATTTATAATTTTGTTGGAAATATAAATCATCCTAAAAACACTTACGAAATAAACTCTGACTAAATAACACGACGCCATCTTACTGTAACTTCCAAGGGAAAGAAAACTGCGAGGCCATTATTGAAACATTAGTATCATCACGCAGGAGATCTTAGATTTTTATTTTTAAGTTTTTATTCACTAGAGCATCCGACGTTAAAGGAAAAGAGAGGCTCAAACTTACCTTATCTGTGTTTGACTGTCCGAAAATGAAGGTAATCAGAATAAGATTGATTAGCAATGTTAGGAATTCTTTGGGGAAAATTACCAAACTAGTCCTAAGTTTATTGCAACAATTTCAATTCAGTCTTAAATTTATTTTTTTGCCAAAGTCCTCAACCTTTTACAGCTGTGCTAGTTTAGTTTATCCGGCCAAATATAGCAAGCCAGTGCTAACGTGGATATCGGCCAGTTGGCCGACATTGACGTGACATTTTTTTAATAATATTTTATTTTTTAAATTTTTTATTTTTATCTTTATCTTTTCTCCTTTTTTTATCTTTCTTTCTTCTTCTTCTTCTTCTTCTTCTAGCCGCTCTTTGGACTGGCCAGAGGGTACAGTTAGCGAGGTACTTTGCTAGCAACTAGTAAGAAGAAGAAGAAGAGGAGGAGCGTCGGCCGGCTAGCAAATGTCCAAATTAGCACCGACTGGCCAAAGTTGACCGGATGGATTGAATTGACATAATTGCAAAAGGTTTATGATTGAATTAGCTAAAAAAAAAAAAAGAGATTTATGATTGAATTGAAAAAATTGCAATAATTTTAGGATTGTTTTGATAATTTTCCTATATTCTAAGAAATTTTATCGAAATTCTCTTATTAAGCGTTGAAATGAATGGGATCGTGTATTAAATGATCAAATCAATATAAAAAAAACCACACCACTTATTAAGGGGTTCTAATAATATCTTTCATTTCATATAAGTTGGAAAGAAATTCGTCTACACTTTTTATATCATATATTTTGGTTTGTAAAATACTGGAAAATATAAATATTCTGACCTTTTAAGTGTGTTTTGAAAAAAAAAAAAAAAAAACAGATAGGATGGGATAAAAAATTTAAATAAATGAAACACATGCCCCAAAATTAAAGGACTAGCAAATCGATTACCACCGTCCAGATGATGGCCCAATCCAGCGGCAACCGGTTTGCTTGTTGTTGTCTCTGCCAGTGTTCCTTTAAGAATGTCGTATAGGCATGTGAGAGCGAGAGAGATCAAAATCAATCTAGGATTACAATCCATAACAATCATCTTTATGGTCACAGAGGTTTCTTCGATTGGCAGTGATGACCACCACAGCGGTGGTCATCTCGATAAAATATTTCAATGGAGTCATGGCAGGCACGGAAAATGTCAATTTTTTTTTTTTGGTCTCTATTTACTATATAAAATAATTAATTATTTTATTTTTGCCATCTATGAGATACTTTTGTACATAGCATATAAAAAGAGGAATATCTCAAAATATATTAAGAAAATGACAAAAAATTTATGCAAGTTGATGCACCTTGTTATTCTTTTTGTAAACACTCCATAAAGTGTGTAAGCCACAAAAATGGCACCCCAAATCTACATTGGTAGAAGTTAGAACACAATAATGGAGAAAAGAGATTTGTGTGCCTAATTTAGTATCCATCATTTTTTACGTGGAACAGTGATGGTCCAACACTCAAGTTCTTCTCTTCTATTGCCTTCTATATCATTGGCTTAATAAAAATACCCCTACTCTCAGTGTTTAGTAAACGCTCCTTATGTGAGATTATTTGTATATTGGAGCTAAAGGAGAAAATTGAGCACTATTTATAGAGTTTCAAGCCACGGGCCCTCTTATCATAGGCCTAGGCTTTATTCAGCCCATATAAGCTAGTCCCATATTAGACTAAGAATCTTTATATCTCACCTTATTAGATCAAGCTTGTAAAATGGTAAATTACAATCTCAATTAATATAGCCCACATCAAAAAATCTCTATTATAAGTGATGTTAATTTTTGTCAATCTAGAATGACTACAATTTAATTGTCATTTTAAATTTGTTTCTTATTTTAGCAATGGTCTAATTTAATTAAATTTCATCTTTTAAATTTTTGCATTGCAAATGTAATTGTGATTTTATTTTGGCAATTTTTAATAGAGCATTTTTTTTTTGTTTCATCTTATCATCTCATTATATAAAAGACAACGGCGAAGAAAAAGTTTATTGTTAATATGCATGACATAGGCAAAAACGTATGAACGTTTGACTGTATTAAAAAAAAAAAAAGGTTGTTTATGTTCAAAATTTTCAGAATTCCCGCTAATTAAAAAGCAAAGACTTGATAATGATTGCTATCAAAAACCGACATACATATCTCAATCTTTTTTAACAGAGGCAACCCTTTCGAAAATGTTACAAAGTGAACAAGTATATTCTCAAACGTTACGTTGAAAAGACATATATAAAATTTGGAATAAAATAATAATAATAATATAATTTTTTTAAATTCAAATTTCATAACTTCTGAAAATACCGATTAAACAAATACAACCTTTCAAAGGTTGTAACACAATCAATAAAGATTAGCAAAATAACCGCACAAAATAAATAAATAATAATAAATAATGAGGATTAGTGCTAATTATTATCCACCAAAATCTCACAATTATTCATGCACCCATACGTGGGTATTGTGGGGTATAACCCACAACCTATTGTCTTCATTTGAACAAGTTATAAAATACCCACACTTATTGTGGCACACATCCTTCCAACTTTCCTATGTAGGATAAAGAAAAACATTATTTTGTTTGTTTGACAAATAAACAATCAATAATTCCCCACTTTGTTTGTAAAATAAAAATTGTTAAAATACAATAAATTAATAAAATACAGTCAAAATTTCCATAAGATTAATATACATACATAAAGGTCTCTTTGAGTTAAATTTTTTATTTAGTGCAAGTATCTCAAAACTTTATGAAAGTGACTTATTATAGCTTTAAACTTGTACATTAATAATAGAATCAGACATACCGCAAATATACTAATCTTCTTGTTTCAATTATAAGTTTTAATTTACTCAATACTATTATGGTGTTGTGCTTATATCTATTTCATGAGCTTTTAGAAAACACAATAGACAATACTGACTTCTCATGTCTAGCTAATCTCAATATCAAACAATCACCTTCAGTAACTTATTTTTACCCATTAAACCTTATAACTAGTGATATTCTAATATAAGGTTAGGTTATTATTATTGGTGATTTTAATTAAAGGATTTCAACCTCATTTCTTGGGTGGTCATATTTACCTTGTATCTTAGTAAAGCCTTTATAAAGAGATCAGCTTGAGCCTTGCTTGACCTCACGTAAATAATTGTTATGGTACCATCCTGAATCAACTGTCTCATGTACTCATGTCTTAGACTGATATGTCTAAACATATCATTATAAGTGCTACTAGAAGCTCTTGCTAAACTAGCCTCACTATCATAATGGATAGAAATAGGAGGCATAGGATTAGGCTATAATTTGATATCGAACAATACATCCCTAATCTATTTAGCCTCTTTCCCAATTGCTACTAAAGCAATGAATTCGATTCCATCTTTGAATGAGTTATGCATATCTATTTCTTGCTTGCCCAAGATATGGCACATCTAGCTAATGTGAAAATCCATCTAGAAGTAGAATGTTTATCATCATACTTGTAATCTAATCAGCATTGATGTATTTCTCTAATATAGCCGGATAATTATTATAGAACAATCTCAAATTTTTAGTTCTCTTAAGATAACAAAAAATTCTAGTAATAGCTTCCCAATATTCTATACTTAGATTACTAATATACATACTCAACTTACATGTCTAAAGACCCTATAGCACTCGTATATTTGCTGCTACTCTACTAGTATAATAATTTAATTTAATATTGGAATCAATTGGAATGATGTTCAACATAATCACATTATCTCAAAAAATAATTGGCACTATGTTTTTTAACTTTAATACCTAAAATAATATCTACTTCACCCAAATCTTTCATTTGAAATATGAAAGTTAAATATTTCTTAATCTTAATAGTTCCAATCATATTCATTCCAATGATAAGCATATCATCAACATATAAGCACACTAAAACACCATAATCTTTAGTGAATTTAGAGTATATACACTTATCAACACTATTGTATATGAAACCATTAGACAAAATGATTGAATCAAATTTTTCATGCCACTACTTAAGTGCTTGTTTAAGCTCATAAAGAGATTTAATCAATTTACATACTTTCCTTTTATTTCCAAGAAGAACAAAACCCTTTGGTTGTTCCATGTAAAGTTCCTCATTTAAATCTCCATTCAAGAAAGCAATTTTGATATCCATTTGATGAACACAAAGATCATAAATGGAAGCTAGAGTAAAAGAATTCAAATAGAAGTTATATGTGTTTTAGGAGCATACATGTCAAATTAATCTTTTCATTCTTTTTGTCTATACCCCTTGGCCACCAGTCTAGCCTTAAAAGCTTCGATAAAACCATCAAAATAATATTTTATCCTAAAAACCCATTTACATTTAATGGCTTAGATCCTTTTGGTAAATTTACTAATTCCCAAGTATTATTGGACATATTTGAGTCATTTCATCATTTATAGGAGATATCTCTATAAGACATAGCATCATTAAAACATTTACAATTGTCTTCTAGATTTAATAGTAAATGGAATTTATTTACCATGTTATTATCTTTGTCTCCTTCAATAGGGAAAACAAGACTAATAAAAAATGGACTCAAATTTTTTAATTTTCTAGCTCTAGTGCTTCTCCTCAATTCAATCATGTCTTTAGAATCATTTGTTTCTTTCTCATGAGAATCTACTTAAACTTCTATCGATTTTGAATTATCTTCAATAATTTCAAAGCTTGTAAAACATTTATTCTCAAAGAACTCAATATCTCTAGATTCTATAATGACATTTGACTCTAAATCAAGAAGCCTATAAGCTTTACCATTTTTAAGCATATCTAGTGAAAACACTTTTGATAGCTATAGGACCAAGTCTTGTTTTTTTAGGGTCTGGTACTCAGTATTATGCCAAACACCCCCACGTTGTAAAGTATGGCATGTTTGGTTGTCTACCTTTCCACAATTCATAAGAGCTTATGTTATATCTCTTGAATGGCATCCTATTATGAATATAATATGCACTAAGCAATGCTTTTCCCAAAGATTAATTGGTAGCTTTGAATTTAAAAGCATACAATTAAGCATTTGTCTAAGAGATTGATTTTTCCTTTTAGCCAGACCATTTTGTTGTGGAGTATATGGTGCTGAAATTTGATGAATAATACCTTGTTCTTCACAAAATGAAGAAATATCATTTATGAAATATTTTCCACCTCTATTTGAACAGAACTTTGATTTTCCTTTCTAATTGATTTTTAACTTTAGTCTTATATTCTTAAACATGGTAAATGCTTAATCCTTTCAATCTAATGAAATAAACATATAAATATATACTACAATGTCCACAAATGTAATGAAATAATTTTTAGCACCATGATTTAACATGCCAATGAAATAATTTCTTTTAACACTAGGAAATGGTTTCTTTGCTAATTTAGACTTAGCACATATTTCACATTTATCAAGTTTAACATTTTCATATTCTTTAAATGGTGAAAATTTAAATGTGCTAATCTACTATGCCATAAAGAAGGAGACTAGCAACATGAGCAAAACATGCGATATTATTATTGATACTTAGATGATACATGCCATTAGTGGCATAACCTCTTTCCAACAAAAGCCCATTCTTCGATAGGATAACCTTGTTGAATTCAAACAAAACTTGAAATCCCCTTTTACAAAGTAAATAAATAGAAACTAGGTTCTTTTAATTTTGAGTTTAAACAACACATTAAGAAGAGTAATATTCTTTCCATAAGTAAAATCTATCTCCATTGTGCCTCTACCATCAACCTTTGCAAAAGTGTTAATTCAACATTAGGACCTCTTGAACATTTGTGTCAATAGTCTCTTCAAATTGTTTGAACATATATTTGTCCTTACACACATGGATTGTTGCACCATAATCTAACCACCAACCACATTGGAGAGAAGTAGAGTTGATTTCAGAAACCATAGCCACCATGGCCACATAGTTTTCTTCAACCAAATTCACATCAGCCTTCACCATTAGAATGTTCTTGTCCTTTGATATGTTTCTTGTTGGTGCTTGTAGTCCTTTCATAGTGTCCTTGTTTGCCACAAAAAAAAAAAAAAAAAAAAAAAGCAGCAACCCTTTTTCTTCTTTTGTATCACCTAAACTTTATTCCCATTTTCTACTTTGAAGTTTTGGTTGATCTTGGATTGAAAACCTTTTCCTTTCCCTCCATAGCATTCACCTTAGTATCATACAAAATAGAAGGTATCACATAGATGATTTTTCCTCAAGACAAAGATTTTTTTGAATTTGCTACAAGGCAATGTCCTCTGACTTATCCATAGCCTTTCTCCATAGTATTTCTAACTTGGAGGCAATTTTGTAATAATTGCTCCCACTTAAAAAGCTTATGGAATATCAATCTTGAGGGCATAAATTTTAATGACAAGCATTTGCAATTCATGGACTTGCTCCAACAAGGGTTTGGTATCAATAAACTTGAAATCAAAATACTTTGCTATCAAATGCTTATCGGTACATTGCTCCTCCACTTTGTACTTAAATCCAAGTGTGCTCCAAATTTCTCTAGTAGCCTTAATCTTGGTAAATAAGTTATACGAGTCAATTGGACAATGTGTTCAAAATATGCCCACAACAGAGCAATTCATCCTCTTCATATTTTTTTTCTTTCTTGGTTAACCTTGTTAACCCTTTCAACAGCTTCTGCTCTTAGTTGTCCTCCTTTCAGTAGTAAGTTTCAGATCCTCTATAAGCATCAAATTGGATCTAGAATGTAGGATATCTTCAAGGTAGTGAGAAGGAACATCATCTTGTCCCTCCAATGAGCAAAATTGTTCCCATCGAACTAGTCCAATTTGACCATGTCTTGATTCATGAATTTGATCATCTTAGACTCCATTGTTGAACAAATAATTCCTCAAAATTGTTGGAGATAATATGAGTGGAATGGAGTAAATGGAATCAGATAGAGATAAATTGTGCAATTATTCGTGTACCTGCACGTAGGTATTGTGGGGTCTAACCCAAAACCCATTATCTTCATTTGAACAAGCTGGAAAACACCACCCATATTCTTCCAACTTTCCTATATGAGATAAGGAAAATCACTATATTGTTTGTTTTACAAACAAACAACTAACAAGTTTGACAAGGTGCATATTTGATTTCCTGACAAATATGGATGCAATGATACTTTTGCTTTGTCTATGGTAAAGGAGGTTGCTTTTATAGATTATTATGGATTAGTTAAATGTACAATCAACTCTGATAAGGTCCATGACTATGGCAAAGTTCAAGTAAAGCTTAAACTTGAAGATTTTGTAGCATCATGGAGCCTATGAGAGGCTATTGGAGAGTAGCAGCAAAATTCATATTCCAATTAAATGATTGTGGCTTGATATGGTGGGAATTGTTGGAAATATATCTCAAGTGTTAGCCCATAAAAGAAACCCAAGAAGTCTTCCTAGTTTGAGTAGGTGCCATACTAAAAAATCAAAATCATTTCTAAATATAAGAAGTAGGCCTTGTTTTTAAAGAGTATCCAAGATGCAAGTTTCTTTGAATTACACTCTAAAGCAATCCAAGAGGAGCTTTTAGCATTGAAGCCAATATATGTAAATTCTAATATAATTTGTATGCCTTAGATTGTTTCTATATATTGGGGTAATTTCTCTTATAATTGTAACTCGATACATGATACTGATACTAATAGTGAAGAGATTACATAGTATGATATTGTGATTTTTCCCCTTTTAATTCTGAAATGGTGTTTGATTCCCCACCTTCTTAGGTGGGTCTAGGGGATGAGAATGTTTAATTTCAGGTATAGGGTTGGACTCCCACGCTCTGCAAAGAGATAGGATAAAAGTTTAAGAGTGAAATGAAAAGTTAAAATGGGTAAGAGAAATATTTATATATACATATAATATATATATATATATATATAATATGGTGTTCTACGTAAAAATTCTTCTCTAATTTCTTCTCTTTCGTATGTTGCAATCATATGTTGCAATCTTAACAACACTTTCATCTAAAAAGCTTTTATTATCTTGTTAATTGTCTCATACATGTAATCATTTGCAGGAAAAAGCAACAAATCTTTTGTGATAATTATCGCCATTACTCTTCCTTTTGGAGGTGTCATGATACTTCTCTCTCTCACTTGTTGCATTCTTCGAAGAAAAGGAAAGAAGACGGATGAAGTTGTCGAAGGAAAAAGCGGTAAATTGACTATTTGCCTTTATTTTCTCATAAACTATCTATATTATGAAACAAGATGCAGCAATTCCACAAAATTTCACTAGGGACCTATGAAAATCTCTCCCTTTCATAGCTTGGTTCATCAAGACAATTCATATTTCCAACCACCAATATCTTTAGGAGGAAAACAAAGCTAAAGAGCACTTCTAGACTTGCTTAGAGAAACTGGACCCAAAGAATATAGGTCAAAGCCAAATTAGCTAATGCCATTCAGCTATTGTGCCTCAATTCTTGATAATTTCCTAAGCTGAAGCAAAGGAAAGAATGTCATTCGAAGTAGCAAAAAGAAGACTACGGAAAAAAATTACACCACAAATAGCTACCTAGATTAATATCAAGTATTCAGCTTGCCATGGCCATTTCCATTTGGAGTGACACATTATATCTTCAAGAAAGAGTAGAATCATAAACTACTCTCCATGTATATATATCCAGCAAGGTTCCATTAGGATGCCATCAGTTATGCCAGAGTGACATAGATTTATCATTACCAACCACATAATAAGGCATTAAAATACTCCCAATCTTTGACAATTCCCTCCAAGCATAGGTAGTATTTGCACTACAATTAATAGAATTAACACTACCCTCAACATGAATAAGTGATCAGGATACAATATTCATCTCACTACTTTTCTTCTTATAGTAATAATGATTTTTTCCCCGTCATGACTAATCAAACAAAGAACAATTGCGTTGGGGTAAGGGGACAACCATTTGAGTCTAATTTGGTGCCTTCATTGTGATAATGTTCCCAAGCACTAGTAACCCTATAAACGCTACTAGGAGTCACTATTGATTGAGTGTGATAATCAAATTGAGTGTGACAATGTAGGTGCAAATGAACTTACCACTGTGGAGTCCTTGCAATTTGACTTGGCTACAATACAAGCTGCGACAAATTATTTCTCTCATGAAAACAAGTTGGGTGAAGGTGGATTTGGTGAAGTTTTCCAGGTATTGACTATATCTATTAGAAACAATCAAGAATGCTTTGCATGTGAATTGAATATAATGATGTGAAGAAAAGAAACATGTGAAGCTTTTTTTATGTTATTTTTTAAGTTGTTATAAGGAATTAACAATACATACAAAACACTTTAGGGTAGACTTCCTAATGGACAACAAATCGCGGTGAAGAGGCTATCTCAAAGCTCAAGACAAGGTGATGAAGAATTTAAGAATGAAATTCTATTAGTTGCAAAGCTTCAACATAGAAACCTTGTACGACTGCTTGGATTTTGCTTGGAGGGAGATGAAAAGCTACTAGCCTATGAGTTTGTGCCAAATAAAAGCCTTGATTATTTCTTATTTGGTATGTAGCAGTCTAACCTTCTTTTTTGCACCATGTATAACTCGCAATTAAGAGGTTTTTGTTCTTTCAACTGATTATAGTTTTTCTTTAGGCTACATTAGATGAATGAGAATAAATATATTTGGTATTGTATGATTAACTTTTCCTTGAGTTTTTGGATAGGTTCCTCATGCTATCACATTAATGAATTTTGGGTATAATGATGTAGATCCCGAAAAAAGGAGACAATTGGATTGGCCATTGCGTTATAAAATACTATTTGGGATTGCTCGAGGAATGCTCTATCTACATGAAGATTCTCGTCTTCGGATTATCCATCGTGACCTAAAATGTAGCAATATCTTATTAGACAATGAAATGAACCCAAAGATTTCGGATTTTGGCATGGCAAGGATTTTTGGAGTCGATCAAACTCAAGGCTAGCACAAATAAAATCGTGGGGACGTTGTAAGTCTTAGTTTTTGAATAGATGACTTTGTAATTAAATGCCGACTTGCTCATTTTATCTATTTATGGGTGCTTATTGATCTACATATGAATTTGTAATATACATATGGCTAATGTTCAAATTTGCAGTGGTTACATGTCTCCAGAATATGCAATGCATGGAGAGTTCTCAGTGAAATCCGATGTTTATAGTTTCGGCATACTACTTTTGGAGATCATTTGTGGCAAGAAGAATAACTTCTACCACCAATTGGACGGGGGTGAATATCTAGCTAGTTATGTAAGTTTCCTTATGCTACTACAACAAATATTGATGTTGCATTTTTTGTGTAATTTTTGCCAAGTGAAATTGAAATTTCTTTTAAAACATAGTCCTTTAGCCTATGGAAACATTTTTATGATTATTATTATGTTCCTTGGTCATATATGGTTTTTTGCAAGATTCATATGTCTTGCATGATGAGTCGTCAAATTAATGCTGCAATTCTGTGAAGATTTTCCGGAATTATTCTTGCAGGTGTGGAATCAATGGAGAGCCGGCACACCTTTGGAAGTGTTGGACTCGATTATCATGGATTCATGTTCAAGAGATGAAGTGCTTCGATGCCTACACATTTGCTTACTATGCATTCAAGAAGATCCGGCTATTAGACCCACCATGGCCACCGTAGTTCTCATGCTCAGCAACAATTACTTTAACCCACCATCACCTCAACATCCAGCCTTCTTCATCCAAAGTAGATTGCAGGGACTAAGCATCCCAATGGAAGATCTTGACTCAAACCAATCCAATAGGAGGACTATGCCTTCATCAACCAATGGCATGTCTGTTACCGAATTGTGTCCCCGATGAATGGTGGAGGGAGTGAACTCCTTCATGGGTGGTTTCACAGTGAGATTGCTTGGCCTTCCACTGAGGATTTTTATGGACCATAAACTAAAATCGGAGCATAACTTGTTAATTGCTCAAAGGAAGTTAGGTGCATTTAAAAGAAGACATTGTACATGTCATCCATCATAGCTATTATAATTCTTTCAAGATTATGTTACTATTTGAGGTTAAATCATACATTGATCTACTATTTTGGTGTTGTTAAAACTATATTTGTAGGCTCTAGGTGCTCCATATTTGATAGGCTTTCTTTGGGTTTGTTGATCAACTTGGGTGGGATTTGTGGGCCTTATTGCAAAATGCAGATCTCATTTGGCCCATCTCTATGAAATCCAAGTTGTTCACTATTAATGTGAGACCAATCAATTAGCATATTAAGTAACAAAATTAATGCTCTCCTTGTAATTGGTTGTCTAACTCACCTCAGACCTTTTTAGGCTATCCATTGTTGATAAGGCCTTCTTTGTTGGTCGGAAATCATACTTGAAGAAATGAAAGCGATTTGTTTGACCACCCAAAAAAAAGCCTTTGTATTCTTTGATAGTAGCATAGCCCAAGGCAAAGATTATCTATTTGCTTTGTGAATGCACTTTCTCTTGTGAAATTATGGATAAATTTGTTGCAGTTGTGTCTTTTTATTACTTTGATTGATTGATGTAACCTTTTAAATAGTTGTCATAGTTTTTAAATTAGGTAAGCTCACCAACAGTTGATGTATAAGGCACTTTAGTCATATACTCCCGCTCTTCATTCGTCTTTGGTGATTGCTCATTTGAGAGCTTGAAGTGACTTCCTAAAGGAGTACTTCTGGACTTTGCATTTTGAACTCCGAATCTGTCAAGCACTTTTTCAATGTACTTTTCTTAAGATAACTTTAGAATTTCTTTAGATCTATCCCGCATGATCCTCATCCCAAGAATCTGATTCGCTACACCCAAGTCCTTCATCTCAAACTCTTTTGACAATTGTTGCTTTAGTATGTTGATCGCTCTCATGCTAGATCCTGCAATGAGCATATCATCCACATACAACAGCAAAATAATATAGCAGTCATCAAATTTTTGAAATAACAATGGTGATCTATGTCACTTCTAGTGAACTGTTACCACACATAAATGTGTCAAATTTTTTGTACCCTTTGTCGAGGAGCCCTGTTTCAAGCCATACAGACTTTTATTCAATTTGCAGACATAATTTTCTTTTTCAAGATCTTGAAAACCTTCCGGTTGTACCATATAAATATCCTCCTCCAAATTACCATGGAAGAATGCAGTCTTAACATCTAGTTGCTCTAGATGTAAATTCTCTGCAGCAACAATATTCAATACTAACCTAATAGTAGTCAATTTCACAACTGGAGAAAAAATCTCTGTATAGTCAATTCCTTCTTTTTGCTGAAACCCTTTTACTACTAACCTTGCTTTGTACCTCTTGCTGCCATCAGGTTCTTCTTTGACTCAATACACCCACTTGTTCTGCAATGCCTTATTCTCATCTGGTAACCGAGTTAACACCCAAGTTTTATTTTTCTCGAGTGAATCCAACTCATCCTGCATTGCTAACTCCCACTTAACAAAATCTTCAACCTGCACCGCTTCCGAAAAATTTTCTGGTTCGCCGGCGTCGGTCAAAAGCAAATAATGCAATGACGGAGAATATCTTTGTACGGGTTTAGGTGTTCTACTAGATCTTCTCAAAGTGGGATTAGGTGTACATAATTCTTGTTCAGCAACAATTTTAGAAATTTCAACCAAAACACTTTTAGAATTTTCTTCCAATTCAATCTCTGTATTCTCCTCCAAATTTTCCTTCACATTAGATTCTGCCACGGATTTATCCTTGTACAACATGTTCTCATTTAACGTAACATCAGCAGTTCTTATTATTTTTCTATTTTGTTCATCCTAGAACCGATAGCCAAAATAATCAGAACCATATCCGATGAAAAAACACTTTTTAGCTTTTGCATCAAGTTTATCTCTATTTTTAGAATCTACGTGGACATAGGAAACACAACCAAAGACTTTCAGATGCGAGAGACTTACCTTCTTTCCACTCCATTCTTCTTCTGGTAACTTAAAATCAAGTGGAACTGAAGGTCCCCTATTAATTAGATATGATGCCGTATTAATTGCATCTGCCCAAAACATCTTGGGTAATCCTGCATGCAGCCTCATACTTCTTGCACTCTCATTCAGAGTTCTGTTCATCCTCTCAGCAACTCCATTTTGCTGCAGTCTATTAGGAACAGTTTTTGTCATTCTGATTCCGTTCTTTGCACAAAATTGCTTTAATTCCTTGCTATCATATTCACCGCCATTATCAGACCTTAAACATTTAATTTTTAGGCCAGTCTCATTCTCCATTTCAGCTTTCCATCTTTAAAAAGTAACAAACACGTCAGATTTATTTTTTAGAAAATAAACCCATACCTTTTTGGTAGAGTCATCAATAAATGTGACATAACAGCACGAGCCTCCAAGGGATTGCACAGGAGTTGGGCCCCACACATCTGTATGCACCAACTCTAATTTTTCTTTCTTTGGTTATTTTCCAATCTTCAAAAAACTAACACGTTTATGCTTACCCATAACACAATATTCACATAGACCAATATCTATGGACTTCAAATTAGGCAATTTTACCTTAGATGCTAATATCTTCATTCCTTTTTCGCTCATATGTCCAAGCCTGCAATGCCATAATTTAGAATCAATTTCCGATTCAACAATTGCTGCAGTTTCTCTATTGATTTCAGTCACGTAGAGTGTTCCTGACTTTGTTCCATGTGCTACAACCAGAGCACCTTTAACAATTTTCCAAGAGCCATCCCCAAAAATAGTCCTATAACCTGTGTTGTCTAGTTGACTTATAGAGATTAGATTTCTCTTAAGTCCTGGAACATATCTGACATCATGCAACTTCCAATGATATCCGTTAGTAGATTTTATATAAATATCACCCTTTCTCATAATATCCAAAGATTCATCATCAGCAAGATAAACCTTTCCAAATTTTCCAGCAACAAAATTGTGCATTAATTCTCTGCATGAAGTAGAGTGAAACGACGCACCTGAGTCAAGAATCCACGACTCAATTGGACTATCAATGCTCAAAATTAAGGCATTACTATTTTGAGTCTCTTCAAAAGTTACATTCACAGATTTTTCTTCATCTTGATTTCGATCTCGATATTGAATTTTCTTCTTTGGAGCTCTACAATCTAATTTCAGATGTCTCTTCTTTTCGCAATTCTAGCAAATAATTTCACCACGAGGTCTCGATTTGCTTCTCCCCTCGGACTTTGATCTACCATGGTACTTGGTTTCGCCCCCGTTGATTGCTTCTCCCTCTGCCTTCAATATTTAAGGCAGCACCCGAAAATTCACCCGATTCTCTTCTACGAATATCCTCGCTAAGAATAAAATCTTGGATTCTGTCACGCCCCGACTCTCGAGCTCGCGACAACCCCTTCTCTTGGTCGATTGAAAGCGACGTCCCAGGACCCGTCGACGACCATTCATTTTATCTTTCGTTAAACACAAGCGGAAGACGAACCATCCCCAGACAAACAAACAATCAAACAGGGATAGAGGGATGAACAGCAAGAACAACAGCAACTACTCATTTATTCATATTCTTTGGATTAACCAACGGAGGATCGTTTTTCGAATTACAAGCCCGACAAAAAGGGCCGATCCATCCTCTAAGCGAAACCAAAAAAACTAGGCTAATCCAACAGTATACAAAGAACCCTCGGGTTCAACACCATGATCACTCGGACCCATCGGACTCAAGCTTCGTCGAGTCGATCACCGGAGAAGCGGGGACGGGATTCTCCCTTTGCAGGTACGCCATTCTAAGGACCCGAAAATGTTTACCACGACGAGTTGAGATAAAATCTCAGCGAGTTCTTCCCCCTAAGCCCCGGTTAGTACGCCAACTCAACCCGGGGTATCTCTCCGTAACCACCCCTCACTCAACCCAACAACCCACAAACAAAGCAACCAACAACAAACGGGGCAACCAACAATCAATATTCGGTTCGCATGCAACCTTACCCGGTATGCCATACCCTGCACGTCGAATCTCATACAATGCAAGCAAGGCACATAGCCGTTAGATGACATAATTCATCAATCACATGCGAGTCACGCCACAAGCGATCTCACCTGGCCATTGCCACACCCTGCACGATTGTCAACTCATGCGTGCGTACCACAAATCATCACGACATTAAGAGCATGCGAATAATCAGAGCATCTCATACAACTTTCTCATGTCTCACACTCACACATGCTCCGATTATTAACGCCCCCTCCGGGCCAACGGCACAACCTTATAGTTGGCGGTTCCGGCTAAACCAGCTTCGTCCTCTTTACCTCGAGCCACGGCGACGTCGTGGGTCATCCCTTCCCCTCGACGGCATTCCCGAAGGAGCACAGGACTCGCCCACTACCGCAGTCCCGCGCGACAGAACATAGGACCCGCCCACTACCGTTAGCCCCGTCACATGTCCCCTGTCAGGCATCCGACCGAAGTCAGGCGACCAAACGGCCACGGCACAACCCCATAAGGATTGGCGGTCTTCCGGCAACGCCGGGTTCCCTCTCTTAATGTGATCATGCAACACATCATCAAACAATCCATTTATATCTTTGCTCTGTCGTGAATGCAACATCACCCATGCTCATGCGATATGCCATTTCAGATAACCCACACAATGTCATGCGATCTCACTCGACAATTCCAAAATCCAAATCCAACCAACACTCGATCACGCATTTCATCATCAATCATGAGTATAATTAACAATCGGCACTTCAATTAATCATAACAATCAATAGCACATCAAATTCAGACAAAAATTGGCTTCCGGATGAACAGTGCCGTGAACAATAATTATGAACAGTGATTTTTCCGAAATTCAATTAATTAAAACATTTAATCTAGAAATTAAACAAAACATTAATTAAAACAATTAATCAATTTAATTAAAGCAAATCATGCTTAATTAATCACATAAACACAATTAATCCCAAATTAAGCACAATTAAGCTAAATAAACAAAATTAAACTAATCTAATCTTAATCATCTATCTAACCACTTATCTTAGGGCTAATACAACTTAATTAAACCCCTTAAACCAAGATTAACACTAACTAACCAACCCTAAGCAAGTTTAGGCACTAAATAGGGATTAGGAGCTAAACTCATCCGTTAAGTGGGCCGGCGACACGAACGCGGCGGCGGCGATGAGCCCGACACCCAGGGACCTCTACCACAGCAATCCAAGGCGATCCCGGGCTCAACACAGCAACAACAGCCTCGGAATCCCTCGCAACTCAAAACCGCACCGCGGGAGGAAAGTGGCTGATCGGAGTTGAACGGGCTGCCCGGAGCTCCGGCGAGCGGCGGGCCAGCGATTGGTGGCACCTGGGGGTCGAGGGGGAACCACTTGTGGTTGGTATGGGTGGTGGTTTGGCCGGAAATGGAGAGAAACGGAAGAAAAGGCGGAACAAAATTGTTGCAGGCGGAATAGTGACGGTCCGGCGACAGCCAGCTTTCGGCCGGAATACGGGACGACCGGCAGCTCTTTCCGGCGATCGGCCGACGCTATCTGAACGGAAATTCTCTTCTGAACACAACGGAGGGTGGCACGAGACGAGATTCCAACGGGAAGACAATGAACAACTCAAATTTCGGTGAAAGGTCAAACTGAAAAACAGAAGAAATGAAGGAAAACCATGGGAGAGAAGTGCTGCGATTTTGGAGAAGATGAAGAGGAGAGAGAGAGTGAAGTGAAGGCTGAAGGATAAGCCTTATCAAGGCCATCAATGCTTGCCCCACTTGCCAAACAATGACCTCATCTTCTCTTTCTTCTTTTTGACTTTTCTTCAAAATATCCAAGGGCATTTTGGTCATTTCCACCTTGCACATTTCCCAATCTGTCCTTGGGCTGAAAATGGGGGACGGGTCTAGGAAATGGGCTTGAAAATGAATAGGAATGGTCTCGGGAATTTATTGGGCTTGAATGGGCTCGGATTTAGACAATGGGCTCGGAAGGGTAAAGGGTCGGTTTGGCCCAACGGGCTCACTTGCTTGCCTTGGGCCTTCCATGGTGGCTGTCCCACCTTGGGCGTGAGGCCCACACTGTTCTTGCCCGGCCCACGTCCTCATAGGCTCGTTTTCTTGGTCCGAAAATCCCTTTTCCAAATACTCGGCTCAACCGACAGTGTCGATTGTCTAAGAAGCATCGTCCAAAAGTCTATCTCGGACGTTCCTGAAAATTCGAAATCTAATACTGGATTCTCATGCCTTGTCAATTTCGCCCGAATGCCATTTTGGTACTACTCAGACTGATAGGCGGCTTCGAGGATTCATGCGTAACCGACTCGTGCCAATTCACGTTCAAGACTTCTCGACACATGGACGTCCTTGACTACATGAAATTGCAAAGAATCGATTCTTATTTCAAAGTACACGATCACTAAGAATCGATATAGGGCTGTTCGCGGATTCGATAATAGTAGACGGAATCACCCGTCGTCCCATTATGTTCTGCCCACGAATCAACTTCTAGTCGTCCCTAAAATCGTCCTGTATATCTATAGGATCGTCCTTACGCAAGTCTCACGGTCTAGTCGTTTTCCCGAGGTCAAGTTCTTTTAGTCGCACGAGTTCGTCCTCATTAGCCTTTCCCCTCAAGGTCGGTATCTCGGGAGTGATCGAGTTCGAGTGAGATCAACCAACAATGCATTGACGAAATTAACGCTTGTTCCTCCCTAAAAGGACTCGAATTTCAGGATGTTACAGATTGCTTAAAGCTTCAACTTTTTCTTACCAGATGAACTGCTCACTGCAGTCACAGTTACACTCCAACTTTCAGGTAGAGAAGATAATAAAATTAAAGCCTTTACCTCGTCATCAAATTTGATATCCACCGAACTCAACTGAGTCGTAATCATGTTGAATTCGTTGATGTGATCTGTCACAGTCGTCCATCTTCATATTGAAAAGACGACGCATCAAATATACCTTGTTTGATGCAGAAGGCTTCTCGTACATGTCAGACAACGCCGCCATCAAATCCACCGCTGTCGCCTCATTGGCAATGTTGAAAGCAACGTTCCGCGCCAATGTAAGAAGAATCAAACCTAGAGCTTGTCGATCTAACAATTCCCACTCTGCTTGCTTCATGGATTCTGGTTTCTCTCCAGATAGAGGTTGATGCAAATTCTTCTAATACAGCATATCCTCGATCTGCATCTTCCAGAAATCAAAATCCTTACCATCGAACCGATCAATCTTCACCTTTTCTTTGTCCATATTCACTCCCACTATTTCCCCAAAACCAGGCTCTGATACCAGTTGTTGGGGATGCGAATATGCGATGAAAAATAAAGTGGGGAAGAAAAAGAGGGCAACCAGGAATTTTTACGTGGAAAACCCTTCCAAAATCAAGAAGGGAAAAACCACGGTGCCACACTAGGCAATCTCTTCACTATCAGTATCAGCGTTACAAGCTCAGGGTTACAAAGCTTCAACATTACAACTATAAAAGAAATTGCCCCTATTTATAACAGGAGTTTAGGGCATATATATTAAAGGAAATTACATGTATGCTATTAGCAGTAAACTATATTTTCTTTAATATCTCAAGATGGATGACCTGCTGGGAAGTGCCTACCCACAATAATATTTTTTTTCATCAGACTCCACAATTCCATCACAATCAATATTTTATCATGGAGTTGATGGGATAAGCATATAATTGTTATACTTTGGGAATAGGCAGTAAAGCCATCCCTAATGTATTTGGTGACATGTTTTGTAAAACCCTCACCAACGATGGTCGATGAACTACTAGCCATCACTAACGAGAGTTTTGAACCGTTTTGGACTCTTTTTTGTATGGTTTTGCCCATCGCCTATCGGCTTGTTAGCCTTTTCTTTACTTTCTATTTGGATTATTTTAAAGTACGTACAGTGCTGCTATACTATGTTATTATTCATTTGTCAGTGAAAATTTCTGTTTCATTCATAAGTATAAGGTTTTGGTTGAAGCATGACATATGTATGTTGAATCAGTGCAAGTCATTTTATATGAACTGTATATGTCATCTCATCTGGGCAATTCAGTTATAGTAAATTGATGCTACATTGGTGTAGCAATACACAGGAATATTGTGAGGTCCCTAGTATTAATGAGGGAAGTTTGGCTTCAGCTATAGACTCAAGAAGTCCTCCGATCCTCTATTGCATTATGTGTAGATAAGAGGCACCATCTTATATCCTCTCTTGCCACTTTAAATCCACAGAATTGATGTTCCTATGGTTATTGTACGCTACAAGTAGACCTCTGCGGCAATCAGCTTTACATAACAATCTCATCAGCTAATGAAAATTAGAAAAATCATCTCATAAAAATAGATAAATCTCGGCAACTACTGAAAAATTATCTTACTACTTTAGATCGAAAGAATTGATGTTCCTATGCTTTTTCTATTTTTGTGAGATGATTTTTCTATTTTTCATGTTACATGCGCGTGAGTAGTCTAGAATCTCGACTTAGTCCAGTGACAATCAATTCAAGGGGACCCAATTGGCTTCCCCTATGTCTAGGCACTCCTCTTTTTTTTTTTCCTGATATTATTTCTACTGTTTTAAGATTTCCCTTTTTTAATGGCAAAAATATCCATTTTGATTATGCGAATCAATAATCTGAGCGGGGAATCGAGTTAGTTCTACACGTCTATTTCTTATGCACAAGCAAAATTCTAAACCATTAAAACTGCGTCTAATTCTTATGCACAAGCCAAACTCTGGGGTTGCAGGGCTCTCCGGAGCGGATGGCCGCCGTGTGGAGGCTCGCTGGGGACTGAGGAGAGTTCACTGGATCGCGGCAGAGGTGTCCTTTCTGATGTGGGTCGCGGGCTTTCGGTCGAGGACGTCAAATTTTGCTGTTGATTGGGGTCTGGTCAAAGAAGCAACTCATGGTGAGTTAGTCGTCACGGTATATCTTAGATTGACTGATGGAACTATATAGTTAATTGTCCCGATATTTAATTAGATTAACTCCATCAATCTTCTTATCATGGAGTTGATGGGACCAACATATAATTGATATCTTATAGGAGCAAGCGGTTGCCAACATTTTTGGCGACAGATTTTGCAAAACCCTTAGGAGCGGTGAACGATGAGCTACAAGCCATCTATAACAAGAGTTTAGGATTGATTCTGACATTTTTTGTACCATTTTGCCCATCGCCTATCGGTTTCTTCTCTTAATGTTAGCTTGTTTAGGTAACTACGAGGGTAGCATGAGTTTTGGAAGATGTAGAAAGGAAAATGCTGAAGCAAGTCGGATCAAGTTTTGGACGTGTTATATCGTAAGTTGGTACATCACTTGTTCAAGGATAAGATCATTAGGGATCCACATATATTAAACCCAGTAACTTCTCATAGTATCCATTAACTTAAGGACCTATCCCTTTCCTAATTTCCCAAAATAATCACCTTAGCCTTATACCCACTAGACCTCATCCCCCTTGAGGTACTAAATTATAGGAGATAAGGCCAAAAGATGATGCCACATTAATTCCATATCTACTGTACCAGCTGGAGATCACATGGATGTTTTTGATAGCTGTAAGACTGACTAGATAAAAAGAAGAAACGCTTGTCCTATTCAGCCTCATTTTTTGACAGCTGTAAAACTGACCAGAACAGCGATCGGTCCAAAGCTCACAAGCTTCGGCTTCATATTGGAATATTTTATTTTCGAAGAAGAAATTATATAACTAAGTGAGACAGAGAGAGAGAGAAGGCTAGTTCTATGGCTTCGAAGTAACAATTAGAGATGGTAAGACTTTGGAGCTTTTTATTACAAAATCTTTTGAAAACCACCAATCACTGACGTTCCATTTATTTGGCAAAAAATAAATGATTTAAGAAATATCTTCCTAAAATTAATCATTTATATTACTTAAAATAATTAATTAATGAAAATATTTTCATTATTAAAAAAATTTTAAGAAAAATTTAAGAAATTTATTTATTTTTCACTAAACAAATAGAATCTTAAGATGAATTTTTTTTTTTACGCTCTTGTTTTTCCGAGAAGCAAAGTTCAATGTAATTGGACCTTGATTTTTTTGCACTTTAAATGGTGTATAGAGCTATAATAATCGATATGGTAAATCGATTAACTTATCCTCCCAAACTTCCAAAACTTTTGTAAGGTGATTTTTGTTTTTAATGTTACACGACGCGAGATTACTCTAGAATCTTGATTCAGTCAAAGTGACAACCAATTAAGCATTCTACAATCTTAGTTTGACGAAATACTCAAATCAATGTCATCACTTGATATCCACGACCTCGCCCGGGCTGCCTTGTCTTCAAACTACATATTTTACTTAAGTTAAAAGCTGTGAAACATAACAGCAGGTACGACGACGAAGGTTTTTCCAGCTTTCCCGCTCCGATCTAAGGGCGAAGAAGATGGTCCAATTTTCTTTTTTTGCCTTTTGGGTCTGTATGGTCCAAGTTGACATTATTGACCTTTTCTCACGATCGTGCCTAACTCCTGTCTTTATCGCAAAGGAGTAGGTCCGGCTGGGAAAATTATAGACTCCTTTTCTTATTTTGTATTTGACCTTTGCATATTTTGTATTTGACCGCAACCTCACTCAAGGTGCGTTTGGTTCAGCATTTTCAAGGGGCTTCAGGCTCGGAAACCCCTTGGGAAAATGCTGAAAGCTTAAGGCTACTAGGGACTAACCTTGGGCTTTCAGCATCTCCCAAATGCTGAAATCATATTTTTTCTTTCCAAAACTGCCCTCAATGGTTTTTCATATTTCCAATTTTATCCCTGAATTTTATTTTTTTAATTGAAAAATTGAGGCAACCCTTCGCCGGTCCGACGAAGGACTACGGCCGCCGATGAGCTAGATCTGGCTTCGGTGGCGCGGTGGAGGTCCCCCAAGATCGGGCGACCTCCAACGAGAGCCGCACGACCCAGCCGAGGGCCGCCGGAGGTCGCCCGACCTCGGGCAACCCTCGGCGAGGGTTGCGCGACCCAGGTGATCGCCGCCTGGGTCTCGCAGCCACGGTGGCCCTCGCTTGGGTCTCGCAAGGGTCACATGACGACGGCCAATGGTCGCGCGGCCCTCGCGAGACCCAAGCAAGGGCCGCCTACTGGCCGAGAGACCCGGGTGGCGGTCGCTTAGGTCGCGCGGCCGGGTCGCCGAGGTCGGGCCACCTCCGGCAGCCCTCGGCCGGGTCGCACAACCCTCGCCGATGGTCGCCCGAGGTTGGGCGACCTCTACCGACGATCGCCGACGCTAGATCCGGCTTGGCGACGGCCGTAGCCCTTCGCCGGTTCGACGAAGGGTTTTAGGTCAATTTAAAAAAAAAAAAAAAAAAAAATATATATATATATATATATATATATATATGATACCCATCAAAGGCCATTGCGAAGGTTTTTTTTACCAAACGCACATTTAACTCAAAGTCCATTTGCAAAATTTTTTTACCAAACACAATTGCATTTTCCCAAGTAGCTTTGGGCTTTTAGCATTTGTATTGGACTCAAAGTCCTTTGCAAATGCTGAACCAAACGCACCCTCAGCTTGACTTGGCATCGAAATATAAAATGTCGATCCATGCATCCATCGAGTTATACATTGCTAGCGTTGAATCTCTACGCAATCTGCTATGCTTGGCATTGTTTAGGATAAAACGATTGCAGGAATTGTTATATTTATAATGTGATAAAACTTACTGTTGATATTGATCCACATTTTTACTTTTAACGAACGGCTATTCCACGTATGATTTTTCCATGCTTTATACCTTTTTGTAACGATCATCCGTTTGGTAACCAGCTTGATGGGAGATGGTTTATATGATGAATGTTCATTTTGAAGGACAATCACAAGATCTAACACAAACCCTCTCATTCGGAATACATTATCGATATGCGAGGGAATTGGGTTAGTAGAGTGCACCCTCGCTATTGGATCAGCGTCAAATTCCTTGGGATTTCCGACGAAGGCAAACTTGAACAATGGCTAGAGGTTGGATTTATTTTTTAATCATGTTTTCCGCATAAGACTCTAATTGTGCTTGAATTTTGTTCCTCAAGCATGAGCAGAATATTCAATTTGATTTTCTAATGTTTGGTATCAAAGCTAGGTTAATTCCCCTGCCCTTTTTTTGGGCGAATTTTTGGGTGTATTTTTCAGATTTTTAAATGAACAGTAAATCAGAAATGGGGTTAAGAGAGAAATTTGTGGTTTCTGGCAATCCATTGCATGGCTTCGGATTAGTACGGTTGCACCGCCATGGGGAAGAATAGCCATGAGTTAATCCGGCATATCGGTGACTGCCAAAGGCTAATCAAACGGTGGAAGTTGCGGTGGTTAAGGGTATGCATAAGGGGAATTTTGCTTGGTTTGGATGAATTTCTTGGTGGTTTTCGCTCATTTTGGGGTCCATGTGGTCGTGCCAATGTGTTCTCGGACACCCATGAATTATTTTGGTCTAAAGTGGGCTGCTGGAGAAGAAATGAGTGGCGGAAGCACTGTAGAAATGGCTAAAAACAATAAAAAATCAATCATTCGGCGTGAGGAAGATGGCGCGTGGAGTCCACGAGCGCGCTACAATTGCGGCACGTGGAACTTACTCGCCACGCGCTTCCACACGTGTGTAATTACACGGTGCATGCAGCCACGCACGGTGAACAAGTCTCGTGAATGCCACACGCCTTGGCCCATGGACCATTGTTTTTACCGTTTTGCCCCTTTTTTGTTGTTATTACGGTTTTGCCCCTGCATTTGAATTTACTATTCTACCCTTGGCCAAATTAATTTATTATTTTTCCACTAGTCAATGTATTTATTGTTCTGCCCTTGGTGGTGTTAAATTACTATTATGTCCTTCATGTATTTTTGTGTATTTTATACATTGAATCAAAATGTCTAGTGATCCATATATATTAATTAATTAGAGTGGCCATAGCATCTTTAATTAGTTAAATTATATATTAAGAGCCTCTGAATCACATATGAAAATGGACATTGATTGTAATTAATCTTATTAATATGATGAATTTTATCCCATAGCAATTTTCATTATATTAATATGATTAATTAGGTTGAAATATCATATTATTTTTCTTAATTTACCCATAAGAATTAAGGAAATGAATATAATATCATTGTTTCTTCATGAATTTATTATGAATCTATTTAAATTAAAAACTTAGTCCCTAAGTAGTTTTTATGTTATGTAATTCATATTTTGTGATATATTTTACGTTGGTAAAGTATGATTTACATAAATTTTACCTCATATTTTATAACATAAGCATGATTATTTGACAAGTAATTTTGCAACCTGTGAATTCCTTTGAATTTAAGAATGATGTTCTCATGCTAAATGGTAAAACTATAAGGTTTGGAAGGACTTAATTCTTTTTCAATTGGGGTACATGGACATTGACTATGTTATTTGGAAAGATGAACCACTTGCTCCTACTGATACAAGCACTGCAGTTGAAATACCCTTTTATGAACAATAGAAGCGGTCCAGTTGAAAAACCCTTTTATCAAGATTGTCTCTTAGCATCCGTGATTTGGTTGCTTAGCATAGTAATTCTAAGGCTTTATTGGAAGCCATTGATGCGTAGTTTAAAAGTTCAAAAAAGGCGCATGCCATGACCCTGATTATGAAATTTTCATCTATGAAGCTCATTAGTGTTAGAGGTATGCATGAGCACATCATGAAGATGAAGGATACTGCAACTCAGTTCAAAAACCTTGAGGTTGAGATATCCAAGTCTTTTTTTGTATACTATATTCGAACACTTTCTCACAACGGTATGCACCTTTCAATATAACACACATAAGAATGAATGATCAATTAATGAACTTATGACCATGTGTGTTCAAGAGGAAGAAAGACTGATTATGGAATCGGGAGAAGGTGCTCATTTGGCAACACAATGAAACAATAAGGGTCATGGCAAGCAAAAGGGAAAAAGTAAAATATCTTCTTAAGCTAACACTAAAAAAGAATCCAAATGTTTCTTATGTAGAAAGGAGCATATGAAGAAGGATTGTGTTAGATTTAAGGCTTAGCTCGAGAATAAAGGTATTCCAATCTTTTGCATTTGTTATGAATCTAATATGGCTAATATGAGTCACAACACTTGGTGAATTGATTCCGGTTCTACAATCCACATTTCAAATTCCTTGCAGGGTTTTCAAAACCATAGAAAGCCAGTGGGAAGTGAACAAAGCATCTATTTAGGAAACAAGGTGCGTTCGCATGTGAAAGCTATTGGGATATGTAATTTAGTTCTCGATAGTGGCTTTGTTTTGCATTTGCATTTGGAAAGGACCTTTTATGTATCTAGTTTCTTTAGAAACTTAATTTCAGTTTCGAGACTTGTATATTTGGTTACTCTTTTCAATTTTCAGATTCAAACTTTAGTTTATTGTTTAAATTTGAAATTGTTGGAAGTGGTACTTTATCTGATGGTTTTTGTTGAATTAATTTGTAAGACAATGCCTATTATAATGTAATGCATGTTCATGATAATCCTGTGTGAAACGATGTGTTGTGAATGAGGATTCTTCTATGTTGTGGCATCGGAGATTGGGACATATCTCCATATAAATAATTAAGTGATTAGTAAATGATTGAGTACTTAGTACTTTGAATTTTACTGATTTTGATACTTGTGTGGATTGCATAAAGGGAAAACAGAACAACAAGACAAAAAAATGTGCCAAGAGGAGTATAGACATTTTAGAAATCATACATACGGATATTTATAGTTTTAATATAGACACGTATGATCAGAAATACTTCATCTCTTTCATTGATAATTACTCACATTACATGTATCTCTACTTACTTCATAATAAGCATGAAGTGTTAGATGCATTTAAGATATTTAAGGCGGAAGTAGAGAAACAATATGGTAAGCAAATAAAGATCGTGAGGTCAGATAAATGTGGAGAATTTTATGGTAGATACACTAAGGATGGACAATTATTTGGTTCATTTGCGAAGTTTCTTCAAAAGAATGTGATAGTTGTCCGATATGCTTGATTCTCCGGACCAAAATGATGTAGCAGAAAGAATAAACCGAATTTTATTGGGCACGGTGGGAAGTATAATTAGTAGCTCTAAACTTCTTAAGTTCTTGTAGAACAAAACTCTCAAGACGGTAGTGTACATATTAAACCGAGTTCCAACCAAGGCTGTTTCAAATACGTCTTTTGAGTTATTGAAAGGTTGGAAGCCGAGTTTGAGACATATACGCATTTGGGAATGCCTGTCTAAAGTGAGAGTTTATAATCCACATGAAAAAAAATTAGACCCAATGACTATAAGTGGGTATTTTATTGGATATGTTGAAAAGTCCAAAGGGCACAAGTTCTATTGTCCATCTCACACTACTAAAATTGTGGAATCAAGAAATACTAAGTTTCTTAAAAATTACTTGATTAGTGTGAGTGATCATTTGAAGAAACTTGTTCCTAAAAAAATGATTATTTAGATACTCAACTTCCATCTCAATTATTAAGTTAATTGTTGTTCATAATACCCCTATAGTTCAACCAGTTATTGAATAACAAACCATTGAAGTTCCACAACATGTTGATATTGATATTGATCTGGTAGATTATGTTGTTTAGCAAGTACCATAAACTGTTGGACAACTAGTTAAACAATACTCTCCTCAAGAGAATGTTGATACAACATTAAGAAGATCTACTAGAATGAAGAAAATAGTAATTCCTAGTGATTATATTGTGTATCTACAAAAATTTGACTATAATATTGGAGTTGAGAATGATCTTGAAATATTTTTACATGCCATGAGTATTGATGAATCTAATTTGTGATACAATGCTATGAAGGAAGATGTGAGCTCTATGGCATCAAACGAAGTTTGGGATTTGATTGAGTTGCCTAATGATGCGAAGACCATTGGTTTGTAAATGGGTCTTCAAAACTAAGACTCATTAGGCAACATTGAGAGATACAAAGCTAGACGTGTTACCAAATGATTCACTCAAAAAGAAGGAATCAACTACACGAAAACATTTTCTCATGTATCTAAGAAAAATTCTCTTTGTATTATTTTAGCAATGATCGCCCATTTTGATATGGAATTACATCAAATGGATGTGAAAATAGCATTCTTCAATAGGGAACTTGAGAAGGAAGTATAGATGAAACAACCTGAATGATTCCCCTCTAATAAATGTCAACATTTGGTGTGCAAGCTTAAGAAGTACATATATGGCTTAAAACAAGCATCTCGCCAATGGCACTTAAGGTTTTATAATGTTATTTTTTCATTCGATTTTGTAGATAATATTATCGATCAATGTATATGCTAGAAGGTTAGTAAGAGCAAAATTTATTTTCTTGTGCTGTATGTGGATGATATTCTTCTTGCAACTAATGATAGAAGGTTGCTATATGAGGTAAAACAATTTCTCTCTAAGAGTTTTGACATTAAGGATATGGGTAAGGCATCTTATGTTATTGGCATTAAGATCCATAGAAATAGATCTTGAGGAATTTTAGGATTATTTCAAGAAACCTATATCAATAAGGTTTTAGAGAGATTTTAGGTGAAAGATTATTCACCAAGTATAGTACCCATTGTGAATGGTGATAGATTCAATTTGAATAAATGCCTGAAGAATGATTTAGAAAGAGGACAAATGAAAAACATTCCATATGCTTCTGCTATCGAAAGATGATGTATGCTTAGATTTGCACTTGACTTAACATTGCTTTTGCTATGAGAATGTTGGGAAGATATTAGAGTAATCTGGATATGGACTATTGGAAAGCTACAAAGAAAGTGATGAGATACTTTCAAGATAGCAAATGTCACATGCTTATGTTTAGATGGATTGACAACCTAAAAGTAATTGGTTATTCGAATGCAGACTTTGCTAATTGCGTTGATTCTCGAAAATCAACATTTGGATATATTTTGAAGCTACGTCATGGACGAGTGCAAAGCAGACTTTGACTATTACTTCCACTATGGAGGTTGAGTTCGTTTTTTGTTTTGAGGCTACCTTGCATGGTGTATGGTTGAAGAATTTCATTTCTAGGCTTAGAATTGTTGATTCTATTTCTAAGCCATTAAGGATATATTGTGACAATTCAACTATGATTTTATGGCTAAAAATGCCAAAAGTGGCGATCGAAGTAAGCATATCGACATAAAGTATTTAGCCATAAGGGAATGTATAAAAGAGAATAAAGTGGTCATTGAGCACGTTCGCACTGAATTGATGATAACTAATCCTTTGACTAAAGGCATGTTACCAATAAAGTATAAGGATCATGTAACAAGTATGTGATTAAGTCTCATTGTGTGACTTGTCATCATATGAATGATTTGTTGTATGAAACTCGTATTCAATTGTAATGTTATTCTCAACTTTTGGTATACACATTCAGTTATTTATGAGAATAAGGAATATCCTTGATTTTGAAATAAACATAAGGTTTATTCATTAAGATGTATTGGCACGTATAGGCTAACATGAAAAGAATAAGATGCATTGTGATGCATGGAAGATATTACTCATTCTTAGAGGATATGTCGCCATGATTCATGCATTTATTTCTTTTCTCAAGTATAAAGTTTTAGTGGATTGGTTGGATAATTCGTTTCATGAAAATGTTGGGATCAAGTGGGAGAATGTTATATTTATAATGTGATCCCACATTTTTTTTAAAGGTATGGTTTTAAATAAAACTTACTGTTGATATTGACCCATATTTTTACTTTTGACAAATGGTTATTCCACGTGTGGTTTTTCCATGCTTTGTACCTTTTTGTGATAACCACTCACTCGGTAACCAACTTGACGGGAGATGGTTTGTAATGATGAACGTTCATTTTTTAGGGCAATTACAAGATCTAACACAAATGATCTCATTTGGAATACACCATCGGTATGTGAGGAGATTGGGTTAGTAGAGTGCGCCCTCACTATCAAATTGCCGTCAAATTCCTATTAGA
Source organism: Corymbia maculata (assembly GCA_014182735.1). Lineage (NCBI taxonomy): Eukaryota > Viridiplantae > Streptophyta > Magnoliopsida > Myrtales > Myrtaceae > Corymbia > Corymbia maculata. The sequence goes on along the minus strand of CM024686.1, from coordinate 37,145,810 downwards.
TTTCCAATGAACGCAAACTTAAACAATGGCTGGAGGTTAGATTTATTTTTTGATCCCGTTTTCCACATAAAACTCTAATTGTGCTTGAATTTTGTTTTTCAAGCATGAGTAGAATATTTAGTTTGATTTTCTAATAAGAATAGCTTGATCTCTTACGTTACCTTTTACCATTTTGCTTTACGTGAACTCCACATATGAAATTATACACGTCTTAATTTATCAAAACAAACCAGAATTTATACAGAGTTAGTCGCATTTTCTGCCTATAAATTTCTATGGTTTTACATTTTATTGGTTCTAGAAAAAGTTATCATTCTAATTCTAAACTCATGAACTTTATTCAAAAAGAGAAGGGGTAAAAAAAAAAACAACTATCAGAATGGATCTATTTGTTACCGAGTTTCAAATTGATAGACCGCCAATAAATCACATATTGTAGGCAAAGTTCATCAACTAATTTCCTTAAGAAGTATTATATATTAGATAGTCCCCATATTTTGACTGTCTGATGTAGCTGGCTCAAACATAAGGAAGTACCGATAAGGCTTCTTCTTTTTTCCTAAGATCTTTAAGGAAATGAAGAAAAGAAAGGTAAACGAAGCACCAAAAATCACCAATCCAATATATTTGCATTATCTTTTCTGCAGTGTGCTCATACTTGAATTTTCTTTTTCTTTTTTGGATGTGTAGGTTTCTTGTTGAGGTTAAAAATGCAGATGAAAGTTTTGAGTGACGATAAGAGCACATTCTTCTTATGCTAGTGGGAACGTGTCATTGTTCCCTGTCCGCCAAATTAGTCATGGAGGGTCAACCATAAAAAATTAGATAACTTTTCTTCGAAGAAAACAACGAGATTGACTGGTTGAATTCATGAGGTGATATTCGAGGATCACATAATGCCCATGAGATGTACCCATCGAGTCCATTTATCTTCTATCTTTTCATTTCTTTCTTTTTCGTTTGATAAAAAATCATCCTTCTATTTAATATATTTAAAAAATAAGGGAGGATTTTCGTTCATCAGATTCCTCAAAAAAAAAAATTATTTATTTATTTACTCCATAGGAAAATCAAACTTTATTCAAACTGAAGACTATCATGTTAATTAGATACTCTCTTTTCGTCTTCCTCTCTCTCTCATAATCCGAACAAGATCTCCAACAACAAATATAGAGTATTATTAAATTATATTGACAAGTAAAAATTTCTTTACAAATATAGATAATTATTGTGCAAAATAAAATGTAGAAGGTAAGAAAAATTGAGATTATAATGCTGAATGTTGTAAAGACCCTTCCTCAAATCTTTCTCCATGAATAATATATATTTGGATCTTATTCTTACACATTCTATCAACATCATTTTTCGGGGAAACAGACTAACAATTACTATGTACGGGATGGACGATGGAAATGTCACATCCATGTCTTTCGTCCAGTTGAACATGGTGGGTTCTGCATCCACAAATGAGATTAGATTATCTACATAACAATGGGTCAGAGGTCGCTTTTCCTCGTCAATGGTTACTCCCCTATAAACTACTGGGCCACTCACTTGGAAATTAGCATGAGAAAGGATTTTGTAAGATGGACAGATTATGGATTACAGCTCAGTTTCTACTAGACATTTGCTCTTGAAGCGTACTCTTTTTGTTTCCCTCTATTTTTGAAGTTTTCTCTGGCCTATGGTAGAAATTCAAGTTTCTAATAACTCATTCTGTCATAATCTAAATTGATGCTATTAAGATATGGTTGCTCATATGTAGGAAAAAGCAATGAAGCTGCTGTGATAATCTTCGTGTTCGCCTTTCCTGTTCGTGCCTCATTTGTTATTTCTGTTGGAGAAATGGGACCAAGAATAACAGTCATCCAAGGAGATCAAAGTGGTACGAAATGTGGATCGCTGCCATCTAATTGGATAAAATGATGAAACCATATGCGCAGGATGTAATGTTCTATGCTTTTGGTGAAATGACCGCCTCATGCTGTTTCATCATGTAGGCCTAATTGAAATCACAAACAATTCGGCCACCATACAAGCTACCACAAACAATTTCTCTTGTTAAAACAAATTGGGTAAGGGTGGATCCAGTGAAGATTTCAAGGTATTGCTAGTTATTGTCCTTGAAAGATCACTAGTGTAAAAAAAACTTGAAGATCTTTGATTTGGATCATAAGCTATTCATGTGTACTTAAACAACAAAATACAAAACTTTTAGGGTACACTTCCTAATGGACAACTAGTAGCCGTGAAGAGACTATCTCAAAGGTCGGAACAAGGTGCCAATGAATTCAAAAATGAAGTCATATTGCTAGCAAAGCTTCAACATCGAAACCTCATGCAACTTCTCGGGTTCTGCTTGGAGGGTGAAGAAAAACTGCTTGTCTATGAGTTAGTGCCAAACAAAAGTCTTGACTACTTTTTATATGGTACGTTGCGTTTCAATAAATTTCTAAGCCATTGCTGTCCATGTTGAGGTGAATATTTGATTAACCTCTAATTAAGTTGAAAGTTTTAGTAGCTTTTGGAACCTACAGTTACTTCCTTGCATAAATTTATTCATGAGGATTTATCAATCAAAGACATCCATATTATAATTGTGCATACATGCAGATCCTGAAAAGATAAGGCAATTGGATTGGTCGAGACGTTATAAAATAGCATGTGGAACTACTCGAGTAAAGCTTTATCTACATGAGGACTCTCATCTTTGGATTGTCCATCATGACCTGAAATTAGGCAATATCTTGTTGGACAGTGAAATGAACATGAAGATTTCCGATTTTGGCTTGGCAAGACTTTTCCAAACTGATCAAACACATGCAAACACCAAAAGAATTGCAGGGACTCTGTGATTATTGTTGTGCTTTGTTCTCTACATTTTATGCTTATGCTTTTATTGCTAATGTATAACAATTTGCAGTGGTTACATGTCACTTGAGTAAGCAAAGCGTGGGGAAATCTCCGTAGAGTCCAATGTCTATATTTTCGGTATCCTACTTCTAGAGCTCATTAGCGATAAGAAGAATAGTTCCTCTTACCATGCAGGTGGGGGCAAAGGTCTTGTTATCTATGTAAGTTGCACAAATTAGACCTCATAACTGAAATGAAATTGTTAAATTAAGCAAATTTGACATATTGAGAAATATTTTTCAATGTGCTGTTTCTAGGCCTGGACAATTGGAGAGGCGGGACGCGGTTGGCATCGTTAGATGTGGCCATTGAAGACGTGTATTCAAGGGACGAATTTCTTAGGTGCCTCAAGATTGGTTTGCCATGCACTCAGCAAGATCCAAATGATAGACCCACAATGGCGAACATGGTCAGGAGTTGAGCAGCCACCCTGTTATTCTTGAACTACCCCCACAACCAGCCTTCTTCCTCGGTACTGCAGAGAGACCAATGGAAGAGCTGGCACTAGAACAATCCACCAGTAGGTCGATGGAAGAGTTGGAATGGTGATGCGAGGGGATCTTTCATAAGATCCTTCGCATTCCAGTGACATCATCAATGAACAATGAGCAAGCACCTAAGTCCCGTACATCTAAAATTACAAAGTGTCTTTTCTTTGAGACTAACCATGTTTTGATCCACTAGACATGGACATTTGTTTATGTTAATATCGGTATGCAGTTTTACTAGATCGAGTAATAAAAGTTCTTCCTCGTCTATAGAGATAATTAATTGATATGATTAGAGTCAGCCAATTGTCATGATTTTCTTATGCTACTTTTCGCAAAACTCTCAACTCTGCAAATATTCCTTTGCATCACCTGCCTATTTTCTCAATTAGAATGGATGGTGATTGATAATGATGAAAAAGCGAGCAACTTCACATGAATCCTTCCATTCATATTTCCTCCTATCTCTACACAAAATAAACACCTCTCCCTCCCTCTCACTTCCCTATAGGGGTGTGTAATGAGAACTGCCCAACCCAGAAACCGCCCGAATCGGACCGAACTGGTCAATTTTGGGCGGTTCCCATAGCCAACGGTCCGGTTGTCAGTTCCAAGTTTTAAAATCAGACTGACTCGACCAAACTGGTACCTTTTCATATATATATATATAAATTTTAAAATTTCTAAAGAATTCGAAAATAAGACAATAAAATTCTTAATAGTCTTAAGAAAACTCTTGCTCTTTCATACGGATAAATTAGTGCATGAAAGAAGTGAGTTGTCTTTGGGAATGTGTTGCAATGCTAACTAATTTTTGGCCAAAAAAGAAAAGTTACTAGTTCTACCAGACCAGATCAGATTGGTCAATCGGTCCAGTTCCAAGTTGGTCCAATCCATAGTCCTAGAATTTGGGAACTGGTCCTCTCGGTCTAGTTCCTAGTTCCAAGGTGAAACAGGAATATATCGAGAACTGATCACCCCTACTTCCCTATATAGACATGGCCACAAGTCAACTGATGCTAGCTTACCCTATCCAGCTACGCTCCACAATTGATTAGCTCTTTCCACCGCCATTCTCCCATATGTATTTCTATCTAAAATCTTGGCCGCCTACAAGAGTCGAGCTAGTTGACGAGCTCCTCTATGGCTTGAAAGTGCTCAGATAATTCTTGTGTTGAGTAACAAGTTCGGATGATGAGGGGGCCGGGGGGAGACTGCAAGATCATAGGCCAATGACCAGATAAGTATAAAATGAATAAACATGCGGTAATGTTGAAATGGCCTCTAAAGGGTTGATGAGAAAAGTTCCATTAGATCAGTTTAGGGAAACCTATTTCATATGAATATAATTAGATTATATAATTCTTGTACAAAACCTACTTAGCTTGTAGGTTCAGATAATTTCTGGTGCAACGAGGATATAGGATCTCACTCCATCAATTTTTGATTTTGGAGGGTCCATATTCTGAGTTTGAAGGGTCACATGTCATGGGTCAATGCTTGATATCGCGGACCGTGCGACACTTATTTCCTTTTGGCCTTTGTTTTTCCATTCCCGATATATTGCTCACGCTCACTAGCCCCACTCAGATCGCAAAGAGAAAGATTTTAGAAAAAGAAGTTCCGGGAGAAAATGTATTTCTATTGCTTGAATATAGGATGATATAAATGAGGGAAAGAGCACCCCTATTTTTGCATGAGGAGATCTACTCTTCTCAACTACCTTCTACCCTATTAAATATAAGATTATCATCTATCTCATTAAATATCTGAAATACAAATATACATTTTCAAGAAGTAGTTCAAGGCTTATTATGTTCCCGTGGATCATTTCTCAATCCATCAGGTCTTCAGAACCTCGGGACCATGACGTTCGTCTCCACCCAATTGAGTGATGTCTTCGGTGCTCTCAACTTAGTCTTCCATTTGCTCGAATGCATCCTTCTCTTGGATTATTATTTCCCTTAAGCGTGGACAATTCTTCCATTTCCAATGCTGCTTGGTCTTTCCCCTCTTAAATTGTTAGCTACACAGCTCTTGAATCCTAACTTGTTCTACAAGCAACTCCTTTTTGGGTTCGGCCATTTCCTTGTCACTCAGTAAGTTCTCTACTTCTGGAAAAAGCACATGGAACAGCATCCCATTTTGGGTTAGCATAGGTCACCCTAACTTCACCTTTAGCTCCTCCAATGGTTGAAGTTTCACTTTCAACTTAGTTATGAACTCCTTAACTCTCAATTTTCATGCATGAGTCGTATTGTGGAGATGCTCTTGGTCTTCATCAACCCAAATATCACTACTACCACTGATGGGCATTTGGGCTAGTGCTAACAATTGACCTAATTCTCATGTCAATTATGGCATTCACACTATCCAAAAATTCCAAACCCAAAAATAAGATCATATCATCAAGCTGAATTACCTCGAAAGAGAATTTGCCCTTCCAATGACTGACATATAGTTTGACATTCTGAGCAATACCAACAATTGGTACATCATCAAAGTTGACCGTCTTGAACAGATGTCCAATTGGTTCTACTCGAAGTCCCAAACTCTTCATTGCTTCGCTCGACAAGAACATGTTTGACATAACTGTGTTGATCAAGGCATAGAGTTTTGTATTACTAACCTTGACTTCCACAAGTGGCAAACTTGTACTTGGAGGTTTCTTAGGCGGTGCTTGAGTCTTCACAAAGTTGAAAATCTTAATGTTTCTGAGCTGTACTTCTCTCTTCTCTTGCTTTGGCTTTTCCTCTTCCTCCTCACATTGAATTACCGAAAGTTTACCCCTCATTGTGCAATCTAAAGCAAGATGTGGACCTTTGCAAAAGAAGAACTTGATCGGCTTTCCATACCCCTTACCTTGTGGCTTTGTCCACTTGTCACATGGAGGCCTTCCTCGCTTGTCGCATCGATCATTGGTAGCTTCCTCCTCTTCATCCTCATCATGGTGGCAATATGCTCCTCCACATTTCCCCTTGGACGTAGGATCTATGAATTAATTTAGATCAATCAAGGACTTGGCTAAGGTGAGAGCTCTCGATAGCCCTTTCACTCCTTAATGTTCCAATTCCAACTTTGTCCAAGGCTTGAGCCCATCCATGTGTGTGAATAGTGCCTTGGACTTGGTCATATTCTAAACCTCCAACAATTGCTCAGAAAACTAGCGCAAATACTTGTGAATATCTCCCTTGTGAGAGAGACAGCGAAGCTTGTCCCGAGCTTTGTTTTTTACACACTCCATGAAGAATTGCCAACAGAAAATTGGCGATGGAATCGGACATTGAACGATTGGTTTGGCTCCCCCCCTTTCATCATTACATCAACCCTACCACCAAAGCAAAGCAACATCAGTCAAATACATAGTTGTAGTTTGTAACTTAGTTCCATCTTCCTTGATTCCAATGGCATCAAAGTATTGCTCTATGCCCCACATGAAGTTGGCCACCTCTTAGGGACTAGTGTCCCTTGAACTATTTTGTCTTGGAAACATCCACTCCTGGACTTGGCATCAAGGTGATCACTTCTTATGCCATGGCTATCTTGGAAACCTTGAGTTCATCTTTGATCATCTCTAGCTCACTCGCCATGACCGACTTGTAAGCTTTATATTCATCCTCGACAATCTCAAAATCTTCTTGAAGGTCACCGGTCAAGGTCTTGAGGGCACCACTTCTTTCATACAATGACCTAACAGCTACATTCAAGGCGCCAAAAATTCCCCATGAAGTGACCCTTTGACCTCGTCAATTCAACCCTTCACCTCCTTGCAAAAATCATCCATCATTGATTTCATCCTATCAGGTCTCTCTTCAAAGGAGGACACGAGATCCTTCGAGGAAGCTCTCTTTGCTTCGCCACGAGTCTCCTTCGTTTGGTTGACCTTCTTTTGGGGAGCCTCACCAACAACAGCAGCATCGACAACTCTTTGGTTCAACATTCTCTGACCACTTGATATGCTTCTCAATCTCTTTGAACAAACTCTCTTCTACTTATGCTTCGACACCACTTCTCATGGGCCAATACTTGATATCCCTAACCATGCGGCACGTAGGTTCCCTTTGGCTTTTGTTTGGACCCCTTACCTTAACCTTTCTCGATATATCACTCGCTCTCTAGCCCCACTCGGATCATAGAGAGAAAATGTTTAGAGAGAGAAGTTCCAAGAGAGAATGTATTTCTATTGTTCCAATGTTGGATGATACAAATGAGGGGAAGATCACTCTTATTTGTACATGAAGAGATCCATTGATCTCAACTACCTTCTACCTTATTTACTACCATCTATTCCAGTAAATATAAGACTACCATCTACCTCATTAGATACATTAAACACAACTATACATTTTCAATTAGTAGTTCAAGGCTTGTTTCATTTTCTAAGATCATTTCTCAAAACATCGAATCTTGAGAACCTTGGGAGCATGACATACTAACCTTGTCAATGACCCTACACGAGGCCAAGGTGTTGATGTGAATTTTCACAAGAGAAATAATATGTAGAAAATACAAAAATAAACATTTACATCAAGCAAATTCTTTGCTAGAGAGTATGTTGGAGTTTTATTTAAAGTGATTCCGAAAACCATCATATAGGTTTATCTCTCGATTAAAAGAAAACATGAGATATACAATTGTCATATTTTTCTAATCAAAATATGTGCACATGCAGTATATCGAGCTTAAAAAAATATGAAGCAACAAAAAACATGAAAGCATATAGTGAGGATATAAGTTGTCCTAGCTTGATTCCTCCATTTGTCGACATCTACCCATTTGTGTCATCAATTTTGTAAAGAAAAAGTGACCAGGCTATTTCCATAGAATTTTCCTGAGAGTAAAATCATCTCTTCTCCTCACCCCTGTTTTAGTTATAAACTGAATCAAGTAATAGAAGAATGAGATTCGAGTCTCAAAAGACGTGAGGCCTAGAGTTCTATTCGCATAGGAACCAACAACTTAAATCATGATAGAAAGGATGTTTTGCCTTACAAATCTCCTAATATTGGCACTAAGAACCTGTTTTTAATCGGAACGAAATTAACTTATGTTGGTGTCAAAATCATCATCGAAATATTATTTAACAACTTCATTAAGGATTTGCAATTAATTTGATTAATCAACTGAGTTTGGACAAAGTATTATGTGAGATATGAATATGCTCTTTTCCCATATAAATGTGGATTTTAAGGAGCATATTATGAAGCCCCTAACAATTCTTCTAGAACACTAAAGTGTTTTCATTCACATGCAGCACGAGCAATTGAATATATCATCTTCACTCCACAACGAAGACTCCTCTCTCTCTCTCTCTCTCTCTCTCTCTCTCTCTCTCTCTCTCTCATTCATTATTTGAATTTCAATTGTTTTTTATTTGATTTGAACTAATTTGCAAGGGAAAAGTACCAAAAATATCCTAAACTTGTTGCACTTGCATTAATTCAGTGCTAAAACCTTTCAATTGTGTCAATTTAATTTTAAACATGTTCACATTTTGCCAATTGAGTCCATATGTTTGATTTAGGCATGAAATTATTTAAGTGGATATTGACCGTTATTCGCGGCATAGCTAACACTGACAATGATACCTTTTTCTTTGTCTTTTTTTAATTTTTTGAAATTGTCTAAATCTTTCTTTTCTATTTTTTAGTATTCTTTGTTGTCAAGTGGATGATAAGATTTGACTTGTTCTTTCCAGATTGAACTTAGCCATGAAGTAAAGGGTGCTATGTTGACGGCGCTGTTAGACTGAGTTTCTAAGGGGGCTACGTTGACCCCGATTTTGATTTCTAGAAGAATTGGCTTCTCTAGTGTTTCTTGGTTGTTTGATTGCTTCTCACAAAAAGTAAAAAGATTCCCTCAGAAAATGGAAATTAAAAACCATTCTTTGTTCTTCCTTTACTACTACTCCCAAATCTCAATCTTCATCCCATCTCTCCTCTATAACGACTTTCCCATATGATTTTTTTTGGGTTACTCTACATTATGTTATAATAGAACATCATAACTTTATCAAATAGATATATACGACATTTTACTCTTGGCAAATATTTTTTTTTTTTTTTGGTAAAGACTCTTGGCAAATATATAAATATCTATATCTCATAATTTAAAATAAGAAATTTAATATTCACTTTGTTAGGATAAAACTAAACAATGATATAAATTTAAAAAGAATCACATTTTATAAAGTTTTGCACTTAAACATAATGTCGGAATTTCTTCTAATACCATCGTAATAGTATCATTAAAAAATTACATCTTCTCCTACTTTATGCCATCCTAATAGGTCACCACAGTGTGCTGAAGTTCCGAAACTCACCGGTGTAAAGCTAGATTGCGATACTCCTAAGAACGATTTTAGCCTTTGTGAGAGCGACCTTGCGTTTGTGGAATAGTAGCCCATGCCATTAAAGCCACTGCCATGGTATGTCCAGAGTTAGCATTTCCATTTGCATAATTTCTCGATTGTGTTTTCTCACGCAAACGGACTTTGACATGCACCATGCCTTGTGTTGGACACAATGTACCTTTTGAAGATCTTGTATTGGTCTTCATCATTGATCGTCCTCACTCATTTTAACAGAGGTCGACTCATACTTCTCATCTGCAACTCCGAAGCTAAAGCAGCCGGTAACCACCATGTATGCACAGCCTCCTTCAGTCCCTCTGCTTTTTCATAAGTGAATTCTTTCTTCATGGATGGTCTCATGGTGAGGTGCTTGGCCTTGCACCGTGATTTTTTATGAATCATAAGCAGAAATTTATGTATACGGAAAATAAATTGTCAATTGCTCAAATAGGTTCCTTGCATTTAAAAGAAGACTCTACACATGTAATCAATCATAATCATTATGATTATTCTTATATTTTATTACTATTTTTTTTTGGTAAGGTAAGATTATAAATTATCGACCAACAAAATGTACAACAGGGGTGAGGCACAACACCAATAGGCACTCAACTAGACAACATGTCGTTGGAGTGACCGGGTACCGCGATCACAAGTTGAGAACAAAACATGTACAAACATACGGATCAAAGGAGGACCAAAGGGTCCCAAGCGGTCCTAAGACTGCACCAAAGACAGCTCTATATCAAAAATACGAGGGTCTATCCCCCAACAGCGCTGCATCCTCTTGTTCCTAGGGTTGTCTTCAACCCTTTTGAAAGCCAGGGCCTTATCCTTGACCGCCTTAAATAGCTGTAGCTTCATGGAAGGAATTCGAAAGCTTCGGCCACGGAATATGGTGTCAATTCACTGTAATTTGGTGCATTTGTACGTAATTGTGCTTCTATTAGGCACAACACTACTTCTCTTGTCTGGACTATATATTCAAATTGAATTGCTCGTTCACCGACCCATTAGATTATACATTTCTTCACTTGTAAAACTAATTGGGCTTCGGTATTGTTAAAACTACGACTGTAGGTTTGTAGGTGCTCCATCTCTAATAGGCTTTCTCTTGGGCATTCATCAACTTGGGGAGGCTTTGTGGGCCCTTATTACACAATGCAGATCTCGTCTGGCCCATATGAAATTTGAGTTGTCCATCATTATCACGAGGCCAATTAATTAGCATGCTGGGTCATTTGGCCCAGAGAATTGAAACCCTTCCTTATTATTGGTTACCCACCTCGACCCTTTTGCGCCTTCCTTCGTTCGAAACCCCTTCTTTGCTGTATGGAAATCGTACTGAAGAAATGAAAGCTATTTGTTCTTTCCAAAAAAAAAACGTCTTTTTATTCTTTGAAATTATTTATAGTTCAAGACAAAGATTATCTATCTGTTTTGTGCACTTTCTCTTTGCAAAATAGGGAATCGATTTATTACAGTCATGTCTTCTTAGTTCTTTGATTAATTGATGTAACTTTTTAGTTAATTGTCAAGGTATTTAAATTAGATTAGCAATATCTTATCATAGAGTCAACGGGATGAGCGTCCTTTGGGGACACGAAGTAAAACCATTGCCAATGGTTTTTTGGCAACAGATTTCGCAAAACCCTCGCCAACAACAGTTGAACATCTTCAAGCCATTGCTAATGAGAGTTTAGAATCCATTTTGATATATTTTTTTTGTACGGTTTTGCCCATTGCCTATCGGTTTCTTCTAATAGTGTTAGATCGTTTGGGTAACTACAAAAATAGCACTTTTATTTTTTAGAAAGAATAAGAACTTTTTGGAGAAATAGGGTAAACAAAGATGGTCCATGTGGATGTTATTGGCCTTTTCCTTAAAACTGAAGCGGCTTACCCAATGTTTTGTTCTTCTCTAGTTCAAAAAAATTAGCAGCAAGAATTTAGTCCCGTCCGACCGTATGGAGCGTTAAAAGATTCCTGGATTGCCTTAATTCAAACACGTTTCCTCTCCTTCATTGTTGAACCAAAATAAGATAATAAGAGAAGTGGTACATAAACTTTAACTCAATATGCAATGTGGTTCATAAACTTTACCGTAATGTGCAATATAGTTCTTGAACTTTTAATTTGTTTAATATGGTTTTTGAATTTTTGGTACACATTTAGTTTAATCTCTGAATTAAATGAAAATTTTCAATATTGCCATTTAAAGTTCATGAACTACATTGAACAAGTTCAAAGTTTGGAAATTACATTACACATTGGATCAAACTTCATGGATCATTTATGTCATTTTCCCAACCAAAATATACCCAATCAATTGGAAAACAAAACGTCAGGTGGGAAATCGTCTTAATGGATGATTAGGAATGGGATTTCATATTCTAATAATAGTTTCAATAGAGACGGTAACTCGTCCTCCTATAAACTTCCTAGATGTTCCACCTAGACTTTCCGTGAAATGATTTTTCTAAATTTCATGTGGCACGAGCGGGGGCAAAAGTATAGCCCAAGTATCAAAACTTGGCAAGAGGGGACACTTAAGTGCCAAAAATTACGAAAGGTACACTTAAGTGCCAAGATCGGAACAAAAAGGATCAATTAAGTGCCAACGGCGAGAAAATCCGACCAAAATGTTGATGTGGCACTTTTCCGGCGACTTGGGATCGAAACGGCGTCGTTTTGGGTGCTGACATGACCAAATAAGCCCAAAACGATGTCGTTTTGAGTGCTAATGTGGCTAGATCAGCCCAAAATAACGCCATTTTGGCAAAAGTTTATTTTTTAATATAAATGTTAATAAAATAATAGTAAAAGAGAAATTAAAAAAAAAGGAGGTAATCGCGTCCCTCACTGTGGCTGCCGCCCCATCGCAGTGGGGCAATAGCAACGAACAACAAGGGTCATTGATGCGGGTGCGGGTCGGTGACCCTCGCCAAATGCCGAGAGAGGGTGACGACCCTCTCCTAAATCTGGCCAAGGGTCACCGGCCTTCTTCTCGATGCCAATGACCCTCACCCAAAGCATCACTAGAAACTAAGCGGCGCTAGGCGAGGGTTGCCAGCGCTGCGCAAGGGCCAGCGACCCTCGCCTAGATGCGGGAGAGGGTCACCGCCCTCTCCCGGAGTTGGTGACCCTCACCATCCGTTGCCGCCGCCCCACCGACGATAGGGCGGCGGCCACAGGCCTGGTTGATACCTTTTTTTAAAAAAAAATTTGCCTTTAATATTATTTAATTCATATTTATATTAAAAATTAAACTTTTGCTAAAACGATGTCATTTTGGACTTATTTGGCCATATCGGCACCCAAAACGACACCGTTTCGACCTCAACTCGTCGGAAAAGTGCCATGTCAGCATTTTTGCCGGATTTTTTCATTTGTTGGCACTTAACCGATCATTTTTGCTCCGATCTTGACACTTAAGTATACATTTCTTAACTTTTGACACTCCAAAAGTCTGGCTATCCATAGGTAGGAGCAATCTACAATGTCAATTGAGTCTAGTGACATTCAATTTAAGGCAACACCTGGATAGAAAAATAGAAAATATAATTTAATAGATCCCCCTAATTTAATAAGAACATATTTTAAAATTATTCCAATAGATCGTTCGATTAATTCAACAGCATCTACATTGCTAACTTTGCATCTCCAGGCAACGAATCACGCTAAACGTCACTTTGGATATGATACGGAAAAGTCTACCTAATCCCTCAGTTAATTCAGTCCACAAAATGTTATAACTACGTAATTTTTAATTGATTAATCTCAAAGCAAGGGTTCTTTTGGAATAATAATAATTAGAAGAATATAATAACCTCAATGCTATGCATTTTTGTTAAATTAAGTGCTTCAAAAGGTGAGTCACTTGTTGTATATGTAATAACTTTCATATAAAACTCAGCTGTTCTTGTACATGACGGCTACATATAAAAATTTAATCCTATATTCTCTGGCGTTCAAAGAAAATCTTTATCACCAATCCAACGGAAAGCAAACACATCATTCACTTCTGTTGCCTTAGAAACTCTAAGGCGACTATATTAAACGCCTTAGGCGACGAAAACAATAGTTTATGGCTGGTACAAAATCTGATGTTTGTCGCCTTAGGTCGTTGTTTATCAGTAAAGGCGAAACTTTTTATTTTTGTCTCCTTCGGTCCGACCAAAGGCGAGAAAAAGTTTCATTTTTGTCACGGTAGGTTAAAAATACCCCTTCTTTAATCGAATGAGTGGCGACATAACTTCTCCAAGAGAGCTAACTTGCAACTTGGTTCATTCTAAGGCGACAAAAAATTTTGGGTACCACAAGTTTTATACTCTTTATTTTAGAGTGAACTTAGCCAAAAAATTATCATATGCTTTATAATTCATATGAATTAAGCTCCATTTATTTCACATAAAATATCACTAAAATGACTATATTTTTCAGTGTTCGGCTGAAATCTGGAAATAAAATGAAAAATATTTTCCACCATTTAGTATCTGATTTGATTTTTAGGAAAAATTATCAAAAAACTAATTTTAATTATTGAATTTTTAATTATTTTTTATTTTAAAAACTCGAATTTTTATTTTCTTATTTTTTGTCCCTAGGTACGTCTCGCCTTGCCATAGGCTAGCAAGCTTGAGCTTGGCTGGTATCTAGCGAGCTCGAGCCTTGCTAGCCTAAGGCTAGGCTCAAGATGGCTTGCGGCCAATCGCCGGCCGTCACTATGGCCAGCAACCACATGAGGAAAAAGAATAGGAAAAGGAAAGAAAAAGAAAAAGAAAAAGACTAATTAAAAAATTGATTTAAAAAAAATAAAACATAAAACATAAAACATAAAAATAAAAATAAAATGTGTTTAGTGAAAGAAAGTGAGGTGAAAAAGTTATGGAAAATGTTTTCCCCTTTCTGAAAAAAAAAGGAAAACATTTTCCCCACTTTTGAATGAGTTTTTTCCCTTGGTGGAAAATGTTTTTCTTAACTAATTCATTTTCCATAAAGTGAACGCTGAAAAATCCGGAACGCATTTTCCTAAAAATTATTTTTCGTGAAATGAACGAAGCCCTAATATCTTTTAAATAATTAATTTGATTTCATCGTGAGTGTTACATGGTCAACGTTGATTAGAGGCCATCACTATTTAGGCGGGGAAAGAGAATAAGATGAATGGTGAGGAATGAGGACTGTCCCCTTTCGGCTTCGTACAAAATCATGAACTAACAAAAGTCGAGACATGCGTAACTGAGATGACGGCGCTGGGAAGAGAGGGCGGTCATGTGATTCTTCAGCTCCGGCAATCTGAAAAACAAAAACAAGAGTGCCTACGAAGGTTCTTGGCAGGAACCTCGTGCTGGTTTGCGAATATCAAGCGGGAATATAATACTCGAATTAGAGGTCGCACAATTGAAACAAATCTTCTAAGGATTCTCTGTTCCGATAAAAAAAAGACATTTATTGAACAAGAGATGAAAAGGAATCTATCGAAAAGTTGGAAACCTTAAACAACAGACTTAGATTCATCAAAGCTGAGTTACAAAGCTGTTTTTTTGAAGAGACATGTCAGATCATGAGTGATGCTCTATATAATTGGTTATGTTTAGAAATCAATAATAGCCTGTTATATTATTTAATAAGTTAATTATATAAACTAACCTCAGTAAATCCAGTAATTTCCTCAAACAAAACCCCACGATGCTGGCTTAGCAGTTACGGAATTTGGCTTGTGCATAAGGACTACGGCATATAGAACCAACTCGGTAGGGTTATTGTTTCACATAATCAGAATTGACTTTTCGTCGTTGAAAAGGTATTGCAGCCTTTGTTTGATCTACACCTTCAAGCTTTAAGTGCAAGCTACTCTTTCAAAAAGGAGAAAGTCTCGAAACTGAAGGACTAAAGATTCTATAGAGAGAGAGGGAGAGAGAAAGAGAGGGGCGGCGAATCGCTTTCCGTCAGTGCATCCACGAAGTCATTTGAATTGGTCGTTTTCGATCCGAGTCATTCGATCAGCCGAGCAAAGTTCATTGCCAGTACTTTGGAATCAGGTTTCCGGAATAGAAGGAGGCAGGGAAAAAAAGCCGCCCGGAGGTCAGAGAGGAGAGGAAAGTTTTTGGGGTAATGTGTGGGCCACAGAAGAGGCCTTTCTGGCATGGGACACGGGGTTTGAAGAAACCCAAAAAAAAGAGAGTCGGAAATGTTACTTTTCATTGATACATTATATGATATATATCATAACTTATAATTATGGTGAAAGTTTAAAATAAAAAATAATAATTTTATTTCAAAGGAAACTGAATAAAAAATAAATCAAAAAAGATTCCCAAACGATAAGTCGGTTGATACTTTGCTTGATGTGTTATCTTTATGTCAATTTATAGAATATTCTGCGCGACAACCATTTTATTTTTTCCCTTTTGATTTGTTGCTTCAATAGGCTTGTGGTGGTGGACGTCAAATGTTGCGGCTGATCTTAGGTATTTTTCTTGGTGGGGGTAGGGGGTGGGAGGAAGGGGTTGGTATAGTGTAAGAAGTTGAGAAGCAACTCGTGGTGGATTTGGAAACAAGCGATGGGCAAGAAGAGGCCATTATTCCCTACTCATAGATTTTTAAAAAGATGGGAGAATAATGCTCTTTGAAGATTTTTGAAAGTTAGAATTAGGAGAGAACGGTGCTCTTCACAAATTTTTGAAAGTCTAGAAAAGAATAATGTACTTCCGTAACTCACCTTTGTTATGAGCAATCTAGAATCTCGACTAACTCTAGTGACGATCAATTCAATCGTGACCCAATTGGCTTCCTCCATGTCTAGGCACTCCCTTTTTTTCTTTTTCCTGATATTATTTCTTCTATTTTAAATTTTTGTAATGATGAAAATATCCATTTTAATTAAGTGAATCAATAAACAATCCGGGGAATCGACTTGGTTCTATACATCTAATTCTTATGCATGAGCCAAATTCTGAACCATTGAAACTTTGTCATGAGGTTTTGTTTTAGGAAATACTATACTTAACAAGACCGATCTTTACAATTAATTTATTACATGGTACATTTGGCTATTATTGATTTTTGAACATAATCAAATATTTAGAGGATCACTCACAATCTAACCTATCTCCTAGAAAAATAATTTTGTAAACAGTTTTGTTCGATCAATTCGGACAATCTGTTGAAAATTGGTTTTCATTGTTGGACCAGGAATTCGAATAATAGATTTGCACTTGATATAGCAAGTTAGCAAGACTCTTCCGCCTTCGTTGGGAAGTTTTGTTTTCCTTTCTTCTTCTTTTTTGGCCAGATTTGGTACTGACTTTTCCACTTCCCAGTTGTAAACGAAATTTCAAAGCCATACTCATATAGGAAATCGAATTTATAAAATAACTTATGTATACTATTGAAATAGTGTGACTATTTATAATAGACTATGGTTATTTTTATTAGTATTTAATTCCATTTTTATTAATTTTTGTCTAATAGTTATTAGAATATCTAGTAGAGTACGGTTGTATTTGTCAATTATTATTTTTCAGAAATTGCAAAATTCGGAATTCTCTAAAAAAAATTTATAATTATTTCCAACTGAAGAAATACCAGAATTGTTATTTGGTATTTTATTTCGAGACTTTATTATATCCTGAAATTTTTTTTATCAATAATCATTTACAACGTTATTGAGTAAATAATTTCTGAAATAGAGAATTATCACATCTTAAAGTGTGATTTCAATCCCATGGAAACATCACGGACTAAAATGGGTCACCTACCATATATAGCTATCTACCATCACCAATCTAAGTGACTTAATAAGGTATCACTGTCTCTCGAAACACATCCATTTTTTGGTTTTGTTCGAACAATCTATGTAAAATAAGCATCTCAAAAAGCCTAATATGCTTACCCTCCCTCCAATGAGGGCACCCGTCAAGTTGCATTTTTTATTTTAATGTGCTGATGTCCACAAGCTTTGCACCTTTTATTGGTTGTTTATATTTTTCTTCCCCACAAGCCAAGGAATGCAAGGAGAATCTCCACATGCTAGGTTAAGCGGTCTGCTTCTGAGTTTTTCCTCTTGAGCCTTTTAAAAACCTGCTTACCTCTGTATTTGCTCCTAAAACACATATCCATCTTTCTGTTTGGTGTGAACAGTCTGTGCAAAATAAGCATCTTGAAAAGCCCAATATGCCTGCCTTCCAAGGTCGGGGATGCTGTATTGTGCCTATAAAATATGTTATATTCGGTGGTTTGAAATTTATTGGTCGGGAAATCATAGGATGTCAGGACAACACCAACATTCGTTTCACACCAACCACCGCATTGCCTATGTATATATTATATCTCTTTTTTTCTTTTCTGTAAACGAAACTCTACTATTCATTAACGAGTACCGCTACAAAATAACATATGAATTTTTAAAAATAAAATATTTCAAAGAGATTGAGGGGGTAAATATAACTAGTTTGAAGGAAGGGTATTTCTGCTGTGAGCTTTGACGATCTAGTCTACGAGTTTATTGGCTTCGCAGGACAATGGTTTTACTTTCACAGATCTCAGCTAGGACAAGTATTTCTTGCATTCTTCCATATTGTCATGTAAAGCCTGCGGGCTTTGGGTGAAACCATGATAACCTCCACAACTGGTAAACTATCAGTTTCAACTATGGAGCACAGATCACTTGCATTGTTCAGATCAGAAGATTCAAGCAAGTACAGAAGGGCTTCGCACACAACTAGGGCTTCGCCCATCTTCGTCGAGGATGCACGCAGCAATTTGACAAATCTGGCTATCGGCAAGCCAGTTGAATCACGACAAATCCCAGTGATCGACCCCTCCAGAGCTCCGTCCAACCAAGAACCATTGGTGTTGAGCTTGAGAAACCCCCTGTCCTGTTAGTGATCAAGTAATTATTTATGCGGAAATTCATGATAATCTTAGATTTTCATGATTTATGCGATAAGAGCGGTGGAGATACACCTTTATCCATTGCTATAATTTGAGAAAATAATTATTGCAGAAATAAAAGAAATGAAAAGACATGATTTCTCTCACATAACCCACTTTAGTTTTAACGTTTTTTAAGTGATAGAGGGCAAAATACAAATTTTCGATTGTCTTAGTTGAATAGAGGGTTGGACTCTATATATACATGCTATCAATAAGTGCTTTCATTAATAACTTCAATAGGTACCTTTCATCAAAACTTATTTTATCTTCATTAAAAGTTGCATCTTTTCATAATTAGTACATTTTTTATAGCATTGAAAGATACTGAACTATTAATTAATAATATCGCGTGGACCGGGGTCATACTAACACGTCCGGCAGGGTCCACCATACATATAAGCTAAGTCAATCCACACCTCGTTTTCCTTTTCCGGATTCCACCTAATGAAGTTCTTGTTCCATGCGAGAACGGCCTCAATAATTAAAGAAACTTGGGTTTGTGAGTGTAATTACCGTACTGGGTATTCTCCTATAAATCCGCAAACCCAAAGGTCACTGCATTCATCAACCAAGCTAAGCTAATCATGAATTCTTGCTTCATCATCTCCCTCGCTCTCTCCTTCTTCATTAACATTTTCAGTACGGAAGCTGCACCCGATTACCTATTTCATGATTGCCCAAACACCGCCCTCTTCACCCCAAACTCCACCTACCAATCCAACCTCGACACCCTCATCGCTTCCCTCTCCTCGGCCGCCGCCAGCAGCACCAATGGCTTCGCCAATGCCACCACCGGCCAAAACCCTCCCGACCAGGCCTACGGGCTCTTCCTCTGCCGTGGTGACCTCGACACCCCCACGTGCAGCCGCTGCGTGGCTGCCGGAAAAAAGGGTATCCTCGAAAGATGCCCGAACCAGCGAGTCTCCACAATCTGGTACGACCAGTGCATGTTGCGGTACTCGAACTGGTCCATCTTCTCGGCAACGGAGCGATCGCCGAATCGGGTTTTGTACAACATCGAGAACGTTAGCGACCCAAACCCGTTCAAGCAGCTGCTCGGAGAAACCCTGAATGACGTTGCCACGAGGGCTTCAGCTGGAGGGTCGGGGATGAAGGCCGCGGTGGCGGAGGTGAACGTCACGAGCTCGCAGAAGCTGTATGCATTCGCGCAGTGTACTCCAGACTTGACGGCCTCAGACTGTGTCAAGTGCCTCCAGTTCGGGATCGCCAATCTGCCTCGGGGGAAGCAAGGCGGGAGGGTGCTCACCCCGAGCTGCAACGTGAGGTACCAGCTCTACCCCTTTTATAATGCCTCGGCGCTGCCACCGCCGCCACCACCGCCTCCTCCTCCTGCTCAGGCGGCTCCACCTCCTGCTCTGGCGACCAGACCAAAAGGTACATGTGTGTTTACACAGATTTAACGGGGCGAGTGAGTTCGTCCGGCTTCTCAGAGTCTAACCAAATTTTCTATGTTGCTCCGAAAAGATAGTCTTACTTTTTGTTTTTCGTCTTTTAACTTATATCTTATTTCTTTTCTTCCTCTCTCTCTCTCTCTCTCAAATCCGAACAACAACTTCCGCAAACAAACATAGGGCGTTGTTAAATAACATGTAAAAGGTGAGGAAAGAAATGCCATAATAATGCTGAATTTTGGAAATATCCTTCCTCGCGTCTTTCTCCATAAATAATATACATTTGGATCTTACTCTTCCAAATTCTCTCAACATTGTTACTCGTAATGGGATGGATGATGGAAATATTTCATCTTTCTTTCGTCCATCGTCCACCTTATGAGATTAGATTATTTATATAACTATTGGTTAAAGGTCGTTTTTAATCGATCAATGGTTAATCCCCTATAAAATATTGGGGCACTCAAATGGAAATTAGCAAGAGAATGGATTTTGTGGGATGGGCGGATTAGGGATGAATTACATTCAATTTCTTTAAGCGTACCCTTATTGTTTTTCTCCTACTTTCCCTTTCGCTCTGGCCTATGGTCCCAAGTCCAGTTTCTAAAATCTCATCCAGCCATAATCCCATATACTGATGCTGTTAAGAGATGGTTTGCTCGTATGTAGGCAAAAGCAATGAAGCTATAGTGATAATCTTTGTGGTCGCCTTTCCCGTCGGCGAAAGCGTAGTGATTTTCTCCGTCGTTTGTTGCTTATGTCGGAGGAATGCGACCCAGAAAAATGCAATCGTCCAAGGAGATCAAAGCGGTACGAAATATGTACTGCGGCCATATAATTCGATAAAATGAAAAACCATATGCGCAGGATGTACTGTCCTATGCTTTTGGTGAAATGACCGACTCGTGCTGTTTCATCGGGCAGGCCTACTTGAAATGACAAAGGTTGAGTCCTTGCAGTACGATTTAGCCACCATACGAGATGCCACGGACAATTTCTCTTGTCAAAACAAGTTGGGCAAAGGTGGATTCGGCGAAGTTTTCAAGGTATCGCTAGTCATTGTACTTAGAAGGTCATCAATGTCAAAAACCTTGAAGATCTTTAATTTGGTAGTTTTGAAAAGTTGTCGTCATATGTGTACTTAGATGTCAAAATTCTAACCTTTTAGGGCACGCTTTCTAATGGACAACAAATAGCTGTAAAGAGATTATCTAAAAGCTCAGAACAAGGTATTGAAGAATTCAAGAACGAAGTCATATTGCTACCGAAGCTTCAACATCGAAACGTAGTGCAACTGCTCGGGTTTTGCTTAGAGGGTGAAGAAAAACTACTTATCTACGAGTTAATGCCGAACGAAAGTCTTGACTACTTTTTGTCCGGTACGTTGCATTCTAATAAATTCCTAAGTCTTTGCTTTCCATGTTGAGGCGAATATTTGTTAGCCTCTAATTAAGTTGAATGTTTCACTAGCTTTTGGAACCTAAAGTTATTTTCTCGCAAAAAATCCATTCAAGAGGATTTATCAAGCGAAGATATCTGCATATTAATTGTGCATACATGCAGATCTTGAAAAGACAAGACAATTGGATTGGTGGACACGTTTCAAAATAGCATGTGGGATTGCTCGAGGAATGCTCTATCTACATGAGGACTCTCGACTTCGCATCGTCCATCGTGACCTGAAGTTAGGCAATATCTTGTTGGATAGTGAAATGAACCCGAAGATTTCTGATTTTGGCATGGCAAGAATTTTCCAAGCTGATCAAAAACAAGCATACACCGAAAGAATTGCAGGGACTTTGTAAGTACTGTTGTGCTTTGTTCTCTACTTTTTATGCTTATGCTTATACTGCTGATGTATCATGGTTTGTAGTGGTTACATGTCACCTGAGTATGCAATGCGCGGAGAAATCTCTATGAAGTCCGATGTCTATAGTTTCGGTGTCCTACTTCTAGAGCTCATCAATGGTAAGAAGAACAGTTCCTTTGATGAAGTAGACGAGGGTGAAGGTCTTGTTGTCTATGTAAGTTGCACAAATCGACTTCATGACTGAAATGAGATTTATTAAACTAAGCTAATTTGACCTATTGAGAAATAATTTATGATGAATTGTTTTTAGGCCTGGAAAAATTGGAGACACGGGACACCCTTGGAAGTGTTAGATCCAACTTTTAGAGACACGCATTTAAGGGACGAAGCTCTTAGATGCCTCCAAATTGGTTTGCTGTGTGCTCAGGAAGATCCAAATCGAAGACCTACAATGGCGAACATAGTCCGGGAGTTGAGCAGCCACCCTTTTCCTCTTGGAGTGCACCCCCAACAGCCGGCCTTCTTCCCCAGCAGGACAGAGAGACCCATCGAAGAACTGGAATCGGACCAATCCTCCGGTAGGTCGATGCCATTCTCGACCTAGACATGGAAAGTTGTTTACATTAATATTTGCATGTGGTTTTACTGAATCGAGGAGTACAAGTTCTTCCTCGCCTAAGGATATAAGTCAATCGAAACAATTAGAGTTATTCAATTGTCATGATTTTCTTAAGCTACTTTTCATTATATATGATAGCATATAATCTTTCGTACATAGTCCGCACCGCTTTTTTTTCTGTCAAATTTCTTTAGAAGTTGAGGTTCCACAATTATACCTTTGCATCACCTTCCTATTAATTGATTGTGATGGTCGGTGATTGATAATGATGAAAAGGAAGCAACTTCACAAGAATCCTTTCGTTCATATTTCCTCATATGTCTGCCAATACATATATATATACACTCGAGATCTTAGCCATGGCATACAAGGAGTTGAGCTAGTCTATGGCTGGAAAGTGCTCAACTTGTTTTAGCGTTATGTAGCAAGATGGGATGATGAGGGAGGGAGGGAGACTGCGAGATCATAGATCATGACCAGA
Organism: Corymbia maculata; assembly: GCA_014182735.1. Lineage (NCBI taxonomy): Eukaryota > Viridiplantae > Streptophyta > Magnoliopsida > Myrtales > Myrtaceae > Corymbia > Corymbia maculata. The sequence goes on along the minus strand of CM024686.1, from coordinate 37,122,795 downwards.
TAAAGGTAAATTGAATAAACACGCGTTAATATTGTCGTAGCCGATGAAGGGTTGATGTACAAAGCAATGTGTAATTCCCTACACTCGATTTATGGAAGCCTATTTCATATGCATAGATAATTAAATTATATGAATCTTGTATAGAACCTACTTAGCTTGGTGGGTCTATGTTCAGAGTTTGAACTTTGAAGGGTCATTGACCTTGTCGATGACCCTGCACGAGGCCAAATAAGTGTTTGGCGTAAATTTTCACATGAGAAACAATATGTAAAAGGTCACAATAATAAACATTTACATCAAGAAAATTCATTGCTAGAGCGTATATTGGAGTTTTCTTTAAAGTGGATTCAAATACTATCCTATGGGTTTATCTCTCAATTAAAAGAAAACATGAGACATACAATTGTGATATTTTTCGAATCACAATATGTATACATGCAAAAGATCGAGCGCATAAAATAATATTAAGCAATAAGAAACATGAAAGCATAATGTGAGAAATAAATTGTCCTCGCTTGCTTCGTCATTTCGCGACATCTTTGCCTTTGTGTAATCGATTTTTCATAGGAAAAGCGATCAGGCTATGTATAGAAATTTCTTGAGAGTAAAATTTCTCTTTTCCTCAACCCCGTTTTAGTCATAGATAGGATTGAGTAATAGAAGAATAAAGATTTGAGTCTCAAGACACATGAGGCCTGACGTTTTATACGCACAATTTAAAACATGATAATAAGGAAGTTTAAGCTTCCAAATCCCCTAATATTGGCACTAATTACCTTTTTTAATCGGAACAAAATTAATTTATATTGGTGTTAATATGTTCGTCGAAATATTATTTGACAGCTTCATAAAAAGAACTGTGTATGAATGGCTGGTGGAACTATAAGGATTTGCAACTAATATGATTTAATCAACAAAGTTTGGACAAGGTATTGGGCGAAACATGATTATGCTGTGTCTTCTCATATAAATGTGGATTTCAAGGGGTATATTTTAAAGCCCCTAACAATTGTTTGAGATCAAAGGCATGTCTTTTGTTGGAAAAAGGAATTGGAAACACTTAACTTTTTTTCTTTACATTCACACGCATTGCAAGCAATCGAAGTATTAGAACAGCTAAATATTGTCCACCCTACAAAAGTAACATAGAAGTGTTTTAACAGCAAAAGATCACCTTCCTTATGGAGTTTATAACTAAAAAGTACCTTTTTAACTGTCCATTGAAACTTAAAATATCATTCAAATTCTAAATCATTGTTAAAAAAATTCTATATAAGCGAATCTATATTTTAATTATCATATAGTATGAAATCTCATGAGTATTAAAAAAGAGAGTCAAAACATGTATCCGACAACATAAATTTAAATAAAAAATAAAAACCGATCCGGTTATGCTATCGGTTATTAAAAATGAAAGCGACATATGCTATCCTTGATTTTATTGGCTCTGTTCTACGACCCCAATTTGTTACGTGAAAGCGCTTCGACCTGGGCCACAAGAGTCCGTGTTGGAAAAAATCAACTTTCGAAGATTCTATTGTTTCTTTCGGCTATTGTCCCCAGCTGTTGTAATCTCTATCATCCTGTATAAGATGATATGGAAAAAGCGAAACCCCAAATTTTACTCACTAAAATACATTTGTCCTAAATTATTTTTTGTGCCACCAAAAATTTCAAACTTGTATCGTTACGAGACATCTAATCCAAACTGTTTTTTGCAACACTAAAAACCTTAAACTTATATTTGTGTGACACATGTGACATAAAAAATCATAAATTTTTTTCTGCGATACCAAATTTTTTGGTAAATATGTCACACTTATACAATTTTTGAGTTTTTGTGTCAAGAAATTTGGAGTAAATGTGTCATATAGATACAAGTTTGGAGTTTTTTATGTCATAAAACAATTAAAAAAAATATTACAATAAGCATAATTTGAGATTTATGGTAATTTTTACCCAAGATAATATTATATAATATACTCCGAACCACTGTAGCAATTGTTTAGAGGAGATACAAAACCATAGTGGCCTTTTAAAGGAAATATGATTTGACCAAAAAAAAAAAAGACAACCGCGTTGTCACGGAAGTCTAGAACATCGATTGTGACAAAATTATGTCTAAGAAAACTTTGGGACTGCTTATTTGGGGAGCTTGATTTCGTGATGGATCAAATGTAATAAATCTTCATAGAATATCGCAAAATGAAGGAAAATATATTTTATGGTGCTTCGTACTTGATCACATCCTAATATCCTAAATTTGCAAATCTTGATTTATTTTTATTTTACAATATATGCTGATTGAGTTTAAGTGGGAAATGTCCGAATAATTTCCTTTTTGTTAGTCGTGTACAGAGGAGCAACTAAATCACCATATCTCAAATTATGAGTGTTAAGGATTCGATTTAGATTTCCAGGCAAAACAAAACATTTCGATGTATTCTTGCTCCAAACCAAAATGCGACACGAACTGAATATGAACCGAGCAAAAACACAGTTCAGATCAGTTCGGTTTGTTTTTTGGTTTTCGTCTTCTTTATTTTTTTTTGCGCTTCTTCTTCCACTTGCACCCTCCCTTTCCCGAATTGGCCCAGCAAGATGGTTACGTTGTCACCGACCTCGCTCTTCCCCCCACACCGCCGTAGCCGCAAGCTTCCCCAGGTACGAGGAGGTGGTAGCGGCTGAGAAGTCCGATGTGGCGGTGTAGCTGGAGGGGATGGCAGAGAAGAAGCTCCCGAAGGAGGGGGCCGGCAACAGGAAGAAGTGGTAGAAGAGGAGCGTCGAGCCGTATCTTCAAGGTGCTGAAGCAGGTTGGGACATTGGCATCTCGAGCAAGGCCATGGGTATCATGGACAGCTTCATCAATGACATCTTCGATAACCTGGCCTAGGAGTTGTCCTGGCTCGCGCACTACAACAAGGAGCTGCCCATCGCCTCCTGGGAGATCTAGACGGCCGTCCAGCTCGTGCTCCCTGGCGAGCTCGCCAAGCACGTCGTGCCGGAGGGCACCAAGGCGATGACCAAGTTCACCTGCTCTTAGGCCTCTTTTGATTTGAGCAATTTAAACTCAGTGGGGATTGCAGATTCGAGTAGCTCCATTGAAATTTCTATTTCGTCACTTTTTGGAGATGAAAATGCTGTGAGGGAAGAGGAAGAGAGAGGATACAGCATAAAAGGGGATGAGAGAGAAAGTGAGGGAGATGAGAGTAGAACAATGAGTGCAAAGATAGAAGAAGAGAGAGAATAAAGCAAAAAGGGATGGAGGTGGGCGGGGGCGGGGGGCGGGGGGCGGGGGCGTTGAGAGAAGTCAGTAAGAGGAAAGCAACAGTGAAATAGTCAGGGTGAGGGAAGAAAAGAAAAAAGAAACCAAAATTCGATATGATCCTAACCAAATTATCAACTATCCAAATTCCTTTATTTATTATCCAAACCAAAATTGAAACCAAACAAAAAATACACGAGTTTTCGATTTGGCTTGATTTCAATTTTGTTTTTTAGTTTAGTTTTTGACACCCTTATTTCAAATGGCATAAGTGTTCGACAAAAAAAAAAGGGTGGTATAAGTGACTCTATATGAAGAAGACAAAAAGACCAAGCAAAAATGAAAATGGACAATGATACAAATGATTCATAAATTTTGGGTTAATATTCAATGTGATCCTTGAATTTTTAATTTATTTAATGTGGTATATGGATAATACTCAACATTTTCATATAGCTTATGGATCAAATTAAGTATGTACAAAAAATTCAAGAACTACATTATATATTTAGCTAAAGTTCGGCAGTTACATTAAACAAATTAAAAGTTCAAAACTATATTATATATTATGCTAAAATTCAAATACCATTTATATAATAAGAAAAAAAGAATAGATAGGCACTATGCTTGGGAAATTGAGAAAGCCAATATTTTTGACCTTTTCTTCCCATTTGGGGAAGATATTGGTGGACGTGATGGATAATATTTCCACACTTGTCTGTCTAAATGAGGATGATTGGTTTTCATGCAATCCAGCTTTCACCTAGGAATTAGAAGTTGGACCAAAGGGATTGGTTCTCAAATTTATGGAACCGAGAACCAAACTACTTGGTCTTGGAGTTGGGCTAAGCGGAGCAATCTAGTTCTTGGATGGGCCAATGAAACAATTGGCATATTCTATTTTTTTCTTTTCTTTTTAAAAGCTCTAATTTGGAAGACATGATGATGATCCATATCTAAATTGGCTTTATTATCTGCGGGAGAGAACTCAGAATTGTCTTTGGCCATTCGTTGTTTTGAGAAGTGCACGAGCTAGACCAAACATGAGTACGCGAAATCTCTTCAAGTCACTCTGGAATGGTTAAAGGTGGCAAGTCAAGCAACCACACAGGCTAATGCACACACACAAGGCAGGATTTGTAACGAGAAGACACATGCCAGAAAACAATAAGATAACTTGCAATGATAGACAACCGGAAGACACTCTCTTGAAAAGGTGGTGAGAAGTAAAGCAATAATAGAAAGGGATTAGGGCTTTGTAGCTTTTACGGATTCGTAAAAAGTAAAATAATAATAATAATAATAATAATAATAGTCAATTCGAGTAGTTCATGAGGGTGGTTCCATGCTGGAACCAGGAACCAAATTGAAAAAAAAAATCATGGGTTCTCATTTTTGGGAATTGGGAACTTGACCAGTGCCCTTGGAACTTTTTTATTTTTTGAATTTTTTTGAATGATTCGGACCAAGTCAAGAGACCCGGATCGGACTAGCGACAAGCCGGCCCTTAAGCCCACATAAATTTCCGATTAACATAGCCAATAAAAATGTAGATCGGCCCATTTCCTTTTTCTAATTTTTAGCCCAGCCACCTCCAGCCCACACCAAAAATCAGCCCAACTCTCAAATGGACTTAGCCCACAAAACGCAGCTCATTTCCCTGTCCTTTTTGCTAATTTTGGCCTATTCTCTTTTTCTTTTCTTTTTTTGTCTTTTTCTACTATTGTCTTCTTCTCTCCCATCCTCTCTTCTGCCTTTCTTTCTCCCGAAGCCTGCTCCCTGCGGCTTTCCTTGACTCTAGCTCCTTACCCAAATTGACCGCACCGATCGGCGATCGGGCCATCACCGGACCACCACCCAGTGTCGACGCTAGCATACGTGACCAAGAGCCAGCGGCGCAGTTGCCTCCAGCGATCCAACTGACTTGATTCCAATTCAAAAACAAGATAGATCATCACCCTTCCATCAATCGAAATAAGCAATGAGGAAATGCCAACTAAAGGTGTGTTTAGCAACGATTCTACTCTTGAAAATAATTTCTGATTAAAAATGATTTTTTTTATTTTACTCCCGAGAACAATTTCTGAGTATTTAAAGTGTTTGATAAACTGTTTAAAATTTTTATTCCAAGAATAGAAATGCGTTTAGTAAAATTTATTGATCTTTTGATTCTTTTAATTTTTAATACTTTTTGTTATAATTTTCTTTTTTTTTTTTTTTTTTTTTTTCTTTTTCTTCCCTTCTTCCTCTTGGCCGCCACCACCAGTGGTGTCCGGCGAGCCTCGCTTGGCCACCGGCAAGGCTCGCCTCCCTAGATCTGGGCAAGGAAAGGCGATGCGAGGCTCCGGTGAGCTTGTTGGACCTCACCCTAGCCTAGCGAGGCTCTATCCACTTGCTGGCAATGGCCTAGGGGCGGCAATGGCGCGGTGATGTGGTGGGAGGAGAAAGAGGAAGAAGAAGAAAAAAGGGAAGGGAAAAAAAGGGAAAAAAAGGAAAAGAGAGAGAAGAGAGAAAAAAAATTAATTCTCAAAATTGTTCCCAAGAATGAGAAGCAATTTTTTTTTGCTTATCGATTCTACTTTCCTGTAACAAATTTGTTACCGAGAACAAAAATTTACTAAATGAATTTCTATTCCAAATATGCTCTCGGGAACAAAAGAACAATCAATTGTTCTCGAGAGTGTTAACAAACAGGCCGTAAGCAACCATGAACTAAGGATACACCAAATAACAACCAGCATTATGAAAGCAAAGCAAAAATTGGAGTGAACATTCACAGATCTAATCGAGACATTTTCACAAACAGTCAGCATGCGCTAGCATACCTTAAGGTTTCCGTTCCATCCAGGGCTCAAACGCGTGTTGAAGTTCTAGATGCACAATGTAAGGAGGGGGAGGGGGTGTTTAAGGACACAAAATACACAGGTGATGAGGGTCAGAGCCTGCGGTAGCCGGATGGCCGCTAGCACCGGCCCGGCGTGCGCAGACAAGGCGAAAACAAAATACAATAAAGGGCCTACCAGTTCAACTTGAGGATGCAGGCTGAGGGGCCTTTGGGTGGAGCTCGTGCGCGGCCAAGAGGTCGCGCAGGAGAGAATGCGGGCTGACGGTCTCTCCCTTTGGCCCCTTCTTCTTCGCTCCCAGACGTGAGCATCCATAAGAGAAGGAGCCTCCGACATGGGCTGGGCCTTCTTCTTTCAAGTTCATATGGGCTAATGGTGAGAAAAAACAAAAGAAATGGACTCAATGAGCCATAAAAGGAAAAGGGCCGAAGGAGAAGAATCTTGGGATGCCGAAAATTTATTAGAATGAGTGGGTCGGACATGCCGACTGCTCGACTTCATTTCTTTTCATTTTTTATTTTATTTTATTTTATTTTTGGCTTTTCATCTTTTTATATTTCTTTTATATATCTCTGCAAAATAAATGGGTATTTAAAAGGTATCGGCAAAAATTCGGATGTCAACAATGACCATCCCATGCTGTTTGGTTTTGCAGGTGTGAATGGAATTACAAAAGCCAAGTCCCTACAGTACGATTTAGCCACCATACAAGCCACCATAGGCAATTTCACACACTTCAAAAGGCTCTTAAGTTGTCATTTTCCATGTGTAAGAAACTGAATACGTGATTAGCATAAACTTAGAGTTGAGACTCTCACAAGCTTATGGGGAATATGATGAAAGTTCTTTGGGGATTATCAACTTAGAATAATTGGGCTCTAATTACGTAATAACAGTTGTGTAGTCCTGATAAGAGAAGGTAGTTGAATTGGTTTAGACGTTACAAGATAATATTTGGAATTGCTTGAGGAATGCTTTATCGGTACGGAGATTCCAGATTCCAGATTCCAGTTCATTTCATTGTGATCTAAAACCAAGCAACATCCTCTTAGATAGTGATATAGACCCAAAGATTTCAAATTTCGGTATGGCTAGGTTTTTTGGGGTTGATCAGACTAGGATAAATCCTAACAAAATCGTGGGGACCTTGTGATTTCCTGTGAATCTCTGTTACATGGATGGCCGTGTGAATCGCGTTCCATTCCTCGTATAGTAAGGTAGAGAGCACCAAGACAATTTGAACCACTTTCGGTGTATTTGCAACATCTTCACATCAAGAAAGTGAAGCAGAGGAAGAAACAAAACTTAAGAATGTGGAAACACTTCATGGCCTGTTCAAAGCTCCCGTGCACTTTTGCATGGTAAGTTCCCAAGTGCGTTGTCAACCATTGGATTGAAGTGATTTTGAACGTCAACTGTCCGATCAAAGTGTCCTCGCCTCATGCTTTCTGCTCCTGTAAAAATTGCACCGGGTTCGACGAAGCCAACTTCCTGTTGGATTACTGGATTGTAGTCAAGATCTGTGCTTCAGAATTTCTAGAGCAGTTTTAGTTCTTTTCCCTGGTACGAATCATGTCATTCCTGCTCGGATACATCTGTTTTAACGATCTCTTGTGCTCTTGTTCGAGTTGAAGCCAAATCCATTGATTAGAATTTCCAAAGGGTGACAAAGGGTGGCCTTCGTTAACACAATACTAACCGAAGCGCCAAGTGAAGCTGAAGCCAAGTCCATTAAACTGAACTTGCAATCCCAATGGCAAGTCAACATACATGTGGCCCGGCCCAACTTAATTTAATTCGATTAAGCATTTAACAGTACTTATCTATTGCATATTGGCATATTGTTGTACCTACTTTTCCAAACGCATTGGCCTCCACCTGCTTAATAAAAATGGTCCACAAATATATCTGGGGATATCGATGGACCTATGGAGGTGCAAGGGCCCAAGGGCTCGTGTTGGCCCTGCCCCCCTTAGGGCCCCATATTTCCCTTAAATTAAGGGAGAAAAATACATATTTCATTAACAATGGGCAAAATAAAGTCTCGAATGATACCTTCTATTTAATAGCTAGCAGAGTTGTCACGCCCCGACCCTTGAGCACGCGGCAACCTCTGTTCTCTTGCGGTCATTTGATTTGCGACTCCCCAGGATCCGTCGCCGACCGTTATTTTTATCTTTTGATTAAACGCATGCGGAAGCGAAACACAATCCCCGGTCAATTACAAAAAACAGGGATAGCAGGAAAACACAACAAGAACACATCAAAAGAACTGCTTTATTCATCTACTGATTAACCCTAGGAGGTTTACAAGTACAAGCCCTTACCACGGGCATCTTCCTATCGAGCCAGTGAAACTAGCGAGTCAAGGTTAATCTACTCCCTTCAAAACGGCCACGAGCCGTAACACGCGTCGATCCTCCATCCTATGGACCTGAAAAATGTTAACCACGACGGGTTGAGATAAACTCAGCAAGTCAAAGTCCTAAGCCCCGGTTAGGAACTTCGCTCGCCTTGGGAGCATTCTAACCATGCAACCTAGTTCCGACAAACAACACATACCACACCTCAAGCAACATTATCGAAGACAGTTCAATAAGCGATTTTTGCAAACACAAGCGACCCTACCTGGCATTGGCACACGCAACCTGCAGAAACTGTCAATTCAATCATCACGACATTAAGAGGCATGCAAATAATCAGAGCATCTCACACAGCTTTCTCATATCTCACACCCACACATGCTCCGATTATTAACGCCCCCTCCTGGGCAAACGGCACAACCTTTTAGTTGGCGGTTCTGGCTAAACCAGCTTCGTCCTCTTTACCTCGAGGCACGGCGACGTCGAGGGCTCACTCCCAAGACGGCATTCCCGAAGGAGCATAGGACCCGCCCACTACCGCAGCCGCAGGCGCGAGGCCCGGGACCCGCCCCCATACCGTGGTCCCACGTAGAACCCCTCCCGTCGGGCATCCGACCGAAGTCGGGCGACCCACGGCCACGGCACAACCCCATAGGGATTGGCGGTCTTCCGGCAACGCCGGGTTCCCTCTCTTAATGTGATCATGCAACACATCATCGACAATCCATTTATATCTTTGCTCTGTCGTGAATGAAATATCACTCATGCCCATGCGACATGCCATTTCAGATAACCCACGCAATATGTCATGCGATCTCACTCGACAATTTTCCAAAATTCAATTTCCAATCAACATTCAATCACACACATTCCCTAACTCTTGGGAACAACTCAAGTCACGATCGTCGATCCAACAATATTCAGTTATCCCAAATAAGTATAAAATATAATTATATTTAAAGATACTCATTTAAGAAACATATAATACTATAGTCGATTTTTCCGATAAAATAGTTCAAGTCCCACAAAATACTTATAATTATTTTTTTTCAATCCCATAATTAATTATCCAACCCAAATAATTCCATTTAGTAAAACCCTTCTTCAATAAACCAATGTCATTTAATAAAATAGTATATAAATACTGACTTTGGAAAAATAGACCATAGTAATTTTCCCCCAAAATTACTCAATTAAAACTATTTCTAATAAATAATCACCATTAAAACCATTTCCAATGAATAATCACCAATTAAAACCATTTCCAATAAATAATCACAATTAATTATTTTCTCCAAAAATAATTAATTTTCAGCAATGAATAGTAATAACAATATTACTATTTATAATTCGAAATTATATATTAATTTAATTAATTAATAATTCCGAAAATAATAAATTATTATTATTATTCCAAAAATAATAATAATAATATTTATTAATACTAACCATGATTAACACTAAGCAAGCTTCATCAAATAGTATTAAAACACTAATAATCATCATCCAAAATACTAATCAATAATTAAACTAATCAAACTACTCCTAAGCAAGTTTAGCCCCTAAATAAGGATTAGGAAATCGACTCACGGTTTAGCGATTCCGACGACACGAGCGCGACGGCGGCGACGAGGGGAACGCCCGGGAACTTCCGGCGTGTCGGGACGAGGCGGCCCGGGACCGGGTCTCGGTCGAGGGCGGCTGTCCACGCGGCGACAAGTCGAGAAACGAAGGAACCAGCGGCCCGGGGCTGGCTGGTGGGCGGCCCGGCAGCTCCGGACGGCGGCCAGCAGCTCCGGCAAGGCAGGCGGCGGCTCCGGCGAAGCTGGACAGAGGCTGGAAAGGGAGAAGGAGGGGTGGTCCAGCTGGCTCGGGGATGGGCTGGTCGGGGTGGCTGGCGCGGCGCGGCGGAGGGCTCGGGAGCGGTCCTCCGGCGGGCTTGTGGCGGTGACCGGCGGCGGCGCGCAGCGGCAAGGCCGCTGGCCGCTTCTCCAAGTCACGGCCAAAAGGAGCCGAGAGGGAGAGACAGGCGGAGGCAGCGGTGGCTCAAGCTGGGGTGGCTCCCGGACGGTGCCTAGCGGCGGTCCAAGGCGGTGGTCGGAGACCGAGACAAAGAACAACGGCAGCTGCTTCGTCGACCAGTAACCGAGCAAAGGAGAGAGAGGAGGACGGGCGGTCGGCTGGACAGAGGCGGATGACCGGGGCGGTGACCAACGGACGGAGAGGCCACGGGCTGGAGCGGCGGCGGTTCGACCACGACGACAAAGCAAACGAGAGGAAGGGCGAGCGAGCGGCAACCGGTTCGAGCACGAGGCCGGCGAACGGTGGCTCGCGGTGTCTTGGCGGCGTACAGGAGTGGCGGAGGAGCTGATGTGGTGGCCGGTGAGGCGACGGCGTGGCGACGAGCAGGTAGCAGCAGCTCCGTCGTCGACCAAGCGGAAGCCAGGGAAGAAGAAGAACAGTCGAAGAGAAAGGAGAGAGAAAGCAGCGTCCAAGCAGCCGCGGTCAGAGAGAGAGAGAGAAAGAGAGAGATGGGTGTCAGACAAGTGGGGCAGGAGAGAGAAAAGAAATTGACAAGTCAAAGATAAGAGAAGAAAAGAGGGGATAAGATGGGCAAGTGGAAGGAAGGGCTGTCGACAAGGAGGGGGGGACGTGAGGAGAAGAGAGAGAAAAGGGGAGGGAGAGAGAGAGAACGTGCGGATAAGAAGGGAGGGAAAAAAGAAAAGAAAAAGAAAAAGAAAAAGAAAAGAGAACAAGACAAAAATTCAAATAAGCTTCTAGAAGGGGGCAATCCGGTCTTTTTACCCCTGAAGCGCGGTTCCCAAAAATCCGGTCCTAATCTCGGCCCATTAATCCAACTCGAGCAATTTCCGGGCTTACCGAAAATTTGGGATGTTACAAGAGTGGGTTTTTAAAGTAGATATGTTCAGTTATAAACCACGAACAACGAATATCACCCCATAAATAATAGAAAATTTAGATAATAGGAGAAGATGAGTGTGGTTGAGTTTGTTTCTTCGAGATCATTATGTTCTTTGCCCACCAATGTATACTACTTCTAGTGTACTATCGAAATTCATTGCGCCAACAGTCATATGGGAATATCCCCAAAAATCAATATGGGATACTATTTTCTTTGAGTAATTGTGATGTATTGGTTGCTTGTGTGAAGGGAACATTAGGGGAAACTATCAAAAAAAAGTCTTAAACTTATTATATGTATGCTAATTCAGTCCTAAATGTTTTTATTTGGTCAATCTAGTTCTAAACATTTTAATAATTTGTCAATAATCTTCTTATTTAATTTTGGTTAGAAATTGTTGACGTAATCATTTTGCCAATGTTGCTGGTTGTACTACATGGTACAACCGACCATAAAGTTGACAACTTTTGTAATTCTTTTTTAAATTTCCTGAATTTTTTTTCCTTTTTTTCTTATTTCCCTTCGCTGATTGCCATCCTGGGTGATTGTACAAATCTTTCTCTTGGGATCAATACATAAATTAGAGAATAGCTACTGGCTAGAGACGGGTACATTTCTTCAAACCATGGCTGTACAAGCTACCACGATACATCTCAGAACCATTTCCTAAACCTCTGTACATCTATTATTCGCAGCTTGTTCATTCTAATAGGTATGTATTGTGAAACAGGCGACTTGTTTTTAGGCCATTTGTGAAAGCATCTTGTCACACTAATTATTCATCTCAATATCTTTTCATTCTGGAAATTAAAATATTTTCCTCAATATGAAAAATTATAGCAATTGTGCCCGAATTTAGCTGTGACCTGCTATTTGCAGCGCTTAATACCTCCTAGTTAGACTAAGGGTGGTTGCAAATGAACCTTCTCTCACTCGTCAACTACTATTAATATTATTTCCCTTATTTTTTGCTACCAATTTATTGTCCACTGGAGAGTTAAATAGGGGATGGATGCCGCTCAACCATGGGCCGACGTTTGGAAGCCTTATCTTTGACGTGACATGAGAGGGACAAAAGGAACCACCGAGCAAACAAGTAGACTCCTATGGAGCCGCCAATTTTGAAAACTGAGGAAGGAAGAAAAATGTTCATTTCAATGTTAAATCCATTATACAAATATGAACATGAGTAAACCTTTTAACTACTTCGTTTGAACTCTAGAACGTAATCCACGGGAATAATCCCACCTTGATAGGGAAGAAAAATAAGGGTGCAAAGTATGCAGATACTGACATATTAAAATAAAGAATGTAATTAGATTGGGCATTCTCGTTGACCACTAATGACTCTTGAAGGTGAAAACATATTCAAAAGAGATGGGCAAAGTGTTGATGGAGACCTTGACTTAATCGATCACTTTTAAAGTCTTTGCTCCTTGTCCTTTTCATTTAATTTTTTTGGGGAGAAAAGAGCAAAGACTTTACTTGCTTGACCAAAAATAACTTACGTAATTAGCTAAGCGGTCGGTCAATCGCTTCGTCAAATATGCTATAGGACCATGTTTGATTTCACATGAAATCATAAACGTGAAGGAGTTAAAAAAATCAAGAAAATTACAAATTTCTAAAAATTTCTAAAAGCATAATTAGTTGCGAGGTTAAATACCGTGTTAGTTATTAAGTATAATTGGGGCTTATAGAATATTGAATATGTTTGAATAACTCAAGTATAGTTATAATTTTCATTATATCGCTTGATCTATAGTAGAATTCTTATTGCTCTCCTTATGGACATAGTTGAGATTGATCGAATCATATAAATTTGATGTCCGATTTATTTGCTTGTTCCAATGGGGTTGGGTATCTTGGGAGAGTGCCAATACCGTTGGTGTGGGTCATAGAATTTTTCCAACGGAGCTCTGATTCCACCTCAGATTCTGACAATGACGTATTCACCTTTTTCCCTGATTTTCCTGATGAAGTTCAGACCATTGAACCAATTCATCACCCATACAATCGATCCAGGAGTCTAAGGGGCTCTAGTAATCTGTAGCTGAACCTTAAGAGCAATAAGCAGGTTGGGATCTACAAGAGCAATGTTGAAATTTGAGAAAAGTATAACAAAAACAGTTCTCGCATTCATGGTTGTTTAGATAGTGCCAACACAAGCTCCCACACACGGCTCTCCTATCCTTAATAGGGACTACCTATTAGCTATCAAGTTTCTTCTCAAGTTATGAACTTAGATCATAGTAATTTTTATAATATCAGAAATTCTGATGCATAGGATCCCAAGAGGACAAGTACAGAACATACTCCAGGATTTTTCTCAATCATGGTGTTTGTTTTACCACCAACATTCAAAACTAGAAGAGAATGGGAGTGTTTAGAAAATCATGTTAGAAGTAGAGTATACAATACACTTTTTATTTTACTCCTTGGTTTTTACAATGGAAACTCCTTGTTTATATAGGCAAAGGAGAATGCAACAACAAGAGCAAGCTAGTCATGCTCGGACACAATTATGGGAACATATTAGCCACTTATGGGCTACAAACATAGGGAAATCTACAAAAATCCCGTGACAAACTATAAACGATGATTTTACACCTCGTGCTACAATGAACAATCGTCTAGGTGAACAGTGAATAGTGACCTTTGCTACAGTGATTTCGTAGCGATTTTTATTTGTCTCTTTCGTCTCTAGAGTTGTAGTCATAATCTAAATCATCAAAGCTATGAGCTAGCTATGCTTTGAGAAGTTCTTCGTCTTCATTCATAACACTTGGACTAGAGCTTGGACTGGAGCTTTCGTCTTTTTATCTCTTGAAAGCACGAATAAGATTCTCAATCTCTTCTATCGACAGATTGGGTTGGCGGGAGGAACTAGTACTGAAAGGATTGGAAAAAAGGCTGTGATTTTGGGTGAATGATCTTCCCCAAGGGTCTTGAGAGAGCGGTCCCCCCCAAGGGTCATAGGGGGTGAATGAATCTAGCTTGTGTTTGTCTAAAAATGTTAAGAGCTTCTTCAATTTCGTCCCTTATGGGATCCCAGGCTTCAAGGTGATCCCAGGACATAGGGGCATGTGCGGGGGATCATGCTTCTGGTGGGATGACTCGATTTTCTTGACATAGGATCCTCTGAAGTTCGCGGGATGTGGGCCTGTTGGTGCTGATTAGAGTACGGAAAAGTCTAGTAAATTCGTGCAACCTCTTGAAAAACTTGGGGTCGATAAGTTGAAGTTCCTACAAGAGAAGGTTTGTTAGAAATCCATTCGGTGAGATGGCAAAATGTCCATGTTCGGTGGAACAGAACACTAGTGTGTCTTTCCGGTTTAGGTCTTCCTTGACGATTTTGGATTTTGAAGAGTTCCTTCCAGTAACTAAGTGGTTTGAACCATGTGAGGACATCCATGAGATTTTGATGGGTAGTGTCTTGTCTAAGATTTTGTTAATGGGAAATTCAATGGCTATTGTGTATAGGTTGAACATGTACCAAAATAACCATTTCAAATCTTCTGGGAACTCATCATTAGGAGACCATTGGAGTGGATGAATAAATGAATATCTAGGATGGAGTCCTTCGGGTTTGAGCAGTAATCCTCCATAATCATGAAAGATCTGAAGGTGATATTCCAACATGAATTCTTGGAGTTTTTATGTGAGACAATTGTCTTTGATTGTAAGTGGAATATCAAGAGGATACTTGAGACTTGGTCAGGTGCCATTTATATCTATAGTGCGATATGTCTCCAATAGAGGTTTCTTTTTGACATACATGTTGATTGCCTCCAAAGGTTCTTTGGGTCTGGATAGGAAGTCGGCTAAGACATTCTTATTCCCTGCAACGTGTTTGACTTCAAAGGAATATTTTGAGAACCATTCAGCCCATTGAAGCAATTGTGGGTGGGGAACTTGCTTCTATTTGAACTTTAAAATCTAAGGAAAAGATGACATATCCACTTCAATGAGAAAGTGATGTCCAATGAGGTGGAATTCAAATTTTTTAATTCCATATTTGACTGCGAGTATCTCCTTGACAGTGAAATGGTAATGGATTTCAGCTTGGGAGAATCAACCACTTTTGTAGACACAAATATGCCTAATTCCATCAATTTCTTTGAAGAGAATAGCTGTCCAGTATTTGTCACTAGCATCAGTTTGAATAATTCGTTTTCCTATAGAGGGGATTTTCAAAAGAGGAAGGTGTTGTAACGTCTGTTTAAGCTGAGAAATAGCATGTGTCTGTTTTGGGCCCCATGGGGGAGCATCTTTCTTAAGCATTCTCTGGAGTGGTCTAAGTGTTTTGGAAATGTGGGGAACAAAGTCCCGTAGATAATTTACAATGCTAAGAAATTGCTAGATTTGCTTAGTAGTGAAATCTTTGTAGGGAAATTTCTGAAGTTCATCAACAATATGAAATTCAAGACAATAGATACCTTCTTTTAAATGCATGCCAAGGAATTCAATTTCTTTTTGAGTAAGGGTCATTTATTTTCTGGGAGAGCATAATTCCATGATTTTTGACGATATCAGTAAATTGTGTCAGGAGTTGACAATGAGATTGTTCATCAAGACTAAAGAGAAGGATATTATCAATATAGATATGAGAATTAGGAAGAATGGGTTCAAAAATTTTACACATGGCTTTTTGGAAAAGGGAATGTGTAGTTTTGAGACCAAAATGAACAACTATCCACTGGAAATGTTGGTTTGGAATACAAAACCCAATTTTGGATCTGTCTGCTGGGTCAACCCTTAAGCAAAATCGGAAATTATGTTCAGCCTAATAAGGGACCATGAACCTTGCCCATAATATGAGGAAGGGGACAAATGAATTGCACATGTGAGGATAGAAAATTCAGAAGGAAATTAATTGGATACTAGGGGGTCGCAATTTCCACAAAAAATCTTCTCTCCAATAAATTTCAGAGGAATTCATGGGATAAGATGGACAAAATGGAGGGAAGAAAACGAAAGCATTTGTGGAAAGTGTGGGTTGTGGAAACTTACAAAAAGAAGCTAATAAGCTGGAAAATAAGAGGGGATCAATCTAATTGGCTATGCAAGGAAGGTTGGAATCCTGGTCAATCATTCTTTTTCTGATGGATATTCGGATTTTAGTAAATGAGGATCTGAATTTTTTATTAAGAATCAAGAGCCAAAAATCGGGTGAACAGGAAGGCAGGAAATTTGACAAAGGAAGGAATCAAGACGTTCAGGTCTAAATGGCTTACATGAAATAGGAAAGATTAAGCTAGCCACAAAATCGCGTACCAATTTGCGGATCATGAATTAAGGCAATGAGAAAAGGAAACTCAGAAAATTGCCCATAGAAAGAGACGCTTGGGGCCACTATAAAAGGAGACCAGTTTGAACACCCTGAGGCATGAAGGAAGAAGGAAAAAATAGAGAGAGGTCCGATTCATCATTAAAGAGACTAGTGAGACTGGTCCTCTTGACATCCATTGTCGTTGGACATTGACCATTTTCATGAAGCTAAGTCAAGCATTTTCTCTTCTTCTTTTAGTTTGATTGTTTCCGATTCTATTTTTCCATTCAAACTTTTGTAATCGGGCTTTCATTTAATGTCCAGGTTAAGCCTCGCATAAAGAAAAGGAAAGAATTCAATTTCTTAATCATTGCGGGCTTTCACGCCTATTCCTCATCAGCATCCCATTTTCATTTTTTATGGGAATACATGCACAAAGTCAAAACTTGGGATACCACAGAGAAGAACGTCCACCTTGAGGGACTCCAAGCTCGACACACAATACTCGAAGAAACCAAAGAAATCACGCAGCTCGCTTGTCGTCGTCATAGACATCGAGAAGTCCATATCATTCCTCATCTACGAAGTTGCTACCACACTTGAAGGAGACCAACATCAAGCACAAACCCGAGGAAATCGTCAAGCAATATCAAAGGAGTTTTGTCAAGAATAGCTATAGCACAATAAGCATCATCGGGCCACCGTCACGATTCATCATCCATCAATTGATTTGAAAGTAGAAGCAAAATTTCTAATGTAGAAACTTGTGGCAATGGATAGGGGGATACACTTACTTAGCACATCCAGGTTCTTAAATTTCTTCACAATTTATCTACTGCATTGATTGTTGGTTGTTACTTTAGTGCTCACTTTATCGATCACTCATCACATGTTAGTGGTATAAAAAACATGAACAAAGACTGCATGCAAAACATTTTTGAAATAAAGAGAAAATGTACAAGTCCCCGAACTTATGATTTTTGGTTCGCAAAAGTAAAATGTATTCCCACATTTTACTTGGGTGTCTAATCGACCCAAAACCGATTAGTGGCAGCTCCAATAGGTAAGATAAATATCATGGTTGAATCGAGTACCAAGTTGCGATTGGTAGGACTTGGGAGAATCTGTGCTAAGCACTGTATTTAGTAATCCATTAACCTCCTTCGGGAGGGTCGCGACAAATTCGGCATGAAAGGAGAATAGGGTTTGGATGATTGGGTCTTGCATGGCTGGCTAGAGAGCATGGAATCACTTAATATCCACAAATTCGTGGAACTAGTTTTTGAAATGGAGACCGTTTGAAATGATTCTAAGTTTTGGGAGCTGAGTTAAAATACCCCGCCCGATGATGGTATCTTTATTTGGAGATTTGGAATCAAGGACTTTGGTAGTTATGGAACATTGGGGAAATAATTGAATGGTGATGATTTTGCTACGATACTTAGTAGCAAAAGTGTCTCAAAAGCATAATTGAAATACCTTATATAAGGTTTCCAAAATTCTTCTAGGAGAATTTTTATGTCTAGAATGGAAGAACTGGCTCCAATATCTATGAGTGTCACGAAAGGAATTGGTTTGTAGTATTTGGATAAGAGAATATGAATGGGAATGTATGGGTGATGACCTGGTTCAATGGTTTGAACTTCATTAGGAAAATTAGGGAAAAAGGTAATCTGAGGCGGAATTGGAGCTATACGTCTGAATGGCACAAGAGTATCCTTGAAAGTTTATCATCTAAAGAAAAGACAGACTCAATGTCGGAGTTGTCAAGCTAGATTCCGGTGCTTTTGGTAATTTTATCAATCAAGTAGCTTCCGCTTTTCTTTGCCTTTGAACAATTTTTGGCAAAATGTCCTTTTTTGTTGTAGATATAACATTTGTCTTTGCTTTGCTTCTTAGAAGAATGATGAGAATGTTTACACAAAAATTTCCATTTACCTTTGTTCTTCCCTTTGCATGCCTTTTTGAAAGAGAACCTTTTAAAGTGTCTCTTTTTTTTGCAACTTGTGCATGAAGGATCCAAACAATACTTGGGACATTTGATCTTCAATTTTGGCTTTAGGCATGTTTTGTCAAAATGCTTATTTTCTTTTAGATAGCTTTCAAAAAGCTTCTCATCGTAGATAAAGTTCTTCGATGGCAATGTGGATGGCTTGTTAGATTTCACTAAGGGTGGCTTCTGGTAGGCTTTTCTGCCTTTGTTGAAGAGTTTTTTCTATAGCTTGGCTCACTTCTTTTGGGATGGACGCCGAAAAGATTGGTTTGAGATTCCAATATGCTCCAAGCAAATAAAATAACTTGATCATAGCTTGGAAGTTTTGGTTAAGATCTTTGCGTCTTAGTGAACAATATTTTTGTTCAAAGAACTCTTTTCATTTGAGTTCTTTTGAATCTTCTAGCTTTCCTATGAAGTACATGTGGATAATCTAGATAGCGTTATCCGGTGGCTGTGTTAAGAGATATAGCTAATCTTGTTATGAGGTAGTGTGTCACCAATCTTTAAGTGCTCCCGTAAAACGGCTAATGAATTCCAAAAGGATGTCATAGGTACTTGGTTCAGAAATATGCCTAGTGGTGAGCTAGGCATGGAATTCTTGAAGTCTCTCAGGCCACTTATAGTAGGGGATATCATTCTAGGGTAAAGTAAACTTTGGAGGATGATGCAGTAAAGGTCTCAATGACATCTGGCTAGTCCTAGTGGGGTACTTCTATTTCAGAAAACATGTCTTCCTCTTTAGGGACATTGTCTGCCATAAACAAAGTTTCTTCTAACAAAAAGGATTCTATAATTGTATCAAGGTCAAAGTCAGAGATGTTTCAATATGCTGTGGCTTGGATGGCTTGATGGTATCAATTGAAAAGATCTGGTATCGGAGGATGTTTTCAAGTGGATTAAAAATGGTCAAAATACTAGGTGGTTGGTTACTAGGAAGATGTCCTAGTGTACCAAAGAGGTGACACCGATGACTCAGTTGGAGTAGGGATTTCTTTTGCTTCTGCTTAAGCTTACAAATCTTTTCGTGGAGGACTAAGTTATTTTGAGGTGGAGGAGCGGCTGAACTTAAGACAACAGCAAAGGAGGACAATGATCCAAGAGAAGAAGATTAAGTTTTCGATGGTAAAGAAGGAGAGAGGAAAAATGTTTGGTCGATGAGAAAGAATAGTTGTTGGCTTTTGAGAATTTGGATTGTCTTTTGAATTTTTCAATTTCTGGTTTCTGATCTTTCAAGTAATGGTTAGGGGGTATCTACTTGGTTTCTAGTAGATGAAACCTTTTCTAAAAGTCTTTTAGTATTTTGCAAGATAATTAAGTATTTTGATCTACTCGTTCAAGATATGTAGCAATAGTGCCAAGAATCTCATTTTCAGCCAAAGCATTTTTAGTCTCCCAATTCAAAACAATCTTGGCAGTAGAGGGCCGCTTACGCTATCCTTGTGCATCAAGGCCAATAGGGTTGGGTATCTTGGGAGAGTGTTGGTATTGTTGATGTGGGCTAGAGAATTTTTCCAACGGAGGGAACTTCCATGTACTGGATTCAAATTCTTTAGCTTCAAGTGGCGGAAAGTCATCAGGTGAAAACATACATATGTGGGGTTGAACCGGAGGACGTTTAGGCTTAGATACACAAGTACCTACCTTAGGTAAGTTTATGGGACAAGAAGAGTTCTTTTTTACCCATTTTTGGATTGGCTTATAAAAAGGTGAAGTGGTCATAGGTTTGACTGATGGAGGTCCAGGAGGATTTTCTAGCTTGCATGGTGATGGAGGACTTGAAATCTTAGGAGGTTTGGCCGATCCATAAAAGACAATGAATTGATATTTTCCACCATCTTCTCCAAGAGGTCCAACGTAGTGGGATCTCCATTAAGATACCTTTGGTAAAGGGTATCTTTCTTTTCTTCTTTTTGGAAGAAGGCCTGTCATCTTCATCTTCAAATTTTATGTAGGAGTGGCATGCACAATTAGGATCCCAAAAGCAATGTCTAGTGGGATCTTTGAAGAAATGAATCAACTGTCCTTGGGAACCAAAGGATTAGACAAATTGTTTGTTGTCTAGTTCACATGAAACTGGATCAGTAGGACAAGATGTGAAATGAAGAATAGTGGGGAAAATAGAGGAGGATTCTTCTTTGGTCTTACTAAACTTGATGGTAATGGTACCATCTTTCTTCGGGTGAAGTGAGGTTCACTTGATTGGACCGGTTTGCAATTCTGGTGGAGTTTTTGATAGTTGGTGACCCAACTGTAGGGAGGAGCTTAACAAGCTCATGTCATAGAATTTGGCAAGGAACATGGATACAAGAGGTCTGGTCATGATTGACCGAGATAACAAGGGCATCTTTTGAGTTTGGAATATTGAGGTCAATGGCATGGTTTTGGACACGGTAGATCATTTGGTAATGTAAAGGTAGTAGCAATTGAGCCAAGAGTTTGAGGGACTCCAGTAATCTGTAGTTGGACCTTAAGAGCAATAAGCAGGTTGGGGTTTGCAAGAGTAATGTTGAAATTTGGGAAAAGTGTAACAAAAATAGTTTCCGCATTCATGGTTGTTTGGATAGTGCCAACACAAGCTTACTGGTATTCCAAAAATTTGGTATCTAAAAGGGCAATCCTGGCAGCAACTGGTAGGCCCTTATGGCTATGAAAGGTTAAAGTTAGGTGAATGGCTCCAAAATGGAGATGAGTATAACCTTGTTGGATTCATTGGGATGGAAATTCAGGGGGAATTTGCAAAGTAACAAATTGTTCTTATTCTGTTGCCTGGATGGAGTGTTAATCAAACCATGAGGAATGGACATACTCCTTAACTATGTGAGGGGTATGTTTAACCAAGTGTTTGATGGATTGGAATGGGAAGAAAGAGGATGGTTTGGCGAAAGCAAAATAAGGATTCATCATCGGAAGCTGAGTTTCCGAGATCTTACTATCCTCAGTGAGGTAGGCAACCTCATAGAGATAGTCTATTTTGGAACAGGAGGATTTTCAAAGTTCTAGAGGAGGATGAAGCAAAAGATTTGAAGTAAGAGAAATGGGAAGAGGAGTGGATGAAGCAGCTTGTGGTGTATCCATAAGAGAAGAAGGTCTCTTCTAGTGCAAAACGTAGTATTTAAATAAACATATATGATTGCTTGTTTCTCCAACACATTTAATATTATCCTAGTTATTCCCAAGCTTCGCAGGTTGTTGACTTAAACTTTTAAGTAAATATAGATATGAGTGGATATATCATTGATGGGCTTGGATTTCACCTTTCTCTTGAAGATCTCTTTGAATATTTACATAAAGAGCCTAGTTGGAACAAAGGAAAACATTATTAACAGATTTTTCACATATTCAAATTGATTGTTTTCTCAATAAAAATTCGCACCACACTCATCCTTTTGTCAATCTCATTTATCTTTGCCAATCTAATATGTTATAAACTCAAAAATAAAAATAAAAAATTGAACCTTCAGAGCTTGCGAAATCGAGAATTGCCAAGATTAGACTGTCTGTGAAGTCGCCCCCTGAAGCAAAATCCATCGTGATCCTCCTTGGTTCGCTCAATGCCTGAGAGTCCATCTACAGTTTCGAAAAATCGCTCTCAATCAGTTGGGTTATCTGCCTGCCAAGGTGATCTTTGATTCTCTCATTCAGGAACTAGCTAAATTAAACTGGAATGGACCGGACCGTCACAATTGAGCAAGTGACGAGCTGTCGCTAAAGGGGTCTTCAGTAAGGAGTGGGTGAGACCAATCCTCCGCTCCATAAGTGGTCTTAGATTTTTGGTTTCTATACGAGTGGTCTAGAAACTGCACATCCATCGTAAAGTTGCAGAAGACTTTTCGATGGAGTCATGGCGCGCAAGTGCAAGGAACCACGATATCTTAGAAATTGACAAAACTTATGGGACGATAAGTCAAACATTGTTGGTCCTATAATTCCGTGTCGACCTGGCTTAACCTAATTCAATCGTCAATCCAACCATGGGGTCTTGCTTCGCCGTCTCCATCTCTCTTTTCTTCTTCCTCAATTTTCTCGGCGTTTACACTCGAAGTCCTGAATCAGCACCACCTACGTTCTATTGCATGACTGTAAGGTTTTGCAAATCACTTTTCTAAATTAGTTTTAGTAAATCTAGCTATCTGGTTCAGGATTCTAACTCGTCGACATGTATTACTTCCCTCTCTTCTCCTTCTTCTTTTCACCTTATTCCCTACCAAGTGAAAATCTCCGACTCTGCATCCAGCAAAACCACTAAAGCCCCAAAAACTCCAGAAAACAATGACTCACTTATCATCCACTCTTTATTTCCTCACTTTGCTGACTGTTCTGATCCGAACCTACGCATCCCATGCACAATTCTGCTACAACACCACCGGAAACTTCACGTCCAACAGCGCCTACGCAAAGAACCGGGATGCTGTCCTCAGCTCTCTCGCCTCAAACGTGGCTGCTCATGATGGGTTCTATGCCACGACCATCGGCGAGGACCCAAACACCATCTACGCCATCACTTTCTGCCGAGGGGATTCATCACCAGATACCTGCGCGAGCTGCGTGAAGTCCGCAGTCGAAGATCTGGTCGTGAAGTGCCCTAACCGGAAGGCTGCTTTCTCCTGGGGAACTGGAGAACCACCATGCATCATCCGGTACTCGGACACTCCGATCTATGGCATACTGCAAACGTACCCTACAATTCGGCATTACAATGTTGGCAACATCACCATAAACAGTGAGATATGGTGGGACTTGGTATTAGGATTAGTGAACCAAGCTGCAGATGGATCTTCAAAGCTCAAGTTCGCAACGGGGCAGGTCAACTTGAAGGATAACCGAACAATATACTCGATGTTACAGTGTAGTCCTGACTTATCGCCGGATGATTGCAGGAGATGCTTTTACGACGCCATTGATGCTTATGTTAAGTGTTGCCGTGAAAAGCCAGGTGTCACTGCTTATAAGCCGAGCTGTATTTTCCGATGGGATCTGTACCCGTTTCTGGAGTTGAACCCCAGGCCCCCGTCGTCTTCTTCACCGCCAGCATCTGCTCTGTCAGCTCCCGGAGGAAATATCAGCAAAGGTATGTTGCGTTTAAGCTTGTGGAAAAAGTAACATCGCATGGTATGACTGAGACTATTGAGTTTATTTTTTAGTAATTTTTCTAGATTAGCTAAAGTTTTTAATTTTTTTCCTGAAATTGACATCAGATTTTAGACTATTGATTATGCTCGAGTTAATTTCATTAAGAAAAAAAGCCTAAACTGCGAGTAATTTTGAATTTTATACCAAAAGTTGAAGTTTATCATAGAAATGTCCAAACTTCGTGTTTTTTTCAACTATGGCATGTTTCCATTTCTCATCAGTGGATGTAGGAGAAGATATTGCGTATACCCGATGTACCAAGGGCATTTACTTTAGAACCGGTCATGGTGAAATACATGCATTCCAGTATATAGGAAAAGAAATGTTGGAAATGTAAAAAGAAAAAATAAATTCAAAAACTGTAGCAGTAATCCCAATTTCTCGTGAGCTTATTATCTCTTCAAAAGAATTAAATCTTGACCAGCGGGCAAAAACTACGACCACCGATAAGATTGTCGACAAGTTAGGATCATAAATAAAGCCAACCCGACTGAAGAGGTTTCAAGGCGAGTTTAAGGTTCCAAAAGTTCGAAAAATGGTGAATATAGACAACCCAACTATACAAATTCCTTTATTTATTATCCAAACCAAAATCGATGAGAGTTCTGACGAGTTACAACTGTCGACCTGTTTGCAACGTCGATGGTGGTGGCCAGCCATTGGTTCGGCACTCAAGAATCGATAGAGATGAGTCGGATGTATTTCTGGTGTTAGTGTGGAAAACTAGCGAAGAGAGAATTATAATGAACAAGGCGGAGAAATTGTCAAACTTAAATCTGACATGTGCCTAAGCGCTGTGCCCGCTGTATAAGGCTGTTTATGGAAACTGAATTATCCTTTATTGATCCATGGCATTGTTTTGATGAGAGTAGCAAACAAATGAATAGAAATTCAGGCTTTAGTTCATGTAGGGATCAAACAGAGGAATGGGGAAACCAATTCCCATTCCATTTCCATTTCCATTCTTCTCAATTCCTAATACCAAATATCGTTTAGTCATTTTAGCTAAGATGAGTAACTTGAAGATTCTAGAATGGGGTATGAAGAGGAAGAACTTTGCAGAACTTGGAAAGCCAACCCAACTGCAGATGTTTCAAGGCGAGTTTAAGGTTCCAAAAGTTGGAAAAATGGTGAATATAGATTTGTCCCTGGCTAGGCAACGGTCATCCCCACCATGTGCCTCAATGTACATTAGGAATTATTGTCGATAAGGACATGTTTTCTATTGAGGAATAATGCACTTTTTTTTATTCCTTTTTTAGTTGTTTTGAACTTGTTTCTTGTTAGATTTATCAATGAAAATTAAGGATTGTCTTCCATATATACTATATCCGCTCCCACATTTGGACAGTGTGGGCCTCTGTCAACGAAGACATAGCTAATCGACGATGGCCCTATTGTGTTGGGTTTTTAAGAAAGATTTAAATCCAAGTGCTCATTTGCTGCAGCGGTGGCAATAATTCCAAGGTGAGTTTATCAATTATGGATAGAGCTCGGAGTGTTCAGGTTTTTCTCTCTATGAATTTTCTCGGTGAGACTATTGTAAAAGGTTGTGAGCATACACAATTTCAATTTTTTTTTTTTTTGTTATAATCTCAGGCTGCAAAACAATTGATTGATTAAGTGATTGAAAAATTCTGCAATTCTCTAAATATATAGAAGATTTCTTTGCAGCTGGTCCACCCGTAAAATAGATAACGACACCCAGGCTACACCATGTAAATGTAAATCTCTAGTATCTTTATTATTTGGTGTTGATTTCCTCTGGTAATTTTTTTTTATCTTGCGTTTCATATTGAAAAGGAAAATTCGTTAGCTTCCACGTTATTTCAAAACAGTCAGTATCAAAGCTAAGTTTAGAGTTCTTGAACTTGCGTTTTTGCTTGGTTGAGCATTGCCTAGAATATTGGATTTCCGACATGTCTGAAGCAAGAGTTGAGATTGGAAGGTCAACAGGAGGAAGTAATGGAGCATTGAGATGTGTGCCTTTAACAATTCAAGGCATTGGGCAGTGAGGATAAGTTGTTGGAAGCGATGAAAGAGGCCAAAAAGGTGGAAGTCGATGGAGAAGAAAAAGAATATAATCTCGTTGAATTTGTTGGATGAGATGTGGATTGAAGTGGCTGAAGAAAAGGATGTGATTGCATTGTGGGCAAAACTTAAGTCATTTATGCTAAAAATGATGTTTTAATTTTGGGTGATCAAAGGCACATCAGTCAAAACTCATGTAGATGAGTTTAACAAACTCATGATGGACTTGAAAAGAATCGGGAAAGTTTTTTTTTTATGAGAAAAAAGGCATAATGTTATTGGCATCTTTTATTGGATATTTTTGAGAACTTCGCTGAGGGGGGCGCACTACAGCCTTTGAAGAGATGAAGCCCAGCTTATTTTCTATGTAGTGGCCAAAAAAGTTACAAAAAAGACAACTTGACGCGTGACATGATGCAAGGTTTGGTCATTCTAGATAGAGTAAAACGTGGAAGGGCTTACAAAAGTAGGTGGAGAGCCCTTGTAGATAGAGGTCCAACGTCTGGAATTGTGATGTTATCACTGCAATGAGGCGAGGCACTACAAGAATCATGGTCCGAAGTACAAGGATAAAAGAGTTAAGATGGAATATGGGGGTGATCTTAATGTTGTTACTATACCATATGATAGTTCAGTAAGCTCTTCCTTCATATTTAATTTCCCCATTAATAGGTGGTCAAACAAGGGTTCTTCATACTAGAATTTTTTTGCTTCATAATGTTATCATTTATTCGACTTCAGCCCCGTCATCTTACCATAACAAAAAACTTACAAATGCTAGAATTGCAATTGAAGTTTTAGACTTTCTTGTTTAAGCCTCTTTTTATACAGGTATCTCAAGGCTGCTTCTTGCATGTAAAATTTCTTCATGCTTTGATCTTATGTCTAATTCCAACCTGAGGAAGCGGGCTGTTAGAATGTATAAGCATCAAGCATGCTTTCATCTAAAAAGCTTTTGGATTAGTGTGAGAATTGTCTCATATATGTATGGTATGTACGTAGGAAAAACCAACAAATCTACCATGACAACCTCGCCATTGTCATTCCTATTGGAGGTCTTATGGCACTTCTCTTTCTCACTTGTTCTGTACTTCGAAGAAAAGGAAAGAAGATGGACGAAGTTATCCAAGGAAAAAGCGGTAAATTGACTATTTGCCTTTATCTTCTTGTAAACTATCTATGTCATATAATTGAGCATTTTATAAAACTTCATAATTTTTTTTATAAGGAATCAAATATGCTAATCATACAAATTAAGAGTCCCTTTGATAAAACTGTTGCTATCGTGTACCTATGTTGCGTTACTGCAGCTTGTATATTTTGTAATATAATTTGCAAAACTGTTATTCCTTAAAATTGGATGAGACAACTCTGTAAAGTTAATTTGAGCTTCAATGCAGCTATGTTTAGATTGATAACAAGTTTTTGACCTCACATTGGGTCATTTCAATTTAATTAGGGAAAATGACACAAATGGTCTATAAACTTTGACTTAATGTGCTATGCATTCTTGAACTTTTAATTTGTTCAATGTAATCCCTGAACTTTAACTCAATGTGCAATGTGGTCCATGAATTTTTAATTTGCTTAATGTGATCCTTGAACTTGTAGTACATATTCAAATTAATCCTTGGACTATATGAAAATATTTAATATTGTCATTCCATTAATTTAAGTTGAAGGACTGTGTTCAAAGAATAGCAAAATTATAAAATACTCTCCATGGGTATACATCTAGTAAGATCCCATTAGGATGCCAAGAGTTGTGCCGGAGTGATATAAATTTACGATTACCAACCACATAATGAGGCCTCAAAATACTCTAGCCTTTAACAATTCCCTCCAAGCACAACCAACTTTTTCAATTCAATTAGCAAACCTAACATTACCCTTAGTATGAAGAAATGATCATGATACAAGATTTTTCTTGAAATTTGAGTTTTTTGGTAATGTAGGTCCCAAAGAATTTACCACCAAGGAGTCCTTGCAATTTGACTTGGCTACAATACAAACCGCGACAAATGATTTCTCTTGTGAAAACAAGTTGGGTGAAGGTGGATTTGGTGAAGTTTTTAAGGTACGCAATACATACTAATTAGAAACAATCATGAATGCTTTACATAAGAATTGAATAAAATGATGTTGAAGAAAAAAAACATGTAAAGCTTTTTTTATGTTAGTTCTTAAGAAGTTGTGATGAGGAATTAAATGCAAAACACTTTAGGGTAGACTTCCTAACGGGCAACAAATTGCGGTGAAGAGACTATCTCAAAGCTCAAGACAGGGTGATGAAGAATTTAAGAATGAAGTTCTATTAGTTGCGAAGCTTCAACACAGAAACCTTGTACGATTGCTCGGATTTTGCTTGGAGGGAGATGAAAAGCTGCTTGCCTATGAGTTTGTGCCAAATAAAAGCCTTGATTACTTTTTATTTGGTAAGTTGTAGTTTAACCTTCTTATGGGCAGAATGTCTAATTTTCTTGAAATCAAATGTTCAAGCTTCCACTAACCATGTAAACCTTGAAATTAAGATGTTTTTGTTCTTTCAACTGATTATGGTTTTTCTTTTTTTGAGCTGCCATTGATAAATGAGAGAAAATATCTATTGGTATTTGTGATGAACTTCGCTTTGAGTTTTTGAATAGGTGCCACATGCTAGCACATTAAATGAATTTTGGTGCAATAATGCAGATCCCGGAAAAAGGAAACAATTGGATTGGCCCTTGCGTTATAAAATAGTATTTGGGATCGCTCGAGGAATGCTCTATCTACATGAAGATTCTCGTCTTCGGATAATCCATCGTGACCTAAAATGCAGCAATATCTTGTTAGACAGTGAAATGAACCCAAAGATTTCTGATTTTGGCATGGCAAGGATTTTTGGAGTCAATCAAACTCAGGCCAACACAAATAAAATTATGGGGACTTTGTAAGTCTTAGTTTTTGAATAGATGACTTTGTGATTGGATGCCAGACTTGCTCTTTTTGTCTATTTAAGGATGCTACATGATCTGACTCTAAATTTGCAATATACATGTGGCTAATGTTTGAATTTACAGTGGTTACATGTCTCCAGAGTATGCAATGCATGGAGAGTTTTCAGTGAAATCCGATGTTTATAGTTTCGGAATACTACTTCTAGAGATCATTTGCGGGAAGAAGAATAACTTCTACCACCAACTAGAAGGGGGTAAATATCTTGCTAGTTATGTAAGTTTCACCATTCTATTGCAAGATGCTGCACCTTTTGTAATTTTGGTCAAGTGAAATAGAAATTCCTTCATGAAAACTAAGTCCTTTTAGCCTACATAACACTTATGAATATTTATGTTCCTTGGTCATATATGGTTATTCTTGCAGGTGTGGAATCGATGGAGAGAAGGCATGCCCTTAGAAGTGGTGGACCCAACTATCATGGATTCATATTCAAGAGATCAAGTGCTTCGGTGCTTGCACATTTGCTTACTATGCATTCAGGAAGATCCAGCTATAAGACCCACCATGGCAACCATAGTTCTCATGATTAGTAGTAATTCCATTACTCTGCCATCGCCTCGACATCCAGCCTTCTTTGTCCAAAGTAGATTGCAAGGACAGAGCATCCCAATAGAAGAGCTTAAATCAGACAAATCCACCAAGAGGACTATCCCTTCTTCAACCAACAGAATGTCTGTTACCGAATTGTACCCACGGTGAATGGCGGCATAAGTGAAATCTTTCTTCATGGATGGTCTCACGGAGAGATTGTATGGCCTTGCACTATGAATTTTTATGAACCATAAGCAGAAATCTATGTATATGGAGGATAAACTGTCAATTGCTCAAATAGGGTCTTTGGATTTAAAAGAAAACTCTACCCATGTTATCTAGCATAATTATTATGATTTCTTAAATTCTGTTACTATTTGAAACTGAATCATAATTTGACCAAAAGAAAAAAGAATTATACGTCAATCCTATGTAATTTGGCGCATTTGTATGTAATTGTGCTTCTATAAGGCTTAACACTACTTCTCTTGTCTGGACTATATTTTCAAATTCAAGTGTTCATTCACTGACCCATTAGATTATACATTTCTTCACTTGTGAAACTAGTTGGGCTTTGGTGTTGTCAAAATTACAATGGTAGGTTGTAGGTGCTTCAACGGAAAAAGTGTTTAAAAAGTCATAAACCTATTGCATTAGTGTCAATTTAGTCTTAAGTCTAAGATATATTTCATACAATTAATTTATTAAATAGGGTATTGGGCTATTATTGATTCTCAAATATAACGGATTATTAAGAGGATCACTCTGATATATCTCCTAAAAAACAGTTTTGTAAACTAGTTCTGATAAATCTAAATCTATGAATGAAGGTTTTAACTTTTCGACATATATTACTTTCCATCTTTTGATCGATAAACAGTTTTGTTCGATCAATTCGGACAATCTTTTGAAAATTTGTTTTCATTGTTGGACCAGGAATTCGAATAATAGATTTGCACTTGATGTAGCGAGTTAGCAAGACTTTTCTGCCAAGAACCTTCGTCAGGAAGTTTTGTTTTCCTTTTTCTTTTGTTGGGGGGGGATTTGGTAATTGGCACTGACTTTTCCACTTCCCTGTTGTAAACAAAATTTCAAAGCTATGCTAAAATAGAAAATCGAATTTATTAAATAGTGTGACTATTCATAATAAAGTACGGTTATTTCTATTATTATTTAATTTCAATTTTATTAATTTTTGCCTAATAGTTATTAGGCACTCTTACAACCTTTGGAAAATTGTTTAGCCTATGAAATGTTGTATTTGTCAATTATTATTTTTCAGAAATTGTAAAATTCGGAATTCTAGGAAAAAAAATAATCATTGTTTCCAACTATTTCCCTTTAAGAGTTATCAGAGAAATATCAGAATTATTATTTGGTATTTTTATTCAAAACTTTGTTGCATTCTGAAATTTTTTTTATTATCAATCATTTGCAATATTGTTAGATAAATAATTCTTGAAAGAGAGAATTATCACGTCTTAAAGGGTGATTTTAGTCCCTCGGAAACATCATAGATGGGTCACCTGCAATATATAGCTGTCTACCATCACCGAGCTAAGTGACGTAATAAGGCATCGCTGTCTCCCGAAAGCCATCCATTTTTCTGTTTGGTTTGATCAACCCGTGTAAAATACGCTTCTCGAAAAGCCCAAAAGGCCTGCCTTCGAGGGTCGGGGATGCTGTCATTTACATATTAATTATATTATATTTGGTGGTTTGAAATTTAGATCGCACATGGTAATCATTATATTTCTATTTGTAGAATAAATTTCTATTCCAAACCTATTTCTAGAATAGAAATCCGTTTGGTAAAAAAAAATTCATTTCTATTTCAAGAACAAATTTCTATTCTAGAAATAGGTTTGGAACATAAATTAGAAACAAACATTTTTTACTTTTCTATTTCTGTAATAGAAATCAAAAATTGTTTCTCTCTTTCTTACTTATCACCCGAAGAAGTTTTTTTCCGTCCGTCGCTCACCACCACCACCACCCCCCACCCACCGCCGTCTGCTACCCGCTAGCCACTGCCGATCGTCGGTCACCGCCGCCGGACGGCCAGTGACCAGTGGGTCAACGACCGATGACTAGCGGGCCGGCGACCGGTGGGCCAATGATCGGTGACCAACGGCCGGCGGCCGATGAACCAACGGGCCGGGGACTAGCAACCGGCGGACTGATGGACCCGGGGGCCGGCGACCGACGACCGGCGACCAGCGACCGGTAGACAATGGACCGGTGGACTAGGGGGCTAGGGACCAGCAAACAGCGGACCAGCGGACCGGCGACCGGCGACCGGGGAACCGGCGACCGGCGATTGGCGGACCGACGACCGACGACCGGTCGCACCCTTATTGGTCAATAATAGAAATTTTTTGTGGTTATCAAATGCATTTTTTTGTCTAGAAACTCATCCAAAAGTAGAAATAGAAAAATCTATTTCTGTTTCAGAAATCAATTTCTGACCAGAATGGTTATCATTCGCACCCTTATTGGTCAAGAAATCATAGGATGCTAGGGCAACATCAACATTCGTTTCGCACCAACCACTGCATTGCCTATATATATAATCTCTCTTTTTCTTTTTAAAAAAAGAAACTCTACTATTCATTAACGGGCATTGCTAAAAAATAACTTATGAATTTCTGAAAACAAAATATTTGGAAGAGGTTGACGAGGTTAATATAATCAGTTTGAAGGAAGGGTATTTCTGCGGAGGGCTTTGATGACCTACTCTACAAGTTGATTGGCTTTGCAGGAACAATAGAGTACTTTCACGGAACTCAGCTGGGACAAGTATTTATAGCATTCTTCCATATTGACTTGTAAAGCCCACGGGCATTGGGTGAAACCCATGATAACCTGCATGATTGGTAAGCTATCAGTTTCAACTATGGAGCACATACATTTGCATTGTTCAGATCAGAAGATTCGAGCAAGTACAAAAGGGCTTCAAACGTACTAGGCCTTTGAACATTTGAGTCGAGGATGCATGCACCAATTTCACGAATCCGGCCATCGGCAAGCCCATCGAATCATGACAAATCCCAATGATTGACCCCTCCAAAGCTCATCGAGCCAAGAGCCATCGGTGTTGAGCTTGAGAAACCCCGTCCTATTAGTGATAAAGTTATTCTTTATGTTGAAATTCATGATCAAAGAATTTTAGATTTTTGTAATTTTCACGATAAAAGGGATGGAGATGTACCTTTATACATAGCAATAGCTTTGAGAAAATGATTATTGCAGAAATAGAAGAACCTAAGAGATATGATTTCTCTCTCATAACCCACTTTAGTTTTAACGTATTTTATGCGATGGAGGACGAAATATAATTTTTCTATTGTCTTAGTTGAAGAGGGGGGACTAAACTCTGTATACTCACATTATCAATAGATTCTTTCATTAATGCCTTCAATAAGTACCTTCAAAGTGGGTGCTCGACGTGCACAAAAGAAAAAGAAGGGAAAACAGCCACCAAAAAGAGAGAGAATGTGGAGAAGAAACGAAGAAAAAGGAGAGATTTTTGTGATCCCGTTTCGAAGGCAAGACGTTGACAGAATTTGCTCAAATTTGAGTATGTTGTTCACAAGACCGATGGCTACAAGTTGATGGTCTTCGTTCGTCAAGAATTGCCTATGAATTCTCTGATTGCAGTTAGATTTTTCTAGCTCTGAATTTGTTGATTCATCTTTGTGGTGAGAAACTATGATTGTAATATTGATGTTGATCCTTTAGTGTGTGACTAGAGAAGTATAATTGGTGTATCATGTTATTCTTTGTAATTAGTGGAAGATTTTTGGGCCATCTGTGGTTTTTCCTGATTGGGTTTTCCACGTTAAATAGTGTTATTGTTGGCCTTGTCTTATTATTATTTCCATATTATATTTGCATATTGTGAGGGTATATTAGCTGGTTGTTGTTGAGGCTAAGTTAATTTTGGTTCATCTAGTTTTTTGGGGGAGAAATTGATCCTAAATTAAATTTAGTTATTTGATAAATTGGAACCGAGTTCCCCCCAACAAAGTGATAATAGAGCCAAGGTTGTGCTGAAATTTTATTAAGTAATGGAGGAAACTAGTGGTGCCATGTTTAAGTTGAATGTCTCGAATTACTCTATCTGGAAGCCTCGGATGGAAGATGTGTTATATTGTAAAGATTTGTTTGATCTTGTTGAGGGCGATGAGGCTAAAGGAGATAAGGAAGACAAGGAATGGGAGCAAATGAATCAAAAAACAATTGGGTTTATTCGACAATGGATTGATGATAGTGGAGATAAGTACACTAGGAGTGCCATAACTTTCGTACGGCGCTCACTTTGGTGCCAAAATTTTTTTTTCGCTTATTTGAGTGCTACAAGTTTTAAAAAACGTTCACTTGAGTGCCAATTCTGATGTGGCCGCCGGAAAAGCTGACGTGGCGCCGGTGAACAATATTTTAATATATTTTTTATTTTTATTTTATTTTTATTTTTTTTTTCTTTAAGGCCGATGAGGGTCACCGGTGGCCCTCGCCAGCCCTGAAAAAAAAAACAAAAAAGCAAAAAGAAATCGATTTTTTTTAAAAGAGTAGAAACGGCGTCATTTTGCCTGAAAAGTCCACGTCGGCGTCGAATAAAAAAAGAAAAGAAAAATCATTAAAAAATTCCACGTATGCATTTTGGCACTTAATTGAATGATTTTTGGCCGGAAGTGACACTTAACTGAACGATTTTACTCCGATGTGGCACTCAAGTGAGCAAAAAAAAAGTTTTGGTACCAAAGTGAGCGCCGTACGAAAGTTATGGCACTCCTAGTGTCCTAACCCCAATGATAGTGTGTATCATCATATTGCTCAAGAGACGAAGGCGGACATTTTGTGGAAGAAATTACAAGATCTCTATGAGAGGAGAACTCCACAAAATAAGGCTCTTCTAGTTAAATGACTTGTAAATTTGAAATACAAGGGAGTGACATATTAGAATACTTAAGTGAATTTTAAAATGTTGTAAATCAATTGACAAATCTTGAAATTGACCTTGGTGGTGAATTGCAATTATGTTTATTGCTTGGTACTCTTCCTGATAGTTGGGACACCTTAGTTGCGGAATTAGGCAATTTGGCCCCCTTTGGTGTGCTTTCTATGAGCATGATTAAGGAAAGCTTGTTCAATGAAGAAACAAAAAGAAAAGGTTTAAATTATGCTTCTAGTTCGGAGGCTCTTGTGATAGAAAATAGGGGAGGAAGTTATTCAAGAAAGTTTCAGAGTTATGACTGCAAAGGCAAGTCAAAAGGAATATCGAAATCAAGGCTGAGGAGGAGTGTGAAGTGCTACAATTGTGGCAAAATGGGACATTATGCTAGAGAATGTAGGTTACTAAAGAAAGATAAATCTTACGATAGAATTGAAGAGTGAAAGAAAGAAGAGAAACAAGCTACAACGGTGGTTGCATCTGATGGCGATATTGTGTTTGTATGTGATGATGGTTGCGTGAACCTTACATGCCAAGACTCTACTTGGATTGTTGATTCCGTGGCTTCATTTCATGTCACTTCACGGTGTGACTATTTTGCTTCCTATCGTAGTTGTAATTTTGGTTGTGTTAGGATGGGAAATAACGGTGTTTTCAAGGTTATTGGCATGGGAGATGTTTATTTGGAAACTGACAATGGATGTAATTTACTTTTGAAAAATGTGAGACATGTTCCAGATATTCGACTTCACTTGATCTCCACGGGTGCCTTAGATGATAATGATTATTACAATTGGTTCCATGGTAGTAGCTAAGGGCAAGAAAATATATTCTCTCTACACCACGTAAGGTAACTTGATTAAAGAAGAAGTAAATGTAGTGGAGGATTCCTCGGTTAATTTATAGCATATGAGGCTTGGTCATCTTAGTGAGAAAGGACTTTAAACTCTTAATAAAAAGAATCTTCTATCATTGAAGGAGAAGAATTTGAAGGAATGCACTCATTGTCAAACAGGTAAGCAACATAGATTCTCATTTCATAGTTCCTCTCCACTTACAAAATCAAATGTACTTGATTTAGTTCACACTAATGTTTGTTGCATGGATGCTAGAAGCCTTGGTGGTGCATTATACTTTGTAACTTTTATTGATGACGGTTCTAGAAAAGTGTTGGCTGTTGCTTTGAAATCTAAAGACCAGGTCTTGCTACTTTCAAATAATTTCATGTCAATGTGGAAAGAGAAATTGGGAATAAGCTGAAACGTGTTCGAGCTAATAATGGTGGTGAATATAGAGGTTCGTTTGAACACTATTGCAAGGATTATGGTATCAAGCTTGAGAAGATTGTTCTGAAAACACCACAACAGAATGGAGTAGCAGAGAGAATGAACTGGACAATTAATGATCAGCTTCAATGTATGCTCTCCATGCAAAGTTGCCTAAGACTTTCTAGGGTGAAGTGATGAGAACAGCAATAGACTTGATAAATCTTTCTCCATCGGTGCCTCTTAAGGGAGATGTTCCACAAAGAATTTGGAGTGGAAAAGATGTTTCTTACAATCATTTAAAGGTGTTCGGTTGCTGGGCATTTATGCATGTTCCAAGAGATAAAAGGTCTAAGCTTGATGACAAGTCTAAACAGTGTATCTTTTTGGGTTATTGACATGAAGAGTTTGGCTACAGGCTATGGGATCCAATTGCAAAGAAAGTTGTTAGAAGCCAAGATGTGGTGTTCATTGAGAATCAAACCATTGAAGACATGACAAGCTAGACAGACCAAAGAACATAGCTCAATGTTTAGTTAGTTTCAGCCCAAATCCTCCTCATGTGGGTGGAAATCATGGGGAAGAAGTCCATGAAAATCATAGAAATCATGAATATGGTGAGTCCTCACATAATGCCGATTCTTCAATTGAGACAGGTGAAATAGTTGAGCAAGAGCAGCCCATTGAGCTAGTTGAGCAAAAACAATCAGTTTTACCTCAAGTTAGAAGATTTGAAAGAGAACGTAGACCTTCACAAAGATATCAACCGCATGAGTATGTGTTATTCACCAATGCAGGAGAACCGGAAACTTATGAAGATGCTATGTCCTGTGATCAAAAGAATGAGTGGCATGAAGCCATGCAAAAAGAACTTAAATCCTTGCATGAGAACCATGCATTTGAATTGGTAAAATTACCTAAAGGTAAAGGAACACTCACAAATAAGTGCATGTATAAGTTGAAGGCGGAAGAGAATAGTTTGAAACCACGATACAAGGCAAGGCTTGTTATGAAGGGCTTTTGTCAAAAGAAGGGAATTGACTTTGAAGAAATATTTTCACCGGTTGTAAAAATGTCTTTGATTCGAGTTGTTCTTGGGTTGGCCGCCATCCTGAATTTAGAAATTGAACAATTTGATGTAAAGACAACTTTTCTTCATGGAGACTTGGAAGAATAAGAGGTGCAAACCTCTGGAGTGCTAAAAGTTGGCACAAAGGGACACTTAAGTGCCAAAAGTTACAAAAGGTACACTTAAGTGCCAAAATTGGAGCAAAAGGGATCACTTAAGTGCCAACGACGAAAAATTCCGGCCAAATTGCCATGTGTCCATTTTCGGGCGACTTCATTTGCTGACGGAGCATTTTTTTCAAAATAAAAAATTGACGTGGCAATTTTTTTTTTAAAAAGTTGTCCACGTCAGATTTTTGAAAAATTAAAATCGATTTTATTAAAAAAAAAAAAAAAAGGAGGAGGGGATCGGCGAGGGCTACACAGCCCTCGCCGATCCCCTCCTCCTTTTTTTTATAAATAAAATCGATTTTATAATAATATATTTTTATTATTTAATATTATTTAATTAATAATTTTTAAATCCACGTCGGCCCAAAACGACGTAGTTTTGGCTGATTTTTGGCCGATTCAGTTTCCGGCAAGCCACGTAGGCAAGAAAATTAATAAAAAATTACCACGTAGGATTTCCGGCAGGGTTCCGGCGACTTGTCACTTAAATGATTCAATTTTTTTTTTAAAAGTGGCACTTAAGTGTACCTTTTGTAACTTTTGGCACTTAAGTGTCCCTTTGTGCTAAGTTTTGGCACTCGCGCTGTACTTTCCCCTAAGAATAAGTATATATGGAGCAATCGGAGGGCTTCAAAGTTGAAGGCAATGAGCATCTTGTATATAGATTAAGGAAAAGCTTATACGGTCTCAAGCAAGCATCGAGGCAATGGTACATGAAGTTTGAATCATTCATAGAAGAATATGGATATAGTTAGACAAACTCCGATTCTTTTGTCTTTATGAAAATATTCTTAGATAATGATTTTCTCATCCTCCTACTTTATGTGGATGACATGTTGATTGTTGGACATGATGCTAAGACAATCAAGAACTTGAAAAATGAGTTGAGTAAAGCCTTTGCAATGAAGGACCTAGGCCTGGCTAAGCAAATTTTAGGCATGAGAATTACTCGTGATAGGAGGAATGGGAAACTTTGGTTATCTCAAGAGAAGTACATTGAAAGGGTGCTTGAAAGATTCAATATGAGCACATGTAAACCGGTAAGTACTCCATTTGTAGGTCATTTCAAGTTAAGTATTAATGAATGTCCTACAAGTGAGAAAGAGAAGGAAGAGATGAAGAAAATTCCCTATGCATCGGCTATAGGTAGTTTGATGTATGCCATTGTTTGTACAAGACCCGATATTGCTCATGCAGTTGGTGTCCTAAGTAAGTTTCTCTCAAATCTAGGTAAGGAGCATTGGACTGCTATTAAATGAATTTTAAGGTATCTCAAAGGGACTTCTAAATTTTGCTTATGTTATGGAAATGGAAAGCTTGAGTTGAGTGGCTACTCGGATGCCAATTATGCTGGTGATATTGATTCTCGAAAATCCACATCAGGTTATATGATGATTTTTGTAGAGGAAGTTGTCTCATGGCAATCAAGATTACAAAAATGTATTGCTTTATCTACAATTGAAGTGGAGTATATTGCTATTACTGAAAGAGCTAAGGAACTCTTGTGGATGCAAAAATCTCTACAATAGTTGGAATTGAAGTAAGAGAAGTTTGTTCTATATTGCGATAGCATGAGTGCTATCTATCATAATGAGAATCCGGTATTGCATTCAAGATCGAAGCATGTTGATGTGAGGTATCATTGGATCCGAGAAAAGTTAGAAGAGAAGCTTTTCCAGCTAAAGAAAGTCCACACCGATGATAATAGATCTGACATGATGACCAAGGTATTGCCCGTAGTGAAGTTTGACTCTTGTAGAAGAAAAGCAAGCTTGATAGAATTTCCCACATGAGGTGGAGGGAGAGATTTGTTGACTGGGTCCACCTTTTGTGGGGCCCGTCTAAAACAAATAAAAAAAAAGGAAACGGTTGACAAGAGAAAAAAAAGGAAGAAGAACTGCTTTGTGCAGTTTTTCCAAAGTGGGTGCTCGACGTGCACAATAGGGGTGTCAAAAAAACTCATCTAACCCAACTCAAACATGATCCAAACACAACCCGAACACGAAATAAGTATGGTACATATTTCATGTCTTAATATTGTTTGGATAACAATTATAAATACAAATGGAATACATATTTTGGGTTAAGTTAGGGTCGGAACAATGTTCCAACCCAAACACATTAAAGGCTTCAACCCAAACACACCCATCCAAGCTATCTCCTCTACAATTCCTTATGTTCGCAACTCATCCAGCACATCTCATCTTACGGGTTTGTCGTCATTTCCCCTTAGGTCAGCCCCCATCAATCTCTCTCCCTCTCCCCCTCTCTCTCTCCCCATCTTCCATATAATTTGCTTCTTTTTTGCGGCCAACGCAGAACTTTAGAGGAGGGAGTATTATCTGTCTATAGAGATGTTCATGGACGAGTTGGACGAGACCTTGCGGTGTCACGGAAAAGCATTTCGAATTCCCTTTATCATATTATTTTTTTAAAATTATATATGTGCGGAGATATTCACAAACGGGTTGGATGAGGCCTCGCGATGTCACGTAAGAACATTTCGAATTGCTTTTGTCATAATTTTTTATTAAAAAATTATCTGTATGCGAAGATGTTCATAGACGGGTTGAACGAGGCCTCGCGACGTTACGTAAGAACATTTCGAATTCCCTTTGTCATAATTTTTTATTAAAAAATTATTTATCTACAGAGATATTTACGGACGGGTTAGATAAGAACTCACGCCGTCACGATTCACGGACGGGTTGGATGAGGTCTCGTGGCGTTACGTAAGAGTATTTCCAATATTTTTTATTAAAAAATTGTAATATTTTTTAATAAAAAACCTAAAACCCGAAACCCGAAACCCGACCCGAACCGACATGTTTATTTTGCTTCATGTTTTATGCATTTTAGGTCGGGTCGGGTCGGATCGGGTAACATCAAGACCCGACCCGACTCAACCAGTTGACACCCCTAGTGCACAAAAGAAAAAGAAGGGAAAACAGCCACCAAAAAGAGAGAGAATGCAAAGAAGAAACAAAGAAAAATGAGAGATCTTTGTGATTCCGTTTTGAAGGCAAGACATTGACGGAATTTGCTCAAATTTGAGTATGTTGTTCACAAGACCGATGGCTACGAGTTGATGGTCTTCGTTTGTCAAGAATCGCCTCCAAATTCTCTAATTGCAGTTAGATTTTTTTGGCTTCGAATTTGTTGATTTATCTTTATGGTGAGAAACTATGATTGTAACATTGATGTTGATCCTCTAGTGTGTGACTAGAGAAGTATAATTGGTGTATCTCGCTATTCTTTGTGATTAGTGAAAGATTTTTGGGCGGTCCGTGGTTTTTCTTAGTTGGGTTTTCCACGTTAAATCCTTGGTGTTCTTGTTGGCCTTGTCTTCTTAGTATTTCTGTATTATATTTGCATATCATAAGGGTATATTAGCTGGTTGTTGTTGAGGCTAAGTTAATTATGGTCCGTCTAGTTTTTCATGGGAGAAATTGATCCTGAATTAAATTTAGCTATTGGAGAAATTGAAACCGAGTTCCCCCAACACATTGAAACTCATTTTATCCTCACAATCACATCTTTTCATAATTAATATGCTTTTTTTTTTATAGTATTGAAAGGTGTTGAACCATTAATTAATAATATCACGTGGGCCATAATCATCTTTACGCGTCCGGCAGGTCCATTTTACGCGTGAGCTGAGTTGATCTTTCCCTCGTTTTCCTGTTCCTGGATTCCACGTAACGAGGTGCTTGTTCGATACGGGAACAACCTCTATGAAGAAAGACCAACTCGGTCTATGTAAATCCACAAACCCAGCGGCCACTCCATTCATCAACCAAGCTAAGCTAATCATGAATATTTACTTTATCATCTCCCTGTCTTTCTCCTTCTTCTTCATCAACATTTTCACAACGGAAGCTGCACCCGAATACCTATTTCAGGATTGCCCAAACACCTCCCTCTTGTTGAGAAAACTCCTAGTTTTGATGCTAACAAAACAGCTTATGAATGATATTTATATATCAATCTCTTGAAAGAAAAGGACACAGAATGACACATGTTTTAAAGTCTGCTGGTTGTAGAAGATAAAGCATGAGATGTCTAAGAGTCTGACTGTACCAGACGGAAAGACTCATCCAGATTGTGTTTTAAGTCTGACCGTACCAGACTGTATTTTAAGTCTGAATGAACCAGACTGAGATTTTAAGTCTGAATGAACCAGACTGAGATTTTAAGTCTGAACGAACCAGACTGAAAATCTAGGCTGATTCAAAACTTAAGACCATCAGACTTAAGATGGACCTACATGATAAGATCACCAACGGTAGAGTTTTTCACTTACCTTTTTAATATTGATTATGTTATACTAATCTGATTGACATGATCAATTAATGAGCAACTTCCAATGAAGAATAGAGTACTTATGGAAGCCCGGATTCTGGTTGTATGGGCGAACAGAATCTAAGGGGATCTGATCTACCCTCAACGGTCAAAAAAACTTGCCTTATAAAGTCTGTCCAGGAAAGGGAAGACGAAACTCTCAAGGAAAGAGCCAACGGTCGAGTATGGCTTGGAGAGTATATAAGGGTAGGTTGAGACTTAGGGGAAAGATAGATGAACATTATTCCAAAGCTGATTCAATTCTTCGATTGTTTTTCATAGTGCACATTTGAGTGATCTAGGTGTTTTACAGAAAGAGAGTGACTTAGTGAGACAGATCATCACCGAGTACAAACACTCGAGAGTGTGTAATCACCGTTGATCATATAGTGAAATACAGCCGATTGGCTAGTCGACCGAAGAGTGGACGTAGGCTTGTCTAAAGCCGAACCACTATAAATTGAGTTTGCAATCTTCTCTACTCTCTCTATTTAATTTCAGTTTATAGATTGCAAAAGATTGTTATTGCTTGCGCATAAAATTCCTATACACCTATTCACCCCCCCTCTAGGTGTTAATACTAGTTCCAACAATTGGTATCAGAGCCTCGTGCTCGAGATCTTGAAGTGTTTGTTACTTCTGAGTTAAAGATCCTCTATGGCTAGTATTCTTGCACCAGGTTTAATTGAGGGGCAGAGCAACACTCATCCACCATACTTCGACGGCAAGGATTACAATATCTGGAAGAATAAAATGAAGGCTTTTCTCAGGTCAAAAGATCCACTGGAATGGGATGTGGTTAATAGGGGAATTGAGCCCATTGATAACGCCAGAAAGACGTCAAAGAGTACCGATGGAAAAGAAACAGAACCATCAGCCACTCTCTCTCCAGAAGAGATAACAAAGAGATAAACTATTGATGCAAAGGCTATTTACTCTCTATATTGTGCTTTATCACCTAATGAATATAATCGTATATCTTCTTGTGATACAACAAAGGAAGTATGGGACAACATGTGACATATGAAGGAACTGATCGAGTCAAGGAGACCAAAGTAAACATATTACTTGGTC
This sequence comes from Corymbia maculata, assembly GCA_014182735.1. Classification (NCBI taxonomy): domain Eukaryota; kingdom Viridiplantae; phylum Streptophyta; class Magnoliopsida; order Myrtales; family Myrtaceae; genus Corymbia; species Corymbia maculata. The sequence goes on along the minus strand of CM024686.1, from coordinate 37,080,571 downwards.
AATACGAATCTTTTAAGATGAAGCATGGAGAATCCATAGGAGATATGTTCAGTCGTTTTACAAAAATTGTAAACGGATTAGCATATCAAGGACAGCCTGTTCCTGGACCAATGAAGGTCAACAAACTTCTGAGAGGACTGTCAAAAGAATGGAACAATGTGAAGACATCTATCAGAGAAACTCTGCGAATTTCACCTCTAACAGTCAATGAGCTCGTTGGTACCCTACAGTCCTATGAGGTAGAACAAATGAACGAAGAAGTGGAATCCAGAGGTAAAAAATCCCTTGCTCTTAAGTCTAACACTGATTCTGATGATACAGATTCTGAGGAAGAACTGGACAACGAGGAACTTGCACTGTTGATCAAAAATGTAAAGAAATTAAACAGAAAAGGCAGAAAGTTCAACAATAGGAAACAAAACAGACAATCTGGGCGACGCAAAACTGATGACGAGGATGATTATACCAAGGATGTAATTTGCTTTGAGTGTAAGAAAAAGGGACATATTAAACAGAATTGTCCCAAACTCAAAAAGAACAAAGGAAAATTCGAGAAGTATAAGAAGGCTCTCAAAGCTGAAACATGGAGTGACACAGAAGTCGAGGATAGTGAAGACAAATATGGAAACATCTGTCTTATGGCACACTCGGACTCGGACTCAAACCGATTCGCACACGGACTCGAGACGAGAGAGATCGAGGTAAATCATTTCGAGATCCCTATAGAAGTTTCACATTATATAAATGAGTTTTGTTCTAATCTAAAAGCTACTTTGAAAAGGATTTTCAAATTAAAAAAGGAAAATTACAAGTTGAATCAATAGAATGTTTCTTTGAAAGGAAAAATGGATGATTTCAAAAAGGAATTTTTGGAAATAAAGGAAAATCGAGAGTTTCTATTAAATGAGAATGAATCTATTAAAAATGAACTTTTGGAAACAAAGGAAAATTGAAACTCTTTACAAAAGAAGAATGATTCTTTCAAAAAGGAATTCTTAGATATTACCACAAAATTTTCCAAAAGGTCAAAAACTCTACAACATATACTTTCCATTCAAATTCCTTATTATGATAAGTCTGGACTTGGTTTTTATAAGGAAAATGATTCCCTGATTGATTTTCCTAAAGTCAAGGAAAGAATAAGACAAAGACCTCCTCGACAAGTTTATAGAAATCATTTCAAAAACAATTTTGTAAGACCTATTGGTAGAAACAATCTCAAATGTTCTAACTGTGGAGAAAGAGAACACTTTGAAAACAAATGTCCTAAAGTCTGGAGACCTGTTCAAAAGAAATGGATAGAAAAAGCTTATACTACTAACTTCAATGGACCCAAGAAAATTTGGGTACCAAAGAAAAAATGAATATTTGTAAACATTGCAGGTAAGTTTCAAAAGTAAGAAGAAATGGTATTTGGATAGTGGATGTTCAAGACACATGACAGGAAATTCAAAGATGTTCATTGGATACGACAGAATCAAGGGAGGAACAGTTTCGTTTGGAGGAAACACCAAAGGAAACATTATAGGACTGAGAACTGTCAAGATCGGTAGCTTAATAATCAACGTTTCTCTAGTCAAAGGTTTAAACTATAATCTTCTAAGCATCAGCCAGTTATGTGATGCCGGCTTCAAAATAAACTTCAAAGAGAACCTATGTTCTGGAACAAGCAATGACTCTTCACAGACTTTTACTAGACGAAGACATGGGAACATTTATCTTCTGGACATAAATGAAGATACTGCGAAATGTCTATTATCAGTCCAAGATGAAGCAGATATGTGGCACCGCAAACTTGGGCATGTCAGCATGAAACAAATCTCCAAGCTTGCCAGCAAAAAGCTTGTTTGTGGCTTGCCGTCACTAAGTTACAAGAAAACAGAGCTTTGCTCTGCATGTACACTGGGAAAACAAGTAAGAAGCTCTTTCAAATCTATAAAACAGATTTCTACTAATCGTGTGTTACAGCTTCTTCACATGGACTTATTTGGACCAACTAGAACCCAAAGCATTGGAGGTAAGAAATACTGTCTTGTGATAGTAGATGATTACTCTCGATACACATGGGTATATTTTCTAGCAAATAAATGAGATACCTTCTCATATTTCTCAACATTTGCTAAGAGAATCTAAAATGAAAAAGGTTACTCTATTTCAAGTATCAAAACAGATCATGAGGGAGAATTTGAGAATCATGACTTCACAAACTTTTGTGACAAAAATGGCATATAGCATATATTTTCATCTCCTTACACTCTAGAACAAAATGGAGTTGTGGAAAGAAAGAATAGGTCTTTGCAGGAAATGGCCAAAACATTGCTTATAGAAAGCAAGGTGGCAACTTGGTTCTGGGTAGAAGCAGTTTCTACCTCTTGCCATATTATTAAAAGAGTATTTCTTAAACCAATTCTTGAGAAAACCCCTTATGAGATTTTCAAAGAAAGAAAACCTATTGTTTCATATTTTCGAATCTTTGGTTGTCCATGCTATATCCTTAAGAATGTTAATCATTAACTTAGTAAGTTTGAAGAAAGGTCAGATGAAGGTATGTTTCTGGGCTATTCAAACTCTAGTAAAGCATACAGAGTGTTCAACAAGAACACTCAGACAGTGGAAGAATCCATGAACGTAAAGTTTTTGGAGAAAGAAGTTACAAAACAGAGCAGTTCAATAAATGAAGAATCAGAATCAAATGCAGCTACTGAAAGATCTAGTCTCAACAAAGAAGTAGAATCTTCTCAGGAAACAGTCAAAGAAGCAACTCATGAAGAACGACTAACTCAGCTTGATACTCCTGCATCAGTAGAAGATTATGATAATAATGAAGTTCCAAACAGAAACTGGAAGCATAAGTCCAATCATCCCAGGGAGCTTGTGATTGGAAACATCAACGAAGGGATTCAAACCAGATCAAGAAACAAAAAGGACACAGGTATTGTTGCACTGATCTCTGAAATAGAACCTAAAGGAATTGATAAAGCACTGGATAGAAGCAATGCAAGAAGAGCTTCAACAGTTTAAGAGAAATGATGTATGGGAATTGGTACCCAAACCAAAAGGACGAACAATCATTGGAACCAAATGGATTTTCGAAACAAAGTTAATGAACTTGGAAAAGTCACCGAAACAAGGCAAGGCTCGTGGCAAAAGGTTATTCTCAATCGAAGGAATAGACTATGATGAAACCTATGCCCCAGTTGCAAGACTAGAAGCAATCAGACTATTACTTGCTTATGCTTGCTATCAAAATTTCAAGCTATATCAAATGGACGTGAAAAGTGCTTTTCTGAATGGGTTTATCAAAGAAAAAATGTTTGTAGAACAGCCTCCTGGATTCGAGGAATCAAGAAAGCCTGACCATGTATATAAATTAAAAAAGGCACTTTATGGTTTGAAATAGGCTCCTCGAGCTTGGTATGAACGATTGAGCAAGTTTCTACTAGATAACAAATTCAGAAAAGGAATGGTAGATACAACCTTGTTCATTAAGAAGGAAGGTAAAGATATTCTGCTAGTACAAATCTATGTAGATGATATTATTTTTGTTTCATCTAATGAGCACTTGTGCAAGATCTTCTCAAAGTCTATGCAAGAAGAATTTGAAATGAGCATGATGGGAGAACTGACATTCTTCCTAGGACTTCAAGTTAATCAAACGAAACGTGGAACTTTTATCAATCAAGAGAAGTACGCCAAAGACTTGATTAAAAAATTTGGTATGGAGAACTGCAAGAGGACATAAACTCCAATGGCAACCTCCATCAAACTTGATCAGGATGAAAATGGGAAGAAGGTTGATCAGAAGAATTATAGAAGCATGATCGGTTCTCTTCTCTACCTTACTGCATCTAGACCAGATATTCTATATAGTGTTTGTCTTTGTGCGAGGTTTCAAGTAGATCCTAGAGAATCACATCTTTCTACTATTAAACGTATAATTAAGTATATAGCAACTTATCCAAACTTAGGGCTATGGTATCCAAAGGAAACAAATTTTACTCTTCTTGGCTACTCAGATGCAGATTTAGCAGGATTCAAAGTAGACAGGAAGAGTACTTCTGGAACATGCCAACTTCTGGGAAAAATGCTAGTTTCATGGTTTTCCAAAAAGCGAGAATCGTGGCTCTATCAACAGCAGAAGCAGAATATGTAGCACTTGGAAACCGTTGTTCACGATTTCGTGGATGAGACAGCAACTAAGAGACTACGGGAAGGAAGAATGCTGCACAGAAATAAGATGTGATAATACAAGTGCTATAAACCTCACCAAGAATCCAATTTTACATTCCAGGGCAAAGCACATTGAGATCAAACATCACTTTATTAGAGACCATGTGCAAAAGGGAGATATATATGTGGAATTCATTGATTCTAAGAATCAATTAGCAGATATCTTCACAAAGCCGCTGGACAAAGGTACATTCGATTCAATATGTGGGTGTTTAAATATTATTAACCCTTTCTTATAAATTCTATGAGAACAGGACAAAGTCTGACAGTAGAAATTATCGGGTCATTGAAAAAGGAAATAATGATATAGTGTGTTATTTTCTTATTGAAATGTGGTAATTATTTTAGTAAGTTTTTAATCTGGTTGATTGATTTGCATATCTTCTGACATATGTCTATGGTGATTGAATATTCTTGTTAAATTTAGAATAACTACCATTTTAATTTATTTTGGATTGCGACTATTCACTTGTTCTCCTAATAAGGGTATAAAAACATCCAAAAGTCGAGTCTTTTCCTCACCACTCTCTAGAACGTTTATTTACAAACCCTAACTGAGAAAAACGCTTTCTAAATCAATCTTCGTCCAAAACTAACCTTCTTCAAACATGGCCTCGAGATCCTCCATATCCAGATCAAGATCTCCATCTCCTAGAAGAAGATCAAACAGAGTTGCTGGAAGAGGAGGAAGAAGAATCGAGGGAGGGCAGATGCATTTCGACCTAACACAGACTTCCGAAGATACTCAAGGACAATCTCCAAGAGTTTCTCCTCAAAGAAACCAAGAAGACTATGAGGAATCTCCAAGAACTCTCCACTCACAATCTAAAGAAAGGAGTGTCTCACGTAGAGGTATGTTTGGATTAACTCTACCGACACCAACTGAAAATCCTCATGTAATCATGAGGAGATATGAGAAGTTAGTCCGAAGAAATGTCAGGGAAGATGTGAAACTATTTTTCTTGAGACAGAATGGGTTTGCGAATGAATTCCGTCTCATTCAAGCAGTACAGGCTGCAGAATTGTCATCTACTCGTAGAGAACGAGTTAGTGATACAGGGAAAAGTAAAGATAAGGTGAAAGAAGATGATGAAACGATCTACAGAAATTTTGAAGTAAAAATGGGAATAGTTGCTGTAGTCCGAAACACAACTGGGAAATTATTTCGATCCAAAGAACACAAGACTTTCTTTAACAATCTGTTGGATTGAGGAGTCATGAACCATAGAATTGTTGATTTTGATTATCTAGATGCTGTTGACGTAAATCTGCGAGAATGCTTTGAAAAATTTCAGATGGACAAATTCTGCACTGATTCTACTGTTGTTTATCCTGAATTAACAACATATTTTTACTTGAATTTGACATTTCTATCTCCAGACAGAATGCAATTCAGTGTGAATGACAGGTTTTATGAGGTTAGTTCAGATACTCTTGCTGACATTATAAATGTTGAGAGAGGAGCATTCAGGTCAATAGATGTCCCTTATAAAACAGTCTGTAAGTTTCTCATGAAGTTTGTAAGGGCCACTATAACTTATCCTCTTTTAACGTCTGCAAGAACTATTTTGCACAAGATCATTATCAGCTGCATTCGTCCAAAAGCATCATCCAAGACTGATGTGTCCAAATTTGAGGCCAAACTGATGTGGGCAATTGAAAGAGGAGTACTGTTCTCACTGCCTCACACAATCATTTTGCATATGTATCGAATAGTCTCAAAGGGAAAAGGACAGCTACCCTATGGAGCTTTAGTCACAAGAATCTTTGATCATCTTAAGATAGATATACCCAGAAGATTTAGTACTAAAACTCTTCCAACAATGATCATTGATATGAAAATGATCAATAAGATGAGACTGAAGGATGTTGCGAGACATGGAGACGAAAAGGAAAGGAATTGGCTATAGTAGAGACAGCAAAAAGAAAAGGCAAAGAATCAGCTGCTGCTGAGCCAAGTTCTAAAAGGAGAAGACAACTCCTACTGATAAATGAGGAAGATGAAGAAGAAAGCATCTCCGCAATTCTGGCAAATATGCGTCAAAATTCTCAGAGAATGTCTGAACCAGAGGCACATGCATAACACATTCTTCGCACAGAAAATGAGAAGAATGCAGAATATGAAGAAATGGATGAGCCAGAAGAAGCAGAAGAAACAGAAGCAGAAGAAGAACAAGAAGAAGAAGGAGATAAGGACAGAGAAAAAGAGGGGCAACAAGGACAGAATGAAGCATCAACTCAGGGGGAGCATCATTATGAAAATGTTGACATTCAAGTTTCTGCAGCTTCATCTGGGAATGCTGATTATCAGAAGATCTTAGAACTTTTAACAGAGATCAGGGATCGGCAGGTACATATGGAAACCTCCTTCAATAACAGATTGGAAACTCTCGAGAAGACAGTTAATCAGTGTATTGACAGGATTGAAAAGTCTGCATCAGATATGGAGGATTTCACCCTTATTCGAACCCCAAACAAGAAAACCACTTAAAAAGATCTTTTTGAACTGACTAACTCTTTTTGAAGTTGACAAAAAGGGGGAGTAGATATGGCTTTTTGGGATTTTTCGTTTTTGATTGAATTTCGATGGATTTATCATTGTGCTGATGTTATCATTGTGTTTATGCATGATAGTTGGATGACAGTTGGTTTTATCATTGTGTTAATGCATGATAAATGACTGATGATATTTTCTTATTGGCGATCACAAAAGATCGATAAAGTCTGTATCTTGTTGAGCTGTAATTATGTTATGCAGGGTTGATATGAGCTATACTTATGAGTTGGGCAGAATAGTTTGAAACAGGTTTATTTAACCATATTTTGCAGGGACGTTAAGCCATATGTTTAAGATGTTTTGTCACCATCAAAAAGGGGGAGATTATTGAGAAAACTTCTAGTTTTGATACTAACAAAACAACTTATGAATGATATTTATATATCAATCTCTTGAAAGAAAAGGACACAGAATGACATAGGCTTTAAAGTCTGCTGGTTGCAGAAGATAAAGCATGAGATGTCTAAGAGTCCGACCGTACTGACGGAAAGACTCATCCGGTGTGTTTTAAGTCCGAACGTACCACTGCGTGTTTTAAGTCCGAATAAACTAGGCGAGATTTTAAGTCCGAATGAACCAGCATCGAGATTTTAAGTCCGAACGAACCGGCAGCGAAAATCTAGGCGATTCAAAACTTAAGACCATCAGACTTAAGATGGACCTACACGATAAGATCACCAACGGTAGAGTTTTTCACTTACCTTTTTAATATTGATTCTGTTATACTAATCTGATTGACAGGATCAATTAATGAGCAACTTCCAATGAATAATAGAGTACTTATGGAAGCCCGGATTCTGGTTGTATGGGCGAACAGAATCTAAAGGGATTTGATCTACCCTCAATGGTCAAAAAGACTTGCCTTATAAAGTTTGTCCAGGAAAGGGAAGACGAAACTCTCAAGGAAAGAGCCAACGATCGAGTATGGCTTGGAGAGTATATAAGGGTAGATTGAGACTTAGGGGAAAGATAGATGAACATTATTCCAAAGCTGATTCAATTATTCGATTGTTGTTCATAGTGCACATTTGAGTGATCTAGGTGTTTTACAGAAAGAGAGTGACTTAGTGAGACAGATCATCACCGAGTACAAACACTCGAGAGTGTGTAATCACCGTTGATCATATAGTGAAATACAGCCGATTGGCTGGTCGATCGGAGAGTGGACGTAGGCTTGTCTAAAGCCGAACCACTATAAAATGAGTTTGCAATCTTCTCTACTCTCTCTATTTAATTTCAGTTTATAGATTGCAAAAGATTGTTATTGCTTGCGCATAAAATTCCTATACACCTATTCACCCCCCTCTAGGTTTAATACTAGTTCCAACACCTCTTCACCCCCAAGTCCACCTACCAATCCAACCTCGACACCCTCATCGCTTCCCTCTCCTCCGCTGCCGCCATCAGCACCAATAGCTTCGCCAATGCCACCACCGGCCAAAACCCTCCCGACCAGGCCTACGGGTTCTTCCTCTGCCGCAGTGACCTCAGCACCCCCACGTGCAGCAGCTGCGTGGCTACTGGAAAACAGGGTATCCTCGAAAGATGCCCAAACCAGCGAGTCTCCCCATCTGGTACAACCAGTGCATGTTGCGGTACTCTAACTGGTCCATCTTCTCGGCCATGGAGCGATGGCCGAATTGGGTTTTGTACAACGTCGGGGACGTCAGCGACCCAAACCCGTTCATGCAGCTGCTTGAAGAAATCCTGAATGACATCGCCACGAGGGCTTCAGCTGGCGGGTCAGGGATAAAGGCCGCGGTGGCGGAGGTGAACTTCACGAGCTCACAGAAGCTGTATGCACTCGTGCAGTGTACGCCGGACTTGATGGCCTCAGACTGTGTAAAGTGCCTCCAGTTCGGGATCGCCAATCTGCCTTGGGGAAAGCAAGGTGGGTGGGTGCTCACTCCAAGCCACAACGTGAGGTACCAGCTCTACCCCTTTTATAATGCCTCGGCATTGTCGGCGCCGGCGCCACCTCCTCCTCCTGCTCCAGCCACCGGGCCTGAAGGTACATGTGCGTTTACACAGATTTAACGGGGCGAGTGAGTTCGTGGGGCTTCGCAGAGTCTAAGCAAATTTTCCATGTTGCTCCGAAAAGATGGTCTTACTTTTTGTTTGTCTTTTAACTCGTGTCTTATTTCTTTTCCTCTCTCTCTCTCTCTCTCAAAATCCGAACAACTCCCGCAAACATGGGGCGTTGTTAAATAACATGCAAAAGGTGAGGAAAGAAATGCCATAATAATGCTGAATTTTGGAAATATCCTTCCTCGTGTCTTTCTCCATAAATAATATACATATGGATCTTACTCTTACAAATTCTCTCAACATTGTTACTCGTAATGGGATGGATGATGGAAATATTTCATCTGTGTCTTTCGTCCATCGTCCATCTTATGAGATTAGATTATTTATATAACTATTGGTTAAAGGTCGTTTTTGATCGATCAATGGTTAATCCCCTATAAAATATTGGGGCACTCAAATGGAAATTAGCAAGAGAATGGATTTCGTGGGATGGACGGTTTAGGGATGGACTACAGTTCAATTTTTTTAAGCGTACTTTTATTGTTTTTCTCTTACTTTTCTGTTCGCTCTGGCCTATGGTCCCAATCACAGTTTCTAAAATCTCATGTAGCCATAATCGCATATACGGATGCTGTTAAGATATGGTTTATTCATATGTAGGCAAAAGCAGTGAAGCTATAGTGATAATCTTCGTGGTTGCCTTTCCTGTTGATGAAAGCGTGGTGATTTTCTCCATCGTTTGCTGCTTTTGTCGGAGGAATGCGACCCGGAAAAATGCAATCTTCCAAGGAGATCAAAGCGGTACGAAATATGTACTGCCGCCATATAATTGGATAAAATGAAAAACAATATGTGCAGGATGTACTGTCCTATGCTTTTGGTGAAGTGACCGACTCGTGCCGTTTCATCGTGCAGGCCTACTTGAAATGACAAAGGTCGAGTCCTTGCAATACGATTTAGCCACCATACAAGATGCCACGGAAAATTCCTCTTGTCAAAACAAGTTGGGCAAAGGTGGATTCGGCTACGTTTCCAAGGTATCACTAGTCATTGTACATAGAAGGTCATTAATGTCAAAAAACTTGAAAATCTTTAATTTGGTGGTTTTGAAAAGTTGACTTCATAAGCTATTCATGTGAACTTAGATGTCAAAATACTAACCTTTCAGGGCACGCTTCCTAATGGACAACAAATAGCTGTGAAGAGATTATCTAAAAGCTTAGAACAAGGTATCGAAGAATTCAAGAACGAAGTCATATTGCTACCGAAGCTTCAATATCAAAACATGGTGCAACTACTTGGGTTCTGCTTGGAAGGTGAAGAAAAACTACTTGTCTACGAGTTAATGCCGAACAAAAGTCTTGATTACTTTTTATCCGGTACGTTGCATTCTAATAAATTCCTAAGTCATTGCTTTCCATGTTGAGGCAAATATTTGATTAGCGTCTAATTAAGTTGAATGTTTCACTAGCTTTTGGAACCTAAAGTTATTTTCTTGCAAAAAATCTATTCTAGAAGATTTATCAAGCGAAGATATCTGCATATTAATTGCGCATACATGCAGATCTTGAAAAGACAAGACCATTGGATTGGTCGACATGTTACAAAATAGCACGTGGGATTGCTCGAGGAATGCTTTATCTACATGAGGACTCTCGACTTCGAATTGTCCATCGTGACCTAAAATTAGGCAATATCTTGTTGGATAGTGAAATGAACCCAAAGATTTCTGATTTTGGCATGGCAAGAATTTTCCAAGCTAATCAAACACAAGCATACACCAAAAGAATTGCAGGGACTCTGTAAGTACTGTTGTGCTTGTTCTCTACTTTTTATGCTTATGCTTATATTGCTGATATATCATGGTTTGTAGCGGTTACATGTCACCTAAGTATGCAATGCGCGGAGAAATCTCCATGAAGTCTGATGTCTACAATTTCGGTGTCCTACTTCTAGAGCTCATCAGTGGTAAGAAGAACAGTTCCTCTGATGAAGTAGATGAGGGCGAAGGTCTTGCTGTCTATGTAAGTTGCACAAATTGACTTCATGACTGAAATGAAAATTGTTAAACTAAGCAAATTCGACCTATTGAGAAATAATTTCTGATGAATTGTTTTTAGGCCTGGAAAAATTGGAGACACGGGACACCGTTGGAAGTGACGCATTTAAGGGACGAAGCTCTTAGATGCCTCCAAATTGGTTTGCTGTGTGCTCAGGAAGATCCAAATCGAAGACCTACAATGGCGAACATAGTCCGGGAGTTGAGCAGCCACCCTTTTCCTCTTGGACTGCACCCCCAACAGCCGGCCTTCTTCCCCAGCAGGACAGAGAGACCCATGGAAGAACTGGAATCGGACCAATCCTCCGGTAGGTCGATGCCATTCTCGACCTAGACATGGAAAGTTGTTTACATTAATATTTGCATGTGGTTTTACTGAATCGAGGAGCACAAGTTCTTCCTCGCCTAAGACAATAAGTCAATCGAAACAATTAGAGTTACTCAATTGTCATGATTTTCTTAAGCTACTTTTCATTAAATATGATAGCATATATTCTTTCGTACATAGTTCGCACCGCTTTTTTTCTGTCAAATTTCTTTAGAAGTTGAGGTTCCGCAATGATACCTTTGCATCACCTGCCTGTTTAATTGATTGTGATGGTCGGTGATTGACAATGATGAAAAGGAAGGAACTTCACAAGAATCCTTTCGTTCATATTTCCTCATGTCTGCACAATATATATGTATGGCATACAAGGAGTTGAGCTAGTCGATTAGCTCCTTCATGGCTGGAAAGTGCTCAAATTGTTTTAGTGTTGAGTAGCAAGATGGGATGATGAGGGAGGGAGGGAGACTGCGATATCATAGATCGATGACCAGATCAAGGTAAATTGAATAAACACGCGTTAATATCGTCATAGCCTATGAAGGGTTGACGTACAGAGCAATGTATAATTCCATACACTCGATTTATGGAAGCGTATTTCATATGCATATAATTAAATTATATGAATCTTTTATAGAACCTACTTAGCTTGTAAGTTCGAATAATTTCTAATGCAATGGGGATATAGGATCTCATTCCATCAATTTTTTTATTTTGGTGGGTCCATGTTCAGAGTTTGAACTTTGAAGGGTCGCAGACCTTGTCGATGACCCTGCATGAGGCCAAATAGGTGTCTGGCGTAAATTTTCACAAGAGAAACAATGCGTAAAAGGTTACAATAATAAACATTTGCATCAAGAAAATTCTTTGCTAGAGCGTATATTGAGTTTTTCTTTAAAATAGATCTAAATACTATCGTATGGGTTTATCTCTCAATTAAAAGAAAACAAGAAACATACAATTGTGATATTTTTCAAATCACAAAATGCATGCATTCAATATCGAGTGCATAAAATAATATTAAGCAGTAAGAAACTTGAAAGCATAATGTGAGAAATAAATTGTCCTCGCTTGCTTCGTCATTTCGTGACATCTTTGCCTTTGTCTAATCGATTTTGTTTAGGAAAAGCGATCAGGCTATGTATAGAAATTTCTTGAGAGTAAAATTTTTCTTTTCCTCAACCCCGTTTTAGTCATAGATAGGATTGAGTAATAGAAGAATAAAGATTTGAATCTCAAGACACATGAGGCCTGACGTTTTATACGCACAATTTAAAACATGATAATAAGGAAGTTTTGGCTTCCAAATCCCCTAATATTGGCACTAATTACCTTTTTTTAATCGGAACAAAATTAATTTATATTGGTGTTAATATGTTCGTCGAAATATTATTTGACAGCTTCATAAAAAGAACTGTGTATGAATGGCTGGTGGAACTATAAGGATTTGCAACTAATATGATTTAATCATCTAAGTTTGGACAAGGTATTGGGCGAAACATGATTATGCTGTGTCTTCTCATATAAATGTGGATTTCAAGGGGTATATTTTAAAGCCCCTAACAATTGTTTGAGATCAAAGGCATGTATTTTGTTGGAAAAAGGAATTGGAAACACTAAACTTTTTTCTTTACATTCACACGCATTGCAAGCAATTGAAGTATTAGAACAGCTAAATATTGTCCACCCCACAAAAGTAACATTGAAGTGTTATAACAGCAAAAGATTACCTCCTTATGGAATTTATAAGTAAAAGGTACCTTTTTTACTGTCCATTGAATCTTAAAATATCATTCAAATTTTAAATCATTGTTAAAAAATTATATATAAGCGAATCTATATGCTAATTTAAATAAAAAATAAAAAATCTCAAACTTGTATTATTGTGACACATTTAACCTAAACTATTTTTTGTAACACTAAAAACCCTAAACTTATACCTGTGTGATACATGTGATATCAAAAATCCTAAACTTTTTTCCTTGATACCAAATTTTCTGGGTAAATATGTCACATTGATACAAATTTTGGATTTTTTGTGTCAAGAAGTTTGGAGTAAATACGTCACATTATACAAATTTGGAGTAAATGTGTAACATAAATATAAGTTTAAGATTTTTTATGTCACAAATTTTTTTTGAAAAAAATATGTTACAGTTGGCATAATTTAAGATTTATGGTAATTTTTACCCAAGATAATATTATATAATATACTCCGAACTACCATAGCAATTGTTTAGAGGAGATACGAAACCATAGTGGCCTTTTAAAGGAAATATGATTCAACCAAAAAAAAAAAAAACATGTTGTCACGGAAGTCTGGAACATCAATTGTGACAAAATTATGTCTAAGAAAACTTTGGGACTAGGGGTGATCAGGTCCAAGGTGGGTAGGGTCCAAACCTGGACCCTGTACCCGACCCTGTTATAACTGGTTCCTCTTTTCTAGACCCTATACCCTACCCTGTTTTTATTGGACCCTGTTTTGGACCCAACCCTATTTTTCCGGTCCGGGAACAGGGTCAACCCTGTTTTCATTTGAACCTCTTTTGCAACCGTTTAATATTCTATACGGCTTCGAATTTTATATTAATTAGTGAAAAAACAACAATGTAATTCTCTTAACATTATAAGACAAAGCAAAAATCCTAAGAATGCATAAGCATTAGCAACAAACATGGATCTAATATTAGTCTCATTCCCACAAATACTTTTAATATGACCTAATATGCTTACTTATGTGTATATGACGGAGTTCTTATTAAGAGGACATCTTTTTTGAGTTGAATTGAGAATTAGTGCTACAATAATTAGTAGCATTTATCCTTTGACTATAGTAATAGTTGAAAGTGGGACCATAAAAAGGAAAAATAATTCATGAGAATAGTTCTTTTTAACAATTCTTTCAAAACAATTCTCTCTTAACTTGATTTAGAGAGAATCTTTCCTTTTTTAACATTTCTTCGAAGGCAGAGATTCAAAAGCAATATATAAAGAGACGATTTTTTTTTTAACAGGGTAAAAACCGGTTCCAAAGCCCGTCCGGTTCTGGGTGGGTGTTTGCTTGGACCCTGTTTCCGGATCGGTTTAACCGGAAACCGGTTCCCGACTCTGTTTTTCGGGCAGTCCGGTCTGGGTTCCGGGTAAACCTGGTCCGGTTGCACACCCCTATTTGGGATTGCTTATTTGGGGAGCTTGATATCGTGATGGATCAAATGTAATAAATCTTCATAGGCCATCGCAAAATGAAGGAAAATATATTTTATGGTGCTTCATACTTGATCACAGCCTAATATCCTAAATTTGCAAATATTGATTTTTATTTTACAATATAAGCTGATTGAGTTTAAGTGGGAAATGTCCGAATAATTTCCTTTTTGTTAGTTGTGTACAGAGGAGCAACTAAATCACCATATCTCAAATTATGAGTGTTAAGGATTCGATTTGGATTTGCAGGCAAACCAAAACATTTTGATGTATTCTTGCTCCAAACCAAAATGCGACACGAACTGAATATGAACCGAGCAAAAACACAGATAAGATCAGTTCAGTTTGTTTTTTGGTTTTCGTCTTCTTTATTTTTTTTTGCGCTTCTTCTTCCACTTGCACCCTCCCTTTCCCCAATTGGCCCAGCAAGATGGTTACGTTGTCACCGACCTCGCTCTTCACCCGACCCCACCCCCCCCCGGGCATAGCCGCAAGCTTCCCCAGGTACGAGGAGGTGGTAGCGGCTGAGAAGTCCGATGTGGTGGTGTAGCTGGAGGGGATGGCAGAGAAGAAGCCAAGGGCTGAGAAGAAGCTCCCGAAGGAGGGGGCCGGCAACAGGAAGAAGTGGTAGAAGAGGAGCGTCGAGCCGTATCTTCAAGGTGCTGAAGCAGGTTGGGACATTGGCATCTTGAGCAAGGCCATGGGTATCATGGACAGCTTCATCAATGACATCTTCGATAACCTGGCCTAGGAGTTGTCCTGGCTCGTGCACTACAACAACGAGCTGCCCATCGCCTCCTGGGAGATCTAGACGGCCGTCCAGCTCGTGCTCCCTGGCGAGCTCGCCAAGCACGCCGTGCTGGAGGGCACCAAGGCGATGACCAAGTTCACCTGCTCTTAGGCCTCTTTTGATTTGGGCAATTTAAACTCAGTGGGGATTGCAGAGGAAGAGAGAGAATACAGCATAAAAGGGAAAGAGAGAGAAAGTGAGGGAGATGAGAGTAGAACAGTGAGAGTGCAAAGATAGAAGGAGAGAATAAAGCAAAAAGTGGGGTGAGAGAAGTGAGTAAGAGGAAAGCAACAGTGAATTAGTGAGGGTGAGGGAAGAAAAGAAAAAAGGAACCAAAATTCGATTTGATATGAACCAAATTATCAACTAACCAAATTTCTTTATTTATTATCCAAACCAAAATAGAACTAAATAAAAAATACATGATTTTTCCATTTGGGTCGGTTTCAATTTTGTTTTATAGTTCAGTTCTTGACAAGAGCAACTCTAACTGAAAGGGCAAAGCATCATTTACGAATAATAATAATTATAATTGTTTGTTGTTCTTATTAAATTGTCATCAGCATCCGGGTCGTTTTTATTATTATTGCCTAGTTATTATGTAAAGTGGTAAAAGTGCTTGCTTGAAGTTTTATGTCTCCTTTTTCCTTAGTTTTATTGTCTGTTCACAGGTTGCGGTGCTTGGGGAGAAAGGTGATGGCATCAAATTCATGGCCTACAGTCTACCGGAAAAGTCGAGGATGCAGCATTTTAATACCTTTTGACCACCATAGCTTAGGTCAACCGTTTTCTTTGGTTTCCCACTGATATAATATGAGGGATTCATTGAGAGTTTTACGTTATTATGCAGACATGTCATCACATCAATGGTTGCTTCCTTGTTAATTGCAAAAGGTAAAGGAGGACACAAAGAGATCAAGCACAAAGTGACCTTAAGGACGGTACATAAATTTTTTTGCAATCTCCTCTTTTTGAATGGTGTCCAGATGTAACTCCATCAAATGGGTCAGTCAGTTCGAGTTGAAAATAATCTAATCAAATAGACCAATCTAATCAATTATGACTCATTTTACGTGCAATGCAAATTTAGTGACCCATATCTAATCTATATCCAATCCAGTCCATATCTCACTAAAATATTTCCATACTTAACTCAATCTAAGAAAGTTCATACCCAAACTGAGGCGAGAGCATAGAATGAATGAGCACCAGATTGAGTGGGGAAGAGAGAGAATAAAGAAAGAGTTATAGAAGCAAATTGGGTCTAATTAAGTTTTAAGCCCATTTATAACCTATTTAACATCCATATTATGTTTAAACCAAACCCATTTATGATTCGTTTACTTAATATAACTAGCCTTGACAACTCAACCCATCATATATGGGTTAAGAAATGAGTTTTATAACCCATTTTGATAGGCAAAAGAATAGCCCAATTATGAAAACTTGGCACAAATGATAATTAAGTGTCAAAAGTTATGAAATCTACATTTAAGTCCACTTTTTTTGAGAAATGGATCATTTCAATGCCAATTCTAGTGAAGACCACCGAAATCATATGTGTCATTTTTTTAATGATTTTACTTGCCTATGCGATATGCCGAAAAGCCAAGCCAACTTTGAAGAGCCAAAACAACGCCATTTTGCTTAGGACTTGAATATTAATATAAATGTAAATATTTAAAACTAAATTTAAAAAAAGAAAAAAGAAAAGAAGAGGCAACGCTTAGTGAGGGCTTACATAGTCCTCACTACCATCACCCCACCTTTGCCAGAAAGGGTTGCCAATGGTTGGGCGAGGGTCGGTTGAGGTCGCTAGGGCCTGGCTAGTGGCCATCAATCTTGGCTGATCAGGAGACCAGGGCCTGCAGCCCCTGCCTAAATCTGGAGTGAGGGTCGTGGCCCCTTTTTTTTTCATTTTACATAAAAGGATGTACTCCTTATTAAGGCATATTGTATAATAAGTGCAAGGTCCAAATCAAAATGTGATGTTGATCTTCGAAGATTAAAAAAACAGTAACATTAATCTATCCTCACAAATGCAACCGGCGCAAAGCTTGTAATATTGCACTCAACATAATAATTTTTTTAAGCCATATTTAAAACTAATCAATATTATAAAAAAAGAATCAATATGAGAATTTTTTTTTCTCGACCATTTACAAGACTAGTCATTGTTATAAAAAAAGAATGGGATAATTACATAGACAATCCTTGAGCTTTGATCCAATGTATAATTTAGTCTAAGAACTTTTAATTTGTTCAATATAGTCATTGAACGCTAGCCTAATGTTCAATAAGATCCATAAATTTTTAATTTATACAATGTAGTCCTTAAACATTTGATACATGTTCAATATTGTCCTTGATTTGTATGAAAATATTTAATATAATCTTTCCATTATTTGAAGGTCACTAATTACATTAAATATTTTCATACAATTCAGGGATTATATTAAATATGTATTAAAAGTTTAGGGATCACATTATACATTAGACAAAAGTACAAGAACTAAAATAAACTGTTGTGAATTCCTTTTCACATCCTAGAGGTTAATGGCTCGGCTAATGCTTTAGGGCTTAGCCTGGGCTCTTCCAAGCCCACCAATTCGCGACTTATGGTTTAAGTTTTTAACTTACAAATTAAATTCATTTAAAAGGAATTGCCACTAATCAATTTAAGGTGGGTTGATTAGAAACCAAGTAAAATATTGGGAGAAATATTTTACTCTTGCATAACCAGAGAAACATAAGATCGAAGACTTGATTACATTAGTTAATCAACGGATACGCTATCGATGCCTAATCTTGTTTAAACCTTGAGATTTGACATTTTCTATATTTCAAGGATTTTCCATACACTTGTGGGGAAAATAGATGAAGCTGTTTTTTTAGACTTTTTCTGATTTTTCTGGAAAAGATAAATTATTTTTAGAATTTTCTGATTTATTTGAAAACATTTTTTGGATATTAAAATAATTATATTATATCAAAAACACGTCAAAACCAAGCCGGGTCAAATCTCTAGGTTAGGCAAACTCGGGTTGTGAAGCCCACAACCAAATCAGGCCCAGTTTGCAGGTCCTAATTTTCTCTGCAAATTAAACATAAATATTTAGTCAAAATTTAAGTGTCAACATGCAGTTATTAAAATAATGCTTAGATGCTCACAAGCACTAACCCTAGAGGATACTTGGGTGGCTACAAGCACACAAAGTAGTGGAAGACCTATATAGCTATAAGTATCGAAAAACGCATTTTAAAGGAAACTCAGACAGATCGAGTGTCTTGATCATAAGAGATAGTACCTCAATAGTGGCAAGCACTCATAGATAATGGGATTCTCGGATAGTTGCCAGTATTTATACACTAGACAGTCGCAAGAATCTGCACGTAGATGTTGACTTGAATAGGTTGAAAGTCAATGAGGGAGAGTTCCTGGACAATGACAGGTACTCTAAAATAATGGGATACCAGGACGATCGTAGGTATCTATACTTAGAGGACAACTTGAATAAATCGAGCGTCGAAGAGAGAGAGTATTTGGACAATGGTAAGTACTCCGAGAAATACCTAGTCGGCCACAAGCTTCTTGAAGAGAAATACTTACCTGATGATATCTTTGCTTTTTGAAAGTGTGTGTCATGTTATACAAATATGCAATATGTACACATGATTTGTGCATATTGTAAATTTTTCAGTTCAAATAGGGTTCGTGTATGACAATTTTATCAGTTTGCATCACTAAAGTTCCACTAGGAAAATTCCTTTTTTAGAAAGACAATCCATACTTAGAATGTGAATGTCTTGAACATATCATATGAGGGACCTTCAATCTGAAAGGTCTTTCCACGCTCTCTCATTAAAAATGCTATTTTGTCCTTACCATTATTGTGGGATCATAGGAATCTTACCCTTTCACTATCATCACATCAAAATGGCATCCCAATCATTGCTAAAATAACAAGAATCTTTCGGGCCTCAATTTGCATTTGGCCCTACTTAGTAATTTTTTTTTCTTGTGCAGGAGCAAAAGTAGATGCATCTGTCAAATCAAGGGTCAACCCTGACTAATTGTTTAAGTGCCCATTTCCCTTTAAATAGAGGCAATTCATGGACACCCATTTTTGAATAATCACTTTATGTGTTCAAAATTCAATACATCCGTGGGGACAATTTTGTTAAAATAAATGCATTTCATGCTGTTGATGAAATTTTGAGTAGGATAAATCATTTATCTTAATATTACAAATTCCTTCATGCTTACAACCCTCCATGCCTTTTCAAATTGGATTTTTGCACAATGATTTCGTTTGTTTAAGTTATTGATTCCACTAAGTATTATCAAGATTAGACAGTTCAATGAATAATGCAGGATCGATTGAACATGCTAATTTCGACATTTGCTTTGATGATGATCCTTCGGTGATTTTATCATCCAGGTTGTGGATCAGTCATCGAAGCTTCTTATATTGATGTCATCGCTGAGCCATTAATAGAGGTAGTTGACACTTCTCTACCACTGGCATCAGTCAAACATGCACGGTGTGTCAGCATTGGGAAGGTCTCCATTTGGCTCATTAGCACTAAAACCACCAGTTCTATGGTTCGTTTTCTCAATACTTTCTCTTGAATACATAGCAACGCAATGTGGAGGCATCTTAGTATTTCATTTCTCAAACTATCCTAACATTGGATCTACAAGGTGATAATGGGTCTATAAAATTAAATGCGAGGCAGATGGCTGAAATGAGCATTAGAAAGCTCAATTAGTGACCAAGGATTTTACACGACAGGAATGTTTTGATTATTAGGAAAAATTTCCCCCAATAGAGAAGGAAGTCATCATTCGTTCTTTCTTTCCATTATTGCTTTTCGTGGTTGGCCCCTAGGCTAGATTGACGTACACAATGCCTTTCTCTATGGTTATTTGGAGGAGGAAATTTAGATAGTCTTTCCATCTAGTTTACACAAATAGGGGGAGCTTCGGGTATGTTGTCTCCATAAATGTCTTTATGGACTTAAACATGCCTCTAGATAATGGTTTGCTAAATTCATTACTACAATCACAGCTGCATGATTTAGGCAATTTAGACATGATTATGCCTTGTTCACATGGACACACATACATCTTAAATCTACTTAATGAGATATGTTAATGATTTACTTATTATTGGCAATAATGAATATGCTTTTAAAGAATTCAAGAAGTATCTGCATTCTACCTTTTACATTAAGGATTCGGGACTATCGAAATATATTATTGACTTTAAGATTGCACAATCAAACAAAGGAATCCGCCTCGATCTATGTGAATTTTTCTTGGACATGATATCATAAGTAGGGTCGTCAAGATGCAAATTGACTATTATTCCAATCGAGAAGAATGTTAAGATAATGTTGATTGAATATAATGTGGGATTATCACCTTTAGGCTAGGATCCATTGCTCAAGGACCCATCGAGTTATTAGAGATTTGTTGGAGAACTCATCTTTCATAATGACTAGACTTGACAAATGACGCAATGCAGATTCTCAATTAATTCAAGCATGATCAAAACAATCCCATATAAATGCTACATTGAAAGCCATGGAATATTTTAAAGGATGACTAAGAATGGGAATACTTTTATCTCAAGATTGTAATGTAATATAGAGATGATAGTTTATTGGGACACGGACTACGCCTTTTGTTCAATGAGCAAGAGACTTATTACTAGATTTCTTTTACGTTGGGAGAATGGTTACTTTTGTAGAAAATGAAGAAACAATCACCTCGATCGATCTTTAGGGTGCCAACCGGCTCCTCTTTGGCCGAACCGGCGTCACGTCATCCGTCGCATGTGGGGGAGCCGGTTTCTGCTGGCTGGACATCTGGCGGGCTGCCCACCATCGCATCGTCGGCTTGCTCGCGCTGCTCTGCTACATGCGCTCTGCTCTGCACCGTCCTCTCCTCTGCTCCGCTTGTCCTCACTTTCGTGAGGAGGAAGAAGAAGGAAGGAGGCTGGGCCGGGCTAAGCTGAAAGGAGGAAGCTGAGGTGAGTTGGGCCTCGGGCCTGCAAAAAGAGAAGGGAAAAAGCAGGGCTGGACGCGAAGGGCCAGCCCCCGTGGACTTTTTATTTTTATTTTTATCCAAAAATAGGGTAAAATAAGGGAAAATGAAATGGAAAATAAAACTTAGTAAATGCAAATGATATTAATATTTAGATGATGCAAAAATCATTTTTGCTAGGGTTGAATTGGTCCTTAATTTTCTATATAATTTAAATATAAATATTTGGTCAAAATTTAAATGTCAACACTTGCATAATGAGTCACTAATTAGTGCCACATTTCTGTGAAGATTTTCTCAACTTAAACATATTCTTGCAGGTGTGGAATCAATGGAGAGATGGAAAACCCTTGGAAGTGTTGGACTTGTCTATCGTGGATACATATTCAAGAGATGAAATGCTTTGATGCCTGCACATTTGCTTACTATGCATTTAAGAAGATCCAGCTATTAGACCCATCATGGCAATTGTAGTTCTCATACTCGACAATAATTCCATTACCCCACCATCGCCTCGACATCCAGCCTTCTTTGTCCAAAGTAAATTGCGGGGCTTGAGCACCCCAATGGAAGAGCTTGACTTAGAACAATCCACCAGGAGGACTATGCCTTCATCAAACAATGACATATTAGTTATTGAATTGTATCCTCAGTGAATGGTGGAGGTAGTGATCTCCTTCATGGGTCGTTTGGTAGCGAGGTTGCTTGGCCTTCTACCGAGATTTTTTATGAACCATAAACTAAAATCGGAGAATAAGCTGTCAATTCCTCAAAGGGAGTCAGATGCATTTAAAAGAAGACACTACACATGTTATCCATCATAGCTATTATAATTCTTTCAAGATTGTGTTACAATTTGAGGCTAAATCATATGTTGATATACTATAATTTGGCGCATTTGTACATTACTGTGCTTTTATAAGGCTCAATACTAATTATATTGAAGTGTTTTTTAGCTGACCCACTAGACTATACCTTTCTTTACTTGTGAGCTAGTAGGGTTTCAGTGTTGTTAAAACTATATTTATAGGCTCTAGGTACTCCATCTTCAATAGGCTTTCTTTGGGGTGTTGATCAACATGGGCAGATCTGTGCACCATTATTGCAAAATGCAGATCTTGTTTGGCCCATCTCTGTGAAATTGAAGTTGTCCACTAATACCGTGAGGCCAATCAATTAGCATATTGAGTAGCAGAATTAAAGCTCTCCTTGTAATTGGTTGCCAAACTCGCCTCAACCTTTTTAGGCTATTCATTGTTCATAAGCCCTTCTTTGTTGGTCAAAAATCATATTTGAAGAAATGAAAGAGATCTGTTCTACCACCAAAAAAAATGTCTTTGTATTCTTTGATAGCAACATAGCCCAAAATAAAGATTATCTATTTGCTTTGTGAATGCACTTTCTCTTGTGAAATTAGGGCTAAATTTGCTACGATTGTGTCTTTTTAGTTCTTTGATTGATTTTCGTAACTTTTTAGTTAAATGTCATAGTATTTAAATTAAGTAAGCTCTATCAATATCTTATCACAGAGATGACGAGACAAGCATATAATTGTTATTCTTTGGGGATAGGCCATAAAGCCATCCCCAGCATATTTGGCGACAGATTTTGCAAACCCTCACCAACAACAGTTGATGATCTACAAGCTGTCACTTACAAGAGTTTTGAACCATTTTCTTTTTTGTACGGTTTTGCCCATCTCCTATCGGTTTGTTAGCCTTTGATTTATTTTCTATTTGGAATATACTATATTAGAGTACATACAACGTTGCTGTAGTAAGTTATTATTCATTTGTCAGTGAAAAATTCAATTTCATGCATAAGTAAAGTATAAGATTTTGGTTGAAGCATAACATATGTATGTTGAATCAACGCAACTCATTTTATATCAACTGTATATGTCATCTTGTTTGGGCAATTCAATTATAGTAAATTGACGCTACATTGGGGTAGCAATGCACAAGAATATCGTGAGGTCCCTAGTATTAATGAGGGAAGTTTGGCTTCGACTATAGGCTCAAGAAGTCTTCCTCGGATGCATTATGTGTAGATAAGAGGCACCATCTTCATATCCTCCCTTACTACTTTAAATCAAGAGAATTGATCTTGCTATGGTTATTGCATGCTACTAGTAGAACTCTGCGGCAGTTGGCTTAAAATAACAATCACAACAACTACTGAAAAATAGAAAAATCATCTTACAAAAGTAGATAAATCTCACCAGCTATCGAAAAATCATTTTACTACTTTAGATCGAAAGAATTTATATTCCTATGCTTTTTCAATTTCTGTGAGATGATTTCTCTATTTTTCATGTTACATGTGTGTAAGCAGTTTAGAATCTCGACTTGGTTAAGCGACAATCAATTTAAGGGGACCCAATTGGCTTCCCATTTGTCTAGGCATTCCTCTTTTCTTTCCTGTTATTATTTCTACTATTTTAAGATTTCCCTATTTTAATGACAAAAATATCCATTTTGATTATGTGAATCAATAATCTGAGCAGGGAATCGAGTTGGTTCTACACGTCCTTTCCTTATGCACAAGTAAAATTCTAAACCGTTAAAACTGCATCTAATTCTTATGCACAAGACCAACTCTGGGGTTGCGGGGCGCCGCCATGTGGAGGCTCGCTGGAGACTGATGTGGGTCACGGGCTTCCGGTAATGGACGTCAAATTTTGCGGTTAATTTGGGTGGGGTCTGGTCAAAGAAGCAACTCATGGTGAGTTAGTTGTCGCGGTTTATCTTAGATTGACTGATGGAACCATATAGTTAATTGTCCCAGTATTTAATTAGATCAACTCTGTCAATCTTCTTATCGTGGAGTTGATGGGACCAACATATAATTGATTTCTAATAAGAACAGGCCGTCTCCAAATTTTTTGGTGACAGATTTTTCAAAACCCTTAGGAACAATAGTCGATGATCTACAAGCCATCTATAACCAGAGCTTAGGACCGATTCCAACAGTTTTTGTACCATTGTGCCCATCACCTGTTGGTTTGTTCTCTTAATGTTAGCTTGTTTAGGTAACTACAAGAATAGCATGAGTTTTGGAAGATGTAAAAAGGAAAACGCTGAATCAAGTCGGATCAAGTTTTGGATGTGTTATATTGTGAGTTGGTAAATCACTTGTTCAAGCATAAGATTATTGGGGATCCACATATATTAAACCCAATAACTTTCTCATTGTATCCATTAACTTAAGGACCTATCCGTTTCCTAATTTCCCAAAAGAATCACCTTAGCCTTGTACCCACTTGATCTCATCCCCTTTGAGGTACTAATTAATAGTAGATACGGCCAAAAGATAATGCCACATTAATTCCATATCTACCGTACTAGCAGGTGATTGGTCGGAAGTTTTTAAC
The DNA here is from genome assembly GCA_014182735.1 of Corymbia maculata. Lineage (NCBI taxonomy): Eukaryota > Viridiplantae > Streptophyta > Magnoliopsida > Myrtales > Myrtaceae > Corymbia > Corymbia maculata. The sequence continues at coordinate 37,055,950 of CM024686.1, read as the reverse complement.
AGCTGTAAGACTGACTAGATTAAAAAAAGAGAAACGCCCGTCCTATTCGGCCCCGTATGGTCGACTTGCTGACCTTTTCTAACGGTCGGCCAATTCTTTCCGGGGATGATCGAATCTAAGGCGGGTAAAATATAAATCTGGACAATGTACTCGATTATGTTATAATCGATTTTTCCTTTTTAAACCTTACACTCCACTCTGTTTTTATTGAATCCTATTTTGAATTGATCTTGTTTTTCCGATTCGAGAACAGGGTCTACCCTATTTTCATTGGAATTTGTTTTGTAACTGTTTGATATTTTATACGGCTTTGAATTTTACAATAATTTATGGAAAAACAATAACGTAATCCTCCAAACATTTTAAGACAAAGCAAAAATCTTAACATTAGCAACAAATATTGATATAATATTAGTCTTATTCTCACAATTATTATTGCATGTTCATGTGTTTGCAACGAAGCTATTATTAAGATGACACTTTTCTTGACTTGAACTGAGAATGCTTTAATTAGTATCATAATAGTTAGTAGCACTTATCTCATGACTATTACTATAGTTGAATGTGAGACCATTAAAAAAAATTCAATGCATGAGAACAATTCTTTTTAACAATTTTTTTGAAGACAATTCTTCCATAATTTGATTCAGCGAGAGGCTTTCTTTTTTATTTTTAAATAATTCTTTGAAGACAAAAAAACTTGACACTACATAGAGAAATGATTTTTTTTTTTTAACAAGGTAAAAAACGGTTCGGTTCCGGGTGGGTCTTTGCTTTGACCCAATTCCTAGATCGATTTCAATTGATTCCCTAAAATTCAAACCGCTTCCCAGACCGATTTAATTAGGAATCAATTCCTGACCTTATTTTTCGGGTGATCTGGTCCGGGTTTCGAGTAAACTCGATCAGGTTACACACCCTTAATTCTTTCCAAAGAACAGTAATTGGTCCAAAGCTTGCAAGCTTCCGCTTCATATTGGAATATTTTTTTTTAAAGAAGAATTTATATAATGAGCACTGTCATATATTTAACCAAGTGAGAGAGAGAAGGCTAGTTCTATGGCTTCAAACTAACACGAGATGTTAAGACTTTGGAGCTTTTTATTACAAAATCTTTTAACAATCCACCAATTATTAAAGCTCCATATGTTTTGCGAAAAATAAATTATTTTAAAAATATTTTCTTAAAATTGACCACTTATATCACTTAAAATAATTAACTAATAAAAAATATTTTAAATCATTTATTTTTCAAAAACCAAATGAAACCTTAGGATGAAATTTCCTTCATTTCTTTTTTTATGCTCTTGGTTTTGCAAGAAGCAAGGTTCAATTAATTGGACCTGGTGTTTTTTTGCACTTTAATCAGTGTATAGAGCTATAATAATCGATATGGTAAATTATCTTCCCAAACTACCAAAATTTTTGTAAGGTGATTTTTGTTTTTGATGTTGCATGCGTGAGATTACTCTAGAATCTTGATTCGGTCAAATTGACAACCAATTAAGCATTCTATAATCTTAGTTTGACGAAATACTCAAATCAATGTCATCACGTGACGGCCACGACCTCGCCTGGCCTGCCTCGTCTTCAGACTACATATTTTACTTAAGTTAAAAGCTGTAAAATATAACAGCAGGTACGACGAAGAAGATGGTCCAGCTTTTTTTTTTTTTTTTGGGGTCTTTTTGGCCCAGCTTGACATTATTGACCTTTTCTCAGGATCGTGCCAAACTCCCGTCTTCATCGCAAAGGGGTAGGTCCGGCTGGGAAAATTATACTCCTTTTCTTATTTTGTATTTGACCACAACCTCGCTCAGCCTGACTCGGCATCAAAATATAAAATGTCGATCCATTCATCCAGCGAGTCATACGTTGCTAGCTGATAGGATCTCACTCCATCAATTTTTTATTTTGGTGGGTCCATGCTCCGAGTTTGAAGGGTCACATGTCACGGTGCGAAGCTTGATATCACGAGCCATGCGGCACTTAGGTTCCCTTTGGCTTTTGTTTTGCCTTTCCCGATATATTGCTCTTCCTCGTTAGCCCCATTTGGATTGTAGAGAGAAAGTGTTTAGAAAAAGAAGTTCCAAGTGATAACGTATTTTTATTGCTTGAATATTAGATGATACAAATGAGAGGAAGAGCACCCCTTATTTATACATAAGGAGATTACTTTTCTCAATTACCTTCTACTCAATTTACTACCATCTACCTTATTAAATATCTTCAATACAAATATACATATCTAAGAAGTTGTTCAAGGCTTATTTGTTCCCTAGGATCAGTTCTCGCTACATCGAGTCTTGAGAACCTCGGGATCATGACATTCTTCCCAATCCAATTGAATGACTTCTTCAATGCTCTCAACTCGGTGTCTTATATTTGCTTGAATACATCCTTCTCTTGGATTGTCATTTCCCTCAAGGGTGGACGATTCTTCCATTTCCAATGTCACTTGGTCTTTTCCCTCTTAACTTGTCAGCTGCACAACTCTTGAATCCCAACTCATTCCACAAGGAACACCTTTTTCAGTTAGGCCATTTCCATGTTATTCGGCAAGTTCTCTACTTTTGGAAAGCACATGGAACAGCATCTCTTTTGTGTTGGTGAAGGTTGCACTACTCCACCTTTAGTTCCTCCAAAGGCTGTGATTTCGCTCTTGACTTAGCTACAAACTCGACAACTCTCGCCTTTCATGCATGAGTCGTATTGTGGAGATGCTCTTGGTCTTCATCAACCCAAATATTACTAGTACCACGGATGGGCATTTGGGTTGGTGAAACAATTGACCTAGTTCTCATGTCGATTTACAGTTAGATGTTCTGAACAATGCCAACGGCTAGCACATCATCGGAGTTGACTGGCTTGAACCGATGTTAAATTTGTTCCAATCGAAGTCCCGAACTCTTTGCTGCTTCACTCAACAAGAACATGCTTGACCCACTCATGTTGATCAAGGCATAGAGTTTTGTATTACTAATCTCGACTTCCACGAGTGGCAAACTTGTACTTGGAGGCTTCTTAGGCCGTCCTTGAGTCTTCACGAAGTTGAAAATCTTCATGGTTCTACACTTCTCTCCTCTTGCTTTGACATTTCCCCTTCCTCCTTGCATCAAAGTGCCGAAAGTTTAACCCTCTCTGTGCAATCTCGAGCAAGGTGTGGGCGTTCGCAGAAGAAGCACTAGATTGGCTTCCATGCTCATTACCTTGTGGCTTCGTTCACTTGCCGCTCAGAGGCCTTCCTTGCTTGTCCCATCAGTCATGGGTACATTCCTCCTCTTCATCCTCGTCATGGTAGTGATATGCTTCTCCACCTTTTCCCTTGGACTTGGGATCTTTGAACTAATTTAGATCAATCAAGGACTCGGGTAGGGTGAGAGCTCTCGATAGCCCTTGCACTCCTCAATGTTCCAAATTCCAATTTTGCCCAAGGCTTGAGCCCATCCATGAGTGTGAATAGTGCCTCGGATTTGGTCATATCGGAAACTTCGAACAATAGCTTGGACAAATTGCGCAAAAACTTGTGAATTGAAGCACTTGTGAAGAAAATATTTTAGGATCGTGGGTATTACTTCATCATCTACGTTGATGTACTAATCATGCTATTCAAGTAATTCATTAGCTTCTCTCTACTCCAATTGAAGCACTCAATGTACTAATTGGGTAAACTTAGTACTCAATTGTACTTTTTTGAAAAACTTAAAAGACTCGATTGAGCATTTGCAATAGGGTCTACATTGAAGGTCTTACAAAGAGTTTTTTTGTGAATTATTTTTCTGGACTTTTCACATATTTGGTTTGTTGAAAATAATTAGTTAATAGGAAAAGATTTACGGTTGGAGAAAACACACATACTATAAGACTCCATTTTTTTTCGTGGAAAATGTAGCATTTTTGGAAATCATTTTATGGGTAAATGATTATATTTTATGGTATTTAGCTGAAATTCGAAAATGATTTAAAAAATATTTTCCATCGTTTGATACGATAAATATGGTTTGATTTTCTTGGGGAAAATTACAAAATTATTTGAATTTTTTAATTATTTGTTCTTTCTTCTTTTCTTTTCTTTCTTTCTCTTTTTACTTCTCTATCAACCTATTGTTGGCCATGGCAATGACCGGTGACTAGTCACAAGCAAGGATGAGCTTGCTAGATTATGATGAGCTAAGTCTCATTAGCCTCAAGTGAGGCTCCACCTCACCAGATTCGTTGAAATTGAGCTTGCTTGATATTGGTGAGCTTGAGCTTTGCCTAGCTTGGCTTTAGTGAGGCTCAACCTTGCTTTGAGCCTTGCCTATCTCCCCGGTGAGGCTCGAGCTTTTTGGTGTTGTTCAAGCTTGATCTCATTGGATCTGGCATATTTCAACAAGTCGAACCTTGTTAGCCTAGGCTAAGTTTATCCTTTGCCCATGGCTGGTTGCTGGCCATCGCCATGGTTGACGCCCAAAGGAAGAAGCAAAAAGAAAAAGAAAAAAAGGTAAAGAGAAGTCAAAAAATTCAAATTCAAATTATTTAAAAGTTTCAATTTAAAAAATAATTAAAAATAAATGATGAAAATGCTCTTAACCAACTGATGAGATTAGACTCTTCTTTAAAACTAACATGGTATCTTCTGAACCTTATTTGAAATAAGGTCCACTTTAAGTCATTAATTGAGAAAATAATGATACTTTAGGCTCTTATTAGGATACTTTAAGCTCTTATTTAAAACAATGCTTATTTTATATCCTTATTTGAGAAATTTATAGCACATTGAGTCCTTACTTAGAACTTTCCTTAGATTATAAGTTGTGTTTGAAGCTGCGTCCTTCATATTGAAGGATGACTTTGTCAACACTTACTCTTGTTGGTTTTGGGGTGTGGCAATTTTATCTGTGAATGTAGATTAAATCAATTGAATCACGTAAATCTATTATCTCATTTATTTTTGTTATATTAAGTCAAATCCTTTGTTTTTTGCAACACTTTCTTTCCAAATCGTCCCAGGTCTAGGATACCATTCGTTGTACTCACTTGACCAAACGTTTATTTTGCGATCCCATAAAAGTCCATGTGGGATATCAACCGTATCAACTCTTACAAAAAATAATGGGTGCTTAATGTGGCAAATAAGAAGATCATAAACTCGCGACATGTGTTCTGAGTGGGCCCCACACATCAGACTCCTCTCTCTTCGCCTTTTGCACGCGTTCTCTCTTCTATATCCTCTATAAGCTTTCTCTCTCCTCTCTCCTCTCTCCTCTCTCTTTCCCTGCATGCTCTCTCTCTCCCGACTCTCTCCCTCTTTGCCACCCTCTCGTCTGACTGACGAACCACCGGATCGACAAACTTCACGACGACAGAGTCGAGGCAAAGGCGGATGCCGCACAGTGGCTCGTCGGACGAGCCACCGCATCCTTGTCTGACTAACAAACCACCTCGCTCGATCGACGAGCAACAACACGGGCAACCTTTCAAGGCCGAGACCGAGGCCGTGCAATGGCTCATCGAATGAGCCACCGTGCCCTCGTCCTCTAGATGAGCCACAGCCCATTGTCGAATCACTGTTTCCTCTCCACTGTGCCCTCTCTCTCTCCCTTCGAGTCACGACCGAGCACAAGTCTGACCAGCCACCTTGCAGCCTCTTCTTCCGCCTCAAAAGGTTGCCTTCGCCGTGACGAAGTTCAATGGTCACGCTTGGTGGTTCGTCGGTCAGACAAGGGCTCGTTGTGGAGAGAGGGGGCGGTGAAGAGGGAGAGAGTCGGGCGAGAGAGAGAGGAGGGGAAGAGAGAGGAGAGAGGAGAGCATGTACAGGAGAGAGGAAAGAGGAGAGAGAAAGCTTGCAAAGGAGACGGAAGAGAGAGAGCGTGCAGAGGGAGGAGGGAGAGAAGAGTCTGATATGTGGGACCTTCGGGACACGTGTCGCAAGCTCATGGTCTTTCTTATTTGGCGCATCCAATATTTTCTTCACAGCTCAGACCTAGTTCAGACGAATTTCCGTGTGAAAAGGAGCCGTTGACCCTGAGCGTTGGTACTCAGGGGAGGGGCTTGAACAGAAAAATAATACAAGATCAATAATTTCATTAGACAAATCAGAAGTTCATGGACTTCATTAAAAGAAAGATGCAGATTACCAAAAGTGGGCTTTTGTTCAGCTTATAATGACTTAAATAGATAAGACTCCAAAAAAATCTCAAGAACCACTGAAAGCCATCAGAACATGAGATCTTCCTTCACCATCTCCCTCCCTCTCCTCTTCTCCATCAATTTGCTCATCAGCATCTCTCACATCGGTGAAGCGGCGGCACCAATTTTCCTCGACAACTATTGCCCCGACACCGAACCATTCCTTCCTAATTCTACCTACCAGAAAAACCTCGACAATCTCCTCTCATCACTTTCCTCTGCCGCCAAGTCCGCCAGCTACAACATCAGCAGCAGCAGTGGGTTCAGCAGTGCCACCACTGGCAAATACCTGACGGACCAGACCTACGGGATCTTCCTCTGCCGTGGCGACATTGATGCCCTGACATGCAGCAACTGCACAGCCACTGCAGCCCAAGATATTGGCCGGCTATGCCCCGGCGAAAGAACCTCCATCATCTGGTACGACATATGCATGCTGAGGTACTCGAATCTGCCCATTTACTCGGTCATGCAACAATCCCTGTGGAGATGCAGGGGAACGGTTGGAACATCACAGGGGACCCATCTCGGTTCTCTCAACTCCTGAATGAAACCATGGACGTTTTACTGCGGAGGGCCCCGAGCAGCGGATCGGGGAAGAAAGTGGCCGCCGCAGAGGCTGACCTCACGGGCTCGCAACGGCTGTACACGCTTGCGGAGTGCACGCCCGACTTGACGGCATCGGACTGCGGCACATGCCTTCGGTCGGCTATAGCACGTCTCCCGCAGGAGACGCCAGGTGGAAAGCTGTTGACTCCGAGCTGCAACGTGAGGTTTGAGGAGTACCGCTTTTACAACCCCGACTCGATAACTGTGGTGACGGTGGCGGCACCGCCACCGGTCCAGCTTCCTTCTGCTCCTGCTCCGGTGACTGAACCTAAAGGTACCTAGTTTTGTTTCGTTTTTTTGTTTTCTTCCCACTTTTCCAGCAATATTGGAAATTAAATAGCTGTTTTTTGCTTGGGAATTGGCCAAATTTCTTACACAAAAGAAAACGATAGACTTAATATATCTCGATGAATATTTTTCTAAAGAAACTGCTATCTTAAAGTCAAGCCATGATCGAGGGGACGCATACGTTTCCCGGAAAACACGGGTAAGTGGACCGCGAGGGATTGGAAAGTGGATTCCCTTTGACTTGCAAGAGCCGTGTCTAAATTGGCTTTTGAACTCTTTAAATTGAATGAATGAGAAATTAAAATTTACTTATAAAGTGTTTTACAAAGTAATTTGTTGGACCCATATTTGATACTTAGATGTGATCAACTTATTTTGAATACTTGTATCATATCATTTACCAAAATAATATTGTAAACTTTATCTGTAAATATGCATTGCTTAAAATTATTTTGTCAGATTCAACCTGTTACAAGTCTAATCACAATAAAATTCGCAAATCTTTCTATGTTGGGAGCTGATTTCGGACATCAGTCAATCAAATCACCTTTGATTGCCCCTCCATTTGATGCATTCATATAGGACTTAGGAGGGTACATCAGTGTCTCTTTATGGGGGACAAAGAAACACTTTTCTCCCTTGGAAAATATCTGCAAAACATACGAAAGCTATCACCACAACTGAAAGCATGGTCCTCTATGTGCAGGAAGAAACAATAAATCGACAGCGATGATAATCACTGCCATTGCTGTTCCAGTTGGCGTACTTGTGGTGTTTCTTTCTCTTGCTTGCTGTTTCTTTCGGAAGAAAGCGGCCAAGACCCATGAGCTCATCCAAGATGAAGCCGGTAATTGACTAAGTTCGTGATGAAAACATTGTGTCCGTGGCATGGATAAGTTATATGCCTTCATTGAAATGACCAGTCTCGTGCTCTTTCGCCGTGTAGGTGTGAACGAAATTACAAATGAGGAACCATTCCAATATGATTTAGCTACAATACAAGCTGCTACAAACAATTTCTCTCATCAAAACAAGTTGGGTGAAGGCGGATTCGGTGAAGTTTTCCAGGTATTATTAGCTTTGATACATCAAGAACCGCTTATGTTTAGTTGGAAGGCTCTTGTCAAAAGAAAAGGAACAACTGAAACAATCATTTCAGGGGAGGCTTCCTAATGGGCAAGATATAGCGGTGAAGAGGTTATTTCAGAGCTCAAGGCAAGGTGCTGAAGAATTTAAGAATGAAGTTAAGTTGGTTGCAAAGCTTCAACATCGAAACCTCGTGCAACTGCTCGGATGTTGTTTGGAGGGAGGAGAAAAGCTACTTCTTTTTGAATTTGTGCCTAATAAAAGTCTAGACTACTTTTTGTATGGTAAGTTTAGGTTGAGTATGCAACTGTCTTCTCTTATAATGTCGTCCTCTTGCTCATACTAGGATGAAGTTGCATTTGAAAATAGGTATATAATCTTAGCAAGCTAGACCAATTACTAAATTGCAAGACAACTCTCTAATTGTGCAGATCCTGAGAAAATTAAGCAATTGGATTGGTTAAAGCGTTATAACATAGCATGGGGAATAGCTCGAGGACTACATTATCTACATGAAGATTCCCGACTTCGGATTATTCATCGCGACCTGAAAGCAAGTAATATCTTGTTAGACAATAGCATGAACCCAAAGATTTCAGATTTTGACACAGCCAGGATTTTTGGTGTTGATCAAACTCATGCAAGCACTAATAAAATTGTGGGGACTCTGTAAGTTTTAAATTCTCATTACATTGGCTTATCATTTGGTTATGTCAAGAGATGTATTCTTGTTAAATGCGACTCCCTACATGGCAAAGATGCAAGCGCACTTAGATTGAATTGTTGTATCCTCTATTTTACTTACATGTGTGTTGCCATCAATGTGTTTCTTCATTTGCAGGGGTTACATGCCTCCGGAGTATGCAAGGAATGGGAAATTCTCCGTAAAATCTGACATCTATAGTTTTGGTGTCCTACTTCTAGAGATCATTACTGGGAAGAAGATTGATCATTTCTGCCAACCAGATGGGGGCGAAGATCTAGCTAGCCATGTAAGTTGCCTGTACTATTGTCATTGACCAGGTTATGGATGCAAATGTCACATTGCAATCTCTGGTTCGACTAAGTTGGACCGAACTCCAGTACAGGAAGTACATGTACACTTTGTCCCCTCCAAACTAACATGACTTCAGTATTGTGACTTTGGTTAACATAACTTGTGTAATACTAATTGTATACTTCATCGAATTAATGCTACAATTTACCAAGGTTGTTTCCTTAATGGATTGTAAACAGGCATGGAGACATTGGAGAGACGGGACGCCAACGAAAGTTTTGGACCCGGCCATCCTAGACTCACGTTCGAGAGATGAAGTGCTGAGATGCCTACACATCAGCTTACTTTGTGTACAGGAAGATACGGTTGATAGACCCACCATGGCGACGGTGCTTTGCATGCTCAGCAGCCGGCCCATCACTATGCCGCAGCCTCAATGTCCGGCCTTCTTCCCTCGAAGTACAGACCAATCCATTAGTAGATCAATACAGCAATCGGTCAACGGAGTGACAATTACGGAATCATACCCCCGATGATACAAGAAGTTGTTTTATGTAAAAGCTTCACTGGCCTTGATATGCTTGTCCTTCCGTGGATACCAGTAGTGAACAATAAGCAGCTTCTACTTGTCTGGAGATCTTTTGTATGACTTTTTATTGATCAACTCTGTGCTTTCATCTTTAAATCAGTGGCTCCCTTGAGTTACTCAACCGCCACTTAGCCCAGTGCTCATGACGATGCACTGCAGAGCCTTCAATATGCTAGGGAACCAAGCAGTTATAGCCAGAGGCATAGGAACCGACTTGGTGTCAGCGGTTAACACCTCGGAGTTGGCAGAGGTTTTCCGACAGGACAGGAGATCTCTTAAGGGAAAATGATTCCAGATGAAAGCATTCATTGCCGACACCTGCATAGTGCTGGAAGGTCGGAAGAAGAAGTGTTATAAGCTTTGAATGGAAGCCCTGGTAAATCAGTGCACTAACTCCAACTGTCCTGAGGTAGAGAAATTCCTTGTCGCATATGTCGCAACCTACATGAATGGTGTAACAACTGCCCTGCTGTTCACATTATCAGATCAATTTTTTTTCAGATAAACAAAAAAACATTATCATTAATGTTATGTTTGTTTCATGGAAAATGGATGATTTAGAAAATATTTTCCTAAAAAAGATTACTTGTATCAATTACAAAATTGGACGAACGGAAAATGTTTTCACGATTCACAAAAATGTTTCGGTATAAATTGTTATTAACAGTGAAAACATTTTCCAAATATTTGAAGTGATACAAACAATTATTTTTACGAAAATATTTTCTAAATAATTCATTTTTCACAAAACAAACAAGAGCCCCTACAAAACGGTGTTTAAATTAGTTTATTTTCACCTTTTGGGTAAAAACTGGACTCTAAGCCCAAGTAATTACTTATATGACATAATCTTGGCACAAATATACCCACTTGGTCATTTGATTATAAAGGCATGAAATTCAAATGTGGGCTGCTAGCTTCAAGAGGCAAAAAAGAAAATAGAAGAAGCAAAAACTCTGTTGTTTCCGCATAAAAAATAAGAAGAATGGGAAGCTCGGTCAGCTATTCGTCTTTCCGTGACATGGCTTAACTATGAATTGTTTCATAATTCTAAATGATCACAATAAATTTATTATCGAAAACTTGTAAAAGTCAGAGTAGCTTCTTAACTTCCCTTCACTTTATTCTTTATGGTGAAGATTGTTTAAGTTATAAGAAAGTCTGTTGTTAGAGAATGGCTGTTATCGTTGCTCATAGATCCAAGTATCATTAAAGCCTTGCGACATGGACAGAACAAAAGAGTGAAGTTCCACGTCGCAAATTATTGTAAGGAAGCATAGGATGCAATATTTGTCATTCCATGTCACAAATTATAGAATAGAATCTGTGCAGGATGAGGTTATTGTAAGTACATAAGAGTGTCACGAGGAAAATTCTGTGTTTTTAATAATTTGTTAGAGCGATACATGAGTTAAGTGTCCCAAAAAAGATTTGCCTCAGATATCACCGAGTGCAAGTAATAACGTAATTGTGCTACCGGTTTTGACTTTAGCTTGCATCTTATATGACTTATGGGATTAGACACTATTTTATAGAAACTATTCCCCTTGTCAATGTTGCATTAAGTAGTCAGTAATATTTTTCACCAACTAGTGCAGTGATGCAATTGCAAAATGGTACAATGTCATTACCGATTTCATAAGTTCGAGCTATGTTGTCAATGAACCTCTGATTAATTTGTACCTTGAATATTTGCAACATGGTTGAGGTTTTGGAGTTTGCAAAATTGGTGCCCCAACTTTGTTCTGTCAGTTTATGCAATAAATATTTTTGGAATGTTGTCTATGTCTCAGTTCCTTTCGTTGCAATAAACGTTTGCCCATCGCCTGTAGTTTTTTTTTTTTTTTTTTAAGTAGTACGTTGTGGTTTGGAGAACTACCATCTTCTTGGCCGAGAACGAGGGGTGTTTTTCATTCGTAAGACGAAGCTCGTCTCGTCTAGTCACTCTCACGGCTACAAGCTGTCAAAAACTTCTATTTCATTAATTAAGGGTGAGCAAGACACGTTGACTAGCTAAAAATGCTTGGACTAGACTAAACTGGCTAGTTAGATCCAATTTTTGAAATTATCAATCCAGTTCCCAGTTCCTAAAAGTGGAGCTAATGTGCAAGCGATTTGGTTTTCAATTCCAACAAGGAACTAAACCGACATATATATATTATTTTTTTATTTCTTCAAAAATTATGGAAAGAGAGCGGCACGAATGATCTCACTGATTTGCTTCGTTCTCATTAATGCTTAAATCTCTTACCTACTTTCTTCAAAATTTAAGGAAAGAAAGCCACATGTTTTCCTTATATTCCTTCCCCGTTGACCAACCTTTTTTAATTATCTTCCAAAGAGAATATCCCTCTTTGTATGCTCTTTCCCTCACGACTAGATTCCTTTGCCAATTTGTAGCCAAAATAAAATGGAGACAACCTCCTTTGCTTCTCACTTTGATCATTGCCACATTTGTTGGCCCTTTTTATGTAATCTAGAGGAATTAATTCCTTCAATCAAGCTGGCTAAAATCTGCCGAAGAAAAGCATGGAAGATTTTTCTGATTGATTGGTTGGACCTCTTTCTTTTTTAGGGAGAAAAGCCAAAAAATTTCGCCCTTTTTTTACTTTTTAATTTCTTATTCATGTTAAATAAGTGACCAGTTCAATTCGAATGGATAGGGAACCAATCACTTCTATGGTATATCTTTTGTGAAATATCATTGGTGTTTGTCAGGCACATGGACAACATAACATCGTGCATGCTCATGAGCCGACGTCATGAGTGTGCTCCAAGCACCCTAGTACAATCATAATCTATGAGAGTGCCATGCAAACCGCATGACCATAGCAGCAAATTGAAAGCCATGTTAAGTACATGATTAATTACTAGGGTTTACCCTAATGGTTATCCTTCCCTCATGGGAAGGGGGAGATGGGAAATTCGAATCTCTACCTTCTAAGGAGGTGTTGGGGTGGGGATAATTCGGCTTTAAATGTGAGTTTCGAGTCTCACACTTTGTAAGAAGGTAAGGCAAAAATTTGAGAGTAAAAGTAAAGTATGAACAACAAAAAAGAGAGCATATGATAGTTATATCTAGATCATGTGGTATTGATATGCAAATCTCTTAGAAGTCCGCATAAACAAAAATAGTAACCATCTGCCTCATTTTATTTGTCTCCGCTGCATATTTGTTGTACCATGGTCTTGTCAAGCATCCCTCTCACAATCTAGTAGATCGGTGTGACCTACATTCATGAGAATAGTAGCAAAGTATTCCATTATAGATCAAGTAATATAACGAAGATTACAATAACACTTGAGTCACTCAAATACTCAGTATTTCCTAACTCCAATTATATCCAATAACCTACATAATGTTTAACTTCATAATTCCTTACGAAATAATCAATCGATCTCATAAAGTAATTACACACATTTTATTGCAAGAATATAAGAAGTTTCAACACTTAAATTATCGGTGTAATTCAACGAAGAAAAACCTTCACTGCACATGTTCAGAACGAAGAACCACTCCGCCACTTTTCATCAACAACCGCTGAAAAAGAAATACCACAATCCTTTCGGTGAAACCCATGTTCAGAACCCGAATTCGGTCAATCCCCAAGTCCGAGTTGGACTTTTTCCTTTTGAATTTCTTGGCCGAGTTGTTTCCTTTTTTCTTTTATATATTTGTTTGGCCGACATTTTTGCACATTAATTTGATATCAAGACAAAATAGGATATCTGGATTCCCTACGCGCACATTCAAACGCCTTAAAATATTACCATGATTTGATATTTACTTAGCGTCAACTAATCTTCATGAAAGATTATCAAGTTTCTAAAATAAGCTACTTACCCATTTAAGATGTATTGCTAGCCCCAACAAATTTTTCCTCAGCAGTACTTGACTTATTGGCTTGCTGTAACTACGCCAGCTACATCAGCCACGTTTATGTTACCATCCCAATGGCAAAGTCCACCCCAAAGGATGCATGCTGCTTGGCTCTAATTCTTCTGATTCTCAACTTTTAATTTCTTGTTTCAAGGAGCTGACACTATCACCAAATTTGCAATCGACAAACAAGCAATATATCAAAATCTTCTTGTCAACGAAAGCTTAGGGGCATCATACATGTCGACTCATCTCAAATCTACTTATTTTAATGGAAGATTTTGTGACATTGTTCGGATTACTTTTCAAACTGAAATTGATATGTTTCAATTCAACTTGGGTTTGAGATGATTTTAGCAATATTAGGATATTTATATATCTCTTATTGATATTTAGAATATTTCATCTTATTTCAAATCTGTTTTGATTACACATATTTGATTTCATTTCCTTTGACTTCATCTATCTAAGCCTAAAAATAGGCTCTTCATGTATTCTTTTCAGATATCAAATTATACAAAACTTCCTCAAATCTGTCTTCCGTTATTATTTTCAACTCGAACAAATCAAAATTTATAATTGTTAAGCCAATGGCGTGGGTTTTTGTTTTGGTCTAAACTTACTAAGACTGATTAATATAATCAATATATTAAATGATATGTCAGGCTATTATTGACTTATAAATGTGACCAAATTATGTCAAGGATAACTGCCAATCTAATATAACGTAGGGGTGATCAGATCCAAGGTGAGTAGGGTTTAGACCTAGACCCTATACCCGACCCTATTATAACTAGTTCACCCAACCCTATTTCCATTGGACTCTGTTTTGGATCCGACCTTGTTTTTCCAGTCTGAGAACAGGGTCTACCTTATTTTCATTAGAACTTGTTTTGCAACTACTTGATATTCTATACGGCTTCAAATTTTACATTAATTCGCAAGAAAACAATAACGTAATCCTTCTAATTTGATTGACAAGAAAGTGCAAAAATCATAACATTGCATAAACATTATCAACAAACATGGGTCTAACATTAGCCTCATTCCCACAACTACTAATTTAACTTTGCATTCCTTTCAATATTCCACCAAACATAGCTAATTTATATAAAAAATAAGCAATTCAATTCCATCCATACAAACATAAGCTATATAAATAACCCAAACTGTGTAGTGTTTCATCCCAAACTCTCAAGCATTCATTCGGATCATTTGCAAAGCTCGACATCCTTCTAGGCTTACACTGGCTATAGTATGCAAAATTCTCGGTGGCGTTGTGCTATACATTGGCTCCAACAGAGCAAAATAGGACATTCCTCGCCCCTAACCAACAAGAATATGTAACAAGATATTATTTTGCTATTGACCCGTGGCCAAATGAAAATTAACCAGAAAGAGTTAATGCGCATCTTTCTTGAGCATGACACACAGCAGAAAACTACCCATGTTTGTCAATAACTTTTTGTTCCCCCTTTCTTTTTTCTAGTTAAGCAGTGTAGGACTTGATTCTGTAATGAATAGAAATGAACGGAGTAACTCTCTTATGTTTTCCCAGAAACCTAATTTTCTTTCATCCAACAGACATCGATAGGAAGACAGAGGATCAAATGGCAATCCATCTGGCCATGTTGACAACTGTTCCTCTATTTTCATGTGTTCGGTTGCCAATGTCTACTGAATCTATGGTTCATATCCTCTTTAATTTTTTAGCTATTAGTAACCAACTCTTAGATTTTTCTCAATAGCAGAATCTACTAGATTATCTACTTTGCATATTCTGAGAAAAGGTAATTCTTAAGCGAGAAAAATTCAATCACGTACAAACAGGTTTTATTTACCTTCAGAAGGATCTAACATCCAAAATCCTCTCATCTGATAACTGCAAAAAGCACCGAAAAGTCAGCGCTGTCATTCCACAATTTCATGTGGAACAAAAGGCTAAAACTAATACACCGGTTCGATGGATTACCAAGTTTGATTTGACGATACCAGGATGCATTGCTATGCATCGTACTGAAGTTTCTGCCATACTTATGAGTTTCATGCTTAAAGCCTTTAAAAACATGAGCTGCACGTTAAAGACATGTTGTGGGGAAAATTTAGCATCATAGTGGACTATTTTATTCACGATTGATCAATTCAAGTTTACGTACATACTTGGGTTAGTTTGCTTGATTCATAGGATATCATGCTATTGAACTTACGTTCTTCCTCAGCACCCATTTTCTAGGACTTGGGTTCCACAGCTCCCTAGTGATGGCCCTAGGTTTTCTCTAAGCTTAGTATTAGTTCAACAAACCATCTGGATTTTATTCATACATAATTCCTTTCGAAGTTTCAAAACGATCTTTTTATCTCAGACAACAATTACCACAGAATTGACGTTAACAATCGAGCAGAGTTGGCTCTGAGCATTGAAGGGAGAAGAAGAAGGGTGATCAACGAGGTGGCGATGTAGTTAACTTGAATATGTTTGGATATAGAACCATTTTTCTCCTCCTTTGCTCAGACACCCACTCCAACCTCCATTTGGCGAGAAAATCAGTCGACCACAACACTTGGGCAAAATCTCTAACAAAGATCTGCAATTTATGTATAAAGAAAAATCAATAAGAAACCATGCTCTAGAGACATGTGCAAAGTTATAGTTTAATGAAGTCAATTTACTTACCACAAAATCAGAGTTTTCACAAAATGATTTATTTTTCAATGACAATGTCCTCGGTAAGACAATCAAAATCTAAAAACCAAAAAAGAGATCAAACAAAGCATTCACTCAATAAATACTTATGTGAATGAACTACAAGATAGAAAGAAATATATGCGACTTAGCCACCTCAAAATTTTCCGCATTTTCGATGCACTCTTCAATATTAATTGGCACACGAATAGCTCTCAACTAATCTTGAGTACAAATCAACCTTCCACCACTCCAAGAGTTAAACAACTTTGAAAGCCATGAAGTACACATCCCGATGTACTAAAAGTCAACTCCAAAGCAACAATAGTCATGGGAATACGCAAAACATTCCAGGCCATCAAAGATAAGATTTTATACTTTGACCCCCTATTCTTCCACCACTCAGATTTGTTTCATCGAACACTATTTTCTTCGCATGGAGAAAGCTTTTATGCCAAGCTTCGATTTCACACTCATTGTCATCAGTATTGACATTGGAAGCACTACTACTAGTACTTACATTTGAACCACCATCATTTTTTTAATAGAAGAACCAACAGAAGATTGCTCATAAAATTTATACAAACACTCCAAGGCAACCTTCACCTTATCATGCATCTCATCAACTATCGCTTCATCAATAATAATTTTGTTCAAAACAAAACCTCACATAAGTCAACTTCTTTGTAGGATCTAATACAACTGCAATCAACACCTGTCACAACCTATTTTTTCCGTCTCGTGGGGGAAAGAAATGTCTAAATAAATAGGTTTAAGGGTATTGTCCAAAGGGTGGGTCCAGGACCCTCATTAGACGTAGGCTCTCCCAAGCCCATACCCCGCATGATATTGGTATTCATTATATATATATAATGGTGTTCTACGTAAACATCCTTCTCTAATTTATTCTCTTTTATATATCTCGATCCTAACAACACTTTCATCTAAAAAGATTTTTATTATTTTGTTAATTGTCTCATACATGTAATCGTACAAGTGCAGGAAAAAGGAAAAAATCTATTGTGATAACCATCGCCATTACTCTTCCTCTTGGAGGTGCCATGGTACTTCTCTCTCTCACTTGTTGCATTCTTCGAAGAAAAGGAAAGGAGACGGATGAAGTCGTCAAAGGAAAAAGCAGTAAATTTACTATTTTCCTTGATTTTCTCATAAACTATCTATATTATATAAAATGAGCATTTATGAAACAGATGCAGCAATTCCACAAAAAATTTACTAGGGACCTATGAAAATCCCTCCCTTTCATAGCCTAGTGCATCGAGACAACTCAAGCTTCCAACCACCAATATCTTTAGGAGGAAAACAAAGTTGAAGAGCTCTTCAAGACTTGTTTTGGGAAATTGCACCCAAAGAACATAGGTCAAAGCCAAATAAGCCAATGCCATTAAGCTATTGTGCCTCAATTCTTGATAATTTCCTAGGCTGAAGTGGAGGAAAGAATGTCATTCAAAGTAGTATTAAAGAAGACTAGGGAAAAATTATACCACAAATAGCTACTTGGATTAATATCAAGTATTCAGTTCGCTTTGGGCCATTTCCATTTGGAGTGACACATTACATCTTCAAAGAAGAGCATAATCATAAACTAATCTCCCTGGGTATATATCCAGCAAGGTTCCATTAGGATGCCATCAGTCATGCCAAAGTAAAATTGAACTACCATTACCAACCACATAATAACGCATTAAAATACTCCCAATCTTTGACAATTCCCTCCAAGCATAGGTAACATTTACACCACAATTAACAAACCTAACACTATCCTCAACATGAATAAGTGATCAGGATACAAAATTCATCTCACTACTTTGTTTCCTATAGTAATGATGATTTCTTTCCCTTCAAGACCAATCAAGCAAGGAAAGATTGCTTTGGGGTAGGGGGACAACCATTTGAGTCTAATCTAGTACCTTTATTGTGTTAATGTTCCCAAGCACTAGCAGCCCTATAAATACCACTAGGAGCCACTATTGATGTTGTGTGATAATCAAATTGAGTGTGGTAATGTAGGTGCAAATGAACTTACCACTGTGGAGTCCTTGCAATTTGACTTGGCTACAATACAAGCTGCGACAAATAATTTTTCTCATGAAAACAAGTTGGGTGAAGGTGGATTTGGTGAAGTTTTCCAGGTACTGGATATATCTATTAGAAACAATCAAGAATGCTTTGCATGTGAATTGAATATAATGATGTTGAAGAAAAGAAACATGTGAAGCTTTTTTATGTTATTTTTTAATTTGTCATAAGGAATTAACAATACATACAAAATGCTTTAGGGTAAACTTCCTAATGGACAACAAATCGCAGTGAAGAGGCTATCTCAAAGCTCAAGACAAGGTGATGAAGAATTTAAGAATGAAATTCTATTAGTTGCGAAGCTTCAACACAGAAACCTTGTACGACTGCTTGGATTTTGCTTGGAGGGAGATGAAAAGCTACTGGCCTATGAGTTTGTGCCAAATAAAAGCCTTGATTACTTCTTATTTGGTATGTAGCAGTCTAACCTTCTTTTGTGCACCAAGTAAAACATGCAATTAAGAGGTTTTTGTTCTTTCAACTAATCATAGTTTTTCTTTGAGCTACATTAGATGAATGAGAATAAATATATTTGGTATTGTATGATTAACGTAGTTGGGGCATAGACCCTATCATTTTTTCCTTGAGTTTTGGATAGGTTCCTCATGCTATCACATTAATGAATTTTGAGTATAATGATGTAGATCCCGAAAAAAAAAAAAGGAGACAATTGGATTGGCCACTTTTGCGTTTTTATAAAATACTATATGGGATTGCTCGAGGAATGCTCTATCTACACGAAGATTCTCGTCTTCGGATTATCCATCGTGACCTAAAATGTAGCAATATCTTATTAGACAATGAAATGAACCCAAAGATTTCGGATTTTGGGATGGCAAGGATTTTTGGAGTTGATCAAACTCAGGCTAGCACAAATAAAATCGTGGGGACGTTGTAAGTCTTAGTTTTTGAATAGATGACTTTGCAATTAAATGCCAGACTTGCTCATCTTATCTATTTATGGATGCTTATTGATCTGCATATGAATTTGTGATATACATATAGCTAATGTTCAAATTTGCAGTGGCTACATGTCTCCAGAATATGCCATGCATGGAGAGTTCTCAGTGAAATCCGATGTTTATAGTTTCGGCATACTACTTATGGAGATCATTTGCAGCAAGAAGAATAATTTCAGCCATCAATTGGATGGGGGTGAATATCTTGCTAGTTATGTAAGTTTCCCTATGCTACCATGATAAATATTGACGTTGCATTTTTTTGTAATTTTCGCCAAGTGTAATTAAAATTCCTTTGTAAAACGTAGTCCTTTAGCCTACAGAATTACTTTCATGATTATTATTTTGTTCCTTGGTCATATATGGTTTTTGGCAAGATTCAGATGGCTTGCATGATGAATCGTTGAATTAATGCCACAATTGTGTGAAGATTTTCTGGATTTCTTCTTGTAGGTATGGAATCAATGGAGAGATGGCACGCCCTTGGAAGTGTTGGACCCAGTTATCGTAGATTCATGTTCAAGAGATGAAGTGCTTCGATGCCTACATAGTTGCTTATTATGCATTCAAGAAGATCCGGCTATTAGACCCACCATGGCCACCATAGTTCTCATGCTCAGCAACAATTACTTTAACCCAGCATCACCTCAACATCCAGCCTTCTTCATCCATAGTAGATTGCGGGGACTGAGCATCCCAATGGAAGAGCTTGACTTAGACCAATCCACCAGGAGAACTATGCCTTCGTCAACAAATGGCATGTCAGTTACCGAATTGTGTCCCCGCTTAATGGTGGAGAGAGTGAACTCCTTCATGGGTGGTTTTATAGTGAGATTGCTTGGCCTTCTACCAAGGATTTTTATGGACCATAAACTAAAATCGGAGTATAACTTGTTAATTACTCAAAGGAAGTTAGGTGCATTTAAAAGAAGACATTATACATGTCATCCGTCATAGCTATTATAATTCTTTCAAGATTATGTTACTATTTGAGGTTAAATCATACATCGAGACATTTTCACAAACAGTCGGCGTGCGCTAGCAAACCTTAAGGTTTCCGTTCCATCCAGGGCTCGAACGCGTCCCGGAGTTCTAGACGCACAACGTAGGGGGAGGGGGAGGGGTGTTAAGGACGCAAAATACACAGGTGATGAGGGCCGGAGCCTGCGGTAGCTGGACGGCCGTGAGCTCCGGCCCGACGTGCGCAGACAAGGCGAAAACAGAACACCAAAAAGGGCCTACCGGTTCAGCTTGAGGATGCGGGCCGAGGGTCTCTCTCTCTGGCCCCCTCTTCTTCTCTCCCAGACGTGAGCATCCATAAGAGAAGGAGCCTTGGACATGGGCTGGGCCTTTTTCTTTCAAGTTCAGATGGGCTAACGGTGAGAAAAAAACAAAAGAAATGGACTCAATGAGGCATAAAAGGAAAACGGCCGATGGAGAAGGATCTTGGGATGCCGAAAATTTATTGGAATGAGTGGGTCAGACATGCCGATCGCTCGAGTTCATTTCATTTTCATTTTTTATTTTATTTTATTTTATTTTTGGCTTTTCATCTTTTTATATCTTTTTTTTTTTATATCTCTACAAAATAAAGGGGGTATTTAAAATGTGTTGACAAAAGTTCGAGTGTTAATAATGACCATCCCTTGCTGTTTGGTTTTGCAGGCGTGAATGGAATTACAAAAGCTGAGTCCCTGCGGTACGATTTAGCCACCATACATGTTTTTAGGCCATTTGTGATAGCATGTTGCCACAATAATTATTCATCTCAATATTTTTTCATCTGGAAATTAAAATATTTGCCTCTATATTAAAAATTATGGCAATTGTGTCCGAATTTAGCTGTGACCTGCGATTTGCAGCCCTTAATACTTCCTAGTTAGATTAAGTGTTGTTGCGAACGAACCTTCTCTCCCGAGTCAATTACTATTATTGTTATCTCCTTTTTTTTTTTTTTTTTGCTACCAATTTATTGTCCATGAGAGAGTCAAATAGGGGATGGATGCGGCTCAACCATGGGCCGACGTCTAGTGGAGAGATAAAAGGAACCCACTGACCATTTACCCAAAAAAAAAAAAAAAAAAGGAGCCTACCGAGCAAACAAGTAGAACCCTATGAAACTATCAAGTTTCGAAAACTAAGGAAGGGAGAAAAATGTTAATTTAAATCCTAAATCTATTGTACAAACACATATCAAAGTAAGTTCTTAAACAGTTTCGTCTAAACTTTAGGATATAAAATATGGAGATATTTCCATCTTATTGGAAAAAAAAAAATATACAACTTGAAATAGGGACTATGAAGCGTGTGGGCACCGGCATATTGAAATAAGGAACGCAGGGAGATTGAGCGTCCTTACTGGTTGCTAGTAGTCCTGAAAGGTGAAAACATCCTCGAAAGAGGCATGCATAGCATTGACGGAGACCTAGACTTAGTTGATCACTTTTGAAGTCTTCGCACTTTGTACTTTTTAGATAATTCCGGGAGCAAAGAGCGAAGACTTTCCTTGCTTTATCATAAATAAATTTCGTAATTAGCTGAGTGGTCGGTCAACTGCTTTGTCAGAGATGTTATAGGTCCATGTCTGATTTCACAAGAAATCAGAAAGATGAAGAAAATAAAGAAAATAAAGAAAATTACAAATTTCTAAAAATTTCTAAAAACCGCAATTAGTTGTGATGTTAAATAATGTATTAGTTATTGAGTGTAATTAGAGTTTGGAAAATACTAAGAGTGTTTGAATAATTCAAATGGAGTTATAATCTTCAATGGATCGCTTAATTTCCAAAAATCATAATTAGAGAATAGCCACCGGCTAGAGACAGGTACATTTCTTCAAACCATGGCTGTACAAGCCACTACGATACATCTCAGAACCATTTCCTAAACCTCTGGACATCTATTATTTGCAGCTTGTTCGTTCTATTAGGTATGTATTGTGAAACAGGTGACTTGATTTTAGGTCATTTGTGAAAGCATCTTGTCACACTAATTATTCATCTCAATATCTTTTCATCCTGGAAATTAAAATATTTGCCTCGATATGAAAGATTATAGTAATTGTGCCCGAGTTTAGCTCTGACCAGCGATTTGCAGCCCATAATACCTCCTAGTTAGATTAAGTGTGGTTGCAAATGAACCTTCTCTCACGCGTCAACTACTATTATTATTATTTCCCTTTTTTTTTTGCTACCAATTTATTGTCCATTAGGGAGTTAAATAGGGGATGGATGCCGCTCAACCATTGGCCGATGTTTGGTGGCATTGTCTTTGATGTGAGATGAGAGGGACAAAAGGAACCACCGAGCAAACAAGTAGACTCCTATGGAACTGCCAATTTTGAAAACTGAGGAAGGAAGAAAAATGTTCATAAGTAAATATTTTAACTTTTCGTTTGAACTCTAAAACGTAATATATGGGGTAATCCCACCTTGATAGGGAAGAAAAATAAGGGTACAAAGTATGTGGATATTGATACATTAAAATAAGGAATGTAACCAGATTGGGCATTCTCATTGGCCATTGATGACTCTCGAAGGTGAAAACATCAGCAAAAGAAATGGGCAAAGCGTTGATGGAGACCTTGACCTAGTCAGATCACTTTTAAAGTCTTTGCTCCCTGTCCTTACCATTTAATGTTTCTAGGGAGAAAGAGCGAAGACTTTACTTGCTTGATAAAAAATAACTTCCGTAATTAGCTAAGCGGTCGGTCAACCGCTTCGTCAAATATGCTATAGGTCCATGTCCGATTTCACATGAAATCATAAACTTGAAGGAAAATAAAAAAAAGAAAATTACACATTTCTAAAAATTTCTAAAAAGCGTAATTAGTTGCGAGGTTAAACATTGTATTAGTTATTAAGTGTAATTGGGCTTCGGGGAACATTGAAAATGTTTGAATAACTCGAGTGCAATTATAATTTTCTTGTATCACTTGATCTATAATAGAATTCTTATTGCTCTCCTCATGGACATATAAATCTGAGGTCCAATTTATTTGCTTGTTTAATTTATTTTACTATTCAATTTCTTGTTTCCGCAACACATTTAATATTATCCTAGTTATTCTCAAGTTTCGCAGGTTGTTGACTTAAACTTTTAAGTAAATATAGATATGAGTGGATATATCATTGATGGGCTTGGATTTCACCTTTCTCTTGAAGATCTCTCTGAATATTTACATAAAGAGCCTAGTTGGAACATAGGAAAACATTATCAAAAGATTTTTCACATATTCAAATTGATTGTTTTCTCAATAAAAATTCGTACCCCACTCTTCCTTTTGTCAATCTCATTTATCTTTATATTTTCCCAATCTAATATGTTATAAACTCAAAAAAAAAAAAAAAAAAAAAAATTGAACCTTCATTTAGAACAGAGCTTGCGAAATCGAGAATTGCCAAGATTAGACTGTCTGTGAAGTCGCCCCCTAAAGCAAAATCCATCGTGATCCTCCTTGGTTCGCTCATCGCCAGAGAGTCCATCTACAGTTTCGAAAAATGGCTCTCAATCAGTTGGGTTATCTGCGTACCAAGGTGATCTTTGATTCTCTCATTCAGGAACTAGCTAAATTAAACTGGAATGGACCGGACCATCACAATTGAGCGAGTGACGAGCTGTCGCTAAAGGGGTCTTCAGTAAGGAGTGGGTGGGATCAATCCCCCGCTCCACAAGTGGTCTTAGATTTTTGGTTTCTATACGAGTTGTCTAGAAACTGCACATCCATCGTAAAGTTGCAGAAGACTTTTCGATGGAGTCATGGCGCGCAAGTGCAAGGAACCACGATATCTTAGAAATGGACAAAACTTATGGGACGATAATTCAAACATTGTTGGTCCTATAATTCCGTCTCGACCTGGCTAACCTAATTCAATCATCAATCCAACCATGGGGTCTGGCTTCGCCGTCTCCATCTCTCTTTTCTTCTTCCTCAATTTTCTCAGCATTTACACTCGAAGTCCTGAATCAGCACCACCTACGTTCTATGGCATGACTGTAAGGTTTTGCAAATCAGTTTTCTAAATTAGTTTTAGTAAATCTAGCTATCTGGTTCAGGGTTCTAACTCGTCGACATGTATTACTTCCTTCTCTTCCCCTTCTTCTTTTCACCTTATTCCCTACCAAGTGAAAATCTCCGACTCTGCATCCAGCAAAACCACTAAAAGCCCCAACAACTCCAGAAAACAATGACTCATTTATCATCCACTCTTTATTTCCTCATTTTGCTGACTGTTCTCATCCGAACCTACCCATCCGATGCACAATTCTGCTACAACACCACCGGAAACTTCACGTCCAACAGCGCCTACGCAAAGAACCGGGATGCTATCCTCAGCTCTCTCCCCTCAAACGTGGCTGTACATGATGGGTTCTATGCCACGAGCATCGGAAGGAACCCAAACACCATCTACGCCATCACTTTCTGCCGAGGGGATTCATCACCAGATACCTGTGCGAGCTGCGTGAAGTCCACAGTCGAAGATTTGGTCGTGAAGTGCCCTAACCAGAAGGCTGCTTTCTCCTGGGGAACTGGAGAACCACCATGCATCATCCGGTACTCAGACACTCCGATCTACGGCATACTGCAAACGTATCCTACAATTCGGCATTACAATGTTGGCAACATCACCATAAACAGAAGGATATGGTGGAACTTGGCATTAGGATTAGTGAACCAAGCTGCAGATGGATCTTCAAAGCTCAAGTTCGCAACGGGGCAGGCCAACTTGAAGGATAACCGAACAATACACTTGATGTTACAGTGTAGTCCTGACTTATCGCGGGATGATTGCAGGAGTTGCTTTTACGAGGCCATTGATGCTTATGTTAAGTGTTGCCAAGGAAAGCCAGGTGTCGCTACTTATAAGCCGAGCTGTATTTTTCGATGGGAGCTGTACCCATTTCTGGAGTTGAACCCCAGCCCCCCGTTGTCTTCTTCACCGCCACCATCTGCTCCATCAGCTCCCGGAGGTAATATCAGCAAAGGTATGTTGCGTTTAAGCTCGTGGAAAAAGTAACATCGCATGGTATGACTGAGACTATTGAGTTTATTTTTTAGTAATTTTTCTAGATTAGCTAAAGTTTTTAATTTTTTTCCTGAAATTGACATCAGATTTTAGACTATTGATTATGCTTGAGTTAATTTCATTAAGAAAAAAGCCTAAACTGCGAGTAATTTTGAATTTTATACCAAAAGTTGAAGTTTATCATAGAAATGTCCAAACTTCGTGTTTTTTTCAACTATGGCATGTTTCCATTTCTCATCAGTGGATGTAGGAGAAGATATTGCGTATACCCGATGTACCAAGGGCATTTACTTTAGAACCGGTCATGGTGAAATACATGCATTCCAGTATATAGGAAAAGAAATGTTAGAAATGTAAAAAGAAAAATAAATTCAAAAACTGTAGCAGTAATCCCAATTTCTCGTGAGCTTATTATCTCTTCAAAAGAATTAAATCTTGACCAGCGGGCAAAAACTACGACCACCGATAAGATTGTCGACAAGTTAGGATCATAAATAAAGCCAACCCGACTGAAGAGGTTTCAAGGCGAGTTTAAGGTTCCAAAAGTTCGAAAAATGGTGAATATAGACAACCCAACTATACAAATTCCTTTATTTATTATCCAAACCAAAATCGATGAGAGTTCTGACGAGTTACAACTGTCGACCTGTTTGCAACGTC
Source organism: Corymbia maculata (assembly GCA_014182735.1). NCBI lineage: Eukaryota > Viridiplantae > Streptophyta > Magnoliopsida > Myrtales > Myrtaceae > Corymbia > Corymbia maculata. The sequence continues at coordinate 37,029,902 of CM024686.1, read as the reverse complement.
GATGGTGGTGGCCAGCCATTGGTTCGGCACTCAAGAATCGATAGAGATGAGTCGGATGTATTTCTGGTGTTAGTGTGGAAAACTAGCGAAGAGAGAATTATAATGAACAAGGCGGAGAAATTGTCAAACTTAAATCTGACATGTGCCTAAGCGCTGTGCCCGCTGTATAAGGCTGTTTATGGAAACTGAATTATCCTTTATTGATCCATGGCATTGTTTTGATGAGAGTAGCAAACAAATGAATAGAAATTCAGGCTTTAGTTCATGTAGGGATCAAACAGAGGAATGGGGAAACCAATTCCCATTCCATTTTCATTTCCATTCTTCTCAATTCCTAATACCAAATATCGTTTAGTCATTTTAGCTAAGATGAGTAACTTGAAGATTCTAGAATGGGGTATGAAGAGGAAGAACTTTGCAGAACTTGAAAAGCCAACCGATTGAAGACGTTTCAAGGCAAGTTTAAGGTTCCAAAAGTTGGAAAAATGGTGAATATAGATTTGTCCCTAGCTAGGCAACGGTCGTCCCCACCATGTGCCTCAATGTACATTAGGAATTATTGTCGATAAGGACATGTTTTCTATTGAGGAATAATGCACTTTTTTTCTTCCTTTTTTAGTTGTTTTGAACTTGTTTCTTGTTAGATTTATCAATGAAAATTAAGGATTGTCTTCCATATATACTATATCCGCTCCCACATTTGGACAGTGTGGGCCTCTGTCAACGAAGACATAGCTAATCGACGATGGCCCTATTGTGTTGGGTTTTTAAGAAAGATTTAAATCCAAGTGCTCATTTGCTGCAGCGGTGGCAATAATTCCAAGGTGAGTTTATCAATTATGGATAGAGCTCGGAGTGTTCAGGTTTTTCTCTCTATGAATTTTCTCGGCAAGACTATTGTAAAAGGTTGTGAGCATACACAATTTCAATTTTTTTTTTGTTATAATCTCTGGCTGCAAAACAATTGAGTGATTAAGTGATTGAAAAATTCTGCAATTATCTAAATATATAGAAGATTTCTTTGCAGCTGGTCCACCCGTAAAATAGATAACGACATCCAAGCTACACCATGTAAATGTAAATCTCTAGTATCTTTATTATTTGGTGTTGATTTCCTCTGGTAATTTTTTTTTATCTTGCGTTTCATATTGGAAAGGAAAATTCGTTAGCTTCCACGTTATTTCAAAACAGTCAGTATCAAAGCTAAGTTTAGAGTTCTTGAACTTGCGTTTTTGCTTGGTTGAGCATTGCCTAGAATATTGGATTTCCGACATGTCTGAAGCAAGAGTTGAGATTGGAAGGTCAACAGGAGGAAGTAATGGAGCATTGAGATGTGTGCCTTTAACAATTCAAGGCATTGGGCAGTGAGGATAAGTTGTTGGAAGCGATGAAAGAGGCCAAAAAGGTGGAAGTCGATGGAGAAGAAAAAGAATATAATCTCGTTGAATTTGTTGGATGAGATGTGGATTGAAGTGGCTGAAGAAAAGGATGTGATTGCATTGTGGGCAAAACTTAAGTCATTTATGCTAAAAATGATGTTTTAATTTTGGGTGATCGAAGGCACATCAGTCAAAACTCATGTAGATGAGTTTAACAAACTCATGATGGACTTGAAAAGGATTGGGAAAGTCTTTTTTGATGAGAAAAAAGGCATAATGTTATTGGCATCTTTTATTGGATATTTTTGAGAACTTCGCTGAGGGGGCGCACTACATCCTTTGAAGAGATAAAGCCCACCTTATTTTCTATGTAGTGGCAAAACAAGTTACAAAAAAGACAACTTGACACATGACATGATGCAAGGTTTGATCATTCTAGATAGAGTAAAACGTGGAAGGGCTTACAAAAGTAGGTGGAGAGCCCTTGTAGATAGAGGTCCAACGTCTGGAATTGTGATGTTATCACTGCAATGAGGCGAGGCACTACAAGAATGATAGTCCGAAGTACAAGGATAAAAGAGTTAAGATGGAATATGGAGGTGATCTTAATGTTGTTACTATACCATCTGATAGTTCAGTCAGCTCTTCCTTCATATTTAATTTCCCCATTAATAGGTGGTCAAACAAGGGTTCTTCATACTAGAATTTTTTTGCTTCATAATGTTATCATTTATTCGACTTCAGCCCCATCATCTTACCATAACAAAAAACTTACAAATGCTAGAATTGCAATTGAAGTTTTAGACTTTCTTGTTTAAGCCTCTTTTTATACAGGTATCTCAAGGCTGCTACTTGCATGTAAAATTTCTTCATGCTTTGATCTTATGTCTAATTCCAACCTGAGGAAGCGGGCTGTTAGAATGTATAAGCATCAAGCATGCTGTCATCTAAAAAGCTTTTGGATTAATGTGAGAATTGTCTCATATATGTATGGTATGTGTGTAGGAAAAACCAACAAATCTACCATGACAACCATCGCCATTGTCATTCCTATTGGAGGTCTTATGGCACTTCTCTTTCTCACTTGTTCTTTACTTCGAAGAAAAGGAAAGAAGATGGACGAAGTTATCCAAGGAAAAAGCGGTAAATTGACTATTTGCCTTTATCTTCTTGTAAACTATCTATGTCATATAATTGAGCATTTTATAAAACTTCATAATTTTTTTTATAAGGAATCAAATATGCTAATCATACAAATTAAGAGTCCCTTTGATAAAACTGTTGATATCGTGTACCTATGTTGCGTTACTGCAGCTTGTATATTTTGTAGTATAATTTGCAAAACTGTAATTCCTTAAAATTGGATGAGACAACTCTGTAAAGTTAATTTGAGCTTCAGTGCAGCTATGTTTAGATTGATAACAAGTTTTTGACCTCACATTGGGTCATTTCAATTTAGATTAGGGAAAATGACACAAATGGTCTATAAACTTTGACTTAATGTGCTATGCATTCTTGAACTTTTAATTTGTTCAATGTAATCCCTGAACTTTAACTCAATGTGCAATGTGGTCCATGAATTTTTAATTTGCTTAATGTGATCTTTGAACTTGTAGTACATATTCAAACTAATCCTTGGACTATATGAAAATATTTAATATTGTCATTCCATTAATTTAAGTTGAAGGACCGTGTTCAAAGAATAGCAAAATTATAAAATACTCTCCATGGGTATACATCTAGTAAGATCCCATTAGGATGCCATGAGTTGTGCCAGAGTGATATAAATTTACAATTACCAACCACATAATGAGGCCTCAAAATACTCTAGCCTTTAACAATTACCTCCAAGCACAACCAACTTTTTCAATTCAATTAGCAAACCTAACATTACCCTTAGTATGAAGAAATGATCATGATACAAGATTTATCTTGAAATTTGAGTTTTTTGGTAATGTAGGTCCCAAAGAATTTACCACCAAGGAGTCCTTGCAATTTGACTTGGCTACAATACAAACCGCGACAAATGATTTCTCTTGTGAAAACAAGTTGGGTGAAGGTGGATTTGGTGAAGTTTTTAAGGTACGCAGTACATACTAATTAGAAACAATCATGAATGCTTTACATAAGAATTGAATAAAATGATGTTGAAGAAAAAAAACACGTAAAGCTTTTTTTATGTTAGTTCTTAAGAAGTTGTGATAAGGAATTAAACGCAAAACACTTTAGGGTAGACTTCCTAATGGGCAACAAATTGCGGTGAAGAGACTATCTCAAAGCTCAAGACAGGGTGATGAAGAATTTAAGAATGAAGTTCTATTAGTTGCGAAGCTTCAACACGTAAAACCTTGTACGATTGCTGGATTTTGCTTGGAGGGAGATGAAAAGCTGCTTGCCTATGAGTTTGTGCCAAATAAAAGCCTTGATTACTTTTTATTTGGTAAGTTGTAGTTTAACCTTCTTATGGGCAGAATGTCTAATTTTCTTGAAATCAAATGTTCAAGCTTCCACTAACCATGGAAACCTTGAAATTAAGATGTTTTTGTTCTTTCAACTGATTATGGTTTTTCTTTTTTTAGCTGCCATTGATAAATGAGAGAAAATATCTATTGGTATTTGTGATGAACTTCGCTTTGAGTTTTTGAATAGGTGCCACATGCTAGCACATTAAATGAATTTTGGTGCAATAATGCAGATCCCGAAAAAAAAGGAAACAATTGGATTGGCCCTTGCGTTATAAAATAGTATTTGGGATCGCTCGAGGAATGCTCTATCTACATGAAGATTCTCGTCTTCGGATAATCCATCGTGACCTAAAATGCAGCAATATCTTGTTAGATAGTGAAATGAACCCGAAGATTTCCGATTTTGGCATGGCAAGGATTTTTGGAGTCAATCAAACTCAGGCCAACACAAATAAAATTATGGGGACTTTGTAAGTCTTAGTTTTTGGATAGATGACTTTGTGATTGGATGCCAGACTTGTTCTTTTTGTCTATTTAAGGATGCTACATGGTCTAAATCTAAATTTGCAATATACATGTGGCTAATGTTTGAATTTACAGTGGTTACATGTCTCCAGAGTATGCAATGCATGGAGAGTTTTCAGTGAAATCCGATGTTTATAGTTTCGGAATACTACTTCTAGAGATCATTTGCGGAAAGAAGAATAACTTCTACCACCAACTAGAAGGGGGTAAATATCTTGCTAGTTATGTAAGTTTCACCATTCTATTGCAAGATGCTGCACCTTTTGTAATTTTGGTCAAGTGAAATAGAAATTCCTTCATGAAAACTAAGTCCTTTTAGCCTACATAACACTTATGAATATTTATGTTCCTTGGTCATATATGGTTATTCTTACAGGTGTGGAATCAATGGAGAGAAGGCATGCCCTTAGAAGTGGTGGACCCAACTATCGTGGATTCATATTCAAGAGATCAAGTGCTTCGGTGCCTGCACATTTGCTTACTATGCATTCAGGAAGATCCAGCTATAAGACCCACCATGGCAACCATAGTTCTCATGATCAGTAGTAATTCCATTACTCTACCATCACCTCGACATCCAGCCTTCTTTGTCCGAAGTAGATCGCAAGGACAGAGCATCCCAATAGAAGAGCTTAAATTAGACAAATCCACCAATAGGACTATGCCTTCTTCAACCAACAGCATGTCTGTTACCGAATTGTACCCACGGTGAATGGCGGCATAAGTGACATCTTTCTTCATGGATGGTCTCATGGAGAGATTGTATGGCCTTGCACTATGAATTTTTATGAACCATAAGCAGAAATCTATGTATATGAAGGATAAACTGTCAATTGCTCAAATAGGGTCTTTGCATTTAAAAGAAAACTCTACCCATGTTATCTAGCATAATTATTATGATTTCTTAAATTCTGTTACTATTTGAAACTGAATCATAATTTGACCAAAAGAAAAAAGAATTATACGTCAATCCTATGTAATTTGGCGCATTTGTATGTAATTGTGCTTCTATAAGGCTTAACACTACTTCTCTTGTCTGGACTATATTTTCAAATTCAAGTGTTCATTCACTGACCCACTAGATTATACATTTCTTCACTTGTGAAACTAGTTGGGCTTTGGTGTTGTTAAAATTACAATGGTAGGCTGTAGGTGCTTCAACGGAAAAAGTGTTTAAAAAGTCATAAACCTATTGCATTAGTGTCAATTTAGTCTTAAGTCTAAGATATATTTCATACAATTAATTTATTAAATAGGTATTGGGCTATTATTGATTCTCGAATATAACGGATTATTAAGAGGATCACTCTGATATATCTCCTAAAAAACAGTTTTGTAAACTAGTTTTGATAAATCTAAATCTATGAATGAAGGTTTTAACTTTTCGACATATATTACTTTCCATCTTTTGATCAATAAACAGTTTTGTTCGATCAATTCGGACAATCTTTTGAAAATTTGTTTTCATTGTTGGACCAGGAATTCGAATAATAGATTTGCACTTGATGTAGCAAGTTAGCAAGACTTTTCTGCCAAGAACCTTCGTCGGGAAGTTTTGTTTTCCTTTTTCTTTTGTTGGGGGGGGGGATTTGGTACTGACTTTTCCACTTCCCTGTTGTAAACAAAATTTCAAAGCTATGCTAAAATAGAAAATCTAATTTATTAAATAACCTATATATACTATTGAAATAGTGTGACTATTCATAATAAAATACGGTTATTTCTATTATTATTTAATTCCAATTTTATTAATTTTTGCCTAATAGTTATTAGGCACTCTTACAACCTTTGGAAAATTGTTTAGCCTATGAAATGTTGTATTTGTCAATTATTATTTTTCAGAAATTGTAAAATTCGGAATGCTAAGAAAAAAATAATCATTGTTTCCAACTATTTCCCTTTAAGAGTTATTGGAGAAATATCACAATTATTATTTGGTATTTTTATTCAAAACTTTGTTGCATTCTGAAATTTTTTTTATTATCAATCATTTGCAATATTGTTAGGTAAATAATTCTTGAAAGAGGGAATTATCACGTCTTAAAGAGTGATTTTAGTCCCTCGGAAACACCTGCGACATATAGCTGTCTACCATCACCGAGCTAAGTGACGTAATAAGGCATCGCTGTCTCCCAAAAGACATCCATTTTTCTGTTTGGTTTGATCAGCCCGTGTAAAATACGCTTCTCGAAAAGCCCAATAGGCCTGCCTTCGAGGGTCGGGGATGCTGTCATTTACATATTAATTATATTATATTTGGTGGTTTGAAATTTAGTTCGCGCATGGTAATCATTCTGTTTTTATTTGTGGAATAGATTTCTATTCCAGATCTATTTATAGAATAGAAATCCGCTTGGTAAAAAAAATTCATGTCTATTTCAGGAACAAATTTCTATTTAGAAATAGGTTTGGAACAAAATTAGAAACAAACATTTTTTACTTTTCTATTTCTATAATAGAAATCAAAAATTATTTATCTCTTTTTTACTTCTCACCAGAAGAAGTTTTTTTCCGTCTGCTGCTCACCACCACCATGACCCCCCACCCATCGCCGTTCGCTAGCCGCTGTCGATCATCGGTCACCGCCGTCGGACGGCCAGCGACCGGTGGGCCGATGACCGGCGACTAGCAGGCCGACGATCGGTGGGCCGGCGATCAGTGACCGACGGCCGGCGGCCGATGAACCAGCGAGTCGGGGACTGGCGACCGGCGGACCGGTGGACCGGGGCTAGGGACTAGTGACCGGCAACCAGCGACGGACAACGGACGGTGGACGGTGGACTGGGGGCCAGGGACCGGCGACTGGCGGATCGGCGGACCGGCGACTGGTGACTGGGGAACCGGCGACCGGCGGACCGGTGACCGCTGGACCGATGACCGGTGACAAGTCGCACCCTTATTAGTCAATAATAGAAATTTTTTGTGGTTATCAAATGCATTTTTTTGTCTAGAAACTCATCCAAAAGTAGAAATAGAAAAATCTATTTCTGGAACATTTCTGGCCATAATGGTTATCATTCACACCCTTATTGGTCAAGAAATCGTAGGATGCTAGGGCAACATCAACATTCCTTTCGCAATGGCTTGCACCAACCATTGCATTGCCTATATATATAATCTTTTTTTTTCTTGTTAAAAAAAGAAACTCTACTATTCATTAACGGGCACTGCTAAAAAATAACTTATGAATTTCTGAAAACAAAATATTTGGAAGAGGTTGACGGGGTTAATATAATCAGTTTGAAGGAAGGGTATTTCTGCGGAGGGCTTTGACGAACTACTCTACAAGTTGATTGGCTTTGCAGGAACATTAGAGTACTTTCACGGAACTCAGCAGGGACAAGTATTTATAGCATTCTTCCATATTGACATGTAAAGCCCGCGGGCTTTGGGTGAAACCCATGATAACCTGCATGATTGGTAAGCTATCAGTTTCAACTATGGAGCACATACATTTGCATTGTTCAGATCAGAAGATTCGAGCAAGTACAAAAGGGCTTCAAACATAGCTAGGGCTTTGAACATTTGAGTCGAGGATGCATGCACCAATTTCACGAATCCGGCCATTGGCAAGCCCATCGAATCAACAAATCCCAATGATTGACCCCTCCAAAGCTCATCGAGCCAAGAGCCATCGGTGTTGAGCTTGAGAAACCCCGTCCTATTAGTGATAAAGTAGTTCTTTATGTCGAAATTCATGATCAAAGAATTTTAGATTTTTGTGATTTTCACGATAAAAGGATGGAGATGTACCTTTATACATAGCAATAGCTTTGAGAAAATGATTATTGCAGAAATAGAAGAACCGAAGAGATATGATTTCTCTCTCATAACTCACTTTAGTTTTAACGTATTTTATGCGATGGAAGACGAAATATAATTTTTCTATTGTCTTAGTTGAAGAGGGGGGACTAAACTCTGTATACTCACATTATCAATAGATTCTTTCATTAATGCCTTCAATAAGTACCTTCAAAGTGGGTGCTCGACGTGCACAAAAGAAAAAGAAGGGAAAACAGCTACCAAAAAGAGAGAGAACATCGAGAAGAAACAAAGAAAAAGGAAAGATCTTTGTGATCCCGTTTCGATGGCAAGACGTTGACAGAATTTGCTCAAATTTGAGTATGTTGTTCGCAAGATCGATAGCTACAAGTTGGCGGCCTTCGTTTGTCAAGAATCGACTCCAAATTCTCTAATTGCAGTTAGATTTTTCTAGCTCTGAATTTGTTAATTTATCTTTGTGGTGAGAAACTGTGATTGTAATATTGATGTTGATCCTTTAGTGTGTGAGTAGAGAAATATAATTGGTGTATCCTGTTATTCTTTGTGATTAGTGGAAGATTTTTGGGCGATCCGTGGTTTTTCCCGATTGGGTTTTCCACGTTAAATAGTGTTATTGTTGGCCTTGTCTTCTTATTATTTCCATATTATATTTGCATATTGTGAGGGTATATTAGCTGGTTGTTGTTGAGGCTAAGTTAATTTTGGTCCATCTAGTTTTTCGGGGGAGAAATTGATCCTAAATTAAATTTAGCTATTTGATAAATTGGAACCGAGTTCCCCCCAACAAAGTGATATTAGAGCCAAGGTTGTGTTGAAATTTTATTTAGTAATGGAGGAAACTAGTGGTGCCATGTTTAAGTTGAATGCCTCAAATTACTCTATCTGGAAGCCTTGGATGGAAGACGTGTTATATTGTAAAGATTTGTTTGATCTTGTTGAGGGCGATGAGGCTAAATGAGATAAGGAAGACAAGGAATGGGAGCAAATGAATCGGAAAACAATTGGGTTTATTCGACAATGGATTGATGATAGTGTGTATCATCATATTGCTCAAGAGACGAAGGCGGACATTTTGTGGAAGAAATTACAAGACCTCTATGAGAGGAGAACTCCACAAAATAAGGCTCCTCTAGTTAAACGACTTGTAAATTTGAAATACAAGTAAGGGAGTGACATATTAGAATACTTAAGTGAATTTTAAAATATTGTAAATCAATTGACAAATCTTGAAATTGACCTTGGTGATGAATTGCAATCATGTTTATTGCTTGGTACTCTTCCTGATAGTTGGGACACCTTAGTTGTGGCATTAGGCAATTCGGCCCCCTTTGGTGTGCTTTCTATGAGCATGATTAAGGAAAGCTTGTTCAATGAAGAAACAAAAAGAAAAGGTTTAAATTATGCTTCTAGTTCGGAGGCTCTTGTAATAGAAAATAGGGGAAGAAGTTATTCAAGAAAGTTTTAGAGTTATGACCACAAAGGTAAGTCAAAATGAAGATTGAAATCAAGGCTGAGGAGGAGTGTGAAGTGCCACAACTATGGCAAAATGGGACATTATGCTAGAGAATGCAGGTTACCAAAGAAAGATAAATCTTACGATAGAATTGAAAAGCAAAAGAAAGAAGAGAAACAAGCTACAGCGGCGGTTGCATCTGATGGTGATATTGTGTTCGTATGTGATGACGGTTGCGTGAACCTTACATGCCAAGACTCTACTTGGGTTGTTGATTCTGTGGCTTCATTTCATGTCACTTCACGGCGTGACTATTTTGCTTACTATCGTAGTTGTAATTTTGGTTGTGTTAGGATGGGAAATAATGGTGTTTCCAAGGTTATTGGCATGGGAGATGTTTATTTGGAAACCAACAATGGATGTAATTTACTTTTGAAAAATGTGAGACATGTTCTAGATATTCGACTTCACTTGATCTCCACGGGTGCCTTAGATGATGATGGTTATTGCAATTGGTTCCATGGTAGTGGCCAAGGGCAAGAAAATATATTCTCTCTACACCACATAAGGTAACTTGATTAAAGAAGAAGTAAATGCAGTGGAGGATTCCTTGGTTAATTTATAACATATGAGGCTTGGTCATCTTAGTGAGAAAGGACTTGAAACTCTTAATAAAAAGAATCTTCTACCATTGAAGAAGAAGAATTTGAAGGAATGCACTCATTGTCTAACGGGTAAGCAACATAGATTCTCATTTCATAGTTCCTCTCCACTTACAAAATCAAATGTACTTGATTTAGTTCACACTGATGTTTGTTGCCTGGATGCTAGAAGCCTTAGTGGTGCATTATACTTTGTAACTTTTATTGATGACTGTTCTAGAAAAGTGTGGGCTGTTGCTTTGAAACCTAAAGACCAAATTCTTGCTACTTTCAAATAATTTCATGTCAATGTGGAAAGAGATATTGGGAAGAAGCTAAAACGTGTTCGAGCTGATAATGGTGGTGAACATAGAGGTCCATTTGAACACTATTGCAAGGAATTGGTATCAAGCTTGAGAAGACTGTTCCGAAAACACCACAGCAAAATGGAGTAGTAGAGAGAATGAACTGGACAATTAATGATCGGCTTCGATGTATGCTCTCCATGCAAAGTTGCCTGAGACTTTCTAGGGTGAAGTGATGAGAACAGCAATAGACTTGATAAATCTTTCTCCATTGGTGCCTCTTAAGGGAGATGTTCCACAAAGAATTTGGAGTGGAAAAGATGTTTCTTACAATCATTAAAAGGTGTTCAGTTGCTGGACATTTATGCATGTTCCAAGAGATAAAAGGTCTAAGCTTGATGACAAGTCTAAACAGTGTATCTTTTTGGGTTATTGACATGAAGAGTTTGGCTACAGGCTATGGGATCCAATTGCAAAGAAAGTTGTTAGAAGCCGAGATGTGGTGTTCATTGAGAATCAAACCATTGAAGACATTGACAAGCTGGAGAGACTAAAGAACACAGCTCGATGTTCAGTTAGTTTCAGCCCAAATCCTCCTCCCGTGGGTGGAAATCATGGGGAAGAAGTCCATGAAAATCATAGAAATCATGAATATGGTGAGTCCTCACATAATGCCGATTCTTCAATTGAGACAGGTGAAATAGTTGAGCAAGAGCAGCCCATTGAGCTAGTTGAGTAAGAACAATCGGTTTTACCTCAAGTTAGAAGATTTAAAAGAGAACGTAGACCTTCACAAAGATATCAACTACATGAGTATGGAGAATCGGAAACTTATGAAGATGCTATGTTCTGTGATCAAAAGAATGAGTGGCATGAAGCCATGCAAAAAGAGCTTAAACAATCCCTGCATGAGAACCATGCATTTGAATTGGTAAAATTACCTAAAGGTAAAAGAACACTCACAAATAAGTGCATGTATAAGTTGAAGGTGGAAGAGAATAGTTTGAAACCACGATACAAGGCAAGGCTTGTTATGAAGGGCTTTTGTCAAAAGAAGGGAATTGACTTTGAAGAAATATTTTCACCGGTTGTAAAAATGTCTTTGATTCGAGTTGTTCTTGGGTTAGCCGCCATCTTGAATTTAGAAATTGAACAATTTGATGTAAAGACAACTTTTCTTCATGGAGACTTGGAAGAATAAATATATATGGAGCAATCGGAGGACTTCAAAGTTGAAGGCAATGAGCATCTTGTATGTAAATTAAGGAAAAGCTTATACGGTCTCAAGCAAGCATCGAGGCAATGGTACATGAAGTTTGAATCATTCATAGAAAAACATGGATATAGTTAGACAAACTCCGATTCTTGTGTCTTTATGAAAAGATTCTTAGATAATGATTTTCTCATCCTCTTACTTTATGTGGATGACATGTTGATTGTTGGGCATGATGCTAAGAAAATCAAGAACTTGAAAAATGAGTTGAGTAAAGCCTTTGGAATAAAGGACCTAGGCCTGGCCAAGCAAATTTTAGGCATGAGAATTACTCGTGATAGGAGGAATGGGAAACTTTGGTTATCTCAAGAGAGGTACATTGAAAGGGTGCTTGAAAGATTCAATATGAGCACATGTAAATCGGTAAGTACTCCACTTGTAGGTCATTTCGAGTTAAGTATTAATGAGTGTCCTACAAGTGAGAAAGAGAAGGAAGAGATGAAGAAAATTCCCTATGCATCGGTTATAGGTAGTTTGATGTATGCCATGGTTTGTATAAAACCTGATATTGCTCATGCAGTTGGTATCCTAAGTAAGTTTCTCTTAAATCTAGGTAAGGAGCATTGAACTGTTGTTAAATGAATTTTAAGGTATCTCAAAGGGACTTCTAAATTTTGCTTATGTTATGGAAATGGAAAGCTTGAGTTGAGTGGCTACTCGAATGCAAATTATGCTGGTGATATTGATTCTCGAAAATCCACATCAGGTTATATGATGATTTTTGCAGAGGAAGCTGTCTCGTGACAATCAAAATTACAAAAATGTATTGCTTTATCTACAACTGAAGCGGAGTATATTGCTATTACTAAAAGAGCTAAGGAACTCTTGTGGATGCAAAAATCTCTACAAGAGTTGGAATTGAAGTAAGAGAAGTTTGTTCTATATTGCGATAGCATAAGTGCTATCTATCATAATGAGAATCCGGTATTGCATTCAAGATCGAAGCATGTTGATGTGAGGTATCATTGGATCCGAGAAAAGTTAGAAGAGAAACTTTTCCAGCTAAAGAAAGTCCACACTGATGATAATAGATCAGACATGATGACTAAGGTATTGCCCGTAGTGAAGTTTGACTCTTGTAGAAGAAAAGCAAGCTTGATAGAATTTCCCACATGAGGTGGAGGGAGAGAATTGTTGACTGGGTCCACCTCTTGTGGGGCCTGGCTAAAACAAATAAAAAAAGGAAACGGTTGACAAGAGAAAAAAGAGGAAGAAGAACTGCTTTGTGCAGTTTTTCCAAAGTGGGTGCTTGACGTGCATAATAGGGGTGTCAAAAAAACCCATCCAACCCAACCCAAACATGACCCGAACACAATCCGAACACGAAATAAGTATGGTACATGTTTCGGGTCTTAATATTGTTTGGATAACAATTATAAACACAAATGGAATACATGTTTTGGGTCAAGTTAGGGTCGGAACAATGTTCCGACCCAAACACACCCACCAAGCTATCTCCTCTACAACTCCTTATGTTCGCAACTCATCTAGCACGTCTCATTTCACGGGTTCGTCGTCGTTGCCCTTAGGTCAGTCTCCCCATCTTCCATATAATTTGCTTCTTTTTCGCAGCCAACGCAAAACTTTAGAGGAGGGAGTATTATCTGTCTGCAAAGATGTTCACGGACAAGTCGGACGAGACCTCGCGGTGTCACAAAAAAGCATTTCGAATTCCCTTTATCATATTCTTTTTTTAAAAAATTATATATGTGCGGAGATATTCACGGACGGGTTGGGTGAGGCCTCGCGACGTCACGTAAGAATATTTCGAATTTCTTTTGTCATAATTTTTTATTAAAAAATTATCTGTATGCAGAGATGTTCATGGACAGGTTGGACGGGTTGGACAAGGCCTCACGACATTATGTAAGAATATTTCGAATTCCTTTTGTCATAATTTTTTATTAAAAAATTATCTATCTACGGAGATGTTCACGGACGGGTTAGATAAGAACTCGCGGCGTCACGGTTCACGGACGGGTTGGATGAGGTCTCGTGGCGTTATGTAAGAGTATTTTGAATTCCCTTTATAATATTTTTTGTTAAAAAATTGTAATATTTTTTAATAAAAAACCCGAAACCTGACCCGACCCGTTTTTTTGGCTTCATGTTTTATGCATTTCGGGTCGGGTCGGGTCGGGTCGGGTCAAATGACATGACCCTTATTGTTCGGGTTGGGTCGGGTAACATCAAGACCCAACCCGACCCGACCCATTGACACCCCTAGTGCACAAAAGAAAAAGAAGGGAAAACAGCCACCAAAAAGAGAGAGAACACGAAGAAGAAACAAAGAAAAATGAGAGATCTTTGTGATCCCATTTTGAAGACAAGACATTGACGGAATTTGCTCAAATTTGAGTATGTTGTTCGCAAGACCGATGGCTACGAGTTGATGGTCTTCGTTTGTCAAGAATCGCCTCCGAATTCTCTAATTACGGTTAGATTTTTTTGGCTTCAAATTTCTTAATTCATCTTTGTGGTGAGAAACTATGATTGTAATATTAATGTTGATCCTCTAGTGTGTGACTAGAGAAGTATAATTGGTGTATCTCACTATTCTTTGTGATTAGTGGAAGATTTTTGGGTGATCCGTGGTTTTTCCTAGTTGGGTTTTCCACTTTAAATCCTTGGTGTTCTTATTGGCCTTGTCTTCTTATTATTTCCGTATTATATTTGCATATCGTGAGGGTATATTAGCTGATTGTTGTTGAGGCTAAGTTAATTATGGTCCTGTCTAGTTTTTCAAGAGAGAAATTAATCCTGAATTAAATTTAGTTATTGGAGAAATTGAAACCGAGTTCCCCCAACACATCGAAACTCATTTTATCTTCACAATCGCATCTTTTCATAATTAATATGTTTTTTTTTTTATGGTATTGAAAGGTGTTGAACCATTAATTAATAATATCACGTGGGCCATAATCATCTTTACGCGTCCGGCAAATCCATTTTACGCGTGAGCTGAGTCGATCTTTCCCTCGTTTTCCTGTTCCTGGATTCCACGTAATGATGTGCTTGTCCGATATGGGAACGGCCTCTATGAAGAAAGACCAACTCGGTCTATGTAAATCCGCAAACCCAGCGGCCACTCCATTCATCAACCAAGCTAAGCTAATCATGAATATTTACTTTATCATCTCCCTGTCTTTCTCCTTCTTCTTCATCAACATTTTCACTACGGAAGCTGCACCCGAATACCTATTTCATGATTGCCCAAACACCTCCCTCTTTACCGATGGAAAAGAAACAACCATCAGCCACTCTCTCTCCAGAAGAGATAACAAAGAGATAAACTATTGATGCAAAGGCTATTTACTCTCTATATTGTGCTTTATCACCTAATGAATATAATCGTATATCTTCTTGTGATACAACAAAGGAAGTATGGGACAACATGTGACATATGAAGGAACCGATCGTAGTCAAGGAGACCAAAGTAAACATATTACTTGGTCAATACGAATCTTTTAAGATGAAGCATGGAGAATCCATAGGAGATATGTTCGATCGTTTTACAAAAATTGTAAACGGATTAGCATATCAAGGACAGCCTCTGTTCGGACCAATGAAGGTCAACAAACTTCCGAGAGGATGTCAAAAGAATGGAACAATGTGAAGACATCTATCGAGAAACCCCGCGAATTTCACCTCTAACGCTCAATGAGCTCGTTTTGGTACCCTACGATCCTATGAGGTAGAACAAATGAACGAAGAAGTGGAATCCAGGTAAAAATCCCTTGCTCTTAAGTCTAACATCGATTCGATGATACAGATTTCCGAGGAAGAACTCCGGACAACGAGGAACTTGACCGTTGATAAAAAATGTAAAGAAATTAAACGAAAAGGCGAAAGTTCAACAATAGGAAACAAAAATGACAATGCAGGCGACGCAAAGCGATGACGAGGATGATTATACCAATGATGTAATTTGCTTTGAGTGTAAGAAAAGGGACATATTAAACGGAATTATCCCAAACTCAAAAAGAACAAAGGAAAATTCGAGAAGTATAAGAAGGCTCTCAAATTTGAAACATGGAGTGACACGAAGTCGAGGATAGTGAAGACGAATATGGAAACATCCGTCTTATGGCACACTCGGACTCGAGACTCAAACCGATTCGGCATACGTACTCAGACAGAGAGATCGAGGTAAATCATTCTGAGATCCCTATAGAAGTTTCACATTATATAAATGAGTTTTGTTCTAATCTAAAAGCTACTTTGAAAAGGATTTCCAAATTAAAAAAGGAAAATTACAAGTTGAA
This sequence comes from Corymbia maculata, assembly GCA_014182735.1. Taxonomy (NCBI): domain Eukaryota; kingdom Viridiplantae; phylum Streptophyta; class Magnoliopsida; order Myrtales; family Myrtaceae; genus Corymbia; species Corymbia maculata. The sequence continues at coordinate 37,013,813 of CM024686.1, read as the reverse complement.
TCAACGAATGTTTCTTTGAAAGGAAAAATGGATGATTTCAAAAAGGAATTTTGGAAATAAAAAGGAAAATCGAGAGTTTCTATTAAATGAGAATGAATCTATTAAAAATGAACTTTTGAAACAAAGGAAAATTGAAACTCTTTACAAAAGAAGAATGATTCTTTCAAAAGGAATTCTTAGATATTACCACAAAATTTTCCAAAAGGTCAAAAACTCTCAAAGATATACTTTCCATTCAAATTCCTTATTATGATAAGTCTGGACTTGGTTTTTATAAGGAAAATGATTCCCTGATTGATTTTCCTAAAGTCAAGGAAAGAATAAGACAAAGACCTCCTCGACAAGTTTATAGAAATCATTTCAAAAACAATTTTGTAAGACCTATTGGTAGAAACAATCTCAAATGTTCTAAGCGTGGAGAAAGAGAACACTTTGAAAACAAATGTCCTAAAGTCTGGAGACCTGTTCAAAAGAAATGGATAGAAAAGCTTATACTACTAACTTCAATGGACCCAAGAAAATTTGGGTACCAAAGAAAAAATGAATATTTGTAAACATTGCAGGTAAGTTTCAAAAGTAAGAAGAAATGGTATTTGGATAGTGGATGTTCAAGACACATGACGGGAAATTCAAAGATGTTCATTGGATACGGCTGTGAGAATCAAGGAGGAACATTTCGTTTGGAGGAAACACCAAAGGAAACATTATAGGACTCAGAACCTGCCAAGATCGGTAGCAATAATCAACGTTTCTCTAGTCAAAGGTTTAAACTATAATCTTCTAAGCATCAGCCAGTTATGTGATGCCGGCTTCAAAATAAACTTCAAAGAGAACCTATGTTCTGGAACAAGCAATGACTCTTCACAGACTTTTACTAGACGAAGACATGGGAACATTTATCTTCTGAACATAAATGAAGATACTGCGAAATGTCTATTATCAGTCCAAGATGAAGCAGATATGTGGCACCGCAAACTTAGGCATGTCAGCATGAAACAAATCTCCAAGCTTGCCACAAAAAGCTTGTTTGTGGCTTGCCGTCACTAGAGATTACAAGAAAATGAGCTTTGCTCGCATGTACATTGGAAAACAAGTAAGAAGCTCTTTCAAATCTATAAAACAGATTTCTACTAATCGTGTGTTACGGCTTCTTCACATGGACTTATTTGGACCAACTAGAACCCAAAGCATTGGAGGTAAGAAATACTGTCTTGTGATAGTAGATGATTACTCTCGATACACATGGGTATATTTTCTAGCAAATAAATGAGATACCTTCTCATATTTCTCAACATTTGCTAAGAGAATCTAAAATGAAAA